>OY743221.1:19552385-20918635 GCA_963555745.1 Cardamine flexuosa | reverse complement strand
CTAAACCCTAAACCCTAAACCCTAAACCCTAAACCCTAAACCCTAAACCCTAAACCCTAAACCCTAAACCCTAAACCCTAAACCCTAAACCCTAAACCCTAAACCCTAAACCCTAAACCCTAAACCCTAAACCCTAAACCCTAAACCCTAAACCCTAAACCCTAAACCCTAAACCCTAAACCCTAAACCCTAAACCCTAAACCCTAAACCCTAAACCCTAAACCCTAAACCCTAAACCCTAAACCCTAAACCCTAAACCCTAAACCCTAAACCCTAAACCCTAAACCCTAAACCCTAAACCCTAAACCCTAAACCCTAAACCCTAAACCCTAAACCCTAAACCCTAAACCCTAAACCCTAAACCCTAAACCCTAAACCCTAAACCCTAAACCCTAAACCCTAAACCCTAAACCCTAAACCCTAAACCCTAAACCCTAAACCCTAAACCCTAAACCCTAAACCCTAAACCCTAAACCCTAAACCCTAAACCCTAAACCCTAAACCCTAAACCCTAAACCCTAAACCCTAAACCCTAAACCCTAAACCCTAAACCCTAAACCCTAAACCCTAAACCCTAAACCCTAAACCCTAAACCCTAAACCCTAAACCCTAAACCCTAAACCCTAAACCCTAAACCCTAAACCCTAAACCCTAAACCCTAAACCCTAAACCCTAAACCCTAAACCCTAAACCCTAAACCCTAAACCCTAAACCCTAAACCCTAAACCCTAAACCCTAAACCCTAAACCCTAAACCCTAAACCCTAAACCCTAAACCCTAAACCCTAAACCCTAAACCCTAAACCCTAAACCCTAAACCCTAAACCCTAAACCCTAAACCCTAAACCCTAAACCCTAAACCCTAAACCCTAAACCCTAAACCCTAAACCCTAAACCCTAAACCCTAAACCCTAAACCCTAAACCCTAAACCCTAAACCCTAAACCCTAAACCCTAAACCCTAAACCCTAAACCCTAAACCCTAAACCCTAAACCCTAAACCCTAAACCCTAAACCCTAAACCCTAAACCCTAAACCCTAAACCCTAAACCCTAAACCCTAAACCCTAAACCCTAAACCCTAAACCCTAAACCCTAAACCCTAAACCCTAAACCCTAAACCCTAAACCCTAAACCCTAAACCCTAAACCCTAAACCCTAAACCCTAAACCCTAAACCCTAAACCCTAAACCCTAAACCCTAAACCCTAAACCCTAAACCCTAAACCCTAAACCCTAAACCCTAAACCCTAAACCCTAAACCCTAAACCCTAAACCCTAAACCCTAAACCCTAAACCCTAAACCCTAAACCCTAAACCCTAAACCCTAAACCCTAAACCCTAAACCCTAAACCCTAAACCCTAAACCCTAAACCCTAAACCCTAAACCCTAAACCCTAAACCCTAAACCCTAAACCCTAAACCCTAAACCCTAAACCCTAAACCCTAAACCCTAAACCCTAAACCCTAAACCCTAAACCCTAAACCCTAAACCCTAAACCCTAAACCCTAAACCCTAAACCCTAAACCCTAAACCCTAAACCCTAAACCCTAAACCCTAAACCCTAAACCCTAAACCCTAAACCCTAAACCCTAAACCCTAAACCCTAAACCCTAAACCCTAAACCCTAAACCCTAAACCCTAAACCCTAAACCCTAAACCCTAAACCCTAAACCCTAAACCCTAAACCCTAAACCCTAAACCCTAAACCCTAAACCCTAAACCCTAAACCCTAAACCCTAAACCCTAAACCCTAAACCCTAAACCCTAAACCCTAAACCCTAAACCCTAAACCCTAAACCCTAAACCCTAAACCCTAAACCCTAAACCCTAAACCCTAAACCCTAAACCCTAAACCCTAAACCCTAAACCCTCTTGCAATTATGTTTGTAAATGGCGAAAAGAGTGATTCAAGCTGATTATTCTGTATATGGTTTGACGAGCTGTGAGAGCATGTGTAGCGTTTATGAGATATCTGTCCTGTAAATCTGCTAATCTATGTTTTTTTTTTCTGGCCATTGTGATATTGGAATTTGAAAATTGAGGTTTTTCTACGGCTCTCAATTGCATGCTTCTTCTCTGATATATGTGGTTTTTCTACTGCTTCCAGTTTCGAGCTTCAAGGTATTAATATCTGATTGGATGATTTTTACATAGAGAGTTACATAAGCACCATTGGAGTTGATTTTGTAAGTTTTTAAATATTATTACAGGTTATCAGCTTTTGGTTCTGAGCTTGTCCCTTTTCTCTTCAGAAAATTCGGACTGTGGAACAAGATGGGAAGACGGTCAAGCTCCAAACTGTATTGAACCCTTCTCCCTCTTGCAATTATGTTTGTAAATGGTGAAAAGAGTGATTCAAGCTGATTATTCTGTACATTTTTACCCTGATATTCATCTCTTTTTGTTGCATAAGATAATGTTTTGTTTCTCATTTAGTCTTCCTGGGTGAATCCTTTATTACTTCCAGTGGGACACTGCTGGTCAAGAGCGGTTCAGGATTATTACTAGCAGTTACTACCGGGGACGCATGTAATCATTGTGAGTTACTCTCTCTTTGGCTTCTAACCTTCCACTACTTGGCAATGTACTTAGTCTGTGGGTGGTGGTAGATTGTTTATGATGTTACAGACCAAGAGAGCTTCAATAACGTGAAGCAGTGGTTGAGTGAAATCGACCGTTATGCCAGTGACAGTGTGAACAAACTCTTGGTTGGGAACAAATGTGATCTTGCTGTAAACAGAGCTGTTCCATATGAAACAGCCAAGGTGAAAACATGCTTTTAAGCTCATCAGTTTACCTGATATCTCTTATCAAGTTTTATTGTCATGGTGTTGTAAGTGGTGATTGCTTTTGCAGGCTTTTGCGGATGAAATTGGAATTCCTTTCATGGAGACCAGTGCAAAATATGCCACCAATGTGGAACAGGCTTTCATGGCCATGGCTGGATCCATCAAAGAAAAGTATATTTTTACATCAATGACATAAAAAAAACACCTAAGAGAAGGAATTCCTATTACAATCGAGTAGCTCTTCGTATGGTGTGAAACGAATATTGGGTTTAGGGTTTGGATGCAGAATGGCAAGCCTACCAGCTGAAAAACAATGCAAGAGCGCCAACGGTGCAGATCAGAGGACAGGCTGTTCCCCAGAAGAACGGTTGCTGCTCGTCTTGAATGAAATCTCTATTATTATAGTCATCTATTATTATACCACATCTCCATTGATCATCTCGAACCTTGATCACCCTTGTATTTACCTACACTCTTCACATGCTGTTGCTTAGACTCTACACTTGAACGTCGTTTGTCTATAAATAGTTAGCTACTAGTTTTATGTCAAAAGGTTTATGTGTTTAAATATTGCAGATTGTCAAGTAAGATGTTGTGGGCTTTGGAGAATTCCCATGTGCTTCCTCCTCTTATGAGGAGATTCCATGAAGCTAAAGCCAACAATACAGACGAAGTTGTTGTATGGGAAGCGGTATCCCTTTGAGGGAGTTTTTACATGTCGATGATTTGGCTGATGCTTGTGTTTTCTTGATGGATCAGTACAGCGGATTTGATCATGTTAATGTAAGAAGTAATGTTGAGGTAACTATAAAAAAATTGGCTGAGTTGGTGAAAGAAGTTGTTGGCTTTAAAGGAAAGCTTGTTTGGGATAGCATAAAACCAGACGGGACACCACGGAAACTGATGGATAACTCAAAGCTCGCTTCTTTGGGAAGATGGTCACCGAAGATTACTATGGAAGATGGTCTCAGCCAAACTTGTAAATGGTATTTAGAGAATGTTGTGCAGAAGAAGCAGTAAAAGATGAAGAAACCTTCCAGTTCATTGCCGTAAACTCAACACAATTCATTCTTATTATACACTTATGTTTGAGTTTGTATTTTGCTTTTTTACAGATATTTTATATCTTTCTTTAATGTAATGTAATTTTGTATTCATAGATTTGATACCGTGCTTGTTAAGCAAATTTTATGTTGTAATAAATGTACCAATGCTGAGATTATGAAAAAAATCGAATTGTTTCGTCAGTACTCAATTTTGGTCAAACGAAAAAAGTCGGTTATGTGTTTTGAAACAAAAGAACTTAATAAATATTTTTATTGGCCTATTTTTATTTGGGTTTATAGATTAGAGTTATGATTGGGCCATAGGACTACTTATGATATATTTTTTTTTGGGCTTATGGGTAAGAGTTATGATTAAGCCATAAGACTAGCTCTGGTGTGAAAAACATGTAGTTTAGTTAAGAGCAAAGCCTTCCAGCCAGCCGTCTCTCTCTTTTCTTTCCGTTTTTCTTTATATATTTTTTTATCTTTCTTCGAAAAACTAGTAACCCTAATCTCAAGATAAAATCCATCACTGTTTTCTCTCTTTCGCTTTTAGGTTTCTCTAGTTTTTCTCGTTATACTGTATAGCTGAACTTTAACTAGATCAGCTTTACTAACCTTTTGATCTCGATTGGGTATTAACATTATTTGGTCTATGGAAGATCTAACCTCAAATCAAGTATGTTTCAGATGGCTGAACTTGACTCCCAGGTTCCTACTGCCTTCGGTAAGTTTCTACTATACCGAAACTTTAGATAGTAGTCATTGATCGTCTTCTGCTTGTTTTATATATCCCATACAAAATGATTATGAGATCTCTCGGCTACAAATTGTATCTAGTATTCCTTTGAGAATTTTTTAGCCACACCAAAATGGTTACAGGCGGCAAAGAATCTTGGTCGGCGGCTAAGAAGAAGTTGAAGAGAAGTGTTAAGAGAAAAAGAGAGGAGGAGGTCGAACGCATAGATTCACTCCCTTGGAGCAAATCTATAACTATTGGAGAAGACAACAATGAAGAAAATTTCGCTACTCTGTTTGCAGGTTCAGCTGAGCTCGACGGAGGTAAACAAAAATTGCAAATTCGTGTCTAGGGTTGTTAGTTCAGTGAACGACTGAAACTTTATACTTTGTGTCTGGGTAGGTTTTTATTCACTTGAAGAGATTGATGAAGCTGATTACAATCTGCCTCTTCCTACGATTGAAAGTGGAAAGTTGCAGAACAGTGATGGTGACGAAGAGACTGTGGATGAGATAATGGAAGGTGGAGAAGAAGTAGAAGAAGGAGAGGAGGATGTGGAGCGTCATAAGATTAACGAGAAGAAGAATGTTAAGGAGGCTGAAAAGGAACAAGACTCTTCTGCTGGTTAGTGTTTCCTGTACTCTTTTCTTTTAACAGATTCTGTTAAAGATATTATGATTTGGCAAGGAAGACCTTAGTGTCATAAATTAAAATGTTGTGGTGGATAGCTTTGATTTGTTTACAATCTAGTTCTATTGAACTAGCTCCATTTTAGATTCAGTATAAAGAAGAATTGGTCTGCTTTTTTTTTTTTTTTTTTTTTGTCTCTGCAACTCAAGTCAATTTAATGATATATCATCACTTGTAGCACTTAGCTGTGATGTGGAAAACAAAGTAGAGGAGCTAGATTACGAAGAAGAGTTTACCCCGGAATTTAGCGCATGGAGTTTGATGAGGCTTCATCCACTACTCATGAAGTCAATATGCCAGCTTTGATTCAAGGAGCCGACAGAAATCCAGAAGGCTTGTTTCTCTGTTGCAGCATTTCAGGGAAAGGATGTTATTGGTGCTGCGGAGACAGGGTCTGGAAAGACGCTTGCTTTTGGGTTGCCTATATTGCAACGCCTTCTAGATGAGCGGGAAAAGGTTGGTAAATTGTATGCATTGAAGGGAGAGGAAGCACAGAAATATTCCGCAGATGGCTATTTACGAGCTCTTATCATCACTCCAACTAGGGAACTTCCTCTACAGGTTTTTTTTGTTTCTAATATCACCATATACTCAACTTCTCTTATATGCTTTTTTGTTCACCTCTGAAATGCCAAACATATTTTCTCTTATTCAGGTGACAGTTCATCTTAAGAATGCTGCCAAAAATCTCGGCATCAGGATTGTTCCCATTGTTGGTGGTATGTCATCGGCCAAGCAGGAAAGACTTCTGAAAGGAAAACCTCAAATAGTTGTTGCAACTCCAGGAAGGTTATGGGAACTTATGTCGGCCGGAGAAAAGCATCTTGTAGAGGTATATGTTACGTAGTAATAATTTTAGATCTAAAGAATCCTTTGCTTTTTATTCCGGTATTTTGATCCTACAACATATATAGTAGATTATGGTGTATTTATTGGGTCTGTTCTTAATTGGGTAATCTATTTGTAATCTGTACTGTTTCCTTGAAAAACTGATTAGCAAGTATGTGTGGTAATTAAGGAGTGGGTAGATTGTTTAACAAGTATGTCTGTCTATTTATCCTCTTTGGCAGCTGCATTGCTTGTCTTTCTTTGTGTTGGATGAGGCTGATCACATGGTTGGAAGAGGGCATTTCCGGGAGCTGCAGTCTATAATCGACTTGCTTCTAGTGACAGATAGACCAAGTGAAGGGAAATTACAAACTGTGCAGAGTAGTGACACAAAGAAAAAAAGACAAACATTTGTTTTCTCAGCTACCATAGCACTGTCTTCGGACTTCTGTAAAAAGCTAAAGCGTGGCTCCTCAAAGTCAATTCGGTCATCGTGTAGTGAAGTGAATTCTATTGAGGTTTTATCTGAGCGAGCTGGAATGAGAGATAGTTTCGCGATCATTGATCTGACAACTGCATCTATTTTGGCACAAAATATTGAGCAATCTTTTATTAAGTAAGTACTATGCTTCTACTCTTCATTTGCTTGCAAACCATCTAGCCGTCGTTGTGATACTTAGTATTGATCTCTTGTAACAAACAACAGGTGTGAAGTGGGAGAAAAAGATGCTTACCTGTATTATATTCTGAGCGTCCATGGACAAGGACGCACCATTGTTTTCTGTACATCAATTGCAGCTTTGCGGCATATCTGTGCGCTTTTACAGATTCTTGGAATCGATGTTTTCAAACTCTTCAGAGATATGAAGCAAGGAGATCGGCTCGAGGTTCAGTTATTTTGCCAAAATATTGAAATATCATCTTGTCATATACTGAGTTCAATGGTGCTTCGGAAACACACAGATTTGCTTGATACTGTTACTTAGCAATTTTGCCTTCCCACCCCCTTTATTTGTCATAGGCAAAGGACCGCTTCTGTGCAAGCGAAAATGGAATACTTGTAGCAACAGATGTTTTAGCATTGGGAATTGATATTAAGAATGTCCGAACTGTTATTCACTACCAACTTCCTCACATCGCAACAGTAAGCTAAGAATAACTCTTCAGTTTTGTAGTTTTCTTTCGTAACAGTTCTACAGGTTCTTAGCCTTTTTATTTATATAGACATATATCAATAGATGTGGGAGGACTGCCAGAGCATCCGCAGAGGGATGCAGCATAGCTTTGATTTCGACTTGCATAATGAGTTCTACACATTATGCAAGTCGTTGTCTAAGGTATATAGATTCAGCCTTCTAAAGCATATTTCAGATATTCTTTGGTTTATAAAGAAAACAATGAGGAATGCCCAATTAAATTTTCTTTACTTAAGTTTTGCCACTTTCATGCTGAAGGTTCCTTTGTTTGTTCTTACAGGAAAGCGTAAAGAAATTCCCTGTAGATAGTTCTTACATGCTAGCTGTGAGGAAACGAATATCTCTAGCACGTCAAATAGACCAGATTCAGGGCAAAGGCTCGCCGGTATTTCTTCCATCAGTTTGCTTGATGTACTTAAATCCTATCGTTTTCTTATGTTAGCACCGAGGTGTGAAATTTATAAGTAAATGCAAGGAGTCCAAGTTTCTATTACCTTTTTCAATTCGTGTGCGTCTACAAATGTTGAAACTCGGGGCGCGCTGTATGAATTTTTTAATAGGTGGTGGTGGTAGTAGATTTAGACTCACTGCCTTCATCTGACTGCTTTTCTGTAACTCTACCAGTTGTGTACTTAACTTTGTTATTAATTTGTTTTTGGTGTCTACTATTCAGGAGAGAGTAGACAGGACCTGGCTTGAAAAGCATGCTAAATTGATGGAACTCGAATTGGACGACGAAGAAAGTGAAGAGGAGAGAGTGGACAATGTTAGGCAGAGAAAAGCAACCTCAGCACAACTTACAAAGCTGCAGGAGGTTAGTCACTAGTACTAAGAAGAAATCTTCTCCTGAACCATGAAAAATTTGTTTCCCTTAGTATATCATGAAACATAAAATCTTGACACGGGGCTCAATTGGCAGGAACTGAGTATGACTAACCAACTAACCAATTAGTCTCATTTGCTGGGTAGTGTTCCTTTTGGTGATGGCTTCTAGTGATGAATATTTTTAATTGGCCATGTAATCCAAAAATTAGGTTCAGCAATTTAAAAATTAGATTCAGCAATTAAAAATAGACAACAATTATATTACCTATAGTACCTCAATGTTCGCTGACCATCTGAAACCTAAGATGGACCTATCCATTCACCCAATTCCAATCTTCCCACTTTGCACTATTATCTTAGTTTTCCTAGCCATCACTTGAAGAAGAAAAAGACGGAAATCTATATCTACAAAAGATACCAAACGAATACATAGAATAATTCTTAAAATTATATATACTATAAATGCCCACATACGTTCCTTAGCTTCAAACGAAGCTAAGATTATTGTAAAAATTTATAGAACAAATAAAAACGTGCAACACATAAGCTACTTTAAAAAAATGATGCAATGATGAAAGAAATACTAAAATTTGTTACAAAAAGTAAATTAAGTTGAAAAATCAACTCCCCAGAATTGCATTCAGGCTTTCCACATCAAGATCTGATCAAAAGAACACAAAATGATTTGATCTAAACTCATTCTATCACAGAGACTACAAGTGAAAGTCAAATCCCTCATAATCATTGGTTGTCTTCTCCAACGACAATCTGGATTAGGCAAATGAAGAAGCAAAACCGTACTCGGGTCGATGCAAAATTCCGTTTTCTTCACAATCACGAAAACACAAGCGAAGAAACAAAAACAGAAAAAGGTTGAATTTTGATAAAACCCAGAAAAAATAATCAACGATCAAATTGCAAATACTTAAGTTTGAATAGCTAATCTCAGAAGAGATATGCTCACTCTCACCGGAAACAAAAGGGGAAAACATAAGCCATCAAAACAAAATCCCTAAACCTACATCCGCTTACAGAAGTTTATTCACCGACACATGATCCAAAAATATAAAATATATAAAAATAAAAAAAAGGTAGAAGAGGCAATTGCTTGTTGAGTAAGAAGTTCTCCAAAGAACGATATTTATAGAGAAATTGTATGTGGTTGAGTCGATTTGAGAAAATCTTAGAGGACAAGTAGAATATCTAAGATATGGAAACTAAAAATTAATTCGTAGCTCAATCACAGATAAAGATTTAAGGAAAGATTATTCAAAATTGAAGATTTCCGATAATTTTTGCTCAGGAAATCTTTTATTCATCAAATATAGAGTGAGAATCAATGTTTTCATACTCGACCCGAATACTAAACTGGATGACCTTCCGGGTCACTGGATCATTGATTGAACCGGATCGACCGCTGAATTAATAGAAAAATAATAAATATATAACTATATATAAATTATTAATAAATAAACAAATATAATAATATTGATCATAAGATAAAAATCACAAAATATTAAGAATATTTTATTATTATAAATTATGAAGTGTTAATAAAAACTATAAATAAAGATTAAAAAAATGGATAAAAACACAAATAATTAGTTTGTTGTGTTTGAGTAAAAAAAAAATATAAATGGTAAACTAAATGTATAAAAGTCAGAAAAAATAGAAAGGAAAATATTATATTATTTTAAAAATTAAATATTTTATTTGTATCAAAAGTGTTTTAAAATAAAATTAAATTAAAATTAAAAATTTATCTTGACCCGTAACCCGGCGAACTGGTCGAACCGGCTGGGTGGCGGGTTAATAACGGATTTTTTCGGGTTTTTTTTGGATTTTAAATTACCGATTTTTAACATAAAATCTAAACCAGAAGAGTATCCAAATCCCGGTTCAATCGGCCGGGTCGGTCCGTGTCTGAAAACATTGGTGAGAATATGTTTTCGAATATTCAAAATTAAATATTAATCTTTGGTTAATTAAAATCAACTCACCCACTCCACACAAAAGATCCGACTGTCAATGGCCCATTTTTATTTGGGCTTATGGCTCAAGAGTTATGATTAGGCCATGGGACTAGCTGTGGTGTATTTTTATTTGGGCTTATGGGTCAGAGTTATGATTGGGCCATGGGGACTAGCTGTGGTGCGAAGAATATGTAGTTTAGTTAAGGGCAAAGCCCTCCAGCCGGCTGTGTCTCTCTTTTCTTTCCGTTTTTCTTTATATATTTTCTTATCTTCCTTCGAAGAACTAGGAACCCTAATCTCAAGGTAAAATCCATCACTAATTTTTCTCTTTCACTTTTAGGTTTCTCTGGTTTTTCTCGTTATACTGTATAACTGAAATTTAACTAAATCAGCTTTACTAACCTTTTGAGATCTCGATTCTGTATTAACATTATTTGGTTTATGGAAGATCTATTTTGATGATCATCTGAATTTTTTTTTTTACATTGGGTTATCCTTTTTGTACAGATTTCAGCTTTTCGATAAAGTCTACCCCCAAATCAACTATGTTTCATATGGCTGATCCCATGAGGCTACTTCTTAATGATCTTTGAGAGAAGATATTTTTGAGTCTTACCGTATGTGACTCTGCTCGATGCAGAAGAACTTGCAAAGATTGATGTAATTTGCTAAAGGGCAAAATATTTGTCCGCCGTCAGATTAATTTATGTAAGACTCCACTGTTTACCGGGTTTGATGGAGAAATCAAGGTGGTTGATCTCATATCAAATTTGGTGACATCTTCTCATATCCCAAATTTCACCGTTGTAATTCCCGACTTAGTAGTCATCTGTGATGGTTTGGTTCTCTCTAGCAACTTTAGTATCAAGCGCGATAACAAGCTTTACATTTCCAATCCACTCCTAAAAACTATTGCAGAGGTTTTTTCTCCACCGAGAAAGCCATATTCCAGAGCATGTTGGTTTGGGATTGGGTATAGTAGACTCAGCCGATTGAAGATTTTGAGATTTCGTGATGATATTAATGAGCAATAACGTTTGGAAATCTTTAATGTAAGCTCCCATGTAAGCAGCCGGTTAAAGATTTTTAAACGTTATTGTTCATTAATATCATCACGAAATCTCAAAATTTTCAACCGGTTGCGTCTACTATACCCAATCCCAAACCAATCTGCTCTGGAATATGGCTTTCTCGGTGGAGAAAAAACCTCTGCAGTAATTTCTAGGAGTGGATTGAAGATGTAAAGCTTGTTATCGCGCTTGATACTAAAGTTGCTAGAGAGAACAAAACCATCACATATGACTACTAAGTCGAGAATTGCAGCGGTGAAACTTGGGATATGAGAAGGTGTCGCCAAATTTGATATGAGATCAACCACCTTGATTTCTCCATCAAACCTGATAAACAGTGGAGTCTTACATGAATCAATCTGACGGCGGACAAATATTTTGCTCCTTAGCAAATTACACCAGCCTTGCAAGCCCTTCTGCATCGAGCAGAGTCACGTACGGTAAGACCTAAAAATATCTTATCTCTAAGGTCATTAGGAAGTAGCTTCATGGGATCAGTCATCTAAAACATAGTTGAGGGTAGACTTTATCGAAAATCTGTATAATAAGGATAACCCAACGTAAAAAATAAAATTCAGACAATCATCAAAGTAGATCTTCCATAGACCAAATAATGTTAATACGGAATCGAGATCTCAAAAAATTAGTAAAGCTGATCTAGTTAAATTTCAGCTATACGGTATAACTAGAGAAACCTAAAAAAGAAAACAGTGATTGATTTTACCTTGAGATTAGGGTTCCTAATTCTTCAAAGGAAGATAAGAAAAGAGAGACACAATCGACTGGAGGGCTTTGCCCTTAACTAAACTACATGCTTTTCGCACCATAGCTAGTCTCATGGTCCAATCATAACTCTGACCCATAAGCCCAAATAAAAATACACCACAGCTAGTCTCATGGCCTAATCATAACTCTGATCCATAAGCCCAAATAAAAATATTTATTAAGTTCTTTCGTTTCAAAACACATAACCGACTTTTTCGTTTGATCAAAATTGAGTACTGACGAAGCAATTCGATTTTTTTCATAATCTCAGCATTGGTACATTTATTACAACATAAAGTTTGCTTAACAAGCACGGTATCAAATCCATGAATACAAAATTACATTACATTAAAGAAAGATATAAAATATCTGTATAAAAGCAAAACACAAACTCAAACATAAGTGTTTAATGAGAATGAATTGTGTTGAGTTTACGGCAATGAACTGAAAGGTTTCTTCATATTTTACTGCTTCTTCTGCACAACATTCTCTAAATACCATTTACAAGTTTGGCTGAGACCATCTTTCATAGTAATCTTCGATGACCATCTTCCCAAAGAAGCGAGTTTTGAGTTATCCATCAGTTTCCGTGGTATCCTGTCTGGTTTGGTGCTATCCCAAACAAGCTTTCCTTTAAAGCCAACAACTTCTTTCACCAACTCAGCCAATTTTTTTTATAGTTACCTCAAAATCCGCTGTACTGATCCATCAAGAAAACACAAGCATTAGCCAAATCATCGACATGTAAAAACTCCCTCAAAGGGATACCGCTTCCCATACAACAACTTCGTCTGTATTGTTGGCTTTAGCTTCATGGAATCTCCTCATAAGAGGAGGAAGCACATGGGAATTCTCCAAAGCCCACAACATCTTACTTGACAATCTGCAATATTTAAACACATAAACCTTTTGACATAAAACTAGTAGCTAACTATTTATAGACAAACGACGTTCAAGTGTAGAGTCTAAGCAACAGCATGTGAAGAGTGTAGGTAAATACAAGGGTGATCAAGGTTCGAGATGATCAATGGAGATGTGGTATAATAATAGATGACTATAATAATAGAGATTTCATTCAAGACGAGCAGCAACCGTTCTTCTGGGGAACAGCCTGTCCTCTGAT
The DNA here is from genome assembly GCA_963555745.1 of Cardamine flexuosa. NCBI lineage: Eukaryota > Viridiplantae > Streptophyta > Magnoliopsida > Brassicales > Brassicaceae > Cardamine > Cardamine flexuosa. The sequence continues at coordinate 20,905,591 of OY743221.1, read as the reverse complement.
CTGCACCGTTGGCGCTCTTGCATTGTTTTTCAGCTGGTAGGCTTGCCATTCTGCATCCAAACCCTAAACCCAATATTCGTTTCACACCATACGAAGAGCTACTCGATTGTAATAGGAATTCCTTCTCTTAGGTGTTTTTTTTATGTCATTGATGTAAAAATATACTTTTCTTTGATGGATCCAGCCATGGCCATGAAAGCCTGTTCCACATTGGTGGCATATTTTGCACTGGTCTCCATGAAAGGAATTCCAATTTCATCCGCAAAAGCCTGCAAAAGCAATCACCACTTACAACACCATGACAATAAAACTTGATAAGAGATATCAGGTAAACTGATGAGCTTAAAAGCATGTTTTCACCTTGGCTGTTTCATATGGAACAGCTCTGTTTACAGCAAGATCACATTTGTAATAGTAACTAGTAAGTACCATACACATTGCACACCCTTCAGATAAAAGAATAATCTTTCTTTTCTTTTCTTTTCTTTTTTTGAAACACCTTATGTCATCACCAATTAAGAAGCAAAATAAAACTAAATACGAAGTTTCATAATATAATTTGGTAAGTTGAGAAAATAAAACAACGTCAACGAATGAGCCTAGCCCAAAAAGTCATCAATCCTGTCGTTTTTAACTTGGGGTGGGAAACTTGATGATGTTTAAATGTCAAACAAACGGCACGTAGTCTGAAGACGCAAAAGTTCGTTGATTCGTCTTCGTCCTCTACTTGGCGGAAAAGAATTGTTGAGATTGGAGGATGCTTCGAGACCAGCCTGTAACTTAGTTTAAATTAACAAATGACTTGAAAATCCAACGAAGAGACGAAGACCTTGGGAGAATATTCTCTTTTATTAAATTTAAATTATACTAGCAAGTAAACAAAATCAACGGATAAAGAAACCTTTTTCGGATTCGGCCGGGTATATTAAGGGAACCAAAAAGTTTTAGAAGAGAAGAAAAGAGGGGAATGGCTACACTACACTGAGCTGTGCAAAATTTTAATGCACACTTAAAACAACTCAAACTGGTTAATTGGATTCACGATCCACTCTATATAGCCTATGTGGAATGAAACCATAAGATGAATTAAGCTGTGACCTTACAGCTCTTGCCAATGCCATTTGCATTATTCATCGCTGCTTTTCAACGAATCCACCAACCATGTTTTTGCATTGCTTCCCGCGGTTTACAGTCTCTGAGCTGATACTTATCAGCTTGATTGCTGCTTCTTCTGTCGCCTCCTATATAGTAGAAATGGTTCACACGACAGGTATTGGAAAGTTGTCCATGTGTTTAGATTGTTTCTGGGCAGCTTTGACAGCCGCCAGTCTGGCAGCATTGGCTGCTCTATTGGCAGCTGAAACGGCTTTGTTAACTCTCTCATCAACTTTGTCAACATCATAAGCCTTCTCGGCTGCTCTCCGTGCCTCCTGGATTGCATTAAGCACTTTAGAATGGTTGACCGCAACAGGAGATACGGGACAAGTTGTATTTTGTGTGCTTGGAATGTCGAGGATCCCATTCTGCCAATGGCCAGACTGTGTTTCTCCATTTCTGAATGTATACATTCCCAGCCCTTGGCGCCTACCTTCATGCCAAGCTCCCTCATAGCGGTGACCATTTGCAAACCCATAAACGCCGAATCCTTGCATCTTGTCAGCAAAGTATTCTCCCGCGTATACGTCCCCGTTCCTAGTTAAACAATCATCAATCAATTACTAGACAGCAGACTGGTCAAAATCAAGGTTAACAAGAATGGCTGATTGAACAACAAGTTACCTGAAGTGGTAATGACCAAGACCATGCTTGACGCCCCACTTGAACTCCCCAACATAGCGACTTCCGTCTTCGCAGGTGTGGACTCCGCAACCGTGACTCTGCCCGCTGGACCACTCGCCGGAGAACATGTCTCCAGTGTAGAATCTGTAAACCCCATAACCATGGCGAAGCCCCTGCCTATACTGTCCCCTGTAACGGCTACCTCTGGCCCAGGTCTCAACACCATAGCCATCGTACTTGCCGTCAAGCCAGTCACCTTCAAACCTGCCGCTCATGGAATAGTAATAGACGCCGCTTCCGGAGCACTTTCCCTTGTGGAACTCCCCCTCGTAAACGTCACCGTTGCTGTAGAGCTGGACCCAGCACCCGGAGCTTCCCCTCTTGTCAGATTTAGTGCGAGAGCCGATGGACCAGAAAACGGGCAAAGGGTTTGTAGACGGGGAGGGGAAGGACCGTGCGAGGAACAATCGGATCGAAGGGAGGTACGGGATGGCAAAGAGAAGGGCGGCGGAGAAACCAAAGGCGGTGAAAAAATCAACAAGGAAGGAGCGAGTGGGATGGGAGAGGAGGAAATATGAGAGAGTGAGGAGAAATAGAAAGAGAGGGAAGCGGCGAAGAGAGAGCCGCAGAGAAGAGGCCGGAGAAGACGAATAAGGAGGAGGAGAAGCAGCTAATCGAGGACGCTTCTGGGAAAAGGGATCACGGTGGTGAGATACGATCTGAGGAAAGAAAAGAAGAGGGGGGGAACGGTTGTAATCGGAAGAGACGCCGCTGCTTTCTTTTCCGATTTGAGCTTCTGATTTCTTCTGATGCATCACATCAATGGATCGATTTCACGTCTGCCTCGTTGAGGAAGATGATGAATGTCCTATTTTTTAAATATATATATAAATTTATTAATGGAAAACATAAATTAAAAAAGGAAGGCCCCCAGGCCCATTTTAGTTATTCTTTTTTTTTGCTATTTTGATAGTATATCGTCATATTATTAGTCTTATACAATGTTTTCAAACCTACATCGACCCCATCGGTTAAACCAAGATCTGGATATTCTTTCGATTTGAATTTTATGCTAAAATCTGATGATCTTAAATTTTTAAAAATCCACTATTAATCTACCATCCGACTGATTCTACCGGTCTTCTAGATTACAAATTAACTGAAATTTTTATTTTTATTTTAAAATACTTTTAATATAAATAATATTTAATTTTTAGAATAAAATAATATTTTATAGTATATTTAACTTATTTTTTATATTTTATCTGGTTCAAACATAATAAACTAATTATTTATATTTTTATCTATTTTTATTTTTATTTATCATTATTGTGAACACTTCATATTTTATAATAATAAAATATTAAAAATAGATTATATTTTTTATTTTATAATCAATATTATTATATTGTTTATTTATTAATCATTTATATATAATTATATATTTTTTAATTTTTTATTGATTCGGAAGTTTATCCAATTTAGTGTCCGTATCAGGTATCAAAACATTTGTCTTAATACTATTTTTCTAAAAAAAATCTTGAAAACAGAGATTTTCTCTCTCTTCTCTTCTAGGCGATTCTAAAGATGATTTTCGCGAAGTTTTCACCGCTTTTCACCGCTTTTCACCGCTTCAGATCTTGGTGATTTTCTTACCGTCGGTGTACGGTTTTCAATTCCGGTGACTTCCTTTTCTTACAGTTCTCATCCTATTTGAAGCTATGAATCTTGATTTCTGGGAGTCTTTTCAAAATCTGAATCTTGGCTCGGAAATTGAACCCATCCGAATCTCCGAACAAGCGAGAGAAGCAAGAGCTTTAGACAATCATCTCAGTCTCCTAGTACTACCTCTAAATCCGTAACATCAAAAAGCTAGGGCTATCAAAACCGCGTTACCCAGTGCCTGGGGAGTGGATGATCCAATCTCAGCAGAGCGAATGATGATGGTACTTATCAGTTTTATTTTCAGGAAAAGCATCATCTTCGAAACGTTTTGGATGGACAGCCATGGCACTGTAATGATTGGATGGTGGTTATTGATCGATGGAATCGGCGTTTTGAACCAGACTTTCTTACTAAGATCACCTTTTGGGTTAAAATTCTCTACATCCCTGAAGAGTATCGCTCTGTGGATATGATTAAGGATGTGGCGAAGGTTTTAGGACAGGTCACGAAGGTTAAAATTATTGAAGCCAAACCAGGAGCTGAAGGAGAAGGCTGGGTGCGTGTTATTAAAGATGCTATGGACCGTCTGATGTTTGTTCGTTATGTTGATTTCGATCCAAATCAACCTGAGGTGATGGTTAGGTTTAAATACAAGAAGCTCAGGAAATTCTGTTTCAGATGTGACTCCTTAACTCACTCGGAAGATGTGTGTGAGTATGAAGGTCCAGTTTACCACCAAGCTGGTCAGCTTGAAGGAACAGGTTCCGACACTAATTTGGAGAATCGCACTCAAGCAGGATCTGTAGAAACTCCCACAGTCGAGCCCAGCAACCAACGCCTCAATGATGAAGATGATGCAACCATGGGAGATCGATCAGAATCATCACGTCCTATGATAGGGACAGTATTGCAAACCACTGCTTATCCAACACTTGAGGTAGACAATATGTCCATTACACCGGATAATCCTATGGTTGTGACTACGGAAATTGGAGCTCCTTCCACTTTGCCGAGAGGACAAAAAAGGAAAGCTCTTCAAGTGGAGTCTGAAGATGAAGTGTCAACTACAAAACAACTGATGGAACCAGTTCCTATCAACAACAGTGAAGGGTTAGTGGCTACCCTAAAGCCACCGGTGGCCCAATGAGAATACAGCATTGGAACTGTCAGGGTTTGAGAAACCCCCTGACAGTTCAACATATGCAGGAGATTAAACGCACCAAATCTCCTGATATAATGTTTCTCGTGGAAACAAAGAATAATGTAAGATATGTACAGCAAGTTGGCAACCGACTAGGTTATCCGAATTATTTTTGTATACCCTCTGAAGGACTCATGGAGGCATGGCTATCTTTTGGAATCGGCATGTACAGTTAGAAATTGGCAGATCTTCACTGCACCTCGCCGATGTATATATCACTGAAGGGAAGACTATCTTCTGTTTTACTTATGTATATGGGCATCCAGAACTGAGAGCAAGACATGAGCAATGGAGAAGGATGATAAATGAAGCTGATAGGTACACTGACACACCGAGAATACTTCTTGGTGATTTCAATGATATCAGAGGTAATGAAGACAAAGGAGGACCACTTAGAGCTGAGTCTATGTTCACCACATTGAGTCTATGTTCACCACATTTAGAGCGATGATTAATGCCAATGGGTTACATGAATTGAGAACTCGTGGTGGTATATTTACGTGGGTGGAAACCAGACATTCCCATACAGTTAGATCCAAGATTGACCGAGCAATGGCAAATGTCCACTGGTTAGAAGCCTTTCCTAATGCTCACGTTCAACTGGGTAGATGGATGGGCTCTGACCATAGGCCGATCTTACTTGATATGGAAGATAACAAGTGGCAGGGTAAAAAAAATTTCAAGTATGACAATAGATGGAGGCATAATCCAGAAGTCAGGGCTCTCATTTCATGGGAAACATCTTGTCAACAAATGTCGCCCAAAAGATTCAAGAAGGTCATCATCACCTGTAGAGATGCTTTGGCAAAGTGGAGAAGAAAGGAAAAATCAAATGCGCAACAACAAATTCAAGAGCTACAATACCAACTTCATCAAGCGTATAGCTCTCCGGCCTTAGACTTTCATGTCATTGGTAATATTAAATCCCGTTTAACCCATTTATACAGGCTGGAAGAAGAATATTGGAAGACCAAGAGTGGGATGCATTGGCTACAAGCAGGGGACAAGAATACCAGATATTTTCATGAGAAAACTAAACAAAGGCGATTGCTGAATCGTATTACAACCTTGGAGGATAATGCAGGCAAGCTATGCACAGAGCCACAGGAAATTCAACTTCTAGTAACAACATAGGATCTGGTTTCCTCTACACATCATCAAATCGACGAAGAGTTACTAGAAGGTATTCCTCAAATAGTTACAGATTCAATCAACAATGCTCTAATATGCCCTGTGACTGAAGATGAAATCAGAGTTGCACTCTTTAACATTGATCCAGGAAAATTGCCTGGTCCTGATGGTATGAATGCAGGCTTTTATCGGCAACATTGGGCAGTGCTCAAAGAAGGCATCTGTAAGTATATTAAAGTTTTCTTTCAAGAAAACTATTTGGAAGCAGACCTTAATCATACTTACATTAGCCTACTACCTAAGAAGGAATCTCCTAATACAATTAAGGATTTTAGACCTATAAGTCTGTCCAATGTTGCATAAAAAATTATTTCTAAGATACTAGCGAATAGATTAAAGCCTTGGCTGCATGATATTATTTCAGAAAATCAGACGGCTTTTATTCCGGGACGCCACATCACGGATAACATATTAGTAGCTCATGAATTGTTGCATTCCCTGACTACAAAAAAGCTCACTCGGGATTATATGGCATTGAAGTTGGATATTTCTAAAGCTTTTGATAAAGTTGAGTGGTCTTTTTTGTATGCAGTTATGGATAGAATGGGCTTTCATCATCAATGGATCTCCTGGATCATGAAATGTATTAGTTCAGTATCTTATTCAATCTTGATCAATGGAGTTCCTACTGGCAAAATAATTCCAACTCGAGGTATCAGACAAGGTGATCCTATCTCGCCACATCTTTACTTAATCTGTACAGAAGGCCTATCCCGCTTGTTGAATAGTTATTGCACACGAAAACAATTATATGGCTATCAAGCATCTCGAGGTGGTCCTACACTTACTCATCAACTGTTTTCAGATGACTCTTTGCTCTTTACGAGAGCCACTGCTGCAGATGCTGTATTGGTGAAAGATATTCTGAATAAATATGAGAAGGCATCTGGGCAACAAGTAAATTATACAAAGTCTTCTCTCATGTTCAGCAAAGGAGTACCACAACCTATCCAAGCTGATATTTGCTCATATTCTGGGGATACATCAAGTAGGAGGGCTTGGGAAGTATTTGGGGCTTCCTGAATCCATTGGAAGAAATAAAAGTAATACCTTCGCCTATCTCAAGCAACGCATCCATCATAAATTGGATAGCTGGTACACTAAACTTATCCCCTGCAGGTAAAGAAGTTTTACTCAAATCGGTTATTACTGCTATCCCCACATATACTATGAGTTGCTTTTTATTGCCCTCTAAATTATTGGATAAGTTGATGGTTGATATTAGGAGATTCTGGTGGTCAAATAGTAAAGGCAAACATAAAATCCCTTGGGTAGCTTGGAATAAGATTACTGAAGCTAAATGCAATGGAATTATTGTGAGTTACTCTCTCTTTGGTCTGTTTCTTACTTTCCACTCTTGGCAACGTATGTACTTAGTCTGTGGGTGGTGGTAGATTGTTTATGACGTCACAGACCAAGAGAGCTTCAATAACGTGAAGCAATGGTTGAGTGAAATCGATCGTTAAACAAGTGACAGTGTAAACAAACTCTTAGTTGGGAACAAATGTGATATTACTGCAAACAGAGCTGTGCCATAAGAAACAGCCAAGGTGCTTACTCTTTTAAGCATTCTAGCTTTACCTTTGTTCTCTTGTCATCAGGTTGCTTTTGCAGATGAGATTGGAATTCCTTTTATGGAGACCAGTGCAAAAGATGCCACCAACGTGGAACAGGCTTTCATGGTCATGGATGCATCCATCAAGGAGAGGTATGGAAGCAGAATGGCAAGCCAACCAGCTATGAATAATGCAAGACCACCAACAGTGCAGATCAGAGGACCGTATGTTCCCCAGAAGAAGGGTTGATGCTCGTCTTGAATCAAGTGTCTATTATTATTGTTTATAGACCATAATATCCCATCTCCTTTGGTTCCTGCAAATGGGCGGATCTAGCATAAAACATTAATGGGTGCATATATGTGTTTAAGAGGATTCAAACCCCTAACCTTCAAGATATTATGGGTGCACACTTAACCAAATTACCACAATTACAAATATGTTTAATGTAAAAATTTATTTTGTTATAAACTTATGGGTGCACGTACACCCATTGCCCCTATTCCTGCATCTTATATATAATGAGAGTAGGGAGGTTTTCCACATCAGCCTCTTTTTTTTCTCATATTTTATTGTCACATTAGCATATATAAGATATTATATTATTTATGAATAATTATTAATTATATATATGTATATATCAATTAATTTAATAAGTATTTTAAAAATCTGTAAAATATAAAAAAATCAAATTGAATATTTAAAATACTTAAATATAAATATCACATAATATGATATTTTAATTTATCTTATATTTTCATCATTTCTTTTATATATTTAATTATATTTTTTATTATTCCTTTTTAATTATATTTACATAGTTACACTATTTTTAATTTATAAAATCAATAAATTTATAATTTATTTTTATGTTCTATACAAGAAACAAAATCAATATATTAATTTTTTTTTGTCTATCTTTTTTCGAATAAATTTGTTAGACTTTTACGAATAAACAATTCATTTCAACATTTTATATATTACTATAAAAATTAGTTTAAATAATTATATCCCAAAATTATATATATATTAAGTATAACATAAAAAAATCATTATATATATATGAGAAAGGAAAACGGTCTCTCCCTCCCCCATTTTGATACATCATCATAACCAAAATTAATACCATAATTAATATATTTTTATATTTTCATTTTTGATTTCGGATTATCAGTGAATGCTCTATTCGATCATTCTGATTTTATTTGCATATTAAACTAAAACAATGAACACCATTCTCAATTATCTGAATTCATATGCGATCTTCATTCGCACTTTTGGATGCGCAACTAAAATGAATGATTGTGAATTCTTCATACAAAAAAATGATATGTAATCATTATTTTGTTGTTATATAACTAATTTTTTTTTATTTTTTTTTTATTTTTAGGAATTTTCTTGGTAAAAATTATTGAATGCAAGTTCATAAATCTCATATGATTTTTTATATTCTCTTGTATTTCTAATGCAATTCATAAAGTAAATGTGGGTTTACTTATTTAAGGTTTATTTTTAAAAAATCTAAAATCAAGAAATTAGCCTATTCATGGAACAAGATTTTAAAAAAAATATTTGAACATTAGAATTATGAAATTCTAATTTTAACAAATTCCCTAATTTATATAATATATACAAATCTATTAATTAAATATATATATATATACATATTAAAATAATATATTATTGAAAAAATCTGCGCATATGCGCGGTATTAATCTAGTGTCTATAATTAATTTAGTAACTAATCCCTTTCTCTAATTTTATGCTCCATTACTTGCGTTGTCCAAAGTTTGTGGCTTTTGATTGCAACTTTTTAGGATTTCCGGTGGAATCGGAGAACAACTACAAAATCGAAAAAAATGAGTGTTAGAACATTTTTTTACCCTTATCAGTTGTACTTTTTACATTTCTTCATATTTTTACCTTTAAGGAATACCGTTTTATACGTATTATCAGTCGGATCAATAATTGGGCCTTGGCCCATTATGATACGGGAGTAACAGCTACGTTTACATAAGGTCCAGCCCAAAGCAGACATGAATTAAGTTGGGAATTGGGGGAACGAGAGACCGACGTTGCATCAGTTCATCTCTTCAAAATCGGCAAATCGGATTATTTTTGCTCTGGAAAACCCCAAACTAAATCGATGGATATCGAACAGAAGCAGGCAGAAATAGTCGATATATTCGTCAAACGAGCTTCTGTATCCAAAGGCGATGCTCTTGCATCTGTCCTTGTAGAAGCTACATCGAATCCTTGGCTTTTCGCCTTCTCCGAAATTTTGGGTCTACCCTATGTTGCCGAGGTTTGATTTTGGAATCTAGCTAACCATATTTACAACATTTACTCCTGATCCTTGATGGTTTCCTTGTTAAATTTTCAAATCTGTGTGTTCACCATTGTTGTTAACGTTCACTGCAGCTTCAAGGAACCACTAATTCTGTGTACCTGGATCTACTACGGTTATTCGCACATGGCACCTGGAGTGATTACAAACGTACGAGCGGAACCTTACGCTTTTACATAGGATCAAGTGATTATTTTTGGACATTGTTAATTTCTTACTTTCTAACGTTTTATGTTATCTATGGATGGAATACCTTCACTCTAGGCAACACTGGCTGTATTCCTGAATTGGTTCCTGAGCAAGTTCTGAAGCTAAAGCAGCTCACTGTCCTTACTCTGGCTGAAACAAACAAGGTATATCTTCTTCCTTTGTTACCATGTCAACTTGTATCTTATGGTGCTTGTTTTTTCGTTCAGGTTTTACCCTATCATATACTGATGGTTGAGTTAGATATCACAAACGTACGTGAACTCGAAGACTTTCTTATCAATGAATGCATTTACTCGGTGAGTTTTCTAGACTAAATTACAGTTCAAGTGGTTCATTAATCTCCATTTTATTTGCAATAGAAAACATGTCAACTGAAGTGTGACAATGCAGAAATCTACAAAAAGTACTGTGCTGACTTTTTGAGTATTTGCAGGGTATAGTCAGAGGAAAACTTGATCAGTTGAAAAGATGTTTTGAGGTACTTGCTTTTTCTCAGATTCTAATTTTCTTCGTCGTTGTGCTTTTCGTTCTTGAATCAGTGTATCCCTTGCAAACATGTAGGTTCAGTTTGCAGCTGGTAGGGATTTAAGGCCAGGACAACTTGGGAATATGATGAACACCCTAGAAAATTGGTAGCTTCTTCGATCTATATTATCTCTTCTGCTTGGCTTTTCTATGCTCTATGTTATTAGAAGAACTCAAACTTGAAGTTGGAATCTCTGGTTGATATTTTATGTGAGATTCTCTCCTCTCATGAAAGAGGTTGCGTCTCCTTATTGTGGAGTCAGTTTATTTGTGTGTGCACATATTTGATGTTTAGGTTGAGCACATCAGAAGATCTACTGGTTTCGATTCAAGATAAGATCAAGTGGGCTGACAGCATGAGTGAGGTTGACAATAGAAATCGTAAGGAAGTAGAAGAGCGGGTGGAGGAAGTGAAAAAATCTCTTTCCATGAAGGTACCAGTAGATTGTGGCTTATTTTTCTTTTCACCGTTGATTAGGTTCCATTCTACATACGATTATTGCATGCTGGATTTAGACATTTTCTTGCAAAAAAATAGCATAGAGAACTGTTATGTTACACAGAGCCAACAAATGACATAGGCAGTAAGTTGTTTGTTTTGTTAGACAGTAGTTTTGGAATGAGATGAACGACCTCTTAATGAAAATAGAATTATGTGCCATTAGAAAACAAAATACTTCTAGATGAAGAACCAGAGATCTGTAGTCTCTCCCAAGAGAGCAGCGTGTAGTTTGGACTAATAATATTTGGTGAAAGTAGGTGATGATAATTGAATCTGGAAACTGTTATGACTTGAACAATGGGAGATATTTGTCTATAGTCTTACTTACATTGTGGCAGAAGTTGCATGCTGTGCGCAGGCCGACGTTGAATTCAGAGGGCAGGAAGAGATATTTGGTGAACCAAGTGGAGTGATGGATTACGAAAAGGACCGAAGCAGACCCAAGAGGTAAGTGACACTGTTGCATTCTCCAGAACTCACTGTTGATATGCTAAATCGGATCCTTAAGCTCTTGGATAGGATTTCATCCTTTATTAGGTTGAAATCAATTACCCTAAAGTCCTAAACCGTAGCTCAGCATGCATCGTCTTCATAGACGAAAGATAGATAGATGTGAAATGATAACGTACAAGAATAGTTAAGAATCATGGAACAAAACATGTTGTGTATGTTGCAGGAGGAGGCATCCGGTGACATGAAACAAGGTAGAGAGATTGTTGTGGCATGGGCTCTAGTGGCTGAGATAGAGTGAGGTGGTGATAAGGATCATCCAATCCCGCGATGTAAAGCCCTTTTGGGTGCCTTGGCTTTTTGTCATTTCAAGTCTGAAATCATTTATTGATTTTTGTGTTAGGAAAGATTATCAGTACACTGTTGATACTTGATGCGTATTTATTAACTAAATTTCTGGAAATAAAAGTGCCCTAGAAAAGAGAATGAATGACCTAAGCTATAAGATAATGAAAGCTGTTTCACAAATGATCAATATGTAGGGAGAATCGGGAGGATGTAAAAAAAAAAAAACGATCATTGTAGGTGTTTTTGAAATACAGAGAGCTTTAATCCGAGGGAAGGGAGTGTAGCCGTTAGATTAATTATGTTTCGCCTTTTAGCTGCTGGAGAATTGGGCTCCGACGAACAGTGGCGTTTGTTACCACTAGTGACCCTCACGGGCTCAGCCTGGTCAATGCCGATAAGGTGAGGAAAGTTAAGCTTAGCCTTGGAGCCTCGCATTTTGAAAGCTGCCCGATCATACGCCACCGCGGCCTCCTCGGGGGTCTCGTAGGTCCCCAACCACATTCTGGTTCCATTCTTATTTGGGTTTCTGATCTCTGCCGCATATTTTCCCCATGGTCTTCTCCTCACTCCTTTGTAATTTGCCCCTCTCCTTGGTGGCGGCGCGGACGATGAGGATGAATCTAAGACGACGGAAGATTCTAAAGCTGTCAGGTCGAGCTCATCCTCCTCCAGCAGATGCCGGCGAATCCAATCCAGAACTGTGGAGCCGTTATCCCATCTGAGCTCTCCTTCCATTTTTCTTCTTCCTAGTCGCTTACTGTGCTCTGATTCTTATTTTGGAACTCAGGTAAGGTTGTTTATATAATCTCATCCACTATGCCTCTTTAGTTTCAATATTATATACATGCAGTTGCTAGGAAGCGCCGAATCAGTCACGTTTTACTCGATGTTCTTCTCTATTTAATTAATTGTGCCAAATATATTTTTAAAAAAACAGACAAAAGAATCTTGATCCAATCGATTTTCTTACTCGTTTGCAACGAAAGAGTTCCCTATTATTTATCCTTTTAAAAACTTTCAGGCTTAGTTTGTTTTTTAAAACAATTGATTTTCATGGAGTCTAGTGATCATCCATCATTTTCCTTCATAATGTGTGTGTGCTCTCTAATAATATATAGGTCCAAGTGGTTTCTATTAGGCCCTATGGTTTGGCCCAATAGATCCGATTGGATAGATGCGGATGATGTGTCCATATTCATTTCGTCGTCTCTCTCAGGATCAATCTCATCAGTCTTCTTTCAACTCCTCAATTCAAACTTTCCATGGAAGGTTTGAGCAGCCAACGCCTCTCCCACGGCCACGCCACATGGTTCTCTCACTTGTGTGCTTCAGCTCGCCGTTTTAAATCATTGGCTCCTCCATCCTCAGATACTGCTGTTCGCTCCACCTCAGGCGACTCTCTGGTTCGTCGCCTGGGCCTTATCGACCTCATACTTTTGGGCGTTGGTGCTTCCATCGGCGCCGGTGTCTTCGTCGTTACCGGAACCGTCGCTCGTGATGCTGGACCCGGTCAGTTGGGGGAATAAAATTTCATCTCATGTCTCCTTGAATCGTTCCGAATTGCTTACTTGGGAATTGATTGTGTAGGGGTGACGATCAGCTTCTTGCTAGCAGGAGCATCGTGTGTACTGAACGCTCTTTGTTATGCCGAACTTGCTTCTCGTTTCCCAGCTGTTGTTGGGGGAGCTTACATGTACTCGTATTCAGCTTTCAATGAGATCACAGCTTTTCTTGTTTTCGTGCAACTCATGCTTGATTACCATATTGGCGCCGCTAGTATCTCCCGTAGCTTGGCAAGCTATGCAGTTGCTCTTCTTGAGCTTTTTCCAGCTCTCAATGGCTCTATTCCTCTTTGGTTGGGAAGCGGCAAAGAGCTCTTTGGAGGTTTTCTCTCTTTGAATGTTTTGGCTCCCATTTTACTTGCGCTCTTGACTCTTGTTCTCTGCCAGGGTGTGCGAGAATCTTCCGCTGTCAACTCTGTTATGACTGCTACCAAGGTCGTAATTGTTCTCATTGTGATTTGTGCCGGTGCTTTTGACATTGATGTAGCTAATTGGTCTCCTTTTGCGCCTAATGGTTTTAAAGCAGTTCTTACTGGAGCTACTGTTGTTTTCTTTTCATATGTTGGATTTGACGCTGTTGCTAATTCTGCTGAAGAATCCAAGAACCCTCAGGTCTGCCCTTTTTTGTTCAATCATTGTTACTCTCTACCCATTGTCTTATATCTGTTTGATTCCTGTTCAGCGTGATCTGCCTATCGGAATTATGGGGAGCCTTCTGGTTTGTATCTCTCTGTATATTGGCGTATGTTTAGTGCTCACCGGGATGGTCCCTTTTAGTCTACTCAGTGAAGATGCTCCTTTAGCTGAGGCCTTTTCATCAAAGGGTATGAAGTTCGTCTCAATCCTAATCAGTATTGGTGCTGTTGCTGGACTCACTACTACTCTCCTTGTTGGTCTTTATGTTCAGGTGAATATATATATTTGTACCTGAATTTCTTTTATTTCCTCACGCAAACCAAGGTATACTTGACTTGATATTTCGCATAAACAGTCCAGGTTATATCTGGGACTTGGAAGGGATGGTCTATTGCCTTCAATCTTTTCCAGAATACACCCAACTCTTCATACACCTCTTCATTCTCAAATCTGGTGTGGCATTGTAGCTGCCGTTTTAGCTGGCATATTTAATGTACATAGTCTTTCCCATATTCTGTCCGTTGGTACACTGGTACGTCTATGTCTTAATTTCCTATATCCCTTTGGTTGTCTAATCGTTCCTTATACTCTCCAGTTTAATCTCATTGTTTCAGACTGGGTATTCAGTTGTTGCGGCTTGTGTTGTGGCGTTGAGATTGAATGATAAAAAAGAAAGAGAGTCGTTCAATGGATGGACATCAAGTTGGCATGAAGGCGTCATTTGCCTTGTTATAATTGCATGCAGCGGTTTTTGTGCTGGTGTATCTTACCGTTTTAGTGCTTCAGTTATATTTCTTCTCGTCTCAGTTGGTGTGGCAGTTGTTGCTTCAGCATCTCTTCATTATCGCCAAGTAAGTAGCCATAAGCATAAGCCAATACTCTTCTTAATTAAAATGCGGGAGTTTCTATAATGTTGAAACGTTAAATACCAAGTCTTTTAGTGATACAACATAAATAGAAATCACCAATGGCATGTCCTTGCACTTGGAACTCCACGGTGATACTTTGAAAGTCTGTGACTATTGAACTAACTGCTAATATCAAATCAAGAACATAATACCAATCTAAGACTAAGTCAAAGTAAGATATTCATTTAGTCTGCCTTGAGTTGCTTCATGTGAGAGCATCGTTAACATTGTTGGAGTCACGGTGACTTATGCTAAGCTTCCTTAGTTTTGGATTAAATCGAACCTATATATAGTATAGTGCAAGTAGGAACCATATTAATTTTCAGAAACTATAATTAGAAAATACAAAAGACTAGAAGCTAAAGACTGGAATGGAGAGAACGGGTGGTTAAATGGATGTGCTTCTTTGTCTAGCGCCTTTTGATCTCTGTAAAGGGAATTAAGTATAGATATACCTCTCGTAAGAGTCTTAGGGTCTCGGTATCGGATGGAACAAGATGGTAATAAGTAATAACCACTACACATAAATACTCTTCTAGTAACAAAAGCACCAAAGCCATCATGAAAAAGCCATGGGCCCTTGCTAGTCTTTTAGGGTATTTGGTAGGGACTTTAACTGTAGGCTTTTTTACTTATAAAAAAATGCTCTACAGCAATTTTCTAACAGAAAATAGAAATGACGCGACAAGCAGTTGAAATATACCCTCATAGTTTTCTCCACAAATCAGGCAAATGCAGCAATGCTCCATGTTAACCCCCTCATCTTTTCGCTTCCAGGCTTATGCTCATTCTTTAGGTTCTGGGTTTTACTGTCCTGGTGTACCCATTGTGCCATGCGTATGCATTTTCTTCAACATCTTCTTATTTGCTCAGGTACACGCTAAGATCTAGCTATGTACTAATCCCACATACTAAATGATCTAACTTTGATATTTTCACTACTTTGCAGTTGCATTATGAAGCATGGATAAGATTTGTTGTTGTCAGTGTGCTTGCAACTGCCGTTTATGCCTTGTATGGGCAGTACCATGCAGTTACAAGCACGTTGGTTTATCAGAGGGCACCTGATACTGAAAGAGACTCTGGGTAGCATTACATTATAGTTGTGTTGCTGCAACGATGCAAGCTATTTGTTGAATAGATAATGAGTTACTGCTTTTCATGAGAGACATATTCAGGTTGAGTGCAAGGATTGAATGGGACGAGTAATTCAGATATTATTGTAAATGAAAATTTAAATAAAGCATGGTTTATGCATTTCAACTAAAGCCTTAAGAAAAAATGAAAATGGCGTTCTGTGCCTTTTATTATTTTCTGAGTCCACGTGCAAACCAGACCGATGTTCCTCTGGCAAAACATTCTGGTCTCTATCCCACAGATGCAGAGGCTCGGCAACATGGAAGCAGCTACTTTGGCTAAGCGATGATGCGAATTGCAGTGGAAATGCGAATGGAATGAGTGATTCATGATTTGTGGTCCACTTAGGAAGTAACGGTCCTCGGGAACTTGGAAATAACAAAAACAGTAAGGTTGCAGATGCTCACCGAATCCATGGCTGAAACCGTGAGCACCTATTGCGGCATTAGCTCTGAAGTGTGGAGACTTTGTTTGCGCAAGCTCGATACTTACAATATCACTCTAGACTCTTGGGCGGCTGAACCTTTCACTTGGCAGCTCTCCATCAAACTAGTTGATGCAGGAGAGACAGTTTTTATTCAATATGGAGGGAACCAAGCCTCAACTGCCAAATGTCTAGTCCAAACAAGTCGACAATCACCTTTTCTGTGTTCCGTGGCTATTTTGGCCACGAGGCTCCGTTTTTTTGGCATAAGGCTCTGTTTTATGCTTTTAGCCTAAGGTAAACGATGGCGTAGGGAATAGTCATCTTTATCTTATGCACTGTTTCATTCTGTCTTCAGATAAAAATATTACATTTTGGGTGGAAAGATTTCATTCAAAGAAAAACTACGCGTCGTTTTAAGGACAGAACAAAACGTCACCCAGTCCCCTTTTAAATTGGTAAAACGGCGATAGAGTTTTCCCATTTTTCCAGTAAAGAGAAATCTCTGATCAGAGAGGAAGAGAAAGAGAGATCCAAATGGCAGAATTTGTTGAGGCTGATAATGCAGAGGCAATAATCGCGAGGATCGAAACCAAGTCCCGCAAGATTGAAAGCTTACTCAAACAGTAATATACCTTTGGGTTTAACCCTAAAATGTTTGTTTTTTTTCTCAGATGACCTTTACTGGTGTTTGTGCAGGTACAAACACGTCGAAGCTTTGAAAACGGCTCTTGAAGGATCGCCTCCGAAAACTCGCGATGAACGATGCAAGGTCTCCTCTGTTTTATCCAAAAAAAGTAATTTCTCTTATTATCAGAAAAAATATCAAAATAAAAATGGTTGGGTGAAATTGCAGTCGGCAAATTGGATAGTAGTGCACAGAGCTATAATGGCCATAAAGGATATAGACGGATTGCTGAATGCTCTTGATGCCGAGTATTACGACATTCTCATGAAGTAAGTCCCTGTAACCTAATCTAGATGAGGCAAGGGTTTTGTATTGTCCATTGGTATGTCTGTTATGATCTTTGATAGATTGTAACATGTGAATGATGTGGTAACAGGTACTTGTACAGAGGCCTTTCTACCGGAGACCGACCCACATGCGATCAGTGCTTGAAGATTCACGAGAAACTCACTGAGAGAGCTGGTCTGGGTTGCATTCTCCGTTGTCTTACTGATACTGTAAACACCGTTTGAATCCATGATTGTAATTTTCAAGACACATTTGACCATTTGTTTTCAATTAAGCAATTCCAGAACAAGTAATTCCTACAGCTCACTCTTTCCTTTCTCAAACATCCAACTAAAACAATCTTTAAACAAAATACGAGTGTTTAGGCGGGCAAATACGACTCCAGCATCAATTTGGCTGGGGAAGGTGTTAAAATCTCTACGATCAGGTATGTGTATTTCCATTCATTGTCTGCCTTGTCTCTAAACATCTCCGTGTATACTTTCCCCGCTCCTTGAGGCCCACGGATGTAGAAGTTTACCTGAACCATGTTCAATTTTGTTATCAATTTCTATAGCAAGAAGAATATATAACTCCAAGGTTTCTACAATGAATTACCTCAACATGCTCTACTCCATCTTCATCTGTAAATACTCTGTTGGGTATACGTTGACGAGCAGCTCGGTTTCTGGTTTCTTGTCCGTAACCTTTGATGGGGGATCCAATCCTAACCCTCACCTAGTTAACAAGCCAATCTCAGCATCTTAATAACAAATGCACCCCTCTGTTACGAGATCAATCAAATGGAGTTAGTTTCTTGTTACCTGAGCGTCATCTTGAATTCTCTTCAACGCTTTGTCAAAGACCTTGTACCTACAAAACAGAAGGGAGAGTGTCTTCGATGATTCCAAATCCAAGTGTCAGAGAAGATAAATCAAACTAGAGTTTAGAAGCCTCACTCTTTTGGTTGAAATATGAGCTCTTTAAACACAGCGTACCCAGCAGCTCCAGCGACCCCAAGCCCAGCCAGAATAACAAGACTGTAGGAAGCACCTTCTGTAAAGGTTACCGGCTGCTCCGGGATATTGTAGGTAATCGAATCAAAAGGATCATCCACAGTCGTCACCTCTTTCTTAGCCTGTAAAACATTTAAAACAAGGCATTAATGTTTAAGGCCCTAATGTTTAAGCAATATTCTTATTCAAACCTGATTCTGCTGTTTCCCAGGTTGTTTAGAAGTTGTTGATGCAAAAGATCTAGAAAAGCAAGATGACTTGATGTTTTTTGAACGAGCAAAGACAAGTCCTGCAAAGAGATGATTGTGAGAAGAACAAGTAGACAACCCTAGGAATATATATATATATATATAGGCTGACCATTGGCTCCAGTAGAGTTCTTCTGCATATGAAAAACGATGAGAGCTATTAAACTAACATGTATGCGCAGAAAAGGGTGTAAAGCAGCAAAGAAAATTTGGTCATACCACAGTGATGAGACCCGAATCAGTCCTTGATGCTCCTCTTTGTAAACCGCTTATCAACTGCGTGGGAAGGGATAAAACAAAAACAAAAACGTTTAAAAGAGAAATAGAAACCATCTCTTCTAGGCAAAGAAAACCATCCTATTTCAAACATTCATCCCAAATATTGGAAACTTGTACTAAGTCGAGCTAAAACAAAAATTCATGACTATTTAGAAAAATCAATAGCTGAATAAAATTGAATCCCCGAGTGGGAATAAGGAAATGCGAAATCCTAAAAACACACAAAAAAAACAGAGCTAAGGAGAAGGCAAGTTATACCGATTTTGGGATCCCAGAAGAAGCGGAGGAAAACGGGAGAGTCGAAGCCAGTTTCGATTTCGAGAGGCTTCCGACGGATATCGCTGATCTCCTCATGAGGTTCATCATCTCTGCCAAAACTTGAGAATCGGATTGTAGAAGAAGAAACTTGGGACGAGCGACCGACGGAGCAAGTCCTAGAACCCGCTTCTGGGGTTTTATCGTACACACGTGACAAGAAACCTCGCACGTGTACTCTATGGGCCTGGGCTTGACTCATAATATTTCGGCCTAACTTTCTTACTTTGGATACAAAAATTTGGTAAAATATAACATGAATTTGTGCACTACACATTGGTTTTTGAGTATAAAATGGAAACGATCACTAGTTCGTGTGTAGTGTATGAATTAGTTGTTTTTTCATATAAAATTTTGACGATCTAAAATATCCAATCTTCATCAATTAATTACAACACCCCTCCTATTCTATGACTTTACTTACATCACCTAATAATGAAGAGAGATATATACAAGGAATGAGAATGGAGACCCTAAGTGGAGACCGCAACCAGCTTTCTGGCAATCGATTCAAACAGGTTCTCAATTTCTGGTAAACACCTTACAAACTCTTGTTCCCAAAACCCATATCTTGGATTCCTTATGAGCTCAATGAACGTGATCAGGAGCCCCCATGGATGTGGCCTGTTCACTATTAGGCGCTCCAGCAACACTCTTGTTACCTGCTCCTTGATGATTTCCTGCACCATTTACTTACTATGATCATGACTTTTGGAAACTAGTATGTTTCCCAGCAACAGTTACTGTCTATCTCAATAAGGGATCTCACCTGGTCCGACTCATAAAACAGAGAGAGCATGGTGGAGGAGAAGTAATTTGTGTGGCTGTTGGGATAACGTAGCTGATTGGCGATTGCACTAAGTAAGAAGTAACGTCCTTCTGTGTCCAGTTCCTCGCTTAAAGACTTGAACATCTGCAAGGCAGCAACATTTACATTCCTCTCAGCCTCAGCCTCAGCCTCAGTCACGCCTCCCTGTAGCTGCTGAATAGCCTGTAAAAGAAATTCCCACCAAGATATATATATATATATATATATATATAAACCCTTTTCAAAAATAGATATTCATCTTAAATGGGATTCCATTAAAATAGCATACCTGCATTCCAACATAGAGGACAAGTGAGTTGAACAATGCTACATTGTATCTAGTGCCAGCTGAATCAGCCTCGCTGGTTGGGGAGAGTAGCCTCTGCTTCAGTTCATTTAGGAAACTATAACCATGTTGCCTCATCTGTAGAAATCATGAACAATCAATAATGCAAATTGAAATCTGAAGAGCAACCAGGGAGAAGAAGTAATGTAATTCAGACTGCCAGCAAAAAGTCAAGACAGACTCAAACAGAAACGAAAAACACCAAATGCTTATTCTTACTGAAAGATACTCATCCAAGTCGCTCTTCATTTGTTTTTCTTTTAGTGCAGCATCGACCTCTGAAAGGATACAGGGAGCTTCAACTGTCTCAGGCAGTAGATCAATCTGCAGTCAACACATACTCAGTCCACAAAGACCAGGAAACATATTTTCCACTTTCGAAAATGAATATGATGAGCTATCAACTATATTTCGAACCTTTAAGTTTGGAGTAGACGGATCTGGAAGCCTCATGTTTCGTGGAAAAGAACTGAGAATAATGTTTCGCATTTGTATGCAGCTTGGAGGAATCACACTGCAGAAAGTAAAATGATAATAACAGAGAAACTCCGGGTAGTCATGAAGCAGCACCAGCAATACTTTCAGTGTGCCTTTGTATAGAAAATGAACCTAAGTGATTATTAAACAAAAAAGAAAAAGATTATTCATCTTCTTAGTGGTGGATTCAATAATCAAACAACAGAGAAAGGCACAAACCGGTCCCCTTAGTTCGGCATTTCTCAAAAAAGGCTCAAGAAACTGAAGCAAACCACTCAGCAGGCGTTGAAGATACGGCCAACCCTTGCGATCATTTAGAGAAAGTAGTTTCGGCATGAAGCTTCTGTGACTAACCAGTTCTAGCCATGCAAAGCTGGTAAAACTTCAAATACATTAGTGAAGCAGCAAAAGCCACTGAAGAGGTGTGATCACTTAATGAAAGGAACGGCACGTGCCAACAAAATAACCTAATGCTTGTCAACTGGTTTAACTAAAATGCTAACAGAGAAACAATTATATGTCGTAACCTGAAGACGGGAATTTTAAGAGGCTGTAGATCGTGAAATGCATTTGCAAAAGCTATTAAAACCTGCGATAACAGATGAACATTATTAATAGAAACATAGATATCAACAACTTCACAAGACAAAATCAGACGCACCTGACAGTTTTCACCATCAGTCATAGGGTCCATGGAACATAAATCCAGCAGCCAGTTGATGAACAATCTGAAATATGGTCTTGGATTAAGGGATGTCTTTTTGTCATCTGCGTCCTTAGAGATAGATCTCACGGTGACAGTCATAATCTGTGATCAACAAACAAAATCAAACCTTGTCCACTTTTTTGACAAGCAATAATTAAAGAAATGAGCATTGACTGACCTTCGAAAGAAGAAAGGACTTGCAGCTAGAGTCCTGCTCACGAAAATACTGAAAGGATGCAAAGTAGAGCTTAGCCAAACTGCATTTTGGGATTATTGAACCAGGTGGCATGAGATAAAAAAAAAAGTCCAGTAATGTGTACATTCAAGATAGTAAACACAAGTTTGGCATAGATATCAATGGAATTGAATGATGGATTCTGAACTTGCTGGGAAGCTTGCAGAGCGAAAGAACTAATTTCCTCAGATGATATGTAATGAGCAACGGAATGTTCCTGAGGACAGAGAAATCCAATTAAATATAAGTTTCTAGACTTTTTTCATGTGCTGATGCTAAAAACATTGAAGGCTAAATTACCGTAAGAAAGCGGAAAAAACACTCGGTTTTATCATCCCCCTTGAGTAATCCACTTTGATGCAGCTGCAAGACATAGCGGATACATGCGGCATCATTTTCAACAGGAAGCTCAAAGATCTGATACCATTCAGCAAAAAGCATGGATACCTGTACCATACAGACAAACACACTAGGAAAGAATATACAACCAAAAATGTGTACGTAAAGAAACTACTAGTATCATATCTTCTTGCAAAATGCGTGCTCAACTTACCAGCTTCTGAAAACCAGCAGGATATGGTTCTACATATCTCACTTTCATCACTGCATCAGAGGATTCAGTACCATCTATGTGCTTTTTCCGTAACAACAACTGTTGACCGATGTCCGCATCAATAGTTTGTATTGCCTGCACGAGAAACACAGACAAATGAACTGATATCGTTACGGGTCGGGTGAATTCAATAATAGACGCCTGGCGGCATTCCAGCCTTCCTTCAACGCTAGAATTTTCTCATTTTTTTTTTCAGATTTATGAAAACCAATAAAGAAGAAAAGATAACTCTTATGGAGGTAGGAATAGTGAAGAAGAAGTGCGTATGCTTGATTATAAACATATTCCTAGAAGTATTTTCTAGTTAAGAACTAAAAAGTTGAGGCAGAGATCAAAGATGTTTTATAACCTACAGGCACAGCATGTAAGATTTTAAAACAGACGAACCTTCTCTCTAGCTGCCTGTTCGATAGCAGCACAACCCAAGTGGAGGTTGTCATTTGTGATAAGTTGCACAACTTGTTCTAAAGCATCAGCCGGAATATTTAAACTCTGAAGTGCAATTCGTAAATGAACCAGTATAGAATTGCGCAAGGGTTCCTAAATTAACATAAGACAAACAATCAGAGGAGAAAAGGTGTCCAGTTGGTCTAGTTAGTGTAACACACAAAGAGAACAAAGGATGAGTGTAAACAAAATAAAAGAGCCAAAAACCAAATTCATAAGAAGCAAAACCTTGCATGTCACATAAGCCAAACTTCCAGCCAAGCTAGCAGCCATCGAGTGAGCTGCTTCATATATACGTGCATCATCTGGTTCCAGGTCATAATCCTTTTAAAGAGCAAAAAAGTAAGAATCTTATCCATGATCCCAAAAAAAAAAACAAGCTATGTTGATCAAAAAGCATATAATGGGCAGGTCTCAGAGAAAGAGGGCAAACATATATGCTCACGAAAAATAGCAGCACAAAACTTTAGAAAAAAAGAAAAAAAAAACGAATGGGAATACAGGAAAAAAATATGTGGAGAGACAATCTCAATAAATAAACCAGAGGTTTTTGCGAAGAAAAGAAAAAGAATAAGTTTATTGTAGCCAACCTTCAACACAAGCTCCTTTGTTGTTTGGCATGCGGTACAAACACTACGTTGAAAACTACCAGACACAATCTCCTTGATAGCTCGTTCCATAGCAAGTGGCACCACTCTAACATTGGAAAGAAGATAACGATGTAACATACAAACCATCAGTGCTACAAACTAAATGACTTCGCCAGTAGAGGACATCAGCCACAAACCTCTGGAAAAGAAGCTGCATATTGGACTCGCGTAACTTCTGATTGATAATTACATGATTCCCAATGTTGGGAAGTGCTGCTGAGAGCTGTACGTCATGAAATTAACAGCAAAACAAGTTTGAGCCAATCACATCCAATTCCTCTCAACCAAGACTTGTGAAACAAAAGCATACCTGACTGATATAATGACCGCACGCATTGGTAGGACACTCTACTTGGTTACGAGGAGACAAATTTTCAGATTTAAGCTCATCAATCATCTGTGGTTGAGATCCTTGAGCCACTCCACAATCATTGTTGCGAAAATCAGGATTTCCATCAATTTCTCTCTTCCGGTCCTTAAGAAGTGAAGTTGGTTTTACATCTTTGATATCAACCCCAAGGTTCTTCAAAAGCAACTGAAAAGTGATAAGTAAGAAAAATTTAATGATTGCATGTACGAAGAGAATAGATAGAAGTAAAAGAAAACTCGTTGATACACAAGTGGAACATTTGTCATCTTTTTCAAATCCCACTTACACTACATACCTCTATGTCAAACTTCAGATTCATTTTAAGGTTTGGCATTGAATAAATCTCTGATAGCAACCCAAGTATACACATAGTCCATGGATTTGGAGGTTGATATGCAATACTGCTTTTACAAGGCTCCAAAACCTGTGATATCATAGCTTAAAGTCAGCCTACAATCATAAAACAGCTAGTAAAATGGGTTAACCGTTGCAAACCTTTGAGATGAAAGGAACGATGGCAATCAATAGCCCTCTTTCATATGCCTGTAAAGAGAGAGAGAAAAAATCAAGACTAGCAGCAACAAGATAACAAAATGATTACAAAGAATGAGAACCAAAACAGTGAAATAAACAGCAAGAATAATTACATTAACTATCAGAGATTTTGGATCAATTTCCCGCGCCCTTAAAACGTGATTCCTTCCAATGGTCACCTTCCCAAGCCAGCTGCCTAAGTTTTTAAGCACGGACCGTTCTTCTGAACTTGTCTTTATGAGCTCCGAGCGTAAAAGAACCTAAAAAAGAAAGATAATTAAGGAACATGAAGATTTTCCAACAAAATAAAAATCAACACAGGAAACCGTTGAAAAAATTACCTTGCAGTTCTCATATGTAACTTGGACTATCTCCTTGTACAGTGGCTGGGAATTAACTATGTCCAAGAACTTCAAGTACAAGTCATGAAAGTTCCGCTCGATACTCACTCTAACATGAATTCAACACAAACAGGAAAAGGAGTAAGAAGAGAGTGGAAAGTCTCTCATCATATACATAGAGCACGATTACAAATACCTTTTCATAACCATATACTGTGCAAACCAAGAATAGTACTGGATAGAAAAAAATTCAGCGAATTCTTTCCCTTTAGATTCAATGTTTGCTGCTGAGACATTATTCATTATGAAAGAAATTTTGTCCTGAACTTCTGAAGGTGGAGCCTGGATGAAAAAAAAAATGTGTATTCCTTGTCATCGTAGAAATAAATATATAAACAGGCATTTGAAGCATTGATCTTCATTGAGCAATATAAGCTAAACCCTATATGCTTTGCAAGTTTTAAAAGTAAGGCATTGCACATTACCAAAATTGCTTTATGGACCTTTTCTATTTCTTCAAATAGTTGAGGTGACGTGATTACATTAGTATACGGTTTCAAAGCCTATAAAACATCTTCAAAAATGTTAACATCCGTATATTTGAGGCGATAGATGAGCATTATGAAACCAAGAGGGGAAACTAACATTTAAAAACAAAGATGTTGCATCCAAATAAAGATCTGACACAGGATCAGAGAAATGGAACGGCTTTGAAGAAATATCATTTGCTTCGCCATAATGAATGTCCTTGATAACCTTGAGACACTCCTGAAATGATAAAGCATGAATTTATAATGTTCATGCCATTTCTCATTTAAAGAGAAATCCTAACAAATTTTGCTAGTAAGAAGTAATCTACCACCTCAAAGAAGACATCTTTACTCAAAATGCAGTTTGACAGCCATTCCTCAATCTCCAGAAACCCTCTCCATGAGGCAAGGATTGCCAGCCTGATGCCAAATGACAGTGGAACTGACTCTAAAACACAAGGAAGAATCTGAAATAATAAATATCCACATGATTAGCTGATAAAACATAGAGAAGCTGAATCAAAGATAAAATTGCGAAACAGTTTAGGGAGATAAATAGATCTACTAATACTATTGATTGCATAACTTGAGCTACTTCCCTCCAAAATAATTAAGGGATTCAAACAAAAAGAGCTCAATTTTTTCCATATTTACCTTGAGCTCATGGCAGATTTCAATTATTCTTAACATGCTGCCTGCTCCGAGATTTTGGGCATCTAAAAAACCCCAAATAATAAGTTCTCTGTTCAGCTGCCAGAGATTATGGACAAAACCAATATCCGGGGTATTCTTTATTATCCCGGGAAGTATATCAGAGACCACCTCACGCTGAATGATATTATAAGCAGTCTGCAGAAACGGGGGCCAATTAATCAGCCCAACACAAACAATCAAGGTTAAGAGCATAATGCAACCCCAAAGAATAGTTTCCGGAAATTTACTTTAATATGAGCCATCCCAAGAAGCAAGGTTCTAGGAAAATGGGCCAGTGGATACTCGAGTAACGAACGAACTGAAACAGCATGCCCCCTCTCGGCCAGTTGGCATAGCACATCTAAGAGATCAAGAGACAGCCATGCATGATTGGAAAGTCCTAATTGCTCTTGGCTGTGCATGTTATCATTACACGCCTGAAAGAAAAAAGAAAAAAAAAAACAAAAACAGCTAGTGAGAAAGGGTAACAGTTAAATAGTTAATTGGAGAAGAACAGCTCTAAGACAGATGACATAGATCTCACCAGCTTCCTAGCAGAATGCTCAAAAGTGAATATTTCCGGCGGTGCTAATACCGCATGCTTAAGAAAAGATAATTGACCCTCCAAATTTTTCCAGACAAAAGAGCAGATGGCATGAAGAGGAAATGGATCCTGCAAGAATTAGTTTAATACCCTCAAACAACAATGGAAATGGAAATCAAGAGATTATCCAGTTTGAAAGCACACCTTGCAGATACTTCTAACCACCGTCATGAAAAACAAGAAAGCCTCCATGTTAGGGATATCAAGTCCTTCATAATCCAGATTTTCAATCACTTTCATCCACCTAGTGCCAGGAGCCTGCATTAGCAGACAATCACCATTCAGAAAACATAGAGAAGACACTCCTAAATGAACTAAGGAAGCAAAAACGGTTGTTGATCAGAGGAAAAGTTTTTAGAACTTACGAGCTGTTTGATAGTTTCAAAAAGGATGTCAACATTCCATAACCTTACTGTGGGAAGCTCGGTTGGGGTAGGGCAACCAAGGGACAAACTGAAGGTTGAAAAGGTGTCGTAATTATCTTTTAGACTAGTATACGTACGAACAACAACGACAAGAATTCTTGAGATAGTAGCCTCTGTTAATGGTAAGAAGAGGGATAAGATTTGTTTGCACAGTGATGCATCAGCAGTGAATCCATAACCTAATTCTTCTATGAGATCTCCGACATCGGTCTCCTTTTCGATTTCAGTTAAAATAGCATCAACGTTATTTTGAAGGGAATTATTGAAGAAATCCATGCTCCTACAGAATAAGAAGAAAACCATTAACACTACAGTCACAATCTCAGCAGCAGTAAAACAGAGTGCACAAAAAAAATATCTGATAAGAAGAACCTGAAAACATCAGCTTCGTGCACTCCCACTGGAAGGAAAGGCTTGAGAACAAATTGGAGTTGATCACTTGATTGAGAGGAAGACAAAATCTGTATAAAGGAATCTAAATGCTTTGAAAGGTCCTCAGATAGCTCAAGAAAAGGAACAATATTCTGGATTTGCTCAGCTGACTCAATCTGGAGAGGACTGGCACACAGTCTCTCAATCTCAGCCGTACAAAAGCTACGTCCTACAAAGGAAAAAAACTATTCATGAGACAGATAAACCTTAAATGATAGATAGAAGAAGCCAAAACATAACACTAAATAGATAATGTTACCAATTTTGATTGCATCTGATCGTTCAGAATAAGTCAGAGCCAGACGCAAAAGAATTTTCTCAGTGGTTGACAAATGCAATGCAGTAGCCATATCATTCACAAACTCTTGAGTGACCTCAACATCATTGAGTGCGTGCGAAAGCAGAGATTCGAAATTTGGTTTATGCAAGACACGTTTCAACACAAAGGATATTATATTCTCAAGTTGCAAAGTATTTTCCTGGCTTTTCCGGAAAGTAAAACAGTGTAGGCAGGTCTTGAGAACGTAAATACTAGTCTCGAATCCATACTCAAAGAGCTGCGCAGACAACACATCAATAAATAAATCCATTCGATCAACAGCATATATCATAGAGATAGAGAGAGCTTACTTCACAAATCTCTTGGGCGAGAGAGTCAGAGTCCGAGTCGTTGAATTCCATCAGCAAGCACCGGACATGGCTCGAGTCCAGCTTGGACGGAATCATCAGCATGGCAATCGGAGATCCAAACGCCCCGGAATTGCTAGGGTTTTTCGAGGTTACGGGATTTTACTGTGTCGAGAGAGATAAAGAGGAGGGATGATCGTTTTGCGCCATCTTTCACCTCGATATATTTAGAAGAACAAGTGTGTGCGCGAGCGCTCTTAAAACGCGTCGTATCAACGATTTTCCAATCCCTCAATCCAAATGGGCTTCGTATCTCTTTTAAGGCCCATTAAAAAACCCAATAGCTCTTTCTCGCAAGGATCAAATTCTTCAATTCAACCGCAAACATGGCGGTCGCGCTCTCAGCATGTCCTCCAGTCGGAGTCCGCCGCAGTCTTCGAACAAGTTGCTCGATCTTCTCGAAGCCAGCACAGCGAGCCAAGCGGGACCTGCTGGAGCTCATCTCGGACCAGGATCGAGGTCTGAGAACCCAGAAAGACGCCACGAAGCGAGATGCGATCGTGAATGCCATCGAAGCCATGGCGGTTATCGGAAGAAGCTCCATTACGACAGGCGATTCGCTCTCTGCGACGTGGAGACTTCTGTGGACGACGGAGAAGGAACAGCTATTCATCATAGAAAAGGCGGGGTTGTTTGGGACGCGCGCCGGAGACGTTTTACAGGTGATCGATGTGAAGCGACGGATTCTTAATAACGTAATCACTTTCCCTCCGGACGGGGTTTTCTTCGTACGCTCTGGAATAGAGATCGCTTCCCCGCAGAGAGTCAATTTCAGGTTCAAATCACTCTTTCGATGTGAAAACAAGAGAGAGTGTGGGTAAAAGCTAAATTGATTGCGTTTTGATATCAGATTCAGTAGTGCGGTGTTGAGAGGGAGGAACTGGGAGATCCCACTGCCACCATTTGGGCAGGGCTGGTAAGTTCTCTCTATACAAAATTACAAACAACAACAACTATGTGATGGTGAATCCGATCGTAATTCTTTTAGTAATTATACAAACAACTATGGGCAGGTTTGAGAATGTGTATATGGACGATGAGATCAGAGTGGCCAAGGACATTAGAGGAGACTACTTAATTGTTGATCGTGCTCCTTATAACTGGAAAGAATGATTTACTCAAGCTTTGTTTCTTGTATAAACACTCTCTCTATCAAGTATCAACATTCATCTTCCTTTATTCAAGGTGTAATCCTTGCTTGAGTTTATTTAGGGGCTTTGTCTGTGTTTGTTACAAAACACACCACCCACATTTTTCTATGCCCTCTTTTTCTGTTATCTTCACTATCCATTAATTAAAAGGCCAACAGCACTAAAATCCTTTGTGTCTTGTTTTATTTTGAACCTGAAAACAAAAAACAAAAAAGATGCAAAAGGATTTAGGCACAAGCTCAAGGCGTGTTGCGACTCAGGGGAAGGCAACAGTGCTTGCTCTCGGTAAGGCCTTCCCGAGCAATGTTGTTTCCCAAGAGAACCTCGTGGAGGAGTATCTCCGCGAGATCAAATGCGATGACCTTTCTATCAAAAACAAACTACACCACTTGTGTAACTTCATCATTTCCCTCTACTTTTTTTCACTTTTGCGACCTTTTTGTGCAAAGATAAGCATGTTTTTGTCTTGCTGGTGTTAGGTAAAACCACAACTGTGAAGACACGCTACACTGTCATGTCCCGGGAGACGCTGCTCAAGTACCCTGAGCTAGCAACCGAGGGTTCCCCAACCATCAAACAGAGACTTGAGATCGCAAACGACGCAGTTGTGCAAATGGCATATGAAGCGAGCTTGGTTTGCATCAAGGAATGGGGAAGGGCTGTGGGAGATATCACTCATCTTGTCTATGTTTCCTCCAGTGAGTTCCGTTTGCCCGGAGGTGACCTCTACCTCTCGGCACAGCTGGGCCTTAGCAACGAGGTGCAGCGAGTGATGTTGTATTTTCTTGGATGCTACGGAGGTGTGACTGGTCTGCGCGTGGCCAAAGACATTGCTGAGAACAACCCAGGGAGTCGGGTGCTGCTCATCACCTCTGAGACTACGGTTCTGGGGTTTCGTCCGCCAAACAAAGCTCGCCCTTACGATTTAGTCGGGGCTGCACTCTTTGGGGACGGAGCAGCTGCCCTGATCATCGGAGCAGACCCTACAGAGTCCGAATCTCCCTTCATGGAGCTTCACTATGCTCTGCAGCAGTTCCTACCCGGAACTCAGGAGGTGATCGAGGGGAGGCTGTCAGAAGAGGGCATAAGCTTCAAGCTAGGAAGAGACCTCCCTCAGAAGATCGAAGACAACGTAGAGGAGTTCTGCAAGAAGCTGGTGGCAAAGACTGGCTCTGGCTCTGATTCATTGAAGTTGAATGACCTCTTCTGGGCAGTTCATCCGGGTGGACCTGCCATCCTGAACGGACTGGAGACAAAGCTGAAGCTTAAGCCGGAAAAGCTGGAATGCAGCAGACAAGCGTTGGTGGATTACGGAAATGTAAGCAGCAACACCATCTTCTACATTATGGACAAAGTAAGAGATGAGCTTAAGAAGAAAGGCAAAGGAGGAGAAGAATGGGGTTTGGGCTTAGCTTTTGGACCGGGAATCACTTTCGAGGGCTTTCTCATGAGAAGCCTCTAACCGGAGATTTGTGACCAAAATAATCAGAAAGTGTGAACCGATGCCAACATATACCTGTGTGTGTACATGTATGGTTGCATTGGTTTTGTTCTTCAATGGTAAGGTAATTGTAAAAATATGATATCAAACATTAGTGTACTATTCTAAGACACTGGGCTTAAGGTATGGGTTATGGGCCTTCATACTAGATATTTACTGTAGTAATCTCATATTTACAGTGTATGTCGTTTTCTTTGGCATACAAAATATTCTATCGCTTTCTCCTTAACTCTTTAGATGATTTTATATATAGATACAACCCCTTTGATTCTAGCAAAAGAAGCTACATACGTAAACATAGTGACACGAAGTATTCTTTTTTAGCGAATCCACCGTAAATGTATTTGAAGAAACTATAAATGTAAGTAATATCATTAATATAAGCTGTCAAGAAAAGATTCAACAGCTATTAAGCAGGGCATTAAAAGAAGGGACCTATATTATTCACGTATGGTTAACGATTCAAGTATGACGTCCCCACTTGTCCACTACGTGATTACTACAAAAAGTTCACATAAAAAGTTCTTTTTAAGAAAGAGAAGAAGAAGAAGATCTCAGTAACACAAAATCTTCTAAAACAAAGCTTTGGGATGAGCCAGTGTGTTCCAAACTGTCACATCGATGATACTCCTCCGGCGTCCGCAGCAGCCACCACCACCACTGTCCGCTCCACCTCAGCCGTAGAAATCCCCATGTATATATCTTTAACTAATTGATAATCTTGTGAGATATATTTATGTAATAACTTGGTTGTTTGCTTACAGGCTAGACTACGAGGTAGCCGAGCTGACATGGGAGAACGGGCAACTTGGTTTGCACGGCTTAGGTCCACCGCGAATGATGACTCCGTCCACAAAGTACTCCACAGGCGCCGGTGGAACGTTGGAGTCGATAGTGGACCAAGCTACTCGGCTCCCTCACCCTAAGGCCACCGATGAGGTCGTCCCGTGGTTCCACCACCACAGGTCTTCGAGGGCCGCCATGGCCATGGACGCACTCGTGCCCTGCTCCAACCTCCAGGAGCAGCAGAGCAATCCCGGAACCCGAGTGGGGTCGTGTAGCGATGGTCGTCCAATGGGCGGTTGGAAACGAGCTAGAGTGGCGCCTGAGTGGAGCGGGAGCGGGAGCCAGCGGCTGACCATGGACACTTACGACGTCGGTTTGACCTCAACATCCATGGGATCGCCGGATAACACCATAGACGATCATGACTCCGTCTGCCACAGCCGCCCACAGGCACAGTTCATTTTATATACATTATTAACTCTCCTAATTATTTATTCTCGATCGATCGAGTTATAACATATCTCTTTATAAAAAAATATATAGATGGAGGAGGAGGAAGAAGAGAAGAAAGGCGGAGGCAAATCATCAGCTTCAACCAAGAGAAGCAGAGCCGCTGCTATTCATAACCAATCCGAACGTGTATAATCTTTTTTTTTTTTACTTTTGATGTCCATATTCATTAAACATGCGTAACCCCTCTTGATATAATATATTAAGTACCGTTGATTGATTTGATTGCAGAAGCGGAGAGACAAAATCAATCAAAGGATGAAGACTTTGCAGAAACTGGTTCCCAACTCCAGCAAGGTACGTACGTGTTTCGTTGTACATGCATCATAAACTGTGGCTCAAGTTAAGTCATTTATACGGTAGTTGATTAGTAATAAATAATATTACGTATATATGAAAAATAGAGGGGATAATATGATTAAAAAAAAGTTGGTGGACCAAATAGAAGCGAATGGACCTCATACGATGATTCTACTCCACACACTTATGCTCATCAATCTCTTATTTGTTTGTCCCCCAAAAACTTGATTTTATATAGCTTTATTGCCTGGTCCGGTAGGTCCATTTACACGCCTTTACTATTATTATATGCCTTGTGGCTGTCGATCTCAGAAATCAACACTATTTACATGTATCATGCTTGACTATATATATATCCGTATACCGTTCGTTTGGCTAAGTATAGTACGTAGATATAAAATGATTTACATTACTTTTGGAATTTAATTAGACGGATAAAGCGTCCATGTTGGATGAAGTGATAGAGTACTTGAAGCAACTTCAAGCACAAGTGAGCATGATGAGCAGAATGAACATGCCTTCCATGATGCTTCCAATGGCCATGCAACAGCAACAACAACTACACATGTCTCTCATGTCCAATCCTATGGCTTTAGGGATTGGCATGGGGATGCCCGGTCTCGGTCTCCTAGACCTTAATTCTATGAATCGAACCGCTCCTAATATCCATGCCAACATGATCCCAAACCCATTTGTGCCCATGACTACTCCATCGTGGGATGCCACGTCTTCCAACGACACTCGGTTTCAGTCTCCTCTCATCCCTGACCCTATGGCCACCTTTCTTGCATGCTCCTCGCAGGTTGCCACTTGTTATATATATATATATATAAACTAATGTTTCATTTTGTCACAATCTAATTACCATGTTTATATTTCGAATTGCAGCCAACGACGATGGAAGCATATAGCAGGATGGCTGCATTATATCAGCAAATGCAGCAACAACTTCCTCCACCTTCAAATCCTAAATGATTATTATATTACACCTCCCCATCTTACGTCTATATATATATATATATATATATATATATATGTGTTACTCACCCAAACATATTCCATCGTAATTTGTATAGGCTACTCATGAATTATATGATACACGTACTTTTGTTTTATAAACTCAATCCGTACCCAGGCCACAAACGAACTCCATTATATATTTCCAAGATAAGCACATAGAGTAGATGATCCTTCGTTTTCACGAATTTAATTCTGGCACTGAGAATAAGTGAAAAGCCAAAATGGAGGAGACACAACAGCATATGCTTTGTCAGCAAAATTCGACAATAATTTGTTGATAATGTTATTATGCTACAAGAAACAAAAAAGAAAGCGAATATTTCTCTTTAAAGGTGCTGTAAATGATTGGGTGTTAATAGGTCAACTTGGCCCTGACCATTACCACACGTTTTGTGAACAAATAATTACCAAAAGTGACTCCAAAATCATGAGATAAATGCCAACTTAAGTAGTAATCAATCGTCATGACTACATACCGTATCTAGCTCGTTTTTTTTTTCTTCTTTTCTTGTTCTCCTTACTAATAAAATGATTTCATTTTTCCTTTTAACTATTAAAAAACTTACAATATATATATATATATATATATCACTGAAATTTGATTTAATTTAAAATGCCGTGGGAGGAAAATTTATTGTACAAATCTGGATATGTATTTGGTGAAATTGTGGCGACAATATTTTATGTACAACATACATTTTTGCAGTATCCAATTTATAATTAAAACATATGAACCGGAAGAAAATGACATGTGGGAGAAAAAACCATAAAAATATAACTCTAAAGGTCAACAACAGTTGGATTGATAGATAAGTATGATATATATACGCACAAAAATATGAAAACGATGGTGGCGATGTTACAATAATATGATACTTTAAACTATTTACACATAAATCTGAATTTGTTGTTAGTTAGAGATTTGTAATGTGTGGACAGCTATACCATTTGAATAACGAGTATTACTGTAATAGGCAGAGTATAGAGTGCAAAAAGTTGATATTTGAGACTATTGGATTTGCATGTCAGTGACATGTGCGTGTGTATGTGTTATAGCTTTCGTAAAGTCAAATATTGGTTAAATGCGATATCACTCAATGTTGATGCGTATCATTCAGATGAGAATAGTTAGTATCACCGATCCAAAAGGCAAGGAGAAAAAAGGCCTTACTAAAGCCCATTATCAGTTTCATGTAAAGCCCAGCCAACATCGAAATTAGACATCTTAACAACTGTGGAAAAGTAGTTGTCATATCATTCTATGGGTTCTCCGGAGAAGCAGATAGAGAGAGATCAGTCATCATTCATTCTTAGTGTATTCCGTTTCCCCTCCCATCCCTTTCTTATTACTCCTTTGATCCTTCTTCCCCACTTGTGCCCAAATCATTGCTGATCAAGAATCATCCATGACTGCTAATGTCAAGATATATTAACAAGTTTTCTGATACTTCAAAATATACATCTTCTACTTGGCTCTTATATCACTGCTAGGCCTGGCCCCATTCCTACAAGACAAGACATCGTGTCATCAACATTAGTTTACTTCTCTTCAATTAGCTTTCATTCAGTGACTCTCAATATGGCTCTACTCTTTCTCTTCAAGCAGGGCCACCCAGATACCTTTTTCGTACTTGAGCGCATGCTTCAAACAACCAAATGAAACAAGTTGAGTACTCAAACTACGTACAACACAAAATAAGCGATTCAGAGGAATGTATTATGTATCTGCAAATACCAGGGGATGCAATTCTATTCAACTCTGGTATTAGCTGCGGAAGCCTATCTTCTTCACAAAAATCAATCTGCATTCATAGAGGTAAGCTTCCCAGCCCCACGGCACTTGCAAACATCATCATTATCAGCAGCTTGCAACTTCCAGAGTTTGTGTCTATCACTACTCCACCTTCAGTTTTAACAAAGAAAAATTAGGTCAATAGTGAAAAAGGAAGCTCTAAAGGGCAATGAGAGTTGCAAACTATCTATCCAGCTCATCATACACGTTCAGAAAACACATCTCGGTTCCTAAGATGAAATGATGCTCGGGATGATTTTTGGAAGCAAATTGTGTAGCTTTTTCCCACACGAATCACTAGAACTAGTAGTGCATGTGAGCTCATTCTCCAGAACAGAGTAAGCTTCAGAAAATGCCTGCAAAATAAATCATCTTTACTTTTATAAAACTTCTTCATAGTCGTATCTTTTAGATAAAAGCAATGGTAGATGCATATAAAGATCCAACTTACCTTAATACATTGATGTATTCGGAAGCAATTTCTCCCGACATTATTTGTTGGAAAAAGAGGATCATCAATGTGTATGGGATCAATACTATAAGCAGAATTGAACAACATTAGATATAGAAGTTAGTATTTCACTTGTAGTTTGACAGAGCTGCAATGTTTACCTGTGACCCCTCTCCCGATTCCTATAGATACCACTTCCTTGCACTGAAACACGCATCTGGCGAGGATCAAACACATTACTGCAAAACAAGAAAGTGCACTATACCAATTATCTTCATATTCCCTCTTGTTATAGATATCTGTCACTGTAACTAACAAATTTATAAAGAGAATCAGTGGTCATTTTGACTGACCCAAAAAAGTAAAGAAAATCCATAAGAAGACCCCCAAGGTTCTGCAAAATACTTATTTTCAATTAGTAAGAATTGCACGAATACACCAAGGAAACCTAAATAAAGATAGATGTTGTGTCACAGAATAGGCCAAACAATAAAACTAAGTACTTGATTGATTGAGCGCCCCAGATGATGCTCATGCTGAAGAAAGCGTGTAATCAGTAAGACCTGCAACAATTTATAGTCTAAGATTTACAAACAGATATTTGAAGATGTTTCAGGGGATAGAATAAAAAATGTGGCTGGATATTTCTGTCCAAGAACGTTCCATTGGTACTGATTAAATTAGACGAGGACCAATTACAAGGATCCACATTAAATATACAGAGACTGACCACCTAAAATCCAAAAGAAAGGAGTATAATTAAGTAAAAGAATACGCCTCACCAGGCAATAAGAGCTTAATCCACCAGAGTATGATTGATCCAGGGTACGATCAGCCAAAAACTGCTTTAACACCAAAGCAAGTGGTGTGGCAGCTGGAAATTGCTCAGTCAGATCTTTTACCTGCGGAAAAGAATATCTCAGGAAACATGAACCAATAGAAGGAAAAAGGTTACAGAGATTCATACACATGAAGAGAGTATAATGTAAGATAAAAAAACCTGGTAATGCAAAACAGAATATAACAATTACCAGTTGTGTGGTTTGAAGACCCGTATGGGATGGAGTTTTGAAACTGATGTCAAGACGGACAGATTTTGCATTCGCCAAGTTTCCAGTGTTTGTTGGCAAAGGATTTTCTGCTGCAGATTCTTCTAACCTAACTAGTTCAGTGTTACTGTCCTGGTCAACGGTGATACAGTCTGGGCCATCTTTTGGCGACTGTATACTGCATACCATATCACAAGGGACTTCCACAACAAGCATGATAATTGGTATCTGTGCAAACATAAACGGATCATATCAGAGAAAACATGATAAGTAATTAAAGATTGTAAATAGAGAAAAACATTAATAAATGAGGCATTACAGCTGTATTTTCAACTGTCTTCAGGGAGTCCGTTTTTACCCACTCTTGATTGGCGAGATACCTGGCTGCATGCTGAATAGCAAAGATGATTCAATTTAAAAAATGCAACCAGTGAACTGTCACATATAGGAATAACAAACAGAATAACAATAGTTTCTAAGAAAGAAGAAAAATTATAGTAGTATTTTACAACTTCCACAATACTAAAGCGATTCTGGTTCCCTCATATGCAAATAGTGCAATGCGACATGAGCAACCAGCATATTAAGAAAAATAGGGCCATATATGAAAATAATTAGACTAGCGCCTAACACTATAAGCACAAATGTAAAAGTTAAGAACACAAATCTTTATTGTATTGCTACGCATGCGCATCTCAAGAGTAGGGAAACATAAAGTTCAAGAACAAGATTCTACCAAGCCCAAAGACAATCAATAGTCGGAACATGACTTCCGCACTAAGCATACCTGAAGGCAAGTCTCCTTTATACCATTGCGACCCTCCAAAATTCCTGCCTCTTTGATAGGTTCCTGAGATAGGTATTATGTATGAGATCTTCCCGGTTAAAAAGTGAGGAATGTTTTTGGGTTTACTCACCAAATTTCTCACTGGAGGAAGACAAACCACAAGGTCTACATCACTAGAAGGGAGGGACAAACCAGTTGCAGATGAACCAAATATGTTCGTCCTAGACCTGGGCCACAGAACTTGGAGAGATCGGGTAACCCGCTTGATTGCCCAATTGATATAAGGTTTGCGGGCCATATTCTCTGCAGCAACCTTTACGAGCAGTAAAAAAATCAAATGATTAGAATAAGCACCATCCCAGGAAATATAAATATAAACTTCAAAGACGCTCATATAGACCTCTGCAAACTAAAGGCAGCTACTGAAGCTGTGAGGCATATGAACAAATGAAGTATTGTGATTACCTGCTTGCAGAAAGAATCTATCTCGTCATTAAGAAGACCGTGGATCAATGATAGAGATTCCCCTTGCGTTGGACAGTTTAATAACTCGGGTGGTTGCAGAGGGAAGGCCACATCAGGCTGTAAAATAGCATTATAAACAATGAACGTAACTTGTAAAGAGTTTAGCCATACACTGAAGTAAAAGATGTTGCTTACATGCTCCTGGTCTCGGCCTAGTTGCGACATTGCAATTAAGTGATCTTGCAGAAGGGCCCCAGGTAGAGGTTGAATAATCGGCCTGACTGCAAGGCTTTTGTTTCTCCAAGGCAAAACAACCTCCGCTCCACAAGGTTCTTCCCAGTTTACACCGTCATGAAACCAGCCTCTCATACCCCAATGTCTTGGGCTTGAACTTCCAGACCTCACAGTTGGAAAACCTCGCCGTGCTCTGGAATTGCTCACAGGAGAAGGAGGTGGTGGACGAGGAGCACGTGGAACACATAGTACCACAGGTGATGGTGGCCGCTTTATACGAGGATGCTCGCGCCTTGCAGGTGGAACATTTGGGCTTTTAGTATCATAACTACGCTTGTATTCAGATTTTGACATATTTGGGATGATGATAGGGCGCAAAATTGGATAAGGAAGTGAGTCTGCTGAATTTCCTTCAACATCCCCTGATAAACTAGCCAAAGTTCTGGAGACTTCCTCTTCACCTGTTGCTTCACTTGTTGTTGGGGGCGCTTGCAATACTTTGGTAGATAATTCATTACCTGGCACAGCATAACCGAGAGGCTGGTTTGCCGGGCCTAAGGGATCAAAAGGGGAACAGAACGAAGCCGCAGTTGGAGAAGCTAGTCCATTTGTGCTGTAAGAAGACGAAAACGCAACCATGTCATCGACAGACCTCTTCATTTCAGCTTCATGCCAAGCCCAAGAGCTATCATCAGAACTAAGGGATGGAGGGCGAGAAAAGCCAGTCCCTAGATGATCAGAAGGATTCCAATACATAACTCCACCACCGAAATATTGATTATAGTCTACTCCAGAAACAGTGTGCATCTCAAAATCTTCCTCTAACATCCAGTTATTCTCGCATTCATTCCCTAACTCGGGCTTTATTTTTTGTTCAGGAATGTCCACCAGAATTCCAGAATCATAATTGCAAGGGAATGCTGTTGTCAAGCCGCAATTGCTATGAACCATGGGAGGCCAATCTAGACTCATGGGCATGGGTCGAGTAAGAACTTGTTTGTGGGTACCTTCTATGGAAGCATTTCTAGCATGGTGCACCGTGGACACAAAAGGTTGGCGTACGTATGCATGCAAACTGTGACCAACATCAAGATGCAGTCTATCAGTAGCAGTAGGAAGGTGAGAATTAACATGTGAAAAGTACATGGGAGCCACGGCAGGCCACTCATAAGAAACAAATTCTGAACTGCTGGAGGCAATACCATAACCTGCTTCTCTTCTCTGATGGTGAATCCGCTGGGATTCCCCTTCCTCCAAAGTTCTGGATCGACCATTATACTTTGTCAAAATGTCTTTACGGTCACCTGGACAGCAAGATTTCTGAGAGTTCACATTCTCACAGCTTCGCCCACCAGCAGAGCCCGCAGAAGTAAAAACAGATGAAATCCCATGCGTTTTAGCTTCGCCGTGTAATTCTCCCTCAACCGAATACTCACATTTAAGTGCACCATTCACTGCTGCACCTGTACCTGAGCCATTCCTTTCACAGGCAGCTGAACCATGCTCTCGAATACTCTGAGCGTCTATATCTTCCTGAGGAAGCTGATTGGAAGAAGTACAACTTGAATGACATCCGGGAGCTTTTTCTATAGCTGAACTATTCACTACAGGCTTATTCACTTCCTCGGTGTTTCCCAAACTTGCACACTTCTTAGTCTTATTCTTTTCTTTCCTTTTCTTTTTAGTTCTTCCTTTCCTGGCAACCAACCCTGGGACAACTTCCTGATAAATATTATCAGTTTCAAAACAATCTTTCTATTCAACCAAAATATGAGGAAAGAAAATAATTCACCATATTTGATGCAGAATCCTCAGAACAATGAGTCATTGTTGATGCTGTAGGAACTTTCTTGCATTCTACCGCATCTTTGTTTTTGTTAAATTCCAACTTAGCTTGATCTTTCTGGAGATAATTTCAAAAATCAAATTCAAATTGCCACACAAATATATACAAAATAAATAATTTGTGGACGGGCTAAGGATATGTACCTTTACGCATTTTGCTGATAAATTCACGTTTTTATCAGATTTAGCCTCTGGGGTTTGCTTTTTCGTGTTCATGGTCTTTCCTTTGTGTTTACGGCTGGTCGAACCAAGCCTCTGCTTGGATGATGAACTTGGGGAACACTTCTGAGTATTGTCTTCAAGAAGCTCAACTTTAACAGAATCAACAGAGATTAACATAAGTAAACCCCGTAGTTTTCTTAATATGCAATCAACTAAGGTTGTAAGAGAACCCAATGAGCTGAAGAATACACTTTGTACTGGAACAAAGCCATTTTGGCATAAGATGAGTAATGAAGCAAATTCTTGAAGCACATATAAGCCACTTAAATTACTGGCTACGGTATTAGGTTTGCTTGATACACAGTTTGGATCCAAAATCATGTCAGAGAATGAAACTGCAGAAGTCTCTGTACGCCCTTTCCTTGCGCTTGCAGTGCCCCCACCAAAATTGAAGAGCCACATTTCTCCCTGCGGTGCTTGATTTGCTTCTCTAAGAATCTCATATATCTGAGTTTGTGTGACAAGAGAAATTTAGATAAATCAAACGGCATACACACACTTGTATAAAATGTAATGGAACATAGTGGCAAAGCTCACACCAGAATGACAGGGACTTCAAGTTCATACTAAAACAAAAGCAACGTTGACCTAGAAGGAATTTGTAGAGACAAACTAGATAACTAGCATCCGCAGTTTCAACTAAGAAGCCGTTCTTAGTCCATAGTCCAAGATATAGCTAGATCTTTATACTAGTCAACCAATTTGTTAGCTCGAAATACTACCCATATTTTTCATACATTTTCTATAGTCATCATTTGTGTAACAAATTCCAGGTAATACACATACCACAGATTTTGCCGACTTCCCCAGCAAACAAGTCCAGATTTTCTTGTGTGTTGCGGCATCCAAATTCTGCCACCAATCAACACAGGCCTTCTTCCTCCAATACGCATTGGCAGCCGCAGCAGCAGCATTCAATTTCTCTTTCAATTTGAATCCTCGTCTCTTGCCACTATTGGTGTTCAACCAAGCTAACCTCAAGCTTACCTCTAACCTATTTGCGACGAAGGCTTCCATACTATAATACCCTTTGGCTTTGAGCCACTCCAGTTCTACCCAGTTCGACCCCAAATCACTTTCTTCACCTCTCAAAAATGCCCCATTGGATAAAGCATCCATAGTCTCCACGAAACGATCCACATTTATAAGAAATTCCTCGGCCATGACGACCGAATCGAGGGAATTCACGGAGCAAGAGCAATCTCGAGCCCTTTCCCCTTCTCTTGAACCAAAGAGCCGAGTGGAGTCGAAAATCCAACGCTCAGAACCGTTGGACTCCGCAATCCTGGAGATTAAGCCGCGAGATTTTTTAAAGCAGAGACTGGGGAGATCGGAGGAAGGGAGGTCTGGGAGGATGATGAAAGAGCCACGGCCTTTAGTGCGGATATAACCAAGCATCTGGATAACGATTTGGACGAACTTGGGATCAACGAAGGTGAGGTGAGCGAGACGCTGGTGGACGCTGAGAGCTGAGAACCATCGGAGGATCGCCGACCTCGGATTCGGGCTAGTATTAGGCGTGGAGAAGGAAGAAGAGTGGGAGTGGTAGAGAGAGATGTGAGATGTAAGGGAATCGATAAGTTGATTCCGAGCCATGGACGAAGCAGAGGAGAATTTGGAAGGGAGATGGCGATTTTCCATGGTTTTTCTTCTTAGTCTCTTGTCTCCAAATGGAAAGAAGAAGACGACGAGCAGAAATGGTTACAGCTGAAATTACGGAACGACGAACGGCTAATAACTTTAACCAATATTTTTGAAAACCGGACCGGTAACTTAACCGGTCTACTTGGCAACGCAATCTGGAAGAATCTGATTATTTTAAATGGGCCTGGGCCTAGGCCTATTCTTTCTTAAACAACAAGTGGAACTGCCTGTGACAAGAGCTAAACTGTCGCTTGTTGTATTTTTTTTCTTTTCTTGTTGTGTAAATAAAAATATCTCGGCAAAACGGTGGACGTACCATAGAAGAATCATCCTGGTTAAATAAAATGATTCTTGCAACAAACTGATCCCTGCGTAATAATAAAAATTGCAATGTCTCCTAGAATCGAGAAGACACGCATCGAGTTTAAATGTGTGGTCGGAGGGATGGAATAAAAGTGTACGTGCAGCTTTGCTTAAGAGAGACAAGGAAAAGCATTAAAGAAGGATCTTGTTGGCCACGAGCTCCTCCCTTTTCTTCTTCTCCGCCGCACCCGTTGGGTCAACAGTTAAAACCCTCTCCATTACGCGTGTGTACAACTATAGCCTTATCATATTATATTTGATATATGTAGATTATGTTTCATAACGTAGATCCTGTTCCATATATAAAACAATGGTTTTGATATACGACGTTGGATATATAATTTAAACTGGTCAACTGCCTACGGCCTAGCTAGACCTAGAAGAAAGATTCATTCACGTTCAAAATTGATTTTATGCAATTTTATACAAGTACCATATAATTAATTTAGTATATAGTACTTGCTTACGGGGGCTTCTTATAACCTTCCTTTAAACTCATCGATTAAATTAACAAACAAGAACGAAACGAAGTCAAGTGATCTTAAATCCAGCTCATTCACGTGCCATGGATAATGAAGCATATATATAACACAAAGAGACATGTAATTATTATACCTTGGATCTACCGATATAAGCTCATACATAGACCAATTAGTTCTCTCAGTTCTGTGACGACTCGCCATGGCCGCTAACAAGAAACTGATCCTCGTATTACTCTCCCTGCTCCCTCTCATCATCTTCTCCGCAACAGCCAGCTCATCAAAAGACTACGACACCAAGGCCTACGTGGACTCATGGTGCCGGACAACCTTATACCCAAACTTATGTGTCCGGTCGATGTCTCGTTACGTGCGTTCACGGGCGATGCAAAATCCACGGGACCTGGCAAGATTCGCGCTCAAAGCGAGCCTCTTCCGAGCCAAGTACACAAAGACGTTCTTGTTAAAAGAGGTTAAGAACCTAGAGGCGCTGAAGCCTCATTCTTACGCCTTGATTCATGACTGCTTGACCCAAATCAGAGACAGCGTGAACCAGTTGAGCCTAGCCATAGCGGAGCTGGACAGAGTCAGCCGGAGAGGCAGAAAGAGCCAAGGAGATCTGGACTGGCATATAAACAACCTGCAGACGTGGACAAGCACAGCTCTTACAGACGCCGAGACTTGCGTGAGTCAGTTCCCGGGACGTAGGATGAGCAAACTCAAGGCTACGATTAAAGGGAAGGTGAAGAATGTGGAGGAAACCACTAGCAATGCTCTTGCCTTCATCGAGCACTACGCTGCTGCTAGGTACAGGGCCAGACGCCCCTGAGGCCTTGTGTGTTTGACTTTTGATCATCGATCGTGCCTTAATTTCCTTTTTTGTTACTTCTTGATATGGTCGTACGTTAATTATACACGGATGTTATCTGTTTACTTATGTGTGTATTAACCAATTATGTAAATCCAAAAGTACATTATAAAGTGATAAAATTCAATACCAAGGGAAGTTCCAAGCCTGAAAAACTCGAGCAAGAAAACATTGTTTTGGTTTAAAAATCAGTTATCGACCAAGTAGTCACAGCCCGTCTAGCTCAGTTGGTAGAGCGCAAGGCTCTTAACCTTGTGGTCGTGGGTTCGAGCCCCACGGTGGGCGTTATTTTATTCTTTTATATATTTAAATGGGCTTTGAATAACGGGCCAGTCAGGTTATTACAGACCAGAAATGTTTTTAATGGGCTTTGAAATTTAAAAAACTTTTTAGCTCATAAACCCGACCCGACCCGGTAACTCCATTTGCCTGTAAAGTGTAAACACCACCGCCATTAACGGCTTGCACCTCCATTTTTTATCGTAGCAATCGTTGATCACTCGATCCTCTTGAGCGATTATAGTATTCAAATTGGAAAGTATGGATTCGGTCGTTCCAGTGGCCATTGCGTCTGTTATTGTGGGTGCGTTGATCGCCGTGCTCTTCTTCGGTAACTACTTCCGGAAGCGGACATCGGAGGTGCAATCTATAGCAAAAGCAGAGCCTCAGGTTCCGATCCGAAATCCCAAATCGAATCAGCCTTTCCCCAAGAAGAATCATCCCAAATCCCACGCGTCCGACAAGGTGGTGTTTTTTACTCCATTAGTGTTTTGCGAACCCGAGTTTAGGGATTTAGATGAGTTGACTTAAAAACATTGCAGAATCAGACCAAACGACATCATCCTTTAGACTTAAACACGTTGAAAGGCCACGGTGATTCTGTTACTGCTCTCTGTTTCTCCTCCGATGGAAGAAGCTTGGCCACA
This sequence comes from Cardamine flexuosa, assembly GCA_963555745.1. NCBI lineage: Eukaryota > Viridiplantae > Streptophyta > Magnoliopsida > Brassicales > Brassicaceae > Cardamine > Cardamine flexuosa. The sequence continues at coordinate 20,861,046 of OY743221.1, read as the reverse complement.
GGTTAGTTGTTGGCGATTCTGTTTCTGGAACTGTTTGATACAATCTGAGAAGAAGGGTCCTCCTCCCTAATAACTTCATATCAGAACATTATGTTGATTTATCTTAGCCAATTCCTGCTATCTTACATTTCCTTGTGTTTCTGTTAGCTTGCGCTGATGGAGTGATCAGAGTGTTCAAGCTAGATGATGCATCAAGCAAAAGCTTCAAGTACTCCCACATATAATATATTCAATAGACGAGTTTCTCATCATGTAATCTCTATTTGCTTTCTATTATCTCCAGATTTTTAAGGATAAATCTTCCTGCTGGAGGGCATCCAACCGCTGTGGCATTTGCTGATGATGCGTCGTCTATTGTGGTGGCTTGTCAACTTTTGTCTGGTTCATCTTTGTACATGTACGGTGAAGAAAAGCAAAAGGAACAGCCGGCCAAGCTTCCTCTTCCTGCCATCAAATGGGACCGCCATAACATTCATGAGAAGAGATCAGTCCTTACCTTATCTGGAGCTACTGCCACTTACGGTACTGCGGATGGAAGTGCTGTCATTGCCTCTTGTTCCGAAGGTTTGTTTTTTTCTTCCTAATGTGACTGCAATGGCAGAGATATTATTCTATTTTTGTATCATAAATGTACAATTTCCTGTATTGACAGGGACTGATATTATACTTTGGCATGGGAAAACTGGGAGAAATTTGGGACATGTTGATACAAACCAGTTAAAAAACCACATGGCTGCTGTGTCACCAAATGGACGCTTTTTGGCAGCTGCAGCATTCACTGCAGATGTGAAGGTGGATTTCCTAAATTTAACAATTATTTCGAAAATGATTGTATCTCATGACTTTGTAAATGCTTCGTAGGTGTGGGAAATTGTGTATCTGAAAGATGGTTCTGTGAAGGAGATTTCAAGAGTTATGCAACTTAAAGGCCACAAGGTATCATACACTACCTGTAGCAAGCTTCAACCCATCCCCAGGATATAGGCAATTTCTCACTTTTCTCTTGCAATTGTTAAAACCTATTCTATGTTATCCAGAGTGCAGTGACTTGGTTATGCTTCACTCCAAACTCAGAGAAAATCATCACCGCTTCAAAAGATGGTACAATGAGACTCTGGAACATCAATGGTTAGTAGAGTTGTTTTAAACTTGTGCATTAACCTGATTGTTGCCACATGCGAAACAAATTCAGATAGAATTATTTTTATTTATCAAACAAACAAATAGCCTGAAAGCATTGTGTAATTTGGTTGTAGTCCGCTATCATCTTGATGAGGATCCAAAGACTTTGAAGGTGTTCCCGATTCCACTATGCGACTCAGGGGGCAATCCGTTGCACTATGATCGTCTCAGTTTGTGCCCTGAGGGAAAGATATTGGCAACAAGCCATGGTTCAACATTGCAGTGGTTATGTGCTGAAACTGGAAATGTCTTGGACACAGCTGAGAAAGCCCACGAAGGTGATAGGCTTCTCAAATCTATCTTTGCTACCTATTCAAAACCATACACATACCTCAAAAGTTGAAGCTGTACTAACATGTAACACTCTTGGTTGTATATGTAGGGGATATCACATGCATGTCTTGGGCACCCAAGGCTATGACTGTTGGTATGTGTGTCTGTTTGTTTGTTTCTTGTCCGCACAGTTGTTTTGTTTCTCATAAAGATTGGTTGATATTTTGTGTTGTTAATTCAGGGGAGAGACGGGCCATGGTTTTAGCGACATCAGGCGTTGACAAAAAGGTGAAGCTGTGGGAAGCTCCAAAGTCCCAAACTTGAACCTTCATCAGAACTTGCATAATAGGTTGTTTCAAGTTCTGTGTTGGAATGAAGTTTCTTCCATCACATCAAGCTACATCAGATGAAGTTTCTTCTTGTCACCACCACACTCAAGTGTCTTTCGACTTTAAGAATTTTGAATTTTGCTTACAAAAAAGAATTGTAATTTTTGAGGACAAATGTTGTACGATACTCCATACTTTTTGGTTCTTCTTTTTACAAATTATAAACAGCACACAACAACATGAGATATATGGGGATTAAAAGGTCATTATAAGAGGAAGGCAACGAGACATATCGATTACATCAAATTTTGGGATACAAAGTACTAGCACACGATCTTTAATCTTACTCTAAGAACATCGATTGAAGCTGCTCATCTTTTGGCTAAACTCATCTTTTAACTTTTTTACTGAGTAGGTTATATACTGTGATGGGTATTTTGGGCATATAAAATAAATGGGCCACAAAATATGTGAAGCCCACGTAAGTCCCGAATATAATAACCCTAACGCCTAACGAAGAAGCTCCGCTTAAAATCTGAATTTAGGGTTTCTCAGAATCATCATCTCCAGCAGTCAGCATCCAAGAGTGTGAGAATCTGCCACCATGGGTCGTATGCACAGTAGAGGGTTAGTGCTTCTTCTTCCTCTTTTCACCGTTGATGGTTATGCGTTAATTGAACATGTTGATATGGTTTTCTGTAGAAAGGGTATTTCAGCTTCTGCGTTGCCTTACATCAGAAAGCCTCCGAGCTGGGTGAAGACTACCGCTCAGGATGTAATGTTACTATCATCTCTGCTTTTGAGATTATAATTAGCTTTCAAAATTTACTTAGCTTGCTTGAATGAATTATAGGTTGATGAATCAATCTGCAAATTTGCCAAGAAGGGATTGACCCCTTCCCAGATCGGTGTTATTCTCCGTGACTCTCACGGTATCCCTCAGGTCAAGAGTGTTACCGGAAGCAAGATCCTGAGGATACTCAAAGCTCATGGTATGTTTTTTATTCTTCTTGTGTCATTTTGGTCTTGATTGTAAAATGTTATATGTTATTCCTTGAAAGGCCTTGCTCCTGAGATCCCTGAGGATCTGTACCACCTTATTAAGAAGGCTGTGGCTATCCGTAAGCATCTCGAGAGGAACAGGAAGGACAAGGATTCCAAGTTCAGGCTCATCTTGGTTGAGAGCAGGATTCACCGTCTCGCTCGCTATTACAAGAAGACCAAGAAGCTTCCTCCCGTCTGGAAGTAGTGAGTTCCTCATTTCTCATCTTGCTTTTTGTACCGAAACTAGTTTTGTCCAAGTGGTTTGAATCTTTGGGGATATAGCTAGGTTTGTCTGGAATGGCTATTAACTGTTGTTTCTGAAAGCAATTGGCCAGCATTGTTCTGTTGTTGGCTTTAACCTATTTTCTATGCTTAGCACTGACTTACACTCTCCTACTACTGCAGCGAATCCACAACCGCCAGCACTCTTGTGGCTTAAGCTTTTGGAAGGAGGAAGTTTCTACAAGTCTGTTGCTTCCCTTTTTGTTTTGATGAATTCTCAGCTTTACTCTTTATGTGTCAGGATTTGATATTTGTTGGTCCTTTTGAATCTTATGCTCCTTGCTTTAAGATAATCGTATGAACACCAATGAATCCTTTTCAATCTTATTCTCCCCTACTTTAAAATAACTATACTTGATAAGCATTTATAGTGAATAGAATCGAGAAGCAAGATATATTGATGGTTTAGGAGATTTGATACAAAATAATGATGAGAGTGGTGGCAAAGACTAAAGAGTGTAAGTAATCTCGAATTTTAATTGTTCTTATGGTCGTGTAAAAACATATGCGTAAGAGACAGAGTCTGAGCCGGCCAAAGAAGCAACAGATGGAGCAAGTGTTAAAAACAATCACAAGAATCTCAAATCAAAAAAGAAAAGAAATCAACTTGAAGCTTTCTTTCCACCATTGTAGTAACCCAAATACCATCTCGCAAACTTCTTAAGACCCGTCTGAAGATCCGTCGTGGGTTTGTACCCGAGCTCTCTCTGCGCTGAACTGATGTTAGCATGAGTGAACTGCACATCACCATTCCTCGGCAACTTCATAATGTTCCTCTTGGCCTTCACTTTCAAAAGTCTCTCCAGAATGCTGACAAGATCAGTCACGGGAACGGGCGATGTATTCCCGAGATTGAAAACCCTTAACTGAGCAGCACCACGCTTCTTACCACCACTCCCTGTGCTCTTCTCTGCCGTGTCCAAAGCCCCCAAACATCCCTTGACAATGTCATCAATGTAAGTGAAGTCTCTAGCCACAGTTCCATGGTTAACCCCCTCAAAGATTGAAATGGTTTTGCCTTTGAGCATGTCTCTAGTGAAGAAGAAATAGGCCATGTCAGGTCTTCCCCAAGGACCATAAACCGTGAAAAACCTCAAACCGGTGAGAGAGAGGCCATAGATGTGATTGTAAGTGTGAGCAATCTCTTCACCAGCCTTCTTAGTAGCAGCATAGAGACTCGCTGGTTGATCTGTTCTGTCTTTCTCGGAGAAAGGGACCTTAGTGTTCAAACCATAGACAGAGCTAGAGGAAGCCCAGACAATGGCAGGTTGGGGATTAGCAGATTTGCAAACCTCAAGGAGATTGACTAAGCCAGCGATGTTACTGTGAACATAGGAGCTTGGGTTTTCCATGGCGTACCTGACGCCAGCTTGAGCAGCCAAATGCATAACATGTGTAAAGGGGACGACTTCGAAGAGCTTCTTGAGGAGAGCAGCGTCGTTGATGTCTCCTTCAACAACGAAGACTCCGCTTCTCTCCAAAAGGGCTTGTCTTGCTCTCTTGAGCGATGGATCGTAGTAATCGTTGAAGTTGTCGAGTCCAAGAACGCCATCTCCACGGCGTTTGAGAGCGGCGGAAACGTGAGTACCGACGAAACCGGCGGCTCCGGTGACGAGAACGGAGAAACCGTGACGAGTACGGACACGGGCAGAGGATCTGACCCGTTTCTCCCAAGCGGGTCCACCCCAGGAATAGGTGCGAAGAGAACGGCGAGAAGGATCTGGATTGGAGGAAAGAGGAGAGCGATAGAAGAAGATGAAGATCAAGCCGACGAAGACGAGAGACCAAAAGGCGAGCTTGGCGAGGGAAGATTGCCACCGTGTACGGTGGAAGTAGGGCTTGAACTTGCCCGGCGTGGAAGGAATATCATCGAGATGCGACATTTGCTTCATTATCAAAAAATATTTAGCTTTGAAGATCGCTGCGATAATGGCGTCTCCGAGAATCTTCTTTCAGCTTTCTTGGAGGCGATGATTGGTTTCTTTTCTCTCAGAGTTTATAGGCTCTCCGAATTCTAAGGCAAGATCAACAATTTCAAGATTTTGTTTTTCTATTTTTAGCTTCTTTTTTGGAGTCAAACCTACTCTCTAATTAATCAATCAACTGTCATTAATCAATGAAGCTAGCGATCATTGTATAATTTTTTTGGCAGTTTAGGGTTCTTAATTATGCAAAAATTGTATAATTTGGTTTCCCTTGTATATCCATTAGTACTATTTATAATACATCCCTTCTAACTGTAAAATGAGAAAATTATCGAATCATATATCACTATTGATTCATCAAATTCGATGCACTAATATTCATATTCAAATGTTTGCTCGCATCTATACAGCCCAAGATCGTCACGTGAGGATGATACTTAAAACTATTTTAATACCATGGCACATAAATCTATGGGATACAGCCTCAATTTGATTCACGTTTTAAGTTCAAATTTCTATTCATTTTATTGTAAGACAAAGCATAACGAAAATTGATTTTTAGCGACTACGTGACTAGTGAGTGACCAAGGACACACAAAACACAATGTGGAAAACGTCTTTATGATGATGTAGTGCAAAACAGAGCTTGGCTTAGCAAATGTCATTGGCGGCTGCAACAACTGCATCAACCGTGAGTCCAAATTTCTTGTAGAGCACATCGGCTGGTGCACTTGCTCCAAAACTGTCTACACCAATGGCTTTTCCTTTGGAGCCAACCATCTTCTCCCACCCAAAGGTCGACCCTGCTTCAATGCTCACTCTTGCTGATACTTCTGATGGTAACACACTTTCTTTGTACTCTTCACTTTGTTCATCAAACAGCTCCCAACTCACCAGTGACACTACTCTCACTGCTCTTCCTTCTTCTCTCAGCTTCTCTCCAGCCTTTGCAGCTATCTCTAGCTCTGATCCTGTCCCCATCAGGATTACGTCTGGTTTATTACCTGTGGAGTTGTCTGAGATTACATATCCCCCCTTCTCTACTCCCTCAACCGAAGTTCCAGGTAGATGAGGCAGTTTTTGTCTGGACAGAGCCAGGATCGAAGGCCTCTTTCTGTTCTCTACGGCAACTTTGTATGCCCCAGCGGTTTCAGTTCCATCAGCTGGCCTCAGCATCAAGATGTTAGGCATGGCACGGAAGCTTGCCAGGTGCTCTATGGGCTGGTGGGTCGGTCCATCTTCTCCAAGACCGATTGAATCATGAGTCATTACGTAGATAACCCCGGCTTGGGACAGAGCAGAGAGTCTGATGGCTGCTCTCATGTAGTCTGTGAAGACAAAGAACGTAGCACAGTAAGGAATGAGTCCCGGGCTGTGACAGGTAATCCCATTGCAGATAGCTCCCATGCTGTGTTCCCTGACACCAAACCTAAGGTTTCGCTCTTCAGGTGCGCTCTTTTGGAAGTCCCCAAACATTTTAAGCAATGTCATGTTGGATGAAGCAAGGTCAGCACTCCCACCGAGGAACCCAGGAAGAACCTTTGCAAGGGCATTAAGACACTGTTGGGAGAGGTTTCTTGTTGCATCTGCAGGACTCTCGGGCGTGTAAGTCTGGAAAAAGAGGAGAACAAAACCATATTAATCCCACCAGAGAGATTGACTCGACATTTTAACAGCAATTTACTTTCTCTGTGTGTACAAAAAGATGGAACTTTTTTAAACATTTGTTTTTCATAACTTCAAGTCAAAAAGAAAGCTTTGTTTCTCTTTGAATTTGATCTTTCAATTATTGAAGTGAGGTTTAGAAAAAAAAACAAAGAGTTTTTCCAGGCTTACCGGCAATGATTTTTCCCAGCCAGTAGGTAAGTTAACGGTAACTATAGATTTCAGTTCTGCAGCTTCTTCTGGGTACTTATTCTCATAGTCAGCAAACTTAGCATTCCATTCTGTTTCAAGAGCAGCTCCTTCAGGGATATGACGACTCCAGTGGCTGCAAACGCGACACTAGTGCCATTAACATCATACTAGCTTCGGTACATTAAAACAGACTCATGGAAAGCCACTAACTAACCTCTTGACATCTTCAGGCACATGGAAAGGCCCATATGGCCATCCAAGATTCTTTCTGGTAGCATCGACTTCCTTTTCACCGAGTGCACTTCCGTGTACACTGTAAGAATTGGCCTTGTTTGGTGATCCAAAACCAATGGTTGTAGTTATCTGCCCATTTCAAGAACCCAACCGTATAAACTCATCATTACACATATATTTTGTTTTGCAAAACGAACACATCATTTGATCTCAAATCAATTAAAAAGACGACCAGAATCCAGTTGTAAATATTTGTTTCAGACCATTTTCTACTGTGTATATAACAGCAAAATCCATAGCAAGGCCAAGCCACATTAAAAAGCGTATTTTGACAGCCACAGTTGATAATTTGACCAGGAGTGAGAAGAAGGTGGGTCACCTTGATCAAAGTGGGTTTGTCTTTAACAGCCTTAGCTTCCTTAATGGCAGCACGGATTTCATCATAACCCGTGTTTCCATTCTTCACCCATATAACATGCCAACCGAGACCCTCAAAACGTGTTCCCACATTCTCGGTAAATGCGATCTCAGTGTCACCGTCAATGGAAATGTGGTTGTCATCATAAAAAGCTATGAGCTTCCCCAGACCCCAGTGGCCCGCAAGAGAACAAGCTTCATTTGCAATTCCTTCCATTTGACATCCATCTCCGAGAATAGCATACCTACAAAAAGCTGAAGTCAGTTCCCTGAAGTGAAACGCCAAAGTAGCTAATGGAAGTAGAAATGCAAGAAACAATCAAAAGGGAATAAGCAAACAGTATTACGTGTAATGGTCAACAATCTCAAAGTCTGGTTTGTTGAATCTCGCAGCCAAATGCTTCTCAGCAAGTGCCAAACCCACAGCATTTGCAATTCCTTGGCCAAGCGGACCTAATACAGAAGAAAAAAAAAGATCATTAACTTAGTGTTTGACATGACTAGGATGAATTGGTTCAAAAAGCCAAAAGAGAATCAAACCAGTAGTGACTTCAACACCAGGAGTCTCAAAATTCTCAGGGTGTCCTGGAGTCCTACTTCCCCATTGACGAAAACTCTTCAAGTCTTCTTCCTAATCACATCCAAAACATACATAATATTTAAATTACACTCAAAACACAAAGCTATTAGAATCAAATAATTGATCACTGCAAACAAATTGAAATGGGTACCCTGACGCTGTCGTAGCCAGCGAGGTGAAACAAGGCGTACTGGAGCATGCAACCATGGCCGGCAGATAAAATGAAACGGTCTCGGTTAAACCAGTAAGGATTCTTTGGGTTGTACTTCATCACTTCGTCGAACAATACATGACCCATTGGGGCACATCCCATTGGCAATCCCGGGTGACCTGATTTCGCTTTCTCCACCGCATCGATCGCCAGAAACCTTATCGTATTCACCGATTTGTCAACCAGAGAAACATCCGTCGAGGCCGAGGCACGCACGGAGGAACGCTTTTCGATTCGCGTCGGAAGGCGGCGGTGCATAGAGGAGCGAGTGAGGGCTCTGAGACCGGAAAATGAAGGCAGATCTCTCGGAGAAAGGGACACATGCTGATCCGTATACCGAGGAGAGATACGTTTCGGTGAAGGTCTAGCGACGAAAGAAGCCTGTGATGTAGTCAGCGACGCCATTTTCGCACTTTTGAGAGCTTTGAGATTTTGGTGTGTTTTTAAATATACTTCATGCGGGGCTGGTGGCCGTCGGATTGATAGAGGGATCAAATCATGATCGTTGGATCTGGGGTGGGTTGTTGACTGATCAGGCGAATTTTGTAAAGAAGAAGACGGAAGTGATGATGACGTCGTGAAGCGGCTCCGTGTCAAGCCGGTTTGGTGCAACAACCCCCGTCATAACGGCGTACGACTCATCTATAAGCATTCCACTTAGGCCTCAACAAGAAAAGGAATATTGGGCCCTTATTTCTATTTCATTGGTGTAGTTGTGTTCTTGATGGGCCTTTTATGGGTCTGAACTCTGGATTATTGGAACTCTTCCCTCTTTGGCGTTGACCCTTTATATAAAAAGTATCTTCCTCGTGGAAAAAGAAAAAAAGGACAAGGAAATGACTTAACAACAAATGATGAACTTAAAATATAAATAGTAGTCAGTTTTTGGATACGACCTCAGAAATGCTGCAAACTCCGTGCTTTTTAGTATTTGGATATCTTAAATACAAGATTTACGTATAAATTTCAATAAATGATTTGGTTGCATATTTTTTTACATTGATGTATTAAGGACAAATGTATATAGAGGTTTCAAAGATCATTATAAATCTCCTTTTCGATGTTTAAACTAACCACCGCATCTCTTGGTGTCCTTGTTGTGGGCAATGTCTTGTTTCAAACACAATGGATTGCCTTAGGCCTTATAAAGATGAAAACAATTCTCACTTTTGGTTGGCTGGATCCCTCTTGACTCTTGAGTATGGTAGTTTTCTGTTATATATATATATATATAATCTATGTGTAGTATTGTTTATATAAAATGTGAACTATTTATGTGTAGTACTTACTCAACGTTTATTAATAGATCATCAACTGGTGTATCGATATATACAACCAACACTCAGATTCAAATAATTGATGAAAACTCAAATTCAAAAAACATGTTATATATTCTTCATCCCAAATTTGCAGGCCAAGATTGCAAACGAAACGATCAAGCCCTAACCTCCATTACCTCCATACAAAGACATACAATCAATATCATTATTCAAGAATGCTTATGATGACAACATAAATGTAGACTTGGCACACCACTACACATCATTTTTCTTACAATAATATAATACAATAGCCATACAATCTTGGATCGAATCCTTAAGCATCTATATATAAATATATATTCTAGGTATATCAACATGAAAACGCTTGAGAGAATAGGACCACATGTCTAAGGAGCCAGTGTGAAATTCATCGATAAGCAATACACATATAGATATAGCTAGAGAGAGATGGGTAATAGTAAATCAGGCTTGGGAGTTGGGGTAATAACAAAGGTAAGAGGGGTCAGCCATAGGAGCTCCAAGTTGAGAGTGAGGCTGAAGCAACCTCACCTGCCGTTTCAAGAACTTGGTGTAACGAATGGCTTCGTCCAGCATGGAAGCCGTGTCCATCTTTGCACCGCCTGGCACAATCCTCTTCAGAATTCGGATCTTCTCGCTGATCCTGTCCCGTCGCCGACGAGCAACCACCGTCTGAGGATCGTCGCTTATCCTTACGTTACGGCGGTTCGGCTTAGGGACGGTGGAAGGGTCGATGTCTACCGGCTGCAAGGAGGCGAACATGTACTGCGTCTCCTTCACAGCATCCATCTCTTCATCATCTTCTTCGTCTTCTTCCAAGTGAATTAGGTTTTCGGGAGGTGGATCTAACATGAGATGAGGATCATGGAGAAAGGGGTGTTCTTGTGTGACAAGATTATTAGCTTTGTTCCAATCCATGAAGAGATGATGAGGCTGAGGCTCCATCATGCTTATTGGGGCTGTTCTTGGATCTGGTTTTCGACAAGAGTCGCACAGACCTTTCCTTTTATACATACCAATTTCCGTTTTCATCTTTTCTTATTTCTTAATATATATATACATATATATATATATATATATATTCTATTACTGATTTCCTGTCGTAGTATTGTTCTATGAATTATTTAACCATCATATTTTATTACTCAACTATTATCTATGTAAAATGTCCTTGGATTAATAAATAATAGTTTTGAAAATATTTTTTACCAGGACCAAAACATTAGTGTGTTTACATCACATTTCCTTTAGTTTTCAAAATTTTTAGGTTACGTTTGCAAGTTTTCCTAGGATTCGTGTTAAGGTGTCTATAGATTATTTAAAATTGCTTATTATATAGGTCGAGATTGATTGTGTTTATTAAAGTTTAAGTTGTCGTCTAGCTCTCGGTATATAGGTCGGACTTATGTTTTTAATCAGATCTAGCCAAAGAGTAAAAAAAATTTACTACGTTGGTATCACTATTCTTTTACTATATTGTAGATAATCTAATTTTTTTGTTAATTAACTGGGAAAATATTAGATTGAAACTCACACTTATTTTTGGGGTCCATAGAAATTCAAAATTTCTTGCCATTAAAGTTGTTTACCATGGTTAAAACTGTAAGGTGCAAGATTTTTGTTGAGATATTTATGGGAATCGATGTCTCGTCTAAACTCGTAGGAAGATCTAGTTCATACCTGCAAGAGACATTTTATATTAACAGTTAATATTACTAAAGCTTTTTTCTTCTTAATTAACACTACTAAAGTTTGAGTTATAAAATTATTTTGATAAATATTGATTTTGTTAAATAACTAGTAATATAATATTATCATTTAAAAACACACATATATACTAAAACTAACTAGTAATAGTGTTGTCTCAATTAAGATTTCGACACATGTGACATAACTTGCCAAAAATTCGTACAGTAAATGAAATTAAAGAAAATATTAGCAGATCACTAAAGTTAAGCTTCGCATCAAATTTATATATTTCCGTTTAAAGACTGAATAAATTTCTACCATTTCCGCTAACTAATTTCATGGACTGATTTGTGCTGGTTTATAAAAACCTTGTTATAACCATTTAAATTTATATACGTACGTACGGAGCATACAAGAAACACATATAAAGCAAAATCCTATAGACCACAAAAGATTGAAGAAATAGTGTGTGGTCAAAATCATGGTTACTCAAAAAGCAAGATCAAGAACAAGGGACTAAATTTCGAGTGTTTTTCCTAAGGACAAAGAAGGAGAGAGACTTTACAAAATTAGGGCAAAAAGGAGCATTGCACTTCCAGTGTGGATATCATTGCCATATACAAGCATAAGTCGCTCTTGTAATAGTTACTCAACACATGTCTCCATTTTTAGTGCTATTACTTTGACCTAATTTTGCCCTCTCTCTCCTTGTCTGACAAGTCCTATACACCAAAATAGGTAATTTAACATCAATGTTCCTCTATTTCTTGTCTTTCTTCTAAAGCCTATGGGTTTCTCCAACATTTTCTCACAAAACCCTTTCAACGGCCTTGATTTGATCTTAGGAAATATGAGCTGGATACGATAAATGACAACTTCAACGTTCTCTTTATGATATTTGGTGTCTATTTCTAATTCTAAGTTGTTATAATTTGACGATTTACGGGTTCTCTCCCATAACTCATTACACGAAGTGGGGACAGCTTCATCGACATTAAGGTATTGTCCATGTTTTAAATTCTCAATTAGATAAGTAAACATATAATCACCACTAAAAACATTACTAATTAATCGGTCTTAAGACACCGTCTAATCGTCTATACATGTCGTTTTCCACACGAAATTTCTATATTCTACATTCATTTCATAAAATCGACCAAAGTTTCAAAAAGAGCTCGCTTCTTTTCACATTGTCGGCTTAATGAGTTCTAGACAAAATACCCCAATTTAACTAGTGTTCATACTTGTTATATATTCATTAATTATATACTATGCAACATATGCTCTTTACTAGAGTTCGTAAGTTTATTCATCCAAAAGGTAATTAAATAAATCCTAGATAAAAACTAAAAAGGTGTTATCGATAGCACTCGAATTCATATATTATTCAACAAGTAGGCACCCAAAATCACAGAGTACACATCAAGATTGTTTCAACATGCGACATCGTGTAACAATCTTCCTGAACTCCTCCAAGCTTAGCTGAAACCCAAAATTAAAGAAGATCTCAATGTTTAGCATAAGTGGTTGTAATAAACTAAGGTTAATAACTTCAAGTAATTAGCACCCACCTTTCCGTCCTTATCCATGTCAAAGCAACGAATCATGTCTTGTAATTCCTCTTGTGTCCATGTGAAATCATGCACTGTCGCCATTTTGGCCACATCTCTCAGAGCAATGAACCCTTTTCCCGCTTCTGCATTTACAAAAAACCGGTGATGATCCAATACACTCATCACTTAACGGAGTTTCGAAAACTCAAAAGATGGCAATGGCAGAATCTATTATGTACCATCAAACTGATAGAAGTAAATGAGCAATTCGTCCTGTGTCATCTGCGTCTTGCTCATCAATTCCTACATATCAGACAAAAGCAATACACACTAAGGCAAAACAGCATCCTCCTAGTCCTAGAAATATTTGATGTAAAATAAAAACAAACCTTTCTCACTTTCTTGGTAGGGGTATTACGAGAGCCCTGAAGAGAAAGCGCTATTGCCTGCAGCACCAACAAATAGCCAACAGTTCTGAAGCTAGCCAATAGCCAATGGCCAATCGCAGTATTATAATGATGTGAATACCTTTTCAAAGTCGCCATCATCATCCTCACCAAGGGAATCTGATGTATTCATATTCTTCTTAGATAAGAGTGTTCTCTTGGATGCGGAGGTCTTCTTCTTAAATTGATACAACATGAAATCAAACGGCACAACCATTAACACACAAGATTCAAAACTATATTCACGATACAGAATGCAGCCGTTGTTCGATTATCTTAGTATAAACCATTGGAGACATGCCCAGAGAATAATAAACTGACAAAATTTACCTTTCTTTTTTTACTAGTTGAATCCCCCACAAAATCCTCATATTCGTCATCTTCCTCATCACCATCGGCCTCTTCGGGTCTATAATCATCGTCTTCTTCACCGGAATTTCGTTTGCCTCTACGTTTTCTAGAGTTTAAAGATGGATCGAGAAGAGCCTTGGCGGCTTTAGAGATGCCTAGAGCTTCCAATCTCGCTTTGTTCTCAGCGATCCTTGCAAACCTCTGCTTCTCGTATTCCGACATCTTCCCCTTTCCTTCCGATTCATCGCCGGACATCGAGCTCTCTCCTCCACTACTCGCCATTCAATTAGGGATTCCTCCTTTACTCTTGATTTTGCCGCCTCAAATCCTTCAACTACCCTTTCAGTTGGGCTTTAACTATGGCCCATTTTTAAATTTAAGCCCGAATACATGGGCTCTCATTTAAATTTCTAATGAGGGATTCCGAAAACCCAATAGCCGCCGGTTTAAGATACATATTTCACTTTCGCATTAACAGCATAACAACAAAATAACAGCTCAATTATTAATTCTGGTATTTTAAAATGATTCTTTGTATTTGAATGTGTTTTGAACCTCAACTCTGCATGTAGTCTACAGACATGCATCCATACATACTACATTGACGTCTATATGTGTGTTATTGGTGGTGGTCAAGCTGTCACGTATTTGAGGGTGGTCACAAGCTAGGATTTGACACATATATCGGATATTATATTTGTATATGTAATACGGGATCGTCTCTACTGGATTTTATATATTTTGCTTTGTTTCTTATGTGATATTTAATCCATTTCGTTTGATATTATATACAACTTTATGCGTGTGAAATCAGCTTACTCCTCTCTATGAAAAGATATACAAAGCCGAATGTCCAAATTTCTCTAATAGGTATATATATTTCGTCTTCTTCGATAAATAATATTAAATGACATAACAAAATCCTAGTGTTAAGCATTTGATATTTTCTGTCAACAAACACAGCAAAATAGTCATTCGAATCATGGCATTGCAAAATATCAATATTTTTCAGGCGATTTGAAACGAATACCATATATATATATATATGTATCTAACCGAGGATTTGGCCAACTCTAATACGATCCATACAAAACAAGAAAGCACCTTTCGTTGTAGAGCGCAATGCGAATGGTGTGATTGGTAGATAATGGCCTACACCAACTTTCTCCATTTTTCCTTTATTATATTTTTCTTATTTTGTCGTCAAAATTGGTTGATAAAAACTACCCATATGAAAATACAATTTGTGGGGATGGAAATACCGCGTTGTTTCTAAGCTGACTTGACTTGTAAATGGATAAAGCAGAAAAAAGCCAAAAAAGAGAAACACAAAAGATTAAAGATAAGAATCAAAAAACATGTAACTGGTTTTCAAGGAGATGAGTTGCTGTATATATTATTCATAAATAGCTCCATATGGAATTAGATAATAAGTAGTACAGTCAATAAAGTATGAGAAATCCCCCCAAAATAGTATTAGTTGAAGTTTTTTTTTTTATAAATACCATTTTATTTTAATTTTAGATAAAGATAATAATTTTATAAAAGATAAAATTTTAATTTTTTTGTTTGGATTAAGTATTGTACAATTTAGGGTATAGTTTTTTTCGGACGAAATATATGGTTTAAGATTTAAGATTTAGAGTTTATGATTTTTAAATCCTAAACTTTAAATCCTAAATCCTAAAAATATGAGGATAGAAGATTTTGTGCTATATAAAAAAATATTTTTTAATAAAAATAAAGTGTTATTTGTGGAAAATAAACTTTAACTAATGTTATTTTTGAGAATATCCGTAAAGTGTTTACCTATCTATGTAAAGACTTGACATATTTGATCTTCTTCTGTAAATGATCTAAAATTAAAAAATCATTCCATTGATATGATAATACGTTGGATCTTACATTTGAGTAGAGTTTATTTATTGAAATAAATAGACGAACTAAAACAATCAATTAAATTACAATTGTAAAGAGAGAGGTTGAGGAGAAGATATAGTGGGCAAGCTTGGCATCTACAAAAGGTGAGATAGAGATTGAAAAGAGACTAAAAATTGAATCGAAAGCTTGTCTCATTAAATTAATTCTTTAAAATATATTTAAAACACGAGTAAGAAAAGAATTTTGCAATAAAAATACATATTTAACTTTTGTTATGCACACAAAATTACACCCAACAATTTCAGAGACCTTCACTCCCCTTCCCACCTTATTAGACAACTTTTTATCGAGAGTCAGAATAATATTACAACCTTTTTTTTTACGTATACAACCTTTTGTTAGTAGACCCACTCTTTTTTTTTTGTCAAATTAAATGTTTCCAAACTTTACAAATATTGAAACACATTTTAATAGTAAAATTTTCAATTTGGAATTTATTAATTTATCATTTTAATTAATAATTTTCATTTCTTTAACAAATTTAATACATATATATATATATATATATATTGTCTCTATTTAATTAAATAAACAACATTTTTATATGAAACTAAAACATGTATAATATAGAAACAAATATTCACCTCAATGGATATGGAGAAAATAACCACTTTCGTTATATATAAAACATGAATGTGTATATTCGAGCCTTGAACAAAGAAAAAGTATATATATTTATATATATATTGTAACAAAATATTCTGTCGTCACTATCCTAGAATTATGGTTAATTGGTGATTATTTTGTGTACACCTTTGAGTTTCCAAAGTAACATCATGTATTTACATCTCGACATTGTCCAAAAACGATCGTTCGAGAATAATGTAATAATGTATCAAAACAAAGATGATCATGATCGAGAAGGTCATTATTACCTTACCGTCTTACCGATGTGGTGTTTTCTGAGGAATCCATGATATTCAAATTAGCGAGAATTTGAAAGTGTTTAAGACAAACGTCAAATGCATGAGATACTATGTGATTCGTATTAGATTTAGGTTTATATGTTCTTTTATTTATTTTTATCTCGAGATTGTAAGTTATAACATTACTTTTTGAGACGAATTGTATTTGAATTGATTCCTCAGATTATAATATCAATGTGTAAGATGATATTTATTAGGGAATTGTCTAAAATGGATCTTTTAAAAGTTAATTTTTTCAAACAATCCTTGATAAAAAAATTTAAAACAGTAAAAAATCTCTGTTTAAAAATAAAATTTCAAAAAAGTTCAGTTTTCTCTATTTATTATAAGATTTTTACCTCAATGAGCTTGGATTTGGGTCAACAACACCTTGTAGAACGGATATATTAAACATTTATCAGCTTTACATCAAACAAGATTAATCTTCATCAGACATAGCTCAAGACTTTTTGTTTTTTAAGAAGAGAGCTAGTTTCACCTTCCAAGATGTTTAAGATGATATTTATAGGTGTTATCTTAACTAATGTCTGGATACTAATTAGTCAATACTTTGTAGGGCGGAAAGGTTATAAATTGAGCTGGCTTTTCGGAAGATCTACAGGATGCAGCAAGCTAGTTTTCTAAAACGTATCGTCAAAACAACTGTGCATGTTGGATTAAAATAATGATGTTCATTGTACAACCCGAAAAAGTTGCGTGATATGTCCCATTATCTAGTGGCTCTCCGTATGATACCGCTAGGCATTAGTCTTTTTACGCTTGCTATTTTCAAAAACGTTTTTGATGCAAAGACTAATGCATCACAACAAAGATAAACGTGATCAAGAAGGTTATTGCCTTTAACAAAAAAATGAAGAAGGTTATTGCCTTAGTGATGTGGTGTTTTTTATGAATCTATGACATTCAAATTAGTGAGAATTAGGAAAGTCTTTAAGAGAAAAGGCAATTGCATGAAATGATATGCGATTGTAATTAGATTCAGGTTTATAAATTAATTAATTTTTTAACAGAAAATAAAGTATAGCTGCATAAATATTGTCTAAAAGGAAGATGTTTTGCGGAAATTTATTCCCAAGAGTAGCATATACTCTATAAGATTCATGATCCACTATCACATTGTTTGGGGTGATATCAATCGATAGCATTCATAAACTAATTGTTGGAATTAGTATTATATATATATACACTTATCGCATAACATTGCAATATTAGTAGAGAAAATGATTTTGGACTTAAAATAAATAACGACTAATAATAAAATATTTAACAAACAGTAGAAAGAGAGAAAATGAATGTTTGTTAAAGTCTGATAATAACAAAATCAAAATCTCCCTAACTCCTAGGAGAGTCTTCTTGGAGACAAAAGTACATGCGGTATCTAAAGGATAAAAGAAAACATATAACTCAATTAATTGAAGGACAACAAAACACAAAAGCTGCGTACATGATATCTATCATCATTTTACTTTTCTTAAGCAATGAATAGCCAATTGTTATTGACTTCTTAATAATATTTCACACTTATTCTAAAATGTCAAACACCGGCAAACAAACAAAAAATGAAGAAAGGTTCATAGCTTTTTAATTTGTATTGCCTTTCCATGTCAAGAAGATGCTTCGATGCATGATGTGCCATCTACATAATTATACACAAAATCGTAACGAAAAGTTTGAAATGTATATATGTGTGTATTTATTTGCTTATCTTGTATCAAAATACAAAAAGTATTCATTTTGTTAATTCTTGAATACATTTATTTGATGCTTGTTTGAACTATAAAGCTCTGAAATAAAATGCTAACGATTTGTCAGCTTTGCAAATAGTAGTATCTTTAAAGTACTTATTCTGATCCAAAGTGTATGATATGTTTTTAGTTTAAAACTTATATATAAGATATTTGTGTTTGTTAAATATATAATTTTAATTTAACTAAAAATAATTCAATCAATCGTAGAATACGCCAATTCAAATACTATTATTTATAAAATCTATTTTAATTTTTTATATATTTGTGTTAACCATCTTATATTGTAAAACAAAATAAAAACTTTAAAACAGCTTATATAATAGAACTAGAGGATATAAGTATTATTAGTATAATATAACAATGATTTCCTAATGGTAAAGTAGAATATTGAATATTTGAATGATTATCTGTACGGACTGTAAAAGTAAATATTATGAGATTCGATATGAATTCATCAACGATCGTAATTACTTTTACGGTTTTACCTAATTCAAGCATGTTGCGAGACCTTGTGTGGACCAGTCAACGTTTCTATTTACTGCCCAATTTCATCGGATTTTAATCTACGAAATGTGATGATGACCACATCGCGCGTCTTAGTGGAGCCGAGCGCGCGTGACCATGGGCCTTGTTGTGTTCTTCCACGTTGGCATGTTATGGATCTCTACACAATGGTTGACAAATTCTGACCGTTGATTTCGTAGATCATCTCTAACAGCGAAACGACACATGTATTTCTGCCGTACACGTGTAGATTGACGGATCGCGACCGTTCTTCTGCTTCAGGACACGGCTTATCTGTCAACTATTCAATCAACTGTTTCCAACCAACGTTTATTGCACAAGAGACAATAACTTAGAGCTTATTGTCTTTTTCATTACAAATTTTATAATCGTCGTTTTTCTCCATTTAATCAACTCTTGATTATTTTCTAAAACGGAAACATTTTATGTTTTGTTAGGATATTTGATTATTTATTTTTAAT
Organism: Cardamine flexuosa; assembly: GCA_963555745.1. NCBI lineage: Eukaryota > Viridiplantae > Streptophyta > Magnoliopsida > Brassicales > Brassicaceae > Cardamine > Cardamine flexuosa. The sequence goes on along the minus strand of OY743221.1, from coordinate 20,841,771 downwards.
TAAAAAACCCACAATGAGTTGTATATTTCGTGTGTTTTGATATTTCTTTAAATATTTCTTTAGAGAAATGCATTTAATGTGTAAAAGCGCATTATGTAATGCGTATGGACCATTTGAAAGGAAAAAGCAAACCTTTGTTTCGTCGGAGAAAAAAAGTTAGAAACGGCGCACACACAAATGAATTGTGGACCAAAATTTTAAAAAAAAAAATATTACAAGACCCATGTGACATCATGGAGACATATGTTTATAAATAAAATAGACCCTCGCAAAGACACAAACCACAACAAACTCTAACCATTATATAATCATATTATCACAATAATGAGCAGTAGCTTTCTGCCTCGCATCAAAATCATCACCCATTCATTTTTAATTTTTTTTTAAAAAACTGAGCTAACCAAACATTAATCTATAATGGCAGTCGAGCAAAAGTAATCCGCACAATGAGATTGGACTTGTTATATTTTTGTGAACTTAAACAATTAATTACTCACAAATTTTATATATTTTTTGTGAACTTATTTTTTTTTTAAATCCATGGCACTGAGCAAAAATAAAATCAGAAACTAAAAAATATGTCACTAGATAATAATATAAAATAAAGAAATTAATAATAATTGAATCACCGGCGGAGTCAGGAGCGACATTTCCAGGCGGAAACTCCGACGAGTTCTGTCCTTTGCCAACAGAGAAGAAGAGAGTTATGTTTCTTCTCGACGTGAAATCCTCTCACCGGCGTCCGTTGAACCAAACACTCCGCCTGAGATTCCGTAAAGTTACTATGCGTCACCGGCGAGAACCCCATCTGCAAGAACATCGTTTGCCACGTCATCATAGGACTCTCAATCGGACGGCTACGATCCATCACCAGTTTCTCTATCTCCGGTTGTATCAGAAACCTCTCAATCTTCTGCATTGCGTCGAGGTTGGCGTTGACGGCGTCGAGGGATTCTAGAAGAGCGGTGTGTGAATGCAGCGAGTGGACGAGCTGTTGCGGGAAGGGCAGATCCGTCCTTTCGCATCCTCTATCGGAGCAGACAATGATCGTCGGAGAGAGATGTTTCACGAAACGGAGGACCAACGGGAGATGGGAGAAGGACGCGGCGGAGATATTAACAGCGACGGCTTCTTTCTCCGATGAGTTAGGCCACGAGATGGAGCCAATGAGGTCCAAGCTGAGAACTTGAATGTCGAGGGAGATATTGATCTCGGAAGCGAAGTGCTTGAGATTGTCTTGAGTGAAGCCGAGTTCAAGCTGGTCGTTGTTCGCCGGAGAAGCGAAGACGGTGATTTTGAGGGAGAGAGGAGCTGAGTTGTCACGGAGAACAAGCTCCTGCATGAGGGAGGCCCATTGGCCACCGTAGCCGATGTCAAAGTCGACGATGTGGAGACGATGGAAGCCATGGAAGGACTCAAGGAGGGCTTGGTTGGAGGTGAAGTTAGCGAACTGGAGAACGGGAGAGATCTCGGAGAAGGATTTGTAAGCGGCGATCTTGAAGATGAGGGAGTAAGGGTTTAGGGTTTGAGAGACGTTGTGGATGAGATTGTTGAGAGCTTCTTTGAAGTAAAAAGCTGCTCTTTCCAATGGCTTTCCGACGGGAGAAGAGAGCTGTTGATTGAGCCGCGCCAATATCCCCTGAGCTAGACACGTGTCACCGCCGCTCTCTATCACTTCCGCCGCCTTCACCAGCTGCTCCGTTATCCCCATGGGACCAGGGTTGAGCCGTTTAGCCGGCGGAGGTCCGTAGAAGATGGTGGCCGGGTTCTGTGTGAAGTGAGTTTGGCTTTGGTTGATGAGAAGTGGCGGCGGCGGAGCTGAGTGGTCTAGAGCGAAACCGGTATCAACGACTCCGAAGCCGAGGGATGTATAATCGGAATCGTGGAAGGACGGAGATGTTTGGAGAATGGAGTTGAGTTCGAGAGAAGGATCTGTGGAATCTCCCATGATGAGTCTGAGAATGCTGTGTTCGTGGTCATGGGGCACTTGCTCCCAATCCCCCAATTCAATCTGTCCGCATTGCTCATCGGTGATGGCGTCGCCGCCGCCTCCGACGGCGCTGTTACCGCCGTGAGAGGAAGACACCGTGGAGGAGGAGGTAGGGCTTCTCAGGGCGTCGAGAACAGAGTTGGGCTCTTCTTCTCCGCCTCTGGCTTTGCGGTGGCTCAAAAGCGGTGGTTGAGAAAAAGAAGAGAAATAAGAAATCCCCTTCCCTTGAAACTCTTCAAAGGGTAAGGGCATTGCAGATTTGCTCAAATCAAATATCTCTTCTTTAATCTTCTTCTTTAATCTTCTTCTTCTTCTTCTTCTTCTTCTTCTTCTTCTTCTTCTTCTTCTTCTTGTTGTTGTTGGTTAGAATTAGAGGTATATGGATGGATGTATGGATGCGTGGGAGAAGTTAAAGTGGCAAAGTGAGGTTCCCCCTTTCTCTATCTTCCTTTCCGTTTCTTGTTTTGCTTGGCTTACTATTTAACAATTATCAGCTTCTCTTTCACAATCCTTTATCTCTTTGCTTTCTTAAGTAATCAATCTTTCTTACATGTCTTCTTCTATTCCAACCCCACTTTCCCACCCACGCGCGTGTCCCCCAAACTCCTTCCACTATTCAAATATACTGTACTAGTATATTTCAATTTACAAATGTTATATATGGACAATTTGGTACACAAGGAGTTCCACTACATTCACTACTTTTATTTATTTATCTTTTTTTTTTTTTTACACTACTTTTATTTTGTATTGTTGTTACTTAGTGATTTTTGTTTTGTTTTGTTTTTGCTTTGCGTTAGTGAATTTTCATTCCACAAATAACACCAATATTTGAAGTTCACGTAAATATTGTTTGGCTGATTAATTTGTTTTTCAGTCGATAGTGCAAATTGGGACGTTAAGAAATTGAGTTACTTCATTATCAAAAAAAAAAAAAAAAAAAGTAATACTAGAGGGTAGAGACTCTAATCTTGATCGTCGGGTTATAATATGTGATTCATGTGCTTAAGTCTGCCATAATAAGCAATACACGGATATTTGGGTCATTTGACTCCAAACATTATCTGAACCGGACTGGTCTTCGAAGCGGCGATTTTCGAAAATGGTCTTGACGGCTAAGATATTGTTCCTATATAAAGCAACGTGTGGTTACGATTGATCAGAACCACCAGAAATTGATTACTTTTTCATTCTGGCAAATGTCCACGTTGGATTCAAAATACAGTTTCTTGATATGGCACTGTTTATTTATTTATATATCATGCGTCGGGGATGTTTGGTTTTCTTATAATTTGTTTTTATGATTAAAACTTTGTGGCTTACAAACTATATTTGGATATTTTCTTTGTTTTATTTATTCTTGTTTTATCTCAAAGGTGCTGTCGTTATTTCCTTTTGTGTGATCTTTGTCCTCAATTGGGTGTTTTAGGGTTTGGACAAGCTTTTGGAGGATTTTATCTAATGAACCAATCAAATCAGCCAATCCATTGTAGAAGCTAAACCACACATTGCAACATTGGACAGGCATTTATTTAGATTCATAAATCCAAACCTAGTGGTGAATGTATATATCTTGGAATCACATTAAAAAATATCTGTGTTTATTTTGTTCTTCTATGAAACATTCATGTACTAGTTACAAGGAATTATTTAGTTACGTGGGAAGCCAAAATTTTATATATATTTGCGTGTATATATAAATATATACTTAATTTATTGAATTGATTCATTTTTTTAATAGAAAAGGCGATTGAAGAAGATATGTGAATGATGTTTCTTCTGTGGCAAGTTAAATGCACGAGAGATTGAGAAAGAAGAGGGGTATAGTCCTTTATTGAGCCAGACAATGGGTGAATGTTCTACAAGTCACCAATCACCATTTATATCTACCAATGGAAAACCCTAAAATAATATATGAATAATGCAATCAGAAACAACCAAAGCGAAAAAGAGGTATGGTGATTTGATTTTGAAGATAAAGTTGGACCAATTTTAATTTGTAATGAATAACGACAGTTATTATTATGTTTTTTTTTTTGGGGTTAATTTACTACAAAATGGCAGAATTGGAACTCTAGTCTTCGTGGGGGTGAAACCATAGTGGGATAAATAATCCTTTTTCTAGAGAGCAATTTCTCCCAAACGGCGAACCAAACCAAGAGTATGTTCAACCAACATTTAAAGAGATATGAGATTGGCCACTAAGTACATTTTTCTATCTTATACAAACCTTTCATTAGTACGAACTACGAACTATACCCGATTAATCATAAATGGATTTGTCTGATATGCGAGTTATGCAAGACATAGTTTATTTGATTGTATGGTAAATTTAGTCTCATACTATTATACTTCTTAAATACCATAGACGTTTGAATGATAATTAACTAACTTGCTTTATATCATCAATATGAAATTAAAATGTTCACTTTTTAGAGATAACTCTTTAGCTATATCCATGTTCCCATGTGATTTGCTAACAACTACTTCTCACACTTTTCTCTTTTGTATTATTATTCTTATAAATCTTCATGATCTCGTGATTATATTTATTTACTTAATTATGCCTTTTTAAATTAACGATATGTTATATCAAAATGTGGAGAAAAAACCTGAATCGGCAACGGATGCAATGAAACGTATAACCTCAATTCTCCACATTTTGATATATTATATATTGCTTCGTGGGGGTGAAGTAAGTGGTGAAAACATGTTCTTTTCTCTCGTCTCAAGGAACCCTTCACAACAAGCAAACACCCAACCCCACTCAATTGGATAGTTATGATAAATATACATTTATACATCCCTTAATATATCGCTTTATAAAATGAAAAAGCTTTCAGCTTGTTGATTCTCCTAAATTCGAGATTGTATGAAAAGAATCATGATTTGCCATCATGATCAGAGGGAAACAAAAAAAAAGTCAGCTAAATATATTAATCCTGTCAAACAATATAATTTGTATAAAGGATGACGTGTTAGAGTTTGTAATTGTATGCATGTAACTTATATAAATGATTGCGTCGTTCATTTTGTATAAGATTTGAGGATAATGATTAGATTAGACAAAAAACTGATCAATTATTATTAAGAGATCACATGGGACTGATAGGAAAAGGAAAATATATAAGATTTAATCTATATCGTTTAGACATAAACCAACCAAGATCGGCGGGAACGCCGGTAAGTAATGGACTGTTACCACCACGTAAAGTTGGTGAGGGCATTTCTCCTCCCAAATTATATTATTCCTTATTTCTTTAATCATTCATCATTTAATCTAATCTAGTTTCTCATTTATCTTGACAACAATTATGATCGAATTACCCTACAATCCTTTTTTTTTTTGACGGCACCCTACAATCCATTCTTGTAGTACTTTCGACATTTTTTAAAATTTTAAAATAATTAATTTATAAGTAATTTTTCATAATTATAAATGGGAAAATATACATTACAGTTTTACAAACATATCTTAGTATATCAAGTTCAACGTTTCTGCTTATGAGGTAATTAGAGGACTACAAACTAGATTCTTTAGTTCAGAATTTACCTTGGTCGACTAACTACATATAATTCATTTATACAAGGTAAGCAAATATCAAATTAATCGTTTTATATTTATTTTAATGATTTGTTTGGTTATCTATAATTAATATATTTCAAATACCTTTTCTAATACCTACAAGGTAAGCAAATACCTAAAGCAAAAATTGAATTTATTAGTTTCCATGGTTTGATTTTGTCATACAATATGATGGTACGTAGCTAAGTAATATATACTAGATTCTAACAAGTGTAAAAGGAATGCGTAGTTCTTTCTTTTTAGTTTGTTAAGGGTTAATTAATTGTTATAATTTTGTTAAGTTTTATTTAATAATAATCTTATAATGTATATATGTCATATATATGAATCTTGTTTTTTCTGTTAGTAGAATGATCTTGTTTGGCTATATATATAGATAGTATAATAGATTGCAGACTCTCTTTTTTGGTTATAAAGATAGTAATTTTAGTCGTTTAAACATTTTCACGATTAAGGAAGTTATTTTTTGTTGTCTTTAATACCAATGGAAATGATGTAATATTGTACTAGATTCGGACCGCATTACGGGTGATATTTATAAAATAAATTTATTTAGTATTTATTATATTTAATTTTATTTATGTTTGTTGTAAAATTTAGATGCCATAAATAAAATTTGGTTAAAATTTATAAATAATTATGTGTGATTAGGTGTATCATATTGGAAAATAGGCATATTTATTTAGGAACAGAAAATTCGTACAATCTTGTATCCGTTAAGAATTTGTCGTCTCATAACTAATTTTTTATACTAAATTACTCGTTTGAAAATATTTATTTTAGGTAAAAAATTAGGTAAGTAAATTATATTCGGTACTTTCATTTCCTGTTTGTGATATGAAAATTTTATAAATGTTTTCATATAAGTTTTAAAAATAATTATGTATAATTAAGTTTATCATTTATGAAAATAGGTATGTTCATTTCAGAACAAAAAACCTGTTTAATCTCGTATCCGTTAGGAAATTTCCATCCCATAACCATTTCTTTTTAAGAAATTTTATTATTGCTTTTTATGTTTCCCAAAAAAATTCTAAAATTTATCAAAAATATATAAATTTTCTAAAATATGTCCTAAAATAACTTTTATCTAAATTAGTGAAAGTTTAGAAATTGAATTTACCTTATCCTAATTGTCCAATCTCGTACTATTACGCAAAATTTTCTTTATATGTATTTGGGTAATGTCTTTTTTATTTCTCCAACTATCCATTCCCGTCATATGCTACTTTTCTGCCCTGATATTCAACTATATATGGTACTATTAAGTTATAATAGTCATCATTTTACCCGTTACATGTATACATCATTAGCCATGGGCATTCAGTAGAAACTGATTAAACCGACCAGACCGAATCAAGATGGTTTTTTATTTCAATTTTATATTGTTTATGTTAACCAATCGGTAAAATTAGTTATAGGTTTCGGTTTTCAGTCCAATTTGGTTCTAAATTTGATAACCAATTAATTTATATGTAAACCCACCTACACTTCAGTCCTTTCTTCGAGAACTCTCAACCGTCAACACCTACGACGATATCGAGTTGAAACTTGGAAGAGAAAACATCATCACTTCATCATGTTTCTTCTCCCTGGTAATCTTTCTCTGATTCTCTCAACCATGCCGTAGTAGAAGCTCTCTATTTCTTTTGGTATGTTTGTTTTCTCAAAGATCAAACCCTAATTGCGATTTCAGATTTTCAAAACTGGGGGTTTTCTAATTCTTTGATTCTCTTGGCTCTCTAATTTCTATGGTTTATGTTATTTTGAGTTTTAGCTATATAGTTCTGTTTTGGTTATTGATTCGATTAGTGTATGTTTTGTCTAATCGGCGTTGTTATGTGCTTTCACACCCTTCGCAAGTGCCTTTGAGTTGTGCGAATTTCATTGCCAAGTTTGGTTTAAATTGTTATGTTACTAATAAAAAAAGAAAGGTTCTAAATCACTATCACCATCGGCCAGATTTGTTATATGTGTACCTTCAATTATTTTGTATACCTCATCTCAAAATTTATATAGGAAGAACTTAATTATACATTCTTAAGCTTTTTGTTTTTGAGATTTAGTCTTAACCTTATAATCTTTAATCTTCGGAAGGTTGATTGGATACAGTAAAAATGATGTGGTTTGCTTTATACATGATCATTTACTCAAAAGATTAGGAACTTACTTCCAAAAGGATAGAAATACAAAGATAAGAAACTGATCATATAATTTTAAAATCGTATGTATCAGAAAATGCTTTAAAAGCTAACCAATTTTGGTTATATAAGCTATTAAGAGTTTATATGTGAAAGGTTAGTTACATTATGATTTATAATTTTGGTTCAATGCATATATAGTTAGACACTTCTCCAACATATAAAAATTTAAAAGGTTCAAAATCCAGAAATAAATCCGTAAATATTTTTTAAAACATGAAAGAACCCAAAGCTCCAAAGTCAAATTTAAATGCTTAGAGAAACAAATCTAAACAATGAATATGAAATTTTAAAAAATTATTGACCGACACTATTAGTCAATCTTTCTCTTGAGACTTAGATTTTACACTAAAACCTACAAAAATAAGAATTTTTGGAGTGCATTATAACAACAATAAAATTAAAAATTCTTGAAACAGAAAGCTTAAATCTATAGTTTCTCCTGTGGGTTTTCATGTACATATGATGTATACTCTGCCTACAATATAATATAAAACCAGAAAATATCATCTTTAGCTGTAAATGACTAATAGAATATTAAAAATTGAATAACCAAATGTCACAAAAATATAATGTAGAAAACTCGTAAAATGATAGTTTTGTGTAAAAGTTAGGAACCACTCTTTGAACACAAAGATGTATTGTCATGCCAGCAACTTTCACGCTCTTAACCTATACTTAGAAAGACCACCATTAGAATATCTTCTGAAAATTAGCATCCTTTATATGCTCTAAACATAAAAATTTAAACTTCTGACCTGATATTAGAAGACAATTCCGTAGGCTTCTCCAACCATGTTAATTTTGAACCCTATATATACACATCGTAGATATCAGCTTATTTAAATAAAATTTAACAAAGAACAAATAATTATAGATAAAAGAAAGAGAGCTGGATTAAACAGCACATCTAAAAAGATAATATATCTAAAAAAAAAAGATTTAACAAAGAACAAAAGAATTTTGACTATCTCTGTTATATAGGAGAAGGATTTTTCAATTGTTAAGTTAACGTGTATTATCGTATTTATCGATACATTTAGTCGGTTGCACTATTTTTGATAATAATGAATATTAGAATATTTCGGAGATTTAGTTATTTGAAAATAGATTCGATTTTATGACTTTGAAATATTTTTTTTTTTATCTATGGATTTACAAAAAGATATTGGAATACTAGATTTTCATGATCAGTTTTGGATAATGCATTAACTCATTTGTTTTAAGAATATTCTCCTATTAAATCGATGTGGAGAATAAGAAAGAAGGTTTGTTTAAAGAGTTTTATTCTTGATTTTTTAAATACTAAATATATGAAATTTAATATGATAGTTTGTCAGGGAAATAAATCTATTAAAAATAAATATTAATAACACATGTTATTGAAAATCTTTGTGATATTGGAAATCTTTTAAATTTGCAGATTTTTCTTTGTTTTTGGAAACTAATCGAAATGGACTAATCAGATCCAATTTGCAGATTAAACATCCAATTGATTTTGTAATGGGTCTTGTCATGAAATGACCCAAAGTCAATATTCAAGATCTGTCGTTCAAGATCTGCGCCCAACACTAACGCCCAACTTGCTTCCAAAAGATCTGCGTCTTTTTTGTTTGTAATTTTCCAAAATTGCCCAACACTCTTTTTTTTTCTCTTTTTACATTGGATGGCATTTTATGTAATATTTTTAGAATTTAAAGGTTTTTTCTAAAGTGTCCTTCCCCTTTAATAGTATAGATATTTAAATTGTTAATTTTTTTTTATAGGAATGTAAATATCATTGATAATGAAATATTCGGTTTTACAAAAAGTTTAACCCGTACTTCTAACCTTTGCCAAAAAAAGAAGGTAAAAAATAAAAATTACATAAAGAGATGAGAGAAAGGTTTTGAGCTTACTCCCACTGAAGCCATATCCCCATGATATGGTGTCTCTTAGATGATATGGTGTTACGAATCTATCTATCCACTTACTTGAAGAGGATTGAGTTTGATGTCGTTTGCTGATTGTGAAATCTGTTATCCACTTGTTATTTTCTTAAATGTACTTCCATAATAATATTATTAGTAGGATTAATAAACATATATATATATATATATATATTTTAAATGATTCAAGTATTGTTTATGATATGCATGATATACAATTTATACATATCAAAATTAATGAGATATTTATGGCCATCTACCTTAAAATCATCAATTTTTCAAGGATCTTAGAAATGGTAATGATATCCAATTTGGTATATTTGGACATTTACAATACCAAAACTTGGAAACTTGGAAGCTTGGAAGAACGTTGTAGCTGCTCCCGGAAATAGCAAGGCTCCTTTGGAGAATTTAAATCCTATAAAAGCAGAGGACCACCGATAAGAAAACCTTTCATTGTTGTATTCGACCGATTCGATTATTAATAAAATGATCTCACGCTTAATAACTTGGTTATGTGCTTGTCTGACGAAACAATAGTACTAATACTCAAATTAATAAAAAGAAAACACTTGTTTGCGAGTCTTGAATCCACAAATATTCAAATACAATTATACAAGAAACAATCTCTCTTTTGGGTCTTGAGATAATAGTAATAGGTTTAAAGATAGGTTAGCAGACGAATCCCTGAGGAACATTCTTGCCGCAAGAGTTGAGAAGCAAAGTGAGAGCAACGGGAATTTTGAGATGAGTGACTCCGAGAAGACTGGTTTTAAGGGCGGTGCAGAGACAAACCGCAGCTTCGAGATCAACCAAACCTTTGACTAGTGAGCAACACTCTTTGCTCGGTGGTGTACCGATGACCTCATGAACCAGACCTAACCAGCTCCCACACACTCCAAATTTGAGCGTGTCTCTGGGACACTTGACGGTGCCTTGTTTTGTTGGAGGAGGAGGACATGGCTTGACGGTGGGCTTTTTGGGAGGAGGGGGAGGGCATGGCTTGCCAGGTGTGACGTGACCAAAGAAGAAAGTTATGTTGAGGAGCAGCAAGATAAGAAGCCATCGCAAAGCTTTCGAGATACCCATTATAAGTTTATAATTTTGAAGAAGAGATCAGAGGCCTTCAATTTAATATCTTTCTGTGTTGGGAAGCATTCATTTATCATCGTTACTTTGTGGCCACAGTTCATCTTCTTATCTTAATTGAAATCTCGGGCAAATCTTTTCCGATCACTCAGAAAATACACTTTGTTACTGTCCGATGATAACGACAGTCCTAACGAATTCCTAAGTGACGAGATTCGGGGAGTTGACCCTTGGAGAAGAAGTAAAGACCTAGGAGGCTCTTTATATAACTCGTCGTCAAACCAAATGGGGCTAAGGACTCTTGGGGGAAAAATGGGGGTGATAAGAAGCTGTTTCTCCTTGATCTGCGGAACCATCTGCGGGATTTACATAGCGCAGAGTTACAATGTTCCAAACGTAGACAAGATGGCTCAATCAGCCTATTCCATGGCCAAGCAGATGGAAGAGAGATACCGTAAGACAAAGACCAATCCCACAGAAGACTGACTCAAATTTATCTCAAATCTTTTACTTTGTATTGTATGATGGATTGATTTCTTTCTTTTTTTCAATAAAACTAATTTCATTCCAACCAAAACAAGACTCTCGCGATCTTACTAAAGACTCAAAACTATGTTTAAATCAATACCAAGCCACAAAATCACTCTGTTCCTGTGCTACAGATACTGATTTTACAGCTTAAAATGAAAAGAACACCTCAATTTTATAAAATCTAATTAAAAAGATGATGAAGCAAACCAACCCCCGTGGCAATTATGTCCGGTTCAAGATGTAGCCAATGATGCAGCCGAGAAGACCCACCAGCAGCATCAACATCAAGGAATAACCACCCGAGGACTGCTTCTTGCTCGATTCTTTCTTCAGCACTTGCTGAACACAAGTCAATTCCTTTATTAAGAAGATTAAACAAAATAACAAGTAGATGACTTAGTGCACTCCGCTAGGCTCAGTACATACCAGTTCCTGTCGGAGCTTCAGAGTTTGTTGAAGAGCACTAGTCTTCTCCTCGGTCAATTTAGAAATCATGGACCATGCCTGAGCAAACACAATGATGTTGAGTTGAGATTAGCAGAGTAAAAGTAGTTAGAATAGATTGTGATGTTGTTACCTCTGAAGATTTCTCATTAGTTTCATCAAGCGTTCTCGAGAGCTGAAATAAAGAAGATGCATTATTAGGTACCAAAATAATTTCCAGAAGAAGCATATATATATATATATAGAGAGATAAAAGAGAATGATCAGACCTCATCAAAAGCGGAGGAGGTAGTTTGAGAAGCAACGTCGTTGAGAGAAGGCCTAGGAGAGTTGCCTTCTTCAGAACCTTCAGGGACAGGCGAAGGAGGATTAGCTGGGATGTAAGCAACCCGCAATTTGAATTCCTCAATCACTTGACCGACCTCCTTGTTGAACAATTCAGCCACTACTTGTTTTGAACTTGTCCCATCAGCGACAATAACACTCTGCACAAGGAACTTGTCTTTGCATTGCATATCCTGAGGTGCCTCTTTCACGGCTTGCATCGTCACTGTAAAACAACCAAAACAAATGGATCAGAGAAGATCATCATCGCCAAATGTTGAATTCAAGGAAGAATCAAACCAGTAACATCGGAGGAATCGCCGGGTAAGAGAAGACCGGTGTTAGGACGGACAGAGTATTTGCGAGGATTCGTTGTTTTAACCTTGAAAGCAACATATTTACTTGTCTTGTTCGTCAATTGCATCGAACACGAACTTTGCTTATTCAACTCAACTGAACAACACACAATTTTCAATCAAAATCCACCATTCTTATTACAATCAATTCATTCATTCCGCCGGCATAATTAAGAAACTTACAAGGGAACTTCAGCTCTGTAGGATGGATATTCACCAGATCTCCGGTCGTCATGATTACTCCTTCTATCGGAATCTCCAATCCCTCAACCCGATTCCTCAACTTTAGGGTTTACTCACAAACAATCCCTCCGGAATCAAATTTTGATTTGATCAGCAATTAAAGAAAAAATCGAGCCAACAATGGTAGATACCTTTTTTTCTTTTATTGAAACGGAGTCTCTTGATTGATGCCACGTACAAGCTTCGACGGTCACGGATTGGCTGTGATTTCTTTCTGCGTAAACGGCCGTTACGTTAGCCGTCAAGTCTTTTGGTCATCAAGGCTCTTGTTTCTGTCGCTTTTCGTCATCGGTCCACGATATCTATGTTTTTATCTATAGGTCCCTATGTTTTCTCTATATCAGCTCTTTATCCACTACAAAATGGATCCAATGTATATTAAACTACTTTCGGGATGGGCCAGCTAACTGGGCTTCATAAAGCCTAATGAGTTTCCACAGTCTACGTACATCGTGGCCCGCAGCCGCTTTTTATTTGCTCATTCTCGTTACTTCATAATTCTTCCCGATTGGTATGTGTACATCAAACTTCAAATATAATATCATTTAAAGAAAAGGAGAAAACAAACCTTTTTTTTTATATCATTAATGTATGGTGAAGCTAGCTCCTGCCTACTCCTAATCCTTTTATTTCCAAAGGCAAAATTATATCAGTTCCAAAATTTATAATTAATAATAATTTTCTTCATCGATTATCAATATTATTATAACAATAATAAATCAATATTATTATAACAATAATAAGTTAAGTCACTTTGTGCATTGTCTGTACTTCATCCTTGATCTGCGCATGAATACCGTGAATAGAGCTATTTTTGTTGAAATCTTTCAAAACGTAAATGCGGTTTTCGTTACTATAGTTCTCCGGCAGTTTCTAAAACACATAATTTAATTCTGGTTTCACAGCAAGCTTCTATGAGTTTCTCAACAAGCAACTTTAATTGTGGTTGGCCAAAACTAAATGGTTCATATTAGTTTTCGTAACTCAAAAACTTTATTTGCAATTTAGTTCTTAGTATTTGTGGGAACAGTATTAGCATTAACCAATGGAGTTGATGGAATCAAACCATCCACAAGAGAAAGAGATACTAATTTTTTTGATGAATATCTATCGTCATAATCATTTTGTCATAATGTATGGTGAAGCTAGATCATGCATACTCTCTATACTTTTTATATTTAATAACATATACATTTGAAAATACTTTTCCAAAGGAACAACTATATTAGTTCTGAAATTTCTAATTAACAAGAAAAGTCTCCTCATGGATTATCAATATCAATATAACAATAATAAGTTAAGTTTCAGTTGGAATTAACCACATTTTGAAATGAAGAAACCTTTTAATTAAAGAAAAAAAAATCCTAGCTAGTTATGGGTGACCCCAACATTAGCAGCTGAGCCGTAGAATCCTTCTCTTCCCATCATCACATCATCTCCTTCCTTCATCATCAAATTATTATACAATAAATAAGTTTTAATAATCGATGACCACATATTTATTAAAATTTTGTAAATAGTTACCTGCTGGCGCATGTTAGCCTTCTTGGCGGGAGGATGGTCAGCCATGAGACCAAAGTGTATGTGAGGGAAATGAGCCCACTGTTTCACACATGGATTGTGTATATTTATTATCAAAACTGCTACAACTGTTGAATTGGACTTTTATATAATTTAATTACTAACCGTTTTTATTAGGTTTTATTACTAACTAACTTACACAAGTAATATATGTACCTCGCATGAGCAAAGTAGTATATTACATTACATTATGTTCAAATTTAAATCACATATAAAAACTGAAAGAAAACTTTGGATATATAAGTATTAATACTATATATAAAAACATCACGAATGTAACAACCTAAACCCTTATTAACAAAAAAAAAAAAAACCTAAACCCTTGACCAATAAATAAAAAGCTGAACCAGACTATAGATCCTTAGGCTAATACTAGCTAATATATGTTGGACAAGACTTATATTTTACTATAGATTATGTGAGAATCAATGTAGCCCTACAATAGCTAGGTGCAGTCAATTTATATATAAATCGATTCATAAAAGACCAATCTAGATAGCATGCTTATGGATATATATGCAATATATATAGCAAAAATTCGTATAATTAAAAGTGAAAAAAAGAAGAGAAAAGAGGATAAAAAAAATAAAAAAATGTACGTTTTTGGCAGCAGCGCTGAAGGCTTCTCTGTGGCTGATATCAGGGTTGCCTGCCTTTATACGTTGGATCTCCTCCCTGTCAAGTTTTTTTATTATATAGAATCTGTCACATCAATCCTTGTATTTAATTATGTAAGTAATTTGTTAATTAGGGAACTTATCCATATTAAGCAAAGGAATATATAAATACTTGATGAATCGATTGTAAGCAGATGGTACTCTTTGTCGCTTCTCTGGGGCTGCTTTTCCACAAACAAACAAACAGAACGTATTCAATTTTTATTAAAACCATTTCTTTAAAATAAATATTATTGATATGTGCCTCCCCAAGAAAATCTAAAAAATCACAAAAAGATAAATAAAAATAGTATCCTCTCTCCCCCTCTCCCTCTCACTTTGCTCGTTATCATCATCACTTCATCATTATCTTTCTTACGATCTACCCCCAAAATATATCAATTGGCGTCTTTAGGTTTAGCTAGATTTCCGGGGGATAAATATGTTAAGTTTTTCATTTTTCTTTGTCGAGGAAATTTTTTTCTGTTAAAAAAACAAAAAAAAAAGAATGCATGCGAGAAGTCACATACCCAAGAAACAAAAACGAAATTAAAAATCAGAAACTCCAAAACAGAAGAACAGACAAATAAACAAACAAACGAGAGTCTTTGGGGGTAAATCTGAAAGGGAGAAGAAATGTTGAAGATACGAAATATGAAATGAATGAATATGGTTTTTGTGAATTAGGGTTTATTATTTTTCTTGTTTAGAGATACTTAAATAAAGAAAAGAAGATGGGATGTTACGTCTATTGGCTGGTGGTGGCCGAGGCATCTCCGGCAGATGATCCACTCTTCCGTGGCGAGTCGCCATAACCAAAGACTCGTTCGGGTGGTGAGCCGCGCCCTGATGGCTCATCATCAAGTTCATGTTCATGTTTATATTGTGCCCTCCGCTTCGCATCTCCTGATCCTTACCAAAATAAATCATCAAACTAATCAAATTAATTGGCAAAAACACAAATCAAAATAAACTTCTTTTATATCATGTTTTTTTAAAGAAACCCTAAATATTGTCATTGGGGATTCTTTTGTATGCAACAAGAATCAATTCTTAGATCTAACATATGATGCTAACCAAATTAAACGTTTTTGGATTCAGTTTCATAAATCAAGAACCACTATTTTTTAATAGGGAAAAGTCCTAATTTGTTAGGGTGAATAAACCAATGTACCAAAAGATTGGGAGGAGGAGGCGGAGGTAAAAATGAATGGCCAAGGTTTGAAACGGATGGAAGAATAAGAGCTCTCATGCTCACAGTGACCGACAAAAGATTTGAACAATGACCGCATCTCACCGTCACCGTCTTGAACAAACTACTCCGAGGAACACTCACCTGCCAATATATCACACATTAATTAGTTAAATCATGTGAAACCCTAGCTAGGAACTTTTGATATAATTATTAGATGAGATAAGAATCCAAATTTACAGCGAGGACAGTATCACAGAAGCTGCAATGGACGTAGCAGAGCTGGTCGTCTGTAGAGGAGATGTGGTCCGGTGGATAAGCTGGAGCTGAGGAGGACGACATGGACAAGCTCGACATGGACTGTTTTTTTTTAATCTTTTATCCAAACAAAAAGAAGTAAGAGGAGATTTTGATTTGATTGAAAAGAGATATTCGATAATCAGAAAGAAGAAGATTCTGCTTCCCCCACACCTTTTGACAATCGGGTGATGAACAGTTAGTATATATAGGCTTATAAATGATAAGTACTTCTCGAGAAGTTGAAGTCCATAGAAGGAAGAGAAAGAACGGTGGAGAATATAGAGGAAGATGTGGTTCAGAGAGAGAGATTTCTATTTATGTAAATATATATATATATATATATATATATATATATAAAGAGACACACTGTACCTAAACAAATAGGCGACATGTGATATGAAGAGGCCATTGTAGAGATAAGCTGCAACCCCTGCATTCTCATTTACTACCTTTGAACCGGTTTTTTTCTTTTTTCCAATCCATCCTTTTCTTCTATTAAACCGGAGCTAGCTAGTCTCTCATGTCATTTGTAGTATATACAATCCGATTAAAACTCTAATTATCATATCAAAATTTCTCAAAATATATATATATAGTTAACACCATGGTGCTTGCTTGAGATAATTAGCCATATATTTATGATCAAATTGTTTGGCTGGTCGGTGTGGAATAAACAAATTAAGATTTCAGTTTTTATGACAAATACAAGATTTCTGCAGCATCAGAAATAATACATACGACAAACATGTTGGTAAGCGGAAAAAAACAAAGCTTAAATTTGGATTAGTGTCTTGACACAAGTATATATATATGGAAGATGTAACCACAGCCATAAGATTTGGATATTATTAGAAAAAAAAAAAAAACTAACCTAACATGTTAAATTTTGAGTTAGAAACTCATGCATGATTTCGATTTTGGTCATTGGTTTTGTGTCGCACAAAAGTTTATCAGCTACATCTAAACCTCAGATAAACAGGGAGCACCAATTATATAAGGTGGGTGGGTGTGTTCATAGATCTAAAGCAGGACTTAAAACTTGAACTGGTGTTGTGGTGTCTCCTTGGCATATTACACCTATAGAGTAAAAAGTAGTCATATATAAATGTTTTTTTTTACTAATGAGGTCACTATACATGTTTTTTTTTTCTTTTTGTTAAAGAGGTCACACTATACATGTTTGAATGCAAAAAGAAGAAGAAGAAGAAGTGATATAATTAATGTAAAAATAATGGAACATCCCAAGTGAAATCAAAACTGGTTCCGGTTTGAAATGAATTGGAATTGGAAATCAATTTATTTTTAAAAGATGACACAAAGTTCGATGAAGTGGGAGAGAGAGAGGTAGAAGAAAGGGACTTGTGCATGGAAGTGATTAAGCAAAGGCTCATTCATCAGTTGTTTTCACACTTAATAACATTTCTGCCACACCACTCTTTCCCTCGATCCTCGTCAATTCCATGCCCTTTCTTTTTTCCTTTATTCTACACACTTTCTCTATATTCCTATGTAGTATATCATTTTGTCATCATTATTTCAATTTTTATCCGCAAGTGTGTGGTTTCACTAAATTCCATAATACTGGACCACCATTTCGTGGTCATTTTACAGTTTAATTAACGCGGTTATTACTAGATCGCAATGACTTTTTTTTTTTGGTACGAAGTGAAATTCAACTTTTATTAATTTATGCCTATCCGATTTCCCAATAAGTATATACACAGAATGTGACCTTTGTAAGTCAAACACTATCATGTATAATCGTATATATAAATATATATTAACAGTAAAGAGTTTTCTTTATGTAATAATTACTATTAAATTATGTCATTATACAGTTTATAGTTTTAACCCATAGTTAAATATCCGAACGTTTTTACCAATTACTTGTTGAATTAAAAAAAAAAACTAGGAATGTAGAGAAAGACTGAACATTGAAAAGGAGGACGACACAAGGCGTCGAAGTTGACTACAATTATGAAGGTAATAATCGTGAAATCATGTAACG
Source organism: Cardamine flexuosa (assembly GCA_963555745.1). NCBI lineage: Eukaryota > Viridiplantae > Streptophyta > Magnoliopsida > Brassicales > Brassicaceae > Cardamine > Cardamine flexuosa. Next base: position 20,823,342 of record OY743221.1, on the reverse strand, counting down.
GAAATTAAAGCAAAAAAAGTTGGGAAAAAATAAGCTTATTTAAGAAGGAACATATATAGTTTAATATCGGATTTGACCATTCATATATGAATCTACCTTACTCAGCCACATACATACAGAGCTAGGCATGTATAGTTGTCAGCGACGACGGACCGACAGAGATCTCTTTAATTTCTTACTTTTAAGACACCTTCCCTCTTGTTTTTTTTTTCATTTTTTCTTTCCAAATATCTTTAGGTTTGAATTTATCTGATGATACTCTTTGGTTAGAAACATATTTTTGAAAATAATTTATTCATTTTCTCCACCGCCTGAATGGGTGAGAGAAAGAGAGCTGTCATTTCGAACACAAACACTTTGGAAAACAATCAACATCTGAGTATATGTGCACGTGTATTTGTCTCTCCTTTCTCTCTTATTTTCATTAACATTCCCGTTTCTAGCCACTTTACTCGCCACGCCACGGTTTTTCATTTCACTAGGCATCATGTATAGTTTTTCAATACTTATAACAAAACACTACTATATACTCCGTAAGCCAATAACAATGAATTCTAAAATTTCTAACAGTTTTCAAAACTCCATTTCACCTCTTATTAATACAACGTGGAATCTAGTGAATACTTAATAGTCAAAAAATGATGAAACTAACTTATACATTTTATGTGTATATCCGCAACATTTTACAATATTCCATACATATATTTAATTAATTATTACGTTTTATGTGGATGAAATGTAAATTCGGATGTAAAATGTTGTAGTACTTTCGTGTAACACATGGGCCAAACTGAAGATAAATTATGTGCCGGCAAACATAGAAACCTTTGCGAATCAGACGAAATCATAAGATCATAATTACATCGTCTCTATATCACAATTGCTTTTGTTGCCCTATGTAAATACTTATATGATATGATATATACTTTATATTTTTACTTTCAAACATTTGCGCCATACTTTTCGACTTCGGTTGGGATGACGAAATATTATTCATCGTACAGTGGTTTTAATGTTGAGTGAGATGATATACATTAGCAATGGTTTGCTCTTGGGCACTTGAACTCAAAAGTTTGAAACAGTGCATATGCTATTGCTATGTCGTAAGCTTCTTACCGATTGAACTGTTATAATGTGATTCCTTTTTTCTCAAAATGAAAATTTAGAATTCGTCTGATTCGCAATTAGGATATAGAGACGATGTAAAATAGTGAATTTTAAAACAAAATAAATAAAATAGTTGAAAATTTGCGTAAATAAAGGCAGTGATGCCTGTTCGAACTAGTTGAAATACGCACTACAAGTCAGGAGAAATTGGGAAAGAGGATAGTTTTTGAGATTTTGTTTGCTCAATGGGTAGTTTTGCCATTAAATGTTTTTAGGTAACTAAAAATATGTTTTAGGCAAAAACTACCCATTTTACAAAGATCCCCTATTATTAGTAATGTACCCGATGAGCAAGAGTTTCCATATTCAGAAGTTTCAGTCACCGATGGAGATCAACAGCAAAATCCCATGTTTTGGGCCTCTCATAATGATGTCTCTGTTATGATGGATATTCTTGGCTCATTTGTCACTCAAAACAGGCCCATTAGTCACTCAAAACAGGCCCATTAGTCTCAAATTATTGCAAGTCACTCTCTTCTACACCATTCATACTTGACCCGGAACAGTATCGCCGATTAGTTGGACGTCTTATTTACCTTAAGGTAACACGACCCGACTTATCATATGCGGTGCATACTATAGCGCAGTATATGCAGGCACCAAGAACAGAACACGTGGAGGCAGCATTGAAAGTGGTGCGCTACATCAAACAAAATCCAGGTCAAGGTATTCTTCTCACAGCTGACAATGATTTTCAGCTACATGGTTGGTGTGATTCAGATTGGGCAAGTTGTCCTTTGTCACGGTGCTCAGTCGACTGGATATTTCGTACAACTAGGCACATCACCGATTGCTTGGAAAACTTTGAAGCAACAAACAGTCAGTTGTTCCTCAGCAGAAGCCGAATATCGTGCAATGGCGGACTTCACTTCGGAATTAAAGTGGCTCAAACGTTTCTATATGATTTGGAGTTGATCATGTGGGTCCAATGCTTATGTTCTCTGATAGCAAGTCGGCCATTCACATTGCCACAAATCCATTCTTCCATGAAAGAACGAAGCACATAGAAGTTGATTGTCATGTTGTTCGCAATGAGATTATTTCCGGAAACATAGCACCAGCACATGTCTCGACAAAGATACAACTAGCAGATATATTGACAAAGGCATTGTGTAGCAGGGAATTTGAGTACTTCATTCACAAGTTGGACATTACCAATCTACATGCTCCAACTTGAGGGGGGGTGTTGGGATATCAATCATGTAATTTATGTAAATCAATATTAACTCTGATTCCTAATTATCTGTATTTGTATATGCTAGTTAGGAAAGTAGGTTTACGTTGCTTTACTATATGTTCATGTTGTACAACTTCATTGTTCAATATAGAAAACCATTTCACATTTCTACGCCTCCATCTCTCTCTCGTTTATAACAGCAATTCCGCTCTTGTTCTCACAGAGTTTCTCTCTGTTGGTTTGGCAATTACTCAATTACTGCAAGTAATAATAATTTTATTTTGGGCTATTCGATGATTATTCGTCTTCTTTTATCAGAGATATTTTTTAAAAAAATGTAGATAGAGTGTGCATATATAGTTAAACACTTCCATTCAAGAGCCATGAATATCCCTCAAGATATCATAGATATCACTAGACTCGTTGACATCATAATCACAGCTGCTGGCCAACCAAACTTGGTCAGAGGAAGCTGGATTAAACCCGGCGCAGTCATCGTTGATGCTGGGATTAATCCTGTTGACGATCCAAGTCGATTGGTTGGGGACGTTTGCTATGAGGAGGCTTGCAAAGTTGCATCAGCCATCACACCTGTTGTTCCTGGTGGTGTTCAACCAATGACCATACCCATGCTTCTATCCAACACTTTAACCTCTGCCAAGAGAATTCACAACTTTCACTGACCCTTATAAGAATTTTGGAATTACCAACTGTTTTTGCTCTTGTCTTCTAATAAATTGTTTCTCTTTTATGGTTTTATTTAAGTCAGATATAATATGGTAGAGCTTGAGGCATACACACTAATGAAACAACGTTCAAAATTCCTTTAGTGGAAAAGAAAATTGTTTTGAATCCTCCAAATGGCTTTAGTCTCGACATAACGTTCGTTTAATGATCCTTATAAGCCCGTTAACATAATTAAGCCTATTAAGGGTATAAGCTCGTGTTCTTATAGTTTTGTTCAAGTTTCAACGTAAAAACCCTACTAACCCATTGCAATCTATCAGATGACCATTACCATTGCCAACCAGAATGATGATATAATCGTTAAATATTCTGCGTCACTGGTATGATCATTACAAAAATAAAAAAAATACAATAGAAAAAGAAAAGACGATAAAAAAGTGGAGACGCAACATGACTTGTAAACACTATATACAAATGTTTGATGTGGGAAGATGCCAAAAAAAAAGTACAATCAATTATGATTAATAAAAGTTCCTAATTTAAAATTATTTTAAGTCATTGTTTACTGTTTACTAAACATTGTTAATTCCCTTTTATTAAGAATCAAAATGAAATCAAAGAGGATCTTATGAAATCAGCGGAGAATGTTTATGCTAAAATCGGTCTCTCTCTTAATGAGACTACCGTTGAAGCATGTTGTGTTTGCGGAGAGGTGGCTGCACATCCTGCTTGTTGTCACACATGTGAGGAACACTTGAAAAGTTAGTTTCATTTTCTTTTTCATCAAATCATTTCATTTATTTATTACTATGTTTTTGCAGATTACCTTAGCTCAGAAGTAGAGGCTGGAAATGCTAAACTTAGGTGTGCCAATCACACTATGTGCCACGTAAAGCACTTGAGGTCGGTCCTTCTCCTTCACGAGGAGGATGATAAGAATAAGTTTGATAAAAATCTGGGCAGATCCTTTGTTCATGGGACATTGGTTAGTTTCTCTCTATCTATGTATATCTCATATGCATTTTTACAAAAAAAATAAAATGATATTGGATTATGATACTCTTTAAAATAGACGCATCAGCATTAATCATATACTATTTTTCTAATCTTTCGCTTTAAATGTTTTTCACTTAAAACTCTAATATTGTGATGCATAAGTAAATTTTTTTTTTTTAGTTTTAAGTTTACATTTTAGTTTTTATAATAACTACAATAATAATTTTGAAAATTCATCTCCTTAGAAAATAATCTTTAAAACTCTAATTTAATAGTTTTAGCGTTATTGGATTTATTTATATAGATTTTAATAGTTTTAGTCTTATTAGATTTATTTTATAATTTAGAAAAATATTACCTTCAAATAAATATATCAAAGTATTAATTATTATCATTCTAATTTCTAATTTTTTTGTCATATTAGAAGAAAACTCATGTTTAAAAATTATGAAATTGTGATATATAATTTTAAACAATATTAGTTCAAAAAAAAAAAGGTACCTCTTTCAAAGGAAAAACTTTTTTGATCTGGTTATTGAGGGGCGTGAACCCAACTTCCTTTCTCCTTTTCATGAGGCTGGTTCAGTTTAGAGGTTGAACAGAAGAGAAGTTGAGTTTAAATAACATTTGAATACAAAACGTGGAGTGTTTATAGACATGGTCTGTAAAAGGACCAACACAAAGAAAGGAAAACTGTGTAGTTATTGCCAAAACATCTTCTTCCATGAGTCTCCTCTCCTGCATCAAGAACGCATGAGAAGCTTCCATAAAAACCCATGCTGTGTGATGCTTTTTGAAATCAGAAGGAGGCTGTTTTGGTCCGGAAAGTACCTTGTAATCCTGAGTAACTTCAAAACTGGAATAAATGGATGATCTAAACCATGGAATCTCTTTGCTAGATTGGTTTTAAATGTGAATTAACGTATGTTTAGCAGTTCTATAGTACATCCCATCTATTGTGTAAAACATCAATACACAAGTAAAGATTGATCAGCGATTAAACTGAGTACTAAAGTAATATAAATATTAGGAGGAAGAACAAGTAAGTCATCAGAGAAAGTTGTCTAAAACAAAAGCGTAGAGTAACAATACGATAAGCCTAGGGTAAACATTTAGCTTCAACAACAATCCTCCTAACGATTGTACAGAGAGTTAATCCGAAACCTAAATCTTCCCACTCATTCGGTTGGTAAAGATAGGTTGATGTCAGTGGCTAAGTTTCTCAGGTTGTCCTGTCCGTTGGTCCAGCTGGAGATGCCATATGAGGATGAAGGCTGCTCTATGTCAATGTTTGACGATGAGAAAACAGAAGCCGGAGGAGGAGGAGGAGGCAATGACATGACCGTTGGAGAGGTATGTTCGAGTTTTTGCTTCCTTGGTTTCTGATGATCTTGTTGATCACTCGTTACAAAACTGCCAACAACCACCTGTTTCAAGAAAGAACCAAGCTTTGATGAGACCAGAGGGAGACGATTTCATGAAAATATAGCCTAAAATGAATATAGACCTGAATGGGAGTGGCAGCTATGAGCAGGCCGGCCACACCGCCACCGACAACACGACCATCAGGACCAGCCAAAGAGACGCTCATGCCACCTGACCGACCTCTTGCTCCTTGATTCTCTGTTTCCATGAAAGAACCAGACAGTGACAGTATCTCAAACCGACCCTACAAGAAACCAACACATAAGAATCACTTGCTCTCTGATATATCTCTAAAATGGAGTGTCGGAGACAGACCTCGTAGGTGAGAGTACCACCGCAAGAATCAGGCTGACGAAGAGTAACGTTTGATATCACTCCATTTGCTGATAAAATACAAATAGCTCGAGGCCCTTGTTGTGAAAACGATATGATTCTCATTGTTACATCCTTTAATTAAAAAACAAACACATACACAGTTGTTGCTTTAAGTATGAAATAAACACAAATCCCCTTCTCTCAAATGAAATTTAAGGCCTTTCTATATAAATGTATATATATTTTGTTTCTCAATACATACCTCACCAGTGTTCACTGTGATTATATGAGGCGTGAAATTTGATCCAACACCAGCCCCAATGCCAAACCTTTCCCCTGCAACACGATTATTCAAATTACAATCTTTACACATTCACACAGATCAACATAGTCAAAGCTCCTACACTTAGGCTAACAGTAATATGAACATATAATCGAGGCTATTCTCAGCTGCAAAGTTGGATTTTATGCAGCCAGAACCTATGCTAATTTAAACTAAACAAAATGTCAAGTTCTTGAGAAACTTTCAAAGTAAGATGTGTAACGTGTTTGATAATGAAAGCTGAATAGATATGCAATTATTTACTCTATCAACAAACATTCCAGTTGTATATACAGCTGAAAAATCTTTCATAACTTTTATAGGAAGATATCCTATCAAACAAATATTATAGGATATACAACAAATATTTCCAGTTGTATATACAACAAATACTCTATCAACAAATATTCCAGTTGTATATACAACAAACATCAAGTATGCAATAATAAAACAAGGAAAAAATATTAAGAATGCTTAGTTACCATAAGATTGGAAGTCCATGCCTTTATGCATCTTCATATCAAAACCATTGAGCTTGCCTCTTCCTCGTTTCTTGACAAGAGGAGCTGATGAAGAAGGTAAAGGAGTACCATTAGCTTCATATTTACGAGGTCTGCCTCTCCTCTTCTTCCCTGAGGCTTCCCCAGAAGGCATTGGGGCTTCAATGGGAGCCAGAGACGATCCCAGAAACTGGTTAGGGATCTCTGATGGTCTCGGAGCCATATGGTACACTGATGGAGCTTCTGCTCCTATTACAGTCACACCAGAGCTTATTCTGTCGCTTGTTTCCATTTCAAATTCCAAGTTTCTTTTGTTTCAACTTTCAAGTGTCACAAGAGAACCTGCAGTGTAACAAAGAAAGCCAAAAGTGAAAAAGAAATCAAAGCTTCGGCTGGATTACAAATTTCAAGTTATCACAACAAAGGTGATAAATTTCAAGCTTTTCTTCTAAAATGCTTTCTAATTTTTCCAAAGTCGGCAAATTTCCAAGTATAAAGATAGGATCTTTTGTTCTGTAACACTACAAACTGAAAATAAGAGTCTAGAACTGGAAGATACTAATAATATAAGAGGCATAATCATAAGCAAATGAAATCTCAGACAAGAATTTTAAAAGGAAAAACAGAGAGAGACCTGAAGCTTTTGTTGTCTAAACTCTGAAGTTGCTCTATCACTGAAGTTTCCACTTTTTCAGCCAAAAATTCAGCTGTGTCACTGAAAATTCGTCAAAAGAAGAGATATTTGCAGCCTCCAGGTCAGACGACCAGAAAAGCTCCCGCCGGATAATTTCTTAACTGGAAATTCCGCGAAAATCGGAAAAGCTTTATGATCCAAAGAAACAGAAAAAAAAAAACAGAAATTACTAGTGTCCCCCAGTCCAAACAAAGTAGAAATTAGAAAGAAAACAAAACAAGAGCGTAAAAAATTTACGATATCGAAACTAAAATATCAAAAAAAATTAGGTCTTTTTTATTTTTTAGATTTTCAAGAGATCTGTATAAAGTAAATATATATACTAAATAGTTATTATCTTGTCGTTAAGACCGACAGTGAATTTTGGTTAATAATAATTTTCACGTCCGGATTGAAAATTCAAAATGTAGAAGAAAATAATGTCCCTTTTGCGTGAATTTTAGTCCTTTCTTCTTGACATTAATACCTTTTATTTTCCAGGTAAATAACGACTATGCCACTAAAGCCTCCACATTGTAGTCTGTTATTTGAAATTCAAACAATTTTCAGCTAATATATTACTTGATTCAGATTACATTGGAAAATAATATAACACGGAATTGTGTGTAAATAGTGGGAAAGCGAAGAAAATGAAGGAATGCAATTGGTAGGTGACAGGTAATAAAGTGACAACCGGTCAGACTAACAAGCCGTTTGACCTGCTCTGTCTTCTGTCTCCTTTTGACTCATCTGGCTTTTTTATTTTTTTTAATTGGCACCACACTACAAAATGAATACTAGTAGTATTTTATTTTTTATTTTTATATGAAAATGTTGAGTTATGCTTTTTCTCACAGCTATATTCTCCATTTTCATATGGCATCCTGATATTTATACAAGATGAGATTTTTTTATTAGAATCACATGTTTGGTACGAAAATTTGATCAACAAAATCAAATAAATATTTGGTTATAAAAATTTTTTAAAACTCAAGTAAAGTCAATGAGTCATATATATATATATATATATATATATATATATATTGGTTTTTAGTTGCAGGGACAAATATTGAAATAATCATTTTGTGTTAAATAAGAATTGATCCGTATCTCATTAGGATCACGGCACATGATAAAGCTTTAGGGGTCATCATTACGTGTCAACATACCCCTGATTTCTAGTTAAATTTTCGAGGTCTCGAGGCCACCTTCAGGATTATACTATTCACTTTGTAGTTAATTTCAAATATAACAAGACAAGTGATTAACACTAATGATTATTTTATTTAACTCTAACTGGTATACATATTTTATTCCCCAATTTTTTTCGCTCCACTAAAATAATGAATATTTATATGCTCAAAATACCAACTGCAAAAGACAAAAAGAGGACGGATGCACGAATGACGAAACAGAACGTCACCATTTGGGCCAAATAGTTGGGCTTTTATAATTTGGGTCTAGCTAACCTACTTTACAATTAGGCATACAATTTTCATAATTCGACCCAATTACTTTATTTGATGTAGTGAAAAGGTGCAATGTAATAATAAGGGGACATGGTTGTCATGTCGACGTCTTGCTTGAGAGGTGAGATGGAAGTAAGAGTTAAGAGTGCAAATCCAACAGAATATAGTAACGCCACTTTGTTGATATAAGATGATTCAAGTCACAGGGCAGTCATTGTACAAAGACCTAAAGTTAAAATGGTTAAGACACTTAGATGGGAGAAGATGGTCGGCTTTTGCCTCCACTCAAATACTTAGAGACGAAGTCACGGGCAAGCGCGTCGAGATCACAGTCCTCATTCACCGGATCTTCCAGGTCCAACAATTTGCTAAAATGAGTAAAATCCTCTGACTTTGTTGAGATCTCCATATCTTCCGATTCATCGTGTAACAAGGAAGAAGAGACGTTCTTGTTAGCATCCGTAGAAGCAGCAAAGAGCTTGGCATTAGATGAAGAGGCTGCTTCTGTTGGTGATTTATTCCGAGGAGGAACGCGTTGTAAGGTTGAGCGATGAGTTTGGGCGTAAGCTAACTCCGCCTGTAGATTCATCACCTGTACGCGTTTAACAAATTAGTACAAAAATAACATCTTTTGTTCAACCGATAATACTACTAATTAAGATAACAATTCTAAAGGTAACCAACCACAGCAAAGATTGACAATTTGACTCTTTGTTTTCGACAAACGAGTCATTGGGAACAGACACGTTAGCTATTTCCAATTTATTAGTCGCAACTTTGACATTAATTTGCTATAATTTTAAATAGTAAATGAAAATTCCAAAAACAAATAAACTTGAATCGAAGAGGCGATACATGGAACTGTAATTAAAATTAATAAACATTGGATTAAATTTGACAACCTGGTTTTGAAGGGCAAATATCTGACCAACGCATCCGTAGACGGGATCACGAACCCTAACCAATGCTTCGTAACAAAGCGTGACGGTGGCGTCTAGTCTCCGGCTCGCCGGAATCGCCATGAGGAGCTTGGAGGTGTTGCTCGCTCCGAAAACCTTGTGCACCGCCGCGAAATGAGCTGTCCCTTCCTCCGAGCTAAAGTAGGGAGCGAAGACGCATTCCGCCACACATTTCCGCCGGAGATACTTGCATGCGGCGCACGGACTTTTACCGCCGGTTCTCATGTTTTCCTTTCGAGACGTAATGTTCTGTTAGGGAGAAATAAAGAGAGAGAGAGAGGGAGATGAAGAGATTTAGAGAAGGAGATGATGAAAATGTTTTTCAGATAACAGAGTTGTGTCTTTTATATGCGTTTAACACAAAACCCTAATGCTATGATTTGAGATAAGGTTTCGGATAAGATCGTAGCTGTAATCTTCACTTTATCACGCGGCTATAGCTGGAGAATTGATTCTCCGTTTTGGTACGGCAGCAACCTCGTCTTCGGTTTTTTTGTCTTTACTTGATGCAGAGGAACCGTTGTAGCAGAGTACATATCTCTTTTGAAGAAAGAGGTTTTTGCTTCTACGGGCTTCACTTTCTCTGTTTGTTAAATGGGCTTTTTCAATGTTTATTGGCCCATTATGTTTATGTCATGTTTAATGTTTTTAGTTAATGTGGAGCATAGAGAGGATCGTGTCAGGCAAGAAACCATGTCTTGCTTTTGGTGGTGGGTCATTTGTAATCATTACATTTTCTATATCTTCTTCTTTTTCTTTTTCTTTTTCTGTTTCTGTGTGCATAGTTAAATCACACACATGAAACTTTTTAATAGAACAGAAAATAATAATAAATTTTTATCTAATCCTAAAATCAATGAAAGCATATTACCATATAAGGGTTCACAAAAAAATATAAATGGGCACAATTGTGTAACTAGAAAATTTATGAAAACATCAAAAATAAATATAGAGAATTCAGTCACATGTTTGAGGTAACAAAATATCATACTCGAATGACTGAATGACTGGTTTATTTACCAACAAAATATCAAACATTTTGTTTACCATTAAAAACTAGTATCACACTAGGCATAGAAGAAACTAGAGACATTAGTTTGGATTTAGATACTTAAGGGTTCAAATAATTAGATGTTAATGAGGGTAATCAATATGATATGAGCTAAGTAGTAATGAGAATGTAATGATGGTAAAGCTTGGAAGCAACGGCAAAGCGGATGATGTGCATTTGTAAAATACAAAGGACAAACAGAATTGCTTTGCGTGAAGCAAACACACTTATAGCTGCTTGCTGACGTATCCACTCTCACTCACTCACTCCGCCGCAGGTTTCCTTTCATCCACACGTGCGATCACTCTCCATACGTGTGTATTCTTTTATATGGAAATGTAAGTAGAAATATATATGTAACGACATCTTTCATCCTAGTAATAGAATATGGAGAGATTTATTGCTTCTTCTTTCTACAAATCCTAGTGTCAGATACTGACAAGACACTGACCACTGTTTGCTTCGCCGCAAGTACAACCTCAGTCAGTCACTGTCATGTTTCTCTGTTTGACAAGATGCTGCTGGCCCTCTTCTCTTTTGGGCTTCCCAAATATTAATGGGCCGGGCCTTTATATGTTTCAAATGTTTTCTTTTGGATCTCTTAATTAGCTAATGTTAAATGATTATAAAATGTAGCATATGACAAAATCGTTGTCCTTTTGTTTGTTTCTCCTGTAATGTAAATGAGTTTACTCTTACTGTATTAGGTAGAGTGTAAAAGATAACGTACGCAAGCGGTGAGGAAAGGAGTAGAAGAGGGCGTGATACGAGGACACGTGTCGCATAGAAAGTGTGTCTGTCGATGTTGCTTGTTCACAGTACAAGGATTGGACAAGAGGCGGACGGCACGGTGACCTCTCTGTTAACTACTGTTAACGTTTTCTTCTAATTTATTTTGATCTCTTAATTAATTAACTCTCCTATTTTTAATTAAGTCAAAGAATAAAGAAACGGAGCGTTACTTTTTTACCTGTTGACCATATGCACTTCATTGTGGATCCCACGCGCCATTGCCTGCGTCAGCAAGTTGCACTGAGCGGTTACGTTCATAAAGTCACACATTTGACACATGGCGAACATACATACGTGCCGGTTCTTGTAATGTTTTGCCCATTTTGATCACCGGTTTTCCTGAACCGACCAAACCTTTAAACTATTGTGTTTACCGGAAGTAGGAGAATTTAGCTTGACTCACTTGTCGTAATCGTCACACTTTTTTGTTTCTTGTTTTCTTTTTGTAAATCGTGATGAGATATGTATATGATACACGCACACACACGTGTACTTGATCATTCTATCAGTCACCAAATTTAGAGTCATTTATCGTGTAATATTTGATTCCCTCTTGAGTGGTGAGGATATTTACATCAATCTTGTAATTTTAGAAGTTTCAATTTTCAAATATTTAAGGAATGTAGTAATGGAATTTGCCTTATTTGTATTCTAATCAATTAATGAGTAACAAGATTTTGTGACCAAAATATAGATTTTAGTTATAGCATTTAATTATTCCAGGGGATTGTATTCAATAGTCTAGCTATTTTGGAAAATTCATATTCTCTTGATTTGCTTTATTTATTTACATATATTTAGCATTTGCAAAGTAAAAGCAGATGTGAATTTGTACACTAAGCCTTCTATAAACTAATAATATCAAAAACTATAATACATTTATTAAAATAATTTAGTATCAAACTTTTTATTAATTTATCGAATGTTAATTTGCAAAAGTTATATTGAAATATATTAGTTTGTATTAGTATTTTCATCGTATCCATTATTTAAATATTTAAATCATAAATGACAAAAATTAATATAAAATATAAAAAATCGAAAGTTTAATTTTGAATTAAAATTTTGACACAAAAAGTATGCTATAATTTTCTTAACATGTTGCCAAATGTTGATAAAATACGCGATTAACCATCAAAAATTTAACACACGGCATCGAGCGTTACATTTTCAAGAAAAACTTATCGTATTAAAATCACCGCCAAAAAGTATCATTAAAATAAATTTGAAACCCATTTTTATTTTTAACTACTAGTTTGTAAAACTATATTTTAGTTGAATATTTTTTTAATAGGACCGTTTTATTTCCTTTGCTTTTACATCTTTCCCCAAAGGAGAAATCATTTGTAACCTTACAAATTAAAATTGTATTAGATTGAATGTTTACAAAATACAATTATGTATACCAAAAGATGCACTTGCGTGGACCGATAGTAACAAAATAAAATAAAATGTAAACTAGAAGTAGAAAAATGAAGGTAGGGAAAACAGTGAAGAAGTTGAGAGATATCGAATGTTTTGCTTCACGCAAAGAGCTTAAACACACGAGACAAGTACGCTCCATCGCGTGGCTTTGAAGGCCTTTGTTTTTTTTTTTTTAATCTTGTCTTAACCGTCTTTTTTGTTTAGGTAATAACAAAAATAATTAAATTATTATTCTTACTTGTTTTCTTATCTACTAAATAATGTATTAATGTGGGGGGAAATAAAAATATTTCCAATCACCAACAACCAAGCCCTAGTTTTTGTTTACGTCCGATCTCCTCCTTCTCCCCTCTCTTCTCTCCCAAACGTTCCCTTTTCCATTTCTCTAATCTCGAACCAAAAAAAAAAAAAAAGAAACCAAATCTCGATGAATTAACTTCATATATCTCAAAACCTTAATTACCAATTAGCTAGTAAAAGAAAAAAAAAGATTTGTGTGGTATAGGAAGATGAGCTGTAGCGGGAACCCTAGCAGCAGCGGTGGAGGCGGTGGAGGAGGACCGTGCGGCGCGTGCAAGTTCTTGAGACGGAAGTGTGTCGCTGGCTGCATATTCGCTCCTTACTTTGACTCCGAGCAAGGATCGGCGCACTTCGCCGCGGTTCACAAGGTGTTCGGAGCGAGCAACGTCTCTAAACTACTCCAACATGTTCCCGAGCACAAGCGACCAGACGCCGTCATTTCAATCTGCTTCGAGGCTCAGGCTCGTCTTAGAGACCCTATTTATGGCTGCGTCGCTCACATCGTCTCTCTTCAGCAACAGGTTAGTTATTCATTTCATAACCTTTAATTTTATGATCATCTCTACTTCTCATGGTAAATCCCATCAGTTTTAACTCGATCTACTCTCTCTCTATCTCGTCACATTGATATATTATTTTATCATTTTCGACGGTCGATCATTTTCTAGGAAATTATGTCTTTTAAAAAAAAAAAATATTATTTTGTTTTTATTTCTCTAATATCCCTCTCTGCTAGCTTGTCGTTAATTTCCAAGCCCATCATGCAAATGCTCTAATTAAGCATCGACCTTTATTTTTCTTCTTTTCTCTGATGTGTTCTTCTTCAAGGATTTTTTATTTTTGTTGGGGGGGGGGGGGGCTTTTGCTATACATGTCCGGCATGAAAACCAACTTAGCAAAAAGAAAAAAATGTTGTTGAAATTAAAAAATTCAGAGTTTGGGTTCATGGCCTTTTGCCTTTCGGGTAAAGTTATGTATTCGTTACATGACGTGTCTATGAGTATATATGTGATATAGAACAAGTTTTCTCCTTGTTTAAATTGTTTAAAATATAGAACAAGTTGATGTTTGATTATACCTGCATACATTTTTAGTAGTGGTAGTTCGTAAAGAAAGTATGCATAATTGCATGTTTGTTTGTGTATTTCACATGATCCAATGTGTTACATTACCGACTAAAACTTTATATTTCTCCTGATTAAAATGTGAATAGTCGTAGTTAGTTAGCTAGGATTAATTAAGGAAGTTGACGATCATTTAGCATATGTTTTAGAAGTTTTGTTCAAATTTTACAAAGGTTGTTTTCCGAGTACACTTATTCCCAAGCATCCTTTTTAATTTAATTATCTTTTTTTAGTTGCAAAATACATAGCCACATAGGTAATTTCTTGTATTATATATATAGAGTACTTCAATATATAAAATACACACACGTATGCAAGTACATTCTACAATTGACATTAGTGTATGATATTTTCATTATCACAAGCAAGCATTTATTCATATGTTAGTGTTTAATGTTTTTTTTATGTGTTATTATTAGATTGTTTGATTTCGTGTATATATTTCTAAATGTGTGGTCTTGATTGATCAATTACTCCTGTCTTGTGTTTTTGGCATAATTGAATCAACCTTTGCTCATTTTCGGAAACTCTTATAATTATTAAATATTGCTGGAAATATGATTATCTAGATTTTTATCTCTCTTTAATATTCGTTGGCATTATTATCGGTTTTAATTCCTGGAGAAAAAAAAAACAGGTGATAAGTTTGCAAACTGAGCTTTCATATGTCCAAGCGCACTTAGCAACTCTAGAGCTGCCACAACCACAACCACCGCCAGCTCAAGTGTCGTCTTCTACATCTCCGCCGCCTCTTTCCATATCGGACCTCCCAACAATATCGCCGTCGGTGTACGATCTCTCCTCCATCTTCGAGACAGGCATGTCCTCCATGTGGACAATGCATCAACAACCTCGACCATCCGATAATTTCTTCGGCGTCCCGTCAGTGTCAAACATGGGCGGAGGCGGCGAGCTCCAAGCACTGGCGCGTGAGTTTCTTCAGGGTGGGCAAATGCCAGCTCAGCCATCTCCGGGAACCAGTGGTTCTGCCTCAACAGTGATAAAACGAGAATAATGTTATTTTATAAATGTTGGTTAATTTGGACCTTTAAGAGTTCTACATTTAGCGGTATGATCGTGTCATTGTAATGTAAACTTGGTCGAGTTCGTATTTAAATTGTTGGCTAGAATGTTAATATAATAACAAACATATTTATGTTGATCAAATTCCGGAAATCTTTGAGTAAAAAATTCAGAAAAATCATCTATTAACTGTATATACCGAAATTGATATACTCTTCTGTTAACTATAATGGGCCGTAAATGGGTTCAACACAGGTGTTCTTTTATATTTAAACCCGACCCGGTTCCCTGCTACTATGAGACTCTCAGATTCAACATCTTTCTAAGGCATGCATCAACATAATCTTCCTAAATTTGTGTATAAGAGAACTAATTTAATTGCTTAAATACAAAAATGTCGTTGTTAAAACTGAGCGAAAGAATAAAGGTTTGAGATAAGCAATAGAGATTTTTAGTGTAATATTTAACTAGTCTAAGCAATATATAGTTGTTGATGATACAAATACGAATTTATATGTGAATACTACTAATTAGTGTAATATTTAAAAGAAACATTGGAGTAGAGCCTTACAAGACATATCACCGTTGGAAAACTTTAAAGCTATTACTTGAGAGTTGCTATAGTCAATACTTATTGCTTGAATTCGAATTCAAGTAAGCAAATTCCTTTCTTTTAATTTGTTTGTTGTTTGTATTATTAGCAAAATTTCAAGTTCCTCTTACTATATGCATAAATATTTACATGTGTATTGTATGCCATCACCCAAATAGAAACAATTAGATATAGCAGTTAGCAAGTGACGACCACCCATTTACTTCTAAGACACCGTACGAACTAATCTAATTCTTTTAGGAAATACTAAACTATTTCGCATGTTTGATCTACTTAGGGATTAATTTAATCTAACATTTCTCCATTTATCATAAGTCCTTCTTTACGTTCAACCCATCATGAATTCTTATTCTCTATTAATAGAGGAGAATGTGTCATCTTCTCATAACTCAATAACCAAACTTATCCCATACACAACATTATAATATGGGAAGCTTAAAATGGTCATGTCATCATCATCTTCTTGTTCTTGTTATTGTTCTTCTTGATGTTCATTGGATATCACCACGATATGCTTCAGCCGCAGATGAACATGTAAAGGTATTAATATACAATTTCTACCCTCTAGCTAGATTCTTTGCCATTAGATTCAGCAAAAATATACGTTGCAAAAGAGAACTTACTGTTGAGATACTATTTTAAAGGATTTCTATATCATTTATTTGGGAGATGGACCGGATAATAAAGATGAAGCTGTCAAGACACACATAAATCTCCTCTCGTCTTTGAATATAAGGTAAGCCATGCATCAAAACATGTATAAGTATAACACATGTTCTAAAAATTAATTAATGCACAATATATTGAGTAATATTCTACTTGGGTGTGTCATGTTAATCAAATTGATGCATCTAAATCGTGTATGATCTTACTTGATCAAAATACATAAAAATCTTTTTGAGAATTACAGTCAAGAAGAAGCAAAGGAAAGAATGGTATATAGTTACACTAAAGCATTCAACGCTTTTGCTGCCAAGCTTTCTCCACATGAAGCTAAGAAGATGACAGGTAAAAATATTGATCCTAATTGATCCTTTGTTTATCTAATTGATCCATGCACTAGTGAGATTCATATTTATAAAAGTTAATAAATCAAGTAATAATTTAAAAACTGGTGCAGAGATGGAAGAAGTTGTTGGTGTATTCCGAAATCAATATCGCCAACTTCACACAACAAAATCATGGGACTTCGTTGGACTTCCTCTGACAGCAAAAAGACATCTAAAGGCAGAGAGGGATGTTATTATTGGTGTTCTTGATACAGGTTTTTAATATTATTAGTGTTCTAGATTATATATTTATTTCTTCTTCATGTTTCTTATAAATGATCTGAACTTCCTATACAACAATAATAATAATCAGGAGTAACGCCAGACTCGGAGAGTTTCCAAGACCATGGTCTAGGCCCTCCCCCAGCCAAATGGAAAGGATCATGTGGACCTTTTAAAAATTTCACCGGATGCAACAAGTATATATATCTATTTTACTCACCTTTAAATAGAGACGTTTGATTAAGATCGTTTAATCCCTATTTTAGCTATAATTCATAAACAACAAAAGTAAGTATCAATGTTAGCAAAAAGAAGGGGTTGACTGATAATTTTAAATATTTTGGGGAGCCTATAAGAATTATGCGTTAAGATAAGGTTCTTGATTTGAAAATATAAATATTATTCAACTTGAACAGCAAACTAATCGGCGCCAAGTATTTCAAACACGACGGCGTCGTGCCTACCGGCGAATTTCGATCACCGATCGATGTCAACGGCCATGGAACGCACACGTCATCAACCGCAGCCGGAGTTTTAGTCTCAAACGCGAGTCTCTATGGCATAGCAAGCGGCACAGCCCGCGGCGCTGTTCCGTCGGCGAGGTTGGCCATGTACAAGGTCTGTTGGGCCCAATCCGGCTGCGCCGACATGGACATCCTCGCCGGATTCGAAGCGGCGATTCACGACGGCGTAGACATTATCTCCATATCAATCGGCGGTCCAATCGCGAGCTATTCTTCCGATTCGATATCCGTCGGGTCGTTTCACGCGATGAGGAAAGGGATCCTCACGGTTGCGTCCGCCGGAAACGACGGGCCGAGCTCAGGAACTGTAACGAACCACGAGCCGTGGATATTAACTGTTGCAGCAAGCGGCATCGATCGAACGTTCAAAAGCCAGATAGATCTCGGCAACGGCAAATCCATCTCTGTAAGCATTTCTAATCAAATCTCTTAAAAATTCAGTTTCTAGGGTTTCAGGTAATAAAGTTTGATGATTTTAAACAGGGGATGGGAGTAAGCATGTTTAACCCAAAAGCCAAATCGTATCCGCTTGTAAGCGGCATTGATGTTGCTAAGAGCTCAGACGATAAGTACTTAGCCAGGTACACTTGAACTTAGAGTGAATATTACTATATGTTAAGATAGAAACAAACATAATTTGTTTGTCTGATGATGCATACATAAAAGGTACTGCTTCACTGATTCTTTGGATCAAAAGAAGGTGAAGGGAAAGGTAGTGGTGTGTCGAGCAGGAGGTGGTGCGGAATCGACTATTAAAAGATATGGAGGTGCTGGTACCATCTTAGTAAGCGATCAATATCTTGATAACGCTCAGGTTTTCATGGCACCTGCCACCACTGTTAATACCTCCATTGGCGATGACATCTACCGATATATCAACTCCACTAGGTCCTTGTTCATTTTCTTGGAGACTTGAGGAAAACACTGAGAAAACAAACTAACTCTTTCTTGGTTTTGCTGTTATCAGATCACCATCCGCTGTGATTCAGAAAACCCGTCAAGTGAAAATCCCTGCTCCATTTGTTGCTTCTTTTTCATCAAGAGGTCCCAATCCGGCATCTACACGCCTTCTCAAGGTAGATAAACATGATCACTCTCATCTGATTCTGAGAAAATGTGGCTCTTAGTTTATGTTTTTGTGGAGTGTAGCCTGATATTGCTGCACCCGGGATTGATATATTGGCGGCATTCACTCTCAAAAGATCACTCACTGGCTTAGATGGAGACACGCAGTTCTCAAAGTTCACCTTCCTGTCTGGTACTTCAATGTCATGTCCTCATGTTGCTGGTGTAGCTGCTTACGTTAAGTCTTTTCATCCTGATTGGACACCTGCTGCCATTAAATCTGCCATCATTACCTCAGGTATAATAATAAACCGGTTTGGTTCTTGTGAAAACAGAGAAACCAGTAACAACACTGTTTTTGTTTGGCAGCAAAACCGATAAGCGCGAGAGTGAACAAAGACGCAGAGTTCGCTTATGGAGGAGGCCAAGTTAACCCAAGACGAGCCGCGAGCCCTGGTTTAGTCTATGACATGGAAGACATCTCCTATGTTCAGTTCTTGTGTGGTGAAGGCTACAACGCAACCACTCTGGCTCCATTGGTGGGTTCACGCTCTGTCAACTGTTCCTCCATTGTCCCTGGAATCGGCCACGATTCCCTCAACTACCCAACAATCCAACTCACGTTGAGATCTGCCAAAACGTCCACAATGGCTGTGTTCAGGCGCAGAGTCACTAACGTGGGACCACCGTCGTCGGTATACAACGCCATCGTCAAGGCACCCAAAGGAGTTGAAATCACGGTGGAGCCAAAGAGTTTGTTATTCTCAAAGGCTTCACAGAAGAGGAGCTTTAAAGTGGTGGTTAAGGCACAACAAATGACACCTGGGAAGATTGTGTCGGGGTTGCTTGTGTGGAAGAGCTCACGCCACTCTGTTCGGAGCCCCATTGTTATCTACAGTCCTTCTTCGGACTGAGATCGTTACATCTTCAAACAAATCATTCTAATCCTATCAATTTGTTCCTAAATTTGTTTAACTAACAAAAAATGAAACTAGATAATATAAAGTATCATTAATACAATCCAAAATCATAACCATCATCTTCCACTTGGTCTTCATATAATTTCTCATCTGTGATCATCTCGTACGGTGCTTCTTCATCTTCTCCATCTTCTTCATCTTCTTCAATAATCTCATGCTCTTCCGTCTCTTCCTTGTTCTTCTCTGTAACTGTCTCGGTTCTCGATTTCTTCTGTGATGGCTGAAAACGAAGAAACAAGAACAAAAATTGTATAGATCTGAAAGTGATGACAACTAAGGAAACAAGAAGGGAGGATAATAAACTTGCCGAAGTATCAAAGAGCTCCGCCAAAACATCCAAGTTGATTACCCCACTGAGTTTCTGTATAAGGAGACAAAATCAGGTACACAAGAAAACTCCAAACGTTTTTCTTCAAAAAGATACAATATAGTATTTTTTTACCTTCCTCTCAAGTGTTCTACGAACTGCTTCCAAGGCTGTAGCTGGTGGAGGAGCGTTCTTTGCTTCCTCAGCACGTTTTTGTCGCTTTTCTTTTCTAGATTTCGCCACCGCTGCTTTAGAAGCCTCGACAAGGTTTCTTGCATATTCTGGGGCATTGCCCGGGTTTAAAGCCTTGAGAGCTGCATCCTTTGCTGCTTGCTCCTACCAAACAAAATAAGTTCTTCTCAGAGTGTCTGAATCCAAGAGAAGATAAATGATATATATCAATCACCTCAACCCAGTCTTTGTTGTTTAATTCCCATAAGTCCTTCATCAAGCGCTTTTCCTCCTCGCTGAGAAAACAGCCATTCACCTGGGACCCAGTGAAATATTAGGACCAACAATCAAATGTAAAGTGAAACTGTTGTACGGAAAATAGACCGATATAGACTGAAGATAATTTCATGTTCCATCTTGAGGTTAAACATCCTACTTAGAATCTAATCCAACACAAGGAAGAAAAATTATTGCCCACCTCAGCATCACCATCGAGTTCAGAAAGATTGCCTGATTCATCATCCGAAGCGTCAGCATCCCAATCTGTTTTTCCTTCACTTTTCTCTGAGACACACAGACAAAACAATTTCTCAAGAGCTCAAACAAAAAAAAAACTATTAATCTATTTCAAAAGTTGGTTTAAGCTACCAATTCCTCCCTCGTTTTCTGCTTTTTCCATTCTCTCTTTCTCTGCTCGCTGGAAAGCAGGAGGATCCGACCCACCAACAACTCCACCAGATATTGTAATGAACTGCCGGAAAAATTTGGAACCATCTGATTGTCAACTCTCGGAGCCATTTGCGCCAGTTGCATAAGCATACAAAAAAAAAATGGAAAGAGACAAGTCCCGAGACTTAC
Organism: Cardamine flexuosa; assembly: GCA_963555745.1. Taxonomy (NCBI): domain Eukaryota; kingdom Viridiplantae; phylum Streptophyta; class Magnoliopsida; order Brassicales; family Brassicaceae; genus Cardamine; species Cardamine flexuosa. Next base: position 20,802,148 of record OY743221.1, on the reverse strand, counting down.
ATCATCGTGACAGCTCTTACATAATCCATAACCAAAACGTTCTAAATCCTTATGTTTACAGTTCACTACTCCTTCGTCAGAACTTGGTCTTGGGGTAAAAGTTTTTTTACCCAATATGTTTTCGCTTTTTTCAAGCTCATCAACCTACAACAATTGAAAAAGAATCAACAAGTAATATGAGGCAAAAAAATTGACAACATCTAGTTAAGCGAAACGATTTGTAACATAACAATCCTGCAAATGAAAATAACTCACAGTTAAACTTGCAGCCTCGGTATTAGCAAACTCATTCAATCTTTTGGTTATTGTTGCTTCACACATATGCACAGTTTTTGCCTGCAAAAATATTAAGGGAAACACATCAAATCGAAACATGCTTGCTCTCATCTTATAACAATATTCTTTAAAAAGCTTCTTACAATATCTGCCCTAGAGGGCGTGAAACCATGAGAAAGTGCAGCTATGTACATTGCTGCTCCACAGATTCCACTTGGTTTCCGGCCGGTCTGCAAGCCAATAGATGGCCAACATTAACACAAGCCAAGACAAAGAACATGTCCGTAACTATCCTTTTAACAATAAAAAACCACACCTGCATCCAATCTCTCTTCATACTAGATATAATGTTTCTAGCCGTTTTCAGGACCTTGTCATGTGCTTTACCTTTCAATAAGCCTGCAAGTGTATAATGAAACAAGAATCTGTATTTTTACCAGCTAATAAAAGAAATAAAATGTTGTGCCGGCAAAGGAAAAGACGACATACTTACTGTTTACGAATCGAGGAATGTAGATTGAAGGATCAACAAGCCCCTCATAGTTCCATTCATCCACAAGGTACAGCATTTCACAGAGTTGCAAGTAGACAGAACCTAACTCGTAACTAGACATGAAACCAATAGCAGCATTACTCGACTTAACAGGTCAAATAAAGAGAAAACTAGTATGGAAATGAAAACAACAACTCATCTTACACGCTAACTCGAAGGTAGCATGAAAAATCAATAAGAAGCAACGCAGTTTTCTCATTGTTCATTTGCCTACAAGTAAAGAAAGAATACAGCGAAATAACGCATCAATTGGTAAAGAAATCTCTAAGTAGGATTACTAAGATTCAAACCTGCAAGTCAAGTAGAGACAGGAAGACTGTACAAGTTCAGTTCTGCGCCCTTTAGTGAAGTTATGGTCAAGTGCAATCTTCAGAAGAAGATAACTCAAGTTAGACGGATTGATTAATATTCAGACGATATGTAAAACCTAAACATACATCAAAGAATCGGGAGGCCATGTCAACCACATCTTCTCTCCCATCACCAATTCCCAAGGCATCTTTCAAATTCCTAATCTCATCTTTACCTGCCAAGAGAGGATCAAATTTGGCACAATCATACACAGAGTTTAACAATGCAATGACTTTGAAGATCAAAATGGAAGATAAACGAAAGCTGAAGAGTAGATCATGTATGAGTGGCACTATTTAGGACAAGAGTGAAGAGAAAGTCTTATACCTATTCTCTTTCTCCTGTCACGTGAGATTGAATTCCCACTCTGAACACTCGTCACTACGTTACCTGACGCTTGGCTCTGCAGGCACAGAAATCAAATGCGTAAGAAAAGCCAAAGGCAACAAAATCCTAATGAAGACAAAGCAGTTTTATAAACTAAAATCCCTAGTCTCTATTCTATAAGATTACTAGAATTAAGCTTGTGTATATATATATATATATAAGTGGAGGTAAGGATCCGATGATATCTAATTGACTCTTCTAGGTCAAAAGCAATACCTGTCCAGCCGCATTCTTAATGAATGTAACTTCACTAGAAAAATTGAAGTTCTCCAATATCTTCCCACATAAATGACATGCCCTACAAACGAAGCTCATCGATCATAACTCTGAACTAGAAACCCTCAATTCTCAAATCGAAAACACTTACAAGCCACTGTCGTAGTGGCTCTCTCCGGGAACATTCTTCTTACAATGATTACACCACACCATGGCGATGGCGATGGCGAGGAGATCTGATTATTCTTTCTGGAGATCAGCGCTGAGAGATTTGCGACTGCTTTATATCGATCCAGCTCGGGTCGCAAAAGTTCGCGCTACCATGTTCTTATGGGCCAGAATTTCGATTTTGTTTTTATAATCAGAATAGTATTGATTAATCGCTGATTTCGGTTTGATAATTGGCCAATTAGCCCATATTAGGATCGTTGGGCCAATTAGCCCATACTAGTATCGTTGGGCCAATGGGCCCATAACGCCAAATACTGAGGTTATTTAACATGCCTTTTTCCTGAGCATATCGGAGAAAAACCCTAAGAACAATGGAAGCTTCTATACCGGAACAAGTGCTTCAGCCGCTGCTCCATGCTTCGGATTTATCATTCTCTCTCGAAGATTGCTTGACGTTTCTTCTAGAGACTTCCCGGACCGATTCAGGCCGATCCGATCTCGCTTCCAAGGCTATTCTTCCGTCAGTCCTCCGTCTTCTTCAGCTTCTTCCCTATCCATCTTCCCGCTATTACCTAAATCTCTCTCTCAAGCTCCTCCGCAACCTCTGCGCCGGCGAAACTTCGAATCAAGACGCTTTCATCGATCACAACGGTTCTGCTCTCGTCTCCGACTTGCTATCCTCCGCGATTGCAGAGAAAACTACGGATTTTGAGACGGTTCGGTTCGGATTGCAGGTTCTATCGAACGTTGTGTTGTTCGGAGAAAAACGTCAGAGAGATGTGTGGCTCCGCTTCTTCCCGGAGAGGTTCTTCTCAATCGCTAAGATTAGGAGGCGCGAAACCTGTGATCCTCTGTGTATGATTTTGTATGCTTGCTTCGATGGAAGCTCCGATCTTGCTTCTCAACTTTGCAGCGATGAAGGACTCTGCATCATTGCTGAAACTCTACAGACTTCGTCTTCCGTTGGGTCTGTTGAGGATTATTGGCTGAAGTTATTAGTTTCGAGAATCTGTGTTGAAGACGATTACTTCCACAAGCTCTTCGCTAAACTATACATTGATGATAAAAATGAGTCATTTACAAAAGAGCAAGCCTTTCTGCTGAGGATGGTGTCTGATATTGCAAATGAGCGGATAGGACAAGTGTCAATCCCCAAGGATGCTACTCATTCGGTTCTGGGAGTATTCAAGCAATCAGTTGCTGTTTTTGATTTTGTTTCGAGTGAAAGATCCGAGCTTCCTACGGGTTCAACTACGATAGATGTTATGGGCTACTCTCTGGTTACTATAAGGGACGCTTGCGCTGGAGGAAGCCTTGAAGAATTCAACAAGGACAAGAATGATTCTGGTGATACTGTTGTTGGATTGTTGTTGTCCTCTGGACTAATAGAGATCCTCCTTGATCTGCTTCGCGAGCTTGAGCCTCCAACAACAATAAAGAAGTCTCTAAACCAGAGTCAGAGTTCTTCTTCGTCGTCTTCTTTGAAACCTTGTCCTTACAGAGGATTCAGGAGAGATATTGTGTCTGTGATTGGCAACTGTGCTTACAGAAGGAAAGAGGTACAAGATGAGATCAGGGAGAGAGATGGACTATTCCTCATGTTGCAGCAGTGTGTGACCGACGATGAGAACCCATTCCTGAGAGAATGGGGCTTGTGGTGTGTGAGAAATCTCCTAGAAGGAAACGAAGAAAACCAGAAAACGGTAGCTGAGTTGGAGATTCAAGGCTCTGTGGATGTGCCTCAACTCCGTGAAATTGGTCTCAGAGTCGAAATTGATCCTAAAACAGCAAGGCCAAAGCTTGTCAATGACACCTGATGACCTGAAGCTACATTTGTTTTGTATGTGTTATTTTTATCAAAACTTGTAGTAGTGTATATTTTGAGGTGGAATATAGTAAGGGGCATTGAATAATATAGCAGGCTTACTACTGACGGAGGAATCATCAAGTTGTACAATTCCGGTTTCGTTGCAATCGAAGATTTTGACGTGGTTAGGGTACATGCCGGGAAAGGAGCTAGCAGGGACACAGAAAGGCTCAGACTTTGAGATGAAAATGCAGAGATTTCCAATGTCTTGAGTGTAAACAGCGTTTCCTTGTCCGTCTAGCTTGAAGACCATCAAAGCCTCGGTTTTCAAACCTTCCGTATTCAATAGGGGAATAGGGTGGACGATGTCAACGGTAATCCTGAACAACTTCACCAGGAATGTCTCACCAGTTGTTGGTGACTCCACTAAGTGTTCGCTCGTGCAGCACGAATGCAAATGCTCGCGTTTTTTATCCGTCATCTCCGGAAGGTTTTGAAACCGTAACTTGTGTAACACGGGATTCTGGTTTTGTGTAGTACGAGGATCCCAAGATCTAATGATGTGGCCTCCAGATCCGAGCATGCGACTTGGAAAACATGACTCGGGAGGAGAAGAAACAGGGGTCTTCGATTCTGATGTTGATCCACTCTGAGTTAGTTTGAGCCGGTCTGCAAAAGCTGAGCTGAGGTCCCAGGAACTTGACAGCTACAACTCAGGAGATGATGAGGACATTGCCAAGTTGGTGACAATTTGAGTTTGGCAATGAGGCAGAGTTACAAGAGGAGCCAGCAAAAATGCGTTTCGGATCGGTATCCGATGCAACCGGGATTAGATCATCTTGGAGGCGCAATATGCCGTCGTCCTTCAAAGTAGCTATCCAGCCATGAGATGACCCGATCGTAACCCTTTCCTTCATCAACTCCAGAGGCACCTTCTTTTCCAAATGAGTGCAGCTACTTTCATTTGCATTCACAATAATGAGTTTCCCAAGATCCGCTCCACAAGGATTAGTGCCAATGATGTAACAAGGAGGGGTTTGCACATGAGAGCATCTAACCAACACAGGTTTACGAAAGGTGCATACCTTCCAAGGCTGCATGATTGTTCTTAGCAAAAAAGCAAGGAGGAAAATAAAACCCTAATTGATGTTTACATCTCCATTAATACACATGAAGCGACTTGCTCGCCAAGTTTTCCATCTCTAAATTAGGAAGGGGACTTTCCCACCTAACAATGTTTTCCATCTTACCTGATAAATTTCTTATTGATAATATAGTAATACAGTAGGTATAAACTTCAACCTTTGTTTATTTACACAAACAATGTCTGATCAATCAATACTTGTCTACACACTAAGTCCTTGTTACGTCACAACAAGAAATTGTAACGCTAGAATCAATAGATTAACGATCCTCAATTCATTACAACAAATAGAAAAAATGGACTCTCCTTGTGATCAATCAGATTGTGAGATTCTCCTGTATGACAAGGAAGGATCCGACGATGTTTCCTCCGACATCGGGGAACTCCTCGCTCCCTGGAAGTGGCCGGACTTTGCCTTTGTGATCAACTCCCACCGGATATTTCATCAAATGTCCTCTCATCTCCGACACTTCCTCTGTCCTAAACTGTTTCCAGTTCTCCTCCGCCATTGTTCTCACCTTCCTTACACACTCCAGACTCTCCGGCTCTGCAAAACAGTCTTCTAACATTGCCATGTGCTCTGCCCAAAGCGACATTCTGTATCCGTAGATCTGCGCAAATTGATGTACAAAGTGTTTTTAACATTGACTCGGACTACAAAATCATGTTTGGATTATCTTTGTGCGTGTTTACCTGACCCCGAGGACCAGATTGTCGTCGTGCCCATGTATGTTGAGGCTGGTAAGCTCCCATTGCAATCTCTGTATCTCTTGTCCCTTCCATTGATCTTTGGTTTATGTTTGCAGATCCAATTACCACATACTCATCATCAACAACCATCCCTTTTGAATGAACATATATCATAAATCTTCTGCTCTTTCGACATAATGCCTAATAACACCGTTTCAATTACAACTCATAATTCAATGATGATAGAAACTGCAGTAGCAAGTCAAGCAGCTGGTTTAGTTACCTGGGGAGTGTTCCCGTTGCTTGGACTTTCTGTGCCTGATTCGCTATTTTCGCTCACCATTTCTCGGTTTCCAAGACAGAAGAAGTTCAGGTAGTCTTGTGGGGAAAATTCATCTTCGAGCCCGGCCTCCACTAATGCATTGTAGATAGTCCCATACATCATTTGCATCGTCTTGTGCTACAAGGACAAAAACTATGACATTCAGTTTCACAAACTTGATTGTCCACGCAAGAAGAAAACATCATATAGGATTATATATGAATTACATATTACTAATTTTTTGATGTTATATTATAAGTTTATAACAATGTGAGCCTGAAAGAAACTCTAATCCCAAACTACACTACATACAACTTTAAGAACATGCACAATCAAGATTACTAAAAGAGCAAATGACCACTTTAAGGAAAGATATCAATATTGTCGTCACATGGACCAAGAGAGAGAAGGTTAACGTTTTGCAAAGAGACATGTGTACAAGAATTACCTGCCAATATAGAATCCTTTGTGTAGCAGCGCCGGTTGGAACTCCTTCTGGCCACATTGGAATGACAATATATACAGCAAACCGTTCTTTTGCTCGGATCTTATTTGCAATCTTCAACGCAATTTCCATAGGAATTAAGTTGTTGGCACCTACATGACAATCAACACGATGTGATCAAAACAGTGTCAAACTGTTTCTGTGTATCAAATTTATGATCCCCTTTTCATTGGAAATACCAGCAGAAAACATAAAACTCAATTACAAGGAAAATATCAAATTCGAAACTATTTCTTAACTGTCACAAAAGCTATCTTTATCTAAACAATGATTTATACACACATGTTTAAGGAGATCATCCTAATCTTGAGGTTTTCTAATCAGTTGCTCTTTTGAAAAAATAAAAGACAAACAAACCAATGTCCTTGTGAGCATTCCAGTCGTAAGAGGATCCAATGAAATATTGGTTCTCAATGTAGATGAAGTGTTGGGCTGCACGAATAGCCTTTACATATGCGGTGTGAATGCTCATGTCAATGAGCACGTTCTTACCGCACACCAGATTCTATCAAAAAAATCCTTTAAATCGATCAATTTCTAAGCCATATAAGTTTACACCAAATCATAATGACAGCACAGTGTTCCTTTGATTTATCAACTCACCTTGCTTGTAGCATACTTTGGATCCTTTGGGAAACCTTTCACAGAGTTTGAATCGATTGAACGGAAAATCTGAATCCAGAAACCAAACAACCATCAGCTTAGAAACGAAACCAATTGGGAGAATATCTATGGACCAAAGTACAAAGTACAACTGCATGGTCCAACTAAAATTTACATCATGCTGTCATAGTACATGAAATCTGTCGCATTTCATCAAATAAGAGTTTCAAGGTGCTTACCTGAACATGCCACGCCTCAGGGTCGTTTGCACTAACAGTAGGAGCATCAAAAACTCCTAATATATCTGGAACCCTTTCGATCCTTAGTAATGCATCATCATACGACGTCTTCAATTTATTGATTCTGTGAGGCTTTGCAGCCTTCAGCCACCTCTCCTCAAAATTGGTCAGTACATCGTACGCAGCTGGGCCATCAATCTTACTGTGCAAGTCATGCCAAGGTTCTCTTGGACAGCCGGACGTGTTACCCTTAAATACATTTGAGTACACCAAGTCAAGGCTTTCCCATTCAAAACAAGAACATAGTAACTAAGAACTACTTAAGTGCGCCAAGAATTTGAGAAGACAAACAAAGATTGAAGTACCATTTAGTAAATTTAAAGGCAGTATTTTTTTTCTAGTGCCAAAGGTTATTCTTTACTAAGAACTACTTAAGCATTCCCCACCAAAGTTACGATATATACATACATATGTTTAGAAAGACAAGCGACATAAAAAGAAAACATACCGTGAAAGTGGGGTTGTGATAGTCACCTTTATGATCTGTTTGCAGCGTCCTAAACAACGTATGTTGAGGAGTATCATATCGGCCATCACATAGATCAAGTCCGCCCACAAACGCTACGATTTTCCTTCTGTTTCCCCCAGCATCGGCATCAACTATCACGGTCTTTTGGTGGTGTGTATAGATGGTTCCAACTTCCTGATGAACTAAAATATAAATTGAAGCCGGATACCTCAAAAAAAAAAAGACAGCAAAAGTTCATGTTCTACCCTCTGTTTGACCCAACTATGTCGCTTTCCAGCATTTCGAGGGCATAGTAAGACTTGAACTGAAGAGTCCTTGAAAAAACGGCGTGTCTCCTCGTCATGGGTTCCCATCACCCCATCCTGTTCAAGTGAACATATTGTGAAAATACCTAAAACATACATGAATACCATAGATACAATAAACCAAGTAATCTAAGATACATATCTCTAAATCGAGTTGTAGATTTTTGCATGAAGCAGGTTTTTCTCATACTTATTTGAATAATACTGAGAGACTAAACCCATCTAATACTTTTTGGTTTACAAAGAAGTAAACCTCAAGAAGACTTCAAGAAACTGAAGCTATTGACTTCTAAGACTGTAAAAGATGTTGTAATTCCTACCCTAGAGCGTAACTGACATATGCAACTTCACAACAAATAAAGAAGGACGAACTTAAGGTTCCTGGAACTTACTGTCATATATCCCAAAATGTTTTGCGAAGTCGGGTCATCCCAAACCAAAAGCAGGACTCTCACACCTTCCTGGGACTTTGATCTTAGGAGCTCACCAAGTGTCCATTTTGAAGCAGGATCCTCTTTATCTCGAGCAAGCCTGACATTATGCCACACTGACCAGCCTGTGATATAAATCAAACGTCTAGCTTGACAAAGGGCATGAAACATATCATGCCAACACTTTCCATGTTGGTAATACATTCCATTGCCGAGTCTTATTCCTGGGAGCATCCCTTCAGATACATGTGCATCTTGGTACAGTGTAACATTTCCACCTTCCCTAAGAGGAAAATATGTTCCAGGCACCCCCTGGTAATTGGGACCTGCACCAACTCCGCTGTGGTAAACACTGAGATTATCCATTGAAGTATATTGAATCGACAATGTTAGTGTAGCCCCTGGTTTAGTAGGCTTTCCATTACTATTCAGAATCGAGTAAGTCCCTTCAATTCTTGCACCTGAGTATATTTGTTCAACCGGGATTGTAACAATTCCTATAAGCTGTGAACCCACAACATCACTGTCCTTGATAACAAAATGGACTTCAGCAGCATGATGAGCAACAGGAACATAAAAATGCTGCTGCCAGACAGGATTTTCACAGTTGCTAATGACATATGTTCTTCCTATGACAGCACCTGCAACTGATATGGAAACATAAGGATCACTAGTGACCTTCTTGCTCAACTGGCCTTCGATCATGTTAGTCATTCTTCCAAAGACAACGCCCAATGTCTTATGGAACATATCCATGTTTGGGAGATTATTCGCACGAGAAACCCAAATATCCAAATTCCCATGTAACAAGAGGACCTTCAAAGAGGTTTTACCAGAAGGCACAATCTGCATATTGGGACTATGTGGCGATCCAGTAGATGTGTAACTATGAGTAGAAGAATCTAGCCTGCCAGAGTATGACAAATGTGAATGACTTGAAAAGGAGTTATAAGCGTAGTTCCCCTGCCAAGAGCTTGAAGAATGGGATGATAATAAATATGGAGCTGAGGGAGCTGGTGGCGATGCAGGCACAGTTGGCTGATAGTCAGAAACAATCAGATTACTCAAAAGCTCATCGAGAGGAGGGTAAAGAGGTGGAGAAGAGGAAGAATTCTGATGACTCAAACCCACAGAAGCCACATTATGTTGCAGTTGAGAATCAGTGCTAACATAATCATGACTCATACCCACAGAAGTCACATTATGTTGTGGATAATGGGATGGCTCTTGATAGGAACCATAGGTGCCAAAGCTAGGATGTGGCTGGATTGTTGATTGATGAGAAGGATAAGGGTTAGGAGGAGGTTGGTGTTGGTAACCATATGAACCATAATAACTCGTAGGTGGAGGTGCTTGAGTGTAGTTTAATGGACCAGAATGAGACGACGATCCATGGTGATGAAGCGGTGGCCGAGGAGGTGGGTATGTATCTGAATTGGGCGGTCTATAAGGGTAACAAGGGTATGGAGCATTCGAACCATAATTCTCCATCGTTATTTACACACAGCTGATTCTGAGTGGCTCGATTTCAAATGGATTCACCGCAAAGTAGAGATTTTTGACGATCAAAATCACAAGCCTTACTTCCTCGGAACCAAAACTATACAACGACGAATGTTAGAGCGAAAATCAACCAAAGGGAAGTAATTACACGCGGTTTCGTTTGATCAGAAGAGAAACGTCGAAACTACATTACGGATTAGACTAACCTTCCAAGGCATTGAGGCTGAATATCCTCGATCATCATCGCACTGATGAAAACGAAGACGAAACAGTCTCTCCAATTTTGATTTTTTTTTTGGGGGTTGGACTTGCCTCAAAGTCAAAAAGGTTAAGTGGTCAACTAAACTTACTGTAGCCGATCACATCTTTCTGGTTTACCCAACTTCTTTGAATTTTTTGCATATTTATTTTTTTTAAATAAAAACCAATTATGAATCATTTTTTATTATATGATTTAAATACTATCAATAATCTGTATGATTTTCAGATTAATTTGCATTTTTTCCAGATAGTATTGGCCTTAATCCGCAAAAAAAAGAATGATAGAGTAAAAATACAAAGGAATTACAAGCAAAAAGACTGGAATGAATCTAACTTGTTAATGGTTTCTTTACAAACAAAAAGTGAATCTAAGAGCATCTCTATCTGTTTTGTTATAAAATGAAGTTCTTATTTAAAATTTAACAATATTTTGATAATTATTTAATTAATTTTATTTTATTTTTAAAAATTAAACCAATGAGATGATGACAATTGATTAGAGACTATATAAATGGAGTTCTTGAAATGCTTAGTTAAGAACGGTTATTCTCTTCTTTTTTTCATCTCTTTTATTTTATTAATTTTTAAAAAATATTTATTGTTAAGATACTCTATTAGAACTCCTGTTGGAGATGTCTAAATTGATTACAGTTTATGTAAAAGCAATTTAAAAAAAAAAAATATAGTATGTTATAAGTCAAATTTTTGTAAAAAAAATATAAGGGTTACTTTTCAAACGAAAAAATAAATTTGACTTAACAACATTGGGTGTTGATCCGACCACGACTTGAAGCTTAAGCACAGCCTCACAGTGACCCAACTCTGAGCTAATGAAATAATGAACTCCTGACGAGATCTTGGCATGTCTTGATCAGTGTCATTTTCCCCTTTAAAATTAAATCACTAGTTTTCATATTTTGAATAAAAATGAATAACGCATAAAAAAAATCTATTATATTTTTCAATTTTCTAATTTCATAGAAAATGTTATACTAATTTTTCCTTCATGATGGATAAGCTGACAGAAGTGCCCGGGAAGGCCATGACGACCAACAAAGATTCCAAAATTCTTCTAAACGAATAAGAGTTTAGCTGAATTTGTTGATGATACACTGCAAAACATATGAAAACAACAATCTTGGGGTTTAATCGGCTCAAAAAAAACATATTCGTCTTGGGGTTTTGCTATACACAGAAATTGTTAGAACAATCTAAAGCCAATATGAAAATTTTCCACTTGAAACCCCTAAAACATTAATCACGATTTTCTGTAATTATTAACCAAGGACACAGATTCCTGGATTCATCTGGCAAAGTAGCTTCCCGATCAGCATTCCCTACCTCTACCAAATGATCACTCAAAACGTAGAGTTGTCCCAGGTGGAACCAAGCGACGCACCGTGCTTCTTTATGATCTTAACCGACTCAAGAAGGACCTCTTGTTGAGTTGTGTATAACTCATCTTTTCCCTGTGACAAATGGTCACCATTGTATGTTAAAAGAATGCCCGATTCAAAAAATCATAAGAATGTAATATATAGACTAAAGGGAGAAGAGGTGGTACCATGTATCTCAGATTGCACCCAATGGTAAGTTCAGCGAATGATTTTTCTACTCGGGATAAGTAACAATAAGGAGCTTCTTTCCCCAAGAAAACTTTTGTGTTTGACCTCAAGGTTTCCTTGATTTCATTTGTTATCTGAGGGATCTTATCCAAGTCATCGATCTGCAGCGGGATCTTGGATGCTATGGCTCGCCACTGAGCTCGTGACTTATTCACAATCACCTGTATATGTTATTATACTTTAGGGTCATTCTGAATTCCGTCCATTAATTCAGTGTGAAATTCTGAAAACCAGAGCAGAAGCTGCTACAATATGAAGATGAATATAGATAAACTAACCTGACTGGAAAACAGTGAATTAGGTACCAAAACCGGAAATTTTTCAGCGTTCAGCAAAGATGTTGTTGTAAGTCCCATCTCAACAACCTGACCTTCTACAGATCCAGCCTGAAATGTGATGACAAGGAAAACATTATATCTTTTTAAAAAAGTCTGTTTGAGAATCGCCAATAGATTTGCTTGCTCTGGAAGACTTGATAAGAGAAGAAAGCAAAGAGCATGTAACACAAAAGATTTAAAGTTCAACTAACTTTGATTGTATCTCCCATAGAGAAAGGCCTTGAAAATTGCATGGACAGACCACTCAGCACATTGCCAAGAATGTCTCTAGCAGCAAAAGCAGTGGCCACACCTGAATAACAACGCAGATCGAACTTGATGCATTATGAGAACCTAGCAATTATCATTATAGACTGAGCAAAACAACTAATTTGAAATAGCGAAGAGTGCACAGACCTCCAACTCCACCAACGGTCAAGATAGATTGAACAGCTACCCCACATGCTTCAGCTGAAGCCATTAAACCGATAGCAAAAAGACCAACTGATGATACTTTGTCCAAAGTCAATATCTTCTCCCTATCTAGCCCAACAAAACTCTTAGATGACAACATTCGAGTAATCACATTGGTCTTCCACCGATGTAGGAACCACACAAGTGAGAGTATGACCGCTCCCTTCAATGCTGGGGAAAAGTATTGAGCTGCTACAGTTGTTGGCGCCACCATCGCGGCACTGCAACATATCACAATCATTAATCATTTATTTTCTCAAACAATAATTTTAAAATCACAATCAAAAGTTAAAAGGGAGAGTAGTCACATTTGTGCAAAGGCAACGAAAGTCACCAAGTAACGAGCAGGATCCTCCAAAGCTCCCCAAAAGCTTTTCTCATATGGAACATCTTCGGTTGCGAAGCCTCCAGGAAGCAAAGCAGCCGAGCCTTGCATAGCATATTTGTGAAATCTCCTGAGAATCCTAGGCATCACTACCCAAGCAAACAAAGTACCAGTCATAGTGAGACTAACAGGAACTATCACGTCTTTAAGATAAGGATTGGAGTCTAGCAACTGCTGGACATGAGGGATCATCTCATCAGAGGCTTCTTTAGTCTTCCTTGCAGTTTCAGTAACCGCATCTACACTAGTCTGCAACACATCTTTAGCCTTCTCAACCCAGTCAATGTCATTCCCATCACCAGAGCCAGTAGCACCAGGGGATACAAAGCTTCCAAGACTATCAGGTTTTGAGCTGAAAGCTCGTGCGTAAGATGAATAACCTAACAAAGGGATGGAGTAATTGAACGGCTTAGCACTATGCATTCGCAAATTCGACGAAAAGGAGGAAACTTTAGGTTGGTGAGACACTCTATCAAGAGGATATCCACAAGCAATGGCCCTGAAATGAGAGTTGAGGAGATTGAAAGAAGCGTAAGGCTCCTTCTTCTGGAAACCAGAAAACACCGAAGAAGACGATTTTGGTGGTTGAAGAAGATCAGTGTATTCAGCTAGTCTCGAAAAAGGTCTGCGAACTTGAGTGGAATGAGGTTTAGAAGACGATTTAGTTGATCTGTGAAGAGACTTGAGAAGCGATAACCTAACTCCAGCCATTGAACACGATCTGCAGATTCCAACAAAGAAGCTACAATACGCTAATTCACAAAATCCCATATACTATTTGCTCATCCAAAATCAATTAAAAGAAACAAATACATTCCCTAAAGGACCAAATTAAACATATGTGAAGCAGTCAATGCAAACCAATCAAAAAGTGGAATACAAGTCTTAGTCTCATTCTTGAGCTAAACTCAGCGATTAAGGGCTTGCGAGAGAATTAAGTTTGATAGAACAAGCGGAGAAGTCGAAATCAATAACTGCTGGATTGTGGAATTTATCTTTCGCTAATGGCAGACGAAATCAAGTCAATGGGTTTTACTACTTACGAATTTGAAGTTTATCTCTTACCTGAAGAAACTTGATGGATGCTTAGATTCTTACGACTCCCTATGAATCACTCCAAAATTATCGCTGGACATAGAGAATTCGGTGAAAATTTGCTTGGCGAAGAGGGAAACAAAAAAAAAAAAGGACAGGGCGGTGAAACACACCATTTCGTTCATCAGTGAGACGTCGTTTCGTTGTCAGCAACCTCAACTTGGGCCTTAAGGCCTTGATCCTTCTAATTGCTTTAAGTTCATTGGGCTTAATGCCACAAGTTTGATTTTAAACTAAACACGGTTTCAAATATCTTATGAATTTTTATCTTCTCTATTATTCTGCTTTAATTACTGTGAAATCATAAAAACGGACACGTGTTATTCACCATCTGATAATTACAATATTGAGATTGTAGTTACATATTTGGAGCAATGTTCCAAAACAACACAACTTTGAATCTAGTAAAAAGGGAAATATTAAAAGAGACCCTTTTTTAAATCAAAATTGTAATATTTGTACATGTAAAAAACAGAACATTTTTATTACGGTTGATCATCTGAGTCAAGTTTCCTCAGATTCTCGGATTACTATTTATATATTTGCTACTTCCTCTGTTTCACAATATTAAATGTTTTAGGGATTTTTTTCTGTTTCAAATGATTTGATATGTAAAAAGAAATTCATTTTACTTTTATGACAAACAACTATCAAATAAAAATATATAACAAAATCCAACCAATATTTTTATATACTATTTGATTGGATTTGTTATATAAGAAAATAAAATCTGATTTATTATGGTTTCTTAAATCTTGTGATTTTAACTAAAAAAGAGACGAAGTACTATAAATTAAGAATAATGACCACTGCTGCCTGTATCTAATACAAAGCGTTCATTTCTTTTGGATCTTTGATAACAAAAAAAAGTCAAGATAAATAAAATTAAAGAAGAATCCAAACTCGTAACAATTTGTCCATTTCTTAATAAAAAGCGTTCTATCTCAGCAGAACAACCCTAATCTGTTGTTATCAATCAGAGCCAATGGGAGAAAACAATCATAATCACAATCACAAAGAGCAAAAGCTATCTTTTTATGACAAATCTAATAAACCCTTTTCTTCATCATCTTCTTCACAATGCTCCTTCACTGCCATCATCGTCCTCTTCATCTTCCTCTCGTACCTCTTATACTCCTTCAGTTTCATCTCTTTCATAAACCCGTATTCTCCTTCTCTAATCTCCAATTCTCTCCTCGTACCCGTTATCCGTCTCGGGTCGGGTCAAGCTCCGGAGGAGAAAACAGATATCAGACACATAGTTTTCGGAATCGCCGCGTCCTCAGATCTCTGGAAACATCGGAGAGAATACGTCAAAACATGGTGGAAACCAAACGGAGAAATGAACGGCGCCGTTTGGCTCGACAAACCCGTTAATGACTCCGTTTCTTCCTCCTCCTCCTTGCCTGAGATCAAAATCTCCTCCGATACATCGAGTTTTAAGTACCGTTACCGTAACGGCCATCGATCAGCGATCAGGATCACGAGGATCGTGTCGGAGACGGTGAGGATGTTAAACGGAACGGAGTCGGAGAGAAACGTGAGGTGGGTGGTGATGGGTGACGATGACACTGTGTTTTTCACGGAGAATCTAATTATGGTTTTGAGAAAATACGATCATAAACAGTTTTATTACATCGGAGCTCCGTCGGAGAGTCATTTGCAGAATCTACATCAGTTTTCGTATGGAATGGCCTACGGAGGAGGAGGGTTTGCGATAAGTTATCCGTTAGCTAAGGTTTTGGAGAAAATTCAAGATCGGTGTATTGAGAGATACTCCGATTTGTATGGTTCCGATGATCGGATTCATGCTTGTGTGGCGGAGCTTGGTGTTCCTCTCACTCGTGAAGTTGGATTTCATCAGGTTTGTTTTTTTTAATTATTATTTTTTTTTTAAAACCGAGAAAAGTCAGCCGAAAATACAAAATGTGAAAAAGTAAAACTTAAATTCCGTGATTTGATTCATTCGCCATAGACTCTTAGCTCACTTATGAGTTAAATAAACCTCCTCTATCAACAATTTGCAGTTTAGATTTAAAGGTACAAACTTTTTTAATGTCGGAACCAAAATAAACATCGAAACCACTAGTCATTAGTCCACATAGTAATATTTTTGTTGTTGTGTGTATTTCGTATTCTAAAATGTGAAGATTTGATAAAAGCAGATACATGTATTTTAGATATAATGTATTTCTTACTGGATAAAAGCAGATTCATGTATTTTAGATATAGTAATATTTCTTTTTTAAAAAAAATTCTGGAACTCTCTTTTTAATCAATATTTGTTTCCATATTCAGAAACTAGTATATTCGAACAAGTGAAAAATTGTTATGTCTTCAGTGCTATTTGTAAATGGTATTTTGACAATTGGTTCGACGGGTAATGGTTATAGTTGTATGCCATGTCCAAATTTTTGTTTGGTGTTAAGTTGGACATTAAGATTAATTACGTCTACCACCTAGTAAATAAATCAAAGATTTTGAAAATAGTTATGTTTCTCACCATTTAGTTAATATTGGTAATTACGAATTAACACTATTTACTTTCATATAATTTTAAACAGTTTGATGTATATGGAAATCTAATGGGTCTACTATCGGTTCATCCTCAAGCGCCAATAGTCTCAATCCATCACCTAGATGTAGCCGATCCTATATTCCCCAACACAAACCGAGTCAAAGCCCTAAAGAGACTCATGAATGCAGCAAAACTGGATTCAGCCAGTCTCGTTCAACAATCGATATGCTATGACACAACCCGCCAGTGGACAATATCAGTCTCATGGGGATATACAGTTCAAATCACAAGAACGTATATGCCAGCAAGAATGATGGAGATGCCTACTCGCACCTTTAATGATTGGCACAAACGCCACGACTACACTAATGTTGCTTTCAACACACGCCCCATAACATATACTGATTGTCAACGACCTCGCGTGTTTTACAACTCTTTTGCGGTTAAAAGTTCTTCTTCAGACTCAACGATTAGTGAGTATTTGAGGTACAACGAGTGGTATCCTACATGTGATTGGGGAATCCCAGATCCTTCTGATATTAATAGGATCTTCGTCTACAAAAAGGTTAATCCGGATAGGTGGAACAAGGTCATTTTTACTTTTGTTCATCTATATATTATTATATTTGGTTTTCTATATAATTGACGACTAATGTGAATGTTTTTAGGCTCGACGTAGAGATTGTTGTAGATTAATGCCTACGACGAAGAAGGGGACGATGGTGATTAATGTGACAGCTTGTGCAAATGATGAAATTGTTGCTTATTCTGATAAATAGTGTGTTTTTGTCACATGAAGAGAACTTGGTTTTTGTTTTGTATTAGAAGAAAATCAGAACAAGGAGAACTTGTTTATTATTATATACTTTAGGTGATAAAATATATACATTGTTA
Organism: Cardamine flexuosa; assembly: GCA_963555745.1. Classification (NCBI taxonomy): domain Eukaryota; kingdom Viridiplantae; phylum Streptophyta; class Magnoliopsida; order Brassicales; family Brassicaceae; genus Cardamine; species Cardamine flexuosa. Next base: position 20,784,547 of record OY743221.1, on the reverse strand, counting down.
AACAAAATCATCAACCTACTTAGTTATTTAAAAAATGGGCCTTCAGACAAGTTTGAATATATGGGCTGTAGCCCATTAGTCGTAGTAATGATTTAGAAAACAAGAAAGAAAAAAAAAAGACAATGGAGCCAGAATAGCTGGAATGACGCGTTGACTTGGTCTCGTCTCTCTCAACTCTCATTTTCATTACCCTGTTCGAAAAATCAGACTGCAAAAATGTTCAATCTTTCCGCAGCAATGGCGATCCTGTATTCAAGTATTGGATTCCTTATCTTTGTTTTCCTTCTATCTTCTTCATTCCCCGTCTCTGTATCTATCTCTTTCTCTCCCGCCGATGACTACCTCATCAACTGTGGATCCGACGTTGACTCCACCGTCGATAATCGCCGCTTCGTCGGCGACGCATCGGCTTCTAACACGAAATTCTTCTCATCCGAAGGTTCAATCGCTCTACAAGGCGAAAACCTAGCTCCGAACGTTCCCCAAATCTACAGAACCGCAAGGATTTTCGCGAGACGGGCGAAATACGAGTTCAATGTTAACGACAAAGGAACTCATATGGTACGTCTCCATTTCAATCGGATTAATTCCTCTGAAATCGATCTCACCGACGCTCTGTTTCACGTTACCGTTAACGGTCATGTCGTGCTTAGGAATTTTAACGGCGATGTCAACGACTCGTCTAGGGTTAGAGAATTCTTGATTTGGGTTGATTTTGGGGAGATTGTGATCAGGTTGGTTCCTAGTGAAGATTCGAAATTAGCATTCGTTAATGCCATCGAAGTTATATCTGCGCCTAAAGATTTGATAGCTGACGTTGCAACCTCTGTATCCAATGATGGAACTGTGAAATTGAATGGTTTAGCTAAACAAGCTATGGAAGTTGTTTACAGAATCAATGTTGGTGGTAGAAAAGTTACTCCTTTTAATGACACATTGTGGAGAACTTGGCTTCCTGATGATGAATTCCTTAAAACCGGTGATGGTTCATCTCAGAAAACTTACTTCTCCGGTAGGATTAAGTATAGGCCCGGAGGTGCGAGCCGTGAAGTTTGCCCTGATAATGTATACAACACTGCTCGTGTTGGTAGAAGAAGCAAAGGATTGGTTGATATGAGTTGGGATTTTCAGGTGAGTGAAGGTTATAAGTATCTCATCCGGATGCATTTCTGTGACATTGCTAGCAAATCTCTCGGTAGGTTATATTTCAACGTTTACATCAATGGGAACTTGGCGTATCAAGATTTCGATATCTCTTACTCTACGGATTACGTACTTGCTTCTCCGTATTACATTGATTTCGTTGTGGATGCTGATACCAGCACTTCAGGATCATTGATAACTGTTGGTGTTGGACCATCAAACAAGACTAGTGTTGATGAACATGAAGTTGATGCGATATTGAATGGTGTTGAGATTATGAAGATGAATAACTCGATGGGTAGTTTTGATGGGTATGTTTCAACAGAGATGATCCTGAGTTCTTGCCCGAATAGAAGGAACCTGAGTATATTTATCGCAATGATGGCGTTTATGTGTATATTTATGAGCTTTTACATTGTGGCTCAAAGGAAGAAAGTTAAGGATGACTTTGGCTGGACCAAGCTGTCCATGGACGTCCTTGAAGATGATCCCAAGTCTGGGAATCAATTTGTAGCAAGAAAGGCTTGATGATGATGCTTTTGCTTGTTGGGTATGGTACCAAAATGTACTCTCTCTTTTTTTTTGGTCTCGAGTACTTTCTAGTTTAATACGATGAATAACCTTTTTTGATTAGGTACAAAGGTGTTGTTTTTATGTATATGGTATATATTTATTCAATGAATATGGAGAGACTCGATTTTAAATGTCGGAATATTTAATATTTATAGATTTTCAATTCGTTTTTTTTTCTTTTCAATATAGTTGTCGTATAAACAAAGGTGAGGTGATGCTGTCACGTAATTTCTATGAATTTGAATTATTATGAATTATTCATCACAAAAAAAAAAAGATAAATCTATACAAGGTCAAAAGGCAGGTGATGTTCCTGAATCCTCATGATGAGCAAAGAAAGAATGGTACGGCATAATCCGTATATTTCCGTACCGCATGATCCCGCAGCTCCGAATCTAGGAAATTATTACGTCATAAAACATGCCACAACATGAAAATCAGAAACTAGCTAGACTAAATTATACAATTTTTTTTTTGTTCAACCGACTAAATTATACAATAAGAAAAGAAAAAACAGCAATTCTCAAATAACGTTGAGCAATAAAGGTTGCATGTTCCTTGGCCTATTCGCCAAAGTCAAAATACCAATTTTTACTATCTTCTTTTAATCCCCTCTTGTTCATTGTTAATACATTTTAATTAACGTCATATCGACAAAAACAAAACAAGCTGATCCCTGGAGATGCCTGAAACATGCACTAGTAAGTACTTCGTCCCACTCCGTACAAGTCACAACATAAATATGTATGTACGCATTTGAATTTTCTTATAAATACACTTATTTCTCCTCTCATTCTCCACAACAACATTCGAACAAGATCAAGAGAAAAAGACCACTCAGAGAAGAGGATATGGACAAGAATGAAAGCGTTTCAGCAACAACCCCATCATCGGGAGATGAATTCAAAGATGTGATTAAGGGATTGATCAAGCTCTTAATGCTTGTGATTTTCCTAGGAACCATCTTTATTTGGGCCTCTATGCCAACCATAGTCTATCGAACCAAGTGGTTAAACCCTGTCATGCGTACCGAGTTTGGTACATCTACTTTTTTTGGTGCCATAGGTACGTTCATATATATCAATTAATCTTGTTGAATTTCTCCTTTAATTCAAACTATACAATTGCAACTTTTTTTAATTGTTTTTGTTTGGACGGTATATATGCAGGCTTGACCCTTTTCATGTTCATGTTCCCTATTGTCCTCATGGCTTGTTTGGGATGTCTCTACCTTCACTTGAAGAAACAAAAGATTACTAATCATCATCTCGTTAGGTAATTAATACTCATTGATTAACCACTCATTAACTCAAAACATATCTTATATTGTTCATGACAACACATGGGTAATATATGATCTTGACAGGGAGAAGGTAACTAAAGGAGGCGTGTTCGCAGCTATGAGAAGGCCAATGTTGGTCAAAGGACCATTGGGGATAGTCTCAGCGACTGAGTTAATCTTCTTGGCAATGTTTGTGGCTCTTCTACTTTGGAACTTCTTTATGTACATGCGCAATGCTTTCCCCAACATTACTCCTCAATCGGCAGCTAAACATCACCAAAAATTGTAAGCATGAACTCTTTCACAGATACAATTTAGCTTCTATAAAACATGTATTTTCTTATTATAATTCCAACATTAATTGTAGATGGCAAGCGAAGTTAGAGGCAATGGCAATAAGGATCGGACTAGTCGGTAACTGTTGTCTAGCTTTCTTGTTCATACCGGTGGTGCGTGGCTCATCATTGCTTCCGGTTCTAGGGCTAACGTCAGAGTCAAGCATCAAGTACCATATCTGGCTTGGTCATTTGCTCATGCCCATATTCACCGCTCATGGTCTTTGTTTTGTTATCTATTGGGCCTCAATGCACGAAATCTCTCAGATGGTGACGTGGTCTAAGACCGAGATGTCCAATGTTGCCGGAGAACTAGCTTTGCTGTCTGGACTCGTGATGTGGGCCACCACATATCCGTCGTTTAGGAGAAAATTCTTTGAGGTTTTCTTCTATACTCACTACCTTTACATCGTCTTCATGCTCTTCTACGTCCTCCACGTTGGCATCGCCTTCAGCTTTATCATCTTCCCCGGGTTTTACATCTTCATGGTCGATCGTTTCTTGAGGTTTCTACAGTCACGTGACAATATTCGGTTGAGCTCTGCACGTGTTCTTCCTTCCAACACCGTCGAGCTCACTTTCTTCAAAACCAAAGGTGAGTCTTAATCAAGACTTAACTCAAGATGTTTTTTGGCATAACCGTAATATATGTGATGATGTTACAGGATTGGTGTATAACCCAACGAGCATCTTGTTTGTGAACATACCGAGCATTTCAAAACTGCAATGGCATCCATTTACGATTACTTCGAGCAGTAACCTCGAAGCAGAGAAGCTAAGCATTGTGATCAAGAGCGAAGGGAAATGGTCTACGAAGCTTTACGAGATGCTTTCTTCTTCTGATCATATCGATCGTTCTCTCTCTGTCTCTGTTGAAGGACCCTATGGTCCTGCTTCAACAGATTTCTTAAGGTAATAATTGATTGTTCATATATGATCAGTTTTAAACAGATTAAATTAGGGTTAGGTATTCCTTGTGTCACAAGTAACCTTAATAAAGGTTCTTTTTGTTGCTTCTAGGCACGAGTCTTTGGTTATGGTTTGCGGTGGGAGCGGAATTACTCCATTCATCTCCATAATCCGCGACTTAATCGCCATTTCCCAAACAACTTCATGTGAAATCCCCAAAATAACTCTGATTTGTGCATTCAAGAAGTCTTCTGATATCTCCATGCTTGACCTTATCCTCCCTGAATCCGGTCTCGAATTATCATCTGACCTAAATATCCAAATCGAAGCCTTCATCACCAAAGAGTCAGAACCAATAAACGAAGAAACCCATAAGATCAGAACCCTCTGGTTCAAACCAAGTCTCTCAGACCAACCGATCTCAGCAATCCTAGGACCAAACTCATGGCTCTGTCTCGCTGCCATTCTCTCATCTTCCCTCGTAATCTTCATGATAATCATTGGAGTCATGACAAGATACTACATTTACCCGATCGATCAAAACAGGAACAAGTATAATGCTGCTTCAAGATCCATCCTTTATCTTCTTGTCCTCTGCGTTAGCATCATGATGACATCAAGTGCAGCTGTGTTATGGAATAAGAAGAAGTATAATGTTGAGAGCAGCAAACAGGTCCAAAACGTCGACGTACCGAGTCCAATATCTTCTCCTAGCTCATGGGCTTACAGAGAAATTGAGAGTACTCCACAAGAGTCACTTGTTCAATGCACCAACATCCATTTTGGTGAAAGACCAGACCTCAAGAGTACGTATTAATTCTATATAACTACTTGTATATATTCAAATTTTCAATATATATATATTTATATGAGATCTAACCATATGTTTTTGTAATATGTACTTGAAAAAACAGAGATTCTTCTCGAGACCAAAGGTTCAAGTGTGGGAGTTATGGTGTGTGGTCCAAAGAAGATGAGACAAAAAGTAGCGATGATTTGTTCTTCCGGTCTGGCTAAGAATCTTCATTTTGAATCTATCAGTTTCAGTTGGTGATTGCGTATATACAATGTATACATTCTAAATTTATAACTCTGTTTTGTGTGATTGTTTCTGTGAGGTTGTGTGTTATGGACTTCTACAAAGAGTATTTATTGTGGAATTGGCACCTAAACTTCCGCATCTTTCTGTTTTTACCCCCTGTATTATCCTATGTTATAATTCTGAAATGAATGATTTGGTTTCTTTCAAAACTTTTCTAGAATGAGTTGTTTCTGTCTCATTATGTTCTTGATACTCATAAATGGTGCACAATTTTGTTTGTTTACAAGTAACGCTGCTTTCTTGATTTGCCTCATCCATGTACAACTAATCAAACACAGTGGTACTAACGGGAAATTAGCATTACGAGTAAAAGCATCTCGGTTCAAACTACAATAATTGAGCATCTCGGTTCATACTAAAATAATTAATGGAACTTTTATTGCTATATGTTATTAAAAGTAGACAAAGTTAGTGTTATACTTTTACGCCACTAATAATTAGTCAACAGACTCTAAACCTGCTTCAAGTAATTAAAATATGAATGAGGAAAGCAATGAGCTCAAAAATGTGATTTATCCATCTATAGTATACGTCAGAGAAATTAAATGTGAATGTAGCTCTATTTTAGTTATTAAATGTACTTTGCTTTTGCTTGTAAGTCATGTTTTTCAAGTATATGAACTTCTCTTTTTACTTTTTCTCTATTTCATCGTCCTTGTCCGTCACCAACCAATCATCTACCTTTTGTCCATTGACTTGTTCTTTGTTGATTGGTTGTTTTCCATCACAGTCAGTAGTTTTATCTCTTTTGACGTACGTTTCAATCGTCGACTCGTATAATCCCGCCCTCGCGATCCACGCTAACACCCAATTTGTATACTAATGATATAAATAGCCATTTTAATATTCTTTCAAAACCTTTCTTCGCCATATTTGATAGAATTCCCAAATTCTTAAATTTCTCATCCACCATTCTTAAGAAAATAATCATCAATCATGGGATTTCCTTACGGAGGCGCCGGAGTTATCATCGTCGGAGTTATTATTAACGATTTTATCAAAGGGGTTTGTTCTTTTCTTGATCTTCCTCGTTTATTTGGTCTTTATTCGTCGGAATCTTCGAGAAGTATCACCGGTTTAAACAATATTCCGATGGACGACATGCTTCCAGCGATAAAATTCGAGGAGGTGTCACGGTTCAATCCGCCGGAGAGCTGTCGGATATGTCAAGATGAGTTCGACGGTGGTGACGATGTCCGGTGTTTGAGGAATTGCGTACATGTTTATCACAAGACGTGTATTGACCGTTGGATCCAAGACGATAAGATGACGTGTCCTTTGTGTAGGACCCCGATCGTTCCTGATTTCTATTTTTTTCGCTTGTAAAATAGAAAAAGCTGCCGTCAAATGAATCAGATTTTTTTTTTTTCAACAAAGAGGTAACCAATCATGAAACACTATTTTTGTTTATATTTTCCACATCTTACTAATTTTGTTTACCTTCCACAAAATTATGGTTATTATAACCTTATAATCTTTCTCCGAAGATTTCAAATATATTAAACAACCCAAAGTTGGATAAACAGCCAAAAGAAATATGTGCCGTAGTCCACACTACTTCACACATCACGTGTGTAATAAGTAAACAAACACTATTCCTAAGAAAAAGGTCATGCTCAAGCTATATACCATTTTTGTGTTGAAGAAGCAAAATAAAACACTATTCTAGTATAGTTTTAGCACTAATTTTTGTTTTTGTAAATCATAATATTAGATTTAGAATAAGCATGCTTTTCTTAGCTTTTAATAGTTTTAATTAATATTTATTATTATATAACTATATTACATTAAAATAATTTATAAAATACATAATACTATTCAATACTTCAATACATAGTAATTAGTAACATTTAAAATAGTATAATTAACTAAATACTTTCAATACATGTGATATTTTACTATTTTATTTATATTCATTTGATCATTTTATATCTATTCACTTTATTTATTTTTTTATTTTTTTATCATAGTATTAATAACATAAATGAATAGTATTTTATGCAGTTAATAGTATCAACTAAATTTGGTATGACATTATAACACAACACATTAAAATAATATGATTTTTGGAGTTTCATCAGAAAAATGAGTTGGGCTAACTAGAAATTCGAATCTTGTTATTATTGGGCCTTTCTTGCGGGCCGGCATACATACTATTTCTGGGGCCAAGAGGTGCAAAGGGACATTTCGTCCTCTAGTCTTGAAGTTCATGACATACACGTGGCAGCTTCAGTGATAAACATTTTCTTGTGTACAATAGGCGTTAATTTGACTTTTAACATCGATAGAAATAATGTTTTCCCACGCATGGTGCCACGTAAGCCTTGGAAACACGGCTCTGTGCATCTACTTAAAATAGTAAAAGCAAAGAACGACCGTCAGATTCTCTGTCTATCTCCTCCGCGTATAAACAAATCGTGGCCGTTGATTATCTTTAACCTTGCGGAATAGACGGCGGCCTTTTCCCGAGCTCACCATCATCGTTACTATCTCCGTCCAGCTCAAGTGGGCCACACACGTTGTCGCCACTCTCTATCCTGTCGCGCGTGGTTCCCACGCTCCACATATTATGTAATCACGATCTGAGGCTGTCTGATTTTACCTTAAGTTTAAAACCTCGGAGGCAAAATCCCATGTGCATGCTCAGTCAAACGTACTCTCACGTGACCAATTGCATCTGTCACGTGATAGACGAGAACGTTTTTAGATATCACACATATGTGTATGTCAGATGATTAGTAGATCCTTATAGATTTTTACTGTTCTACTTGTATGTATAATTTGAATAGATTTATGCCGTTGAAAAAATTAAAGTAAATTAATATATGACTTTTAATTTCTTGCAGTTTATTGTAAATATATATACATTTATGTGATTGACAAAAAAGAACAAGGAAGAAGGATGTATTCAAACTAAATGTTATAGACCAAAAAAGGAGTTAGATGTTACGGTGGGTCTTGCTACAGATGATTCTGCTATCTTGGAACTTAAATTTGGTAAAATTTAGCGGCAGCTTTTCTTTTCTTTTCTTTTTTTAATTTTTTCCTACTCAATCAATTGGTATTATAGGGAATTAAAGTTAAAACCTAAGGGTATTTCCGTCAAATTCAAAAATATGAAAAATATAAGAAGGGCCGAGAAAAGCAAACAAAAAGTTTAATAAAAAAAAAAACAACCCTCCTATCGAGTTCTGTGAGATCTGCTCAAAGAGAAAAAAAAAACGGTGGGGAAGAAGAGGTGAAATCGAGTAATATGCTTACGTGGTTATATAAATATTTATATATTGAGTGTAATATATATAGTCAATCTTATAAGTTGTTTGGTTTCTGTGTTTTTTTGGACCAAAGTTTTTGTTGGTAAAATGAGGATTCGGAAGAACACGAAGCTGGCATCGATGCTTTTAGCGACAGCTGGCTACGGCGGAGAGATACCGGAGACGTATACGTGTCACTTAAACCAGTCTCCATGGGATGTGATTCCGGTCAGTTCTTTCGGCGACGGTGAGTTAACTAACCTACTCGACTCGTCGTGGTTCCTCCCTTCTCCGTCGTCTTCTTCTTCTCCGCCTATCCTCCACAAGGTAATCCAATTCATTTCAATTTACATGTGATTTCAGTTCGATTTCGCTTCCATGAATGCCCAGCATTTCTCTTCTATTTCCTCCGCCCATTATTAGGGTTTCTTTATGTTTATCTTCTTCTTCTGCTGTTCGGGAAACTTGAAAGAACCCTAAAATTCTGGATTTTGAGATCCTGGGTCGTTTATTCTATCGATTAGGGTTAATGGGTCGTTATTATTTTGCTCTGATGATTCCCATTTCGTTCTCTGTCTCCTATTATTCTTTTTTATTTTATTACAAAGTGTCTCCATTTCTTCCTTAACTCAGTTCAGTGGAGATGATAGCTTCAACGGGAATGTGAGTTTGGGCGATTGTAATGGCACTGCTGAAAGGTAATAATCCATTTTGTTCTCTTCCCAATTATCCACTATTGTCTGCTTCTTCCTTGTGTATTTTTTTAGGGTTTTAGTCGTAGTTTTGATAATCGGGTTATTTAATTTCGCCCGAATCCAATTCCCGGGCGACCCGGTTACAATTTCACAATAATTCGTTTATTCTTATTTTTATTTTCTTCTTCAGATTAAATTTCTCCATCGAAGAAAATAATCACAGCAATGTCTCCCTCGAGACACTTAATCTCATTGCCGCGGCGGATAATTACGAGAGATCGCCGGACGTTGAAGATCCAATGGATGAGAGCGATTCCAAAGCCGTCAAGCCAAATTCGCTGGTCAAAACCTCCGGCAACGACGACCAAGTGGCTGCTACAACGTCGGTGCCTCCTAAACGCGGACGGCCACGTGGCTCGGGCAAGAAATTAGCTCCAGTCTCCGCCCCGGTAACGACTAATCCGTATGAGTTTTACTATTACTCTGGTTTCGGGCCACTGTGGGGGAGAAAAAGAGGTGGTGACTCCGGCGAGGATAATAAGATAGTAATGGGTGGTGGTGATGAAAAGAGTTACGAGAACAACATGAGCAAAAGGAGTAAAAGTAGTAGTAGTGATGAAGTCGATGTTAGTAAAACGGTGGCGTTTGGAAGTGGGAATGGTAGTTTTGATTATGTGGAAGAGGATTACAATGAAGTGGTGGATGAAGAGAGTGATCATGGGAGGAAGAAAAAGAAAGAGAAGTTAATAATGATGAAGAAGACGATCAAGAGAGGTAGAAAGCCCGTAAAGGAAAGATCTTTGAAATCCCTCATGTGAAATATTTTATGTTTTCTGAGGGCATTTCTGTCTTTTAATTTTTATCTCCTTATTATTGTCTGTTTTTGTGGGTGTGGGGGGACTTGTTCTGTTTGTTTAGTTCGTAAACATTTCTAGGAAGATTTTCTTACTTTTTTTGTTGTATTTGGTTATTTTCTCTCAAGTTTTTATTTTCAATTGTATTCTAAAACAACCTTGTTCTTAACTTTTTTTATAAACTAATATATCTATAAATAAAAAATTTAATCAGGGAACCAATAATTTAAGTTAAATCCCTGTTTTCATGTGTTATAATTTAAATCCAAAGTCATTTCGTTAAAATAAACTTCTAAACCTTAAAATTCTTTAAGTACAAAACTTAAAAATTAATGGATGTTGTTTCGTATCTACATTTCTCTCCTTTAAAAAAAAAAATTTGGTCGTCTCAATTCTACATTTATCTAAATATTTTATTATTTATTTTTTGTCAAACCATTATAATTCCTTTTTCTTTTTCAGAATTTCTTTTATAGATTGATTGGTTTGTTACTTTTAAAATGCTGTGAGTGAGAGTTATTAGATAACTAAAAATTAATCGAATGGGCACACACTAAAATCTGTGTAAGATATACAATATTTTTCTAAAAAATACTACAACGAATCTTCTTATTTTCGGAGATAAAAATATGTTTTTCCGTAATATTATACTTTAAATAAGAAAATAGTTTGGTAGGAATAATGGGTTTGAGAGTTTTAGAAAGATAAAACTTTTACAAAAGTAACTTAAAATATAAGATTTATTATGAGCATTTCTCTTTTTTTTTAATAGATATTTTGTTTGTTTGCAATCTTTTTATATTAACTTATTGAACCGACACATGAAAAGTTTATGTAACGTAAAATTTTGCAAAAGATAACACATATCCTTTTATTTTTAGAGATAAGAATCAACTGAAATAATATTACAATGTTTCGCATCGTATCATAATTTCAATGAACTTTAACTTTTAAAATCAGATACATGTCCAAATATTAATAAAAATATGTCTAAATACATAGAAAATGCATCTAAAATAATTTTAATTTAATGTTACTGATATGTACTAATAAGATACATTATTTACTAAAGATTATTTAAAAATAAAATATCTACTCACAAACACTTGTCTATACCTACAAATTTTTAATGAGTAAACTTGAAACTCATACTAAGACTTTTAAATTCTATGATAGCTGTTAGCTAAGGAAAATAAGTAACAAATGAAAATTGGTTTATAGTTAAAGCCATATGAAATTATGATCACTAAATTATTATCACTAGATTTATAAAATTATAAACATGAAAATTTATTTAATACATATATTTTAAAATTTGAAAACAATACATCAACAAAATAATTTTATGGACTAAAAATATAAGATAATTATACCGGGATTTTGTTTGTTTTATATTTGAAATTTAGCATGTTTATTTGATAATATAGTTTCATAATATTTGGTTAGGAATAATTTTGGATTAGTTTAAATTCTAGTTTTTAGCAAAACAGACTCCCTCCATTTACAAAAAGTGTACTTTTAGTTTTTTCATACATATTAAGAAAATTAAATTCTATATTATTTTATGTTTTATTAATCAATATATTAATAGAGTAGGGATACATTTCTAATTTTATCAAATATTTGTCATGAAAATATAAAACGATACTTAATCTAAAAATCAATCATAAAATGACATTTATTTACAAAAGAAGGGAGTATATTTTAAATATATATTTTTAAATAAATATTTAATTCCTGGTCCATTTTATTATTTATTTTGACTTTATTACTGTATTAGTTTTCTATAATAAAATTAAACTGACATTTTTGTATCAGTAAGCTTAAGACATTGATTTATTATTTTACTTATTTTGTAAAGACAAGATAATGGTATAGTTTAGAAAAAAAAATGGATTATACTAGGTTTTCAGACTAATTGTCACAACTGAACCACTTTTAAATCTTATCACTAATTGATATCCTCATTTCCTATGCGAGATTTTTTTTTTAATAAGGTGAAAGTTTGAATATTAAAAATAATAATAGTAAAATATGTTTTGTTACGACAGTGATAGATAACTAATCTTATTAGCTAATGTAGAAATTCAATGATAGATAACTAAACTTATTAGCTAATGTAGAAATTCAGAGCATTCTAAGAACTCATAGCATCCTAAGCATTTCTAAGAAACATCATAGAAAATCCTAAGTAATAATTTCTTAGTAATAAAATACAAAATTTAGAGTATGATAAGAAAATAATAGAATCGGTTATATATGTAGAAATTCTTGAGAAACTATCATGCCACTTTTTTCCGTATCATTGGTTTAACACTTTATTTTATTTTATAATTAGTAATTAAATTAAATCAGAAATACTAATATTATTTTATTGAGATAGACTTTTTAGAGTATCACACTGTCGTGGACAGGATGCTCTTAGATATTTATACATTTTATAAATTATGAGTTCAAACAATTTAATTTATTTTCAAGGATATTTTCTGTTTGTTTTGTCTTTATGAACATGCTTTATGTAATGATTATGGATTATGTTGACCCGAGAATGTCAGTTTTAGCCTTTAGGCTTTTAAGTTTTAGCAAATCATTTGTTTCTAACAAGTAATAAAAGTACATTTATTAATATCACATATACTGATGTGATATTAGTTTATAAAGGCTCTGATTAATAACATGCGGTATCAAACTTGAATTTCAGTTGATGTTATAATTTGATATAATTTACAATAAAAATAATGTGGTATCAAACTTGAATTGCAGTAGATTTATGCAGTAAATTTGCAGTAGAAATATGAGTAACATTTTTATCAAAATAACTGACTGATAATTTTTATGATATTTAGTTGCAATATATATTATTTAAAATAATTATAATTCTAACTAATGATAATAATATATTAAAATACAAAATAAATGAAACAATAAAAAATGTTTAAGAATTACAAGTAGATTTTTTTTTTTGAGTTTGAATGACACATTCACATTCATATATATATATATATATAACATTTTTATAATAGTTAAAACATTTAACAAATAAAATCAATAATTAAGAAAATATAGAAACAAATTTTTGACTTTTTTAATTAGTAAAATAATTAAAAAAAACTTTGACCAAAACCTTTGATTAATAATAATATTTTTTTAGTTACTAATAAAATCTTTCATTTGTTTTATTTTATTTTACGTAACAAACAAATAAAATTGGCTATGATTAGAGATTTTACGTAACAAATAAATTGTTATGTTAAAATTTTGTTTCTAAAAGATTTTGTTGGAGATATTTAAGAAACAAAATAGCAAAAAAATATAAAACAAAACAAAAAAAAAAGAAACAAAAGTTGAGTTTTGATAACTCAAACTTACCACATGAAATATTAATAAATTTTGGAGTTAACAATTTTACAAAAACATACTTTAAAATTATACATCAATCACACATCATCATAACTCAAATTCAACTTCATTTTTTGTTTTAAACAACATAACTCAAACTCAACTTCAATTTTTGTTTTAAACAACATGATTGATAATATTTTTGAGTTATGGTTGAGTTATGACAATAACTCAAAAAACATCAATGATCAACATGCTTCCAATCAGAGCCAAAGACAAAACTAAAATAACAAATCAACATTTCTGGCACAAGAATCATCGTGAATCAAAAGAAATAATGATAGTTTATATATTACAAGGCGTATAGAAACTCAAAGACTTGTGTTGAGCAGCTCTCTATAATCTTTACGGATACCCCAAAGAATCTCACTGCATTTTTTCATGGTTGGCCTAGAACCTCTATGAGGAGCTAGACACTGAAACGCCATCTCCAACACCTTCTCTAATGCTAAGTTGTTCGCTGGATTCTGTTCTAGCTTCGGGTCCAATACCGATAACGTATCTCCACTCGTGAACTTCTTGATCGCCTGATCAAATCAAAACCATTTTAAACACGATTCATAATATACTTAACACTAAGCTAATTATACTTAAAAAGATAATATTAAGTTTACCCATCTAATGGTGATGCGTTCTTTATGTCCTCTGCTAAGCTCAATGGGACGGCGACCCGAGAGAAGCTCGACGAGAAGTACACCGAAAGAGTAGACATCACTTTTCTCTGTGAGTTGATACGTCGTTAAGTACTCTGGGTCTAAGTAACCAGCGGTTCCTTTAACTTGAGTTGAGACATGTGTGGCTCCTGAGTCAGTGTCTGGGGCTAATCTTGCAAAACCGAAATCTGCAACCTTGGCTCTGAAATTCTCAGTGAGAAGAATGTTTGAAGATTTGATGTCTCTGTGGATGATAGGTGGCTCTGTGGATAATAACACATCCAGTAACAAATAAGCCAAAGAAAAGAAAATGAAAAAAAGAAGTAAGAATTATTATAGGTTAAGAATTTAACTTACGTGTATACATGTGAAGATAGGTTACTGCATGAGCTACATCGGTTGCGATATCTAACCTAGTTGCCATGTCAAGAATCTTTCCTTCCTTACCTACAAACAAACATATTACACACTCAAGAACATTGCTTGAGAAAAAAAAAAAAAACGAGTACAATCAGAATGTACTCACAATCCAAGTGATCTCTGAGACTTCCATTAGCAACATACTCAACAATAAGAATCTTCTCGTCATTATGAACCAAAAACCCATAATATCTAACCAAACTCAGATGTGTAACTTGAGCCAATGTCTGAATCTCACTCGTAAACTCTGCACCTTGACGCCCGTCGTGTATACTCTGCATATACCCAAATCAAACCAATCAAACAACAATGGTATATATATATATAGAGAACTTGTCTTGAGATTTGTTTGTTTGGTTTAGGATTAAAACCTTTTTGGCACGTTTGACAGCAACGGTAGTGCCATCTCTAAGCTTGACCTTGTAAACAGTACCAAAACCTCCTTGTCCGATTCTAAATGATGGAGAGAAGTTCTTGGTAGCGGCGTAGATTTCATCGAAGGTGAATCTTGGATGCTCTGTTTCGTTTGCTATTCCATTTCCATAATGCCTCTGGAGACTTCCAGCTGAGCTCCGTCTACTACGTATAGTATGTTGACTATGTTCTGTTTCGTATATATACACACAACACATAGTAACAAAAAACATCATAAACCCTAAAATCAAAGAATCTTATGATTAGACGGTAAAGATTAATAACATCATCTCTAAGATATCAATAGATTGAGAAGTGATCTCATATCTGAGAGCTAACACTTGGGAATTTGAATTCTTAGACATCCAAACCAATGAAAAATCGAAACAGGGGAGAGTATACCTGAATCGTCGAAATTCTTGGAGGAGACGGCATCGGGAGGAGTGAAGCAGTTGATGAAGATCTTGGAGATCCAACTAGCGAGGGAGCTTGATTTGTCGGTGGTGGTGGTAGTTGGGGAGGAACGATCGGTAAAAGTACTAGTACTGTTACTGTAAGAAGAAGATACGGTTGCAGGAGAAGCTCCGCCACCGTAGCTATATTTCCGACGACTTGGCATCGCAATATTTCGTCGATGGTAGCAATGGAAGGAAGAGTCAGAGAGACTGACTTACAATTTCTACCTTTTTCTTCTCGTTGAACCTTTTTTTCTTAAGACTCTTTGGCTTTGAAAGGTTTTATATTGCCAGCTGTACTTAAAACTAATTTAAATCCGACAAGCTAACTACATAATCAAGTTTATAATTATATACTTGTAATTCGTTTTTAATCTATTTATTACATTTGAAATCTGTAGGTTTGATTTTCTTAACATGTTTAGTAATTCTTTAGCCGCCACCAATATTAAATGCCAGAGGGGTCTATCTCTGTAAATATGCAATAATCGAATATCATTATTTATCAATCGCATTTAATTTGTATCTTTCATTTCTGGTGATGACAACAAACCAAGAAAACGTATACAAGTTGTATATATATATTTAGTAATTTACTTAGATTTCGTTGTACTGTAATAATTTCCATGTGATTTTAGATTGGTTATTTTATTTTATTTTGGTCAGGAGATACGGTTTTGAAAAAGTCAGTTTTGAGGAACTAATGAAATGGTGAAGTTGAATAACTTTGATTATAAGTCAATCAATTTAGGTTAGAATGGAAGATTCATAATCGTCGCAGTTGAAGGATGATATTTGACCATACTATCAATAGCCTCTGACGGCGACAGAGTGTTTGACATTTTGACCTTTCGTAATAATGGGCCATGATCTTAATTCTATAGCCCATGGTTCAAAACAAAGCCCAAAAATGGTTAGCCCGTATCTATAAGCGATGTCGTACAGTACACACCTTGTCCGATTAAATGATGAATTGATGATACTTAATATATTAAATGTGAAGAGAATAATTTGGGAAACTAATCAATTTGGGTTACAGTATAATTACGACGATGAGGTAGAGGTGGAAGCGAAACAAAGGTCTGTAGAAACCCTCGTCACTATTTCGCAACACTAAATCAATATCTCCGACTCCGACCACATCTCTCAGGTTATCATCTTTCGGTTTTTTTCTTTTCTTTCTGGAATTGGAATTTGTTTTTTTTGTTGGTTGGATTGTCTTACCCGCTTCTTCAATTGTAAGGTTCGGATACAGTTTATTTGTGTTGTTTAGTTTTTTGATTAAGATGTGTTTAATGTTGATGTGTTTGGGATTAGAGTGAATAGAGTTCATGTTGCTTTTTTATTATATTTTTTTTGTATAAACGGTGTTACCAATTTTGAAGATTATTTGTATTTTGTTTTAAACTGTTGTGTTGTATTCTGTATTTCATTAAAATTGGCAAAAAGGTGAAAAGTAATTGCTCGGGTCACTGTTTTCGTTGCAACTTGACTGAATCATGTAGCTAGTGTTTCCTATGGAATCATTTTGGTATCAGATAAACTTTTCTCTGAGATTTTGCTTACTAACTAGTAACACTAATTTGTTATTTGAGGTTCGTTGAAAGTGTACATTAATTAATCTTGTAACATTCAAGAAATCATTGTTTAGTCTGTAAGTTAAAAATCCACTATTCTCTCCTGCAGAATTATTTATGCAAAGGACTGTTGTAAGTTGGCGTAAATATATACGAGTTTGTGAGGATGGGAGGTTGTTGTTCTTCTTCGAGGAAGTCACATCTTGTTGGAACACCTGTTTACTATTATGTTAGTATATCCTTCTTCTCCACCTTATATACTGTCTTCTCCATCTTGTTGGAACACCTGTTTACTATTATGTTTGTTATGCAGTGTCCAGAATCATTTGAAGAGATTCAGACTTCAGGAACTCGAGCTGGTGTTGGATCACGTTTCACTACAGGACTCTTAGGTTTGGAGACATCTATACCTGACACGTTTCGTGCTCCTGCTCCTCTTCCATATGATTTGCTTTTGGGGCGACCACACTGCACAGATTCTGAGTCTATCAAAGGAAGCAGTTTCGAAACATGTGAAGCAGACTGTAAAACTCAAGCCAGCTTAGTAATCCTTTCACCGAGTAAATCAGATTTCTCTAATCAAAAAGGATGGAAGAAATTGGTAGATGAAGAGGATGATTGTTGTCCCATTTGCTTTGAAGGTTAGAAATCAATATAGTTTAATGAACACTTTCTTTTATTAAGAGTTTAGAACGAAACAAAGTTGTGGATTCATAATGCAGATTATGATGTTGAGAATCCAAGACTAAAGACAAAGTGTGAGCACGATTTTCACCTCTCTTGTCTTCTGGAATGGATTGAAAGAAGCGATAGTTGCCCTATATGCGATAAGGTGTGTTTCCCTCTTCATAAGTCACAATGTGATGATCAAAGCATATACATTTTACTGTTGTCATTACTAGGAAATTGGAATTGGGAATTCATGGTTAGATCCACCATTGATATGGTTGTTGAAAGCTTTGAGTAGATAGGGGTGACAATTTAGCAACATACTTAACCTTCTGTTTTAATACAGGGACTTGTGTTTGATGATTGCTTGAAGTAGCATCACTATCCTCCTCTGGTTTGGAAGTTTGAAGTTGCGTCTTACTTTGGTTAGTCCGCTACATAATTTGCATACATATATTTGGTTCTTCCTCACACATAAGTGACTTTTGTCTCCACATTTCCCACTTGGTTTGTAGAATTGAATATGTTCCTGACTTTGTGCAGTCATGTATAGATATACATACAGTTGTAAATATCAGTTTCTTCTTGTTTGTGTGTGATAGAGGAGAAAGGACCATTTCGGGTGTTTGATAGGATCCATGATTGTATATGAAGCATGATTGGTTCTTTATACCCTGATATGTGAATCATAATCTTTCATCTGTTTATATCAAATCATAATACCTTTAAAATCATAATTGTTAGCGTTTATATGTTTTTCTTTTTGACTAATTAATAACCATATGATTGTGTTATTGTGTTCATTACTCATTTGGTTGATTATTTTGTCGGTTGAAGAAGAAAAGAGATTATACTTTGATGTGAATCCTATATTAATTCCATAAGTCTTAGAAAATAAAAGTTCGAAATAATTTGATCCACATGCTTACTAGTCTTGTCGTGTGTACGATAAAACTTTTAAAAAGAAATGATTATTTGAGAAGCCCCTAGTCTGCATAAACGATGTAATTAAAGAAATGATTAGAAATAATAAAAAGTGATTAGGAATCAAATCAGAAGAAGAGAAAAAGAGGTACGACTCTTACGGACTTTGACTTGTAAGCACCTATGTCTGCCACCTTCTTAATTCCTCTTCTACCCTCTCTTATAAAATACCCAAGAAAATCAAATTATTGTTGATCTCTTAGAAATACGTTACGTTATATTATTTAAAAGTAAAGAATAATCTTTGAATGAACTCAAGGAAAACACTCTAATACAGCTAACGGTTGTATATTTATATGAAATGAAAAATAACTGAAAATAAATGACGTCATCTAAATAATAAAAGAACATATTGTCTCACCTATCAAAGCTAAAATAAAAGATATTTGTCGGTGTGTGAGACGGACGGTGGCATTTTAGGTTGATGATAGGGGTGGTTTTGTAAATTGGACATGAGACTACTGTTCCAAAAACCATCTCACTTACCTTTTCTTTATTTTTTTAATCATTTTCTTTGACGAGTGATCTTATTTTCTGCAAGACCACCAATGTGTCCATGAGGTCGCAGCTTTTACAGATTTTATCTTCCAAAAATTCTTTGCAGATTTCAAACTATAGTTACAAAAAAAAAAGAGAGCTTGGGTTTTGGAGGTATCCGAATGTCTATGTCTGAGAAGAAGTCACAATGAAATGTACATATCTTCTTCTTCTTCCTCTCTTCCTTGTTCCACTATCATCTTCCTCTGAAACTTTGGAAAACAGAGTCATCATCAGAGGAAACCAAACAATTCTTAGTATCAAATCTATTTTCCGGCTTGGTTTCTTCAGTACCAATTCCAATTGGTATTTAGGAATCTGGTATGCTTCTTCACCCACTCCAACCCACGTCTGGGTCGCCAATCGAAACCGACCCGTTTCTGATCCTGACTCCTCCACTCTCGAGCTCTCCTCCACCGGAAACCTAATCGTTAAAAACTCCCGTGACGGCGTCGTCTGGCAGACGGAGAACAAAAACCCGGCTACCAATTTCCGGTTCTCGGAAACCGGGAATTTGATTTTGATAAATGAAAACGGTTCTCCGGTTTGGCAAAGCTTTGACAATCCGACTGATACATGGCTTCCGGGTATGAATGTCACCGGTCAAACTTCTTTGACTTCGTGGCGGACGCCGTTCGATCCTTCGCCGGGATTTTACTCCCTGAGACTAAGTCCAAGCTTCAACGAATTCCAGCTTGTTTACAACGGAACCAAACCCTACTGGTCAACCGGAAATTGGACCGGAAACGCCTTCATCGGCATCCCGCAGATGACAATTCCTTACATATACACTTTCCACTTCGTCAACCCTTACATTCCCACGGCGTCGTTTTGGTACAACGTCATAACATCCGACGCGGCTTCCGAGCCAAGGCTGACGCGCTTCGTAGTTGACGCCAGCGGCCAGCTCAAGCAGTACACGTGGGACCCACAGACGCAGAACTGGAACCCGTTCTGGTTGCAACCTGACGATCCATGCCGCGTTTACAATCTCTGTGGTCAATTAGGGTTTTGCAGCACCACGGAGCCATGTACTTGCATCAGCGGTTTCCAGGCTAAGAACGCCGTCGCGTGGAGATCTGAGGATTACAGCGACGGATGCGGCCGTGAAAGTGGTGATTCCGGCGAAAAGAATGATACTTTTGAAGCTGTTGGAGATCTTAGGTACGACGGCGATGTAGAGATTTCGCTGTTGCAGGTAAGCAAGAGCTCTTGCGCCAAAACCTGCTTAGGGAACTCTTCTTGTGTGGGTTTTTATCACAACGGCAAGTCCAATCTCTGCAAAATGTTACTCGAATCGCCGTTTAATCTGAAGAATTCGAGCTCCTCCACCGGAGATGTATTGTATATCAGAGAGCCAAGAAAAGAGAATTCAAAGGGAAGAATCACTAAATCCATCATTATAATATGCAGCGTTGTTGGATCAATATCAGTTCTAGTGTTGATCTTGTTTGTGCCATTGATTCTATTGAAGAGAAGTCGAAAGAGAAAGAAAACAAGGAAACAAGACGAAGATGGGTTTGCTGTTTTGAATCTAAAGGTCTTCTCTTTCAAAGAGCTTCAGATAGCTACCAATGGATTCTCTGAGAAGATTGGACACGGTGGTTTTGGAGCAGTTTTCAAAGGTACATTACCTGATTCTTCTACTTTTGTAGCCGTGAAACGCTTAGAAAGACCTGGAAGTGGTGAAAGCGAGTTCCGGGCAGAGGTATGCACCATTGGGAACATTCAGCATGTTAATCTCGTTAGGCTTCGAGGTTTCTGTTCAGAGAATCTTCATAGACTTCTTGTCTATGATTACATGCCACAAGGATCTTTGAGCTCCTATTTGTCAAGAACAAGCCCCAAATTGCTAAGCTGGGAATCTCGTTTTAGGATCGCCTTAGGTACTGCAAAAGGGATTGCGTATTTGCATGAAGGATGCAGGGATTGTATTATTCACTGTGATATCAAGCCGGAGAATATTCTCTTGGACAGCGATTACAATGCTAAAGTATCTGATTTTGGATTGGCTAAGCTCCTTGGTCGTGACTTCAGCCGAGTTCTAGCTACAATGAGAGGGACATGGGGCTATGTCGCTCCCGAGTGGATATCAGGTTTGCCTATCACGACAAAAGCCGATGTGTATAGCTTTGGAATGACATTGCTCGAGCTGATCAGTGGTCGAAGAAATGTCATTGTCAATAGCAATACATCGGAAGAGAAAGATTCAGAACCTGAAAAATGGTATGTGAAACAATGTCTTTGATTTGAAACCATTGATACATAAAAACAAACCATCAATGTTTATATATTTTCAGGTTCTTTCCGCCATGGGCAGCGCGCGAAATCATACAAGGAAATGTGGAGTTGGTGGTGGACTCGAGACTCAACCGAGAATATAACGTTGAAGAGGCGATGAGGATGGCAACAGTGGCAATATGGTGCATACAAGACAATGAAGAGATAAGGCCAGCGATGGGAACTGTGGTGAAGATGCTTGAAGGAGTTGTGGAAGTGACAGTTCCTCCACCGCCTAAATTGATACAAGCTCTTGTCTCCGGCGACTCATATAGAGGAGTGAGTGGCACTAGCTGCAGCGAAGGCCGTGGCTGTTCAGATCTAAATACGGGATTGTCTAGCACTGGCTCACGGTCGTCTTTCGGTAGACCATCTCCATGATCAATTTAGAGATGGGTTTTGTCTTAAATGTTTGGGGTTTTTTTTTTGCTCTCTAAGAGGGTTTAATTAGTGTATAGTGTATTTGTCTGTTCTATGAGATTAAAGATTAATGTGTCATTTCCCATTAAAAATAGGGATTTGCTTTACTCAACTGTAACTCATTCCTAATTGGTAACTTATTACTCGTTTAATATGATAAAAGTTAAGTGGATACAGTCATGAATCAACTCTATTTAATGTCAAATGTTAACTTTTACATCGCATGTCAAATTTAATGGTCCCATTAACAGCTAATGCTTGACTTAATCGAGCGTTAAACTTAACAGTAAAAAAATGGACTAATTTTGTCAAGTTGGTACTCTTCGAATGGTATATTCTTATAGAATCTGTATTCTATGAGAATCATCATCACGTGATTAGATCAAGAAACCCGCGTAGGAACATTTAACTATATTAACGGTCACAATAATCTCAAATCTTTTTTTAACTGGATGCTAGATTCTCTCTTCTCCTTCTCTACGGCTAACCTAAATCTTAGGCAAACCAGCAAAACAAAATTAGAAGAACAGACATAAAATGTTTTATTTGTCTTCTTCGATCTCAATTCTTGTCTCTAATCCTCCCCCACCTAGTAAAAACTTTTAAAAAAAAAAAAAAAAAAAAGAAAAAAAATTGACACAACCGGAGGACATGGAAATACCGGTTCGAGAGGAGAGAAGATCCTCATCCTCTGCCGGATTATTACCACAGACCATTGCCTTAGCAGCTGATGACGCCATTGAAAGTGGCCCATCCTCTCCGCTTCTCGTCAAAGTCTCTGTCTTCGAAACAGAGCATGAGACTACTAAGCTTCACCACGCTCCCTCAACTTTGATCGGAGAAACCACCGTTGACGCCGATTTCCCTCCGATTCAAAACGCTAGAGATGCTAAAATCGTATGTATGGTCGAATCTTCCAAGCTTTGGGTAATAGCTGCACCAATAGCTTTCAACATTCTTTGTAATTACGGAGTTAATTCTTTCACAAGCATCTTCGTCGGTCATATCGGCGATCTCGAGCTCTCCGCCGTCGCTATCTCTCTCTCCGTGGTCTCCAACTTCTCCTTCGGTTTCTTGGTGATTAATCATTAATCTCTAGTTTCTTATCCTCCTCCTCTGTTTCTTGCGTTTTCTCTCTAACTTTAAATGAAAACAAACTGCAGCTAGGAATGGCAAGTGCGTTGGAAACGCTATGTGGACAAGCGTTTGGAGCGGGTCAGACAGATATGTTAGGCGTTTATATGCAGCGTTCATGGCTTATCCTTCTCGGAACTTCCTTTTGCTTGCTTCCTCTTTACGTCTACGCAACTCCTCTTCTCATTCTCCTCGGCCAAGAACCCGAAATCGCAGAGATCTCTGGCAAATTCACAAGGCAAATCATTCCTCAAATGTTTGCGCTCGCGGTTAATTTCCCGACTCAGAAGTTTCTCCAGGCACAGAGCAGAGTAGGGATCATGGCCTGGATCGGTTTCGTGGCTTTGAGCCTTCACATTTGCATCCTCTACCTTTTTATAAACGTTTTCAATTGGGGGCTAACCGGTGCAGCGGCTGCGTTTGATGTCTCGGCTTGGGGAATCGCGATCGCGCAGGTTGTGTATGTTATTGGGTGGTGTAACGATGGTTGGCATGGGCTTTCTTGGTTAGCGTTTAAAGACGTTATGCCGTTTTTGAAACTGTCGATTGCGTCTGCGGTTATGCTTTGTCTTGAGATTTGGTATTTCATGACTATCATTGTCTTAACCGGACATCTTGAAGACCCTGTCATAGCCGTTGGATCTCTCTCGATCTGGTTAGCCGTTGGATCTGTTTTCGCAATCTCATACATTTACATTTTTTTCTGATTTCTAAAAACACCCTTTTTCTTACAGTATGAACATTAATGGATGGGAAGGAATGTTGTTCATAGGAATCAATGCAGCTATAAGGTAAAAACCAAAAACAAAGCAAATTTTCAGTTTTATAATGAAGATGATGATAGGCTAATACAATAAGTATGTTCAGTGTTAGGGTGTCGAACGAGCTAGGATCGGGACATCCAAGAGCTGCGAAATACTCGGTGATCGTAGCGGTGGTGGAGTCTCTCATCATTGGAGTAGTGTGTGCAGTTATAATCCTCATAACACGAGATGACTTTGCAGTGATTTTTACGGATAGTGAAGCGATGAGAAAAGCGGTGGCTGATCTTGCTTACCTTCTCGGTATAACGATGATTCTCAACAGTTTGCAACCGGTTATATCTGGTAAATGAATTGAGAGATTTGTGTTTATATATGTAAGAAAAATACGAAATATTGTTTGAAGTTTTGGATTTTGAGCAGGTGTTGCAGTAGGAGGAGGATGGCAAGCATCGGTGGCTTATATCAACTTGTTTTGTTATTACGTTGTTGGTTTGCCTCTAGGTTTTTTTCTAGGTTATAAAACAGGACTTGGCGTACAGGTAAAGCATAAAACTACTAACCGGTCTTGTTTTCTTTGGTTCGGTTCGTTTTGATAAAATTACCTTTATATGGTTATAATATTTCAGGGGATCTGGATTGGTATGATATTTGGGACTACTCTTCAGACTCTCATCCTTGTGTACATGATATACATAACCAATTGGAACAAAGAGGTACTTTTAATTTAAAATATTCAAATGAAAAAAAATTGATTTAATGTACAATATATAATTTTATTTTTTTCTTAGGTCGAACAAGCTTCCGAGAGAATGAAACAATGGGGAGCTGGATATGAGGAATTAGAGAAGATAGTAACATAGAACTTTTTGGGAACAAAGATATATAATTCATTTCACTATTTCTTGTAAATACCTATATATTTTTTTGTGTATATCAACTTTTTTCACCAAATTGTATATACCAAAGTAAATTTCTGTTACATTTGTAACTCTTATGAATGATACTCAATTGAGTAATAGAGGAATCAGTGAATGAGCAGTCAATCATTCTGTTTTTTTCTCATAATCCTCCTATCCAATCATTTATTTATCACCTACTACAGGCGGTGGAACTGTAAGCTGTTGGGCAGTAAATGCAACCGATATCCCCAGTCTCCGGTTTTCGTCTTGCTTCCTAGAACAATTCTCTTCATTTTATCATAAAAATAAAATAGGAAAATAATTTACTTTTAAAAGTTTTGCAGAGTTATCGAAGCGATTAATTTTGGTTACAACCGTCTCGTCGCAATCACATCATCTTCGTCTTCCTATTCGATAATTGATCTTATCGCTTCCGATCTCATCTATTGACTCTGTAAGTAATAACCGATTCGTTCCTCTTCCTCGATTCTCTCCGTCAACGATCCATTATTCCATTTGTTCTTCGTTACTAGTCAGAGAGATCTGTTTGGTCTAGTCTTTGGTTTAGTATCGAAGTTTCTGATTTTATTGGAATATGTTCATTGATTAGACAGTTTTGTATCTGCAAAATCACCAGTTGATCTTAACTATCAAAAATTATTTCCATGGTTGATCGTTTTTTTTTGTTGGTAGTTAATGAATTTCATAACCAAAGTTGACTTATAACCTTTATCTTTATGAGATATTCATTAGTTATGTCACGAAAATTGAAACACCATTGTTGCTTAAGCTTTGAATAAGTATTTGTTAATATTTTTGGAATAAACAGAGGTTTTTATATTGTTGAATCAGCTATAGATTCTTGACCCTGTTATTCCACTAGTTTGATTGTTTGTTGTCGTCTGCTCAACTTTTGTAAGCTATTATATGACAGGTTCTTGTTGACAATGGCTGAGAAAGATGAATCAGCTACACGTGGTAATGATTGGGAAGTTGTATCGCTTACAGCTTCAGCTTATGCTGCTGCTCCTGGTCCCAAACAAGTAGTAGACTTGAAAGATGATGATGACAAGGAAGTTACTCGTTACCAAGCAGAAACATCTCATCCTTTATACATGTCTCGCCACTTTGTTTTCCCACCAACTGATCTTGAGAATATAGCTACGGATCCTACTGAGCTTACCGAGGCAAGCAAGAAGATAGATTTTGGATTCTCTGTCGAACAAGAAACCGGGTCTTGCGGAAAGGAAGAAGGAGGTTTGTCTCTGAAAGGGTTGAACTTATCTGGTGATTTTGAGTTTTCAGATGAGAAAGGCAAAACAGAAGAAAACGTTTACGAGACAGCCATTATTAGTTCTCTGCACGATGAAAGAAGAGCTATTGGTGGGTCACAACGTGTGTATGAACAGAACGAACCTGTTCTTGAACCCACCGAGCCAGTTACTCCATCTGATGTTTCATCAGATACTAAAGATGATGTCCCACCTAGCGAAGCCTGGTGGAAAAGAAGCGCTGCGTCATTGATTTCACAAGCGAAAGAGACGAACACGGTTTGGTCGATTTTCATAGCTGCAGCTGTAATGGGAATTGTGATTCTTGGCCAACAATGGCAACAAGAGAGGTGGCAGGTTTTGCAGCTTAAGTGGGAATCAAGCATTGGGAACGAGGTATATATATTAACTATTAGAAGCTCCGTGGTTAAAACATACACATACGATGTGTATCTAATACTATTTGGTTGCAGAAAGCTGGAAGATTCATGGGGCCGATCACTCGCCTGAAACAAGCATTTGTCGGGGGACAGCGACGGGATTCATTCATCCGGGTCAGCTCCCAAAACGACCGTTAAAACGTAGACGACAAAAGGTGAGTAAGCTTTGATGATGACGATAAGAACAAATGTAGCTCTTTGGGGGTCGCAAAACATAACATAATGGTAATGTCTAAATATGGTTTTTAAAATGTTACGTGCTTTTCAGGTCAGGGTTTGTGAGTATGGTTTGTAAATATTTGGTGTTTATTTCTTTTGTGTGGAAGAATCATTTACCTCTTTGATGATTTTGGAATAACAATGCCTTAATATTGCTTTCTGTTTATATCAGATATTCAGTTCTTTACGACGCCCAAGTTATGATTTAAAATACCCATCGATCCTATCTATGGGGTAATTAGGGTTTTCGGTTTAGACTTTAGTGTTAATTTTTTACAATGGTGATTTTAATTTGTCCTTGTTACGAAATTTAAAATAGAGACAAAATATTAAATCGAACAATTCAATTATATGGTAGAACAGAACAGTTTATTTCAAAAGTGGAAAAGAATTCCAATAAAATTAGGTTGAAAGACAACAACACTGAAGGGTGTCGACACTAGGATTAGGAATACAATGACTAGGTTTGCCTCCACAAGTCGCGATACAATCATCTGCCATTTGGCATGGTCCTTTGAATTCACATTCTGGAAATTGATCATCCATAACTCCTGATCATAATCAAAAGTTATCACCATCACCATCATTTTCTTTTAGTAATCTATGAAATGAATATAACAATCACATATATATATGTGTGAAAAAGTTAAAGATAAAAAGAGATCTTACGAGTGGATTGTGTTTTGTTAGCCAGGAGTACTGAAACAATGATCATGAACACAACAACAAAGTGAAGCTTTGAGTTTCCCCACGCCATTTTTATGTAGAACTTTCTGCTATATACTTTTCCACAACTCTTTGAATGAAAAACTAAAACGATGAGCTATTTATATATATATAGATGAATGTCAAATTTAAACCAAACATCATCATTTTAAAAATCAATCATTCATGGTTGATTGATTTTGTTCTTTATGATGTTTTCTTTTTCGAAAGATAATCATAAATGTACGTACCAATCACAATTATTTTCTTTTACCGACCGTATCAATCACATTTAATATGTGTGTGTACTGTGTAGACACTATGTTTTTTTTGGGAAAATGCCATATATACATGACCTAATCAAAACTTCAACAAAAATTCACAAAGTTTTCAAAGAACATGCATATTTTTTCCGATTCACTTAAGTGAAGTCGGGGAATAACGATTCTAAACAATGTAATTTATAAAGGACTGACAATGTGATCCTCTTTTTCCTCTTATGGTGTGACATATGAGCTGATTTAGTTGGAGTGAGGTGGGTGAAACATTCAATTCATTCTCCATCTTCACTGCTAAGCTTCTTGCCTTTTCATATGTGGAATAACATAATGACATAGCGATTCAATGATTATGTATGTGTATCTTCTTTGAATCACACAATTCTATAATATTGGAATCAATTATTTGAAAGAATTCTATAAAAACTCATATTAATATAGTTTAATGATTGTTTTGTTCGATGATGCATATTTTGTTTAGCAATATATATATATATATATGTTCTTCTCTTCTTTTTTTTTTGATGTTTTAGTTAGTTGAACAGTTTCGTGCCTAAATGTACATATCTTCTCATCAAAACCAAAATTCCCTTAAAGTAAAGTTCAAAATTGGAACTTTAATTTCTAAAAACAAATCTTGTTTAGAGATCAGTCAACGATCGGTAGACTTTTATTTTTATTGTGAACCATCAGGTCTATCACCAATTGAACTTGTCTTCGTCCCACCAAAATAAGTCAACTACGATAATAAATGCTTTTGCAAAATCAGGTTGGCAAGCAATTTACACCGAAAATTAAATACATAATCATAATTCATCATTCGTATATGATTCTTCAAATTACTATATTCTTTGCATAGTTTTTCTATATATTACTTACTTTTCCACATTATAGTCATTTTCATAATCAGGAGATTTCGAGCAAAAGTACTCATACTACTTAGTACTATACTTCTAACAATTTGTACACTTAGTACTATTCTTTTTAAAAAAATTGTAGTACACTTAGTAATCTTAACATTTAAAATATTTAGGTTTTAAATGGATGTTATGTATGGAGTGTAGACCATGCAATTTTTGGGGTGGACAATCATAGCCGCATATATAGTTCATTTCTTTATGAAAACGATATGTAATTGGCCCGTGGCATCTTGCTATTTTTTTTTCTATCCACATTATAGATACTTATGAATAGTAAACAAAAAAAGGTCCAATCAGCAAACAGTTTTGTCCGCCCTACCGGCCGCACAATTAAAAACCTTTATGTTAACCAACTATAATTGAGATCATGGTGAACGAATTCAAAGCATGAAAAAATAGAAAAGAGTCAACGACGAGTTATAAATGCAATAATGCATATTGAGGTCTACAATCCATGTACAAGTTTTTCTGACATCTATACAGTTGTGTTCCATTTGTTACAATTACACACATATTTTCTGTCCTTAGTGAAATTACGAGTCAGTGTGTATATGAAAATACTTTTTGGCTTGAATATGTGAATGCAAATATACTAAACTACCAAATATGTATATACACTACTAGGCTACTAGAAACTACCAAATTCATATGTAAGTACTCTCTAGATACAATCCATATGAAAACTAACAAACAATATCCTACGAAATTAATTATATTTAAACTTATCAATACTACTACATGATTTTTGAAAACGTATTATTGTGTATAAATACAGCGGAAACTGCATTTAAGAATTTATGTTTAATATAAAACTTATATATACATGTATATTTATTACTGTAATAAAACAAGAACAGGTGAAGGGGAACTCGATCACAAGGTTTTCGCATTCAGCCCCTTTACAGAGTTATATTTGATGATGCTATTGCTTTGTGTGTGATGATTTATGGTTGCCTACTTACTAATTAATATGTATATAGTACTATTACTATGTATGTGAAACATATGTCACATACATTATTATATGTATTTATCTATCATGTGCTTGTGATCTGCAGATTAATATCATCATTATACTTGATGAATGCAATTGCCTCTTTGTGCGTGATGACTATGATTGCCTACTTGCCTACTATGTATGTTAGTACTATATGTTGCGAAACAGATGTCACATAGATGATACATTACTATATATATATATATATATATATATATATGTATTTTATGTCATGTATTTATGATATGCAGTATGCACTATGCAGAGTTACACAAGTCAGCCCCCTTTGACTTTAATTCATATCTCATGAATGTCTTGACATCTAATCCTACTAGAGATTTGTGCATGCACACAATTCATCTTCTTTTGTCATCTGCAAATTTTTGGTTAAATATTCCCATTTCAACAATTTGGTTGGGATGTCCAAATGTATAGTAGTAGAAAAAAAAATGTAATAGAGAGCCCAACAAAGGTCTAAACAAAGACGCATTAAAATGTGTTTCTTTCTTGTGGGATTAATCAATCGCTTTAAAATTTTCTTCACTATGGAAGACAATTAAAAAAAAAGAAGGAAAACAGATAAAAGAGTCACGAGTTGCTTACCAAATCACTCCCAAAAATTAAGAGCTGATAAACCAAAATGAGAAGACTAAATATCACGTCTCCTTTTTCTCTATTTATTATTAATCGATCGAGGGATTAAAAAACAAAACAGTTTTCAACAAAACATGACTATTGGTTTAAGATCACTTGCAAAGTCAGACCTAGAATGTGTATTAGTAAACAATGTAACCTTAAATATTAATTATCTCATGCAAACCCTAGCTAGTGTCATTACCTAAACTAGATACATGCGTAATGTGTCAAACTCTTCTTACCTTTATTAAATGTAAATTTAATTATTAATAAAAAAGATACTTCTTCTTATTATTCTCACCATATTTTTCTGTGCCTTGGGTCTCAACTAATCTCATTTAATTTAGCACACAGAGTACAACACATAAGTATAAGTATATAGTAGTATAATATTATCACAGATTCACACAGAAATTACTCTAATATATATATATATATATATATGTGTGTATATATGTATAAATATTAAAGAGTCATTTAATGGATTCATCATTAAATGATACAACTCTTCTTCCCTGTGCAATTTCTCTCCTACATACCATCTCACACAATTAACCCATTCTTGACTTCAAAATCTGAACAGCCTTTAAAAAAATTATCTCCAAAACCATAAACCAAAAACGAGTTTTAACAGATGAAATTTCAAATCTCATTCAATTAGGAGACACTCTCTCAACAATCTTCATTAATGAGGGTTGCTGCTTCGGATGGCTAGCAGTAAACAGCTATTTTTCATCCACTCATTTTTCTTCTTAATGCCATCTTTATTTCTCTATATATTTTCCCAAGAAAACCATATCCCTTATTGTACTATATCTTTCATTTATCTCTCGAACATCAGTTTTGGAACACACTATTGAGTCTCCTTAACTTTTCCATTTTAGTTTCAACCTGAGATATGGATGTATCCAACACTATGCTTCTTCTAGCTCTTGTTGCAGCTTACTGGCTATGGTTTAAGCGGATCTCGAGGTGGCTCAAGGGTCCACGTGTCTGGCCTGTATTAGGCAGTCTTCCTGGTCTGATCCAGCAGCGTGATCGTATGCACGACTGGATCACTGAGAACCTTCGTGCCTGTGGCGGCACGTATCAGACTTGTATCTGTGCCGTTCCTTTCTTGGCAAAGAAGCAAGGTCTCGTGACTGTCACGTGCGATCCCAAGAACATCGAGCACATGCTCAAGACCCGGTTCGATAACTACCCTAAAGGTCCTACGTGGCAAGCCGTTTTCCATGACTTCCTCGGCCAAGGCATCTTCAACTCCGACGGTGACACTTGGCTTTTCCAGCGCAAGACCGCTGCTCTTGAATTCACCACCAGGTACGTATACAACCTTCTTAACCAGACCGGCCCATTCATGCATGTGTTATTATTGGTTCAATTATATACATAGCCAAATCCAATTTTCATAATTCAATTATTGTTTTTTTCTCCGGTTTACTCACTTGATTTGGTTTAGTTATGTAAATTGTTGGCTAAAGGAATTGGCTTTGTGAATTGTGCTGCAGGACGTTGAGGCAAGCCATGGGTCGGTGGGTAAACCGGGGAATTAAGCTCCGGTTCTGTCCGATTCTTGAAACGGCTCAGATCAATTGCGAGCCGGTTGATCTCCAAGACTTGGTTCTACGGCTAACATTCGACAACATTTGCGGTTTAGCATTCGGGAAGGACACTAGAACATGTTCACCTGGACTACCTGAGAACGGCTTCGCATCGGCTTTCGACCGAGCCACCGAAGCTTCTCTCCAGCGGTTTATTCTGCCGGAGTTTCTATGGAGGCTGAAGAAATGGCTGGGGCTCGGCTTAGAAGTCAGCTTGAGCCGGAGCTTGGGAGAGATCGATGGGTATCTCGACGCTGTTATTAATGCACGTAAAGAAGAATTGCTGACTCAGCAAGAAAGTGGGGTCCAAAGACACGACGATCTCCTCTCCCGTTTTATGAAAAAGAAAGATCAGTCCTACAGTGAGACGTTCCTCCGACACGTGGCACTTAATTTCATACTAGCTGGACGTGACACGTCATCAGTGGCACTGAGCTGGTTCTTCTGGCTTATCACGACGCATCCAACGGTCGAAGATAAGATCGTCCGCGAGATAGGCTCCGTTCTGATGGAGACACGTGGAACCGATATCTCGTCGTGGACGGATGAGCCGTTGGAATTCGATGAGGTCGACCGATTGGTTTATCTGAAGGCGGCGCTCTCCGAGACGTTGAGGCTTTATCCATCGGTGCCGGAAGACTCGAAGCACGTCGTGAACGATGATATCCTGCCGGACGGAACTTTCGTACCGGCGGGATCGTCCGTGACTTACTCGATCTACGCGGCGGGAAGGATGAAGACGACGTGGGGAGAGGATTGCCTGGAGTTTAAGCCGGAAAGGTGGATCTCGCCGGAGGACGGGAAATTCGTGAATCACGATCAGTATCGATTCGTGGCGTTCAATGCCGGACCAAGGATTTGCCTGGGAAAAGATCTAGCGTATCTGCAGATGAAAACGATAGCTGCGGCGGTGTTACTCCGGCACAGACTGACGGTGGCGCCGGGACATAAGGTGGAGCAGAAGATGTCGTTGACTTTGTTCATGAAGAATGGGCTTCTGGTCAACGTGCACAAGAGGGATTTGGGAGACATGATGAAAAGTCTGAAAACAAAGGAGAGAAACGACGTCATCGTTCTTAACGGAAAATGCAACGGCGTGATTGGTGAAGGCGTCGCTGTTAATGCGGCTGTGGCGGTTGCCGTGTAGACGGCAAAAGTTCAACATATGTTTTCGGGTTAATAATATTTTTTACTAAACTAATACATACATTTTCGCTTGGGTTTTTGTGATTGTGGGGTAAAAGTAAAAACATTGATTTCGGTTGTGCTATATAAAATTGTAAGCAAAAAATACTCTTTTTCTAAATTAAAACTTTGGTTGTTTTTTACTACTGTAAGCTTTTACATTTTGATTCTTCTTCCCATCAAATTGTAAGCTTTAAAAGAGTCCCAAAAATAAATTAAAAAATACATTTTCGTTTTTAACTTCTTGTTACTTTATGAAAACAGACCAGACAACCATTTCATATTTGATCTCACTATCAGATCAAATTTATAGGCAGAGAAAGACAAAATATAAAGCTTTATTCGCACAATTTCACTGCAGCTATTGGTTACTTGGTTCTCTAGTCGAGAATTTTCTCTCCGG
Source organism: Cardamine flexuosa (assembly GCA_963555745.1). Lineage (NCBI taxonomy): Eukaryota > Viridiplantae > Streptophyta > Magnoliopsida > Brassicales > Brassicaceae > Cardamine > Cardamine flexuosa. The sequence continues at coordinate 20,751,140 of OY743221.1, read as the reverse complement.
TAGCGAACAAGTTCCAGATCAAAGTTCCAATTAGATAGAGTGCAACTGCTACTTTGAACACATCATCCCATGAGCCTAAATATTTAGGTATAAAAGACAAGTCCCTTTAGTAAATTCATAGAAGCCCAAAACTGTGTGCTTAGCAAGAAAGTAAAAATAGTAAATACCTCGTTGAAGGATGTAACCAGTAGCTGCGGTGCCAAAGACACCAGCGAGGACTCCTGCTGTGTTTGAAAGTCCTAAGAGTACACCCTGTGATCGAAGCCATAGTTAATGATCGACGCCAATCATTTTCAAGATAAAATAAGTTTGGTGGGAGAGTTAATAAAAAGAGAAAGTATTGATGTTATCTTACAGCGTATCGTGGGCCAATGTCTTGATGATTAGAGTAGAGACCCGACTGAGAGAATGCGTCAGAGCCCTGTTGGGGACAACATGAGTCTTTATGTCAGAGCTGTACACAACTCATGAATGTTTCTAAGCAAGACAACTGTAAGTTATTTTGATGCAGACATTGCATTTAAAGTTATCTTCAATTATAGTAGTTGTACTCTTAGAAGAATAAAGTTGTGTCGGCAGGTTAGGAAGTCAAACATTGCATTATGCTTTTTAACAGTTTCGAACTTTAGTATGTACAATCAAATATGCATAATTGTTCTGAACCCTTTTAATCATATGATAGTTTGACAACAATACCTGACTGCATGCCATGCAGAGAACAGCCATTGCTGGAGTTTTGACATGACTCAGCTGAGTCAGGAAGAAGGCAGGACCCAGAAACCCAATTGATTGCATGATCTGCAACATTGTAGAGTTTATTAGCTAGAATGTATCCTTTGGAGTAGTCTTAATTGATCCATGAGAATAGTTTTTTTTGTTATCAGAGAAAACAAAGAGTGTAATTCTTGCCTTCCGAACAGCTGTAATTGAAAGACCTCTGCTCACAAGAGTATCCGCAATCCAACCTCCAATATTAGCGAAAACAGCCATGGTTAACCATGGTAAGACACATAGGAGCCCAGATTCAGTGAGGTTAAACTTCAAGACCTACAACGTGATCAAAGACCAACAATAGACTTTGATTCTTTTTACTTGTTCGTAAAAATATTAAACAGTAAGGATATAAGCAAAGTTAAACTTCATGCCTGATTGTAATATGTGGGCATCCATGTCAATAGTATGAATGTTCCCCAATTATGGCAGAAGTGAGAAATTATGAGAGCCCAGACAGGGGGTTTAGACAGTATTAGCTTCCATGGAATCACTGTAACAGGTTCCCGTGGTTTGCTACCTCCGAGTATGACCTTCTTTTCTTCTTCACTTAGCTTCGGGTCATCCTTGGGAGAGCTATATGCCTGAGGGGAAACAAAACAAGTGTTTACAAAAACAGTTTCCTATTGAAAGTTTTGTAGATATCAGTATCTAGGCTCATGCCATGGAGAGGAGTTCATACAAATTTTAGCCATAGTGCAAACCATATACTTCCAAGGGAGCCAAACGAATAGAAAACAGATGGCCAACCGAACTTGTGGATTAGCATAGGAGAGAATGCCAATCCTGTAACAGAACCGAGATACATGCCACTGTAGACTAGTGCAAGTGATCTGCTTCTCTCTGAGACAGGTATCCATTTAGAAAGCATGTTGTTCATAGCAGGCATAGCAACACCCTGGAGACAGAACCTACCAGTGAGAAGATGTACAGGTCTGAGACAAGTATAGGAATAGAAAAGAAATACAGAAGAGGCCAACCTCGCCAATTCCCATGAACGCCCTCACGACAAGCAAAAAGGGGAGACCAAGTTTCGCAGCAATAGGTGTCATAATTGTGGCAAATGACCACCAGACAACACCAAAACCTAGAACCACCTTACCACCAAACTTGTCTGCCCATATACCACCCAGAATCTATATTCAAGAGCATATGAGCACGGTTTAGGCTAAAGTTAGAACAAGTTTACCCTCTCTTTTGAGTTCTATAAAGCATCATCCTACAGAGAGTGATTGTATAAGACCTGAGTAAGTAAATATCCCCAGAAGAACGAGGACTGAATTAAGCCAACTGTCGCACTGTTCCAGTTATATTGTTGTGACATGGGAAGAATTGCAATGCTCATGTTCACCTGCCACAAGCATGTCATTAGGAGAAATATATTTTGCAAATTTGTACAAAATGAGTAACATGTACTTACACGGTCCATATTGCATAGAAGAAATGATGCAAAGCATAACAGCACTATGACCCAACGTCTAGGAAACTGCTGCCACCATGGAGATGAGTTCTGTAGATTTCCTTCAACTAAAATAGCTTCAGCTGACCCATCCGCTGATGGTGGCAGTGATTCTACAACTCCATCTGTAATATCAGACTCCTCTGATTTGTAGTAAGCACGAGATCTGTTTATCTTGCTATTTCCAAATTCTTTGATACTGTTCCTAAACCTAATTCTACAATCCATTCTTGGTTGAAGGAAAGATCCAAAACTTCTCCTCTGTCCCAGTTGATACTGTAAACTAGCTTGTAGAGACAAAATCTTCCGAGTTTGCAATGCTACAATAAAAAAGATGCTTAAGCATATAAATTGCACAGTGGAGTGAAGCAGAAGAAGCATCAAAGATGGGAGATAGTACCATTTGGATAAAGCATAACCCTGTTGGAAACCTCAGCATCACATTTTCCAAGTCTCCGATACAAAAGACCTCTTTCGTTGTGACCACCATTGCCTACAAAGTATGAGAAGATTTGTGATTTTGATACCAAAGTAGAAGATAATTCAGTTATAAAAGTGTTGAGTATCACTTATCCTAATATCTCGAGATTTCAGGTATACTGAGAAATTTACTAAAACCTAAGGCAATGCACACATTGATGATATCTCTATACAGAATCTAGCGAATTTGCTACACGCTCAAAGCCTACCGATAAGCAAATAGTAAATTAAGCCACCGATGAGTGAGATACCTGAGCCGATGAAGGAACCGAAGTTTCTGTTTGAAATCAAGCCACCGAGGGCCATGTTGCCTGCTTCTCAGAATATAAAAACTCCGGGGAAGAAGAAGTGAGAGTTTTCAAGCTTCTTCCATAGAAACGGAATAAACGAAGGTTTGAAATAGTCCGAGAGGATAAAGCCGAGAGAGAGAGAGAGGCTCTTCGGCTTATTCAGTGAAGCGGGAAAGTCCCTATTGGCCATATGGGGAAGGAGATGAAAGGGGGGTCGAGAAGGTGACACGTGGCACATCATCTTCTACTCGTTGGAACCTCCGTTCCCAGTTACGAATCTACCCCCATGTTGCAACCTCAAATATCCCTAGCTGATTGGTTGAATTTCAGGGGTATTATTGGAAGTTTGTTTGGAAAATATCTGAGCCGTTACCGCCGAAGATGACCTCACCTTTAGAGGCAGACAAAAGAAAAAGCAGGTTGGTAGTCGAAGAACATATTCTGACACGTCATTATTGGGCTTTAATTGGGCCTTTAATTCCAATTTTAGGTATGATGATGGGCTTAGCAGACAAAATTCGACCCAAGATCTTTTTAGTCATGTGTGTCAGAAATATATTACTCTTTGGTCATTTAAATTTTCCTTTGTCGATGAGGCTTGTAGTAAAAGAAGAGAGCCATTATCCAAAATTAACTTAGTCCAATAAAATAAAAATGTTCTTTAAATATGAAGCTTTATTATATACAAATACATCCGTATACAAATGGCATCACAAAATAGTTTTTTAAGGGAATATAAACCTGTTCGACAGGAAGAAAAATATTGATATTGAATTACAATAACCAAATACATCTTCAATTAAAAATACATTTCCTCTCTCCACCAATCTACCATAATACCATATGATGACAATATATCCAGCAATCACACACATGTAAGAATTATATGACCCAACTTCACTCCCAAGTCAATGGCAATTAACGAGAAATAATCTTGATGAACGATCACTTCTTGAAGTTGTTGATAGACTCCACCTTGCCGTCATTATCTCCGAGCAAAAGATACTTATCCTTGCGAGTAAGTTGGGTGCATTCGAATCCCAAGTAGGCGCCGATAACTTTCTGGACGTAATTGGCCACCTCGATCGGACTCTTTCCGCCGCCGTTTACGGTCATTTCTTGAGGCAAACGATCCAAGAAAGTGATTTGGTAGGTCGGTCTTGGATTCATGAAGAAGAAGTAAGGGTCCCAAAACTTCACACCCCTCACAGTTGTCGCGTAGAACATTCCTTGTTTACAGTTAATCGCCACTGGCACGATCCTGTCGCTTAGCTCTGCGAATAGAGCGCTAAATCTCAGTAGATACTCTTCTCTACACGTCGTGCCTTCAGGACATATCACCAAGTCACCTATCATACACCAAAACAAGCTTTAACTAGTGTACTAATGTGAATGTAAAACAATGGTAATTAGGTACCTTTCTCGAGAAGTTTTCTCATGCGAGCAGCGTCGGTGACACGGTCACGGGTGAGTGCAACAACAGGAATAGGAGAAAGCATACGGGAGAGACGAGAGACACTGTAAGTGACGCAACAGATCCTACGTGTAAGAGCAATGGCAACAATGACTGGATCAATTGCAGTACGGTGGTTGAGGACATAGAGGTTGCCCGGAGTTCCAGGGGAAGGAGGCGGAGGAAGGTGGCCACGAACGGTTAAGTGGATTCCGAACATTTCGTAGCCGTAACGGACTAATGGTCCGGGTAAAAAAAAGTTGAAGTAGATACGAATGATGGAGAAGATGAAACCGAAGGGAAGCCAAAGGTATGTGATTATGGCGTTTAATGGCGTTGGACGTTTGACTAAACGCCCGTCGTGGAAGATTATGCGCTTTTTCAAACGTTGTTTTGGAATTCTTGTGGCTGACGACTTGCTCTCACCAACCACGTAACCTTTCTGTTATACATGCATATAATACCAAAAACTTGAAATGAATCATTAAAGTAAATAAAAACTAATCAACTCGAATGTTTATTAATTTCAGACGTATAATTGAAAATGTATAAATGTCTCTAAATTGTTTAATATTTAGATTAAGCTTTTTGTGTTTGTTTAAGTTCATTAAATGGACAGCCCAAAATATGGGTGGTAGAGAGCAAAAGGAAAAAGAAAAAGAAAAGGAGGGAGACCCGTGGCGTGAAGTGATAGGCTGGCTACATTTATGAACCTTACTAATTGGCTTGCTACAAAATCAAATTTATACTAATTTTATTATGTTTATAAGATTCATTTCACGCGTATTCATTTTGACATTAATCCAGTCAACAAGTTAAACTAGTAATTTGTTCAGCCTAATTAATGAAAAACACATGACTAGAAAGAAAAGAAATAAAAAGTATTACTTGAAGACAAAACAAAATTACCTTGCAGATAGACATAAAGTCGTGATCGGAGGTCCGGTCACCGAGACCAATATCGGGTAATTCATCACCAAACTCTTTCAAAATGGCTAATCTCTTAAGATCACGGACAAGAACACCAGGCTTCTTCACAAACCCAGTAGCTCTATTGGTTTTAGGGTTCACTTCAATCTCTGTTCCCAAAACTTTATCTCCTCCAAGATAATCCTTCACAAACGCATCAACCATCACTATAGGATTCGCCGTCACTACCACTTTCCTCTTACACTTATCAAACACCTCAAAACTATCTTTCCTCACGTCCGCCGCATAAAACCTAACCAAATTCAACAACAGCAAGTCAGCAACAACAAAAGACATGTGGATGAATATATTTAAAATCGTTGTTAGCTAGATATGTGGATATAGAGGCTTTATACCGTGGAAGAACGGCGCGAGAGACGAGTTCGATGTCGCGGAGTTTGAGACCAGCGAAGGAGATGAAGATGAAGATCTGAAGGCCAAGAGATTCAGAGCCGAATAGGTAAGAAACAATGACGATAGGTAATGATAGAAGGAGGATTAATCCACGGAATAAGCTTCCAGCTTCAACTGCAACAAGCATGAAGTAAGGGAACGAGCTTCTCGAGAGAAGCAGAGTCCCGTCTAGATCTGCCGCGATTGACTCATACTCTCCGCCTCTACATTCTTTTATCGTGGGAAAATTTCGAATCTTCTTCGCCGGAGACATCTTGATCCTCTCTAGTGAATGGCAAACTAATGTGCAAAGAAAGAGAGGGAACGTTCTGTTTTAAATGCAATAGTCATCACTGAAATTACCAAATTGGGTTTATACATCAAGTCATATTTCATCTGAATCTAACCTATATATATTTTTCTTTTTCTTTTTTAAAGCAATAAACGAGGGGGCTTAAGGGAAGCCAAACCCAACAAAGAAAAACAGAAAGCGACCCGAAGATAGCAAAAATAACAATAACATGCAGTAGCAAAAACAACACAAATTAGATCACAAGCATTACTTTATCTTATATCTTTATTTATGTTTACACAAAGTACGTAAACTCTATCGAATTTATTACATGAAAATGACTTATCTGATATGCATATATATATATATATATATATATATATATATATATTAGATTAAGACCCGTCCAATGGGCGAGTTTTAAGCTTTTTTATCTAATTAAATATTTATTATTAATGATATATCTTAAATTGTTTTAAAGAAATAAAAATTATTTTTATTAGAGAAAATATATTTTTTTAAAATTCTAGTTTTCTACATGAATAAATTAATTAAATTTCTATATAAAATTCTTTTTATAAAAATATTAAAAATATATATAATGTCCAAAAATTTTTGGCTCATACATGTTGTCTTTTTTTTCAACTACCATATTAGATAGCGAGGACAAAATATATAAAACCCGAAAAACTAAACCAAATCCAACCCAAAAAGGGGTACTAACAAAAAATAAATCCAAATGGATCCTAAAAATCAATATTCAAAAAACCAAACATAAATTGAACCTAACCGAGAACCGAATGATTACCTAAAATACTCAAAATACTATTATATAACCAAAAATATTAATATTATTTAGCTTGATATAACTCAATTAACCAATAATTATAAACAAAAAGTATCAATTATTTTTATATCATATAAGTAAAATACCCAAAATTAACTTAAATATCTGAAAATTTCAGGTTATTAACTCTTTGTTAAATCATTTTTTTCTTCATACACACTTGATTTTACTGTACAATTTAACTCAATTTTCAATCATATTAAAATCTGACTATATCCTCATGTATACTCCATATAAATTAATAGAATCAAAAACCGAATAGATACCCGAAATACTCGATATACAATTATATACCGAAAACTATTAATACTATTTATACTTGATATATCTCAATTATCCAAAAATATCAATTATTTTTATATCAAATAACTAAAATACCCAAAATTAACCAAAATCTGAAAGTTTCAAGTTATTAGGTTTTTGCTAAATCAATTTTTCTTCATACACACTTGATTTTGTCATACAATTTAATTTAATTTTTAATCATATTTAAATCTTACTATATCCTCATGTATATTCCATATAAATTAATAGAACCGAATAGATACCCGAAATACTTGAAATATAATTATATATCCAAAACTATTAATACTACTTATATTTGATATACCTCAATTACCTGAAAATGTCAATTATTTTTATATCAAATAAGTAAAATACCCAAAATTAACCAAAATATCTGAAAGTTGTAGATTATTAACTCTTTGTTAAGACAGTTTATCTTCATTACTTCATACACACATGATTTTGCTATACAATTTAACTCAATTTTCAGTCATATTTAAATCTTACTATAACCTCATGTATACTCCATATAAATTAGCAAAAGCCAAAAAATTTATATCAAAATATTATACATTATATGAAATAATTATCCATATATAACTAATATTATAAAACAATTAAAATAAATGACAACAGTATTAATAATTTAGTAGAAAACCATGAAACTTGAAAAAATAATATTGCAAATAAACTAAATTTAGGTTAAAACGTATAAATTGTTCTCGAATCTAAATAATATTAGAATATAAGTATCCAAATTTGAATAAGAATAACCAATTTTTAAAACGATATTTATTAAAATCATACTAATGTTGAATAAAAAATTATTTGTTTGAACAAATTTGAATAATAACTTGTTATATTTAAACTTTTTAGTTTTCGTTTTGGTATTTGTTTTAAATATATTTATTAATTTTAATTATTGATTAATTAAATTAACAATTTTGTGAATTCTTCTTTTTTTTTTACTTTTTCGAAAAACTACACTTTTTTGTTTTTGTATTTGTTTTAAATGTATTTTTAAAATTTAGTATTTGTTAGATAATTTAATATTTTTGTGATTCCCTTTTTTCCTTTTTAAAATTTTTTTACTCTTTCCAGTCTTTTTTTGGGATTTATGAATTTTAGTTGATGATTTGATATACTAACAATTACTAAATTTTCGTTTTTGTTAAATTATTTTTAATAATATTTTTATAATTTGACACGTGGCAAGATTTGAATGATTAGTGATACGTGTCAAAATCTCGTAAGTTATAATTTTGATAGGTGTCGGCTTCTGCTGAGTATAACTCAAATTTATGTAATAAGATATACATGGTAATATTGTTGCATTTGATCAAACGTTCCTTTTTTATAAGTTTAGCATAAACTAATCCCGTATTTCATATGAATCAAATTCGAAAATTGTGTAACCTATTTAAATTTGGAGACTACTTGTCTTAGATTTAACTTCAAATCCGAAAGAAGAGTTTCTTATGCGTTTCAAAACATTTCACTTATGCATATTCATTTCGGATTAGAGCACCTTATATTATAATATAGTAAAATTAACATAAAAATGTGTAATCACCAACAAATAAATAAATAAAAAGTCATCATCATGCAAGCTACCTAGGTAGATATATATTGTTCTCACTTGAGCTTTATCTGTGTATTCGACCGTTGGGGGTTGCACGGCCTTAATTAAATCACAGGTTTTCTTAAAACAATGGTCCATGGTAGTGTGTATCTAACTCAAAAGTCAAACCGATCGACCAACTTGAAAGAACAATCCAGTGGGTAATCCACATTGGTAAATGGTAAGTTCTACTTCTTTCTATCTCTTTATTTCTATTTTTTACAAAAATATATTTCTGTAGTAAAGTATTGTTTGTTCATCCACAAATGCTACGAACATCTCCGATTTCCTATTTTCGGAAAAAACTATTTCGTGTAAAAATTGATATTATGAATTTTGACTAGTCTAATTGTATAAAACCAATAAACTTTGTGGATCCAAGTAGCTGTTTATCGAAAATGATATTCTAATTTTTTAAAAAAATATCCGATATATATCCAATCCTAGAAGAAAGTCAGAAACGGTAATAAAACATAAGTGAATATATGTATACATTAACATTTGGTAGAGTTTATAAATATCCCACGCTGAACTTTTTGATATCTCTATATATAAAGTTGACTTTTCTCTCTTCCTATGATGTCAGATCAGCATCCACATCACATGCCAATTCATAATTCAAATTAAATATTTTATTTCATTTAGTCACTCATAAAATCATAATATACTTACAATTTATTCATCAAACACAAAAATAATAAAACGAATAATATTAAAAGAAATCATGGGAATAACAAAGCAAAGAAACATAAAAAAATCTAAAAAAAAATCTTAATCATATATGAATCTTCATTAACAACCTAAACATTCATAAGAAAAATACAAAATCTAGAAAAAAACTTAATCATATATGAGTCTTCATTAACCATCTAAATTTCATAAAAATATTTTTAATTACAAGTAATTCATTAAACATAAAAACAATTAAACCTTTATATGAATTACAAAAAAATTATAAAACCAATAAATTTAAATTAACTATTGGAACAAAAGCGCAAATAAAAATATAAGATAAATTAGACAAATAATGACAATTAAATCATATATAAATCTTCGCCAATGATCTAATTACTCATAAACAATCATTATATTACTTAAAACTAATTTATCAAACACAAATATGTTTTATTACACATCTGTATTAAATAAATGGCATCACAAAATAGTTTTTAGGGAAACAAAAACCCCTTGGACATTAAGAAAAATAATACTATTGAATTACAATAACCAAGTACATGTTCAATTAATAGATACCTTTCCTTTTTCCACCAATCTACCATATGATGACAATAGCTCCATCAATCACACACATGAAAATTCGTATATGACCTAACTTCACTCCCAAGTCAATGGCAATTAACAAGAAAAAATCTGGATGAACGATCACTTCTTGGTGTTGTTGATAGACTCCACCTTGCCGTCATTACCTCCAAGCAAAAGATACTTATCCTTGCGAGTTAGTTCGGTGCATTCGAAGCCCAAGTCGGCACCAATAACTTTCTGGACGTAATTGGCCACCTCGATCGGAGTCTTGCCTCCACCGTTTACCGTCATTTCTTCAGGCAAACGATCCAAGAAAGTGACTTCGTAGCTTGGTCTTGGGTTCATGAAGAAGAAGTAAGGGTCCCAGAACTTCACACCCCTCACTGTCGTCCCATTGAACATTCCTTGTTTACAATTCATCGCCACTGGCACAATCCTGTCACTTAGCTCTGCGAACAGAGCGCTAAATCTCAGTAGATAGTCTTCTCTACACGTCGTGCCTTCGGGACATATCACCAAGTCACCTATCAATATCATACACCAAAACATATCAAAAGCTTTAACTAGTTACAACTGTATAAACTGTTTCCCCACTTAAGACTAATGTGAAAGACAGTATAGTTAGGTACCTTTCTCGAGAAGTTTTCTCATGCGGGCAGCGTCAGCGACACGGTCACGGGTGAGTGCAACAGCAGGAATAGGAGAAAGCATAAGGGAGAGACGAGAGACACTGTAAGTGACGCAACAGATCTTACGTCTAAGAGCAATGGCAACAATGATGGGATCAAGTGCAGTACGGTGGTTGAGGACATAGAGGTTGCCCGGAGTTCCGGGTGAAGGAGGCGGAGGACGGTGACCACGAATGGTTAAGTGGATTCCGAGCATTTCGTAACTGTAACGGACTACTCTTCGGGGTAAAGGGAGGTTGAAGTAGACACGAATGATGGAGAGGATGAAACCGAAGGGAAGCCAAAGGTATGTGATTATGGCGTTTAACGGCGTTGGACGTTTGACTAAACGCCCGTCGTGAAAGATTATGCGCTTTTTCAAACGTTGTTTTGGAATTCTTGTTGCTGATTTGCTCTCATTAACCATGTAACCTTTCTATTATAATACCAAAAATGTGGATTGAGTTATTAAAACAAAACATGACAACTCAAATGTTGAGGCATATAACTGAATGTATCTAGCTAGTAGAATGTAGTATGTAACATATCTCGAAATTGTTTAATCAAGATTTAAACTAAGCTTAATTGAGTTGTATATGTTCATTAAATGGACTGCCCAAAATATGGGTGGTACTGTTAGGTAGTAGTTGGAGTAGAAAGCGAAAGAAAAAACAGTCCACGGGACCCATGAAGCGATATATAGGTTGGGTACATTTACTACAAAATCAAAAGAAAAATATTTTATAAGATTCACGCGTAGACATTTTGACGTTAATCCAGTCAACAAGTTTGGTTAGATTCTCAAGTTATCTTCTAAACTTGTCTTGATTACACTAATCTAATCACACTACTCAATAAATTATACTTTTCTGGCCTTTTAACGTAACTTTATCTGTGGATAACTAAACTACTTGGGTGGAGTGCAAAATGCAATATAGAATCGATTTAAATATAAACGAGATTTGAAAGATTCAAATAAATACCTTGCAAATAGACATAAAGTCGTGATCGGAGGTTCGGTCACCGAGACCAATATCGGGTGATTCATCACCAAACTCTTTCAAAATAGCTAATCTCTTAAGATCACCGACAAGAACACCAGGCTTCTTCACAAATCCGGTAGCCCTATTAGTTTTAGGGTTGACTTCAATCTCTGTTCCTAAAACTTTATGTCCTCCAAGATAATCTTTCACAAACGCATCAACCATCACTATAGGATTCGCCGTCACTACCACTTTCCTCTTGCACTTATCAAACACCTCAAAACTATCTTTCCTCACGTCCGCCGCATAAAACCTAACCAAAACCACCCAAATATTTCAACAACAACAACAACAAATAATCTATGAATATATTTGTTAGAATCTCTCATCGGTTATATAAAATGATTATCACTAATACACTAAGTATATGACAAATCCACTTATTGACAATTGGTTTTGAGTTGGAAGCCTATAGATATAGAGGTTTTACCGTGGAAGAACGGCGCGAGAGACGAGCTCAATGTCGCGGAGTTTGAGACCAGCGAAGGAGATGAAGATGAGGATCTGGATTCCAAGAGATTCAGAGACGAATAGGTAAGAAATAATGACGATAGGTAATGATAGAAGGAGGATTAGTCCACGGAATAAGCTTCCAGCTTCAACTGCAACAAGCATGAAGTAAGGGAACGAGCTTCTTGAGAGAAGCAGAGTCCCGTCTAGATCTGCCGCGATTGATTCATACTCTCCGCCTCTACATTCTTTTATCGGAGGAAAATTTCGAATCTTCTTCGCCGGAGACATTTTGAGACTCGCCTGAGTGAGTCTCTCTAGTGAATGGCAAAAGAATGTGCAAGGAATGAGAGAGAACGTTCTGTTTTAATTTTTAAATGCAACTAGCAAGTAATCACTGAAATTACCAAATTGGGTTTATACGGTTTTCAGTTTTCACCAAGTAAGATTTCATCTGAATCTAACCATAAATTATCTTTTCAATTTCTTACCAAACAAAAAAAAAAAAAAATCTTTTTTCAATTTTGTAAAGTCTAGGGCCACATATCGAAATTATAATATGATAATGACTTCATTCGATATTGTTGACTCAGTCACATTCGATCAAACTTTTAAGTTTAGCATAAATCACGCATTCTCTATAAATCAAATTCGAAAATTGTGTAACCTATTTGGACTACTTTGTCTTAGATTTAGCATAAAATCCGAAATGAAGAGTTTGTTCTGCGTTTCCAAACATTTCACATATGCATATACAGTTTCTTCTATGACTGGCCTTAATGGGTCTTCCTTTCACTTGCAGATGGGCTTTGATACCCTAGTCTTATGTGGACCCACTATGGGAGTCCATCAATGTGTACACGAAAGAATCACGTAACTCGTTCTGAGAGAATACTGCAATTTAAAACCAACAAACAAACAAAAAGATAAATAATGTAAAGGGAAATAACTAAACCATTGTTTTTACATAGACAAAGCTCATTAGAAATAGACCACATCCCAAATATATATATTTTGCTCCATACATTAGTAAAAACAAAAGCGTAGACATTACAGGAAACTAAAGAACAAATCAGGACCGTGGGATCTTGTTCATCGTTCAACTCTTGCTCTTGAAAGGAATGGCTCTGATGACAATCTGGTGATAGAGTGCTGCTAGAGCTGCTCCTATGAATGGTCCAACCCAGAAAATCCACTGCGACTCACACAATAAATTCAAATAAATTAGAATAAATGTTCAGAGTGGTCCTTGTAATTTATTTGTTAATTAAATAAAAGTTTACTCACATGGTCGTCCCAAGAGTGGTCCTTGTTATAGATAATGGCGGCTCCAAGGCTTCTAGCTGGGTTAATTCCGGTTCCGGTTATTGGAATTGTTGCCAAGTGTACCAAGAACACTGCAAATCCGATTGGGAGTGGTGCCAAAATCTAAAACACAATGACCAATTATTAGTCTTAACCGAACTCATAAACTACTAACTAAACCAATTAAACCGGAAAAGTGGGTTCCATACCGGGACGTGAGAGTCACGGGCGCTTCTCTTGGCGTCAGTGGCGGAGAAGACCGTGTAGACAAGAACGAAGGTTCCGATGATTTCAGCACCGAGGCCAGAACCCTTGGAGTAGCCGTCAGCGACTGTGTTGGCACCACCACCAAGAACCTGGTACGGCGTTGGCTGGAAACCCTTGACTACTCCAGCACCACAGATGGCTCCGAGACATTGCATTATGATGTAGTAGAGAGCTCTGGTCAGAGACAACTTCCGAGCCAAGAACAGACCAAATGTTACCGCAGGGTTGATGTGTCCACCTGAAATCAAATACACAAACTATTTGATACAGATTCCAGAAATGTACAAGCTTAAGCTGATAAGCCCAACCGTCAAAACAACCCAAATTTTCAAGCTTTACATTTTCTAGGGAAAACAGAGCATTAAACAGAGCACAAAAACAGAGGATTTCAGAAATTGCAAGAAACAAGCCCAATAAATTTCTGATTTTAGTTTTATTTTCCTAATATAGTTTTAACTTTATGAGAGAATGATATGGTAAAAAAGAAGAGATTCCATGGTAATTTACATAAATCTAAACATCAAAAGAAACGAAATGTTCTTACTTTCTCGGTTAGCTAAACAGAACAAATAAAGCAGAACAACGAACCAGAGATTTCCATAAGCTAAACGAATAAAAACTGAGAAAAAAGAGGGAAGAAAACCTGATATTCCAGCAGTACAGTAGACAAGAGCAAAGATCATGCCACCAAAAGCCCAAGCGATGCCTTGAATTCCAACAGAAGCACACATGTTTGGTGCCCTCTTCACTCCCATCACAGTCAACACTGTTATGTAAAGAAACAGGAAAGTGGCAATGAACTCGGCGATTCCGGCTCTCCAGAACGACCATGAGCTCAGCTCGCCTGGCTCGAACAGTGGCGCAGGTGGTGGCTCTTTGTAGTCCTTGTCGGTTGACTGAGCCGATGTCCCGATGGGTTGTCTCTCCGGGAACTTGTTAGCTCCCACTCTTACATCTTCTTCTTTCCCTTCCATTTCTCTCTTCTTTTTTCTTAGGGTTTTTCTCTATCCAGAAAGGTAAAAGTTTAGAGCTTTTTTCTTTCTTTCTTGTGTAGCTTTTAGTGTGTGGTTGATAGTGAGTGAATTTATAGAGGAATTGCCTAACGTCTCCACACATTTAATTCATTTTTTATTTGGCTATGACAAAATCAGAAAATAAAGTAGTATACCAAATAGTTGTTTTTTTGTCAACTAGTATAACAGATACAGTTAACACCTAATTATTGTATTGATTGTTGTAAGTTTATTTTCTCAAAAAAAAAACCATGTGTATAGTTGGGTTTACCTAAAGTGGTCATCATAATTTAGATGCCTAATTTTTTCAAAACTCTTCTCCGAAAAGAGCTCTTTTTAGTTGTTTTTTTTCTTCTCCGGTAATAAATTAAACTAGTCTAGTTATTTTGGTGAATGTATTGAGTAATTAATTATGTAAATGAACAGTTTAGTTTAAAATAAAGTAATGATGGAGGAGACTGGAGAGGGTTCTGGAACGTACCGACGTGCTCTTCTATAAAGACAAAAACCTGAGCTGTCTTTTCTTTTCATCTTGCCACACAAAAAAAAAATAATGGCCCACTTTTTTGTACGATATAACACAAATCGATAAAAAAACTGAAGGTACCCAATAAAGCCAGTTAAAATGGTAAAACAATAAAAATAATAACTTTGACTGGCTCTCCAACGAAACAATTATTGACCTTTGGAGAAAACAAGGTTTCATATCCGTTGGACTATAGTATAATGCCCTGCCAAAATCATATTAAATATTCTACTTATCATTCCAAAAAATATAATGAAAAAAAGTCATAAATTTAGTTTTACGTTGACAAGGAAACCTTTACGTTTTTTAGAAACCTTCACAAATTGTTTTCTTATGATTTTTTCAAAGAAAACAAAAACTGTTGACGAAAAACAGTGTTGCATAGGGATGAAAGTTATATAATTATCAACCTCCCAAGAGGTGCCTCTTTTTCACTTTCACTTTTGCTTAGCTTTTTAGTTTAAGAATTCGACCAGAAAAACATTAAATTTATTTGAAATTGTAAAAAAAAACATAAATTTTTAAACTGGTAAAAAAAACCTCAAACAATTGTTGATTTTCGAACTAAATAACAATGTTTTCATTGACTGACTAATTAAACACACCGTTAGTAGATTAACGGTTTGCTTTGACTAACGTTTAGATGGTAGCCGTTTTGTTTCTAACTAAAAATCGAGAATTTTGCCATAAAAAACACCCTACTAATCATAAATTGCCAAAAAACACTTAACTTTTCAGAAATTGCTAAAAAAACACGAACTTCAGAGCTGACAAAAAAAGCTCAAAAAATTATTGACACAAACAAGAACTTTAAGATTAGTTCCAAAGCAATTCTCTTTCGAACAAACCTCAAATGCACAATCTTATTTGGAAATTTCATATTATATTTAAAGTTACGTGTTGTTTAATTATATGAAATCAGGTTAAGTTTTATTTAAAGTTAAAATAAAAATATTAAATATTTGTTGGTGAACAATTAACCAATGAAAACCAGAGATTATAGATATTTATGATGTATGTTTGTTAAAGAATCAATATAATGTGTTAAATCTGATGGTAGTGTGTCGATTGTTTATTTTTAACAAAACGACATCGTTTTGAAAAGGATCAGAAATTCAAACTGACCAAAACGACGATGTTCTGAAAGTTAACGGAAAATTTAACCCTGTTAGTTTTTTCCGTCTGTGGAGTTAATGACGTGTTTTAAACAACCCGGTGAAAGAAAATTTTTTATTTAATTTGAAAGTCAACAAAAAGTTTGGCGTTTAAATAACATTTTCAAAGTTGAGGATTAAAACGTCCTCATTTTGAAAGTTTAGAATTTTTTTGACATTTTTTCATATTGAATTTTATGATCATTGTTTGATTGTTAGTTCATTCATTTGATAGTAGAACCCATGATCCTTTGTTTTTCTTTTGATTTCATCTTATTTTCATTTTCTGTTGTTAAAAGCTAATTCTTTCATTTGCTCTAGAGTAGTTTAGAATCTTACATCTTTAGTGAATAATCTTTAGTCCTTTGTGGATTCAATTATAAAGTGATATGTACAATATATTTATTTGATAGTTTTAGAGTCATTAAAAAACCTCTTTATCAAAAAGTTGGTGTTTCAAAGAAGCCAATAAGCCATCCGTCTGTTTTTTAGCCTTGGTCTTGAGGTTTGTGTGAAAAAAATTGTTTTGGAACAAATCTAAAAGTTCTTCTTCGTCTCAACAATTTTTTTAGCTTTTTTTTTGTTAGCTCTGAAGTTCGTGTTTTTTGGCAATTTCTGATAAATTAGATGTTTTTTATAAATTTATGATAAGTTGGGTTTTCTTTCTGGCAATTTCTGATAAGTTTGATATTTTTATGGCCGAAATCCTAATTTTTAATTAGATACAAAACGGCGTTATTTTACTTAATAACCAATATTTAAACAGCAGTTAATACAAACTGTTAATCTGCTAACGGTATGCTTATATAGATAGTCAATGAAAACATTGTTAATTAATTCAAAAAATCTACAGTTATTTGAATTTTTCTTAGCCAGTTCAAAAATTTATATTTTTTTTAGTAATTTCGGATTACTTCAGTGTATTTTTTTTGGCCAAATTCACTTTTTTAATTTTTACTTTTTAGCATGTTGCCTGAAATTTACAAGCCTTAGCACTATATATCAGATCTCTCATTTTTCTAATGTTAAGAATTGAGATTCGTTGTCGAGGTCCGAATTGAAACAACAGAGGTTAGAATTCAATTATTAGATGCATGTAATGAAATAAATAAAAAGAAATTGAATTTAATTTCTATTTTTGGGTGCTGACATGTAAAGGTTTGAACAGCTCAGAGAAGAGTATTGCTGCTTCTGTGTGATCGATCACATGCTTCGTTGCCAACAACACTGCTTATCCTCAAAATTACCAATTCAAAATTATATGCTAGTCATGTGACAATATATTTATTTTATTTCCATAGTTACAGTATTGTTGAAAAGGACATAACTGTGGGAAGTTGTTAATGTGAATTCTGACGTGTTCATCTTCGAAACGCAACCACAATGCATAGTCACATACCGTCCACCCAACAAAGTTTTGACACGTGGAAGGAATAGACTAGCCCGTTGAATATGAATTTTATTGTTTTATTGGGCCGGTCCCGACCAAAGCCGTATTTGTCTATAATATGATATCACCAACCCCACCCCCAAAATATGTTGCACATTGCATGTTTCAAAAATAAAAGAAAGTTTATTAAGTATTAACAATGACATTAACAAGTACTGATTGCTTGAGAAATTTTAAAAGTTACATTTGATTTTAATAATATTGACCCAAAAAAAACATTTGATTTAATAACTTAACCTTTTTGGTTTATTTTTATTGTAACCAATGTTTTTTTGGGGGGAATTTACTGCTTGTTATTAATGTCATGCAATATGTGGAGAAACATTAGAAAAGATTTTGGAAATCATGAATATCGGTGGAATAATAATGTAACGAACTATTTCATGTTTGTTTTTTATTCCAGACAACTCAATCTTCGTCGTTTCCCAACTATTCAACAATTATCAGTAACAAGTTAAATAATACCAATAACTATACAGATTGAGTAAAGAAGACAAACATTTATTAAAAAGAACTCTGCTAATTTGTGAATTGGTTTGTGTGCGATCTTGTTGCTGGCTTGACATAATTCATCTCACTCATGACTCATCTATGGTCAAACATCTCCCGTTAGAAATATTCCCAATCCCAGTTTCAGAAATGCAAGACGAGTACGTAGTAGACACTAGATATCCTACAAATGAATGCAACAACATTACATCTAATCATTGTGAATTTTGTAGCACTAGTGGTAACAAAGCCCGGGTCCATTATATTGGGCCTCTATTTTTGAACCCTTAAGAAAAAGCCTTGTGATCTCCTGAAAGACTTTTAAGTATGGCACATATTTTCAATAGAACAACTGTATTTCTTAATTTATTTCTGTAAAAGACTTATCATATGCTTTCCCATCATATTTAATTTTGAATATAAAAACGAGGAATGTAAAAATGTTATAAATAAAAGAATGGGGAAAAAAAAAACGGTAGTTATAGGAAAAAATAAAATAAAATAATAAGTAAAAACAATCACACATTAAATTTCCTAATTCTAATGGTAATCAATCAATTGGGTTGCTCGGAAAATCTTGAGCACCGGAGTTCTACTCCACCTTCTCGCAAAGTTCCAATAAAACCGTTGAAAAAAATAATACTATCAAATTAAGTTCAAGAAAACCGACTAACCTAAATTGGCTTTACTCTAGCGCTGCTGCTGCTCTTGAAAGACGTACCTTCCGTAGGCATGCACTACTGAATCTATGCAAACAAGCTCGTGTGATCTCCAAGTTCAGACGAGGGTTCTTGAGTGCAAATGATTCAAATCGTTGGAAAAAAATCATATTTGGGAATCTTGAGGCGAAAGTAAAGATCACAGCTTGCTTGAGGACATTATCGGAAGGGATAGTTGAAAGTTCGAGGATGTCGAGAACGTTGTCAAAGCTGAGATTAGAGATTAATTGCTCTCTACAAACATCTTGAAGATATTGAATGTCATACTTGTCTGCAGCTATATAGAGAGCTCGAATGTGTTTGTTGTTAGGGCACAAAGTCCCACTGTAGAAGAATTCAATGAGTGACTTGAGTTCTTCATAGCTTAGGTCAGGGATACTGATTGATTCCTCAGGTGAAACTTTGCATTCATCAGACTCCAACATGTTTCTAAACACTTTTGATCTCACTGCCTGTGAAGATATTAACCAAAAAATAATCAAGGTTATATATATTATTCCAAATAATTAATTGATACATCAAAAACTAAATATTAGTTAGAGATATTACCAAAACAGCTTTGTGGGCGTAAATCCCTGGGCCATCATCGCTAGGTTTGACGATAATATCAGGGTGTATTGATTCTTTCAATGCCATGAGATGATCACTAAGGAAATCTACTCTATCGATTTTTCTTTTTCTTGTATCTCCCATGTTTATCTTCTTCTATCTATCCTGTCACCCCAAAAAAACAAGCAACTCAATCAAGTCGTCAGAACATACATTCAAAATCTAATAGTATATACATATATTCAAAACCCTAACCAACTCCTAAAATTATATGGCCAAACTACTCAACGATTCGCAATTATCAAGCAAGCATGCAAAAATCAAAGAGATATACGTACAAATTAATTACTTTTCAGAGGCTATAGCAACGTAGACGATAGGGAGAAGCACTTGGCACCGTAACAGAAATTTGGAAATCGTTACTTCTCAAGACCATTTATATATATGAAGTCCAGTTTTCCTTTTCCTTTTTGGATTTAACTTCAAGTTTTCTTTCATTGTTAGTTGGAAAAACTTTCGGGGGGTCCAGTAGGCGGATTTAAGGCCCATTTTTGGAGATAGTTATAATCAAAGAGCCCAATAAAATAAAAGGCGGCCTGGGACCATTTTGGAAACGACTTGTATCTTTCGGTTATTTCTGAAAGGCCCTGCTCCATTCTTTTTCTTCTTCTTTTCACATGCATACTTTCATTTACATCATAATAAAATCAGTGACTTTTGTCTTACAATTTTTATTCAAACTAATATTTGAAGAAAACTTGTGTTTGATTCAATTTCGTTACAGTTCTTTTGAATAATTTTGACATTACTTTATTGAAAATTCTGAAATTCTTTAATATTATATATAAAAATTCTTAATTTGTAGCGATGTTCTTAAAATTCGGACAAAGTTACATATCTAAATTATTTTGGTAAAATCTTAGATTAAACTGGAAATTTGTTCCAATTATAAAGTGACTGGTTTGGAAAACTTTTTACCCATATATTTATTAATTGCTCCAAACACTATGATTAAGGCTGATATAATGTTGCTTATCTATCTGGTAAAACAACTCATCTCTTGCTCTTTTTCCGCAAACAAACAAAATTTAACGTTGGTTAGATTTGTTTTTGGCTTAACCCTAGTTTAAGAAGAAGCAAAAAAACTACAAGTGAAAAAAATTTCATGATTTGTAAAGCAGTCAGCAAGATTGTCCTATCAAGTTGCTTCATGATTAATTAACCTTTTTAAAATAAAAGTTTTCGCTGTTTTTAATGTATAGGTGAAACATCTAGATAAAGTTCATATTGACCCAACTAGTTATGGTAGTCATGATTCTGAACTACTTATAAATATCCTACCCATTCCTATTGTTCATTAGATTTCAACTAAAAACTCCGTTCAAAGGTAACAAGTGCGCGATAACTAATTTATTTAGTTTGGATATCTTGTTAAGTTTTCTTTGGGTGATATTTTGGATTTTTTTTTTAAATATTGTATATCACTTACAAAAGTTATATTCATGTGTTGGCTGTTTAATTGTAGTTTAGGGACTGAGTTAGCCGCCCGGTATCAATACTAAACAAAACATGTACCTTTGAAAATACCATGTAGTAGTGCAGGTCCAAAAAATATTTTATCAAATTGTATGAATTCTAAACCAAATTGTAATAGAACTTTTTCGTGATACTTATATGTTCAAAAGTACATAGGTAACATGTGTTTAGGTGATAATTGCTCCACTACCAAAACCTTAGCATTGTCACTAACTTCCTTAATGGGAGCAAGTTTATATCCATATCTATTTTGTCGGTCAATAAGTTCCGTTAACCTCAAAAAAACCAACAATGCCACGTTTGTAGCAATTGCTGAACCTATGATATATATACGTTTGTGCGCGTGCGGGTCTATTGATTGGTAAGTGGCGACTACGAGTGTTTTGTCTAAGTACACATCCACCAATACATATCTTACATATTGATAACTTATACATATATATATTTACTATGGTCCCTGACTTAATAAGGTTGCTTCACAGGAACTCAATGGAACTAACTGAGCATGGTCAAGCTCTACTGATTAAATCTGATATAACATATGGTTTCGAAATTTTGTTATTCCACCGATGAATCAGACAATACAACGTGAGCTAATTATTTATGTTGGACCATTTTCTTTTAAGTGTTCGACTTTATCAGCAAACCCCACATCAAAATTTTTGCTTAACTGAAACTTTAAATCCGAATTCTGATATTTCATTGATGCACTTTTTGATTGGATCCAAACAAACTAGCTTCTTGATTTAAAGTTCTCTCTGTATATATGATTTGTTATTTATATTTTAAAATGTTGATAGAGCTCATTTAAGTATTTTATCTGACCAACATAAGGTCTCTACATATATTTGTAATCAACTTAACACCCAGCCCAGAAAAAAAACATAATAATGTATATCTAAATCTTTTTTTTTGTTCTCGTATATATAAAAAATATATTTAAAACATCGTTTTTGGCTTGGAACTTCTTTTTTTAGATATTTACTTTATTTATTTTTTAAAATAATAAAACTCAATCGACGTTGAAATTTGAAAACAAAAACTCAATTAATGTTTTGGTTATACCAGGTTAAGGATATGGTTTAAAACACCCCAAGACTGGTCTGAGGACAGTGACAAGACATTAAAAACGTCGTCGTTAGGAGATTAACGACATGGTCAATGGTGTAATCGCATTAGGTGTAATCCTAAATGACGTGTTCTCCATTTCCATTAGCAGCAGCCAATTACGTCGCCTCTTTGGTCGCGCCCACTTTCTTCTTTTCATTTTTATAATCTTTCTATATCCCACCTTCTATTCTCTTATAATTACAATATGACCCCTATAACTTTTTTAAATCACTGAAGCCCCATTTTTATTCTCCCTGCACTGAACGGCTTAGGTTCGGGACTCAGGAGGCATCATCTCTCTCTCACAGACAAAGAATCGTCACACTGCCATATGTCTAAAATTCAGAGCTTTGAGAAAGAAAGAGAGAGAAAGATCAATAATTTAGAGTGGTGAGGCAAATAATGATGAAGGGTGTTGAAAATGTGCAAATACTTTTCTTCTATGTAAAGCTTAGTTTCTGGAGATGGGCCCATATAAAAGTTTGTTTACAACTGTGTTCTTCTTCCTTTATTCATCTGTGGAGCAAAGGCCACGACGTTGTGGTTGTCAAATTGGCATAAAGCTTTCCACTTTTTACTTATATTTTTTTTCTCCCATTTCTCTCTCTCTCACACTTTTTCCTTTGGCTTAGCCCAATTGAGAATCCTCCATGAAAACTAATGGTTTTGTCGGTCATTGATACATAAGACACTTAATTTAATATTCATATCTCTCTTTCTTGTTTGTCAAAAGATGCCCACCAACATACATATCAAAAATATCTTCTTCTTTTTATTTGAATTCTTGAACAGTTGATCAAGTTTTTTTGTTCAACCAATTTTGTATTTTTTGTTTTAATCTGTTGGGGGTTGTTCATCAACTTTGGAAATTAAAGGTGGGTTTTTGATTGAATGATCAAAGCTTTTTCCTTTTTCCTTGTTGATTTGATCGTATGATTAAGGAAGTTTGGTTTTTTATCGACAAAACCTGGAAAAGTTGTCAGATGAACAATGTGGGATCATGAAGATATGTCTTCCTCTGTTTCAAGTTTATTAGCTTCAGATATGGTTTTTTAGAGATTCTCTGAAGCCTATCATTTGCTTTTAGTTACGTCTTCTCTCTGCCGCCTTGGCTTCAAAGAAATCCCAAATCTTCTTCTTCTTACTTTTTTGTCCGGCGATCAAACCTGGTTCTTGGAGAAACCCTTAATCTTTGCTGAAACGTAAGCAAAACAGATGAAATCTAGCTATTGTCTAAGGTACTTTTCTTTTGTACTTTCCTCTGCTGTCTTTTTCAAAATCTAGGCTTTGTGTTCTTCCTCTCCTTAATTTTGCATAATTAGTTGAACAAATAAGCAATTACTAGATTGTAAAAGGAGTTTGCTTTTGGTAGAGGATCCTTTACTTCTTATCTTAATTTGCTTCTCAAGAATTCAATTGCAGTGTTTCACAAGTGTAGTTTTGTTTTCTTTTTAACTAAGTCTAATTGTGGAAATTTTGTTGGCCTTTGTTTCTTGTTGTTTGTTTCTCAGATTGTTTAAGACTAACATTTTCTTATTCTTCATCAGCATTTCTTAAGGCACATCGTTAGAGAAGATTAGGAAAGAGCATTAAGCATCGAAAAACAATGGCGAAGAAAACACAACGTCGTGCAGCTGCTAGACAAGAGAGGGATCAGTTAGGATGCATGTGGGGATTTATGAATATGTTTAATTTCCGCCATGGACCATTGGCTCACAAGCTGCTTCTCGAACCAAAGCATCCTAGGAACAATGACCTTCACAACTCCAAAGCTCAAGAAAACCATGTAAGCTTTTTAGCCTTATTGGAAACATCCTTAACATTTTTCTGTTGTTGTTGTCTTAAGAGTCTCCTCGTGTGAACTGTTAAAAGGTTGGTGAAGAACAACGCAATATCACGATAACGATTATAAAGCCAAGTGTGAAGAAGCTCATAGCAGAAGAGTTATCTATTGACAAGGAGAATGCTGAAGCAGGACAGTTGTCAGATTCTGAACTCGAAGGTAGAAGAAGGAAAAACCAAAGGAGAAAAAACAAGACACGTAAGAATAGCTGCGATAACTTTAGCCATATTTTTAACACAGTTGACACCAGTGAAGAGCCTCATCAACAAGTTCAACGCAGAAACCATAGGTCTGCAAGGAGTGTTGACATTGATAATATGGTTGAGGAGTTTTATTCTGAGATTCATCGTAGAAGCACAAGCCGTGCAAAGAAAGATCAAGATTACAAACAAAAACTGAGAGAGTTGGTCAAGTTTTTAATCAGTCAGAAGCTTTTACATGGGAACTGTCCTAAAGGGAATAGTGAGATCCTTACATCTAAAGATTTGATGGAAGTGTTTCAGATTTTGGGATCAGATGAGGAATTGTTTCTCAAACTTCTGCAAGATCCAGAGATACTTGTGCCAAGGGAGAAAGGAGAAGAAAGCTTTGAGTCAGAACAATCTTCTCTTGCTGCTGATAAGAAATGGTCTAGCTTTTTCAAGAAGAAAGATGGACCACCACAAGAAGAAGAATGTGAAGCTTCTTCAGACAGGATTTTCATTCTGAAGCCAAGATCAGCGAGCTTTTCAAGTCCGGACACAGGAACTAGTCGTGGTTCGTCACCTGATTCTCATCTGATGAGAAACAAACTACAGAACGAGAGAAACAGTTCACATTTCTTTCTTTCTGAGATCAAGAAGAAGCTGAGACATGCAATCAGAAAGGACCAACCGGCCGGGACTAAAGATCATTTCTTTCTCGAAAGGATGGCTAAGCCTTCAACATCTCAGAAGAAATCTCACAGTGAAGATGAGAAAAAGCAAAGGGTTTCTAACATTTACATAGAGGCCAAGAAACATTTAGCTGAGATGTTAAACAATGGAGATGTTGATTCTTCGAAATCAACAAGCAGACAGATTCAAAGAAGTCTAGGGAGAATTCTTTCCCTTCCTGAGTACTTGTCTCCTCTAAGCAGTCCAGGAATAAGATGGGAAAAGAGCTCAACTACTACTCACAAGAAGTCTGCTTCAGCTGATTTCATAAATCTTGTGAAAATCAACAAAGAAACTCATGTGACCCTACCAGAGGAAAATACTGATATCCACAGCAAAGAACCTGACATTTCTCTCCAACCAACCACAACTGAAGATACTGAAAAAAGTGTTGACATTGAGGATAACACAGCCAATATTACAGGTGATGTAATGATCATAAATGAGAGAGATATAGTTGTAGAGGAAGCAAGCTCTACTTTGGTTGGTGCCTTATCCAAAGTTGAAGCTCATGATGAACAGAGAGATGTTATAATCTCAAAACAGGCAAGTCATTTTGATTCAGCACTATAGTATTATCTTTTTGTCTGAACTTTGAAATGAAGTAATGGTGGTTTAGTTTTCTCTGCAGACCTCTCATGAAGAGAGCCAACCAACACTGTCTTCCTCTGAGGCCTCACCAACTCACTGTTTAGCTAAAACTGAGGAGTGCAAATCAGCTCAGGAGTGGTCAAGCCCAATATCAGTTCTTGAGCCACTCTTCGTTGAAGATGATATAAGCCCAGCGAAAATGCGATCTCAGTCTGGTATGTATACAAAGATTCAAGGATGTACTAATGGACTTAGATTCTAGTATTGACTCATCTTTACAACTTCAGGTGAAGAAGAGGTGCAACCTTGGTGTATCCACTTCGATGAAAGCGATTCTGCAGCTAAAAACAGAGAAACTTCTGTCACAAGTGAAAAAGAATTGGTGTTTAAGTATGTAGAAGCTGTCTTGGACGCAGTGAACTCGAACTTCGAAGAGCTTTATCTGAAGGCGCAATTCTCTGACCAGCTTCTTGAACCGGCACTGATCAGCAACATACCATTCTCTCCAAACCGGCTTTGTCCTGACCATGAGCTTCTCTTTGACTGCATCAATGAAGCTCTCATGGAGTTATGTTGTTGTCCACCTTGGGCTTCGTTTGTTAAACCAAGAACACGAGTCTTCTCTACCGTCAAAAGCATCATTCACGAGGTGCAAGAAGCTGTTTACTGGCATCTCTTGCCGTTGCCTCTCCCTCACGCTTTGGATCAAATAGTTAGAAAAGATATGGCTAAAGCTGGAAACTGGTTAGACATCAGATGTGACATTGACTGCATTGGTTTTGAAACGAGTGAACTGATTCTTGATGAATTACTTGAAGAGCTCACTGATCTTAACTCTCTCAACAACACTGATCGGCATTCTTTGGTTCCGCCTGAGTTGAAGACCGATGAGAGCATCCTTATTCTATAAAGGTCTGAACATAGCCTCAGTACTGTCGCCATTGCTAACTTTCATTAGCACAGAACAGTGTAGATACTTTGTATTACTAAGGAAATAACCTCACAGAGCTCTTGTCTGATCTGAAACTACTGAGAGAAAGAGAGAAAGAGGAAATAAGATCCTTTGAAGACCAGACCAGAAAGTGGTAGGGTCATTATAGAATCACTTTCAAAGACAGTCTTCTTCATTTAGGATATAATATAGGATATGATTTGTTTTTTATTTATTTTATGATTTGAGTGTGTTTGTGTTTGTGTTTGTGTGTGAGGAAAGAGATGTGTGATAGTGTTTGTTTTTAATTCGGTTTCATTGATTTATTTGTGTGTAATGTTTTCAGAATTTGACATAACAATGTATTATGGATTAGGAGTATTATATGACCTGGTGACAATTTTAAAGTTTGTTTGTTTTATAAACTTGAAAAAGTGCTGTAAATTGTGATCTAAGTTTGGTGGGTTGATAACTTTCAATGGACGAGTTTTTAGTAAGGGGGAAAGAAGAAGCCATAACACAAATCTATAGAGGTTCTTACTCAATGAAGAAATAATTTTGTTTGGATCTTGATATATATGTATATGTAAAGTTTTGGATAATGTTTGTAGTTGTTGCACTTTATGCCCTACTTAGTGAATACTCCTTTTTTTTTTGATGGGATATGATTATGTGGACACAATAGATAGTACACCTGATAAAGCTGGATTTTAAATAAATTAACAAAATCAGATGAAATTATAGACATATTTATATTTCATAAGATGCATTTTTTTTAGAAGTTTCTGAAAATTTTGATTATTTTAAAAGTTATATATAGTTTCCTTTGACAATTAACAAAATTACTTTTAAGATTTTTGCTCCCCTGAAAATCCATGTATAATAAATAACATGATCAGATAATGCAAAAAACAACATTGACTTTGATTAGTAAACCATTTACCGCATTGATAAGAACTTAAGAAGTATATACTGTTTCATTGTTACCAATCGGCAATCACAAAACGAGAGTAATTAGCAATAGTTACATTTATCTCATACTTACTTAAATTAGCCTTCTCTTCTTAATTTGTTTTTAATTGTTTTGTCTTTTTACCAATTGCCTATTACTTTATTATGTTCTCGGTTAAGTATATTCTCCAGTGGATAATAGCAATAAATAATAAAAATTTAAGATAATTACAAATATTGTACTTTAAATATATCTAAGAAATTTTAACATGAATTTTGTGCATTTTACTTTCAGCTGAAAAAAATAGATAAACACTTTCCAGAAACCACTAAATATTTTAAATATTATTATTAATAAGTTCAAGACATGATATAGCTCAATTATCATATAATATTGCTAAAAGATAGTATATGATAATTAGTTATATTATAATATTAAAATAAAATTTTGAACCGTTACTAAAAAATTTAAAATAAAATAAATATTTGTATTTTAGATTTAATCATATTTAAAATAAAATCTAATTTTTAAATCGCTTTTTTGTATGTTTATCGAAAAAAGTTTCTATAAAAATAAGTATTTATATATAAGAAATGTTAGTATGATTTTTTTGCATTTTACTATTAACTAAACGATAAATAAATACATTACAGAAACCTCCAAAAATTAAAACATATAATATAGTTCAGTTACCATATACACTTGATAAAAAGTACATGGTAATTAAGTTACATTATACTAAAAATTAGACCGTTACTAAAATATATTTGTGTTTTATATTGAACGGAATTTTAAAATGAAGCTCAATTTTTAAACCGTTTTCTTGTACATTTATCAAAAACAAAGTTTCTATAAAAATAAGTATTATAACAATTGATCTAAGAAAACTTTGATATCATAATAGCTAAGAACTGGAAATGGTGTTTTCCAAAATCTAAACAAAAGATGGCTTGGTAAACTAAATTTACATCCAAAAGATTAAAAATCTAAGAGTTCCCAAAAAGGAAATAAAAATCGTTGCACAAGACGAAACCCTGGTTGCATCCAGCATCATGTCAAAGTAGGGGTCTCATAAATACAATTATACCCATTTAGCCCCTAGGAGCTAGGGAAGAAACGAAAGGACAAAATCGGAAATATAAACCAGAAAAGGTTAAGATTTTCTTACCAGAAGAGTGTGTGTTAGATCGAATTCGATCGATCAATCGGAAAGAGTTTGTTGCTGCTTCTATTCGATTGTTCTTTTTGGGTGTCGTTGGGTGTTTTCCTGTTCCTTGTTCCTTCCTCTCGAGCACACGAAAACTATTCCACATCCCAATTTACGGAAATCAAAATCTGCATAAAGGAAATTCACACAGCTGAGCATTCGTCATCGTCATTACACCTCAAGAGAGAAAAAAAAAAGTTGCAGAAGAAGAGATTGAAAAGAGTCAAACTTTAACGAAGCCAAAGACTCTAAGCTTCTTTTTTTTCTGGGCCCCTTTTATATATTGGTTTCGTATTCCGCTATTTCTATTCTTTCCTTCTCCCTCTCTGAATCTCTCGCGCTTTAGATTTCCCCTTTCTTGGAAAACCCTTAATTTCTTTCAAGCTCTAAGCTTTGTTTTCAATCTCTCCCTTGATTCGTCGAATCTCAGGTTTCTTCGAGCTTGTCTCATCAAATTCGCGTAATTTGCTGTCAAAACCCTAACTTTGGTTCAAGGGTTCGACTCCGGATTGTGGGGTCTTCTGGAGCTCCTATTGGTTAGTTTTCGATTTGAAACCCTAGTTTATTTACTTATCGTACGGATTTATTTACTTGCGTAGTTCGATTTGGTAATCTGATCATGTTGATTGTATTATAGCTCGTATTCTTCTCAAAAGGATGTAGTTTTAGTAGGTTTTCGTCTGCTCCTATCTGGATTTGATGCTCTCTTTCTTTCTGTGGTATGTAGTTAGAGACAGCTTATTGATTTGTGTGTGTTTCAACTTGGAATTAACAGTTCTTAGATAAAGCCTGGAAATTTAATTCTGGTTCTGTTTTGTTTATAGAAATATTGGTCATGATACTTATCTGTAAGCTGGATTTGAAATTCCTGGATTTCATGTCTTCTAGTTTGTTTGCTTAATTATGATTTGTTTACATTTACTCAAGATCACTTTTCTTTGTTGTCTTCGGGTGGAATCTATGTCGTGCTAAGCTCAGAATTTTACGAAAGTGATGTATGATAGGTAAAGTTTCAGGCTAAATTTTTGAAATGAATGCGAAACCTATTAGGGATTTAAACTATAGACAGTTAGAGTAAGCACAATGTGCTCTTTTGTGCAGCTGATCTGTGATATGATTTCAAACAACTGAGTTTCATGATTTGATTAACAGATGAAAATTAAAACCGAGCTTCCTCAAACCCTCAAAACTTCTGTTGAAAACACTGTCGAGACTATATGTAAATATCGTGTTTCCTTGTTTGATTATATGAGTTCTGTGTAAGTTCAACACCAGAGGATACTTTTACATTTCAGGGTTTACTTCATCAATGGGGGTGTGCTGACGTCAGTGCCAAGTTTATGCTGTAAGGAGAAATTGCAAAATAAAGTGGAAGTCCATGAAATAGTTCCTTATGGTACTAGAATGTGGATTAGTGCTTAGACTTTATTATGGTATGTTGATGTCAGAACCAGTATGCCGGTTATAGTTTGGAGAAATGCAAAGGTATCATGCTGCTAACTGCACTAGTGCAGTCAACAATAGCACTATAGGTGGTGCATCCGCTAGGGACTCCTCTTCAGTTGGAAACTACTCACTTAACTCCAGGCATGTCATTAGAAATAAGTCCTTGCGTAGCATTTTATATGTTGATTAATACATTTGAAGACGTGAATCCTTTCTTTACTGCAGGAGGCCACCACCGTTGACACCCTACAAGTTGAAGTGTGAAAAGGATGGTCTGAATTCCCGGTAATTCCTCTTTGTAGCTTGGGATTTCACTCTTTTTATCTTCGCAAGCCTAAGTCCTTGGAATACTTGTTAATGCCTGAAGTTGGGGTGACTCTTTTCCATTCTCGATTTACTTCCTTAAATGATTTGTACTTTTCTCCCCCAAAATATTGCAGACTAGGACCACCTGATTTTCATCCTCCAACATCAACTTCTCCTGAAGAGAATCTGACCAAAGAGTATGTTCAATATGGATACAAGGAAACTGTTGATGGACTTAAGGTGCGATCAACTGTATTTAGTTGTGTTTTCTTGTTAATTATCATTGACATGTTTGCAATCGATATAAAGATCTTATCTTGGACCAATGCCTACGTTATTTTCCTCTGGATGTTTGGAAGTAAAATAGGATTAATGTCTTACTGAGACCAAATGTTCATTGTAGCTCA
Organism: Cardamine flexuosa; assembly: GCA_963555745.1. NCBI lineage: Eukaryota > Viridiplantae > Streptophyta > Magnoliopsida > Brassicales > Brassicaceae > Cardamine > Cardamine flexuosa. The sequence continues at coordinate 20,720,141 of OY743221.1, read as the reverse complement.
ATTGATTGTAGTAATGATTTCTTCAATTGGATGCTTACAATGCAGAAAGTCTATATTATTTAAACTTCTATATTTTCTGATGTTAGAGCTTTAATTTCTTAGTTTTCGTCGCATTAATATCCATCTTATAATTGAGGTTCCGTCTCTTTGGCCTTTTTAGGAATCGGAAGAGAACCTATTGACCCAGGTTCATACTTTTTCGAAGCCTGTTGTCCTAAAGTGCAAAGAGGTACAGTACTAGAGACTATGGACAGTGTTTCCCCCCCTTATATTCTTGATCTCTGTTGGAGTTCATTTGTGTGTCACATGAAATTAAAATTCAATTTTTATGCCGCAGTCTGTCAGAAAGTGTCTTAGAGCTATCAATGAGTCTCGTGCACTGAAGCGCAAGGTAATCGAGAGATTCTCAGACTCCATTCCTTTTCAAGTTAGAATGGTTTCAGTTCCAATCATATTGTTTATAATTTTAACATCTCCCTAATTAAATGGCAGGCTGGTCAGGTTTATGGAGTGCCTCTCTCTGGTTCGCTTCTATGTAAACCTGGATTTCCAGAACAAAGATCATGTGGGGAGGAAACAAAGAAAAAGTGGATCGAGGTACCCTGGCATATCATTTTACTTATCTAAACTTCTTAATGCTCCTTTGATCCATGTTTGTTGACGTACTTCTGGCCTAACTGCCATTATATATAAATGACCACACTTCACCTACTTATCGAAATTTGATGGTTTTATGGAAAAACTATCATTTCCAAATCTTGTTGAGTCTTTAGGATTTTGATTAATTGAAATCATGTACTGGATATTCTTAAAGAAGAATACTTAACTTATTCTTGCTCTCATTTTTCTCAGAGTTTATCACAACAGCACAAACGATTGCGCTCTTTGGCTGATAACATTCCTGGATATAGGAGAAAAACCTTATTTGAAGTCCTTATCAGGAACGATGTCCCATTATTGAGAGCTACTTGGTTTATAAAAGTGACGTACCTAAATCAAGTAAGTTGTTGGGCAGTGAATTAGTTATTGCTAATTGATTTCTTTGAGTGTTGGAGGATATCAATGTTTGCTTTTACCTTGCAGGTGCGACCTAGTCCTGCTGCTATTTCTTCAGGAACACCTGACAAGACACAATCATCTCGGTGTGAGCAATGGACAAAAGATGTTATTGAATATTTGCAATACCTCTTGGATGAACTTTTGTCACGTAATAGTGCATATCCTGCTCAGCAAACTAGAGATAGGTCACCACAAATGTTGTATACTGGATCAATGCAAAAGATTAGTCCAGCATCAGCAAGCCTTTATGGTGAGGAGCCATCTCTGTATATTAAATGGGGGTATATGGTGCGTCTTCTTCGGTGGCACCATGCTGAAGGGCTTCTTTTTCCTAATCTCGTTGTTGATTGGGTTCTCAAGCTCTTACAGGTATGCTGCTAGATTACTTAATTGATTGAAGATGGATTTTCTTTTCTTCAGCTTTGTGATTTTCCCTTCTACTTTATTTGCAGGAAAAGGAGGTCTTTGAAATTTTGCAGTTGCTACTCCCCATTGTATATGGTGTTTTAGAGAGCATTGTTCTTTCTCAGACATGTGTACAGAGTCTTGTAGCTATTGCTGTCCGTTTCATCCAGGAACCTGCTCCTGGTGGATCTGATCTTGTTGATAACTCTCGAAGAGCTTATACTCTCTCTGCTCTGATTGAGATGGTTCGCTACTTGGTACTTGCTGCACCCGACACATTTGTTGCTTCAGATTGCTTGCCTCTTCCTCCTTCCATAGCAGCATCATGTGGGCCCAATGATGTGAGCTATGCATCAAAGGCATATGAGAATCTGGAAAAGCTTAGAAGTAATTCTGCAGAGATATCTACCCAATTTCAAGGGAGAGGAGTTGATTCCCGGTTTGAGTTCCTTTCTTTTGATTATACCATTTCAACCATTCGAAGAAGTGCAGATGATTTGGCAAAGATAGCTAGCGCTGGTTATCCTCAACATAATGTGGCTAAAGCTGTTCAGGCCTTGGATAAAGCTTTGTCGGATGGAGATATCAGAGCTGCTTACTGTTATCTCTTTGAAGACCTTTGCAATGGAGCCGTTGATGAGACTTGGATTGCTGAAGTCAGTCCATGCTTAAGATCATCCCTTAGATGGATTGGGGCTATCAGCACATCCTTTGTATGCTCTGTTTTTTTCCTTATTGAATGGGCAACATGTGATTTTAGAGATTTCCGGGCTGGTGTGCCTAAAGATATCAAGTTCTCTGGCGGAAAAGATTGTTCTCAGGTGTATTTAGTTATTCAGCTTCTGAAGCAAAAGATTCTCGGTGGAGAATTCACAGCTCGTAAAGGAAAGAATCGTCGCAGCAATTTTCTTGGTGTTTCTAAACCTAGCAGTTCGATGGATGCATTTGAAAGTCCTGGCCCATTACATGATATCATAGTCTGTTGGATTGATCAGCATGAGGTACACAGGGGAGGAGCAAAGCGCTTGCAATTACTCATTTTTGAACTTATACGTTCTGGAATCTTTAATCCCATAGCATATGTGAGGCAACTCTTAGTTAGTGGGATGATAGATGTGATTCAACCTGGTGTTGATCCTGAAAGGAGAAAGAGGCATCATCGCATATTGAAACAGCTACCTGGGTGTTTTGTTCATGACACCTTAGAGGAAGCTCAGCTCTTTGAAGGGGATAGGCTTTCCGAGGCTGTGAGGACTTATACAAATGAACGGCGTCTTCTTCTTCGAGAGTTACTTGTTGAGAAAGGTAAATATTGGAATAATTTAGTTCTGTCAGATCAGAAGTCAAAGAAATATTCCACTTCCCGTACGTCGGTTGCATTTTCAAGGACGTGCAATGCCATGGCCGATAACGAAGGACCTCGAAAACATACCAAGAGTAGTGTGGATATTCGAGAACTAAAGGAGCGCATATCAGCTCTGTTGCAGTTTCCAGGTATGGCATGTGGTGTGAAAAATCCAGTGCGAGATGAATGTCAAAGTAGTGTTACGAAATCAAGTGGATTTGTATATAGCAAGATGGATCAACCAGAACCTACACCAGGGTGTGAAGACTGTAGAAGAGCAAAAAGACAAAAATTGAATGATGAAAAGAGCTCTTACTATCAAGGGAATTCACCAATTGCATCAGATGAAGAAGATAACTGGTGGATCAAGAAGGGATCGAAAACTCTGGAGCCTTCTCTAAAGGTTGATCATTCAACAGAGTTAACTAAACAAGTACCACGGGGTAGGCAGAAGATGGCGCGTAAGACACAGTCGCTGGCTCAACTACAAGCTGCTAGGATTGAAGGTAGCCAGGGCGCTTCAACCAGTCATGTTTGTGATAATAAAGTAAGCTGTCCTCATCATGGCCCTGGAGTGGAAGGGGAAAACCATAAGACGGTTGATGTGTTTAGAATTTCTACCCCTGTGGATATTGTATCTATTGGAAACTCTTTGAAGCAGCTACAGTTTGTTGATAAGCGATCTATTGCAGTTTGGCTTACAACTGTGGTTCAGCAGCTTGTTGAAGAGTCAGAAAAGAGCAGTGTGAGAGTTGGGCAGTTCAATAGAGGTGCTCCAGTTGAAGAGAAGAGCACAATTAGGTGGAAGCTTGGGGCAGACGAGCTATCTTCCATATTATTTCTCATGGATATCTCTCTTGACTTGGTTTCAGCAGTTAAATTTCTTCTTTGGTTATTGCCGAAGGCCAACAGTAGCCCAAGTTTTGCCGTTCAAGGAGGGAGAAACCTTCTAATTGTGCCAAGGAATGTTGAAAACAACATGTGTGAAGTGGGGGAGGCTATTCTAGTATCATCACTGAGGAGGTGAGTTTTAGTTCTTGCTCAATAAGTGACATTATTCATTCATATTTTGGTAGTGTATTTCTAGAAATTTAATTAGTGTGTATCATCAATTTCTTTCAGGTATGAAAACATTCTACTTTCAGCAGATCTTGTTCCTGAGGCCATGAAAGCTTTGACGACCCGTGCTGCATCACTTATGTCTACTAACGGAAAAATTTCTGGATCAGCAGCCTTAGTTTATGCTCGCTATATTTTGAAAAGATATGGAAGTGTTCCCAGTGTTGTGGAATGGCATAACAATTTCAAAGCAACATGCGAAAAGAGGCTTCTTTCTGAACTTGATCACACACGATCAGGAAATGGTGAGTATGGAATCCCCCTTGGGGTTCCAGCTGGAGTTGATAATCCAGATGAATATTTACGGAAAAAAATCAGCATCGGTGGTTCACGTCCTTCAAGAGTGGGTTTGAATATGCGAGATGTTGTGCAACGACAGGTTGAAGAGGCGACTCACTATCTCAGAAAGCTCATTGGTACGGGTACTATGAAAGCCTCACTTGCTGAGAAAAGCGATGATGGGTATCATGTGGCTCAACAAGTTGTAGTTGGACTAATGGACTGCATTAGACAGACTGGCGGTGCAGCTCAAGAGGGTGATCCCTCTTTGGTCTCTTCTGCGGTTTCTGCGATCATAAATAGTGTTGGCGTTTCCATGTCAAAGATTTCAGATTTCTCTTTGGGAAGTATATATCAAAATCATCCATCTGGGGTAGATTCATCCAATATTGCTCGATACATTTTGCAAATCCACATAACCTGCCTGTGCCTTCTAAAGGAAGCTCTTGGAGAGCGTCAAAGCCGAGTGTTTGAAATAGCGCTTGCAACAGAAAGTTCCACTGCTCTTGCTCTAGCTTTTGCCCCTGGGAAGGGATCCCGGGGTCAGCATCAGCTGTCTCCTGAATCCTATGATTCAAATGCTAACAACATAACAAATGATTTTCCCAATGGTACTGGCAAAATAGTGCTGAGCAAAGGGACAAAAGTTACTGCAGCTGTGTCTGCTCTTGTTATAGGTTCTATCACACATGGTGTTATAACCCTTGAGAGGATTGTTGGTCTGCTGAGACTAAGGGAGTTCTTAGATTTTGTTCAATTTGTAAGGCGTACGAAATCGAGTTCGAATGGCAGTGCTAGATCCGTGGGAGCCTCTAAAGTAGAAAACCCTATTGAGGTTTATGTACATTGGTTCAGACTCCTTGTTGGTAACTGCAAAACTGTTTCGGAAGGGCTGGTTTTGGAGCTTGTAGGAGAATCTTCAGTAGTCGCTATATCCCGCATGCAGCGCATGCTTCCGCTGAAATTGGTCTTCCCACCAGCCTATTCGATTATTGCCTTTGTTCTATGGAGGCCTTTTGTTTCAAATGGCAACTCTAACTCTGGCCTCCATGATGACACTCACCGCCTTTATCAGTCTTTGACAGTGGCTGTCCATGATGTGATTAAGCACCTTCCTTTCCGAGACGTGTGCTTGAGAGACACCCAGGGACTTTATGAACTGATAGTTGCTGATTCCACAGATGCTGAGTTTGCATCGGTACTTGAATCAAATGGTTTGGATATGCACTTGAAATCTGTGGCCTTTGCTCCTCTCCGTGCGCGTCTTTTCCTAAATTCTATAATTGATTGTAAGGTGCCATCCTCTACTTATTCCCATGAAGGAGTTAGTGAAGCCAAAAATCGACACCAGGGAAATGGAACAAAGCTTGTGGACAAGCTCGTATCTGTATTAGATTGCCTGCAACCTGCTAAGTTTCACTGGCAGTGGGTTGAACTGAGGCTACTTCTAAACGAGCAAGCACTAACTGAGAAACTCGAAAATCACGATATGCCTTTGACAGATGCTATACGATCTTCCTGTCCTACCTCTGAGAAGCCTGATGCCTCTGAGAATGAGAAAAATTTCATTCAAATCATCCTCACGAGGTTATTGGTTAGACCTGATGCGGTCCCACTTTTCTCGGAAGTGGTTCATCTATTCGGTAGATCGGTTGAGGATTCAATGTTGAAGCAAGCTGAATGGTTTCTAGCAGGTCAAGATGTTCTTTTTGGACGAAAAACGATAAGACAAAAACTGATTATTATAGGTGAAGGCAAAGGGCTTCCTACGAAACTTCAGTTTTGGAAACCTTGGGGTTGGTGCAACAACTCCAGTTCTGATCCTATCACGGCAAACAAGGCAGGGAAGAAAAGGAAGTTGGAAATTACATCTGTCGAAGAAGGGGAAGTGATCGAAGAAGGGTTGGGTTCAAAAAAGGTATTATTACCCCAGTCATTAGATGAGAATAGTCCCTGTGTTGGCTATGGGATCACAGCTGAGAGGGCTTTTGTTCAGCTAGTGCTTCCATGCATAGAACAAAGCTCTGATGAATCTCGAAGTACCTTTGTGAATGAGTTGGTAAGACAGTTTAGCAATATCGAGCAGCAGTTAAGTTCAGTTACCAACCGCAGTACAACAAACAACAAGCACATGGGAACTGTTTCATCTGCGTCTGAGGTTTCGTCAAATAAAGCAAGTACCAGGAAGGGCCTTCGCGGTGGTAGCCCTAGTCTGGCAAGAAGATCCGCAACTAATACTACTGACACTGCGCCACCGCCTTCCCCTGCTGCTTTGAGAGCTTCGTTGTCTTTGCGGTTGCAGTTTCTTCTAAGATTACTGCCTGTCATCTGCGGGTACTCAGTCTCTACCATCTTTAATTTTTCTCATTCCGTTTAACCACATTTGTTGAAATGTCATATGAAATGGCTTTTCCCGTGTTACCGAATTAAAGCCTGAGTTATCTTTTCATATGTCAATTAACTTTTCAGGGAAGCTTCGTTTAGGAACACGAGACATGCACTTGCGTCTATAATAGTTCGTCTGCTAGGAAGCCGAGTAGTTTATGAAGATTCTGCTGTATGTTCTCCTCGTAGTGACCTTTCGAAGGCAGAGACAGAATCAATGATAGATCCTTCTTCCATGGCAGATCTTTCTAATGAAGTCTTATTTGACCGGTTACTGTTTGTACTCCATGGCCTGTTAAGCAATCGCCAGCCAAATTGGCTAAAGCCAAAGCCTTTCTCCAATGAACCATCCAAAGACTTTACCTCGTTTGATCGAGATGCAGCAGAGAGCTTACAGGTTTGTCAGAAATGTTTTTATAAAATCCTCTAGAGTCTTGTCTTTTTAACTAAAAAATTTACAATTCTTGAATTTTCTTGTTTTTTGGTTGTCAATAATGTAGAATGAGGTTGGGCGGATGCAGTTACCAGATACCATTAGATGGCGAATCCAAGCAGCGATGCCAATCCTCCTTCCTTCTCAACGCTGTTCTCTCTCGTGCCAGCCACATTCTGTTCCGCAAGCCGCACTCACACTTGTTCAACCCTCTGGGTATGCTGCTACTGTACCCACTCAAAGAAACTCCCCTGCCTTACCGAAAACTGGAACGGCAGCAGGGCAAGGGAAGCTGAAGCAGACAATGTTGTCACCATCTCAACAACAAGAAGCAGACAACACAGATGTGGTTGACCCATGGACGCTTTTAGAAGACGGGACAAGTTCAGGTCCATCAAATAGCAACGCTTCAAACAGCAGTGACATGGCCAATCTAAAAGCCACCTGTTGGCTGAAAGGTGCAGTGAGGGTCAGACGGACTGATCTTACTTACGTTGGTTCAGTGGACGATGACAGCTGAATTATTCGACTGTTTGATAGACTGTTTTTGATGATTAAGAGAGCTCTGGTAAAGTGAGAAGCAAGGAGCAAACAAGCTTGGAGATCTTAGGGTGCCTTAGACTGTATTATCCATTTATTGAGAGCTCCAGTTAAAGAAGGAAGTCTTAATGAGAGATCTCTATGAGTCTTTGTATTTTAACTTTACTAACCCTTTTGCTTTTGGTCACACCCCGGACCCATGCTGGTTCGGAACCCTGTTGTATATATAGGGATTCGAAATTAATTTGTCTCAGTTTCTTGTTCCATTATTTATCCTCTTAAATATTATTATTCCCCTCAACTATTATATTGATGATCACTTTCATTTCTCTCTTTTTTTGCATGATTTAGGTTTCTTTCAGTAGTCTATATTAACTTGATCTGAATATAATTTACAAGAAAGGGAAAGTATAAAAAACATAGAACTCTCTTCTCATCAAAAGTCTAATAGTACAACTTATTCACTCAGAACCACTCATGGTTTTGTCTACATAAAGAACATCATCAATCCAAGCAACTATGTTAAAAGCTAAACCTTCAAGCACTCTTGAGTAGCTCTCCAACACAGCTTTTCCAACATCCTGAAAAACCAATAACAGATTTTAACTTTAATATCTGGGCCATTAAAACAATTATAATGTACAATAAAAATTCAATGACTTGAGTTTTACCTTATTGTACTGAATCTTGCATATATCTAATGATGTCTGAGACAATTCTGGATAACGCTGTTTCAAACAGAAGAGAAGAGTTTCTGCTCTCTCAGCCATAACATAGTTCTTGTCAGTTCTCTCAGTACTTGACATAAGATCTTTCACCATGTTCCATGAGTTCTTAGAGTTACTTAGGCAAGCTTTACGTCTCCATGTGTACATTGAAGCTTCTACTCTATCAGCTAGCTGAACAGCTTCATGCTCAGAGGATATGTTGAGACAATCTAAGAGTTGTTCAGGGAAAAACCGACCCGAACTACTCATGTAACGGTATATTGAATCTCCAACACTGCTTTTACCACACTGCAGAGATTTTGAACATTATTCCAAAAGGGTTAAATCAAATTAATTAGAACTCAAATAAAAGATTCATATAGTATGAATGAAGGTAACAACAACAGTAAACCTTAGGAAGAGTTGCCATGTAAGACTCAGGAATCTCCATTTCACTGAGAATGCTACTGTTGATAGCCATTGCAGCTTTGTGAATCTGATTGGTACTTTCTCTCTTGTTTTTGAGTTGTTTTCTTGCTTTATCTGACAAACCTTCTGATGGCACTAGAGGAACTGGTAACCACCATTTCTCTTCTTTCCTTTGTACTATAACTTTCCTGAATGATCCAGTCGCTGAACGTGCTGATTTCATTGATAAACTTCCTTCTTCTGCATACCAAAACTCTGTGTTCTGAAAACTATCCAATGCTTCCTGTAACATCCAAAAAATATGTCAAGTAGGATTCAATATATACAAATTTTTTGTATAATATAATAAGACAATACCATAAGCATTGAATCAAGCTTTCTCAATGCAGGTAAGTTGATATATATATCTGCTCTTGGTCTACTCTCCATCACCTGAAAAAAAAAAACCCACCAATAAAGTTTTCATTTTTTTCAGTAAGTTTTCAGGCAACATATATGACAAAGTTATTTACCTCAACGGTAGCTCCATTGCTTAGACTCTGACATCTAGGGATGAATTCGACTATGTAATCGCATACCGATAAAAGACAATTCATTTCTCTCTTCCACAATGCTCTCTTCTCTGTTTCTAACGGCTCTAACCTCAGATTCTGTCCAAATACTGTAGCTGTAAACATTAGAATCAAAATCAGATGGAAGAATATTATTTTACAATTTACCGAAACAAGAACATAGGCTGTGTGTGGTGTTTTTTACCATAAAGATTGGTAATTGCGTTTGAGATCGTTACTGCCGTGCAAACTCCTTTACCACTTCCTGACATATCTTCTCCAAGTAGAAGCTTTGCGAATCTTTCCTTCATTGTCTCAAGTTCTGCACAAACCTAGAACACATTTTAGTTTCAGACATTTCAAAAAACTGAAACAGAGAGAGTGAGAACACAGCACCTGGTTCTGAAATTTCTTGGACTGCAAGAATTTCATTTGATTGCCCCTCTAAAGCATTGAGACATTTGGAGCTCTTAGATTCAGTTAGGACAGGCCAATTAGAAGGAGAAGGTTCACTACAGAAGCTATTGGTTTCATCAATCTGGTCTGAAAAGCCTGAAGTGCTATCTGAACATGTTCGAGGATACACAAAGGAATCTATGCTCATCGTTGAGTAAACCGGAGTTTCTGCTGCTGATTGATCATTTGGGTCAATGGATCTTGGTGATTGATGATAACCCACATCCTCGTTTTCATCTTGATTCGATAAATTCTCCATCTTTAAGCTTAAAATCTCTCTCTTTCTGTTTCTTGCTCTGTTTCTTCTGAACAAGTAAACATAAAAATGTAATTATAGCTTAAAGCTTTTGCTGTGATATATTATCAAGAAAACTTTAGAATATGAATCGGAATCTAAAAATTTGAAACTGGAACTTTTTTTGGGTTTTAGATAGTGAAATTTCTAAGGACCATAGAACAAAATAATAATAATTAAAATAAAATAAAAAGTTAAAGCAAAAAGGAGAAAACAAACCATAAAAATCAGATCAAATGAGGATTAAAAAATCGCAATTTTATCATATATGTAATTCAAAAATAAGTTTTCATCAGAGATAACGATTGCATGCTGAGAGAAAGTCTGAAACTTTAAATTTGAAAAGAACGTTAAAGTAAATATCAAAGCAACGGTCTTTATTTGATTTTACCTTTAAAGCTTCTTCTTGAATTTGAAACCGTACGTTTAAAGCAAAATTTTGAACGTTAAATACTCAGTTCCCTCCTCTTGAATCCAAAATCCTCTTTACAGGCGAAGAAGAAGCCGGCTACCGGAAAATGGAGAGAATGTGGACCGTCCGATGAAAGGAACGATTGATCGTACGATCCAGACGTGAAGTGACTTTTCCTTGGCTTCAACAAGTGTTGTGGTTTCTATGAGAAGAAATACAAATACCCCTTTAAGAGCTATTTGTCTATTTGCTACTTTACTTTATCATTTTCTTGGTGTCTACACAATATGGAGTATAATTTTCAATCACAAAAAAATCTTTGATTATTGGATAAATTATTAGCTCTCATTGGAAACTACATGTATTAAATTATAACATGTACCAATAGTTTATATTTATCCTTTTTCGTTTTCACACGAACATATAGCCTTATATTATATCACATACACTTCATGGAAATTTAGCATTATTTGTTGAAATATACAAATTTATATGAAAGATATCTTGAGTGAATGTTCAACGTATATCACCTCTTGACTTTTATAAAAAAAAAAAAACAATTTTAAGTAATCGTTGGTCGGTCTAGAATCACCTCCAATGGAAATTCTATTTAAGTTATATGTGTCAACCGTTTATTAAATTAGACCAATGATCACATGGCTGGAGTTTAGCTTATCCCCATGTAGCCTACACGATTAACTGCAACTCATAATAGGTGATTCTTTTGTATTAGTTTAATGTATTACAATTTCAAATTGAGTTACATTCTTATAATTTAGCACATGATAGGTTAAAGTAATGGAAGAGACAAATATATATTGCATGGTTCGTGCGCGAGACAAGACGTGCGTCCCATTTTCTCTTTGTAGTACCAAAGCCCACGCCTCTTTTTTATGAATATAATTCATCTATGGGTCATTATTTTAATATACTATGGACTATGGTATTATACAATATTAGCTACTTTCAACATACCTGTTATTTCCATGTTCATATTTTTCACATACTAAATTTTTAATGTTTATCTACTATTCAGAAAACTATAGTTATTGAAAATCAAAACACTTCACCAACAACATAAATGTAAGTTTTTTCTTAGATTGGTTGAGAAATTAAATGAAAGCAATAAAAGGAAAAATGTAACATCAAAAGTTAATGCATGCCATTTATTACATTAAATATTGAAGGTGGAAAAAATAAAAGTCATCAATAGTTTCAAATTCTTGCCCATCACGATACCGTGAATGGGTTGGTCGACAAAACCCTAGCTATGAATATATATATAACATTGCTTATAGTCGACGAAAACATTAAAGAAGTGTTGCATTGATGAGACCTTTCCTTTTTGCCCATGCAGTTATCAACCTAATATGTTTGCACAAACTCAGAAATTAAATAAATGTCATCACTCGAACTTGATAGAATCCAATCGGGTATGTAATCAACATTATGTGATTCTGAAATATAGAAAAACATATAAGAAAGAAAGACAGCGAAAGATTAGAGTTTTGATGCTAACCCATTTATCATTTTAGTTCTCTTTTAGTTGATATTTGTTTGTTTTCCGAAAACAATAGAGCAGAAACCTCAACAAAGGGAGTTTCATCAGATTCAGAATAGGAGAAATCATTGGTTCTTCACTGTTTTTGCCCTCTATCTTCAGTTCCCATGCCTTCCTCTGTAACTTATCCTACAAAAGTAAATGTTGTTCTTGACAAATTTTTAGGTTATATGTTAATTGGGATATGGTCTTGAATATTTCAATGTGTTCAAACATACAAGACTAGTAAAAACTAGATGAAGCTGAGATTAATGAGTCACCACATGCAAAGAATCTCGTAAGAAATCCAATTTTAATTATAGGATAGTTAGAGAGTTACTTACCGTTGAAATGAATCTCAATCCGAGTTTTAGTTCGCCTTTAAAAGTATCATCGTCAAGAACAACATTGTATGGAGCTGGTTTGATTTCCATGTATCCTCTCTCACGCCCTTCGGTTATTATCCCTTCAAGATTAATTCTGTACCAAAAAAGAGTCACACGCACATGGATGGTTATTACTTAGGAAAAACTATTTAGAATGGAACCTTTCAAAATTTATTTCCAAACGGGGCCTTACTGTCTTAAAAATCTTTTTCAGGGTCCTTATTACTTATTAGTATTACATCTAATATATATTGCTAATGTGAAACCACTCAAATTCATTTTCTGTAAGCTAATATTACATGGTTTCACCGACAAATCCACCATCTTTGAAGAGCTCTTTGTCCATGATTCTAACTTTGATGTTAGTCAGCTTCTTCCATTGAGACATCGGGAAATCGAAAACAAACTTTTGGTTCCACAATGCATTGTCATTAGCACCTGTTTTCACAAAAGAACCAAAATTGTTTTTTCCCCCTTTAAATACGTTTAAGACTCAGAAGAGTAAAACAGAACTTGAACCTTTAGACATTTTGCTACGACATTCCTTAGTCCCACATTTTAACAAGACATAATACACTGGACTTCCTGCAACCAATTATTCAATATAAGGATTTAAGTTTGATTTGATATATTATATCATATAGGATAAGAAAGTTTTATCTTTTTATTTTAATAATCACCTATAAAATTTGTGTGGGTGATTCCATGAGCATCAACAAGAAGTACTTCCAATATTCCTCGCTTCATAAATAACAATAGGATTCAAATCAGCAAAGAAATTAAAAACCTAAAATGAGAAGAAGTGAATAGTGAGTAGTGAAAGTGAAACCATCAAGTTTTTATAAGGAACCATAACATATACTACTTCTTTGCAGGCGCTATGGGTTACAAAAGAACACCATAAATAATGTATTCAAGAAAGAATCAACAGTTTTCAGTAGATACCCTTTTAAGTTACATTCTCCGTCTGGTAAATATCAAAAGCCGTTTATTTAGGATTCAGCAAGAAACTGAAGCACAAAGTCATGAAGTTGAAAAAAAAAAAAAAAAAAAAAAAAAAAAAAAGTGGAAACGGATAACTTTCACAAGAAACAGAGAAAACTATGTTACAGAGGTTTTGTCCCTTAAGCCCACAAAGTATACGAGGACAAAGACAAGTTACGCTTGGCTTAAGTTATATCGGCCGAAAAAATTGACAGTCTCATCTCTGAAAACAGATAGGTTTTTCCCAAATCACCGTCGAGTTTCGTGCTGTCATTATAGTGACAGAGTCGTTAAGGTTCTTCACAAGAAAAAGTTATGGTTAGGCGGGAGCTTATCGTTTTAAACAGGCTTGAGTAGTCCCAAAAGCCCACGCGGACCAAGACAATTACTTGAGCTTGAGATTTATGCCATATGAGGGTTTTGTTAGAAACACTTGCAGGGATCAATACCGAAAATGATCTGCTTCAACGTGGTCTGTGCGAATCAAACTCATCCGTAGCCGGATTAAGAGATAACAGTCTCAGGTTAAGAATGGAGTTCGAAATGCTTTCAACTCTTAATTAAGAGTAAACTATTAGCTGATATAAAGAATGGTTTGAGAGAATTCAAGAAATACAAAAATAGATTCGAGCAATGGGAACCTTGCAATAGACGTCACAGAAAGCAAAGTAGGTAAATGTTCTAACTGTCAAGTGTCAACAGAAGAAAAATGCAAGTCATAAAATAAGAGTAATGGAAACTGAAGGAGAAGGAGAAGGAGAAGTGAATAAGCTATCCTTGTAGCAAAATCCAGAGTGCAGAACTCGTGATCATGGTAGAATCAAGGTAAGAAGAAACCTCTAAACTTTCAAAATCTCTGGACACAACACTTGCTGGCTCATTCAAAAGTCAAAACAAATGCCCCTCGTAGTCCACTGCCGTTAGAATTGGCACGCTTCTCGAGCTTCGTCCATGAGATGTCCAACGCAATTACCTCTTCATCTTTACACGGGTTGTACATGAAGGCATATACTAAAAACCATCACGCCATTGGAAGTGGCGAGAGATACACAGTATTCATTAGGACTTTCCTCAATCCTCATTATGTTCCCAAATATTTGCTTCAATCCTGCATGTGTTCCACTTATACCAGGTTGTTTCTCTCCTCCATACCTCAAACGGTTCTGTCCGCAGATTATTATAAACCACAACCGCCAAATCTCCCTGTAGCTTTACCAAGCTTTTGTGGCGGAAGCTAACCATAGCACTAGGAAGTCCATACAATTGGAAGTTGTGATAGATCAACCCAAAGGACACAACAACATCCTCGTGACCATTTGATATCTATGGTTTGATTATCAAGATAGAGATGTGCAGAAAACAGTATTTGGTCATCTATCAATATGCATTTCTCATTAGGTTTTCGAATCTTGAGATTTGTAGTGTCAACCTTCTTCCACTGTGGATTCTGTGCGTTGAAGACCAAAACCCACACTTCTTCAACGAAGTCATCATCCTCACGAAGCATGACGGACAAAAGAGTGAAATTTTCTGAGCAATGACCAACGAAAACAACCGTTTTATTCATGCTAGGCAAGTAAGGCGAGATCATTGTGTCATTAGTTTTCGGATCAGTCAATACTATCATGTTCTCACCGTTGCATGATATAATGCCCTTTGACTACAACTTGCACTACAAAAAACCAGTCATTTTACATTATTTAAATTGGAATAATACTAGTGAAGCTCTTTGTCGATTTCTTTTTTTTAGCCAATCAAAATATGTCATATAATATTATTAACTATTATTTTTAAATCTGATTAGTTAATCATTAATCACTCTTTCTAAATATAAATAATATAAATATGTCAACTAAAATTATATTTAAACAAAAAAAATAAATTAAAATTACAATTAAATAAATGAAATAAATAAAATAAATTAAGAAAATTTATCTAGTAAAACTATTTAAAAAATATTATATTTAACAAAAATAATAAATTAAAACTAAACAAATAAAATATAAAACTATACCCTAAGAGATACAACTTAACGAATCTAAAGATAACAAAATTTACAATTTTTTTCTATTTTATTTATTATTTAAATAAAAATAATAAATAAAAACTAAATAAATAAAAAATATAAAACTATACCCTAAGGGATACAACTCAAAGAATCCAATGGCTAAAACTTTTTAACTATTTAATTTTTTTACTTTTTATATGTTTTAAGATATATAGTTTTACATGTTTTATTTATTTAGTTTTAATTATTACTTTTAGTGATTAATGATTAATTAATTAGATTTAGAAAGACTGAAAGACTAATTAGTGATAGTATTACATTGCATATTTTAATTGGTTAGAGAAAGAGGAGGTGAACAAAGAGGTTCACCACTAAGGGTGAACCCAAGTATTTTTCTTTAAATTGTATCATTTAAGTAAAGAAATCTCCAACAATAAACTTTATTTTAAGGATGACTGATCTTCAAAATAAGGGTTTGAGGTGTCATTGCTCCATCGACAAACCTCAGATATATCCTTATAAATTTCTCTATTTTACATTATGGTCCTCAATATTATTAATAGTTACTATTAATGATAAAATATTTATATATAAATATAGAACATACATTAAAAATAATATTACACACAAGATTAAAAATAAAATATTACACCATAATAAAAAATCACAAATTAAATATCAAATCACTCCTTAAATTAGTTTCATAATGCTCTTATACATGATCAATCAATGCATTTAGAAGTAATATATAAAATATATTTTTTATATTAATAATTATGACTTTATTTTAATGTACTTATTTAATGTTATATGTCATAATTAAATTTATAAAGATATATTTGAAACTACCAAAGTTAATTGGATTATTTAGAGGAGATACAAATTATAAGGACTTAAATGAAAATATAGAAAAGTTTTTAAGATTTTGAATAGTAAAACCTCAAATTTGAAGTTTCACTATTTAAAACCTAAAAATAAGGTTTTAAGGATTTGTTGAAGTTGGAAAAACTTTTTATTTTAAAGTTTTACGGGTTTGTTGGAGATGTCCTAAATAATATTATTTTAAATTACTTTATTATAAATGAAGTAAATATATATGATTTAACATCAATTCCTAGTTACCATTGGCATTCTGAAAGATCCTTCTTCAATCAAGATTCAAGAATAACTACACGTACTCTTCATCCTATATAGTCTCTGTCTTCCCCAAAAAACAAAAAATTGCAATGTTCACGTTCAACAATAGCTGGAGGAGGAGGCAAACAAAACAACATACAGTAAAACCTGTATAAATTAATAATGTTGAAACTATAATATTTTATTAATTTATAATAATATTAGTTTACAGAGATTTTTTTGTTAAAAATTAAAAAATAATTAATGTAAATAAAATTAAATGTATTGGGTGTTATAAATTTTAATAGTCTTGTACTTGAAAGTTTAAAACTTAAAAGAAAATTAAATTATTTTTATAATAAATAACAAAAATTATAGATGAATTCACTTATATAAATAATTATCATAAATTTAAATTTATGATTAGTAACCTAAATTGTTGTATTTCAAAAGCATGTACGACTGTGAAACAAATATTATGCATATTTAGAAATTTAAAAATTTATAGAAAATTTTGCTTATTTTTATGACAAATTTATTTATGTTATAACAATAAAATAGTTTAAAATACAACATAATATTTCTTATATAAGAAGAGTTATTTATGAGTTCTAATAGAAACTCATAAAAAGAAAATTATATTATCTTTATATATATATATATATATACAAATTTACATGATTATTAACTTATGTTATTAATGCATGTTATTTATTACATTAAATATTGAAGGTGGAAGAAAAAAAATCATCAATAGTGTCAAATTCTTGCCCATCACGATACCGTGAATGGGTTAGTCGAGAAACCCTAGCTACGAATATATAAAACATTGCTTATAGTCGACGAAAACATTAAAGAAGTGTTGCATTGATGAGACCTTGCCTTCTTGCCCATGCAGCTATCAACCTAATATGTTTGCACAAACTCAGAAATTAAATAAATGTCATCACTCGAACTTGATAGAATCCAATCGGGTTATGTAATAAACATTTATGTGATTCTGAAATAGAGAAAAATATTTAAAAAGAAAGACAGCGAAAGATAAGAGTTTTGATGCTAACCGGTACCTTTGGTCATTTTAGTTATCTTTTAATTGATATTTGTTTGTTTTCCGAAAACAATAGAGCAGAAACCTCAACAAGGGGAGTTTCATTAGTTTCGAATAGGAGAAATCATTGGTTCTTCACTGTTTTTGCCCTCTATCTTCAGTTCCCATGCCTTCCTCTGCAATTTCTCCTACAACAATAAAAGTTTTTCTTGAAATTTTTTGAGATTCTATGTTATTTGGATATGTTATCATTGATGATGTTCTTGAATATTATACGATGTGGTCAAACACCTAAGACTAGTTAAACCTAGATGAAGACGAGATTAATGAGTCACCAAACTTACCGTTGCAATGAATCTCAATCCAAGTTTTAGTTCACCTTAAAAGTATCATCGTCAAGAACAACATTGTATGGAGCTGGTTTAATTTCCATGTATCCTCTCTCACGCCCTTCGGTTATTATCCCTTCAAGATTAATTCTGTACCAAAAAAGAGTCATATATATGCACGTGCATGTTTATTACATCTACTATTGCTAAATGCTAATGCTAAACTATTCAAATGAATTCAGTTTATGTAAGCAAAACTTACATGGTTTCACCCACAAATCCACCATCTTTGAAAAGCTCTTTGTCCATGATTCTAACTTTGATGTGAGTCTGTTTCTTCCATTGAGACATCGGGAAGTCAAAAACAAACTTTTGGTTCCACAATGCATTGTCATTAGCACCTGTTTTCACAAAAGAACCAATTTTTTTTTTTCTTTTCTTTTTCTTTATATACGTTTAGACTCAGAAGAGTTAACATACAGAACTTTAACCTTTAGACGTTTTGCTACCGTATTCCTTTGTCCCACATTTTAACTGATATAATACACGGGCCTTCCTGCAACCAATTATTCAATATAAGAAATTTAAGTTTGATTTGATATATTACAACATAGGATGAAGAAAGTTTATCTTTTTTTTTAGTAATCACCTATAAAATTTGTGTGTGTGATTCCATGAGCATCAACAAGAAGTACTTCCAATATTCCTCTCTTCATATATAACAATAGGATTCAAATTAGCCAAGAAATTTTAAACTTAAAATGAGAAGTAGTGAATGGTGAGTGTGAAGCTGCATCAATTGTAGAATATATATATGAAAGTGAAACCATCAAGTTTTTATAAGGAACCATAACATATACTACTTCTTTGCAGGCACTATGGGTTACAAAAGAACACCATAAATAATGTATTCAAGAAAGAATCAACAGTTTTCAGTAGATACCCTTTTAAGTTACATTCTCCGGCTGGTAAATATCAAAAGCCGTTTATTTAGGATTCAGCAAGAAACTGAAGCACAAAATCACGAAGTTTATCCTAAAATTTGGAGAAACGAAAAAAAAAACAAAGAAAACTAATGTGCAGGGGTTTTGGCCCATAAGCCCACTAAATATACGAGCACAAAGAGAAGTTACGTTAGGCTTAAGCCTTAAGTTATATCGGCCGAAATTTTTTGACACAGTCTCATCTCTGAAAACAAATAGGTTTTCCCCAAATCACCGATTCACCAGAGTTTCGTGCTGTCATCATAGTCACAGTCACAGAGTCGTTAAGGTTGTTCACAAGACAAAGTTATGGTTTAAGGCGGGAGCTTATCTTTTCAAACAGGCTTGAGTAGGCCCAAAAGCCCACGTGGATCAAGATAGTTACTTGAGCTCTACGTAAACCGCCTTAACATTAGATCATAGTGTCGGCAGAAAAATTGAATTAGTAATCTTAACAAATCTCACATCGGAAAGTGTTGAAGATTTAATGTAGTATATATGAAGGATGCTCGGTTACCAATTGGCTTTCAGGCGAGTCGTGCATCTTCGTATGGTATCGTATAATCCTTTACTCGATCCATTAATCCAATAAAAGTTCATCCATAATCCATATAAAAAAATAAAGGATCAAGCTCTAATGAGCCCATATCGTCTTCCATGGGAGAACATGAGTGAGCCAAAGCCAATTGGTTTTGCATGTCAGTTTCTCGTTGCAAGCGATGTAAGCGTTTATTCAGCGAAAGCATATTCACAAGAAAGCACTTGGAGAAAGCCGCAAAGCAGTTTCTCGTTCTCATGTTGAAGGAGTATAGAGTTTGCTTGGTGAACGTCAAATGGATGAATGTCAGTGGTGAACTTAGCCTAATCGATCCCTTTTATGATATTGAAAGGCAACTTCAGATTTCTCAGGTTTTTCACTGCGATGGCTTATTGTTATGCACTGTCGACAAAGACAAGAGTAAAATCGTGGTTTGGAACCCGTGTACTGGTCAAACCAGGTGGATCCAACCCAGAAACGGTGACAGGACAAGCGATCAGTATTATGCCCTCGGATCCTACCAAGACAACAAATCCAGCAATAAAAGCTATAAAATTTTGAAATATATTTCCTACAATAATAGCGACGACCAAGGAGTGGAAATCTGTGAGCTTAACCCTAATTCATGGAGGACTCTTGATGTCACTCCTTACTGCCATTACATACATATAGAATTGGGCACTTCTTTGAAGGGAAAGACTTACTGGTTTGCTCTTGATGAAAAGGAGGAGGAACAGATCGACATATTCATAGTCAGCTTTGATTACACAACAGAAAATTTTGAACGTCTTACGTGCCAGTATCCAATAGGTATGGATGAGGAAGCTGTTCTATCCGTTGTTAGAGAAGAGAAACTTTCCATGTTAGTACAACTCGAGAATACATCAAAGACTGAGATATGGCTAACAAATAAGATTGATGAGACCAAACTGATGTCGTGGACCAAGGTATTATCATTGGATGTGAGCCCTCATCTCCGAGTAGTTTCGTATGAGGCAAGTTTCTTGCTCGATGAGGAGAAGAAAGTCATCGTGCTTTGTGATCGTAACCACGGTGAAAACGTAGTATACATTGTTGGAGAGGACAAAAGAGTTACAAGTTTGGGTTGTGGAGGCAAATTTTGTCGTTCTTTTTTGTTTAATTATGTTCCAAGCTTGACTCAAATCTAGCAAGGTGTCGCTGTGTCAGAGACAAAAGAAAAAAGAAGCGAAAACATACAAATCTTTAACAAAGTTTTGTTTTTAAGTCTTATGATCAATAGACTAAAGATCTCTATTGTAGCCTCCAGATTCTTGACAAGTAATTTATTTGAGGTTTTCGTGCTTTCTTGACATGTTACAATCAAGGCTCGCAAGTTGCAACCAAGCTTCTTAGAAAATTATGAAAACAAACTCAAAAACCATGAATTGAAAACCAAAAAAAAGAAAAGAAAATATAGTTAGTAAATTAGTTAGTTTTTAATTTATAAGAATTTTAATTAGGATTCCTTAAACCGGTTAGTAAATGTTATCACCATTTTGATTCTTCGATAATAAGAAACGACGTTAATGTCCTTGGAGCATGCATACTTCCACGAATTTTATCGAAGAAAATCGTAGACAAAAACATTAGCTAATATGGAGAAATTCATCAAACCAATCGCAACCTGAGGATCCTATATATAATAGTTGGAAGAGATTCTCCAGAAAATGACACATCAGTTCTTTGAAGAAATGACACATCATCCTTTTTTTTTGGTTCTTTTTAACTTTATTTATTTACATATACAAATTATATAAGTAATTATCTCTTTTTTCTTTTAAACAAAAATAAATGAATACAAAAAAAATTAAGAACTAAAACATAGAAAAAAGTATGGATTCAATAAAATATATATATATATATATATATATATATATAACTTCAAAATGGTGTATATTTATGAAAAATAAAAATAGAAAAGGAAATGAATTATTTTTGTTTTTTTCTGAGTGATTTAACTACTATTTTCAAACAAATAAAGATAACTAAATTTTAATGTAAGGTAAGAAAATAACAAATTATGAGATTGAATAAGTTAAGAAGTAAACTCTAACCTATAAAATTATAAACCATGAAAAAATATTTAATACACAGTCGA
This sequence comes from Cardamine flexuosa, assembly GCA_963555745.1. NCBI lineage: Eukaryota > Viridiplantae > Streptophyta > Magnoliopsida > Brassicales > Brassicaceae > Cardamine > Cardamine flexuosa. The sequence continues at coordinate 20,698,675 of OY743221.1, read as the reverse complement.
AAAGATAACAAAATATATAAAATCATAAAAGAAAAAGAAAAATGATTACAAGGAAATAAGAAATTAAACATGACAAAGAGAATAAAAATATATAAAAATATATAAAAATAAAACCAAAATGGTAAATTGATCAAAATAAAAATAGAAGAATAAATAAATGGTAAAATAATATATGAAACAAATTACAAATATCAACAAAAAGATATAAATAGTAAATATTCTGACAAAAGTAAGAAAAAATCAATTATAGAATAAATTATTTAAAAATTAAATTAAAATAAAATCCGCGCATTTGCGCGGGTTCTCTCCTAATAGTAATAATAGATCTGAGAGAAATTGAAAATGGTTAGAGCTACTGGAAGAATTAGAATAAGTCTGAGAATAGAAAGAGATTGTGGCTCTTAAATGAATTAAAATATACTTATTTACCAAAAATTTCTGAAATATCATCATGTGAGGTGGTATTTCTAAGCACCAATTTCTAACTATAAATTGTTTTTCAGACTATAATTGGCCTATAAAACTTAAATCCGTTCATTTTTCAGAATCTGCTCATTATTCAAATTATTAACGTTGATCAGATTATTATTGATCAAATTAGATTATTAACATTGATCAAAGTATTAATATTGATCAGATTATTAACATTGATCAAATTCAAATGATTAACATTGATAAGATTATTAACGTTGATCAGATTCGGAATCAGATCAGATTCGGAATCAGATCAGATTCATAATCTGATCATTGTTCAGATTATTAGGTAACTATAATTGTGTCATTAGTTTTCGGATCACTCAATACTACTTGTTCTCACCATTGCGTTTAAAGATATAATATCATTTGACCACAACTTAGGACATGAAATTGTATACTTGATTTAAACTAGCCTTATTTAGGTTATAGGCCCATTATAGTTCATCCTGCAACAACTTTGATCAGATCTGAAATCAATGAGAATGACCATTCATCAGATTAATAGTAAGAGAACTCTAGAGATAAATGATATTCACTTCAAAACTTTTCGTTTCTTCTATTTTTTATTTTAAAGTTTTTGATAATATCTCACGAATTCATATTTATTATTATGAAATGTAGAAAAATTATTTGCAGAGATTATATCAACGAAAATTAAATTACTTAGAGCTTTACGTTAACCGTAATAATGATAGTGTCAGCAGAACAAAATTGAATTAGTACTCTTAACAAATCACACATTGGAAAGTGTTGATGATTTAATCTAGTACTCCTTCCGTTTTAAAATATAAGCATTTTTAGCCAAATTTGTTTGTTCTATTTTATAAGAATTTTTTCACATATCTATGCACTTTTACAAAAAATAATAATTTAATATAATTAAAAAAGTAAAATCTTGATGTGAATAGAAAGGGGAAAGTAACTAATGATTATTTCAGTTTTAAAAAAAAATTACTTAATAAGTGAGTTTTTTACTCAAAATTCTTATATTTTGAAATAGAGAAAGTATATAAGAAGGATGCTTTGTTCTATCGGTTACCAATTGGCTTTCAGGCGAGTCGTGCATCTTCGTATGGTATCGTACCTTTACTCGATCCATTAATCCAATAAAAAATCATCCATATTTCTTATTAAAAAATAAAGGATTATATACATGATCCAAGAGGATCAAGCTCTAGTGAGCCCATATCCTCTTCCATGGGAGAACATGAGTGAGCCAAAGCCAATTGGTTTTGCCATGTCAATGTCTCAAAAATGTGTGTAAATATTTCATTGAGGAAGAAGACAGACGAGTTCGTGAAGACTACGCTCTTATGTTTTCCGAACTTTAACCTTTTAGGCAAACATACATATAATTTCCCTTTATTTTTACTTAATTTTGTTTGGAATTCATCGTTTATCAATGATAGAAAAAGTGTTTATAAATTCTGTTAAATTTTTATTCTATATATGATTGAGAAAAACAAATCTTGATAACAGTATATAAATTTACCTAATAGATTCAGTAAAAAATATAACTAAGCAAGAATTATAGCATAGAAGAAGAGGAAAGGGACGATTGTCGAAAATTCCAACCAACCTCAAAACTCAACGTAAAGCTAATGACACATCACATATAGTTCAAGAAAGTCTAAATAAAATATAACATTTCATCAAAACTTTAAGGCAAATAAGATTTTTTTTTTTGGGAGGAAATCTAATATAGTTGGAAAATAAGATTTTTACAGAGATTATCAAGGAAAACCACCAATGACTCTTCTAAGCTCTCGCTTAACCATTCCTACCGACGCCACTGCAGCCCCACGGAACTGCATAAACCCAAAAAATGTTACGTGTCAATCAAGCAAACCGTATTATGTCTCTTCCAAACATCAATGTGATTTCCTGATTTACCTTTGCCTTGAGATTCAGTGAGAGGAAACCATTAAGTGTGTGAGATCTAACAGAGAAAGCATCCATGTGAAGATTGCTCAGAGTTTCCATGACATCTGCAACAATGTAGTCTCTGTAAGAACATCTTATTTCGATCACAACTTCTGTCTCTTTGAGTTTAACTCTCAAATGTGTCTCATCTCTTAAAACAGTGACTTGTTCAGTTTCTCCTGAGTTCCCATCAAGTTTAGCGCTGTCATCGTAGTTCCCTGATGTCTCTTCGATCAACACAGAGTCGTTAAGGTTCTTCGTCGTCTTTCTTTGTCTTTCTACGAAATTAACTGATCCCATACAAGATTCTAGCTCTTCCACTCTTGCCTCCAGCTCTTGTAAGTACTTGATTGTGTTGTTCAGTATCGATTCTTTATCAACCTACATAAAGGATTAAAATTAGAGTCTTCTATCTGAAACAGAAAAAGCCATTAAGGATTTAGAAACGGAGTTGTTATACCTCGTTGACAGTTGGAACCATAGTTCTAAGGACACTGAATTTTTCATTCTCTTTTCTTCTGTCCCAAGGATCATCTTGATTCAGACCTAACAGTTTCTTTGTGTGCATCAAAGGGACATCATGTAATATCTTCTGCAACACGTTCTGTGACGGTTGTTTCTGAACAAAACACGAGTTTCGCTGCTCACATCGCTTCCACCGCAAAAAACTTGAGCCGGAATCAGAAGAGCCAAGAATATTGTTATCTTTCCTTGTCGATCTATCAGCGGCGTGGTTGAGTACTGTTGAAACGGTTCTTTTGTAATGCAAGTCTTCATCAGAACCGAGATCAGAAATACCTAATGGAATCCTCATTTTCTTCTCATCATCGTTGCTTTGGTGAGCAGAGATTTCGAGCAAGCAAGATTTGACGTACTGAAGCAGACTATGATCTTCTGAAATCTTTAATTGTTTCATGAATGAATAAAAATAAAACAAATTAAGGTATGTAAATTCCTTGTGAAGCAAGAAATCAAAGTAAAACTTGTTTCTATTAAGATGGAAAGTTACCAATTCTGTAACGCCCAGCTCAATCACACCGCCCAAGTAAGGGAAACACACCACAGTCTGGAGAAAACCCACAAAGACATAAGAACATTGATGCATAATAAATCATTTCAAATTAATGTTTATGTATACTTAACTTTTCGAATCTAACAACTTGAGCACTAAAAATATATTTCTAACAATAAAAACCGAGTTTAAGAGAGTATTAACTATGTAAAGTACCTGAATCGATGCGCTCTAAAGGAGAGAAGCCATATGAAAAGTCATGAAAATAAAAGCAGATCCAAAGAGACTTATAGTCAGAGTCAGTTCTTGAGAGATCAAGATTCAAGAAGAAGAAGAAATTAGAAAGTTCTAAGAAGTTGTTACCCTTGCTAACAAAGAACGAGAGAAGTGTTTGTTCTCCGCGTATTGAGCGTTGCAGAGCCATATTGTTTCACCTGTAGCTGAAGCTCTTCCAGGCAAACTAAGCATACAAACAAAACAAAAAATCCCAAAGAGATTAACTTATGATCCCACAGAAGAACAAAAAAAAAACTTAACTTAGGATACTAATGCAAAAGTGACAAAAAAAAAATACTTGAGTTGAAACAATAAGGAATCCCAATTGGTTTTCCTTTATGAATAGTTCAAAAGAGCTATATATATATATTAACATGAAACATTTCATAGGAGAAAGAGAGAGAACAAACCACTGAGAAGGAGAGAAGACATAGGACATGGAGACTAAATAGTACCACTCTTCATCAGAGAGGTCATCTGGTGACAGCTTCATACTTTTACTGTCACAATTATGATGATGATCATCCTCATGTGTCGTACTAACAGTAGTACCACTATCTCCTTCAAGCATGGACAAATAAAGTTTCCTAAGCTGCTTGCTTCTCTGCAACCCATATTTATAATGAGGTTCGTTTCTCTTCTTCCTCTTCTTCATATCTCCATTGTAACATCCTTGTCCCCACTCCAAAACCCTAAATTTATAACATATATAGTACTCATTTATAACCATGATTTAAAAGAAGAAAAGGGCAATGCAAAGATGAGATCAACAAGATCTAAAACTTTGTTTTATATGAATATTATATACTTATACTTACCCAGGTTGAGTAAGTGAAGACGACCAGAAGATTGCGTAGCTCCATTGAACACTTCCTACAGCTAAAGCAAGTTGTTTTCTTAATAAGCTGTTTTGTCTTTTACTTCTTCCTCCTGCTGCTTCTACTCCATCAGCCATTGTCAAAGATTTTTTGTAAAGAACTGAGTTTGAAAAACTTCGGAACCAAAGTGAACCCAGGAAATAAAAGGTTGATAAAGAGGAGACAGGGAAAAGGCAAAATTTATTAAAGAAGTTTGGTATTGAAAGCTTTATCTTTTCTTTCTTTTCTTTATTGCTTTCTCTTTCTCAGTTTGGTCCTGATGAAAAAGACTTGAAAGAGTGTCTTTAAAGTTGAGTACTGTGTCTGAATGATGAGAGAGGTTGACTTGGGTCATGATCTTGGTTTTTGGACAGATACATCTTTATATAATACATATGGTAATAGTGTTAGATTCTATTTGGTGAAACCCAATGTAATATTCTATATAAACAAAGTGATGCTGAAAAAATTGCAAAAAGAAAGATTCACTATTATGGTTTTTTTTACTGTTTGTCAAAAACTTGATTATATCTTATTATATAAACTTGGGTTACACCTCACCAGAAGCCGATACGTGTCAAAATTCTAACTCACGAGATCTTGACACGTGTTACTAATCATTCAGATCTTGCCAAATATCAAATTACAAAAAAAAATATTAAAAAAAATTAACAAGAAAAAGAAATTCAGTAATTGTTAATATATAAAAAATATTAAAACCATATATTTAGGAACCATTAAAACCTATACCTAAAAAAAGGAACAAACTAAAAAAAGAAAAAGAGAAATACACAATTGTTAATTTAAGTAATCAATAATTAAGACTAAGAAATACATTTAAAACAAATACAAAAACGAAAATAAAACCATAACTATAAAGGAAAAAATAAATACAGTATTTAAAAATTATCTTATCATTAAGAATTAACTAAAAACAACCCCATAAAAAACTACCGCAAAGGAAAAAATTAATTAATAATTAATATTAAGAAATATATTTAAAACAAATAAAAAGGGAAACATAAAATTTTTAATTGAACTAATTAATAATTTATTTGTATTAACCTAAGTTTAGTTTATTTTCAATGTTAGTTTTCAAAATTTCATGTTTTTCTACTAAATTACTAATAGTGTTTTATTTGTTTTTTAGTTGTTTTATAATAGTAATTATATATGGATATTTGTTTGATATAGTGCATATTATTTTGATATAAAAATTTTGATTTCTATTAATTTATATAGAACATACAGGAGGTCAGAGTAAGATTTTAATATGATTGAAGATAGAGTTAAGTTGTATAGCAAAAAAGTGTGTAGGAAAAAAAGATTTATTTAACAAAGAGTTAATAACCAAGAATTTTTAGGTATGTTGGTTAATTTTGAGTATTTTAGTTATTTGATACTAAAATAATTGATTTTTTGAGTATAATTGTAGGATAATTGTATTATATCAAATATAAATATGATTATTATTTTATGTATATAATTTTATTTTGAGTATTTCGGGTATCCATTCGGTTTTGATATAGGAGTTGAGGACATATTTGAAGTTTTTTGGGTTAATACCGTTTTTCGGGTTGAATTTGGTTTGGTTTTTCGGGTTTCAGATATTTTTTGTCCATGTTATCTAACATAGTGGTCGGGAAAAAAAAAGTGTGACCCAAAAGCTTTTAGACATTATATAGACTTTAACATGTTTATAATAAAAATTTAGTATAGAAAGTTAATAATTTATTTATAAAGAAAACTAAAATTTAGTAAAAAATATTACTTCTAACAAAATATGGTTTATATTCAGTTTTCTAAAATAATTCAAAATTTATCATTAATAACAAATATTTAGTTGAATAAAAATGCATAACTTTAAATTATTTTAATTTTTAAAACCCGTCCATCGGACGGATCCTAATCTAGTACTATTATACTAGCTAGTGATTGATCCATGTCATCCTTGGATATAGTTAATTAAGGCAATTTGTATAAATTTAATATTATGCATTTGTTAGTTTTTTGAGATGTGGTTTGCCTTGAATGATACCTTAATATTTTAGAAGAACACAAGTTGAGATAATTTGATCCATGGTGATTACTGTTTTCTTAATTGTTTAGCATGTGTTTTGCCTTGAAATCTATTGTGATATTATATGTTTTCCATAATACTTAAGAAGAACACAAGTTGAGGAATTGGATCCATGGGGATTAATGTTTTGATGATAATAATTTACATAGTTAATGCTCAACAACAAAACAATAGGAAAAGATGTTGATATTACAAACTACGTTCATTAGTGGTGACATTTATCAAAACGATATTATTGAGTTAAAGTTATGACTTATAATTAACTAGGTTAATTCCCGCGCATATGCGCGAGTTTTATTATGAATTTTTTTGTTTAAATTGATTTTAAAATAACTTTTACTTAATTACTTAAAATTATTTTTAGATTTTTTCATAATTGTTTTAAAGTATATGTATATTAGAATTTCAGAATTTTATTTAAAAAATAAGATAAAATAATTCATAATAAAATTCGTGCATAACAAATATTATCAGTTTCCATATTTGACATTTTATGAAAAATTCATATTCATGTAATTCTTAAACATCTCGATTGCATGCTCGAAAGTGTAAATGAAGATTGAATATGACTTTTGCTAATTATAAGTTGTGTTCATTACTTCAACTTATTGCAAATAAAATCAAAATGATCTAAAGAACAATTCTATAAACCAAAAGAAAAAGTGAAAAGATATAGAAAACTGTTAAGTATGATATTAATTTTGGTTATGTTGATGTGTCATATTAGAAAAAATCCCTTTTAATTTATTTTATTTTTATATTATACTTAATAAGAATGATACTGAAAGTTAAATGTGTAAAAAAGTGATGAAAATGAAAAATAAATTAAAATATCGTATTATGTAATGTTTATATTTGATGGTTTAAAAAAATTTAATTTGAATTGTTTAATGTGTTACAGATTTTTAAGTAATTAAATAATTTGTATTTGTTATATTAAAAAAGAACAGCTGGTATATCAAATCTAAAAAGCATTCTCAAATATTAATGTGTCAAACATGAAAAAATTTCCTTCAACTAACCATTATGTGTATAAGATGATTTCGATTTTCACAATCAAATAAGTGTCAATAATCGATTTTCAGCAAGACAAACATGTTATGTTTATAAATTCAGAACTAAAAAAAATTGTTTGTTACACTTAATGTTAATGATGAAATTGAAAACGAGATAATGATTATGTTTCAAATTTTCACAGTATTTGCTTTTATGTAGTTCGAGATCACAACATAAAAAATATCTGACGAATTAATAAACAGAACTAGAGATGTTTCAGTTCTTCTTTTTTTTGGTCAAGTATTCAGTTAAACTTATGTTCGTTCATATGAGTATATTAATACGCCACATGAGTTTTCTTTTTGCTAATACACGTCGTGGTTTTATCGTCTTACAATAATTTTTCTCTATCTTGTTATGTGGAAATGGAACATATCAATACTATATATAGTGTTTTTTTTAATAAATGGAACTCTTGTCTGGTTCTCATCAATGTAATAATTACTTCTTTTTATTAGTCGATCAATCTTAAATATATGACAAACAGAATGTACTTATACGTAGTTGCAAGGAAATGGAATATACAAGTTAGCTATAAAAGATTCCAATTACTATGATAGAGTTATAAATGCGCGTTTTACCCGAACGATTCCATAACATACTTATTATATTATGATAGAGTCAAATTAAAAATATATAAACAAATACACATCACTGTTCAAGTTTGATTATGAGTCGTGGAACTGGGACATCAATTCATCAAATACCGATCGTTATTTATTTCAACCTTCAAAGCACTATTTTGTCCGAAGTAAGTAATTACCAAGTGGCAGTAAAAAATAATAAAATTTAAGGCAAGATCAGGAGAGAGAGCTAGCTGAAATGAAATCAAGAAATTCGTGAAGAAATCAATAATTGATCCATCTTTATCCACGAAGCCCACATTATTTAGTAACGCACCACTTGTGGTTGCATGCATATTTATTTCCATAACGACAAAACTTCGTGTTTAATAATTGTATAAATTCTCTCTGTTAACATCACACAGTCACTAACTATAACCATATCTTCTGTTTTTATATTTTGTATATCATAGAAACAATTACTTAGATGCTCTAAATTTTAAATTATTGTAGAAAAGTCGATATACACTAATTTTTACAACGACTAATCAATGTAAACAATCCTAAGTCCTAACCAATGGGATCCTAAATTAAATTGTACTCAATGAACCGCGACAAGGAGAAATTTAAAACAAATCAAATAAAAATTTCGACTTACGAGAGAGTACGTAACGCAATGATAAAATAGTGAAAGTTCAAATTTAAAGCTTCAATGATTTCGTTAAGACGCAGCGACATAAAGGCATAGAGCATTGATTACAGAGGCGACACAACTGACATAAACATTTTCCACTACAATGCACGTCGTCAGATAATATATAAATTTACAACATCGTCGATATCAATATACTACACTATAAATAGGTTAACCCAATTGTTGTTTATTCTTTAAGAAAATTAGAAATTCATATACACTCGTGCAAAAGTACAGGCGACTAATTAAAATACAATGCAGTGATGTTTATTCAGATCGCCTAATATGGATTAAGAGAAAAAAACAAGATATAAATATATATATGGAGATTAATTGGAGACAAAATAAATAAATAGTTGCGGATTAGAGACTGTAATACAGAACCTGAGGCCCAGTAAGAGTTTCTTAAAAAAGCCCATTAAAAAACTTGCCACGCGCGCGATATGTCCGACGTGTCAGATACTTCCACGTGGGTGATAAAAAGTGGTAAAAATACAAAACTCTTTGTACTCAACGGATCTGAATGAATCCCCCAAAACTTTTATTATTTTCAAAATTGATTTTGTTATATCAAATGGCTTCACGTGGGGTTTGATTTTCCATGCCACGAAATCTGAAGAATACGAAATTGAGATATTTTGCTTTCGTTAATGGCGATTAGGTTGAATCACAGTGTAATTCCAGTGACCGTGAAACTTGGAGCTCCGGCGAAAGTATCGGCTCGGAGCTCGTTACCGTTTAGCGTTGGAGATTGGCGTGGTGTTTCTCTGTTTTCTGGTGCTAGGCCGTTGGTTTCTGCGAAAGTGAAGCTGAAAAGCACCGAGGATCGAGTTCCAATTGAAGATTCTAATGAACAGATCGTAAGTGCGATTTTAGGCTCAGAATCATGTGAAATCTCTGATGAATAACTCTTCTTTCGTTAGGTTGATGAAGAATTTCTGCAAATCGAAGAGCGTGATTTTGCCGGCACAGCGAGTGTTCCCGTATATGTTATGCTTCCAGTAAGTCTTCTTCTTGCTTTCTTTGTTGTTTGTTTGATAGTGAGATGTGTTTCGTTGATTTATGATAGTTGGGAGTAATTGATATGAACTCGGAAGTGGCGGAATCAGAAGAGCTCTTGGATCAGTTAAGAACCCTAAAGTCAGTAAATGTTGATGGTGTTATGGTTGACTGCTGGTGGGGTATTGTGGAGAATCATACACCAATGGTCTATAACTGGACTGGCTACAAGAAACTCTTTCAAATGATACGTGAGCTTGGACTTAAGATACAGGTATTTGGTGAAATCATATGCAGACTTGAGATGAACTGTTTCCATTTTATTGACTTGAGTTGACTTCAGGTTGTTATGTCGTTCCATGAATGTGGAGGCAACGTTGGAGATGATGTGAATATAAAACTCCCAGAGTGGGTTAGACAAGTTGGTGAAAGCAATCCTGACATATACTTCACTGACAGAGCAGGCAGGCGTAACACTGAATGCCTTACTTGGGGAATTGACAAGCAACGGGTTTTAAGAGGACGGACTGCTCTGGAGGTATGGCTTTCTACTCTATGCTCCAAGTTATAATAGGATTCCAAACATATGAAAATCACTTTGTTATGAGTAATCCTCCTTAAATTTTGTAGGTTTACTTTGATTACATGCGAAGCTTTCGGGTGGAGTTTGATGAATTCTTTGAAGATAAAATTATCACTGAAATTGAAGTTGGACTAGGTGCATGTGGGGAGCTGAGGTATCCTTCATACCCTGCACAATATGGTTGGAAATATCCTGGTATCGGCGAATTCCAGGTATGGATCATAAGCATATACAAAATTACATTCTATCTCCCACTGCTACCGATTTATCTTCTCTTCTGTGCTGTTTCCTGTCTGAGCAGTGTTATGATAAATATTTGATGAAGAGCTTAGAGGAGGCTGCAGAGGTAAGAGGCCACAGCTTTTGGGGAAGAGGACCTGATAACACAGAGTCTTATAACTCAACACCACATGGGACTGGATTTTTTCGCGATGGAGGCGACTACGATAGCTACTACGGTAGGTTCTTTCTTAATTGGTACTCAAGAGTTCTGATTGACCATGGTGATCGTGTTCTTGCTATGGCAAATTTGGCTTTCGAAGGAAATTGCATCGCTGCAAAGGTAAACAAAGCTCTATTGGTGGGGCAACTGTACCATACCATATTTTTTTCTAGCTTATGCTAATAGGAGAGAATCATTCGGTGTTCTATTTTTGGAGATCAGCTCTCAGGTATACATTGGTGGTATAAAACAGCTAGTCATGCTGCTGAACTCACTGCTGGATTCTACAACTCCTCAAACCGTGATGGCTATGGTCCTATAGCTGCAATGCTGAAGAAGCATGATGCTGCTCTCAACTTCACATGTGTGGAGTTACGAACACTTGCTCAACATGAGGATTTTCCAGAGGCACTAGCAGATCCAGAAGGTCTAGTTTGGCAGGTAAAAACTTACTTGAACTTACAGAAGCGATTGGCTTTAACTGGTTTAGGCCAAAGTCTTAAACTTGTCAGTTTTGCTTTCATGTTATTGTTTTCAGGTGCTGAATGCTGCTTGGGACGTTAGTATACCTGTTGCTAGTGAGAATGCTCTTCCTTGTTATGACAGAGAAGGTTACAACAAGATACTTGAAAACGCAAAGCCCCTTGACGATCCTGATGGTCGCCACCTATCTTGTTTCACTTACCTGAGGCTTAACCCAACTCTGATGGAGTCTCAAAACTTCAAAGAATTCGAAAGATTCCTCAAACGAATGCATGGTATAGCTTTCATTTCATATTCCCCTAGTGAAATTTAGCATCTCCCCAAGGTTTTATAACATGGTGTTTACTCTCACTTGCAGGTGAAGCCGTTCCAGATCTTGGTTTGGCCACAAAGACACAAGAGACCGAATCCGAGTGAATATACGTATAGTAAATCATGCTACTAAAAAACATTGGCACTAATCTATTAGTGCCTCGTTCTAAAAAGAACGTCATGGCTTGGCTTACCAATTCAGCATAGCTAAAAACAAGTGAGCTTGTAACATGAATAGTGTATATAACAATATAAGTGTTATGTCCATTGAGATTTCATAAGAAATTGCTAGCAACAGCACAGGCTGTGACACAAAAAGAGTTGGAACATCACATCCCAAATTCAATGAACCTCTAAATACTGTAATGAATTTTCATCTATTTTGCTTCTCTGCTTCTATATCCTAGATTCTACATGTACACCTACAACAAGTTTTTCATGTTTCTTGACCACTCAACAAAGCTTGAGATTCCTTGTTCTTGAAGATCAGATGTTCACTGTCATCACTTACAGGAAAATGACGATCTATGAACTGATTCCATTTTCTTCTCATTCCGTTGAAGGACCACGAAGATGAGGATCCTTCTATGTTTGATTCTGCAGAGCTTTCTCCTTCTTCTGTATCATGGAATGTTCCATAAGACGGTGATGGAGACATGGGGATGTTCAGAGAAGCTGCCTTCATTATAGCCGCTCTGTATTCTTCGTCATGATCCTCAACAATCGATTTCTGTCGCACAATTTTCTGCTCCACCGGAATCTGCATAACTTGGTCCTCTTCCAACAATAACTGAATAAGTTCACCACACAGAAAGTAATTTTTCAGAACTCAGCATCTCCAAAAGCTGAGGCAGTCCCAATAAGCAAAAAGAACATTTCAAGGTACTACTCACATCGAGAGCTCTCTGCGATTCCCTTTCAATCCAGATGATGGCATGATCCGCTGTTGCATTACAGGAGAGAACAATCTGCTCAAATCTCCCATCAACTGGGACAGCTGTTCTCACAACAGGTGGATGTCTTCCTAACCTGCACCGAGGCCATCGGTTTCAGTTTGAAACCTATCTTGCGATTTTGAAGCAGATGAGTATAAAGTATAAATACCTCAAGGGCTTGCGTACGATGATGTGGTATAACCTACCAGGAGCATATAAACGCCTAGTATCTTTGAGCTTTCTCTCCTCGAATGTGAATGTATCTTTCAAACATGTGAAACACAACAAGCATGGCAAGCTGATTGTAAAAGATATAAACAAAGAGCATGAGAATTTTTCCTCTTCTAAACTGAGGCTAATAATTTAATAACTAGTTATGTTTCCTTACCAGATAATTGACTTGAAGACATCTTCCAGAGCTGTGGTAGTCCGAGGTAAGAAATCATCCTGGTTTTATTCAAAATGGATCAGAGGAGGCCAACCTAAGCGAGTACATTGGAGACCAATTTAAACAATCATAATACCTGTAGAACAACAGAGTTGATGACATCTGCATATGTTACAGCTAGATGGAGAGACATACATCTAGGAGGAGCAATAGCAAAGCATTTAATCCTCTTTCTCTCTATGTTCCCCAACCGATCCCGGTTCTGAATCACGAACAAGACAAGCAAAGACACAACCCCTGCGCCAAGCGAATGTCCAACAAACGTCAAGGAATAGTTCGGGTTTGCCTCGAGTAATTCCCTTAAAACCTTATGCTCCTCTTCAAAAACCCATATAGCCGCCTTTAACAACCCATTGTGTACATAACCTCCATCAAACTTAGTCTGACCAAGTTTGTTATCAAGCAGAACAGCGTAATCACTCTCCTTAGCTAAGTTAAGCCCTCTTATGGCCAAAACTACATCACCATTGTCATGATCCAAGTAGATCATGTAAGGAGTGACACGACCTTGAGTCTGATCATAGTCTTTTTTCAGGATTACATGATGAGGTTCAATCCCATAACCATCAGGAGGTGCCCACATAGGGTCATGGAGATCTTCCTCATAGACGGCTAAGATCAAACGGCAAAGCCTAGGGATTGGCTCAAACTCATCAGATGTAGCTAATCCCCAGTTCTCGCTTTCGTGACCTGCTGTGTATAAACATTTCTTCCACAACCAATGAGCACAACCCAAGCAATATACACATTCAAGTACAGGAACACAACACAGTATCGACATGGGAACAACCTTTGAAGCTTGCAAGCATCCTATATATTATATTCCACGCAAGTAAAGAGATCCGGTATTGTACAATTGAATTGGGATCGAATTTTGCACCAGAACCCACTGACACGAGATTAGTCAGTGAGGATCAAGGGGCTCTAAGAACAAAGACAGAATCATAAGCTGGTCGGATCAGGCTGACTTCGAGGATTTGTGTCCGAAACCAACATCAAGTTGAAAAAGACTGAAGACACGAAATAGAAAGAGAGAGAAGACAAGTTGAATTAGTTAACTAGGAAAAGTCAACTCAAAGCCAGTTTGTAATAATCTACTCACCATAGATGCTCGGAAGATTCCATTTAGCATCTTCTTCGCCAACAGCGGAGAGCTTGGAAGGTGACGAGGACGGGTCGGGTTAGCTCTGGCCCAACTGTACATCAAATTGGGTCCCTCAAGCTTAATGAAATTAGTTGGGCTTTAAACTGTAGGCCCATTTAATTTGTTTTTTACGTAGCATGATTAACACGTTTTTACTTTTTTTTTTTACTGCTTACTAACTTGTACATATCCTTAAAATAAAATATGAGCGAAAACCTAAAATCAGAAAAAGCAAAGACTTGTGATTTCCGATTCCTTTCTTTGAGCATTCTAAAAGGTTTTGCTCGTTGGTCTAAGCTTTGAAGCTGTTAGGTCGGCATGGAAAGAGAAATTCCAATCGATCTCCTGATGGATATATTTGCGAGAGTTCCTGCAAAGTCAATAGCTAGGTTTCGTAGCGTATCCAAATTCTGGGAATCCATACTTGGCCATCCTGATTTCACGGAGTTGTTCTTGACTAAGTCTCCGACTCGTCCACCTCTACTCTTTTTCACTTTGGCGAATGATGACAAGTTATTATTTTTCTCTTCACCTCACCCTCAGAATCCAGATGAGAAGACGTCTCTTGTACCCACCCGTTATCATGTTCACCATAACGATTCTCCCACAAATTATTCATCTGAATTTAGTTCTCCTCTTGGTGGATTCACCTGTCTTCGAGATAACAGAACTCGAGATACTATCGTTATTTTCAACCCAGTCACGGGAGAATCTGTATCCTTACCCAAAGTGGAACTGAAGACTGTTAATACTCACACAAAAGCTTATTTAGGGTATGATCCCATCCACAAACAGTTAAAAAGTATTGTGCATCAAGTTCGATAGTCTCCCAATTACGTGTGATGAGCATCAAGTTTTGACATTGGAGAATGGAAAACATTTATGGAGAACAATCCAATGCAAACCCCATCATCCTAAATCTGGTGGATTATGCATAGATGGTACTTTGTATTATACAGCTGGGTTCGATTGGCATATTAGTGTTTCCATGATAGTGTGCTTTGATGTTAGGTCTGAGAAGTTTAGCTTTATCAACATTGATGAATCCATGTTGATGAATGAGGCTTGGACTTTGATCAACTACAAGGGTAAATTAGGTGCACTTCATTTATCATTTTTGCCTCCAAAAAATCTTGAGTTTTGGGTTCTACAAGATGCTGAAAAATGTATATCTACACAATACCTCCTTTTTGGAATAACATAGTTAATCGTATCGAGTTATTCGTTGTTGGAACGACTGGTGGAGGTGAAGTTGTCTTGGCACCCTACATTACGGTAGGCCCATTTTACGTTTATTACTTAACCTTGGCTGTAAGAGTCTTAAGAGAGTTCAAATACAAGGTTTTGAAATGTTTAAGTATGCGAGCGTTTACACTTCTCTAGACTATGCTGAGAATTTGAAACTTGTGTAAGTGTTCAACTCTTGTTTTAAAACTTTGTCTAGTTTATTCTTTCAGTTGAATAATGTGTCTATATTCCATTTTTTTTTCAAGGACTGAGGCAAGGGAGGCTATTTCAAATCATATCTGCCACTGAAGCCAGCAAGGTAACTTTTTTTCTTAATTAGATTCCCTCGAAAATATATAGCAGCAAATTAGAAAAAAGTTGAAGAAATGGTTTCCCCTTGGAAAACGATTAAGGGTTTTCCTAAATAACATGGTTTGAGCCAAAAGCTGCTATGTTTGGTTGGTGGCCATTATGTATGAGTTTTTTTTTTATAAAAGTAAATCTAACTTGGTGAAAAGAAAGAGGCAAATAGCAATACGCTACATCTTGTTCTACACCGAGTGTTTAGTGAGTATGGTTTAACTTATATATGTATTCTAAAGTGTGTGATCTTTCGTTTGTTCGTTATGCAGTTATCGGAGCCCGCCCAACTTGTCAAATAAATTGAAAGGTACATCAGCGTATTAGAAACCCACCTCCGGTCCTGAGATACTTGAATTTTGTTTGTCTTATTACAAATGATCAACTTAACATGTACCACTTGTAATTATTTCTGCAGCTTTTCATGGCAAGCAATTTCACAGATGATTCCACAACCGAGACGGTGGATAGATTTATCCTTTTACAGTTGTACCTCCACGAAGATCTTCGATAGGATTTACCTCCACTCTGAAAAAATATGTACCTAGGCAAAAGCCAAGGATTGTAATTTGAAAGGATTTATTGGATAATGTTATTCTTTTGTTGGTCATACTAGTTTGCTTTATCTTCTAAACTAGATTCCCTTTTCTTGCCTTTGCTTCTTGGCCTTGTCAGTCTACTTTTCAGAACAAAACAATTTTAGCTACATGCTAAACATTGGTTTGTTCCCTCCATAATATGGTCTAGAAAATCGATTTAAATGCCACGGATTTCGAGATGGATTCAAATAGTCCAACAAAACTAAACATTGACTCAAGTCAGGAAGAACCAAACTGTGTAGGTTAAAGGTCTTGAATTCTATAATTATGTTAGAGATACATATACATATTAGGTATTTACGAAATACATTTGTAGCCTTTGTATTAAATACATAAAAGTATAAAGTTTGGTATAACAAAGGTTGTCTGTTTTGAATTGTGGATCAGAATTGACATGATATCGACAGATTAGAAGCAAACAAGAAGTGGTTAGTATATGATATAACCAAAGCAATGATAATAAACTGACACACAACTAAGAAGCTTTCTTATAATAATCTCAGATTATATTAGAAGAAACTGTAGCATATATATGGCTTTATTGTATGATACACTAAAAACTATGCACAAAAAAAGAAGAGAATTAGGCTGTTGATGATGAGATCTCACAAGACAGAGACTAGGTATATAACCGGTGCCTCGATTTTCTCAATCAGACATTCATTACTGGCACAAGAAGAAAATTTACTAGAGGAATGGGGTAAAAGCAACTTGGATTCTTGGCACACCATAAATTAAGAAAATATATTGGTAGCTGGGAGCTGGTTCTACAGAGTAATTTTCTTGATATGTTAAAAACAAGAACAGACGAACAACAAGTAAAGAAATGTTAGAAGACAATTTATATCCGACTGAAACAATTTTTACATTGAACCCAAAAAACTGATATGTTTGATTATGATATCAGCTTGTCTTGTAATTTCTTCAGGGTTCTTGGTTTTTTAATGGATAATGGTAACAGTTGCATCCTATCTCTACCATATAGAAAATACATGAAGAGAAAGACTAACAAAGTAATTATCAAATGGCATCTTTCAAGGTATCATATAAAAAATGCTACTCCCAATATTAACTGCTCTATTTCCTTTGATCTCAAAGTTGTGCCGCTTGATGCATCCTTTTGGAGGAAAAGCATAGGCTGCTCAGTCAATTCATAAGTCCTGCAACTTTAGAGCCATTTCAGGGCTTGTGTACATATGAGAGACCTTTTAGGTATTTATGAATTACATTGTAGCCTTTGTATTAAAATTTGGTATAACAAAATTTCTCTTTTTGAAATTGTGGATTAGAAGAAGCAAACAACAAATGGTCAGTATATGATTCAAAACCAAAGCATTGATAAACTAACCAGTTATAGAAAAAGAAGCACTAAACTGCAGACCAGTTTTATCAATTTTTGAAAGAATTACCGGTAACAAATGATAAGAATGTTTCTGAGTTTTGCTTTTGGAGCTTCGCAAAGAAATAAACCTGATTCTCTCCATCTCTCTAAATGTAGTAGGCCATATGCACTGAACTTTTGATAACCTTTAACCACTTTATTCACTGCGTCCAGAAAGTCTTTCTCTCCGGTTGTGGACTGACCTGTTTGTTGCCATAAGAACAGTGATGTTACCACGTGCGTCAAACCCGTCAATCTCGAGCATAGTACGTTGGACTTCATTATCACCGCCTACACCGTCATCGAATCTTACACCAGCAATGGCATCAATTTCGTCAAAAAAAACAAAATGCAAGCTTTCTTTGATCGTGCCATCTGGAAAGCGAGTATTATACAAATTCAGAACAACACTAGTTAAAGACAAAAACTGAGATGGCGACAACTGACTACCTGAAACAGTTCGCGAACCATCCTAGCTCCTGAACGAGCTCAGTGCCAATAATCCTTATAAAGCAAGCACCGGTTCCTTGAAAAGCTTTACCACAAGAGTAAGTTTACAACTCTAGGTGTTAAACTGAGAAGATCAGGACACCGGATATATATTAACTAAGCTCAACATACCTCTCTAATCTTCTCAATCTGCTCCTTGCAGCCACCGATATCACTGTAAGTTCCATCCGGTTTCTCTTCAACCGTCATCATGGTAACACTAGGATCAGTCTTTGGAGGTAGAGGAATATGTATCTGATATTTCTTCAGATCAACTCTGCAAGTACAGATCACAGATATAACAACATTCTTGTAAGTTTCTTCCATATGAGAAATGTACAGCGACAAAGAGGAAAACATACCCCACACGCATTCCTACTTCTATGTCAGTGGGAGAAACTTTATCACCAAGTCCAACAACAAACTGCAGTTAAAGAAGAAAAACTAATATCAGTAATAAAACATCAAAATGAAAATGTTCTACAACACACAATTGGTCATGCAGCGACCGCAACCTAGGGATATAGTTTACCTTGCCTACTTCTTCATATCAACGACATACTTTGAGTGAGTCTTCAGTGTTTGGACTAATTATTTGTGTGCATATCGCAACCTGGATAGGGAAAACCGGTTACTTTAATCCCTTATTGTTGCCGTGAGAGAAACAGCAAAATTCATAGAAACTACATAAGAAGCAAAGCCTACATGCAGAGGTTGCTCTCCATCAATCATTTGTTTATCAGATACGAGGTCCCATTGACTGGGAAGAGTTAAACCCAGTATCAGTGTCAGATTCATTGATACCTGCAAATGAAAGTGAAAAGCTTAACTTTAGTCATGCTCTAAACAGAAGTCACTAATTCCAAGCAAGCCCAACACTTCAGCAACAAAGAGTGCAAACATACCACAGAGATTGTTGATCTTCTCGGCGAGCTCATTGATTTCTTCCTCTACTTTCTTTATACGTGCAGAGTAAGTACTATGCCGTTTAAGTAAAACAGCACTTACATGGGCAACGTTTTTGTTAAAACTGACTGGAATGATACCCTCTACTTCCTCCGAAGGGGAAACCCAAGGAAGAGTTCACATATGACATGCGACTTGAAGAACATGCCCCTCAGGAACTGGAGGACGTTATCTGGGGATCATCAAATGGATCTTGAAGGACATAAGTGTGCAGTATCCTTATATCTTCAAGAGGTTTGTGATTGGCATCAACAGGAACTTTGGCTAAGATAGCCAAAGTCTCAAAGCCCTCGACAATCTTTCCAAACACCTGAAAAAAAAGGCCGGTAACTGATAAATACACAAAACAGAATAGGCAGATCACTATTTTTTTTGCTTACAGTTTATTTCAGATCAAGATGGTCTAGATCATCTTGAAGCGTGATATAGAACTGAAAAAAAAAAGAAAGAATAAGTCACATGAGGACATATAACACAGCAAAAGTTGTCAAAATACCCTCATAAAACTTGGTAATTCAAACACAAAATAATTGGCTAACCTGGGAAGCATTCCGATTTACTCCAGAACTAATCATCCCAACAGTGCCAGTCTTTGAGTGTTTAAACTGAGGATGAAACTCATGGCAGAAAAATTGAGCATGTTGACATGCACGAGATGGGTCAGGAATAGGCAACACAGTGAGTGTATAGGATTCAAAAGATAAAGAAATCAGAGTTACGTGTATATTGAGTCTCCACTATATCTTGTGGCTGTTCGATCACATGTCTGTGCGATGGAGTCTTTTATGGCGTGGATGAGACATATATGATAGTACTTGATCCTAGCCAGATCAATAAGTTAAAACCCTAGAAAAATGTGTGATGGGTAAATAAGAAAAAAAATGAAGACTTACTTGCACAACTTTAGGAAGTTAAAGCATGTTATAGGTGTTTCATCATGGTATATATCGATAGTGATATCCCCTATGTTCGTCACAATACAAACTGACATGTTGAGCAGTGGAAGGATATCGAATTTCTACAATTTCACATACAACACTTTATTAGAAAAAACAGTGTTAGCTCCTCCATCAAACAGTTAATGTGGCTAAAAAAATCAATCAGCAAATTCTCCAAGAGACGGATTAAAATACAGTTTGATACAGTTAATGTGGCTAAAAATCTTTGGACCATATATATTTTTCGGCATCTTGTAGAACCCAAAACTCACGTTTTGGAGACAAAAATGAAAACTGAAGTGCACTTAATTTACCAATGTTCTTTCATTGTTTCAAAGGTTTAATGTTGAAAATTTCCAGCTTGCTTAATTTAGATCATGAGAGTATTTCTCTTCGCCAAATCTCCTCTCATTCTGCCTTGATGTGCTTCACCGTCACCAGAAATCTTAAACATTTATTAAAATGAAATATAAATAGTATATCTTTAGTAGTATTTTATAATAACTAACATATAAATTAATTTCTTAAATGTACTTTTCAAATAATAATATAGAGATTTCTAGTTCTTATAGAGTTTAAGTATTATTAATATTTTAAACTTTTTTATAGAGTTTAAATACTATTAGTATTTTAAATTTGTATAGAGTTTAATTACATAATAATTATATTTGGAATGTTTTATAAAATTTAAATATTTATAATATTAAAATTTATACTCATTTATATTTGAAGTTATTTTATTGCTTTTTATAATATGACTCACTATTATCCAAATTTAGTCAATGTAGACAGTATGCCTTTTATAATATAACTTACTATTATCCAAATTTAATCAATGTGGACAGTGGACTTTTTATATATGACTTAGTTACACCACCTTTTTTTTATCGATCAAGTAATATTTATCTATTTTTAAAATTTAGAATCATAATAATACAGTAAAATTTCTATAAATTAATAATATTGAGAATATGATATTTTATTAATTTATAGTGATATTAATTTATTTATATTTATTAATTTATAATATAAAATAATATTTACTAATTTATAGAGATTTTTGTTAAAAAAATTTAAATTATTTTAAGTTTGTTTTGAAAGTTTAAAGTTTAAAAAAAAATCAAAATTTTCTAGTAATAAATAACAAAGATTATAAATGAATTCATTTATATAAACAATTAACATAATTTAAATTTATGATTAATAACTTTAATTGTTATATTTAAATAGCCTAGACAACTATTCAAATAAAATTATGTAGATTTAGAATTTAGAAACTTATAAAAAAATTTGCTTTATTTTATGCAAATTTATTTACTTTAGAACAATAAGATAGTTTACAACATAATATTTTCTTATATAAAAAAAGTTATTTATGATTTGTAACAAAAATTTATGAAAACAAAAACAAAACAATATAAATTTATATGATTACTAATTTATATTATTATTAGGACTATATATTTACATAAAAATTCTAAAAAAGATATTATTTTATTATCTTATTTTAATTAATATTTATTAATTTATTGAATATTAATTTATAAAAGTTCTACTATGCATGAAAAAGTTTTAAAGTTTCTTAATTATTAATCCGTATTTACTGCATCAGCAAGGAGTGAATGGAAATCTCCAACCCCATATGTGAATTGAACGATTGACTTTGCCGGCCATTTGTTTCAACGTTAAACGACGTTTCTACTCTATCTCATGATGAACACTGAATCAGGTACTCGGAGACCTTATTCGTTTGTTCAATCTCCGGAGAAATCATCGGATGATTTCATATGATTGCTTTGGTTTTGCAGTTGTGGAGTTCCTCGGGAATGTGCCATTGTTGCAGCGTCTACCTAATTCTTCTCTGAAGAGAATTGCCCAGGTCCTTGTGCTCAAGCGTTATGGTCAGTGATCTCTTAAAGATTCTAACGAAGTCAATTTGATTGGGTATTTCGTAATCTTTGTTTGAATATGTGTTCTACAGAGAGAGGTGATTATGTGGTTGGTGAAGATCAGGCTGTGGATGGAATTTATTTTGTATTGGAAGGACAGGTGCGTTTTCTGACGATAGACCAAGGCTATTGCAACTGGTTATTTTGAATTACATTTCTCAAAAAAAATTTGGTTTGCAGGCTCAGGTTCTGGGATCAGCTGGGAAGGGAAGCTCTTCTGAGTTCCTTTTGAAACGATTTGATTTCTTTGGCTATGGTGAGAGCATGATTCTTTCAATATCACTGTGGTAATGTTGTTTGTTGATTGAATTAGCTTGGTGATTGTTCCTACACAGGTATTTTTGGGAATGTTTACTCAGCAGATGTTGTTGCTATCTCAGAGGTCTTTTTGAAGAAAAATATCTCCTCTTTCCTTGGTTTCCTTGAGCTCATGATATGCGAATGGTCAGTGATAGTATACTGACTCCTGTTTTTATGCCTCTTCTTGCAGCTTACCTGCTTACTGTTGATGTCTGATCATTGTGCTTTGCTTGAAACAAAGTCTATCTGTGATTCAGATAAAGAACTTGAGACACACTGTCTTGTGGAACACATTTTGTATCTGGAACCATTAGATGTATGAATCTCCCTCAATTTCAGTTCTTATGCTTAGAATTCTAGTCACTCACTTTTTACTAGCATTGTTTCGAGATATTTATCTCTTATTTTGTGTGCTTTATTTGTTGTAGTTGAATGTATTCCGGGGCTTCACTCCACCCAAAGCTCCAACCTATGGAAAGGTTTTTGGAGGGCAATTAGTTGGACAGGTATGATTTATTAACCCTACTCATCTAGCTTTTATGTGCTCTATCAGGTAATCAAAAATAACTAGTAATCACTGTGACACAACTTCCTACACTTTGCAGGCACTTGCCGCAGCATCAAAAACTGTTGAATTTGTCAAGATAGTCCATAATTTGCATTCCTTTTTCCTTCTTGTTGGAGATATTAATAGTATGGACATCATTCTCAATGTGCTTTTGCAAGAAAACTATTGTTTTTCCGAATCTTCTCTGCTACACTTTGCATATTATCCATATTTTGTAACTCTTGCAGTTCCCATCATATATGAAGTTGACCGCTTACGTGATGGCAACAGTTTTGCCACCCGAAAAGTTAATGCAAGACAGAAAGGAAAAACCATATTCACCCTCTTTGCGTCATTTCAGGTTTTCTATGTTATTATATTCCTGAAATGTTTTATTTTGTCATCATGAGAATATACCTTGTAAATTGGTAACTTAGTTTTTTTTCGTTGGTCTTACTACAGAGAGAGCAACAAGGTTTTGTTCATCAGGAGTCGACCATGCCTCATGTGCCACCTCCTGAAACGGTAAATCATTCCTCCTACTTTGAGGGCTTATAATGAATTGTGATGGTTGTTATTTTCATCCCTATCTACTGTAGCAGCTTCTAGCAAGGGACGAGATGCTTGAACGGCGTATAACTGACCCTTTGCTACCTAGGTATGTACAAGTATTGTGCCACACCTGTTATTACAAGAGCTCAGTGTGAGACACTTTTCAAATATTTCTTGATTTCAGGGATTATCGAAACAAAGTTGCAACTCAAAGTAATACTCCATTTCCTATAGATATTCGATTTTGTGAGCCAAATTATTCTACAGAACAGACAAAGTCTTCTCCAAGGTTAACCTACTTGTCTTGTCTAAATCCTGAATAAGTCAATTATATTGTTTCTACAATTGAGCGAGTTCTTTCTTGAAGTCATCTTGCAGAATGAAATATTGGTTTAGAGCCAAGGGAAAACTTTCTGATGACTCAGCTTTGCACCGGTGAGCAACTCTATATAAAACTGAAAATGACGATTTGAATTGTTGTGCTCAGCTTTAAACATTATGGAAGAGTTCATCGTATTTTAGTGTCACCAATCATTCTGGATAACTGTTGATGATACTAGGAAACTGATTGTTTACACAGATGTGTGGTTGCATATGCTTCAGATTTGATATTCGGATGTATCAGTTTAAACCCCCACCGAAGAAAAGGCATGAATGTAGCTGCTCTTAGCCTGGACCACTCGTAAGCTTTTTATTTTCTTTTAGCCAAGTGTGAGTTTTGTAAACAAACCACGTAATTCAATCGTCTAGAAAATATTGCCTGAAGTAAATGTTTCTTGCTCTTCCTATGTCCCTTTCTAGGATGTGGTTCCACAGACCTCTTAGAGCTGATGATTGGTTGCTGTTTGTGGTAAGAGCAAATTCAACTTCTTTTTTCTGAATCCTAATGTTTGTTTGGGAAAACCGTAACTTAAATTGGCTAAAACACTTAAAAGCGGATTTGAGTTGTTTTTTAAGAGCCATAAACCGTATATCAATTTGGAACATTAACAACTATAGATTAGAACGTGTTGCTTGTTTAGCTGATATCCATTAAGTTTATTGATGTACCTCTTAGGGATTGTTATAAAAAAAAAGTAGTAAACCACAAGAGTTTCGTGTTGATGTCAAAGATCTGACTTGATCCTTTAGAAAAGGAAAATTCTGAAGGAGACAAATATGCTTATACAAGATTGGCCTTATGTAGATAGTGAGTCCAATTGCATCCCAGAACCGCGGTTTTACCAGCGCTGAAATGTTCAACAGAAAGGGAGAGGTATGTTGCTGCACCCTTTAAACCCAAATCATAGACCACTGAAGAATATTTTGTAGTTGTCAAATATTTCTAAAGATATTTTTCTCTAGTTGAATACAAAATCTGCGAAATCGAGCTTATACATATAGTTGAAAATGAATGTGCAGCTGGTGGTATCATTGACGCAAGAAGCTTTGTTAAAAGAAGCTGTGACTATTAAGGCCTCATTTGGCGCCAAGCTCTGAAGTCATTGGTGTTGAGACAGTGAGAGAGTTCATTTGCATATTCACATTGATTCTCCCCTCGAAAAGGGTTTATACAAATTATGGTTGGTTGTTGTAAACTAAACTGTGATATTCTTTCAACAAATAATGAAACTTTTAAAAAGTTTAAGGTGAGTGCAAACGACGTCGTTTGGTGGGGAAACTCTTATAACGTTATTATCGGCTTCTATGAATGAGGCTCCTTATTTGTTTTTTTAAAAAGAAAAACCTCTCCGTAGTCTCTCTCTACTGAACCTCATTACGGATTTGAATGGAATCAATGGCTATAGATCCAGAATTGGACATGGATGAAGGAGATCTGGAAAAATTGGAGTTAGATGCGAGGCAGATGGCTCGGAAGATCTCCGAGTACAGGCAAACCCTACCGGATAATCTCAGGAATACCCTTGATTCTGTGCTTTCGCCTTACATACCCGTTTTACCCAATTTCGATTCCGGGTCGGATCCTCTGCCGCCGTCCCGCCTCACATTCCCAGGTTCCTTCTTTTTGTCCTGCTTGATCAATTCGGTCGAAAATTAGGGCTTTGCTCTTGAAAATTGAGTGTCTTTTGGGTTCATGAGATAAGTCTAATTGAGCATACCATATGGTTTTGGGTTCTGATACTGTGAGAACCAACCTTTTGATTATCTTTAACCTGATTGTCTCTAGATTCTGTATTTACATATTGCTCAAAACGGATTATTACGTAATTTTGGGTGTAAAGTATGTACTCTGTTACTCAAAATGGATAATCTTTTGCAGAGTCAAATATGAGAGTAATATGGGTTGCTGATAGTTCAATAATACTCGCATGAACTTGATCAGTGAAGTTTTAGCTAAAAGCTAGAGTCTTTTTCTTGTTTACGTCTTCTTCTATGCTCGCATTGTAGTTCATATATAAGAGACTTTGTTTTGACAAGGGTGCACAAGAACTTGGTTTGTGAAGTTTTAGCTAAAAGCTAGAGTCTTTTTCTTGTTTGCGTCGTCTTCTATGTTCTTATTGAGTTAATGAGAGACTTTGTTTTGACAAGTATTCATAGTATTGTAGAGAAACGTAATAGCCTGCAGTGATACTTGTCTTCTTCATCTCTTATCAGTATTCAGTAATGCTATATCAACCAATCTGTGGTGTTTTCTTTTTCAATGCAGCAGAAACACAAGTAGTACCTGTTGTGTCGGGAACTGAAGAGGAAGAATCTGGAGAGAAAATGATTCAGTTTAAGGAAAGAATGTCGAGGAACACTGCGAATACACCTAAAGTTGTAAAGAGAGTGCGAGAGTGTATAGAGAGTATCGACAAACTCGATTCTTTGGATGTAGTAACCATTCATCCGGCTTTCACAAGGCGAAGAATTAACTGACCAGTAGTTCTATTTCTCCTTGAAGTTTAGGCTCTTTCATAAATATGTAATTCTCTAGATTGATTTGGCATGTACATCGACAGGGTTTGATTCAACAACATGATCTTTGCTATCAAGATTATTATTGTGCAAGTACTAGGGAGACGAAAGCTAGTTACTAAAAAAAAGTCAACAACAACACACCCTTGTCTTTGTTGATCACAAAAGTGGATCAAAATTTGTAGCTACATCTTCATTTTGCATTGTCAGATTGTCCTTTCCCAGATGGCTCTCCCTTTGTTCCAAAGATGAATTGCTTAAGAGAATCTTGCGCCGATAGTATCTTCGTTTTGATCTGCAAAATACCATTTAAGTAAGTCTCAAATAGTTGAGAAAACTCAATATTCATGTCAAGACCAGATCATATAGCTTCTATATATGAGATCATGTAACATAACCACCAAAAATAACTCATCTCGAATCACACATTTGGATCACCAAAATCTCAACTATAACGCTAACAATCACCCAAATTCGATCTTCTGATTCCAATTCGACAACAACTAATCAGCTAATAAGCTCATTCCCGTCCAGATTTTCATATCAAATTCGAAGAGGAGAGACTTTAATTAAAAGGAACTAACGGGATCAAGAACGTTGGCTTCGGGACCGTAATCGCCAGTTAAGAGAAAGTAAGAAGCAACAGCAGTCGCCACCATCGTCGTTCTTCTCACGACTTTATCGGTTTGAGGATTCATCTCTTCTGAAATAGCAACAGAAAAATACCCATAGGCCATAGTGTAGGCAAAGATGACAGTTTTTGGTGCCGTTTTTGTGTTTAACACAGAGACTGCAATACATGTTTTCTCCACTTAAACGACACAGCGTACGATTAGATTAAGCACAAACGACACATCAATCTTTAGTCCATCACTTCAGGCCGTTTTAACTATTTTACGATTTTATCGATGAACATGATCGACACATAAGAAAACGTTGGATAAATGTTTTATTTCTCATTAATAAGAAATGATATTGACAAAATCTAGATCACGATTTTACTATTTTATAAAATCTCCATTGTCATCTAAATATGTTACACCGTACCGAAATAACAACCAGAGAAAACCATAATAAACCAATCAGAAAAGGATTAATTTGCTAAAAAGAGAACAAAAACTCGACTTGGAATTAACGTAACCAAAACGGTGGAATAGTAACTGATTTTGGTGACCTAATCCTAACGGAGAAATTAACAATCCCGTTTCTCCGGCCATATTCGTCCCACAATCTGTAACTCAGACAGTGCATAAATCCCTCCGGCGCATATTCTCCCGTAAAATCTTTAACCGGCACACGTGCCGTTCCCACACGCTTATCCTTCCCGGAACTCCGACATAAAACCTGGACGTACATGACATCCGGTTTTTTCTCCGACGAAAACTCCGTCTCTAACTTGTCCTTCCACATCGGATTATTCCCACCGATCTCGTCGAGACTCGTTCTCATTGGCTGCTTCCAATAACTCCCCGCCATGTCGAAGACAACGAACGCGTTCCTCTTCACCGGTTTTCTACCGTCGACGAGATCCTCCCCCGATATGGACGTGATTTCGATTTTACGACTCATTGGCTTCTTTATTTTGCGCTGAGATGAGAGAGAATGCTTTCACGTGACACATAAAGATTGTTTCTTTATAAGGAGGAAGTCATATATATAGGGGTAGGGCTTTTTTACTTTTTATGTTTGGATTAGGAAATTAGGAAGGTGATGAGAAATTACGTACAAGAGAACAGAAGCTTCACTGTCTTCCTACACTTTTTATGCTATTTAAATTGAAAATCTTAAGATTTTGGGAAAAGAAAATTAGAATTAACATAAAAACCTGTGTGTTACTTGTAAATCAAGAAAAATTAATCAACGTTTAGTTAAGTTAATAATAAACTTGATGATTCCAGGTACGAAAACTAAAAAGAAATAATAAAAAAAGCACTTTAGTGTTACATAGAGTCAAAGTCTAAACGCCTCCCCAATGGTTTAGAGCAAGAGGAGGAAGTGTTGCGTTTCATAAGTCTGTATTCTGAAACTGAATCTTCTTCCTCACTTGACAAATGACTTTTAGTATCTTTTTGTCTGTGTCGTTTCAAACATGAAGCTGGTGAGCTTCTTCTTCTGGAGATTATGGAAGGTGTGTTCTTGAAAGTACTAGCAGCTATTCTTAGTCTCTCTTTGAACTCCTTCCATTCTTGTTTGTACATATAATCGTTGCTGCTCCGTGGCGTTTCTGGAGTTTCTAAAACTGTTACATAAAGAGTTTGTTAACAACTTAAATTAACAAAGGTGTGTCCAATGAGATAATTCAACCCTTACCATTAAGTCTTGGCCTATCAGATTCTACTGATGATGATGAGGTTGATTCTTCTTCTCTAACTGAGCTCGACGATGAAGGCATGTTCCCCCAATTCATTGGTCCTAAAGTTAAATCCAAAGGATCCCTTTGAGGAGAACTCTTTGCAGTTTCCATGATTTGAAATGATATGTAACTCTTGGGCTCACTAGGAAACTGCTCCAATCTCCTCTTAACTGAGCAATTCCAGTGATTCTTAATATTATTCTCCGACCTGTGAGTTTCCAAAACAAGGTTAAATTCACAAACCAACCCACAAAGTGGTAAACTTGTTCTCAGTTTTTAGGATCAAAAACCTTCCAGACAAGAGCTTAGCAATCTCCGCCCACTTATTGCCATGTTCCTTTTGTGCATTAACAAGAATCAATTCTTCTTCTCTACTCCAAGGAGTTTTCTTTATAGTCGGATTTAAATGATTATGCCACCTAAAACAAAAAGAACCAAACTTTAAGAGAAAAACCATAGACTGATCAAGCTAGTTCATAAACAAAATGTGCAAAGAATAAAAGCCAAGTAAAAAAAAGACCTTTCACGGCATTGTTTGCCAATGCGACCAGGGAGTTGCTTTGAAATTTTCGACCATTGAGGCGTATCCTTGTCTGAATAGTTCTTAACCAGTTCACTTAACATATCATCTTCCTGAAATATAACAAGAACTCGGTAATGAAAAACTATAGCAAAATATCAAAGAAGGGTGAATCAAAAGTTAGTTACCTCTTTTCTCCAAGGTCCTTTGTGGAGATTTGGATCAAGAACCTTTAGCCAACGGTGCTGGCATTGGACATCGGTCCTCTTATCTTTCCACTCAGGAACACTCTCGGCTATAAATCAAAGACAAAATAAGCAAATAAACAATGATGATGATGAACCAATAAATTAAAAATAATATCAAATTACCAATCTTTTTCCAATTCTTGCCCTTGTACTTGATCACAGCATTCGTCAAAAGTTTGTCCTAGAGATGATAGAAGCAAGAAGAAGATTTCAATAACGCAAAGATGAAAAATTGATAAAGACAAAGAGAGAAGAACATAATTAAACTAACCTCTTCAGGAGTCCATCCTCCTTTACTTGATTTTCTGGTTGGACCACTCACTCTTCTATACCTTTAAACCATGTAACAAAACATTCATAAGATTCTGCCCAAAATCATAATTAAATTGCCCCAAAACTATATACATGAGACCATTCGAGACCTCAATTACATAGAAAACCCCCAAATTCATCATAATTATAGACGGAATCACAAAATTCAGGAACGAGCGAGCGAGAGAGAAATTAACAAACCCTAGAGCAGAGTCAATTTCAAAGGTAGGAGTAACTTCGCCGTTGATGAGATCAGATTCGGACTCTGATCGATTCAAATCATTAGACTTTGTCATAGAAAGAGGAGAGACCTCACAAATATTTCTTCGTCCTTCTGTAACGGCTACCCAAATCTTTTTTATGCAGAGAGATTCACTCGCAATTCCCTTTTTTTTTCTCCTCTATATTTTTTTTATTTCCTTGTTGGCAATTTAACAGAGTTTTTTTTAAAACAAAAAACAGATATTAGATAAAATAGAAAAGATTCCCAAAATCTTTTTTTTGTTAGAGAACACATTAATGCCTCCAAATAAGAGTAAATTATTCTCACGAGCAAAATCCCTAAAATGTTTAACTTGTGACCTTTGTCTACTAAATCAAGATTATGAGGAAAAAAAGAAGGGACCATTGTATTAAAATCCGATCCAGATCAGAATATTTTTTTTAAAGCTAACAGTAACAAGTAAGCTTTTTATTATTGGATAAACATAAAACAGAAATAGCTCTTTCAAGTATTTTTTGTTGTTGAAGAGAACTAGTTATGGATGTCTGGACATGTGCGGGCGTTATGGCCTAGGTAGTGACATCGACTGCACCTACGAATCGTCGTTCCCGCATAAGGGTTCTGCAAATTCGATGCATCAAATATTTTTTTATATATGTGAAATATTGAATAAGTAGAACAATGAGAATATGAATGAATTAAAGACATTTACTTACAGTCTTGTAGATGATTGGATAAGGACAACTAAGGCAGTTATGTCCTGTCTCTTTGCACCTTGAACATATGTGATCCTTCTCTTCCTCAGCTGTTTCTCTATTGAGCCACATTTCGCTCTTCGTGTACTCATTTAACTTGCAAATATAATGTAATTTTTATAATATGCATGAATAGTTCACGTATAAGGCCAATGAGATTGAAGATTTTGGTGAATGTTTTTACCTCAGCCGCTATTCTACGAAAGTGTTTGTAGAATCCTGGTTTTGAGTAAAACTTTTGTCTTGTTCTCACATTCATGTAGTGCTGTAATAATTAAGAAGCAGATAATCGAAAGGTAAGAGAATTAGTTTTACACCATAAAGTTGACTAGTGTAAAGGCATAACGAATCAATGATGAGTTGATGACTAATAACAGTTTAAGACAAATCCAAATAAGTTAGATATATTATATATACTTCATGCATGTTATGGTCAAAAGGGTTTTGAATGATCGATATAAATATAAAAAAATTAGCAGCCAACAAGAATCCAGACACAAGTGTAAGCCAACATCATCTATTTGTTGCCTTGTATATGCATGACCTCTTCAATGAACTGTACTAATATCTCAAGCAAGACACATTAAGAAGCTTCACATAACTCATTATAAGATAAGCTATATGATCGGTCATATCAGTATCATAAGAAAAATCTCAAACCCAATTTAGCTTCAAATAGATGAGTAACCCTATATACTGTGGTTATTCACATAAGAAACTGATTCAACTCCAAGTACAAGAGTTGTGTTACAAACTTAATACACACAGAGATCATGAGAAAATTTATAATCATTGTAGATCTAATTAAAAATCTGTTTCAGCCTGAAGGGAGAAGTAAATACAACAGAGAACTTGTTGCAAATCTCACAATATTACAGTATATACTCATGCATCTTAGCATAAATCATACGTTTTAGCCTAACCCTAAAGTGGTGATTCAATTCCAAGTACAAGAGTTGTGTAACAAAATTAAACCTTAAAAGCTCTAAATCAACACAGATCATGAGAAATGTATAATCATCGTAGATCTAAATAAAATTCATATATGTTTCAGCCTGTAAGCACAAAACAAACACCAGAGGCAATATATGCCATGAAGGGATAAGTAAATGCAACAGAGAACATCACACGACGACATATATTCGTTATTTAATCAATACAGAGAAATAAAGTTAGAAGATTAATGTATACCGCATTAACTTTTCGACCGCAGCTACTGATTTGAAGATCAGTGACCCACATGTCAGGCAAGAGGAATGTTTGCTTAGCCTCATCGTTGCTGTTGGATCTGGTCGTAACCATATCTGACTGAGAAAAGTATAATCCTTAGGTTTGGACAAAATGATTAATAAGTTCAACAAAAATATTGTCTCAGTAATGCTAGTAACTCCACGTTTTCTCATAACTTTAACCAGCGAGAGATGTTTTTGGCAACTATGTTTTGGCGGGCTTGCAATTTTGGTATGATTTCGAATTCCACCAAACGAATTTGGAACACATTATCGTATTTCCTTCCTTATTATACAAAAAAGAATTGAACAGAGACTAACAAAACAAAAATCAGGGTTTATTTTATTTTTGAGAGCAACCATTAAAAGCAATAAGGAACCAGCTGTTACAAAATTACGGTTCTTCCAAATTCAACAGATTTTTTCAAATTATTAAGGATTTTGCGCGATCTATAAACAAATACATATCTTATACCTAAATAATCCATCTTTTAAGTTTTCATCAAAAGAGAAAGTAAGTTAAAATCAATACGATACATGTAAAATCTATTTTTTTCATGTTATTACAAACCATTAACATTACACTAAGCTATATAAATGATTCAACTAGTACAATGGTTATACACACAAAAATGCCCAAAAATCTGTAGGCAAAGGGAACAAATAAAAAAGACCATGATTCACATTTTTAGAACAGTCAACGGTCAATCTTCCTTGAGACCATTCCGGGAAAGAGTATTGAGAGACAAGCCAAGATCTCTGCATAACTCTTCATCAGGCTGCAAGCTTCCAGGGATAGCACCAAAAGCTCTTCTTGAAGTTTCAAATCCAGACGCCAAGAAATGAATATACGCAGACATATCCTCCAAGTTTTTCCCCACACTAATTGAAGACGACGCAAACACACTTCTCTTTGATACGTTTGAATCAGCTCGTGATAACCGGTTCAGATCAGAGGCTTTTATAAACCTTTGCGTTGCAGCTTCCCATGATAGTTCATGTCTCTGTTGCTCTGTTAGTTGCGATGGTTGTTCCCCAAGAGCCTTGAGCGTGGCTCTTACAAAACCATTTCCATCGTCGTAAAGTCTGCAGTTAGGAAACTGTTTGAAGAACTCGTTCGATATGTGATTTGCGCATACTACGGTTTTTCCCATCGCCAAGGCTTCTGCAGTTGTTGTGCAGACAACGTCTGTCGTGCTCGGGTTGAGAAACACTTTATACCTGAAAGAGAAGATGGAATAAGTTTGTAAGTAATATAAATAGAATCCAATAGACTGCAGGGAAATCAATTTTGGGGCATCACTTAGACTAGAGACTCACTCGTGAAATAGTGAGTCGGCATGATCACGTCCTGGATAAACATTAACCGTCAGGTTGAGTTTTCGGGATGCTTCTTTGACGGCTTCAGAGTCCTCTCCATCACCGTATAAATCGACCTCTAACTCAGCGAGTTCCTTTTGGTGTTTCTCAAGTAGTTTAAGAAGCTCCTTGTACCCTTTGCTCCAGACCATCTTACCAATGTAGTACACGCCTTTAGTGAATGGCTGCTCCTGGAGCTTCTGCTGTTCTAGTTTTCTCAACCCAATTTCCAGAAATTTAGGATTGACACCGTGAACATTGCAGACTATAGATTTAGGGTATTCTTGAGTCGCAGCCGATAATCTGATTACCTACAGGAGTAACACATCATTAGTACAAGTCCTGATTCAACATCAAAATGGTCAGTCACATCCTCAAATGATATCTTATCATGTCTACTAGTGGCTGTAAAGAATTTTACCTTGTGGCAGTAAATGCCAACAACCCAACTATTTAAATACTTGAGGAGAAAAGCTTTGAGACGGCCTTGTTTTTCTCTCTTTACATATTCCAAGTAGTTAGTGTGTACGATCCCTATGACGTAGTTGAACTTGGTTTTCCATTTTTTGCCATGATGAAACCATGTGAGATGCTCAGGCTCTTCGAGGACAGCAATGTCTGCCTCTTCATCAGGAATGGTATCTGATATATCCCCAACTGGAAGAATACTTCTTTTGTCTGTAGCAAACTGCAATTTGAGTTGTTAAGGAAGATATTAGCGAACATGCACGTATAAGTAGGACATGAAGTATATGCAAACTCTCTGTAACACAAAACTGGAACCTATATCCATGAAAGGTTGGAGACAAGGAGCCAAAAAAGGATCTTTACATCTATGAGCAAAACATAGACGTGTGAGCATAAATACACAATTTCACATACATACATGTTTTAGAAAGATCACATACCATATTAACAGAAAAGTAAACATGTATAACACGAGAAAGTGATCTGATGGTTAAGCAAAGCAGGAAAGAGATCATCTCTATATAATGGGAGAAAGTGAACAGAACAACGACTTAGTAAGTGTTTGGTAACCAAAGAAGATTCTTGAGTCATACCTTTCCTGGATAGAAACGAATCTCAAAGTCTAAAGGAAAAGAGACTCTTTCCTCAAGCCAGTGACGAACATAAGCTTCATGCTCTGATGGGGAACCAAAGGTGATGTTTTTAGGGTAGACAAGCTTTTGGTGGTTCAGAGTCAGCCATGGAATCACCAAAGTGACTCGTCTTTCCCCGTCTTTTGCAAGGTAGGCAGCGCGGAACAGAGGATTAACAGAAGTTCCCGTCAGCCATGGAATACTAGCTGTCGTAAATATTGCAATGTGTTGTTGCTGCTGCTGTTTCGTCATATCATCTCAAGCTAAACAATCTGTAGAACCCTAATGTCATGAAAACAAAATTAATATAACTACTTTGAATTTTCCTCAAACCCAATTTCAAAATCACAAGATGAACTATTCCACCTACGAACATGTTCCCTCGCCACGATCACTTCATATATACAGATCAAAGATAGCATCTTAGCCGCAAAATAGGTTCCAGTTTTGTGTTACAGAGAGTTCAACAGAAGCTATCTTTTTCAAAGCTTCTACTTAATGAACATCAACTTGAGTAATTATCACAACCAAAACAAATAGATTCCCAAATTTAGTTCATCTAATTAACGCATCTTCCTAATTAGGATATTTTTTCCGATTCTTCTGTGAATTCAAACAATTTTTCGCAGAACGATTCACCGAACACTAAAAAATTCCGATAAAAATCTAATTAAAAAAAAAAAACATAGACAAGTAACTAACATCAAACATCAACAAAATTATAAGAAGAATCTTCATATCGGATCGAAATGAAGAAATACCTTGAGAATTCCAATCCAGAAAAATTTCTTATCTGATTCGCGTCGAGTTTGGGATAAAAGCAAACGTAAAAAAGAAAAAAATATTCAAGGGTTTGCGTGAGAAAGAGAATATTCTCGAAAGGTCTTCTTTGGTCTCACTCTTCGTTGGATTTTCAAGTTATTTGTTTATTTTAAAACCAAGTTACAGGCTGGTCTCAAGGATCCTCCAATCTTCTCAACAATTCTTTTCCGCCAAGCAGAGGACGAAGAAGAATCAACGAACTTCCGTGTTCAGACTACGTGCCGTCTATTTGACATTTAAACATCATCAAGTTTTACTCTCCAACCACAAAACGACGGACTTGATGACTATTATGGGCTAGGCCCAATCATTGACGAGCCCATTAAAATCTAGCTTATGAGCCCATTAAAATCTAGTCAAAGCTTACTCTCCTAGTCAAATACCGCGGGTTTATGTCCCAATCGTTGATCTGGCTTTCATAAACTAGGAATCGAACCAACCGAATCAAACCGAAGAGATTATTTAAATTTTATAATTTTAATTATCTGAGCATACACAAACCGAAAAAAAAAAAAAAGAGATGAGACTCAGACTAAAGCGTTAATCTAACACCATCTTTGAAAGAAGTTGGAGAGAGCTCAAGTGTCTGAATCAGTTTAGTTATGTCCATAGATATATCCGCTGGTGACACTACGCCACGATCAACCTGAGAAAACAGCTCAAGATTCATTGAAAAATCTGCTAACATTCAATCATTGGTGAAAGAAAGCATTACACATACCGTTGATGCAGACACATGTTTAACCAAGGAGAGATCATATCCTCTGACTTCTGCAACCACTTGAGCCATTTGAACACGAGATAGCCTCTCTGGTCCACCAGCATTCAAAACTAGCTGCATCTGTTTATCATCTGAAACCAACAACATGTTATATATCACTCTACCTTTTCTGTACTATATGATGCATATAAGAGGGAGAAACATAATAATACCTGAGACGACCCATCTGTCAATTAATCTCAAAGTGATACTCACAAGATCCTTAACGTAAATGGGGCAACGATACTCGTCGTCGAAGAACTCTACCTTGTCTCCTTTTTTTAAGGAGCTATCAATCCACTGAAACATCAAGAAGACCAGTTTCATTGCAAAATCAATCATCTCAAAGTATATATATGTATCGAGACTTGAGAGGCACCTGAATTGGGAGATTCTTGGGGAGAGGAGACACAGTTTGAGGACCAAAGATGATACTACTTCTTAATATAGCAAAGTTTTGACATTTATCTTTGATGAGAAGCTCTGCTGCAACTTTTGATTTCCCATAAACGTTGACTGCAACAGTCTCATCGTCTTCCTTATAGAAAGACTTGACACCTTCATAAACTGAGAGATTAAGACAGTAAAACTTTAGTCAAAAAGCCTAAGTCATGACTCATGATTTAACAGTGGCTAATGCAATGCAACTAACCTTGATCAGTTGAGAGATGAATCAACAAGGTTTTGTTTTTATCAAAAGTTGATAACCAGTTTACAAGAGAAGTAGGCACATTGATGGACATTGCCGAATCTGGATCTTGCTCGCAGGCTCGAGGAACAGACAGAGCAGCACAATTCACGACCACATCAGGCTGTAATCAATCAGAACAAATGTTGCTTTCACACCAGACAGTCTAATAGTACGGTAACAAGAAATCGAAGCAATTTCTACAGTAATTCGGCGAAATGGGCGACAAATCGAAACCTGACCAAAGTCCTGGGAAATGGAATTGAGACCTAGACCGGATTTGAGATCGACAGGAAACGCGGGGAAATGAGGAAAAGCGTCGAGCAAACGGCGGGGAAGAGGAGAAGAATGGTGAGTGAAAGCGACGTCGTATCGTTCTCCGCCATTGTTGTCGGCGAAAGCTTGAAGCAGATGCTGACCCAAGTACCCCGTACCTCCAACAATCACCACTTTTGTCTTCTCCATAGTTTCCCTCAATTCTCCGATGTTCCAATTATTTAAATTTTACTCTTTTGTTCTCTTCTTTCACCAATTTTAATTTAATAAATCGAGATACAGAGGATTAAGAACAATAATGGTAAACCTTAGAAAAAACCGTTATTCCCAAAAAGAAAATATAATAAAGTTTTCATCTTTCAGATATAATCGTAAGAAGTTTGGGATAATGTCAAAAAATAAAATAAGGACAAGTACAGGTGACCTAGAACTAATCCTGTTTTTGTTGGTAAGCCCTCATTTGGCATTGTTTTTCTTAAACAGATTACATTGTGAAACAAAGAATGTTGTCATCACAAGGAAAAGAAAAATGTGTCTTTTGGCTTTCTATGAAACCTGAGAGACAGTTATAAAAGAGTTGTCTATTTCTCGTGAACGAGAGGGTTGTAGATTGGAGACCACATGTTGCGTGTGATGTAATTCACTGTATCCTCCTGTGGGTATCAAACATGTAAATTAGATTCCAACTTTCTACTACCTTAAACATGTTTTTTTAATACAAAATTCAGTTACTTGATACCTTAGACATATGGCTGAGATCTTTGGGACCAACATCCCCATGTCCTTCTGCAATGTCATCAGAAACCGCAGCTCGGAGAACAGCAGCCCCGACTTCAGTTGTTATGTGTCGGATGCTGCATTTTTTGTTCAAAACAATCACTTAATAAAACCGTTTTAGAGTGTTGATTTGACGGATAAGAAGGAATTAGAGGACGTACTTGTTGATTGACGGGAAAAGGATGCCTTTTTGAACTTCTTCGTCGGTCATGTAGGACGCAAGGCTGTGTATATTTGAAAATATATTAAAAAAAACATTATAAGCTCAATTTTTTTTTTTCTTAATAGAAGAGAAAACCAAAACGCAATCATTTACCATTCAGCAGCTGCTTGCAGCATTTCATCAGTTACAATACGTGCACCAGAGAGAAGAGTCCCTAACCCAATCCTGAAATCGATAATTTTGTTAACAATTTGTGGATTGGAATGTGATTACAGTGAAACGGTTTTTCATCAAGAAAGAAAACGAACCCGGGGAATAGGTACATGTTGTTGGCCTGATTCACATGTCCTACTTTTCCATTTTCTACAAGTTGGAAAACAAAATGATATATTATATTCAGACTTTTAGCAAATTAGGCATTCATGAATCCCACCAAAAACATACCAAGTTCAACGTTCTCAAATGGGCTTCCACTTGCAAAGACTATGTTTCCTCCGGCGTGCTTAAAAGCATCAACAGCAGTACACTCGGCTGTAATACGGAAATTATTTAGATTATATTGTTCAAAGGAAATTTTGCAAAAAAAGATGAAAATACAAACCATTCAAGGTGGGATTGGACATAGCAAAAATGGCGGGCTTGCATGAGTCAGATTCTCGCATCGCCTTGAGAACCTTTTGATAATTGAAACCAATAAACCATATATAAGTAAAATTGTTAAAGTAATATATCATGAAACTATTTGTTGTCTAAGAAAAGTCACATACTTCTTCATGGAAGATTCCACCAACTCCAGATAAACCAAGAAGAACATGTGGCTTCACCTTCTTCACCTGAACAAATATTGTATTTAGACGGGAACATGGCAATATGATGATTATGTCTAACTTTAGGGAACAGTAATATTAAGGAAGATCTTAGGCTTACCACTTCAACAATGCTTGCTCCCTCACGTATCTCACCTGGATTTTTAGCAAAAGGTAGAGCTGCTGGGTCAATTTTTGTCCTCTCCGTGGTGACAAGACCCTGAAGACCAATTAGTCGTTTTCATTAGATTATTCAAAGGAGCACGATCTTATGAGGCAAGCAAGATGAAGACAACAATATGTTGACCAATGCAAACAAAAAATAATGGCTAATGGATAACTTTTAAAACGTTTTTTTGACTATGTCTAGATAAGCTCTTAGTAGATAGCTTAAAACAATATCCAAAAGCAAGCTCCAAAAATGAAAATAATATGACAGTTTCCAAAGTCAACTAACCCATGGAACTACCCAAGCTTAATTATTTATTATCAAGAAAGACAAACCCATTCAGATAAAGTGAAAACAGAAACTTACATCTTTATCTATTAGGTAAAAGTTTTTCGTTGCAGCAGTCTCACTGATGCCTGCCATTCTCGCAACTGCCTGTACTGCCATCTTAGTCACACCAAGCCCCGCACTGAAAGTAAATAAAAGACATACATTACAAAGATGAGAAGAAAGTTACTGCAAAGATATAAATAAATTAGTAGAGTGAATATCCAAGTACCTTCCAGCTCCCACCACAACAATCTTTTGGTTCACAAAGTCGGATAAAGGCCGACCTTGGGCTCTTACAGTTCCCAATAGTCCAGCCAGTGCAACACCTGCAGTTCCCTGAGAAATCATACGCAAACCTTGTTATAAAATAAAGATCATGTATAACGTAAAGCAGCTGGATTTAACTGATAAGAACATACCTGGACATCATCATTGAACATGCAAAACTTCTTCCGATATCTTTCCAATGTTTCAAAGGCCCATTTCGCTTGGAAATCTTCAAACTAATATGATGGAAAAAGAACCATTTAGTCATCCCTTCCCCACAGAAAGGTAAATCGAAAGAAGATACTAAGAGATGTATACTTGTACGACAGCCTTTGGCCAACGTGTAAATGCAGCTTCCATAAATTCGTCAATAATCTCAAGGTACTCCTCTCCTTCCAACCTAGGTTGTCTGACTCCTAAATCTGTATAAAATGGGAAAGATACATGAATGACATAGTAAGGAAACACAACTACACCACATCGACCAATTAAAGTCAGCTTACATAGAGGATTCTGTAGGAGCTTTTCATTATTCGTTCCCACATCCAACATAATTGGCAAAACCTGCACGATATAATTTCGAATAAGGAGATGAAACCTTTGCTATGTACAGCACAACGAGATCATGTAGAGATTCACGTACTCTCTGTGGATTGATTCCAGCTGCAGACACATACATGTCGAGCTTTCCAATAGGAATACCAATACCCTGAACTCCAAGATCTCCTAACCCCAGAATACGACTACCATCAGTGATGACAATCATATCCACTTCCTTAGCTGGCCAGTTGTATATCATAGACATCATCTCTCCCTTGTCTTGAGCACTGAAGTACATTCCTCGCGGTCTTCTATACAAACCCGAATAGTTCTGACAAACTAGTCCTACAGTGGGAGTGTATATAATAGGAGCAAAATCTTTGATGTTATTAATAAGGACCTGCAGAGAACAAGAGTTATTATTTATGTCTGAGAGATGGGATTATAGTTAAAAAACACAACACTTTGAACAAAGGAAACTAACTCGGTAGTACAAAGTCTCGTTACGGTCATGCAGCCTATTCAAAATCCTCCATTTAGCTAATGACACAACGTTTTCAGGCTGGCCTTGTGTATTTCTCTCTAGCGACCGAAAAGACTCAACTGCCAAATTTTGTTGATTTATTACAAAATTATCTCTGAAACATTGCAAATAGATCACATCAATAACTTACTGAAACGATCATATTGTTGTTCAAAGGAGATAACACGAGGAGGAAGCAAGCCTCTTAGCCCCAATCTATCTCTCTCAGTCAAAGGAAAGCCTGTGTCCTGCAAGTAGAAAGAAACTTTCTTTATAGTCTAATCAACAAAAAGCACCAAAGAGACTTTGTGAAGATTTTACAGAAGTTTCAATCATCAGCATTATGGTTTAAAATCAAAGGAATCGTTTTAAGAACCCTAAAATCAGACAAGTGAAAATTAGATAAGAGAACCTTATTGAACCATGGATCGTGAAGAATATCAGCACCACGCTTGTGGACGATGCAAGGACCAGGAATCGCCGTGGACAAGCAACGCCGAGATCCGTGGGTTCTTACGGCTGCAACCGCCTTGGAGAACCCAGCAATGTTCCTCCACATCATCGGTCCCGGAAAATCACTCAAGATCCGACCTAACACTAGAGAATTGCAAAAAACGGAATTCGGTAAATATGACAAAGTTCAACAACAAGAATAATGATGGGAAAATCTCAGAGGTTTATGGACTCATTTTAGTCAAAATTTAAAAGCTTTGATCTCTTCTTCTTACGTTTCCAGTGTGAGGAATTGGATGTTCCTCAAGTCCAGCTTTGAGAGTAAATTATAGAGAGGACGATGGATGCTGTCTATAAGATACAAAGGAAGGAAGATGTCTGAGAGAGAGCTGCCCGAAGATTAGTAAGCGAGCGAAAAGGTCAGACAATCAATGAGGCATCTCTCTGTTTCCAATTTCTTTTCACAATTTCCCTTCTTTTTTTTTCAAAGTCATAAATCAAATAAAAAGGGAAACAAATTGAAGTTGCCCGGAAGGAAAACGGGCAAGAGGGTATTCCACGGAAATTTTCTTTTTTACGTATTGCCCATGTGGACAGTTCTAATTCATTTTCCAGGTAAAATAATATTACGTCTTCCCTAAAACAAAAAATGTGAAGAAATTAAACTAAAGGAAAGGAAGAATATATTTTAGATTCGAGTATTTTTAGTGAAAACCGTCCTTTAAAATATATTCTCTGCGGCGACTTGAGATCGTCAGCTTTTTAACTCTTAACCACTAGTTCTTTTTTTCTACCGTTTATGTGTCAAATAAGCTCTTCAATAAGGAAAAATAATAAAAATCTAACGGCGACCAAAAAAAAAACATTTGAAGGACCCATAATATTCACAATCAAACAAGAATAACCTTGATTTGAAATTTGTGTAAAATAGCCCAAATTTATGTCCATTTACATGTCTGCAGAAGATAAGCTAAATGCATTTTAAGCCACAGTAGTCAATAGTCATATAATCTAGATACATTCTGAATCAATTCAGTCACACATAACTTTAAAAGCAGATTCCTAAAGCAGTAATTCGAAAGCAGGTCAATGTAAAATCGTATGTAATGATTCAAAACGCAGATGGGTTCTGCCTTAGATAAAACCCACCCCTAGATTATTCACCCACAAGATATACATGGTTTGGAAAAAACATGAAATTTCTTGATTTGAGAAGATTCCATGTGTTCTACATGGCAAGGCAAATACAGATTATTAAGGTCACAGTACTCAATTGAAAGACAACTAGAAGGGTTATTTTTTTCTTATGCTCACACTGTCTGCAAATAAGAGACCAATAAAAGGGTTCTCTCCAAACCAAGCAAAAAATTTTAATGCTCTTTTTCGTAATCGTCCTTGGTTCCAAAGTTCTTGCACCAGATCTGTGAAGGAATTGGGCGTACCGGCATGTGTGGCCTTTGCTGAAAATAAAGAAAAGAAAACAAAGGATTTTCTCAAATTGTGATATCATCAAACAAGAAAGTGGAAACTATAGAGTAGCATGGAGATACACAGAAGATAAAAAATTTTAAGTCCTGGATTTGTGTCATAAGGGACTCGAGCATTAGACTCCGAAGAATAAAAGCAATGTATATCCTCAATCATCTGTATCCAAACCAATCTTTACACCATATCTGCTACACTTAATTTTTTCTCAAAGATGTAGCAGAAGAACAAAGA
The DNA here is from genome assembly GCA_963555745.1 of Cardamine flexuosa. Taxonomy (NCBI): domain Eukaryota; kingdom Viridiplantae; phylum Streptophyta; class Magnoliopsida; order Brassicales; family Brassicaceae; genus Cardamine; species Cardamine flexuosa. Next base: position 20,655,793 of record OY743221.1, on the reverse strand, counting down.
ACCAAGAAAACTAGAAAATTAATCATAAAATCGCCTAGAGCTGTTACACAAACATACACCACAAAATAACATGGTGATGAGAAACCAGGTTTGGAGAGCCAATAGATTCAATGGTGGCAAATCTAAATCAGGTCTCACAAATAGGTTCCCATTATGCAAAATATTATGCAATGATGGCCAATGAATCGTTGGCAATGACTGAGATTTGATGAATTAAGAAATGAAACTGCGTAAAAGAAGCTTGTTTGCAGGACATATGAACTAATGATATCCGTTAGAATAGCTTCACACATACTGTATAATCAGAAACATCCAAATTTGCAGGACATAGATAGCAACTAATCTGCTCTGTATAGCAATCAATAGGCAACAGAAAGTTATCAAAGATTACAAAGGTTTCCTCAATCAAGCTAGACATTGAATTCGAAAGGGTGTATTCAAATCTATTCCCACATACCTAATACTAATGACAGACGCAGAGCACGGACAAAAGAAGCTGTGAGTGAAAGAAAAATACAATTTCCAAGCCATTCATGAGTACATACTAAGTGATACTTTTACTATCTTTTCCAATCCACATTTCTTTCAAACGAAAAAGGACGAAAGAAATGAACAATACCTCGAGCTCAGCAGACTTCATGGCGATAGGGATGCACACAAGGAAAACGCCGAACATAGCAATGGCGGTGTTCCGACGCCAATGTTTGGGCCTACAGTAAGGCCCACCAGACATACTCCAAACTTTGGCTCTGAAATCGCCACCTTCTCCTCCATGTCCATGCTCACCTCCTCCCATTTTTTTCTAGATCGGATCGATTACTTCCACCAAACACCGATTCCTTTCCCTAATTCAATGGCCAGATCGATCAGTAACACAAAATAAAATAAAAATGCAGTAAACTCAACAAACCCTAGTCTGCTAACATCTACTCTACTACCGACATTGATGAAAAAATTTCAGAATTGAGGATTCAAATAGCATGATTCCGGTGATTAGAAATCGGCTTACTTTAGCGAAATCACAAGGATCGCGAAGAAAGAAGAAGACGAAGAAGATGAGATGAGACTTCTACTTGTTCTAAAGAGTTTTAAGAGGGTGAACGAAACGAGTAATGGCATTTGTTTGTAATTTATCTGAAATCTCAGGGTCTTTTATGTCGCCAACAGTGATCTTTATTTGGGCCTTCTAACTCGTTTACTTTCTCTTAAGCCCATTTAAAGTTTATGTTGTAACCAAAAACGACACGATGTTTGCGTCTTTATTTCACGAACGGTGGACGGGTTTTTCATGTCATTTTCCAAGGAGGGGTTTTCGCCTGAAAACGATGGCTGGCGACGGAGCTGATCAAAGCCGGCGGTTTTTTGTGGCGGTCCACGTCGGTGCCGGATATCACGCGGTGTCTAATGAAAAAGCTTTGAGATCCGTCATGAGACGTGCTTGTCTAGCCGCCTCGTTCATTCTTCGCCAGGTCCTATTTCCAATTTCAATTTCTGAACCCCAAATCTTGTAGAATCTCTCAAGTGCATAGCTTTAGGTGTGAACTTTGCTTTATCTGTTGAATTCAGGATTCTGGTGAGTGCATAGATGCTGTTTCAGCGGCCATCCAAGTCTTGGAGGTACTTGTTGAATAAAGAAGAAGTAACTCTTTTGATTTTGCGTGCAGTGGCTAACGACTACTGTGTGCATCTTTTGGTTAAAAAAGGATGATCCAAGCACAAATGCTGGTAGAGGCTCTAATCTGACAGAAGATGGTAATGTGGAATGTGATGCTAGTCTTATGGATGGAGATTCAGGGATGTTTGGAGGAGTTGGAGCAGTTCCAGGTATTCATAAAGCTCTCTCATCTCAACTATTTTTTCTTTTACTTTTGTATCAGATTACACTTGCTTTGGAATGGCTGATGATTTTGGACGATGAACTTTAGATCAGGTGTCAAAAATGCTATAAAGATTGCTGCTTTGTTGCTGAAAGAGCAGATGTGTGGGCCAACTCTGTTAGGCCGTATACCTCCTATGTAATGAATCACTCTTTTTTTTTTTTTTATACTAGCCCAACTTTGAATCTGTTTCATCAAGCACTGAACTTTCTAATCTGCCTCCCTAGGTTGTTGGTTGGTGAAGGAGCTCGACGATGGGCCATGTCCAAAGATATTCTTGTGCCTGAAACTGTCATAGAAGCTGATCAGGTTTGAGATTCCCATCTTCTCTTTGCTTTACTTGTCAAACACCTGGTTGTTGTATTCCTTGAATTTGTTTCCTAAATATTGTATGTTTAAACAGTGGCTGGTTACAGAGAGAGCAAGAAATCAGTGGAGAAGGTTCAAGACCATGCTTTCTGAGGTAGAGGCAAAGAGTAACCTTTCTGCTGATGAACAGCCGAGAGAAACCGTTAAGGATGAAATAGGCGAGGAAAAACCATCACCCTGCGCAGCAGTAGATGAGGATAAGATTATGGACACTGTTGGCGTAATTTGTGTTGACAGTGAAGGACGCATTGCTTGTGGGTCCTCAAGTGGAGGTATTGCAATGAAGGTAATATCAACGAATTTTCTTAGTTGTTCTTTGAGCTGAAAGAAAAAAACTGATCATCTGTTTCTGATTCAGATTAGCGGCCGTGTAGGTTTAGCGGCAACGTATGGTTGTGGTAGCTGGGCATCCTCTGAAGGACCATTTCTAGTTGGGTGTTGTGTTTCTGGAGCTGGAGAGTATCTTATGAGAGGATTTGCAGCAAGGGAATGTTGTACATCATTGGCACTGTAGATTTCCTTATCCTTGTTAATGGGTGTGCTAATTTTGGTCTATAACAAAGCTAAGCAGGGACTTTTTTTGATAAATGACTAAGCTAAGCAGGGACTTGTTATCCTCTTAGTTCACAGGCTGGTCCAGCATCTGCAGCGATGAATGTTTTACGTTCTGTAATGCAGCAAGAGGGTTCAAAGAATGGAGTTGCTGATAAAAGTGCTGGGATTCTAGTAGTTCAGGCGGATGTATCTGTGGCGGTAAGCCAAGTTTTTGAAAAACCTACAGTATTTCTTTTGGTTGTGAATTGATTGTTGTAATTTCACTCAAAAGGTCCCTGGAAAAAAGGGAGAGCTGAATGCTGTGGAGATAGCGGCTGCTTACTCATCAATGTCTTTTGGAGTGGGCTACTATGGGAACTCTATAGAGAAGCCAAAGGTATAGCCTTTATCTTAGATTCACAAACAAGAATAACTTGGTTGAGCAGGACTAAGTTTAGGATGATGGGGTCTCTTGAACAGATATCGATTCTCAGGAGGAGGAGGCAGATCATGAGCAAGGGTGAGGTAGATCATTTTGAAGCCAGGATTGATCTCCGGTCATCCTATTGGTGATTGATTTCTACGGAGAGAAATTTCAGAAGAATCTGTACACCCTTGCAATATGTATTCAAAACTAGTTCTAGATGAGCAACAAGAAATAAATAAATGTTGAATAACAGGTCTGAGTCAAATAACAAGAAGTTGTGAATTCTCTTGGCAGATGTTAAAGTGTTGGATAGAAGCATGGGTATGTTCATTGGTTGAACACCACCAGGAACAGGTGTGATGGCTGATGCAACTTTGCAAGCCTCCTCATAGCAAACATTTCCAACCAATCGACTTGGATCCTCAACAGGATTAATCCCAGCATCAACGATGACTGCGCCGGGTTTAATCCAGCTTCCTCTGACCAAGTTTGGTTGGCCAGCAGCTGTGATTATGATATCAGTGTGTCTTGTGATATTTTCAGGGTTATTCATGGCTCTGTGAGAACAAAAGCGGATTTTCCATTGATTTCAATCTTGTATCTGCGCAACAACTCGATGCATCTTTTAGGAGTACACGGGACGAATAACTCAACCATTCGTTACTAACCGCTTTCCATATGTTTACTTGATGGATATGCTGCATCATACATACGCTATAAATAACTGTTTAGACAAAAGAGAATAATTGAAATTCGATTATGATAAGACTTACTGATGGACACGAGGATCATCGTTGAAGCCTATGACATATTTCAACACCTCTTCTTCTGATGAATCTTCAGCTAGACCAACTTCGAATGATTTCATTCACAAGCTTTCTTCTTCTCCTTGGCTTCAATTAGGGATTTCTCTCTATCCCCAATATGGATTACCGCTAAACCAACAACCACACCGATTGATTCCTTCATTCTTCTTACTTCCACTCTCATCTCCTCTCTTATATTTTTCCCCACTGCTTCGCCATCCATGATTATCGCCGATGGAGATGAAGAGGAACGAATGGAGAGAGTGCTGCCTCGGAGTTGGCTCATGCACCGTCGGGGCAGAAAAGCACCGTTGAGACGCCATGTGGTGGAGAACGAGCACTCCGCCATTAAAAAAAAAGAAGAAGGCCCTAGTTGTGTGGCTTCCAAGTTATGTTAGGGTTAACAAAAATAAAGTAGAAACAAACGATTGTACATATCAGTACTTATACAAGATTAGAGATAGACTTGTACAGAAATATATGAAGTTATCCTAAATCCGTTAGTACTTAGGCATGAAGCATTATACTTGGATCAAGAATAAAGGCAATCATTTGCATTCAAACCACTCTTTTACACCATATTTGGTGCGCCTAAGTTCCTGAATATTAGATTTCCATGTTGAACTACAGATTCAATTGATTTCTTATCAAAGATAGAAAAATAATCATAAAATCTCCCAATGTGAAACAATTTATAGGCAACAGAAAGATATCAAAGGTTCCATCAATTATGCTAGACATTGAATTGGAAAGGGCGTATTCATATCTATTCCACATGCCTAATACTAATGACAAACACAGACCACGAACAAGTGAAGATAAAATATCAAATTCCGAGCCGGATCAAATTGTTTCTCAGACACCCTAACATGATCCAGTAACAAATACTATAAAAGAGAAGCAAGATAAAGCATACCTAGAGTTAGTTCTGAAAATCAAGCAAATATTTATTTGCAGCCGCGTCCAATGTATTCAAAAGTATAATAGTAATGGTCATCTCCTTAGATACACTATTCTCGGGACTACACTTGTTCATGATGGCAAAAGGATAGCCAAGAAAATCAGAAACTACATTTTGAGTAAAGTTCTAGAGTTGAATAGGGTGACTAGAAAAGTGCCAAGTCTTGCCATTGTTTATGTTACCAAGTCTTGCCATCAAAACCATCGGTTGACAGAAACTTCTAAGATGTGAGCTCGGATCTCATGGTCCATTTCCTAATAATTGCCATCATCAAAATCTTCCACTTCATCCTCAACAGATTCTACAACCACCTCTTCATCAGCCTCTTCATTAGTCCACCTCTTCATCAGTCCACATCTTCAGCAGTCTCTTCAGCAGTTTCTTCAGCAGTCAACATACTCTTTTTCTTTGTAAGTTATTATTTTCTTTGTTTGGATACTTTTATTCATAAATCAAAAATAAAATATTCAAAAGTTTAAACTGAAACCATATTGAATATTCCTAATCATTAATTATAAAAACTAACAAAATATACTTTCAAGACCAATGAAATTTCGCAACAAATTACATTTTAACATCAAATATCACGTCAATTTGTTTGAAAATAAATATTATTCATATTCTATATCGCAAATACAAAGCTGGTACATAATAATCTATACTATTAAAAAAGAATGACACTTTGGAAAAATATTTGAATTCTAATAATATTATTCTAATAAAAAACAAAAATAAATCTCACTAATGGCAAAAATGTATTTGTATTTTACCTTATATTCATGTATCCAAATACAATTAAAAGTTTCTTAAATATTAACTAATAAATAAATAAAATTAAAATAATTTTCTCTCTCCTATTAATTATGGACAAAATTTTAAATGAATTTTTTTTTTAAATTAACCAATCAAAATTGAAAAACTAAGATTTGATATCTAATTATACCATATTACTTATTTTATTTTATTTCATTTGAAAGATTTGTTAAGATTTTAAATTATGATTCCTCTACATCATGCATATGCATATATAAATATTTTATTTCGTTAATTTTAAATACCATATACCAATTATTTTATTAGGTTGTATATTTTTAATTCACTATCACTATATATATATTTATATTTATATTTATTTTAATCTAAAATACTTTTAAAAAATACTAAAAACCAATATAAATAAATATATGCATTATGCTGAAAACAGTTTCAACTCGAAAATATATTCAAATCTTTTTTATTTCCTTAAATAATGTTTTACTTTAACTTTTTTTATAAATGTGAGATAAAAAAAATAAACTCAACCGATTAACACATACCATGGATAAAGCAAGCGTTTTCACCTTCAAATCATCAAAATCTCAACGGATTAACGCATACGATGGATAAAGCAAGCATTTAACAAGACGATGAATAAAACAAACGTTTAACAAGACGATAGATAAAGCAAACATTTAACAAGACGATAGATAAAGCAAACGTTTAACAAGACGATGGATAAAACCAAAAAAAATACGATGGATAAAGTAAGCATTTAACAAGATGATGGATAAAGCAAGCGTTTAACAAGACGATAGATAAAGCAAACGTTTAACAAGACGATGGATAAAGCAAGCGTTTAATACCTTCAAATCATCAAAATCTCAACGGATTCCAATCCCAAAACCTAATCCGCTGAGCAACTAATCTCTACTTAAACAACTTTCATGTAAACGAAATCAAACAACTCACCGGGAAAAGACAGTCCGATGAAACCATCCTCCCATCGTCGTTTTTATGAGCTAATAGGAATTGGTAAAGTAGATTCAGAGTAATCTGGAGACGCGAGATGTGCAGTGTAAGGAGAAAATGTCAAAAATATTGTGAAACAAAGAAGATGAATCTTTTTTTCTGTTAGAAAGAAAATGACGTGTGATCGTTCGTCGTGTCCTCATCAATATTTTACCTTTTTTACCTATACTGTTTTTCCTCTCTTAACAGGTATGTGTTATGCAGCATTTTCGCGCCTTCTGTAATTTTTTAAAATAAATTTGATAATATAAAGAAATCAAAATATGATAATAAAGTTAATGTATTGGATGTTATAAATTTTAATATTTTTGGATTTGAAAGTTTAAGATTTAAAAGAAATCAAACTATTTTGATAATAAATAACAAAAGTTATAAATGAATTCACTTATATAAACAATTAACATAAATTTAAATTTATGATTAGTAACCTCATTTGTTGCATTTCAGTAGTCTATATGCCTTTTGAAATAAAAATTATGCATATCCAGAATTTTAAACTTATAGAAAAGTTATTTTATTTTATGACAAATTTATTACGTTATAACAATAAAATAGTTTAAGATACAACATAATATTTTCTTATATAAGAAATTTTTTTTATGAATTTTAACAAAAATTCATTAAAAAATTTAAAATATTTATATATATATATATATATATATGTAAATTTGCATAATTATTAATTTATATTATTAATAAGACCATATATTCATATAGAGATCCTAAAGAAAGCTAAGCGGGGACTTTGTTATCCTCTTAGTTCACAGGATGGTCCAGCATCTGCAGCGATGAAGGTTTTACGTTCTGTAATGCAGCAAGAGGGTTCAAAGAAGGGAATTGCTGATAAAACTGCTGGAATTCTAGTAGTTCAGGCGGATGCATCTGTGGCGGTAAGCCAAGTTTTTGAAGAACCTAGTTGTTAGTTTTTTGCTTTCTTTTGGTTCTGAATCTTACTTACTCTGATTTCACTCTAAGGTCCCCCTGGTAAAAAACCAGAGTTGAATGCTGTGGAGATAGCGGCTGCTTACTCATCACTGTCTTTTGGAGTGGGATACTATGGGAACTCTATAGAGAAGCCAAAGGTATATATTTTCTCTTAGATTTACAAAGAAAAACTTGTCATGGTTTATGGTGGAGCTTGAGGATGATTGGGTCTCTTGAACAGATTTCGATTCTCAGGACGAGGAGACAGTTGAGTAAGGGTGGGGTAGATCTTTTTTGAAGCCCGGATTGATCTCCGCGTTTGATTTCTGCTCTCTCGAATCTGATTCAATATGTGTATTCAAAACTAGTTCTAGATGAGTAACAAGAACAGACAAGAAATAAATAAATGTTTTGATAAATGTGTGAATATTTGAAATCATTGTGGATTAAAATGTATAATTTGATTAAGGTGCAAGTGTATAAATCAACTTCACCATCAAGCCATTGAGTATGGCTCAAGCTCTACCATATTATATCTGACTTTAACTTTTTTTTTAAACATGGTTTGCTTTCATAAAACAAAAACAATTTGATAGAACACAAGAGCAAAAACAATTGGTAATTCCAAAACGGTCAGTGAAAGTTGTGAATTCTCTTGGCTGCTGTTAAAGTGTTGGATAGAAGCATGGGTATGTTCATTGGTTGAACACCACCAGGAACAGGTGTGATGGCTGATGCAACTTTGCAAGCCTCCTCATAGCAAACATTTCCAACCAATCGACTTGGATCCTCAACAGGATTAATCCCAGCATCAACGATGACTGCGCCGGGTTTAATCCAGCTTCCTCTGACCAAGTTTGGTTGGCCAGCAGCTGTGATTATGATATCAGTGTGTCTTGTGATATTTTCAGGGTTATTCATGGCTCTGTGAGAACAAAAGCGGATTTTCCATTGATTTCAATCTTGTATCTGCGCAACAACTCGATGCATCTTTTAGGAGTACACGGGACGAATAACTCAACCATTCGTTACTAACCGCTTTCCATATGTTTACTTGATGGATATGCTGCATCATACATACGCTATAAATAACTGTTTAGACAAAAGAGAATAATTGAAATTCGATTATGATAAGACTTACTGATGGACACGAGGATCATCGTTGAAGCCTATGACATATTTCAACACCTCTTCTTCTGATGAATCTTCAGCTAGACCAACTTCGAATGATTTCATTCACAAGCTTTCTTCTTCTCCTTGGCTTCAATTAGGGATTTCTCTCTATCCCCAATATGGATTACCGCTAAACCAACAACCACACCGATTGATTCCTTCATTCTTCTTACTTCCACTCTCATCTCCTCTCTTATATTTTTCCCCACTGCTTCGCCATCCATGATTATCGCCGATGGAGATGAAGAGGAACGAATGGAGAGAGTGCTGCCTCGGAGTTGGCTCATGCACCGTCGGGGCAGAAAAGCACCGTTGAGACGCCATGTGGTGGAGAACGAGCACTCCGCCATTAAAAAAAAAGAAGAAGGCCCTAGTTGTGTGGCTTCCAAGTTATGTTAGGGTTAACAAAAATAAAGTAGAAACAAACGATTGTACATATCAGTACTTATACAAGATTAGAGATAGACTTGTACAGAAATATATGAAGTTATCCTAAATCCGTTAGTACTTAGGCATGAAGCATTATACTTGGATCAAGAATAAAGGCAATCATTTGCATTCAAACCACTCTTTTACACCATATTTGGTGCGCCTAAGTTCCTGAATATTAGATTTCCATGTTGAACTACAGATTCAATTGATTTCTTATCAAAGATAGAAAAATAATCATAAAATCTCCCAATGTGAAACAATTTATAGGCAACAGAAAGATATCAAAGGTTCCATCAATTATGCTAGACATTGAATTGGAAAGGGCGTATTCATATCTATTCCACATGCCTAATACTAATGACAAACACAGACCACGAACAAGTGAAGATAAAATATCAAATTCCGAGCCGGATCAAATTGTTTCTCAGACACCCTAACATGATCCAGTAACAAATACTATAAAAGAGAAGCAAGATAAAGCATACCTAGAGTTAGTTCTGAAAATCAAGCAAATATTTATTTGCAGCCGCGTCCAATGTATTCAAAAGTATAATAGTAATGGTCATCTCCTTAGATACACTATTCTCGGGACTACACTTGTTCATGATGGCAAAAGGATAGCCAAGAAAATCAGAAACTACATTTTGAGTAAAGTTCTAGAGTTGAATAGGGTGACTAGAAAAGTGCCAAGTCTTGCCATTGTTTATGTTACCAAGTCTTGCCATCAAAACCATCGGTTGACAGAAACTTCTAAGATGTGAGCTCGGATCTCATGGTCCATTTCCTAATAATTGCCATCATCAAAATCTTCCACTTCATCCTCAACAGATTCTACAACCACCTCTTCATCAGCCTCTTCATTAGTCCACCTCTTCATCAGTCCACATCTTCAGCAGTCTCTTCAGCAGTTTCTTCAGCAGTCAACATACTCTTTTTCTTTGTAAGTTATTATTTTCTTTGTTTGGATACTTTTATTCATAAATCAAAAATAAAATATTCAAAAGTTTAAACTGAAACCATATTGAATATTCCTAATCATTAATTATAAAAACTAACAAAATATACTTTCAAGACCAATGAAATTTCGCAACAAATTACATTTTAACATCAAATATCACGTCAATTTGTTTGAAAATAAATATTATTCATATTCTATATCGCAAATACAAAGCTGGTACATAATAATCTATACTATTAAAAAAGAATGACACTTTGGAAAAATATTTGAATTCTAATAATATTATTCTAATAAAAAACAAAAATAAATCTCACTAATGGCAAAAATGTATTTGTATTTTACCTTATATTCATGTATCCAAATACAATTAAAAGTTTCTTAAATATTAACTAATAAATAAATAAAATTAAAATAATTTTCTCTCTCCTATTAATTATGGACAAAATTTTAAATGAATTTTTTTTTTAAATTAACCAATCAAAATTGAAAAACTAAGATTTGATATCTAATTATACCATATTACTTATTTTATTTTATTTCATTTGAAAGATTTGTTAAGATTTTAAATTATGATTCCTCTACATCATGCATATGCATATATAAATATTTTATTTCGTTAATTTTAAATACCATATACCAATTATTTTATTAGGTTGTATATTTTTAATTCACTATCACTATATATATATTTATATTTATATTTATTTTAATCTAAAATACTTTTAAAAAATACTAAAAACCAATATAAATAAATATATGCATTATGCTGAAAACAGTTTCAACTCGAAAATATATTCAAATCTTTTTTATTTCCTTAAATAATGTTTTACTTTAACTTTTTTTATAAATGTGAGATAAAAAAAATAAACTCAACCGATTAACACATACCATGGATAAAGCAAGCGTTTTCACCTTCAAATCATCAAAATCTCAACGGATTAACGCATACGATGGATAAAGCAAGCATTTAACAAGACGATGAATAAAACAAACGTTTAACAAGACGATAGATAAAGCAAACATTTAACAAGACGATAGATAAAGCAAACGTTTAACAAGACGATGGATAAAACCAAAAAAAATACGATGGATAAAGTAAGCATTTAACAAGATGATGGATAAAGCAAGCGTTTAACAAGACGATAGATAAAGCAAACGTTTAACAAGACGATGGATAAAGCAAGCGTTTAATACCTTCAAATCATCAAAATCTCAACGGATTCCAATCCCAAAACCTAATCCGCTGAGCAACTAATCTCTACTTAAACAACTTTCATGTAAACGAAATCAAACAACTCACCGGGAAAAGACAGTCCGATGAAACCATCCTCCCATCGTCGTTTTTATGAGCTAATAGGAATTGGTAAAGTAGATTCAGAGTAATCTGGAGACGCGAGATGTGCAGTGTAAGGAGAAAATGTCAAAAATATTGTGAAACAAAGAAGATGAATCTTTTTTTCTGTTAGAAAGAAAATGACGTGTGATCGTTCGTCGTGTCCTCATCAATATTTTACCTTTTTTACCTATACTGTTTTTCCTCTCTTAACAGGTATGTGTTATGCAGCATTTTCGCGCCTTCTGTAATTTTTTAAAATAAATTTGATAATATAAAGAAATCAAAATATGATAATAAAGTTAATGTATTGGATGTTATAAATTTTAATATTTTTGGATTTGAAAGTTTAAGATTTAAAAGAAATCAAACTATTTTGATAATAAATAACAAAAGTTATAAATGAATTCACTTATATAAACAATTAACATAAATTTAAATTTATGATTAGTAACCTCATTTGTTGCATTTCAGTAGTCTATATGCCTTTTGAAATAAAAATTATGCATATCCAGAATTTTAAACTTATAGAAAAGTTATTTTATTTTATGACAAATTTATTACGTTATAACAATAAAATAGTTTAAGATACAACATAATATTTTCTTATATAAGAAATTTTTTTTATGAATTTTAACAAAAATTCATTAAAAAATTTAAAATATTTATATATATATATATATATATATGTAAATTTGCATAATTATTAATTTATATTATTAATAAGACCATATATTCATATAGAGATCCTAAAGAAAGCTAAGCGGGGACTTTGTTATCCTCTTAGTTCACAGGATGGTCCAGCATCTGCAGCGATGAAGGTTTTACGTTCTGTAATGCAGCAAGAGGGTTCAAAGAAGGGAATTGCTGATAAAACTGCTGGAATTCTAGTAGTTCAGGCGGATGCATCTGTGGCGGTAAGCCAAGTTTTTGAAGAACCTAGTTGTTAGTTTTTTGCTTTCTTTTGGTTCTGAATCTTACTTACTCTGATTTCACTCTAAGGTCCCCCTGGTAAAAAACCAGAGTTGAATGCTGTGGAGATAGCGGCTGCTTACTCATCACTGTCTTTTGGAGTGGGATACTATGGGAACTCTATAGAGAAGCCAAAGGTATATATTTTCTCTTAGATTTACAAAGAAAAACTTGTCATGGTTTATGGTGGAGCTTGAGGATGATTGGGTCTCTTGAACAGATTTCGATTCTCAGGACGAGGAGACAGTTGAGTAAGGGTGGGGTAGATCTTTTTTGAAGCCCGGATTGATCTCCGCGTTTGATTTCTGCTCTCTCGAATCTGATTCAATATGTGTATTCAAAACTAGTTCTAGATGAGTAACAAGAACAGACAAGAAATAAATAAATGTTTTGATAAATGTGTGAATATTTGAAATCATTGTGGATTAAAATGTATAATTTGATTAAGGTGCAAGTGTATAAATCAACTTCACCATCAAGCCATTGAGTATGGCTCAAGCTCTACCATATTATATCTGACTTTAACTTTTTTTTTAAACATGGTTTGCTTTCATAAAACAAAAACAATTTGATAGAACACAAGAGCAAAAACAATTGGTAATTCCAAAACGGTCAGTGAAAGTTGTGAATTCTCTTGGCTGCTGTTAAAGTGTTGGATAGAAGCATGGGTATGTTCATTGGTTGAACACCACCAGGAACAGGTGTGATGGCTGATGCAACTTTGCAAGCCTCCTCATAGCAAACGTCCCCAACCAATCGATAGCCACGGGGAGCACTTGGATCCTGCAATTCATGTTTTTTCGCATGTTAATTGGAAATTGATTTTCAAATGTAAAAAAAAAAAAATCATCCACTGACCTCAACACGATTAATCCCAGCATCAATAATGACTGCGCCCGGTTTAATCCAGTTTGCTCTGAACAAGTTTGGTTCGTGAACAGCTGTGATAATGATATCAACGGTTCTTGCTAACTTTTCAGGGTTATTCCAGGCGTTTTCCTTTAACATGGTAAGTGGATATGCATTCTCCCGCTAAATTCACAAAAATACCTATCAATAAAGACAAATTAATAATCAAACCAGAAAAATAATGGCATCATTATTTACCTGCAGTAAATTAGCAATTGCTACACAATCAGAGGCAGACTCTGTGAAAACAAAAGCGGATTTTCCTTTGAGTTCAATGTTGTATCTGCGCAACAACTCGATGCATCCTTTGGGAGTACACGGAACAAATACGTCAACCGCAAAATAATATAGTCCATCAACGTATTTCTCTCGATTCATCCCTTTCCATATGTTCAGTGCATTCATATGCTGCATATACATAAACAACTGTAAATAACTTGTTTAGTTAAGAATAATTGAATATGATGATAAGACTTACCAATGGTAGAGGCAACTGAAGAAAGATACCATGGACACGAGGATCATCGTTGAAGCCTAAGACATATTTCAACACCTCTTCTTCTGATGAATCTTCAGCTAGACCAACTTCGAATGACTTCATTCCAACGTATTCACAAGCTTTCTTCTTCGCTTTCACTTCATTTACGGATTCCTCTATATCCCCAACACGGATTATCGCTAAACAAGGAACCACACCTATTGATTCCTTCATTCTTGTAACTTCCACTCTGATCTCATCTCTTATCTTTTTCGCCACAGATTCTCCATCCATTATTATCACCGATGGAGATGAAGAGGACCGAATGGAGAGAGTGCTGCCTCGGAGTTGGCTGATGCACCGTCGGCGCAGAAAAACACCGTTGCGGCGGTTCAAATCAATGAGACGCCATGTGGTGGAGAACGAGCACTCGGTAAACATCATCGACGCCATTAAAATAAAAAACAAAAACCCTAGTTGTGGCTTTGCGGTTAACAAAAATACAAGATTAGAAACAAACGATTGTTAATATCAGTATTTATACAAGATTAGAGATGGACTTGTACAGATATGAAGTTATCCTAAATCCGTTTAGTACTTATCTCCTACAATTAGGGGATGTATTCAACTTGATATTTGGAGAGATTTTAATTAAATAGATAAATCATGTGTTATTGAAACATGAATTTCAAAATATCATTTAAAATTCAATGTTATTGGATTAGTGACTTCAAAATATACAATCAAATCCACTGTTATCGAAAACAATTTGAAATTTAGATTTAAAAGTTTCAAGTGAGATTTCATAGGATTTCTTAGTTAAAAATACAAAAATCCAAATCCCATGGTTTTAGATGAGATTTCAAAAAAATTAATAACAAAATTCTTAATTCACCAAAATTCAACCAAATCATCTCAAATTCCATTAAAACTCAAATCACATCAAATATTAATTCCAATACATCCCCCTTAATATATCATATATTAATTAATTAATTCTAAGGCAACCACAAAAAGTATCTTTTCAAAAAATCAAAAATTGCCCACGAAAGGTTTCCAAAAATGTAGGCAAATCGATTCAAGCAATTAATTAATGATATATTTCAAAAAAAAACAAAATTCAGTTTGTTATGAGTGATAAAAATCTGAATAAATATTGCAATATTGAACAAGTATTGAGGAGGTGTATTGAAATGAGTATTTTGGTCTCTTGAACAGATTTCGATTCTCAGGACGAGGAGACAGATGAGTAAAGGTGGGGTAGATCATTTTGAAGCCCGGATTGATCTCCGTTCAACCTGTTGGTGATTGATTTCTGCTCTCTCGAATCTGATTCAATATGTATTAAAAACTAGTTCTAGATGAGTAACAAGAGCAGACAAGAAATAAATAAATGTTTAAAGTTTAAACATGATTTGATAAATATTTTGTAACATTTCTTTTTTGAATACTATATTTTGTAACATTTAAATTATTATGGATTAAAAATAAAATTTCATTAAGGTGCAAGTGTATCATCAACCAACTTCACCATCAAACCAACCAGGTATCAAGCCATTGAGTATGCCAGCAGCTGTGATTATGATATCTATGCTATCTGATATCATCTATGATATCGCCGATGGAGATGAGGAGGAACGAATGGAGAGAGTGTTGCCTCGGCCAGGCGCAGACGCAGTGTTCCGTAGCCGGAGCTGGCTGATTCACCGTCCGGGCATAAAAGCACCCTTGGTGCGGTTCAAATCGATGAGACGCGAGGAGGAGCACTCGGTAAACATTATCGACGCCAGTTTTTTTTTTTTTAACTAGGCAAACAAACCCTAGTCGTGGCTTACAAGTTATGTTAGGGTTAACAAAAATATTGGCCTGTACAAAGGTATTTTATACAAGATTAGAGATAGACTTATAGAGAAAGATATGAATTCATCCGAAACCCATTAGGACTTATCTCCTACAATTAATATACTTCTAGATCATATATTAATTAATTCTAGGCAACAAAAAAAGTAGTCGTGGATTCTAACTTAGTGTTTACCAAAATATAAAGTAGACAAGAAGTTCCTCTGAGGGAACGACCAATAGATCCTCTATAAGTTATAACCGTTAGAGATGAGAGTTTGGGTGCAAAATGAGACAAACAAAAGCTGTTCATACACATTCCTCAGCTTAAGAACTTGTCATCATTAATGGTGGAGCTTGAGACATTAAGTTTAGGATCATTGTGTCTTGAATAGATTTTGATTCCCAGGCCGAAGAGGCCGATAGGTCAGGTTGGGATAGACCATTTTGAAGCCTGGATTAAGGTATCTTTCATACAAATTTGTGAGTTGTGTCCAAAAAAAAAAAGAAAAAAAACTGAATTATAGGTAAATGTATAGACATAAGTTTACATTCCAACGCAAACTTAGGTCATAAAAACTGAAAGGGCACAAATCTAAAAGATTTCATAGAGAGACATGGTTTAGATATCTTGGCAGCAGCATCCAGTGTATTAGAGAGTACCATTGCTATAGTCATGTGCTCATCATTCAGGTATCTTGTATAGACATACGATTACATTCCATATGGAGTTATAACATTAGTTACTTGAAATTTGTCACTAGTGGGATGGGGGAGAAGTTGTAAGTTACTCTTTTCTTTGTTTGGAAACTTTTATAGTTTTATTTATAAATAAAAAGTAAAATATTCAAAAGTTTAAACTGAAACCATAGTGAATATTCCTAATCATTAATTATAAAAATGAACAAAATATACTTTCAAGACCACTGAAATTTTGCAACAAATTACATTTTAACATCAAATGTCACATCAATTTGTTTGAAAATAAACATTATTCATATTCTATATGGCAGATACAAAGCTGGCCCATACTTTATACTATTAAAAGGGAAGCATTTTAAAAAAAATCTTTAAATTCTAGAAATATTACATGTGATGCCATTGATTCATAGAAGGAAAAAAAACAACTGGAATGGACAAATTTAGAAAACCAAAAAAGACAAAAAGACACGGATCCTAAAATGAGTTGGGCGGATCTTGGACGTGGATCTTTGGAAAAAATGAGTGTGGATCTTTGATGCTAGATATTGGCCCGTAGATATAAAGCTCAATTGAACACTGAATTTTAGATAAACTTAGCAGATCAGACGGACTAAACGAATATTTTTTGAATCATCAACTGAATATCTCAGAAATTTCAGAAATATATTTAGAGATTTATCTTGCATTTAATGTAAAAATAGAACTATCTCACAAACAGAACTAAATGTCCATTAAATCTGCAAAATATTTCAAATAAAACAAAAATCAACACACAATATTTGATACGAATCCTAAGGATCAATTTGATTAAGCAACAAAATAAAAAAAAACATCTAATAACAAATCAAAATCTCTATCTATCGTAACATCTTTAAAAGAATCCAATTAATGAGAGAACTTTTAACCCTTGCCGACTTAACATATCTATAAATATAAGAGAACTGCAGAAACATCTTCTCAATCATCAAAACAAACGGTGGCTGCGGACCAACCTTTTAGGAGTCTTAGTGAGATAAAATCTTTCAAAACTCAATTGATTATTCAAGCTAAAATTGTCAATTCATGGAGACTACTCCCATGATGAAGCTGTAAGTGTTTCTTAATTTTACTAATATAGATGATTATATATGTTTTAACAAACAATTTATTTATTTTGACATGATTATGTTACTTTCTTTAAGGCACCCCTATTCATGCTACCATCATAAAGCATGTGAGAATGCAGGGATGAGAAGGTGATATGTTTTTTTCCATTTTTCTAAGATCAATACATTCAACGGTATATTACCTATTTTCTATATCCAAAAACCATTTCATGATATTCTTTTAAACATCAGCTCTGATCAGACTATAGTTTGGTTTTGTCAGGTTTAAAAAAACAATGGAATTCTTATAATCTTTATTAGTTACGTTTATAACATAGTTTTTGAAACAATGCAAAAATTCTTCCAGCTTATTTATTTATAAATTATTGTAGTATTGTACTAAATTCTTATAACTATCAACAGGTGAAAGATCAATTACAAATGTCTATGATACATCTTTGTGTTACATCAATCTCAACTACCCAGCCGTGGAAAAGTTTGTTGACAAGTATGTATAGTTATGAACTTTTAGCTTTTTTATATCATCCACTTTGCTTAGTTATTTGTTATGTTTTTAACATAGTTTTTTTTTTAAAGTTTACCAAATGATGGGCTAGCTTTGAAACTTCTAGCAAGTAAACCAAAAGAGTCCAACGTTTTGAAAATGAAAGAATACTTCTATGTTTCCAAGAAAACAAAAATTCGGACCTTGGTGATGAAGCCACTTAGGTATGTTTTGATTTGTAATGTATAGATATATAATTTTTTGTTATCCTATCTCCTTCTAAAGAAAGAACAAGATGAGTGGAGCTGTACTTAGACAAAAGGGACAAAAGGTCTAACGCATGGTGGTTCGCAAAATCTAAGTGTCTATTATATTTTTCAGATATATAAATACTAATGACAAGCGGATCTTTTGGCTGTAACTAACCTTTCACATATGAATTCTGAATAGCTTATAATATAAACTATGATTCTATGAATGCATGAACATACGTCTCAAGAAAACTATACATAAAACTTTGGAACTAACCTTCTCCACGTGGCCTTATTTATATCTTTATCTCCAATTGGTTAAGACTAATCTTACCTGAACATTAAAAAACAATAATTAGATTATTAAATTATTTGTTGATAGATTTTTTTTTTAAATCATTAATTAAAGTCCAACTGCAGCTACTGTAACTACTGGACTGATCAACCTACATACAAGGCCAATGAATTATTAATATAAGTTGTTACAACAGCACACAGCCACAATTTTTACTCAGAACACATCTGATCTTAGGTCGTAAAATATATGTAAGAACAAAGAATACATTTGAAAAAATGAATGATCAGTAGAAACATGAAAATATGAAAAAGACTTATGTTTTGCAATATAAATTAGAAACATCTAGGATGCTTAAAGAGAGATATTGTCATGTTGAAACATAAAAATCTAGCAACAAGAGGTATTGATCCCTTTTTAATCTTAACATAAAGCTTATGACTAAGAACTGAGTATTCAACATTGCACAAGAAAGAATTGCATACCTTCTGAGTCACAAAACAACTACAAAATAGAAGTGTATTATCAGCCTCAAAAATTTGTAAAAGTTGTAACAACCAAAAAAGGAATCAAAGGTTACGGGAGATTAGAACAAAAAACACTTTAACCCCATCGTTCTCTACAGGAGCGGTCTAATAAATTTGGAGACCTTGTTCCAATAATAAAATTTGGACCTTTATTATATATAATTTCTTTTTTAAAAAATTTTGGGCCTTAATTTTTTTAATTTTAAACCTAAAATTGACTTAAAATTTTCGGATCCGGACATTTGCTTCACTCGCGCTGCCTCAGAACCGCCTACTCCACTATAATGAACTATAGCAACCTACAATTCCACATGTTCTCTGTGAAACCCATAACATCATGAACGGGGGAGTCCAAACACATTATTAGAATAGAGCCGAGAACTCAATACAACAATCAAAATAAGAAACTAAGAATCAAAATAACCAAAAATGTCCAACTTATGAGATTTGATCAAAATTTGCATGGGTGTGTTTGAAGGAATCAACAAACAAATGAAATAGAAGATAGCTCGAAAACATTTACTTGGAGGGAATCGAGTAGGCCAAATACCCAAAGAATAAAAAATGTTAACGATCCTCCGTCTCTATTCTTCCGACTCCCTATCTTCTCCGTAAAATCAATCAGAAAATTCAGGTTGCATCAAAATAAATGGCTTTGAGGACAAGCTGTGGTGGTGATTCAACGGTGATGATGGCTCAGGCTAAAACTCAGAGATGTGAGAGTTTTACGGTGAGAAGGGAATGGAGTGAAACAAATGGCGTTGAAGATGAGTTGTGGTGGTGATTCGAACGGCTGTGGTGGTGAATCGGTGTGGTGGTAGCAGTGATATATCGGTGATAGAGATTCATGATGATGGCCAGCTTTGAATTCAAGCAACAATTCATGCATGTCACGGATTCGGTTCAAACTAACTACAACCAAAGTTTCTATAGGATCTGAATTTTTTGGGTGAAGAAGATGAGAGTGTTAATCAAAGATTCAACTAACCAAGCGATCTCTTACAATTTAAATCAAAGTAAAGTCAACGACGAAGATAAGGGGAACATAAACTGAAATCACAATCTCTTCCAAAATCAAAACTCCTCTCTTACCAACCCTCGGAAAATTAACAACTCTCTTCTCCCTCGACAACCTTAGAGTTTGGGGAAAACAATATCTGAATACCTTTAGAATCATCGGTTAACATGTATGTCCTTTCTGTTTCTCAGATGGCATAACAACCTTAATTGTATGCTCAAAACAACGACGCGTTAGATTTATTTTTTAGTTAAGTTGTTTAACTAAAGAACCAGACTGTAGTTGCACAAAAAAACAAAAGAATCAGACTGTGTTTTATTTTTTGTCTAATAAATAATTAACGGGACGGAAAATATCGAATACGAGTTGGAAATGGGTAATTTAGATAATAAAAAATACTAACCAAACTATTTTTGATAAAATACATGACGAATTAGGGATAACAAGACAAGATTAAAAAATTAAATATCTAAACTTAATTCTCAAACTCTTACTAATTTGGATAATTATCAACTTTACCACGGACAAAGCTTTTATTGGTAATAAATATTTTAAAAATTCAGAAAATTATAGTTTTTAAAAGAAAATTATAAAGAAAATCTATAATATAATTTTAGGAAAATAGTATACCAGATAAATATTGCATATGGTTTCCTTACCTAATCTTTTACCCAAAATATATATTTTTAAAACGCTAATTTATTAAAAGAAACGATTATAAACAAAATATTCTTAATAGATATGCGACTGGACGAGTTTTCTGTTCTGAAACAAATATACATATTTTTCATATATGATAAATTTAATCACACATAATTATTTCTAAACTTTAATCAATTTTGATTTATGTCATCTAAATTTTTCAACAAACATAACTAAAACTAAAATATAATATCAGAAATATCAAATAATATTTTTTATTATAAATATAACTTCGCACATAAGTGCGGATCCAAAAGTATATAATTTCGATCACAAGTGGAAAATGTAAGTATCAAATATGATTTTCTTACCTAATTTATTACCCAAAATATACATTTCTAATGAGTAATTTATTTTAAAAAAACGGTTATGCAACATAAATTTCTCAATATACACGAGATTAAACGGATTTTCTATTTTAAAATAAACATTCCTATACTTTAACCAAATTTGATTTATGTCATTTAATATTTTGATAACTAACAAACATAACATGATTAAATATAAAAAATATTAAATAATTATGTCTTATAAATATAATCCTGCATATAATGCGGATCCAAATCTAATAATATTTTTTAAAGCAGTAGTTCGAAAGTATGCCAAATTAAAATCTTTTTAAAAAAAAAACATGCTAGATGGATTCTTTCTTGGATAAACACATATTAGGGGAAAATTATGCCTCTTCAATCGGAAAGTCATTTGCCAAGCGGTAACATTTCTACCAACAACATCAATGGTTTCCCATTTGCTTTCATCCCTGATCTTGTCAATAGTTCGAGAATTCTTTTAGGAGACAGACAGAAACTGAGGCTCATTATCACCAGTCAAAATATCCACAAAAATATAAATAGTGATCAATTGGAGTTTGGAAAAATATCATAGAAATCATTTAAATATCTGGTTAGACATTTAATCATTTAAATATCTGCTTAGACAAACATCATAGAAATCCATCACTGATCTAATCAACAATTCTATGATTCCTTTTGGAGAAGGAGCAAGAAAATTAGGCGCATGCCCATGAGTCACAAGGTCCAGGAAATTCTAGCTTTGGACCCATCAACATTTTTTCCAAGTTCACCATATTTATTATATATTCTTCATGAGTTATGTGCACATAATCCCGTGTACAGACATGTCGTTGTTGAACTTTTTTAAAAAATCGATGAGTTCGAGGTTTTCACTCAGTATGATGATAGGTCATTTTGAAACCTGGATTGATCTCCCAAAGCAGTTGCTTATTGATTTCTGCTCATTTGAATCTGATTTTAAAATTTTAAGCAGTGTGGAGAAAAGTTTCATATTTTGCAACATGGGCCACATCACTTTTATCTTTTTCAATATTTATGTATTCCAATGTATGTAGATTAGTTAAAACTAGTTCTGGAGCAAATAACAAAACCAGATAAGACAATGTTAAAGAACTGTTTAATACAAGACCAAAAGTAAAGCATTGGCTTAAAAAAAAGAGAGTAAAATTTGTTTATTCCCAAAAGGCCAGAAGTCTCTTTTTATCTCACTGGAAGTTGTGAATTCTCTTAGCTGATGTTAAAGTGTTGGATAGAAGCATGGCTATAGTCATTGGTCCTACGCCACCAGGAACAGGCGTGATGGCTGATGCAACTTTGCAAGCCTCCTCATAGCAAATGTCTCCAACCAATCGATAGCCGCGAGGAGCACTTGAATCCTGCAGTTCATTTTGATTTACAAACATGAACATCGCATACTTGATTGACTTAAATTCATTCATTATATAACTGAATTATACCATTACCTCAACAGGATTAATCCCAACATCGATGATGACTGCACCCGGTTTAATCCAGTTTCCTCTAACCATGTTTGGTGCCCCAACAGCTGAGATTATGATATCAGCTTCTCTTGTGATTTCTTCAGGATTCTTGGTTCTTGAGTGGATAATGCTAACTGTTGCATCCTCCCTCTACATATACAACAAAAATACACCTCGATAAAGACCAAAGAGCTAACTAATAAACCATAAAAAAAAAATGGAGGTATCATCATCATTTACCTGCAGTAACAAAGCAGCTGGCATACCAACAATGTTACTCCTTCCGATAACAACAGCTCTTTTACCTTTGATTTCAATGTTGTATCTATGCAACAACTCGATGCATCCTTTAGGAGTACACGGGACGAATAAAGGTTCTCTTCCTCGCATTGCAAGCCGTCCAATATTTAGCGGGTGAAAACCGTCAACATCTTTCTCTATACTAACCGCATTCAATATGTTCTGTTCATCCATATGCTGCATTTGATAATATACACACAAACATCTCAAAAACTCTTGACTGTTTATTTTAAGTTATGAATATGATGATAATAAGACTTTGTTTACCGATGGTAGAGGCAACTGAACAAGGATTCCATGGACACAAGGATCATCATTGAAGCCTGATACAGATTTCAACACCTCTTCTTCTGATGAATCTTCAGAGAGACGAACTTCGAATGATTTGATTCCAACGGATTCACAAGCTTTCTTCTTGTTCCTCACATAAGTTGCGGAATCTTTTCTGTCCCCAACAAGGATTACAGCTAAACCAGGAACTATACCAATTGATTCCTTCATTCTTGAAACTTCGCTTGTGATCTCATCTCTGATCTTTTTCGCCACAGCTTTGCCATCAATTACCTTCGCAGTAGCCTCTGATTTTGTATCAGCTGAATCATTGAGAAAAATGAATCAGAAATTCATATTACTGGTGGAAATTATAATCGATGCCAAGTTCAATTTCGTGCTCAATTAGGTCAAGAGGTTTAGTCTATACCGGAAATGGCAGGATTGGAAGCAGAAGAGGAGCGAATGGAGAGATTGCAGCCACGGCCAGGCGCAGTGGTCTGAAAGCGGAGCTGGTCGACGCATCGACGGAGGAGGAAAGTACCATTGCGGCGGTTAAAATGGATAAGACGCGACGTCGTGGAGGAGGAGCAATCAGTAAACATCATCGACGCCATTTTATTACCAAGCAAACAGAGCACTAGTCTGCTCGTCGTGGCTTCAAAAAGACAAGACTATTATGTCGTTTAGACTAAACGTTTGGGTGGTGTGTGATCCTGAGCAGAGCAGTGAAGTGAAGAAACGATCAATTGAAGAAGAAGAAGCCTTCTTTTGGATTTCCAACGAAATTAGGGTATCTTCTTTTGGATTTCACGCGATTAAGGGTTTAAGCTCAAAACCCAACAAAAAAACCCGGTTCGTTGATTTTACCTGAATTTGCGGTTTTAGACAAGTAAGGACGGTTTTTGTTCTCTCTAATCTAGCGGTGCCGTTTCGTTAGTTTTAATCTTATTATATAAAAATTTGGGTTACACTTACTATAAGCCAACACGTGTCAAAATTCTAACTCATGAGATTTTACCACATGTCAAATTACAAAAAAACATATTAAAAAATTAATAAAAAAAAAAAATTCAATAATTATTAATATATCAAATCATTAATTAAAATTCATATAAAAAAAACAGAAAAAGTGAAGTTTTCTATATAAAAGAAAAAGAATCACAAAAATGTTAAATTTAACTAATCAAATACAAAAAAAAAGAAAAAAAAATATAATTTAAAACTACACTTAAAAAAAATACAATTAAAACAAATACAAAAAAAACAGAAAAAACAAATATAATTTAAAACTACACTTAAAAAAAATACAATTAAAACAAATACAAAAAAACAGAAAAAAGGAAAAAAGGAAAAAAAGAAAATCAAAATTTTTTTAATTTAACTAATCAATAATTAAAATTAAAAAAAAATATTTAAAATAAATACCAAACGAAAATTTTAACCTAAATTTAGTTTATTTGCAATGTTAGTTTTCCAAATTTCATAATTTTCTACTATATTACTAATATTGTTATCATTTCTTTTTCAATTATTTTACAATATTAGTTATATATGGATATTTGTATGATATAATGCATATTATTTTGATGTAAAATGTTTGACTTCTATTAATTTATATATATTATACATGAGGTTAGAGTAAGATTTTAATATGATTGAAAATTAAGTTAAATTGTATATCAAAATCAAGTATGTATGAAAAGAAACTGATTTAACAAAGAGTTAATAACTTAAACCTTTTAGACATTTTCATTAATTGGATTAGATTTGGTTAAGTTTTTCGGGTTTCTGATATTTTGTCCATGCTATCATGATAGTAAAAAAAAAAACAAATGGAAACCAATTTTTTTTGGATATTATATAGATTTTTAATATTTTTATAAGAAAATTTTAATATAAAAAGTTAGTTAATTCATTCACATAGAAAAAAAAAATTTGTAAATAATTATTTTCTTTAACAAATCATGATTTCTATTTATTTTCTAAAAGAATTTAAAATATATTATTAATAACAAATATTTAGTTAAAAAAAAATAATTTATTTTAATTTAGTTTATAATTTGAAACTCGCCCATTGGACACGTCCTAATCTAGTATTTTAGAATCTGCGAGGATAAGTTAGTCTAGTAAACTGGTAAAACCTGTATATTAAACCGAAACTTTTATTACTACTCCTTGGTAGTCCGTAATCACTACAACTAGAAAGTGCAGACAAATAAAGTCGGATTAATATGAAAATGAGGGATAGATCCACATATGAGACAAATGTTGAATACAATATTATTTGTTTTTGTTTTCCCCCCAGAGGAAAGAAACTAGAGAAATTTCAACAAATCATCCCATCAAAATTTGAGAATTTGTTACTTTCTCCATTACGAATTCTTCAAAATAAGGGATTTGGGTCCTGTACATTTTTGAGCAAAACAAGTTGAAATGTGGTTTTACCAGACACGAGAAAAAGGTTAGATAGCGAGTGTGCCTTCAATAAGCTGGTTATCTTCAGACGTATCAGATGGTGATGGTGATTTTGGTTTGCTCGTACTTCTAGAGAACCCGTAACCTAGCGAGCTTCCACTTGCCTCACATAGCTGTACACCATCATGGGTTCCATTAAACCAGACTATAAGAAGAACTATAGAAAAACAAAATTATAGATAATTTACCTCGGTTAGTTCAGACAAGTGACGAGATCTGAACTCGTTGATTGTTGTTGCTATTTCTGACGTTGGTAATTTGGCCTGAAAAAAGAAGCCAAGAAGGTTAACAACTGATATAATCTTTGATGGCTTCGGCTTCTTTGTTACAAGAAAAAATAATCTCTTGTACCTGTGCAAGAACAGCAGCTGCCAACTGTAAACTTGGTTCCAGCGTCTCGGGAACAACCTAATGAGTTTTGGGATCCAGATTAATCAATCTACGATGAAATTGTGCAAAAACAGAAGGGGAATAGAAGGGTTGTGAAGATATTACAGCGGTAGCGCCGGCTTTTTCAAGATTGAGGCCATGATCAACGTCATGTGCACGGACAAAGGTTTTGACATTGGGGAAATATTTGCTGAGAGCCCAGACACATCTGTAATTTGCTCCAGGTGTGTCTAAAGCAATAGCCGCTGCACATGCTCTATGTGCACCAATTTTGTGGAGAACCTGCATGTATAAGTAAAACAATCTCAACAATTTTGGATGATGTGTGCTTATTATACTTTTGATTTCTTTTATGGGCTTTCTAGCCGTACCTCTCTACTGCCAGCGTCTCCAAAATAAACCGGGAGATCAAGGGAACGACCAATTGCTACTCTATCACTGTAAAATAGTTGATTTTGGGTGCAAGATGAGACAAATCGAAAGTTGTTCAGACACATTAAGGAACACAAGGATAAGGACATTATGTTACCTGCTGACATCGAGGGCAACAAAAGGGATAAGTCTTTCTGAAAGAAGCTGAGCAATTATCTGCGCATAGCATTTAGAAAGCAGCAGTCAAGATTTTAATTTTATAACACAAAGGTATCCTCTGTTTTCTAGAGGAGGTTTGTTTTCTCAAGAAGATTATAGATAACAACACCGAACCTGACCAACTCGTCCAAATCCGCAAATAATGATGTGATCCTGTAAATCATCCGTCTGCAAATAGATTAAGACAAGAGAATAGGATCAGTCATCTTTACTAGCCTTGAAATGGTTTTCTCAACCCAAGATACTGAGGTCAAGCATGGCCTTATTGTTTTGATTATACACCTGATGCTGAAAATGGTGATAAATGATTAAAAACAAAAAAACAAAAGTTATGTGAAGGAATACCTCGCTTTCAACTGGTAATAAACTTCGAACATCTTGTAATTCAAATCGAGATGCAATTAATTGGCCGCCGGCAGCTAACCAAGGAGTAACAGCCATTGATATTCCCACGACGAGAAATAGCAATGAAGATAGCTGTGGAGTCATTATACCCTGGAGAAACACAAATTCGGCCTTAGAAGAAACATGGGAATATAGTAGAACGGAAACCAGAGCTGTATAATCCATAACATGACAGTTTCCATCTAAATGACTGATTATAAACTAATAGAACTGCTTGCATGGTGGGGTAATGGAAAGCATCAAAAAGTAACCCATCAAGTTTCTAAGAAACATTGCAGTTACAACCTGACTGAGAAAAGCAAACAAAAAAAAGATATCATCATTTCTATAACAAACCTGATTAACAGCTTCTCCAAAAGCAACAAATGCAAATTCTCCACCTGGAGCCAGAAGAAGACCGACCCTCACGGCAGATATGATCGAAATGCCAAACAATTTGCCAATAATCGCCACTAATATAGTCTTGCCAACTAATAAGAGTCCTAAGGTCCCCATTATGACAGGGAAGTTGGAGAGAAGAAGTTTTGGATCAATGGACATGCCAACCTGAATTTTACGCAGCCAATCCAATTAGTTTCATGCACGAGAATAACTGTACTTAAAAGCTGAAAACAAAATCAGAATCTTACAAGAGCATATAAGCAGGTCATAATACGTTATATATCCTTTATCTTCCCTGATATCCTATTTATTGTCTCATAACTTATTAAAATCTCTTATCGATCAGCTATATTCAAGACCTAGTTCACAAATTACCGTCATGAAGAAGAGTCCCAACAGAAGACCACGGTAAGGAGCAATATCTGATTCAACTTGTAAGGAAAATTCTGTCTCTGCAAGGAGTAAACCAGCCAAAAATGCTCCTAATGCCATGGACAGTCCCGCCTAATTTAAGGAAAGGAAAGAGTTACATTAACGAAACAAAATACATGGCAGACTATATGAGAATGCCAGGACAATGAGAAAGATCAAGGTCATACCCTAGCTGTCAGTAAACTAGTCCCAAGAATAACGAGAAGTGTATTGGCAGAGAATATCTCAGCATTTCGGTTTTCCGCAATTTGTTTGTAGATCGGCCGCAGAAGCTATATGTGTCACAAAGGGGGTTAATGAATTGTACAAAATACAAATATGATTCAGCACCTTATCAGTATTGTTAGCTATAGAGATTCCGTTTAAGTATTTGGAGACCCATACAGCAAATCTAATGTCTTTTTCATCACTTATCTGGGTCTCTTTTTGGTCTAACTTATTCGGATCTCTAGAGTCTCGAAAGAGAAACAGGAAGGCCATCGAGACTTACAAGACGACCACCAGCAATTATAGCAGTAATAGCAGCAGCTGCTTTGATTGCAGCAAGTCCAAGAGCTTCAGCAATGGCTTGAAATCCAATCTGAGAAAAGCAGTTAGCAACTTAGCATTCTCTTCTAACTGATGATTTCTAGGCTTCCTTGAGAAATAAACACAATAGCATTTTGCAGCAAATACTAACAACACATGACCATAAATATCTCCTTATAAGCAGAGAGAATATTGAACTTAAGCTATTTGCCATTACATCACTATAAACACAACAAAAAGGGAAATATAAGATAAAACAAAAAATGGGAAACGCCAAGCTAAGCTTACCCCTCCTTTCGATGAATTAGGTGAAATAAGTGGGATGAGAATCAGTAATACGACCACAGCCAGATCCTGCGAATAGTAAAAGATTGACCAGAGCTACCCAGTATAATACCAATTATACATGCGCAGTAACAACTTTGTGTTCTAAACAAACCTGAAAAAGCAAGACTGAAAATGTAGCTCGTCCATGTCTCGAGGTGCTCTCACCCCGTTCTTGTAGAACCTGAAAATCGAGTACACAGTCTCAGTTCAACCAATTGGTAGCTAAATCAAATAAAAAGCTAAACGGCTGTCACAAAAAAAAAAAAAGTCCTCAAAAAACGTTATTCAAGAAAAAAAATAGTAGCAGTGGTAATTTCTGGATATCTTCCCTAAAACAGTAGCAGGTTCACCTATAATCAATTGGTGCAAATTTGGAAGAATGCTACTGAATTTTACCTGAAGGACAACAGCAGTGGAAGACAATGCCAGGCCATTTCCAATTACTATTGCCGCTGGACCAGCCTGACCAGCAACATAGTGAGCGATCAAACCAACTACTGCTGCTGTTACCAGAACCTGATTACAACAATGAAAAAAAAAAAAGCAGATTAAAAGACTGGAACAAAGCAATATCCACACAAAAAAGAGAGGCATGCATTGTAGTTTAAAAAAATACAATGACGGAGAGTCCCAAAAATCACCTGTGCAGAGCCTAATCCAAAAACATATTTCTTCATGGAACTTAGTCTTTCAACAGAGAGCTGTCAAACATAGAAAAACGAAAGAATTAGCTCTTCTTTCCTCTAAGCACACATCAAAGGAAAAAGGTACAACATAAACATATATCAAATACTGAATTTCACCTCAAGGCCAATGTTGAAAAGCAAGAAGACAACTCCAAATTCTGCAATGGCCTTGGTTCCATGCACATTACGAATAATTGAGAGACCATACGGACCAATCAAGATTCCCGCCGCCAAATACCCAAGAACAGGGCTGCCTATAGATTGCAGCAGATGAAACCAACAAGATAGCATATAAATCTCTTTGCACCATGATTACGGCGCCAGAACTGAAATTATTTGTCTGATGATAACAATGAATAGTACGAGTCTAATGAATGATGAAACACGGAGGTCAAAATATGGGCATTCAAATACAATGATTGACATAATTCATGATTATATTACATTACCTCCAGGAATTTTCTGAAATAGAGGCACGAATATGACACTTGCAAGCAGTAACCACACCACATCAAGAAGAGAAGCTTCCTCCTCATTAATCTAAGAGTTATAGAAGTTCAAGGCAGCAAGTTAAATTCCACAAGGTTTGTATGGGACACAGTGAAAGAGTACATTTCCAGTATGGCCACTCATACCTCTTGCTGAGGAAGCATCTCAAGTAGTTTCTTTATTCTCTTTGGAAGTTTCTGCACCTGCCGGATCAGAGGCTTTGTGCTGGAGGAAACCTCGTCTGTGCTAGTGCTGACAATATTTGGCAGTTGTGGCAGCTGATTGTTCCTTCCTACTCTATTGGAATAGATTGCTACTCTGAAATGAATAAGAATACTTGCAATCAACAAAACGGTTTAACAAAATTCTTCAAAACAATGAGTAAATTTCCAACTAACCCTGCTCCAAGAAGTGCAAATCCCAGAATTAGCTTGGGCCACTGCTGTTTCACAGAGTCAACCAGACTGTCAAAAACTGTCTCAGTTCCATCCCCATTGGAAGAGAAGAAAGATGCAGGAAAGAAACGAGAGGATTTCTTCAACGATGCCTTGGTACCAGATGAACTCTCCCTAGGCAGATCTTTCTGCACTTCCTGTTTTTTTGTCTGAACAACATTCTTTGACTTCTCTGCTTCTGCTTCAACCTCTTTACCGAAATCTGCAGTAGGCTTTCCATTCTCATTATCGCTTGACTCATAAGACTGAGTTAGTTGCTGAGAGCTCTGGCCAACTTTACCAGGCACAACATCTGATGAATCTCCCTCTACTGATAACTCTCTTTCAGTCTGATGGCTTACATCAATGATATCACTCAAGGCTTCATCCCCATCCAGAACAGTAGTTTTGCCATCCAGCACCTTGCCCTGGGTTGATTCTTGGGATTGAGAACCAAAAAGAGACTTCTCTGCTCTCTGCAAAGCAATTTCTGCATCATTCACACGTTGAGTGGCCTCAAGCTCAAACGCCACAGCTTGTTCGGCCAATATCATAATATTTGCCACATCCTCCTCGGCTTTCAATGCATTGACCTGTGCTCTCTCAGCAGCCTCGTTCAATCTGTCTACTTCCTTCTGCAGCTCGTCCTTTTTAATTTGCAAACGCCTGAGTTGGTCCTCGCAACTTGCTAAATTTTCTTGGCATTCTTTAATGTCTTCCTTAGCAGATAAAAGGGCTTCTTCTTTATCTTTTACACCGTCTCTAGCCTCACTTTCTTCAGAAACTTCTGATGTATTGTGCCCTGATGCTTCTAGTGATTCCAGCGCAACCTGAAGCCTTGCTTCAGCAAGGGATAATGCCATAGTAGCCTTTTGAACAGCTTCTTTAGCAACACATTCTTCATCAACGGTCTCTTGAACCACATTAAGGGTTTGATTTACATCATTCCACGCACTTGCAGCTTCATCCTTAAGTGATATCGCTACTTCTGATATTTTCTGAGCCTTTTCCTCGAACATGGTACTGTTGAGACTAGCAACTTCCAACTCTTTAGTAGCCTTATGCAGTAGATCCCTGAGTTCCTCCAAACTAGGTGTAGAATCCTGCTCTCTCGTGTCTTTTTCTTCTTTAGTAAACGTAACCTCCCTGTCAGCACTACTTTCTGCAAATTCCAAATTCCGGTCATTCCCATCCAAATCTCCTACAAAATCACTACCTTGGCAAAGTAACCTAAATCCCAACGGAACACTTTTCGGTTTGGTAGGAAGCAAACGACCGTAGAATCTTCCAGTGAGAGTAGCATTCAAAGTCAAAGAACCACGATACCCTACACTTCGTTTCAATCTATTAGCAGTACGAACTTTAGAATCAATCTTCGGATCGAAAAATCTACTGCCGAGTCCTTTGGGATACAGTCTCGCACTTCTCATTTGATTCGGCAAGGAGTAACTCGCACAATCCGCACCACGAAACATACTCTTCGGCTGAACGCTACACGCAAAATCCATATCTCAAATGGAGCTCGTCACAACAATCTATAACAGTCTTATCGAGCACCTGCGGAGCAAAAAGTGCCTCAATATTACACTCGATTTTACAAACAAAAAAAATCAAACAACACCAAATGTGCTCAAGAATCTAAGATGAATCCAAAACCTAGAGTGTAGAATTATAAAATCAGTAGAGATAAATTGAGAAATCTTACTGTAGAAAGACGGAGAGAACGAGAGACTGACCGATCATAAGAAGAGAGCGTCGAGGCTGAGCTGACGAAGAAATAAATGGCGGCGCGAGAGAGAGAGAGAAGAAGATTTGGAGACTCGAAGATTTGATTGAGAAAACGTCTCTCAGGAGAAATAGTTGAGAGTTTCCGTTTCAACAGTATTTCTCGGCGGTCTTTAGATTTTCCGTCCAACTCTCTCCCTCTTTCCTTTTCAGTTTTTCGCTAACCAGTCCAGTCGTGCTACGATTTTTTTAAGTAAAGTTACGAAAACGCCCTTTCAAACGTAGAGATTCAATTCGTAGACATAAAATATGCTGTGAATATACCACCTACTCTCTCACTCATACTCGCATAAGGCGCGTATCATTTACACGCAATTCCAATTAACGACTACGTTTTATCCGGTTTGAATCATACCAGTTATTTTAACCAACAAATTAACATTTGGTTCACTGGTCTTCAAGGAAACAATTGCATCCAAGTCAAATCATTGATAAACCGGCCGACTTTGTTGGTTTAGGTGTTTGGTTTTTTGTCGCACTACCTTCACGGGCGCGTGTGACGAAGTCTTTTTCACAGTGTGTTTTAAATTTAATATTTGAGAAAAGATTTTGGATTTTATTAAATTGTTTGTTTTTTTAAGCGAGCGACGTTGCTCTTCTAACGAGGAAATGACCGTACGCTTGGCGACCTTCTCTGATTGCGTAGAGTCGTTAGCCTTATTGGGCTTACCCAGTCTCCTCGGCCCACAACGTTTTATTTTTCTTCCCCGTCCGTTGTTATCTCTTCCACCTAAGTACCACGTACAAAAAGATTTGAACATGGGAATATGGGATTATCGTGGTTAAATAATTAAATATATCAATAGGGCCTGTCCAAAAAGTCGAAAACATTTCATGCCTAAAGCAAAATAATTTTGTGAGTTCATCAACAAACACAAATGTCATGAAATTTGCAAATTCAAAGATTGTACCTTGCACCAAAGAACCATCATGACATTTTTGTGTGTTTATTGTGATTTATTTCTTTAACGATTGTATATATGTGGCTTTACACTGAGACGTATAAACAATTTTTGGTCAGCCAAGTCCTTGTATTAAGTTAGAGACTTTAATCCTTCATGTTTCATAGATACAAACATATCAAATGAGGTACATATAAACCTACTAAGGGACGGTTTTGAACACGTGCGACTCGTGTAAATGCCGGAGCTCATATTCAAAATAAAAATAAAAATATAAAAGGTTCACTTTTAAAAAAGAAAAAAATTTAATCAAATTTTTTTCTTTAACGATATAGTATAAAATTCATATTTTCTTTGAATCGTCAATGAATCCAGTATAGAGTAATATAAATATAAAGTTTAAAACAAGATGTAAAGATCACCATTTTAAGATGAGTGATACTGATTTTGTAACGCAAAATGTAACATATATATTAAGTTAATAAATCTAATTATATAAAAAAGGTTGATAATCTAGGTCGTTCATAAGAAAAGAATTATTGGGTGATATCTGTAAAAAAAAACAATGGATTGTTTATCTCTCTGCGTTTTAGAACAATAACTGAATAAAAGCCATTTAACACCCAAAGCCCAAGGCCAGCAGCCCTGACCGTAGATGCCAACGAAGTCCGACCAATTCACAAACATTATAATATTGAATACACAACAAACCTCTCGCTGCTCTTTTGTGTCCTCTGTTTCACGAAAGAAGCTTCGTCTCTATTCATTTTTTTACCCTTTTGATTTCTCTCTCGTTCGTCGCGTGGACCTCTTTCAAAAATTGTTCACTATTCATCAATCCTCGAATTTCGCTTGATTCTGGTCTTTTAATTCCAGATCTGCTACTATTTTTCTCCGATTTCCCGAACCCTAAATTTCTCCGGAAGAGATTTATTTTCCTTTTCTTTTTTTTTGTGTAATTAAAATCGCGATTTTTCTCAATATCCCAACATTGCCCTAGGTTTTGTATTACCATAGGAAACCCTATTTTCTATACACTTGGTTGTTTCTTGTGCACAGATCCTTCCTTAGACAGAGTTTGGTTATTAGCGTTTAGAGATCAAGTAAACAAAAGGCTGTGAGATGAACAACAACAATCGAGGGAGGTATCCTCCAGGGATTGGCGCTGGCCGTGGAGCCATGAACCCTAACCCTAATTTCCAATCACGTCCTGGTTATCAACAGCAGCCGCCGCCACAATACGTTCAGCGCGGTGCTTACTCTCAGAATCACCAACAACAGTATCAACAAGCGCCGTCGCAGTCGCATCCACAACATCAGTACCAACAGCAACAACAGCAGCAGCAGCAGCAGCAACAATGGCTTCGTAGAGCTCAGATCCCTGGCGGTAACAGTAACGGTGACGCAGTTGTAGAAGTTGAGAAAACTGTTCAGTCTGAAGCAATTGACACAAAGTGAGTTCTTTTTTTCTCTGTGTTTGTTTGATATGAAGCCGAATTCTACTTGTGACTAAACCCTTGTTTCTTAAGCTTCTGTGGCATTGAATTGTTTTCATTTCTCTTCAGTTCGGAAGATTGGAAAGCTAGGCTAAAACTACCAGCACCTGATACTCGCTTCAGAACTGAGGTGAGGTTCAATATTTTGACTAAGTAGAGTGAATTAGGATTTTGTTTTATTATACAAGTAGAGGATGTTACATACACTGTTTATATCGCCTGTCTCAAGTGCTATTGTGGTGTTGGAACAAAGGTGTATTTACTTATTTGATAGCTTAATACATTATACATAAATCAATTCTTGTTGGTGATAATTTTTCAGGATGTTACAGCTACAAAGGGAAATGAGTTTGAAGATTACTTTTTGAAACGAGAGCTTCTCATGGGAATATATGAGAAGGGTTTTGAAAGACCTTCCCCTATTCAGGAAGAGAGTATTCCAATTGCCTTAACTGGTAGAGATATTCTCGCCAGGGCAAAGAACGGAACTGGGAAGACAGCCGCCTTTTGTATTCCTGTCTTGGAAAAAATTGACCAAGAGAACAACGTTATCCAAGGTAACTGTGTCCTGCACCATATTTAGGATGCCATAAACGAATTTGAAATTCTGGCATCTTCTAACAAAATAAACCTTAGTTACTTTATAACACGTGGTAAATAGTAGTGAACCCTTTTAGTCTCTTAATTGACTGCTTCTGTCAGTAGCTTGAAATGTTTTCCTTTAAATGTTTACTGCTTCCTTCTAATTTAGTTTATTGCTGATGCATGTCTTGTATGCAGCTGTGATCATTGTTCCAACTCGAGAGTTAGCCCTTCAGACTTCACAGGTGTGTAAGGAGTTGGGTAAGCATTTGAAGATTCAAGTCATGGTGACCACTGGAGGCACCAGTCTGAAAGATGATATCATGCGTTTGTATCAGCCTGTCCATTTACTGGTAGGAACTCCTGGAAGAATTCTTGATCTTGCCAAGAAAGGTGTTTGTGTTTTGAAAGATTGTTCGGTGCTCGTTATGGATGAGGTAAATGGTGGAACGCTTGCTTTGTAATTTTACTCCTATTTCTTTTTAACTTTTTTGCAAGCTGTAGCAGAACTGTTCATGTTACTCCTGCTTTTAATTTGAATTATGTATCTTATTCATCAGGCTGATAAGCTTTTATCTCAAGAGTTCCAACCTTCAGTGGAACACTTGATTAGCTTTCTCCCAGAAACTCGTCAGATTTTGATGTTCTCAGCCACGTTTCCTGTCACTGTCAAGGATTTTAAGGATAGGTTTCTAACAAACCCTTACATCATCAATCTGATGGATGAACTTACGCTCAAGGGTATTACCCAATTCTATGCCTTCGTTGAAGAACGACAGAAAATCCATTGCTTGAATACCCTATTCTCCAAGGTTAGTTCAGAAGTAAGCGTTGATTTTTTTGGTTTCTTTCCATAGCTGGCATTTACTCTCTTCTTCTTCTGCAGCTACAAATTAACCAATCGATCATATTCTGCAATTCTGTGAACCGTGTGGAGCTTTTAGCTAAGAAAATCACAGAACTTGGGTATTCATGCTTTTACATCCATGCAAAGATGCTTCAAGATCACCGAAACAGAGTGTTCCATGACTTTCGCAATGGTGCATGCCGGAATCTCGTGTGTACTGGTATGCCTAAGTGTTGTTAATGCATGAGCACAATGAATAAAGTGCTCAATTATCTACTTAGAACCCAAGAGCGGCTTTAGTCAAGGCCTTAGAGGAACAAGTTACGCTGCTTTTACTATTTTGACTGAGTTTTATGATTAATGATGGTTGCTGCAGACTTGTTCACACGTGGAATTGACATTCAAGCAGTCAATGTAGTGATAAACTTTGATTTCCCAAAGAATGCAGAAACTTATCTTCACAGGGTAAGCTGAAAACCAATTCTCTAAATTGTATTAGATTCCTTCATTTTTATTGATGGTCATTTGATTATGATACCCTATTGTTGTTCAGGTTGGTCGATCTGGAAGGTTTGGTCATCTTGGTTTAGCTGTGAATCTTATAACCTATGAGGACCGCTTTAACCTGTATGTCTTTCTCTCTTGACTGGTTTGTTGTCCTGTTTCCTGCAGCATAGCTTAACCTTCTTCTTACATTTTTGTAGTTACCGAATTGAGCAAGAGCTTGGAACGGAGATCAAGCAAATTCCTCCACATATCGATCAGGCAATTTATTGCCAATAACTAAGGTGGCTTGGTCTGCTGTTAGGTGTATCAGTAATAAGTGGTAAGTAATTTCTACTTATGGACCTGAATTGCTCTTACTTTCGGAGTTTACTTCATGTAAACTCAAGATTATACAATATGTCAAAGATGGAGTTCAACTATCGCATCTATAACTTCACATTAAATCATTGGGACAATATATAAAGTACATACCGTTCATGCATATTGGTTAACTCATTGATCTTGCCCTAAAAGATTATTTTGGATATTTGTGATGTTTCAGGTTGGTTGAAGCAATGGATTTCTCTTTTCTAGCCATGCAAACTGCAAAACCTAAAAGTCTTCACATTCTGCCTCTACCTTGAAATGTTTTTTGTGCGTCTTTGGGTTTCCTTTATCTCCAAAGATCGACTATATGTAGACAAAGCCTAGAAGGTTTGAAATGCTGGGTAGTATTGGAAGTGAAAACTTTTATTTAGTTTTTAACAAGTCGTTTGATACAATGTTTCTTCTTTGTCTTAGACTGATCAGTGGTTTCAGTGTTGTGATTCGTTTTCAAGAAGCTGTGGTTTCGTGACTTTTTTATGTCCTGTTTCCAGCTTTCCAACTTCAATAATAAGTCTTTGAGACCTCAAAGATGATATGTTCCTTTTTCCATTCACCCAGGTTATCACTAGGTTGATTAGTTCAGGGATTTGGCCTTTGGGCAATAATTTTAGCACACTTGGTCCATGACTAAGACAAGTAAAAACACACAACAAATAGATGATATAGGTGATATAATCTGTATCACAGGTTAATTCTGATCTCAGAAGCAGATGAAAGATGACTTCTTGGGAATATGTCCCATGGTTTGAAACCTAGCAGCTTCCTCTTCCGCATCAAGGATTTCTTGAGCGCGTCTGGTTTGAACCTTGGCCTTCTTCTCTTGTGCTTTTGCATGAACTGCTGCTTTCTTGCTCCTTAGTTTCTCTGTTTTTTCCTGTTTTTTACTGTCCATCTTCTGCTGTAGAAAAACAACAACCTTTTTGTTGTTTGTTCTTACATAACATGAACTATCATGCTTGATAGACACAGCAGTCCTTTACCATTTGAATTACTTAGTTGTTTTGATAGATTCATGTTTTTGATCGTATAACTTGACAATAGAACAGTTTAATGCATAAAATAGAAACATGAGTCTAGAGATCTTATATTTCGAGTTGGTCGTAGATGCTTTTTGTGGACTCACCTGCATTCTTTGGAGTTCAGATTCGATCTTTGTTGTTTTCTTATTCTCCCATCCTGAAATCTCAAGGAGCTTCTTCTGAGTCCTGCAGTTAGAAAATTGTTGCAGCGGTATTGAAACCATGATTGGAAAACGCTGAAAAGAGCTTATGTTGTTTCTTACTTGTTGATGACCTTTGTTATCTTCTGTTCCTTCCATGCCTTGATGAGTGATGACTGCTCTTGTCCTACTTTGCAAGGGTTATATTAATAAAAAAATATAATTTTCATAAGATGACTTGAAATTAAGCAATACCGGAATTAGGATTACCTCTTTGGATCGGAATACCCAACTCCATTTGATAGAATAAGACTGAGCTTTAAGTTTCAGTTGCTGGTTATGCACATTTAGTCTATTTATAAAGATAAAGATATGTTCGAATGCTAAAAAAGTGAAAATTGGAGCTCGATTATTAATGTGTTGGTGTCGTTTTCTCTTGTGCGAATATTTGAAAACCATCAGAGTTTTATTGGTTGCATTCTGTGTTTGTCTTTTCAATTGTTTGTTTTTATTTATTCGATGTATGTCACAAAGAATATTTATTACAGCTTGCAAAATAGCAGAATCTTGAAAAAACTGGCGAGCATTGTTCTTCCTATTGCTATTATTTTTGTCATGTGGTGATTGTGTATAATTCACTTGACTGCCAAAAAATATTTCGGTCACTTGTGAAACAAAACTAAAAGAGTGTTTTGTGTGTATTAAAAAAAAAAAAAGAAAAGGAAATCGATGTATGTGTTTGGTCCTTTGGATGTGTATATAACATACATAAATATGATTTTGTAATTTGACAAAATTATAACCCCGCAATTAGAATTATACAACTATATACTGAAAACATTTTAAAATATATTAGTCATTGTTGTAGCAGATTAGTTAAGTACTCAGTTTTCTTTTACTTAGAAATTGACGATTATGTTCATGGTTTAATGAAAAACTTTAAAAGAGCAAAAGTCTTGTCAATTTTTGTCCTTGCCTTTGCGATATATCATAGATATCATATTAGTTTCATAATTACATTAAAGAATCGATTCCTTGTTTTAAGAAAGAAAAAAGCATTCCATAATAAGTCCACTAAGGAGCTCAGCCGTTGGCTATCTATCTTAGTATATTCCATATTTTTATAGGAAGCATTTCATATGATGTTATCCGTATTTTTCAGAGTTAGTAACCGAAGAAAGCTTGTTGACCTAATCAAACATTGTTGTTCACCTCCACTGCTCCACAGCCATAATGATGATAAAAAAATGAAGCCAATTATACATATAATTTGTTGAAATAAACAAAGACAGTATGTATGTAGCACCTTCCGACCAATACATTACCAACATCTGGTTGACCATTGAAAAAGAAAAAAAAATGAAAAAAATCCCATATGAAAATAACTTACTAAGTGGACTTTTATTGGGTTGGCCTAACAATTATTTGCTCCTGTGCAATTCAAAAACAGGACACGTAACTTTTGTAATTCTCTACCCCTCTAAATCCTACAGAGAGTTCCATGTACATTCCACCCGCCGGGACATCGTATTCTTCAGATATCAAATTACCGAGTTCAATTTTGTGAAACTCACCATCTGCTTCTCATTCTACTATAAAATTTCTTTCCTCGGAACCATAAATTTGTTTGTATGATTCTTCGTAATTGGAAATGCAGAGATTTTATAGTGGTGTTAGGGTTTTTGTGAGCAGAAATCGAAGTCAATTGCATTTGGAGGGGAGATGAACGAATTGCGTCAGCCAATCACCATTTCTAACGATTCTCATTCCGAAGTTATCGCCGCAAGAGCTTTAGAGCGAGGTTCGTTGCAGTAAGGCCTAAATGCATCATATCCATTGGTTCTAGTCGATTTTTGTATATCTGAATATGAACAGATCGAAAATTCTATGCCGAATTAAACTAATCTTTGTTATTTTGTTATGAAAATCAAAACACACAATATGCAAATTGCAGAAATATCCAGGAAAATAGGATGTTGTAGATATAAAGCTTAACATTTGAAATGAATGGGAATGTAGTTGGTTTCATAAGAATGCAGTTGTTTCAGAGAGCTCTTCCTTTGATGATGTCGATGCTCATCTCGCTAGGATCAGTAGCTTGTAATTCAACCTGAATCCCATCCATTTCTCTCTTGAACCTGTCTTTTGAGCTTGCATACAACATCTTACTCCTCACTCTTGATGCATCAGGTGACCTTATCAATACATTATCATTCATCAATATATACAACACAGCGATTTCAAATGAGAGAAATGGAGCAATGTATGATGTGCTTACCAGGCGATGAAAAAGATCTTGCTCTTTTGGCAATTATCCGCGGTGGTGAAATCAAAATCATAGACAGCGTATCGACATTCGTCATCGGGGATAGAGCTGGTGAAATCATCGTAAGTTTCTTCTGGATTCCCAAGCTTTTCTATTTTGACTTGCTGAGCCTTCTCATCAATCTTGAACACAATGAACCTGTAAGTTCTCTTTGCTTTTAACTCCAAGAACTTTATCTTGCATTCATCACTCACGTGCATCCCAGATGCTGAATTTGCCTGCACAACATACACATTCATTTATTCATGGTATTGTCATCCTAACCAAATACCATATAACCTACATTTTGATTTTGGAATCATTGCATATTAACTATATGATCACAACACTTCCTACACATGTACTCTTTTCATGTTATATACTTCCAACCCAAATACCAAAAAAACGTAGTTTCTGATATGGGATCATAACATCTTATATATTCAACAACACCACCCACAACATGAACATAATCAACACATCATCTACATTAGGATATGAAATGTAGGAGATACTTACCATATTTTCTTTTGAGAAATGAAACTCCAAACCTGGTTAATGATTGGAAAAATGAAGGGGATGTGGAAGAGCAAGGAGGGTTAAGGGGGTTTTGACACACAAAGTTGGCTATTTTGATATTTTCTTTGGTCTTTAAGCTGATCACGTCTTGAATTAGACGACTTTGATGCTGTCACGTTGTGCCCATATTTCCCAACATATGTATAGTTTTACTCTTTCATATACATCTATATCAATATTTATTTGATGTTTGCATATGAGCTTAACTTTGGTCGGGAAATCATTGTAGCATTGAGATTTTCGTGATGAACATGTTATCATTTTTGTTTTGGTTAATTCTCTTTTCAGTTTTGACCCTCTTTAGTCTCTTCGGTCATGATTGGTCTTAGCCAGATAGTTTTATTTTCTTTTATATGGATATGCTGTATTGCTACATTTAACACTGCTTTATGCGGCCCAAACGTGTCTTTGGATCCATGAATTCACTGGGTCGTAATAAGAGGCCCAACTATTTCCAATTGTTAATTTTGGTTTTGTCTCAGAGAGACTAGCTTCTGTGACGACTAACTTGTTAAGCATCTTCGTTTTTCTTTTTTTTTTGGTTTTAAGTAATCTTTGGTTGTTAGCGAATCAATCATGAATATGTAATCATACACATCAAAATCTATAACGAGTGTAATTTTAATGTATTAGCGAGTGTTTAACATTTGACGGCATGCATTTAATAAGTAAAACCTGCTTAAATTAAAAGATAAATGTTTATACGTATGCATACTGGAGACGTGTTGCGAAAGTGATACGTCTCCTAAAGAGAAAACGAGATTAATTGTTAATGACTTTAAAGTAGACGCTTTGTCTTTTCTGTACGTATATATATACGTACTTATTATGACTTTTATTTGGCGTTTTCTCACGTTTTTTCGAATTTCGTTTTATAAAATCCACAGGTACCTAACTTTTGGCACTTACCCATAGCTAGCTGCTCAGAAATAATTCATCTGTTACTAAACTAAAAAAATTATAATATGTGTATTTAGATTATAGAGAAAACAGGGATACTCTTGTTTTTATTTCTATAAACCCAAAACTTTAACTTACATTAATAATTGCCTAACAAACGATTAGGCTCAAACAAACAAAAAAAGGGTTCAACTTTGGCTTGGGGTCAACGCTTCATGTAGTTGGTCGTGAGATACTGAGATGTTCCTTATGGATTGTGGGACCGATTAATATTAGTTGTCATGTAAAGGAACACGTGTAAAGATCGAACGGCGGTTCTCAAAGCAACCCCGGCAGTTTCCATGAAAACAGAGGTACGACCAACATAGTAAAGACCGTAGAGTAAACCAGAACACGAACTCACAAAGAAAATCATTAACATTTGAATTTTCTAACACTTGTTTTTATTTGCCTTATTTTCTAAGAAACTAAGATTGTTTATTCGTTTACTGGTTTGATAAAGACAGGTGATTGATCTTTAAAGTCTTGTTATGTCTTTTTGGTTCTTGTCCTCTGTTTTGGAAAACGAGAAAAACTTGAATCGTTGAAAAGGTAAGTTCTCTTTTCCTCCCCTTTTGCTTACTCTTGTAACTCTTTCTTCTCCTTTCCTTATAGAAATACATGGTTTTCCTGAGTTTTCTCTAAATTCACACTCTCTGTGTCTTGGTTGATCTTTGGCTCAAAACTTTGCAGGTGCCTGGTCTTGCCTTAGAAAAACAAAAAATCTCAAATGAACAATATAAAGCTAGGCGTTGAAGTGATAGGAGCAACTGGTTTGTTTCAAAGAGACAAGCAAAACTCATGTAGCCCTTTCGTGGAGCTCAAGTTCGACAACCAGATATTCCGCACAACGACTAAACCCAACGACCCAAATCCTGTCTGGAACGAGTGTTTCTACTTCGTTGTCTCTGATCCTTCCGTCCTCTCCACTCGTACACTCGAAGCCCACGTCTACAGTTACCAGAATGAATTCGATGCTAAGCCCTTTCTTGGAAAAGTTAGAGTCAACGGAACATCCTTTGTTCCTCGCTCTGAAGCAGCTCCTTTCAATTACCCTTTAGAGAAACGCAGTGTTTTCTCTCGAGCCCGTGGAGAGCTTGGCTTGAGAGTTTTCATCACAGACGAACCTTCTATTACACCTTCTGCCCCAACTCCAGTTCCAGAGACTCCTCGGGCTTATAGCTCAAGTCCGCGTAAAGAGCCTGTAAAGTCCATAATCACGGCTGATGCAAGCATGGCTACTGATGAGAGAATAGAGCTGAAGCCTAAAACACGTACTTTTCATAACGTTTCCCCTCCAGTGAGACAACAGCCAATGATGAACTATGGTATTCACGAGATGAGAGCTGCAGCACCGATGCCTCCAAGAGTAGTTCAAGTCAACGGTCCAGGTCCATCCTCTCACCAGATGCCACCAGATTTCTCTGTCAAAGAGACAAGCCCTTTGCTCGGAGGTGGACAGTTCGTTGGGGGTCGAGTTGTTCGTGGTACAGAGAAGCGAGGAAGAGGAACATATGATCTTGTTGAAGAGATGAGATTTCTCTTTGTGAGAGTCGTGAAGGCGCGTGACCTTCCCACCAAAGACCTTACGGGAAGCCTAGACCCATATGTGGTAGTAAAAATCGGAAACTTCAAAGGTGTTACTCCACATTTAAGCAAGAATTCAGATCCGGAATGGAACAAAGTCTTTGCCTTTCCTAAAG
This sequence comes from Cardamine flexuosa, assembly GCA_963555745.1. Taxonomy (NCBI): domain Eukaryota; kingdom Viridiplantae; phylum Streptophyta; class Magnoliopsida; order Brassicales; family Brassicaceae; genus Cardamine; species Cardamine flexuosa. The sequence continues at coordinate 20,612,252 of OY743221.1, read as the reverse complement.
ATAATATTCAGTCGAACTTTGTTGAAGTTGTGGTGAAGGATAAAGACATCGTTCTTGATGATTTTGTTGGGACTGTTCGATTCGTTCTCCATGATGTTCCGTTTCGTGCTCCCCCGGATAGTCCTTTAGCTCCCGAGTGGTACAGATTGAAGAAAAAAGATGGCGAGGGTAGGAGATCTGAGATAATGCTTGCTGTTTGGTTTGGAACTCAAGCTGATGAAGCTTTTGGGGATGCGACTTTCTCAGACTCATTGGAATCTTCAGACAGCTCAAACATTATATATGCTAACCTGCGCTCAAAAGTGTACCAATCCCCTCGGCTATGGTACCTAAGGGTGAAAATAATAGAGGCTCAGGACGTGATCATCATGTCTGACAAATCTCGTCTTCCTGAAGCCTTTGTGAGAATCAAGGTAGGTAATAATATGGTAACTACCAAACTTTCTCAGAGAAGCGTGAATCCCAAGTGGGGCGAGGATTTCATTTTTGTAGTTGCAGAGCCGTTTGATGATGCCTTGGTCCTCTCAGTCGAAGATCGCGCTGCTACTAACAAAGACGAGCCAGTAGGAACAGTTGCGATCCCGCTGGATAAAATTGAAAAGCGTACAGATGACAGAGTTGTCCATGGCCGTTGGTATCCTCTTGAAGAGTCCATCTCAGATGCTTTGGATGCTGATAAAGCCAAGAAAGGGAAGTTTGCTAGTAGGCTTCAGTTGCAGGCGGTTCTTGATGGAGGCTACCACGTTTTGGATGAGTCCATGTATTACAGCAGCGATCTCAGACCATCGGCTAGGCCGCTCTGGAAATCAGCAATCGGAGAGTTGGAGCTAGGGATACTTAACGCTAACGTGTTTCACACGACGAAAACTCGAGATGGGAAAGCTACTTCGGACACATTCGTTGTTGCCAAATACGGTCACAAATGGGTTCGATCAAGAACTGTAATGAACAGCTTGAATCCAAAGTACAATGAGCAGTACACATGGGAGGTTTTTGATCCCTCAACGGTTTTAACCATCAGCGTCTTTGAAAACTCCCATTTCACAGCTGGAAATGGCGTAAACAACAACAGAGATCAGCCGATTGGGAAAGTCCGCATTAGACTCTCGACTCTTCAAACGGGCCGTGTCTACACGCACGCTTATCCTTTGCTTGTTCTACTACCTTCAGGTCTTAAGAAAAGAGGGGAGCTTCACTTAGCCTTGAGATTCACCTGCACATCAGTCTCCAATATGCTGATGAAATACACCAAACCACTCTTGCCTAAAATGCATTACATTCAACCATTACCAAACAAAAGCCAGGAAAGTCTTAAGGTGCATGCTTTCAACATAATTGCTACTCGTTTAGGCCGGTCTGAGCCACCGCTGAGACGGGAAGTGATCGAGTATATGACAGATTGGAAAAGTAATCTGTTCAGCATAAGGCGAAGCAAAGCCAACTTTAACAGGTTGACTACAGTATTATCGGGTGCGGTTTCAGTCTGGAAATGGATGGAACAAGTGTGCACGTGGAGGACTCCGGTGACGACGGCTCTGGTTCACGTGTTGTTCACGATGCTTGTGATGTTCCCGGAGATGATTTTGCCGACTGTGTTTTTGTATATGGCTGTGATTGGGATGTGGAATTACAGGTATAAGCCTAGGTTTCCTCCTCATATGGACGCCAAACTATCTTGTGCAGATAATATGAATGATGATGAGCTCGACGAAGAGTTTGATACCTTCCCGACCACAAAGGCTCCGGACATTGTGAAAATGAGGTAAGAGATTAAAGATGTTGGAAAACGAAGAAAGGTTTCTTCATTTGTTGATTGTGTTTCCTCCTTGTGTTCAGGTACGACCGGCTGAGAAGTGTGGCTGGGAAGGTACAGTCTGTGGCTGCAGACATAGCCGGACAGGGAGAGAGAGTGCAGGCGCTGCTGAGCTGGCGTGATCCACGCGCCACTGCGATTTTTGTAACATTCTGTTTCGTCTTTGCCATGGCTCTCTACATTACTCCGTTTAAACTCGTTGCTCTTCTCAGCGGCTACTACTTCATGCGACACCCTAAGCTCCGACACCGCATTCCATCCGTTCCTATCAACTTTTTCCGGCGACTTCCAGCAATGGCTGACTCTATGCTGTGAATCTTCTTAAAGAAACTTATAATTCATCTTCTTCTTTGAATTTGTAATCTACATGTCATGCATCCATGTGTAGAAAATACAATATGTTGAGAATCTTGCATCCATGAACTCGTTACGTGCTTTCACACTCGTAATGTTGAAACACAGAATACATAAAAGCTCAAAATAATACCATACGATCGAGCTTTAAAACAGAGGAAGACCGGTTAGATCCTAACAAACTCAAGCTGTAACATATTGTGATAAGGCCTTAAAGAAAATAACGTCGCATCAGTAATTAAAAAAGTAAAAAAAACAGATTTCCCAATTAATTATCTTTGCCTTCCTTAATGAGAATCACCAGTCAAGTCTGCAAAAAATTATAGGGTTTGGATGAACACCAGACAATCAAGTTGAAGAAAGGGCGCCAACATGTCTCAGTGGAAAGGGAAAGAGAGATATACCAGGTTACTCCGCTATAATTTATCTACGAAGCTGTTTGGTTGACATTTCGATGAAGATTAACTACAGGGTTTTGGGATCCGTACGTGAATGACCTTGCACAGATTATGAAGGACTTATCAGCTCTTGTCATTGACCAGGTTTCTCGCTGACTCGTTAAAAAGGCATATGAGTTACATAAATGGTTTCTCAACAAATTAGTTTTCTTATGTTCCTGTATCAATTAGGGCACTATTGTTGATCGGATAGACTACAGCATCCAAAATTTTTCTACATCTGTCGAGGACGACTATAAACAACTACAAAAGGTTTGATTAAAACTCATTGAGTTTTTATGAATACTACAGATTTTTCACCTTAGAGACATATTTCAATTTCTGAATAGGCGGAGAGAACACAAAGAGAAGGAGCAATAATGGTGAAATGTGCGTGAGAAGCTTTTGTTTTAGTCATATATATACACCAACGAATCAATAAAAACTGCTGGTCTTTTGTCATAACAAACATGCACCATTTGTTGAATTCTCATTTTCATTTTTATTGATGTATAGTTTTTCTTGTTTTTGGTCTTAGAATTTTTGAATAGACAAGACTGGTAGTGTTGTGTTCTACGACTTTAGGAGAAAACTAAAGAGTGGTAACGTTAGGAACAGCTAGATATATCACACATTAAGATTGCAAGATTCTTAAATAATAATTGAACTAGTAAAAGAAATGATAACAGAAGTCTGAAAGAAAATCCTTATTTCATTTTTGGGCTATAATAATCTATCCTTATTCCTTACCCTGCTTCCAAGGCTTCTTGCTCCTTTCCTTGCTCATTCATGCAGCCAAATGAACAAAAGTAGACATCTGAATATTCAAGAACCTTCACGATGGTAGGGCAATTGCAACGCGAGTTACAATTGTAGCAAAGTGGGCGAAACATGCTATTATTCAACACCACCTCCCAATTATATATTGTGCTTCCGGGCATGACTCCGGAAAAGTCTCCAAACACACAATGTATGTGCAAACTAGAATGGTGATCTTTACACGTATAGAACCATGTATTTGGGTTGGTTTCTTTTTCACAGATGTCACACCAGTATTTACCACTTGCCTCTTCTCCATAGCATAGTGAGAGAGGATGATCATCAATTCTATGCTTTACCACTTGTGGTAAAGTGGCGCATTCGAATCCCAATACAAATCCACAATCTTTTTCGATGCATCTGAGCATATGATAAATAGACTTGTTGCAGCCATTGCAGTTCTTTTCTTCTTCAAATACTGAAGGGTGATATAAAGGATGATGGGGATGACTAGGATGAACAAATGGCTCAGAAATTGAACTGCACCGGAGATCGATTGACTTATTCCCATGCTCGTACCTGAAACCTCTGGAAAATCTATGACAAGCTGTGCACTGAAAAAGGCCAGCCTCGGTTGTGACTAAAGTAAGACGTTCATTGTGTAGTACATGCCGTTTCTTTCTTGGAAATTCAGCACATATTTGGTGGAGAATGAAATCGCAATCCATACAACTATAGAAGGATTGGAGAGAGACGGGATAACTGCATGCATTGCAATGCTTGTTGTCTTCACATAGACCACCATTAACGTGGAGTCTTAGGTAGTGATCTTGATGGCTGAAATGTCGTATTGTGTTGCCATCTATTACCACATATGGCTCAACATCCTCTGGGTCTTCAGGAATCTCTTGGAGTTCTTTCTCGTTCCACACATTTTTCTAGTAGCACATTTAGAATGAACGACATATTCAGGACAATGCTGACACGAATAACCTCCACAAGTCCAATCCACTTTCTGGCGACAAACTCCACACACGGTGATCATGTCGGTTGATGTTGATGACGCGTGGGAGACCAAGACAGTCTTGATGGATCAAAAAATCACATTGAACACATAAGTAAGGGCTTCGATCTCCCTTCAGCCCGCAAGCATTACATGTAAAAGAAATGAGTCTTGGGAGAAGGGTGAGTTCGTGATCATGAGTTTTCAAATCCAAAAGAGATTGTGGTGGTGGTTGTAAAACAAGGTGAAGTTACATGAAAAACAATGATAAAACAATTTATCATCAACTTTTTTTGTTCCACAAAGACGACATTTTCCATCAGAATAGTCCGGTGATCGATCGGTGAGGAGTTGAAGAGAGTGTAAGGAGTGGTTTACCTCTGACTGTATGTTTACCTCTAAAGGCTGGTTTGCTTCTGACGGATGCCATACGCATTCCACATGGAAAGATAAATCACATTCAAGACATTTGTAAGGAAATGCATTACCAGTCGGACTCGCTACATTCCTTATGCACGAAAAACTTGCAGCTTTTGCAATAGTAGCCATTATTATTGATACCTTTCAAGCGTCCACAGCAATCATCTCTCTCCGGAATCAGATCATTCCAAGGCATCATAAGATGCTCGTGGATCAACGGGTAGTAACACTCCCTCAGAGTCCATGATCCAAGGAAGAAGAAACAAGAGAAACTAGACGAAAAATGTTAAATGTTCTTTAACAAAATAACAGAAAAGGAAATGTTGATTGTATATCCTCAAACTCAAAGCTATGCCTCTTTCTCTCGCCACTCAAACATTATCTCTAGTTGAAGAGATGATGAGATTCCTCTTTGTGAGAGTTTAAAGTTTGATACCGTCCCGACCACAAAGGCTCCGGACATTGTGAAAATGAGGTAAGAAATTATGAATGATCAAAGATATTCCAAAAACGAAGAAATTTTGTTCATTGGTTCCCACTTTTTTATTCAGGTACGACTCTATGCTGTGAATCTTCTCAGAAACATATATATATATATATATATATATATATGATTCTTCATCTTCTGCATCCATTTGTATAATATAATATGTTGAGAATCTTGCACTCATGATTACTTGCTTTCACACTCGTAAGTCGTAATGTTGAAACAGATAATATAAAAGCTCAAAATACACATACGATCGAGTTTTAAAACAGAGAGGAAGACGGTGAGAAACAGAGATCCTAACGAACTCAAGCTGTAACAAAAGCCCAATGGGTCTTTTGAATATTGTAAAAAGGCCTTAAACAAAACGACGTCACATCGGTAATTAACACTGTTTTAGTGCTTTCAGTTAGGGGTTACGGCATGGAGCCAACGGGAAAGAAATAAGCAGTTCTATGTGAACAGAGAGAGACGGACCACTTGCTTTAACAGGCGGTGCTATTTTTCAGAAAAAATTCAGTACGACAAGAATTTATTAATAAATTTAAAGGTTATTTTGGTATAGTAATGGCCAGATTCTTTGTTGCCTTCTCATCACCATTAAAATATTTCATCAACTTGTCGGTAAATTATTTTTTGGCTTATTCAATCTTTCTTTCTTTCTCATTTGAATTGAAAAAAAAAAGAAACAAATATCTGAAATTACAGATGTGTATAATAGATGCACGTATACTTTCTTCTACACTGAGTGAGTATATATAAAAAAAACTTGTGATCTGATCTACTTATTATCTAAATAATAATCCTAGGGGTTTCGACAATTTCGGATAGTTTATGCTACTTTCCACATGAATCACATACGTTCATGTCGATTCGCGATTGAGATACTCTGTCTCGATTTCGTTTTTTTTTTTTAATTGAAATTTATCTAATTTAAATTAAATGGAACCACGTGGATTTGCTTGTCCTGGTTTTGTTTGTTTCCTTACTCCTCGAGCGTTTTGATGAAATCGAGGAACCTAAAATACAAAGTTCGTGGATCCAAAAACATTGTAGTAAGCTAGTGGTCTGGAATAGGTTTCTTCTTTTTTTTTATCCATTTTGATTGGCTCCAGATGTTCACAAATTAGGGTTCTTTTTTATTTCCTTGCTTCGTTTTCCAAATTTGTTTCCCTTCGGATTCTGAAGTTTTTCTTCTGTGTATTGCTGCTGTTAACTAGTTGAGTTGACTCAATAGAGACGCAGCGAGTTGACAAGGTACGACCTTTTTCTTTACCAAATCAAGTCCTTTTCAACTTTTTTTATTTAGTTTCACACTACTTCACTGATTTAATAAAAATCGGATTTTTGGATTCGATTTGCTAAGATCATTTTGCCTATATAAATCCTATTGCAGCTCCTGGGTTTACGAAGAGACATTTCCTAACTGAAACATTGAAAAAAGGAAGAGTCTTGGAATATTTTGGAGCGTTAGATGGGAGGTCAATGCTCTAACCTGAGTCGGTGTTGCAGGAATCCTTCTCACAAGACAGCTGTTCTTGAAGCTCCTGATGTTGGTTAGTTGACCTTTTTAAAAATTCTTTTAGTTGGATCTAAGAAGCTTAAGGCAATGATGTCTGATTGGTGTTTTATGTTATATATGGAGGTGATGCAGAGAATGGAGAGAGTAGTGAGACTAGTGATGTTCCTAGTTTCCGGGAGTATACATTAGAACAGCTTAAGTCAGCTACTTCTGGATTTGCTGTGGAGTATATTGTATCTGAACATGGAGAAAAAGCTCCTAATGTTGTTTACAAAGGGAAATTGGAGAATCAGAAGAAGATTGCTGTCAAGCGTTTCACAAGAATGGCATGGCCTGATGCACGCCAATTCTTGGTATGACCTTTAAAGTCTCATTTTATCTCAATATTGACATTTGAGAATGTGTTTTAACTTCTGCAGGAGGAAGCGAGGTCGGTTGGTCAGCTGCGGAGTGAGAGAATGGCCAATTTGCTTGGATGTTGCTGCGAAGGTGACGAAAGGTTACTTGTGGCAGAATTTATGCCTAATGAAACATTAGCCAAACACCTTTTTCATTGTAAGACTCATTTTCGTTTACTATTGATTTAATAATCTTTTGGAAGTTATAGAGCTAAGTGTACTTTTTATGCAACTAGGGGAAACACAACCTATGAAATGGACAATGAGGCTACGAGTTGTTTTATATCTAGCACAAGCCCTTGACTACTGCACCAACAAAGGCCGTATTCTTTATCACGACCTCAATGCTTACCGAGTTTTGTTTGATGAGGTATTATTGAAACTCTAGTTTTTTTTCTGCAAAATATGTTCATTCTCTGACTTCCTTAAGGGCCTTTTAAAGGAATGCAATCCAAGACTTTCTACTTTTGGGTTGATGAAGAATAGTAGGGACGGAAAAAGTTACAGCACTAATCTTGCTTTCACTCCTCCTGAATATCTACGAACTGGTACATTATCTACTTTTCTTTGTCCAAGATTCATATGGTTGAGATTCTGTGTGTATTTTATTTACAGGGAGAATTACTCCAGAGAGTGTGATATACAGCTTTGGCACTCTTCTGCTTGATCTTCTCAGCGGAAAGCATATACCTCCTAGCCATGTAAGTATTTAGTAAGCCATAATGAGATTGAAGCTTTTACTTGGAGGTCAAGTCTGATTCTTTTCAATCTGTTTTATGTAGGCCCTTGATCTGATTAGAGACAGAAATCTTCAGACGCTAACTGATTCTTGCCTAGATGGGCAATTTTCTGACAGCGATGGCACAGAGCTAGTACGCCTGGCGTCTCGTTGTCTTCAGTATGAAGCTCGTGAGCGGCCAAACCCGAAATCTTTGGTGACTGCCTTGTCACCTCTTCAGAAGGATACAGAGGTTCCAATTCGTTTTTTTTTGAGCCATTAGAAAAAACAGGAACCAAGTTTGTGTTTGTTGACTCAAGATTAAATGTTTCCCTGTAGGTCCCATCTCATGTTCTAATGGGTCTACCTCACAGTGGTTTGGTCTCTCCTCTGTCCCCTCTTGGTGAGGCTTGTTCAAGAAGGGACCTGACTGCTATGCTTGAGATCTTGGACAAACTTGGATACAAAGACGATGAGGGTGTCACTAATGAGGTAACATTTCAGAACTAAGTTGGAAAAAATCAGTTAAATAGTGTCCGGTAATAACTGATGTTGTCCTTAAGGTTTGTTATAGATGTAGTGATTTGCTTGATTCTTCATGGTGTTGCAATGCAGCTATCGTTTCAAATGTGGACAGACCAGATGCAAGAGTCTTTGAACTCGAAGAAGAAGGGTGATGTTGCTTTCAGGCAAAAAGACTTTAGAGAGGCCATTGAGTGTTACACGCAGGTCTGTGTTTTTTTATTTCTGTGCACTTAAACGAAGCATACGAACGCATAGGCATTAACATGGTTGCTTTCTTGAAACTTGTGACAGTTTATTGATGGAGGAATGATCTCTCCAACAGTGTGTGCTCGGCGTAGTCTGTGTTACCTGATGAGTGACATGCCGAAAGAAGCTTTAGATGATGCAACACAGGCTCAAGTGATATCTCCTGTGTGGCACGTCGCATCTTATCTTCAGTCTGCGTCTCTTGCTTTCCTGGGAATGGAGAAGGAATCTCAAATCGCGCTCAAAGAGGGCTCAAACCTTGAAGCAAAGAGGAATTCAAGTTCCCGAGGGAAGTAAAGATCTATAGCGTTTTAAGAAAGTTGTCTTTTGGGAAAGATGAAAGAACATCTTACCAAGTTTAAGTAAAGGGTTGAAATCCTGTTGAGCACAATGCTGGGAAAAACAAACTCAAGAGCGATGCAAAACTAGAGAACCTCTTCTTCTGCAGAGATAGATGAGTTTGTAGTGTTTTGCACTTGTTGTGCCTCTTTTTATGGGCATTGAAATCAATTTCATCAAGTTTATGTACTAAAAACAACAAAACACATTATTGCAGAAACCAAAAGAGGTTTTGTTTATTTTGATCCATAGATCACACTTCTTACATTCCCATGTATGAACTCTCTATCTTGAGTAAACATTCTACACTAAATGGCGATCAGTTACAATTTGTGCCAATTATTTTGATGGTTTTTTTTCTTTCAAATTCTCCTCATCTTTGGAAGCCCTTTTAGATTCACTGCTTGAATATATTTACTATGCAGCATTGTCTCCTTTTTATCAAAGTAAACGAAACATGGCCACGAGAAAGTGGAAAACATGGCTACAAATATATAATAGAAAGTTAGAAACTCTCTTTCATCGTCATCCTTGTGTAACAAATCATCGTTAGATAGAAACAGGAAACTGAATCTTATTTGAATATATTTACTATGCAGCCGTGTCTCCTCTTTATCAAAGTAAACGAAACATGGCTACGAGAGAGTAGAAAACATGGCTACACATAATAAAATCATCGTTAGATAGGAACAGAAAACTGAATCTTATTTGAAAACAAGCTTGCGATATTAGGGCAAGGGACATGATCTTGATGCATTACAAACATAAACAAATAAATGATACACCAAACAAACATATAAGAGGGGTCAGATTTTTGTGAGAAAAAAAAACAAAAAAATGAAAGTGGAGGTGAAAAAAAAAAACAAGAGATCGATTGAGAGAAAAGCCAGTCGGAAGAAGAAGCTCCATGAACCCAGTTATTTCACATCTCCTCGGGTCCTGGCATGCAGATTTCTAGTTTCACATCTCCAGCGACAAAGTTTGGAAGCACAAGTGGTTCAAAATTGATGTACACACTGCAGTAGATAGAGGGAGATAGAGAAAGCAAGCTGGATTTGGACACACTATGAATGATCCCTAAGAGCTACTTCCCATTCCCTGGCAATGCGATGGAATTACACGTTGTCGCAGCTCTGTTGATGCTCCCGCAAGTTCTGAACAGTCAAATACATGGCAACAAATTAATGAGACAGAACCAAATGTAGACCTCATCCATCAAACGTTTATTTGATTATGCTCCAATTTCTTCTATCCATTCACATATCATGCTGATTCTCAACAGAGTTGGCTCAAAAAAATTGTAAGGATAAAGACAAGGTAAAGATAATTTATGGGCTGACCTTGGGCAGTGAAGTTAAACAATTGAGGCAGTGCTCTTCCATTTGGCAGTGAAACATTCGGATCCCGTAAGTCATCGAAGAAGGGGTGTGCACAAGCTTCCAACTACACATATGGACACAAGTGTTAATTTGAGTTAAGACAATTCCAAGGACGTTTATATAGGTTGGTGAAGTCAAAAAGCATTTAGTCTTACAGCAGTGCAACGAAGGTTTGGTGAATACTGGAGGAGTCTTGAGACAAGGTCAACTGCTTCAGGTGGCATTCGCTTGTGGAAAATCTGAAGATTTTTGTGCTACATTAGATTTCATTTGAACATGCACATGAGCCAAAGAGGTAACAGCAATTATTTAACAAACCTTATGCCACGGGTGAGCTTTGATTTGAGGAAACTTGAACTCAGTGTAATTGGGATTCATACACCGTATTTCTTCTCTCGTAGGCGTCCCAAGAATCTGGTAAATGTACAGATGAATAAGATAGGAACTAGGAAGCATAATTTATAGATAAGAGATGAAGGAACACGATGGATCATAACAAGCACCTTAATAATCTCCACCAGTTGATCAATCCCACTTTCCCCAGGAAACAATGGCTGCAGGCAGAATATCAACAGTTCAAATAGGATTAAATAATTTCGAAGTTGTAATAAACTAATCAATCAAAACTAAAATAAAATGGTTCACCATAACCTAAACTTTGCAATATATAATACGTACTTGACCGAGTAAAAGCTCTGCCATAACACAACCGCCAGACCACATGTCAATGGCGTTGGTATACTCGGTCGCCCCAAATATAAGTTCTGGGGCCCTGTAGTATCGGGAGCATATATAGGATATATTAGGTTCACCAGGCACCTGAAGACGCACAAGAGTGTTAGCCATCATCATTCAAATGTTATCCCATCTCCCAGAACACTTCAACAAAAAAAACAAACCTACCAACATCTTTGCGCTTCCAAAATCGCAAATTTTTAGTTGATGAGTTTGGGGATTGACCTATGAAAGCCACATCATAAGAGAATCAATGTACTATCCTTTCATACGGCTTAACCTTAAAGTGAAAAAAAAATTCACACCATACCAGTAGATTTTGTGGCTTGATGTCACGGTGACACACCCCAACCACACGATGTAAGTAGTTCAGCGCACGGCAAATCTGATATGTCACCAAGCAAAAGGAAGGACAAATTAAACATATGCGAAATAATAATCTTTCCATGCATCTGAAGCTTTACGCTACAGAGCTTACAAGAAATGATTAACTGGGGAGATTATAGAACTCACCTGATAAGTGTAGAGCTGAACAAAGATAATAGGCATATGCTGATTCATTTTGGTATAGTGCTTTGATGCTCTGTATACAGTTTCGGGAACATACTCAAGGACAAGGTTGAGATACAACTCATCCTTGTCAGTTGTTGAAAAGAAAGAATGCCTCAGTCGTACAACGTTGGGATGGTCTTGCAAGCGCATTATCTGAAGTTCTCTGTTCTTGTACCTTTTATCCTGCAGAACCTTCTTAATTGCAACTTGTTCACCCGTTTCCAAGCACTTGGCCTATCCAAAAATCAGACAGTAAGTCAAATTCTAGAAACCTACAAAAAGTTAAAGGTATCAATTTTGTTCCTGCTATGAATCTCCACCTACCTGGAACACAACTCCGAATGAGCCAGTTCCAACCACACGCTGAGCCATGTATGAGATTGTCTGAAACAAGTAATTAAGAAATTAAGGATACACCCAACTGAAGAAATGAGTATCATGATTAAGAGCTTTTCTCAAACACAATGGCAATGAACAAAAGTTAGTTGAATCACCTGCTTTGGCTTTCCATCTCTACCCCCAACTGTCGTAGTAATGACTTGTCCCGTTTCGGTCCCACTGCCGTTTACAACCGTTGTTTCCATTTCCTGCACAAGCCAGTGGAGAACTGGAGATAATAAGCAGAGGCAAATGATATATAATAATCAGAAGCCAGATAATAAAATTTGACAAAGCAACACACCTTCTCCTCACGGTTAGCATTTCGCTCGTCTCTAATCCTCATTTCAACCATAACTTCCGGAAGCTGATCATCAACGGTTTTATCCGATACATCAGCCACATTTGACGTTCCAGCAACATTTTGATGTGACAAAACGTCTACATTCATCTCAATACAAGCACTATTTTGGTCAATCTGCATTGGATCAGCACACACGTTTTCGTTCTCTTGATCCAGCTTCGCTCTCTTCAATCCATAGTCTCCACCCTAAAAATACAAGAAACAAACATAAAATTAGTCAGGTCAACATATGTGGTTCTATCATCAATACCAAGTCGTACAAATTACAAATGCATCTACTGCTACAACAACCAGCAGCACTAGGATAACTAAACTAAGATCTCAAAGCCTTGGAAACTTGATTTTGACTTGTAACATACTAACAACAACATCAAATCCGTAATATGTAGTTTTTTTTTTTTTTTTTTTTGTCGTCAATCCGTAATATGTAGTTGAAAAGAGAAATATGAATGTATCTGATCTTGAATTTGAAATGCCTAACTTACAGGATCCGAAGAAATTGAGGTCCGACCCGAAGCAATGCTCTTGAGACGACGCATCACGTTCATCTTCGCTTCGTCACCAACCAAAACAAGGACCAACTCCGAAACCCTAAATCTCGGAAAATCTTCAGCAGAGGGTCATGTGGAGAGAGAGAGAGAGGAAAAAAAGCAAAAAGAGGAAATAATCAGATTCAGATATTCAAATTCGCAAACTCCTGACGATTTCTTCAACCGAAAAATCTGGGAAGAAAGAAACTGTCGTCGTCCTTGTTCGAGCTTCGGTTTCTCTTCTCTCTCTCTCTATCGACGACCCAACCAGGTGGAATCTTTGCTCTCTCTCTCTCTCGTGGCCAAGCCCAATCATGCCAGCCTCGTTCTCTATCTCTCTCTACTCTTTTGGTCAAACCTTGACTCCTCACCGTTGATTCATCGCAGCTACTCATCCGACGGGTTAGGATAAATCCGCCTCATTTCTACTTCTTATGATTACCAAACTACCCCTGGATAGTTGTCTTATTTACGGATCCGGGATTCGGAGGATCGGGCTTGAATGATTGCATCTACCCACGCGGAATATGCGGGGGTGGATCATTTGACCAACTTTGACCACTTCCTTCTTTTGCTATTGCTCTTAAATTATTATTCTTACTGTTTTTAGATATACAAGAGCAGTTTCATTAGTGAGTTACTCATATGAGTATCTAAACTATTAAATAATAGTTTAAGTAGGTAGGGTAGTCACTTTTTCAAAAGTAATTTAATATATGAGCATATTACTATTTACTATTTTTATCACTTTATAAATATTTAAAAAATATAATTCTATTTTTTACATATTTTTATATTTACATTTTATGTTATTAGTATTTTATTTTTATTTTTTTCGTTTCTTTTTCTCTTTGTCTATCTCTTTTATTTTCTTAAATAGTTATTGATTCTTTATTGTTTCATGTATTATATATCAAAAAATTTGAAAAACATTATTTTATGTTTTAAAATCATTTTATGAATATAACAAAATCTATTTTGCATAATTTTGAATATTACTTAAATATGTATAAAACGTTGTATACTCAAAGATGTACAAAATGTTATATACTAATAGCAATGTTTTTAAAACCGGATCGGACACCGACTGGTCATCATTATTGGGTAACTGGTCCGACCGGTTCAACCGGGTTTTTGATTATATATATATATATATTATGTATATATATAACACTAACCTTAAAGAACATAGAAAATATGATTAAAATTATTATTTTATATTTTAACAAAATAAAAATCAGTTAAAAATATATATTTAAACTTATACAAATAAACACTAAGAGATAAATATTATTTCTTCTCTAAAATTCAATGTAAACAAATAATTCTCCAAATAAAAATGGTAAAAATAAAGTGATATCAAAACTTATAATCAATTTATAAAAATAAATTAATTAATTTTGATTTATTTTTGATTCATAAACTTTAACTTTATTCAAATTTTATTTAAAAAAATGTAAACCCGGTTTTGCTATCTAACCGGATCACCGGTTTTTGACCGGTTTTATCGGTTTTATTCAAATCCAGGTTTTACCTTCACCCGCAACCGGTTAGCTAGCCGATTTCCGGTTGGACCGGTCTGACCAGTCGGTCCGGTCCGGTTCTGAAAACATTGACTAATAGATATACAAAGCATCGTATATTCAGAAGTGTACAGAGAATGTTATACACTTAGAGGTTTCTATAACGTATTGTACACTTATTAGATATACAAAGCATCGTATACTCGTAGGTATACAAAGTGTAATGTATATAGAGGAAATGATAGTGAACATATGAAAATTTGGTGTTCTCTTACTTGTATACACTCATTGAATGTCTGAATAAAACAAGTGTACAAAACATGTTATACACTTAGAGATGTACATACCGTATCGTACATTTAAAAGTATACAATATGTCATACAGTCCCAGGTGTATAGCGTGTGTTGCAGACTTATAGATGTACATAGCATATCGTATACTTAAAGATATACGGAATGTATCATATATTTAGAAGTGTACATAGTATATTATACACTTATAGGTAAAACTTTTGTTTCTTCGTACCATTAAAAATCTTTCACCATTAAAAGTAATTTAAAATATATTAGAAAAGTGAAGCCTTTATTTGATTATGTGAAGAGGGTATATTGGACATTGTTGACTCTAACCTATAATGGTCTATTACATGGAAAGCTATTAGTGGGCAAAAATACTTTTATGACAACTAATTGCAAATAGTGAATTGTTCATTTCTAATAATAATTTTGTAAAAATTGCCTATTTTACCAATTAACCCTAAATAATATTGTTTTTATCTGTTTAATTAATATTTTATTTGCTGAGAAAATAAAGCAATCATAAAATGACAGCTGTAGAAAATAAATCAGATATGTTTTTTATAGAGATACATCTCTCACCTCTTTCATTTTTTTAATAACTTTTTTCATTAAAATAATGATAAGTATCTAATGTACATACGCTACTGTAAATGCTCTAATAATATCTTCAAAACTTAAACAATTTACTCAACTCTAAGCTTTCATCCTTGATTTATTTTGGTTTGAATTGAAGAAAATCTATACAAGCTCAAACATATCGAGTATTTATTGTTTAAAGGGGTTTAAATAGATAATAGTAAGCTTACTATTCCATTGAGAAACAAATAAATCAAAATATTAGGTTAGTTTATTATCTAAGCATGGGAGAATTACATTAACTGCTTCAGAACCGTATCAACAGATTAACACTTGGCTAAATAAATGAATGAAATAATAGACCCATGAGACGAAACATTATGGTCCCGCCAAAGATTATTAAAGGCCCAATGAATAGATAATTTGATTTGGAAATAGCTACCTATAACGAACCAGCCCATAGTATATTAGTAGGCTTGAAAATAAGGCCCACCACCTTACATCAGTTCACGCTGCTAAACTTTCTACCGTCGATTAGAATCTACTTGTTTTATGTGTTTTTTTTTTCCTCTCTGCACTTAAAAACAACATAACAATTAGGGAGAAAACGACGCCGTAACGCCTGGTTCTTGCACCAGACTGTCATGGTATGACGTGGCGCAACGAAAATGGCGGAATACGTAAGGCCCATCATGCAAAGGAAAGAGCCAGGGATTGCATTAAATGAATATGCCTGCAAATACATTTAATGCTCCACGAGACAGCTTTTAGCTTGAAACGAAAACAGATCTATCCAAACTCCAACCACAAAAAGTAACATCCTTACTTCGCGTTTCGTAGCCACAACACAACCAGCGCGTGTGGCTCACTCTCGCTACAAGAGTTTTACATAATAATACTCAAACAAACAAAAGGATAAGAGGGGGTTTCCAACCCCAGTCAATACCCGAACCACCAACTCCTCCACCGTCATCGGACCACTCAAAGCCTTTGGTCCAATCACGGTGACAAAAGGAGTTGGATTTCGCAACTCACGTGGTTCGTTCTTGACTCGACACCCCCTCTCAAACAAAGTACACAACAATACCATAAATTTATAAATTCACAGTTCAATAAAAAAAAGAGAAACACAGGCGCCGTCTTGAGGCTTTCATTAGCTTTCACATTGTAAAGCAGCTCGAATCTTCTGAACGGTGCATGATATTAGGTTGTTAACAGTCTCCACCGACTCAACGGTGAGTTTTGCGGTAGGGAGGTTGTTAACAAGGATTTGAAACGCGACTGTCAAAAGGGACCCACCACCAACTGGTCGCTGTTCCCCGTCGCCTGAGCCACCGTCTGGTAGAACAACAAAACCGGACGGAAGGAGAGCCACGTAGGATGAATCTCCACCGTGCATCACCACATGCATGGCTGGAATGTCAACTGGCGCGTAGACTATAATCGCTCCGGATGCGTCTATGCATGTCTCTTGAAGTATTAGCATACTACTCTGATTTGCGTTCATTGCCTGTAGAGAATAAAGCAAATAACCCTTAGCTCAAGTGTTTATTTACTAAAATTGCCACACTGACCAAACAGTAACGAATGGAACAAGTCAAAATAACTTTTTCAATAACCAACAAAAAAGAAGAAGAAGAAGTGAAAAGTCAAAAATTACAGAAGCAAAGGCCGAAGCTGTCCTATTAATTTTGACTTTTGAAACACTTACAAAAGCGGTGACACTTTTGTTTTCTACTCCTGAATAAAACAACTATTAAAATTAAAAAAATTATTGTGACATCTTTTCATACCCACCCAAATTCCTAAATTGTCCTTTCCCAATCCACTATTTTGTCCGTCATACAACCATCAACCCCAGGGACAAAAACGTTACAATCACCTAATCCATCTTTCCCCATACATACCGAGCCAATCACACACACACCCCAATATACCCTTTTCTATTTTCTAATAAACCATCAGATTAGACCGGTGTTACTGAACCAAAATCAACCGGGAGTGCGTAATATAGAAAACTTACATTGGAGCGGAGCAGAGAGACGCCTTGATCTTGACCTTTGGCGATGTGGGCCATCTCCAGCATGGGACCACCGTTAGATAGAATATCCCATTCGCATCTCATCCGCTCGTTCCGCAAGAAATCAAACAGACGCTGAGGTGAAGCAGGGAGCCACACAGACGTGGATGCACTAAGAACAATCCCCGGAGGCTCTCCTGGATTGTCAACACTCTTACGGGTCATAACTCGAACGTCTGGGTCCACAGTTCCGATATTGAGATTGCTCCAACTATGAACCGACGGTGCCGAGATGCCCGAGCAGAAGTTGATTGTCATACGTTGAGCTAACTTCAGCATGCTTTTACGACCACCAGGAGTTATAGCTGATTTTCCATACAAAATCATTAGATGTTTGTAACCAGAGATTATAAATATATAAGCATACATATTGAGAAATGTGTAAGAAACGTACATGTGTTGTCTTGAGGTGAAACGGAGGAGGACATGAGGATGGCGAGACACTCGCACTGTCTCTGAAGTGTAGCGAGCCATCTTTGCGAGCCAAAACCAAGACCTGAGCGTAGCAATGGTCGGTACAGCTGGTGGATTTGGTTCTCATCGTATTCTGCATGCTCCACCCACGTGACCTATACAAACCGGAAAAACCCTTGATTTAGCATATTCACAACCAAACCGGTCTGCTTTTTGTTATATTATATGATAACATAACCTAGGTAGTGTGTAACTACTTTGCACGATGAGATAAAATGTTATTTTTAGTGGGTTAGTACGATAAAAATCAAGATAATAAGACAATAGAAATAAATATAAATTATATTATTTGTAGATGATAAAGACGGGATATACGAGGCAGCATGGAAGATCGGAATAGAAACATGAAAATTTTGATTTATTTAAACGATGATTAGAAGCTTTTTTACTGTACATGCATACGAAATTAATGTGTTCTTTCCAAAATGCGCACAAATAATTTTGGACAGATGCTTCGTGGAATAGAGAGCAAATAAATAAATAAATAAGGATTTCGATTTCGGAGACAGACACAGTTGTCGAAAACTTGAAATCTAATCCAGAGAATCCGACAGAGAGAGAAGCATCCGGATCCATAAAATTTCAGCAAACTCGGAAGGTTCGGGGATCAAAATTCGAGGAAGAAAATGTCTATTTCTATAATCCTATTTTTTTCATTCTGACATAAAATCATACAAAAAATAATTAAAAATCTAAGAACAAATTTGGAAATAAAAAGACGCCAAAAAAAAAATTAAAATAAGACTGGTTCGAAGGATCAAACTTTGTAATAAAGAGATTTGGAAAAGGTAAGATAAAAAGAAATGAGAGTGACAGTGAAGTGGGTGCAGCGAGTAATGGCTAAAAAACAAGACTCATTGATGCATGAGCTTCTTCGTCTAGTGATCACCCAATTAATAACCTAGAGATCCTAATTTTTTCATTTTTATCGAATTTTTCAAAAAACCAATGATAAACATTAAACAAAAAAGATTCCACAGTATTTGTGTGGTTAATAATTAGTATTACCGCTTAGAGTGGAAATAGTTTACCTTAGAATACCCGTTGGACATCTCCTGCACTACACAGCCCGAAGGTAGTCGCCGGATTATAACCGGAGAACCACCGGAGTTTTCCCGGACGGAATCAATTGATACATCCACCACCGCCCACACGCCCTCAGCATGCTGTTTGCAAAACCGGAGGAAATTAACGTTTCTAACCGGAACCAACGGAGACAAAACTTGCAACTCCGCATTCATCTGCACGTTAAGTAATATACTCAACCGGTTTAGTATAACAAAACCAAATATTAAACCGGAATCTGACTGAATAAGAGAGAGTGACTGGTTTACCAATTGAAGTGCACCGTTAATTGTTCCGGCCATCCCGCTGGAGATAACGTCAGTGGTCGTAGCTCTAGCGACGTTACACGGAAACATCTCCGTCCATCGATTCTGTTAAATAAAAAAAAATTATCATCAAAGGAAAAAAAAAAAACGTAGGAAATAAATAAAAAAAAGGTAAGAGATTTAGAATTTACGGAGTCCATTAAAGTCTCGACGAGAGCTAAGCTATTGATGATGACCATACCAGAGGTTCTAGAAGCTTCAGTAGCTAAACCGGTTGGTTTAGTAGAGCTAAACGTTCTCATGTACTCTTCATGGTTAAGCTCATCTCTTTCCCCATCTAAGCTTTTAACCCACAACGGTTCTTCACTATGAGCAAGCTTCACTAACTCATCCATAGCTGTTAAAGCAAGCTCCAGAAAAACCGACTTCTGATCAATCCCGTTAATCACCGGCGGAGGTAAACAACCACCACCACCGCCAAAATCAGGAGGGAAAGAGAAATTGCCTCCATTGTTGGTGCCGACAGCGAGCTCTAAGGAAGAGTTGTAATGGTTGTTGTTGTGGTGGTGGTGGCCGAGGAATTTCCCGGTGAGATTACAAACACGATCGAGCTCGTCTTTTAAACGAGCGTTTTCGATACGGAGATGGTGTTCCTCAAGAGAGACATCACCAAGCATGGCTGGTCCACCACAATTAGTACAGATTGGATTCCTCATTGCTTCACGAATCGACATGTTCTCAGCTCTTAGCTTATCGTTCTCTTGTCTCAATAATGCATTCTCATGCCTCTCTAATTGCGTCTGTTAAATTTAATTACAAAAACAAAAAAAAAGGTTTCATTTTTTTTGATGTTTGGTTTTAATTAGGAGAAGAATGAGAAAAACAAAACCTTCATCTGAGTGCGACGATTCTGGAACCAGAACTTGACTTGTCTAGTCTCCAAAGAAAGTCTCTTACTTAGTTCCAATCTTTGTTTCTCGTCTGGATGTGGACACTCTTTGAACATACTGTAATAAATAAATAAACTCAGTAATCATGAATCATTAGATCGAATGAAAGGAATCGGAGAAAAGAGAGATAAAATACGATTCGAGTTCTTGGATTTGTTGAGGAGTGTGTCGGTGATAACGTTTTTTCTTAGGAGGCTTATCAGCGGCGTCTTGATCTTCACCGGAGATACCTTCAACGTTATCACTACCAGATCTGCTCTCATGTTCTTCTTCACGGCTTCTTCTGTTGCTACTCCCATCGAAATTATCGCCTCCTCCGTTATTATTATTCCTCATCGATGCTTCTCCGCGGTTTGTTCCGCCTCTCTCTGGCTGCTCCTGTCGGAACACAAACAATAAAAATTAGGTTTTTATTTTTTTGTGTGGGGATGTAAGAAGATAAGATTAGTAGAGGATAGGAAACGACGTCGTACGAGGGCTAGAGATAGGCCAGAAGAAGAATAAACAGATTTGGTAAGAGGAGGAGCGAAGAGGCTTGCCGCTTGAGCCATAGCACCGACGTTTGTTGCTGCGTTGTGGTTTCCATAACTTAAACCGGCGAGGAGTCTTGCTCCGGTGGATCCACCACCGGTTGTATTATCGAAGAGACCACCGAAGTTCATCAAAAACACAGATTTATTTATTGATGTCGACTTTCACGGAAATGAAAAAGGAATGGGTGGATGGAGAAGTGAATCACATGAACTCAAAAAGAAGAAACAAATTAAGATAACTAAAAATGATGAGTGATAGGAGAAGAAGAAACCCAGAAAACTTATTACTGAAATGGAGGAGAGAGAAAGAGAACGAAAGCGGAAATCTTTTTTACAAAAACTTCTCTCTGATTTTGCTCTTCGTTCTCAGTCTCTCTCTCTCTCGTTAAGAGTTAATGGTTTCTTTTGTTTTTATCTTTCTCTTTTATTTTCTTTCACAGAGTGATGGGGGAAGAAGATGAAGATTTAAAAACCCTAGTTTTGAGGTAACTGATAGATAGAAGAAGAAGAAGAAGAGACTCTTTCTCTCTCTCTCTCTCTCTCTATTCACACTTGCATGTTGATATATTGACTCTCTTTTTTTTCTCTTTTTTTTCTTTTCCTTTATTATTTTTAAAGACAATGAAAAGGACGGTCATGGCTTTGTAGATTTTGTTTTCTTCTTTTATTGTCTCTCTTTTTATTTTTCTTAATTAATGCATTTTGACAATTTTAGTTCTAAAGTATTTTAGTTTGAATAAAGTGAATCTATTAAATCTAATTTCAAATCTAAAAGACTCAAATCATTTCTATAAACTTACCCCACTTTTTATTTTTGTCTTTATATGTTTATGATATATATTAAAAGCAAACTCTGAACCAACTTAAAACATCTTTAAAAAAAAACAAAAATTAAAGAACAAAACCAGTGACATTTGTCTAGTTAAAAGCTTCCAAATTAACTATAGATTTTCTTTTATATTTAAGGGGAAACTTATACCAAAACTGTATTAAAAAAAAAGTTAAATCTACTAGATATGGTTTCAAATCCAGATTCAGTATTACTCTTTTCTTGAATTATATATTAGCTAATAAAGTCACCTTTGTAAGTATTACTATTTTAAAACAGAAAAATTCGAAAAGAAGAAAGCCAAACCCATAGATTGAACACTCTTACTCCCATTAACCCTAATTATCTGTAAATTATTTCTATAAAATGAAACTATGAATGGGGAAATAGTTTTATAAATGGAATTATTTGAAGGGTAAAAAATAAGTGAAAGTGAGGATGAGATATGTGGACCATTGAAAACCTTACGAATGCACGAGACTTTCTTACTACAAGAAGTCGGTTGACTTATTCTCCTTTTTTAACATTTTCTATCTCACGCGCTTCATCTCTATACTCGCTCTCTATTCATGATTTATTTGTTGAAAAAAAAAACACCAACTATTTTTGTCTACCAAGGCACAAACCTTTACCAAATTTTCATGAATCCATAGACGCATTTTTCAATTATTTACATGCGTTTTTTTATTTTATATTTTCATACAATATACTCCTAGATTGTGATCAAATAGGCTATAGAATCTTTGAGTTGTGAAAGAATCTAAATTTTTAAAGTAACGACATGAAGAAGTGGAGCTTGTGTCAACCAAAAGACATTCCATAATTAGTCTTCCTAAGCTCCATTATTGAGCGAAATTGTATGCCCTAAATGGTGGAATGATTTGGAAAATTTTAAGAAGTACAATTATTAGATTCATAATGGAGAAAATTTAGCGCTTATTAATTGTACTTCCGAGTTTTAGTAACAAAAAGATATTTATTCAAGAAGAGGTTATGATTTTTATGAAAAAAATAGTACATGTTATTGGTCTTGTGACTTGTGAGTAGGTTTTCATTATAGCCGAGTAGGATTCTTCTAATCATAGTGATAGGAGCATGCTTAAGAGCACTTGAGATAGATACACCTTGTTTTACAAAAGCATTTAATGTTTAGTTGTTTATGGAATCGTCGTGATTTGTAGTTCGCGGAATCCCTCACTTGCAGACAAAACGCTGATCCGTTACATGAAATTTTCTTACGAGGCCCGGAATATTTGTCGACTTTTCTGTAATTAGCATCGATGAAACGATATCCACATGTCACGTTTTGCGTGATATTCAGATGATTACTTCAGCAGTTTCATATGTAAAATGTAATAGGAATGAAAAATGACGTTGTTGTCAATCCTATGCAATATATTATAGAGTTATACTATATCTTAGATTAATGTATTATACATTTTTAATATGTTTCAGAATAGTTTTTTTTTTTTTTTTTTTGTAACAATGCCCTTATTGGACTTTTTCCATTTAATGGAATTTGGTTCGACAAAATAGTATTATTTGTTTGAATTTAGTGTTGAAAAAGTCAGATTAATTGAACCGGAAATATAGATCAACGAACTAAAAACAATAATGAAAATAACAAAATCACAACAAACAAAAAAAATATTAAAGGAAGGGAAGTCGGAAGCCGGAAGCGGTGGATCATATTGGTTTGGTTCGGTTTGAAGCACATGGGAATGTTGATTCCGCAGAATAACCGACCAACAAGCACTCGATACAACACTCAACTTCTCCTATTATCATTTCAGGTATTTTTGCCTTGAGATTTTTTTCTTTCATTTTTTTCAATTTTACAAGAAACCAAAATATGATAGCTGCAACTATTTACACATAAGACTTGTCACATAAATAAAAAGTCCTCTGCCTTTTCTTATTGGTATGACAGACTTAGTCACGAAGAATTGGTTTGGTCAATAAAGGTTTAAAAGACGTCATTTTCATTGTTGGGATAAATTTGGTAATTACCATTAACCATTTCAAAATTCTACCATAGCTCGAGTAGAATCCGACTCCACAAAGCAAAAGAGCTAACAGAAAAGGAAAAAAAAAACATGAAAACCCTTATTCCCAGAGCCGACAAAAGCAAAAAAGATATTCAAACTTTGAAGTTGTTAAGATCAGAAAAACCAGACTCCCGACCATGTCCATGTGGAATGTTCAACCTTAAAATAAAATTTGAAAACAGTAACAATGAACTCATATATATAACATTATTGAACAAAGAAACAAACCAAAGACATTTTAGAAACATAACAAAGACTACAGACTTTTCTACAAGACGATCCCATCAAGAGTCACATCTAATTGAATTATCTAGTGTATGGATGGATGATGTTTACGTTCAAACAGAAAAAAACGATCAGATTGTATTGGACGTTATAGCATAAGATCATTTATTGAGACAGCAAAATATGGTTCAAAGAGGACGACCAAACCTTTGTTACATTAATGTCCTTCACTTTTTTCCAATCCAATTGGAGCCTTCTTTCTCTCTCAGGTTTTTTTACCAAAATGTCGTCTCACCTGAACTCATGTACTGAAAAAGAGAAGTTCTTCTATTGTGTCTGTTTCTCAAACCCAAAAATCAATAAAACTACAACAATTTTTTTTGTTACTATCATTGAATCATAGGAATTGTCAGTAACAGTAAGTTGGGGTTTTCAATACATAAAGATAATCCAGGATGTGTACCTAATACATGGTCTCCAGTACAAAAACTATATGCAGAGTCACATGCATACTTTACTCATGTAGGTCACAAGTTGCTTCTATAAGGTAGACCCCGCACATAACTCACTGACACAGCCACGTGTGACCAAGAAGAACTAACAATTTCCAGACATTATACGATTGTGATACATATAGAAGCAATGTCACGAACCACAAAAATGTATATTTCATCAGGATGGCGTCTTAAGGACAGACAGATGGGGGCTGGAGAGAAAGTGACAGTACCTAACTGAGAAAAGCTTCTTCTTCTCTCCTTTTTTTTCGTGTTTGTGGGTCTTCAGTGCGAGTTTGATGGCAATTTCCAGAGAGATTTGGTTGCAATAAGGATCTTCTCTCTTCCATGGGATTCTGGTTCTTTCTCGTATATGGAAGAAGACCATCTTACAGCATGAGCCATTCTTGCGACTTTGTCTAGCACCTCAGGAGAGTCTCGGATCAAAACCTTTCCATCTGGACGCAATATTCTGTCCATCTCTACCATTAGATCTACTAGGCTACACCTGTACGCATATTAGACAACTCAGCTTAGGTAAATTGGATAAGACAGGGACATGTTTTAGCAAACAAGAACGGTTTTACGTTACTTATACCTGGATTTGCTTGAGTCTGGTCGTTTTATCAGTGATTCAATTCCTGATACATGGATGAAATCATACGTACGGGGATATGTTGAAAATGGTTCACACCTGTAAGAACCAATAGAAAAGTTTGTTTTTAACTCTAAAAGAACTGTGGAATAGAAGATGATTTGATCCTCAATGCTGGCAACGGCTAAGATACAGAAAAACAGAGATACAATATCTAAGTCTTTGCTTTGTTCAAATATATAAACAACAGAAGTGACTAACCAATCGTGGTAAACACCGATGAGACCTCTGTCGTAAATCACATCAAGAGTTAATGGCTTGCGAGCTGGAATGACATTCATAACCCACACAGGATCAGATGCAAGGGCTGCGGCAAAGCCTCCAAAGAATGCGTTCATGTCCATGACATTACGGACAGCTGGAGGTTTCAGCTCCAAGTTCAGAGAATCCCTGTAATAAGCAACTCGTCTTGCCCACCGCCTCGCATCTGCTTCAAACACATCCAACCCGTTTTTCATGACAATGGCCCTTGAAGGAACTTTAGTAAGCCTTTCCGGCCACTTGGAAATAGTTCCCAAAGCATATTCTCCTTTGACTGACGATGACCTGGTAACACACTTCTTCAATTTATAATACCTGAAAGAAGGAGAAATAACAAAGACTTCAGTTTTGTCTTTACAAGATTTCAATAGAGTTCAAAAAGTCACATCCACTTAACTATACAACAAGAAGAACTCACCATGCATCACTTGGTGGAACAGACTCATCACACAACTCAAGCCCAAACTCATTCTGGCTGGGTAGACAAGAATCTCCAACGGGCTTCTTCCAGATGACAGTGTTTCCATCAACCGCAATTAGCTCATAGCACAAAGCTCTAGCCACCGCCTGAAGATCAGCCCACTCTTTATCTTGTTTAGCCCATTGTACAGGTGGGCCAGAGATTACAAGATATCCTCCAGGGCGCAGTAACCTATCAACTTCAATGAAGTACGTTGCATCTGCAGACATATCACCAAGCACAACAAGAATCAATCGCTGCTACAAATGTCAACACATAAGACATTTGAAGAGTTTTATCATCCAAGGGACTCACTGTAAGCGGTAAAAGGAATCAAGCATCGCGAACAATGCATCAGGTCAAAAGAGAATGCAGGAAAAGGGAGTCTACGAGTGCCAAGCATGGCAACAAATGCAGGCACTCCTCTTTCCAAAGCGAATTGAATTTGTGATTTATGTGAATCTCTCGGAGCAAACGAGAGGGCTAGAATGCCTTGAGATAGTAGAGTACCTCCAAAACTTGCTACCTACAAAGGTTTTACAAAAGTTTAGTAACAATACAAAGCAAAACGTTGAGAAAAAAAAAGACTTATGATGATTCTTACCCCGCATCCCATGTCAAGGGCAGTTCTCAGAGTTCCACCATTAAGTGGAATATACTGAGCAAGTTTTTCAATGTATTGACCAGCTCCACCAGGAAACATGGTGCCACCGCCTGGGAAAGTGAAGTAATCCCCTTCCCTTTTCATCCATCCTTGATGACCTTTCCGGTCAGCAATTTTATTATACGGCATATTTGCATGCCAGATCTGCAAGTTTTAAACGCCCAGCTTTAACAGTCTAACAAACCTCAGAAGACAAAAATCAAACTAGCTCATAGCATTCCAAGAACAGATCCAATAACTAAAGGCCACGAATTCAAATCTTAAGTTCATTCCTAGTCAATGATCCACACACACTATACTACTCAAGTACAAAAACCAATAAGAAAATCACCTTGTGGAGGCTCTCCGGCCACGGAACAGAGATTTTATAACCAGCAGGCGGAGGAATCAAACAGAGCGGAGTTTCCTCAGGTAAAGGACAATGTCTCTCTCTATAGAAATTCATCTCTCTGCTAAGCTGACTATTCCTCCTTGGATCCTCACACGGCATATGAGCAACAGCTTCCGCCGGACAATACTCGATCGGCTGCAAATGCTGACCAGCCTCAACCAAAGTCACTAATCGCTGCCGTTGTCTCGGATCTGACGCCGTTGAGAGCAGCAGGGTTTGCCGACCAGACGCAGCCATGGAATCGCCGAGAGGAGTAAATAAAAGGATGAAGAAGAGAAGAACGATCCCGAAGAAAGCTGCGGTTACGATGTCGAGAAGACGCCATTGACGAGGATTACGCTTGGACGGAGGAAGATTCAGTAGTCCCATAGCTTTTCTTCTTCAGCAATCGGATTTTGATCTTGGAAACCAGATCAGATGCAAATCTATAATTTGGAGATGTACAGATTTGTCGGCGATTTAAATATTATTACTATTTTGTCAAATCCGTTGTGTGTGTGAGTGCGATGATTCCTAATTTTGTTCTCAGTGCTTTAGTAACGACTGGCGTCTGGCGAAGCATGGTGAGTATAGCAGCACTCGTGGGCTCTGATTTAAAGAATAATTAATGGGATGTGTTTCTGGTCATCGGTTATATATTTCTCGGATACTGGGCTTGGGCCTTAATTAGGGAGGGGAGGTTTACTAGCTAGGGGGATCAATGCTTGCCTAAGGTTGGTGTCAGATACATGAGCAGTGACTTGAACTAGGTTGGCTATGTTATGTGAGATCTATATTGAGAATGACTATGATATTATGAATTTATGATCATAGTCATCTCTAGATGGGAAACAAGAAATATGACAAAATCATACGGGTGATTGATGTTTGATGAAATTATTTATCAGTTAAAAAAAACACTTGTAAAAGTTACTTATCTTTTAGGTTTAACAATATATGTATAGAGAACATCAAACTGATGAATTGATTGTCTACCAACTAATATTTCTAAATGTTGCATTTGTTTTTATTTGGCACGTAGCTGTTATTGGTGTCATTTTCTTTATCTCGCAATTGATTCAACAGTCTGTTCGAGTAGATCGAGCCAGATACTCAACAATTATTAGGTCAAATTCAGCATTAGTATTTTCTAATTCCATGCATTTTAATCCCAACCCTTGACTAACTAAAATGCTTTACAAAATGAAAAAAAATAGTAAATCAAGCTTTTATAAAAACCCAAAAATTATTGGAGGTTCCACGCATCACACAAGCTTTTAGCCGCTACGATGGTTCCACACATCACACATGTTCTACTTTATATTTTTCTCTTCTCTTTTTTGCTTTCTTCGTATAAGCAACTAATTGACAGACTAACACAGAAACCAAAAATCTAAGCAAGAGATATGTATATTTTTAATTATTTCGTTTTCTTACATACAAAATAGTAAATTTACAATCTTAAAATAGCAAAAATAACATACTCACACAGACACACACAGTAGTAATCAAGCAATTCAGCATTAGGGCGACATTCCATTGTTAGCTGTACAACGTTGTAATAAATACCGTCGAAGCTATTCACGTGCTACGTGCTCCGGAGCGTGTGGTTTGTATAATCGGTACTGAAACAAATACAAGTTTCACTAAATCGGAAAATAATTTGGATTTCGATTTTAAAGTAATAGTATATCTTTAAATAGTAAGACGAATATCGTCAATCCATTGTAGACTATACAATTTTGTAGTGATACGCGTGTTTACGTGACTTATACGGACTACAAGTGACTAAGGGCGGTGTTATATGCATCCTATTATTAAGCATTATAAAAAAAATTATTTAATACAAGAAATTAAATGTTTATAAACAAATATAATAGTACAATGAAATAAATAATTTGGATCTTGCTCTCAAAGCAGTATCAACTGAACAACGTTGCTGTCAAAGGAGTTTTATTTTTAGTTATTTGGTATAATAAAAAGGTTTTAATTACAGTGATTATACCATAACTATATGAATGAAATGGAAAATTATAAAATACAGTGATTCAAAATTAGTCAATTTCATTCATATAGTTATGGTATAATCACTGTATAGTCCATATTTAGACTATTTGATTGAAGACTATAAAAATAGTCCATATTTTATTTTTTGGGTCAGAGTAGTCCATATTTTTTAGTAAAATAGTATAAATCTAGACCCTTACACCAAAACTGAAATCAAGCATTAAGAATTTAAGATCCAAAATCTTAAATCCTTAATGTATGTTTTTTAAGGATCTTAAGTGTTTATTAGTAATTTAAATGTTTATTTTCCAATATCATAAATTAATAGAGATACGGAAAATTAACAATTTTCAATAAAATAAAACATTTAATTAATATCTACTTAGGTGGGGAGATATATGGAAATGCTCACTCGTATCGTTGCCTCATATAATTCCACTGTATAAATAAAAGCATTCATCTTACACATGAAACCAAGAAATAAAAACGAAATTTAAAAGATATTTTGTGAAATTCGCTTTTAAATTTTTGTTCTTTTTTGGTTCCCCGGCGAGTCATGGCGAACGATCGGTGGCCGTCGAAGCTAACAAAGTTGTCAGTTAGAGCAAAACACACTAATCTATACCGCGTGATTCTAATAGCGATCCTCTGCGCCGCCTCATACTTCGTCGGAGTATGGCAACACTCCGGTAGAGGAATCTCACGAGCTTCTCTTTCAAACGACGCACTCACTTCCGTCCCGTGCACGTTTCCTCATCAAACTACACCGATTCTCAACTTCGATGCTCGTCATACATCCCGTGACCCTCCTCCATCGGAAACGACGGCGCGTGTGGTACAAATCCCATCGTGCGACGTGAAATTCTCGGAGTATACACCGTGCGAGTTCGTGAATCGGTCTTTAGATTTCCCAAGAGAGAGGCTTATATACAGAGAGAGACACTGTCCGAAAAAAGACGAGATACTCCGGTGCCGGATTCCAGCGCCGTACGGTTATACGGTATCTTTCCGGTGGCCAAAGAGCCGTGACGTAGCGTGGTTCGCTAACGTGCCACACACGGAGCTAACGGTGGAGAAGAAAGATCAGAACTGGGTGAAGTATGAGAAAGATAGGTTTTTATTTCCTGGTGGTGGTACGATGTTTCCACGTGGAGCTGATGCTTACATTGACGAGATCGGACGGTTGATAAATCTCAGAGATGGTTCCATTCGGACAGCCATTGATACTGGATGTGGGGTAAGTTTAGTATTACATTACTCTCTGTTTTGTGTTTTCTTCTTCTTAATTTTGTTCCTTTTGTACTTTCCATTTGGTGTCTCTGTGTTCTTTGGCCCTGCTTCATGTTACCATGTTCATCCCCATGCTTGTGATGTCATTAATTTTGACTTTTCAGATTTTTTCTTTATTATGCCTTATATTTTTACCCTTGAAATTATACTTGAATGATTTTGTGGAAATAGTAATTAATAATAGCGTGTAGATCTAATTAATCGATGATTGTGCAGTTACATTGAAATAATCTATATTGATGTTCCCTTTGTCCATAGATTAACGTAGACACACGTGTATTGTGTACTATTCTATACACACTTATTAGTTGATTCAGGTCAAATCAGAGAAATTTGTTTTCAAATTCGTCTGCGTTACCCAATTAGATTTGACTTGTAGTTGTTAATTGCTTGTAGTGGTTAGAATTTTGGTCATAAAACCAGTTATTATCATTTATGACAAGAAGATATTCTGACAGAGCACAGCGAGAATGCTATGGAGGATTGTCTTGAAATGGAACTAGTAGCATAGGAGTCAGAAGTAGATAAAAACTTCAATAGGATCTAAAGTAGAAACAATTTGTGAAGTTTTCCTAATTTTCTGTTTCTTCGTAAAGACAATGAGTAGAAACAATTTTATATTTTGCCATTTTGTTTGTTATAACATTCATAGTCTGTAATACTTTATTACCTTTTTTATCCCAAATAAATGAGATTGTTATATTACAGCCAAGTAAATGCTGGTTAAGAGAGTTATTAGATAGAAAATGTGGTTGCAGTCTTCTAATCATCGATAGTTTCAACCTTCATTTGGAAGTAAAGTGGTCAAGCGACTTTTAAACTTGTTTTTTTTTGTCGAATAGGTAATTTATTTATAACGTTTAAGATCACAGATTATGTGAAGTAATTTATGGACCGTTAAAACTAATGATAATAATAGGTAGCGAGCTTTGGGGCGTATCTAATGTCGAGGAACATAGTAACGATGTCGTTTGCACCAAGAGACACACACGAAGCTCAAGTTCAGTTTGCACTTGAGAGAGGAGTCCCTGCGATCATTGGAGTCCTAGCCTCCATTAGGCTCCCGTTTCCAGCTAGAGCCTTCGACATTGCTCATTGCTCTCGATGTCTCATCCCTTGGGGCCAATACAGTAATGTCACACTCACCATCTTTAGTCACATTCTCCTTTTCTACTAAGAAATGTATGTTATGAGTTTTGACTAGTGTTTGGTGTGAGTAGATGGGACGTATCTGATAGAGGTGGATAGAGTACTGAGACCGGGCGGGTATTGGATTCTGTCTGGACCACCGATTAACTGGCAGAGACATTGGAAGGGATGGGAAAGAACTAGAGACGATCTCAACTCAGAGCAGTCTCAGATCGAGAGGGTCGCTAAAAGCTTGTGTTGGAAGAAACTGGTGCAGAGAGAGGATCTTTCTGTATGGCAGAAACCAACCAACCATATTCACTGTAAACGCAATCGGATAGCTCTGAAACGTCCACCGTTCTGCCACCGGACACAACCAGACCAAGCCTGGTAAGGTTCCTATTCTTAAATCCTAATATTGGTCAACCATATTGATTGGATGATCCTAGGTTTTACTCTGTTTTGGGTTTTCAGGTACACTAAGCTTGAGGGATGTTTGACTCCATTGCCAGAAGTAACAGGAACTGAGATTAAAGAAGTAGCAGGTGGGAAGTTAGCAAGATGGCCTGAGAGATTGAACGCTATTCCTCCGAGGATCAGACGTGGAAGCTTGGAAGGGATCAGTGAGGATGACTTTATAAACAACACAGAGACATGGCAGAGAAGAGTGTCTTACTACAAGAGATTTGACCAGCAGCTAGCGGAGACAGGAAGATACAGAAACTTACTTGATATGAACGCTCATCTTGGAGGTTTCGCCTCAGCCTTAGTCGATGATCCTGTCTGGGTCATGAACGTTGTCCCAGTGGAGGCCAATCTCAACACCCTTGGAGTTATCTATGAGCGAGGGTTGATCGGAACGTATCAAAACTGGTAAGGTTCCTATTCCTTAATCCTAATAACCGAGTAAGCATTCTTTTTAGGAAGCTTTCATTGATTCTTTTTTTTAACTCTTGAACAGGTGTGAAGCAATGTCAACGTACCCAAGGACATACGATTTCATCCATGCAGATTCAGTATTCAGTTTGTACAAAGACAGATGTGACATGGAAGATATCTTGCTAGAAATGGACAGGATTCTAAGACCAAAGGGAAGCGTGATCATCAGAGACGACATTGATGTGTTAACCAAAGTGAAGAAGATAACAGATGCAATGCAGTGGCAAGGGAGAATAGGAGATCATGAGAACGGACCTCTTGAAAGGGAGAAAATTTTGTTTCTTGTAAAGGAATACTGGACCGCACCTGCGCCTGATCAGTAAATCAGATTCCCTAGATCAAGCTAGAAATAAATCATTAAACTTGTAGTAGCTCCATTCTTTTTTCTTTCTAAGTATGTTGTACACACTTAATGACTTTTGGAGGGAATGATGAAACAACAGATCAATTGTTATAAACCGGAGATTCATTGTGAGAAAATGAACGAGAGAGTTCACAACAGCTATGCATTCGAACATTGAACTCTCAACTAGTTTCTGCTATCATCATCTCAGTTTACATTGCTACATCAGAGTATTTCCAGAAACAGTGCTTCTTGTTTGTTGGTGAGACTGAGTTCCTCAAAAGTTAAGGTACCGTCTTCAAGGCTGAAAGCACGTCGAGGATATGGTCTTACCTGTTTAACAACAACATTCACACCGCTTATAAAGCTTGCAGTATAGAAAATATAAACCAACATGCAGGGGGATGGCAAAAATCGAATCCACAGAAGTTGCAGTGAAAGAATGCAGGACATTATCTATTATGGCACATCACAGGGCTTACCATTCTATATGTGCCAGGTTTGACTAATCCAGCAGCATCTATGAAGTCGAAAAGGTACTGCAGTTCAAAAAGTAACTGTTAGGTAAGCTTGAGTATAAATTACAAACTATCTTTACCACATTAATCACTTTGGGACTCGCGAACTTCACCTTAAGCTTGTCTGATTTGAGAAAGCGGCGACCATGGCGGCTGCTATCTGGCATTCTAACTAGTAGAGTGATGGCATCTTCATTTTCTACTGATGGCTCGATGGGAAGCGTTTCCTTCTTCGTAGTAGAAGAGCTCTCAGGTTCCTACCACAAGTGAGGTACCCAAAACAGTTGGGAAAATAAGTACACAATAAAAATGACGAACCAGAGTAATGCTCGCTTTCACTGGACAAGGCATTACAACCCAGATTTCTATTCATGGAATCAACGTTAACCACATTTGACAACCACTTTGCTTTAAGATTCACTATGATGATCATGTATTGAGCTAGCATATAAAATTCTTTGATAGATGAAAATCTACAGGTCCACTCTAATTAGAAGCCCTATTTTTGTAGACTGAGTTCTACGTATGCATTTATGGCAGATGAGTTGTTTACAGCCTGGATTATGTCCATGTCAACTTTCACATTCTAACTCATGAAATGCCTCACAAGGCACAAGAAAATCAGATTACCTCTCCAGTGACCCTCTTAT
The DNA here is from genome assembly GCA_963555745.1 of Cardamine flexuosa. Classification (NCBI taxonomy): domain Eukaryota; kingdom Viridiplantae; phylum Streptophyta; class Magnoliopsida; order Brassicales; family Brassicaceae; genus Cardamine; species Cardamine flexuosa. Next base: position 20,578,645 of record OY743221.1, on the reverse strand, counting down.
TATGTGAAGCACTCTCTTTAGCTACTCCACTAAAGAGTGCCTTTTCCAGCATTATTGCCTCTTGTAGCTCTTTTGACGGAATGCCACCCCACTAGTAACAGAACACAAGAATATATTATCATCTAAAAGCTAGTCATTAAGAAGATGTTAATTTGTTCTTGACTTTCTACTTTCACTGGTAAAAAAAAATCAATCTTGTTTGAATAATTTACCTCTTCAGGATAAGAAGCTTCAACATTCTGGAGATCATGTCCATACTGAGAGCTAGTATCAATTGGCTGCTTTTGTTTCATCTCTTCACGCTTGCCTCGCACTAGAGAGCTCTCAGGCTTCAAGCACAAAGGTTTTAGTTAGCAAGATAGCTTAAAGAATTTCAAACAAGGAGAAACTTAATAAAAGTGTGGTTAACTTCTTAGTATGTAACATAAAAGGAATTATAAAAGGAAGCATCCTACCTAAATGAGCTTATATTATTTTATAGCTTATGGACCAGAAGGAAAAGAGAAACTCAGTTTCACACCTGATTTCTGCTACTTTCATTTGGATTAGATGGACCTGGGTTGTGATGCTCTACGGGACGAGGCATAAGTTCAGCTAGCTGCTCTTGAAACGAACTCTCTTCCTCTTCCAGCTGAAAGTCATTTATGCTTAAGGTTAGACATCACCTACATCGGCAAGTACATAGCAGATTCAATATCTATCAAATACCTCTAAAGACATCGAAATTGCACGGGCAATATCCTCGTCTTCTCGGTTAATAACCTCTCTTTGAGATAAAACACTAGATGGATCCTGCATCCATAAAAAAAGAAAATAAAACATGTGAGGCTAATGCAAAATCGGAGCTAGGCAGGGTAAAGCTATAATACTATTATACATTTTCCAAACTATATCCTGGGTTACGACGACCCTCTTGAAAATCCTTCTTCGAAGCCTCAATGGCAGCTCTTATCATTTCTTCTTCTGCATCATTGCTATCGACAGGTGATACTACTGCATCCCTATATGTCCCACCATGGACTTGGGATCCGTAGCTTGGTGAATATCTAAGTCCAGGAGGACGAATCTGATCATTTCCCCATGTAGAGTGAACAGGAAACCCTGTGGCTTCTCCTGTATGAGATGATGGAGGAGAACTTCCAGAGAGAGCAGAACCACTGAGTTGCCTAAAGATATTTCTTCTGTAATTGGGATCTAGAAGCAAAGACGGTCGAAAAGCCCGAGCAGCCGAGAGGATAGATGGAAGTGCCCCTGGGACTGGCCTAGACTCGTTACCACGAACCTGATTGTTATCTTCCACAACATTGTATTCTGAAGGAGTGTCTAAGCTTGAGCCATAACTGGAAGCACAATCCAAAAAATACACCATGAAAAAACAAAAATAAAAAAAGATAAACTAAAAGAATCTGAAAATTTGAGAAACATACATGCTTCTTTCCACATCTCTAAAGTGAGAATTGACGGCTTCAGTTAGATTATTGTCATGCTCCTGTTCAAATTTCACAGAAATTTCAACTTGTGGTAGTGCAAGAACGCAAAGATTCGTAGATCTACACAAATATATATACAAACGAATACGATGCTACATGTGAATTAGCAGAAACCTACAACCTTAACTTTCCCAATTCCGTAACATTTCAAATCTATCAGCAGCATTGCATTAAAACAAGTGATCGCAGAACTAACCAAATATTTACTTAGGCCAACTGGAAGAAAACAAACGCAATCTCAAGGTGAAGGCATTCCAGAAAAGTGTAAGTCTCGGAGAAAGAAACACACAACAAACCTCAAGGCTTTGAATCGCGAGTGACTCGGACGCACCAGTGATGCTCATATAAGACTGGATGGCGTCTCTCGTCGGTGTCACCATTTCCGCCGGTGAATTCGGTTTGCTGTCAGTTAGAGACAAGAAAGTCGCCGGGAATTATGGAAGCAAACGTCGTTCTAATATTTGGTTTGTAAAGTAAGATTGGTTCAACTGATTCGAACCGACGGTGATGAGTCTGCACTATAAAGATTATTAAATTCTAAAACCTCTCAATTAATTACTTATTTATTTAAACTATAAAGAAAATTCCTTAATTTTTCATTTTTTTTTTTGCTTCATGTCAACTTTACAAGCTTACAGCACACATTTTCCCTCAATAATTCATACACCTTTTTCCTCTTTTTCTCATCCACTGTTACTTTTTCATAGTACTAGATAAATCTCGTTTAGAAATTTTCAGGCATATACACAAAACATATAAAAAGTTTTCGTATAATTTAAATATCAAATCATTAGATTAAGTATCTATTTTCGTTTTTCTGTCAAACCTTCCACACTCTTTTTAATTTTAGCGAAAAGATGTAACTAATTTGTGTGTGTGTTTTTGTTAAAAGATGCAACATATCTTTGTCTTAGTGGTGGAATAATTATCAAATACATTACGTATTAAATTCATCAAACGATTTTTTTCTCTTCTAATAAGTCTGGAATAATTCATCAAAGGTCTAATTTTCTGATTGCAAAGAAGGTAGTAAATCACCATGAATTAAAATTAGGGAGTAAAGAAAAAGGACTAAATATTATTAAAGCGGGTGAAATGACAGAACTAACCTTGATATTTTACGATGTCGGTCTGTTGAATGTATCTTCACCGTCTTCGAAGGTCTCTCTCAAATCTATTTATCGCCCAATCCAATTGGCTAAGGTAACCATCGCTCTATATGGCTAAGAAATTAGGTAAAAATTTTCTCTTTTCTCGTGTTTGCTCATCGGATTTTACATTCCGGCTATTGTATTCATCCTCCGATTGCTTGTGTTTCGCATCCTTCGTCGTTTCTTAATTTCATTATTGGTGGACAGTATTAGTTTTCCATCCTCCGAAATCTTCGTTTTGATGAATAGATTTGAGTTCCTTCGTCCTATCTGAACCGTTCGTTTCTTCTTGTGATTCCACCGCTGATCCGTCGGAATTTTACCGAACCACTGTTCGTTTTGTGTCAATGCTTAAGTAAATTGCATCCTTCATTTACAATTTTGGTGATGTGAAATCGAAAAGTTTAGGTAATTTCATATGTTGATTATAAATTTTCCATCTTTTTTTGTTGTTGTAGGGTGAATTGAGTTTGATCGAACATAATGGATTTCGTAAGCAATCTTGATACCGACACCTCGCTATCAATTCTTTCGTGTTTAGATGATCCATCAGATATTGTCCGTGCTAGTGCTGTCTCACGCTCCTGGCGAGATTTTGGTAAGCTCATAATCTTCTTTAATGGTTAATTTATCTTCAATGTGATTATCTGTTAGTCTTAGTTGTTTCTATTGAATCTTGAGTATGGTGGATTAAACAAAAGGTTAAATTCTAATGTTTGGAAAATGGTTTTGCATTTGCAGTGATTAAATACAGTCTCTCCAAGACTCTATGCTTGAAGTTGTTCCATCAGGTATCTAATGTGGATCATATAACAGAGACAAGTAACGATAGTAATGAAGAGTCATCTGAAGCTGCCGGATCAAGCAGACTCATGGAAACAAGGCTACTAGAAAGAGAGCACAGGGCTTATGCCTTATTGGCTAGAGGATGCATATCTTCCCCTATCAAAAGCTGTATTGCTGATGCCATTATAGCTTCTAGTACTGATAATTCCCCAGATGAAAGCATCTTAAACACACTCGAAGAAAGAGATCGGATTGGTACAACCCCTTCGTATTGGTCGAGTACAGGGCAACACAAAACTTCTGTTCCCGAAACACTTCTGTACAAGTTGAAGGGTGATTTGTGTGTCGTTACTGAAATCAACATTCAGCCTTTCCAAGGTACCGATGCCATTCTTGTATTGAATGTTTTTTTTTTTGCGTTTCTAAATTGATTTTTGTTGCTTAGCGGTTCCCCATTTTCTGCAGCTTACTTTCAGCGTGGTCGTCCAATATACTCTTCACATTATGTTCGTTTCCGTTTTGGTCACCACAAAAACAAGTCGCAGGATGAAATAGGTGAGTTAGGAAAGAGTCCAGTTGAGAGCTACTATGTATGGACTTACACTTCACAAGAGTTTCCAATGGCTCAGGTGTGTTACAAATCATTGTCGTCTTTAGCATAATACAAAAATCTTGTTCCTTAACTGTTGATAATAACCAATGATGGTTTCTATGAGTAGGAGAATCGATTGCAGAACTTTAAGCTTCCAGAACCTGTTCTTTGCATTGGTGGGTATATGCTAGTCGAGTTTCTAGGCCGAGTTCAGACACAAGAAATGGATGGCCAATACTATATATGGTATACATCTTCTCGTCATATTGGTGTAGATTGCTTTTAAAAAACTTTACAACTTCGGCAATGTGAAAGTAGTTTATGTGAAACTGTTTTTGCAGCGTGTCGCATGTCAAAGTGATGGGAAGATCGCTAGCAAAATCATTTCGGGTGGAGAATCTGGATGACAGTGAAAAATTTGGATTGGAGGTTGTGAGTTACAGTGATCCAGAAGAAATGGATGAGACAGATGAAGAGGCGGGGCAAAGTCCGTTTAGGCCAATGAGAAACCTTGAACAGCTCTTGAATATATTGCACAGGCATCCTCTTGACGTCGTCGACTATGTTTGGCCTGAATCTGACAACGAGGATGCTGAATCAGACGACGAGGAGATTTAGTTACTGAATTATTACTCAGTTATTTTTTTTTGGCTTTTTAAAAGAATCTTTAGGTATTTAACAGTTTTTGTAAACGGGTTTAAAAGCTTCTTCTCCAGCCATTTTGGCTCTTGGCTCTGTTACTTTTTATTTTTTTATGGACATCATCTTTATTAATAATAAAACAGTGTTGCAGAACAGACATAAGTAGAAAGTTAACAGCCATTTTGGCTCCTTGTCTCTAATATTTTGTGTTGTAGTAACTGTCAGTTTTCGTATTATTACTCTCTTTCTGATGATGTTATGAACATGAATACATGGGTTATTGATACACACCAAACAACTTTATTCAGATACTATCAACTTTATTCAGTTACGAATCAAATAAGTGAAGACATAGTAGTATCTGTTGAAGATTCAGATACTATCACTGTACCACAAAACAATGACCAAACGTTGGTGATTATTTACAAGATTATCATGTGAGTACTGATATACCTTATCCTCTCTCATTCTGCGACAAGCTCTCAGGGCCATATCATTTCTTCCTTGCTTCTATTACCAAAGAGTTTGAACCGACAACTTACACTGAAGCAAAGAAATACATGGTATGGACTTATGCAATTGGAGAAGAGTTGACTGCATTACAAGACAAACATGTTATTGGTTGTAAATGGGTTTCTAAAGTGAAATGGCAGTTTGGAAAGGCATAAAGCCCGTTTAGTTGCAAAAGGTTATACACAGCAAGAGGGTTTGGATTATGTTGACACATATTCACTTGTTGCTAAACTCACTTCTGTGAAGATGCTGCGAAATTGAGATGGTCATTGGCTCAATTAGACGTGTCAAACGCATTTTTGAATGAGGAGATCCTGATACATGAAACTACCTCCAGGATATGTCAGTCGACAGGGGGACTCATTGCCAGAGAAGGCTGTTTGTAAACTTAACAAATCACTTTATGGCTTGAAACAGGCTTCACGGCAATGGTATTTGAAGTTTGCAGAGTCTTGGTTTTGATTTGAATCATTCAGATCACACATTATTCACACGAGTTACAGGTTCTGTGATTCTAATTGTGTTAGTATATGTTGATGTAGTCAGCAATAATGATGAAGCAGCTGCAACTTTGAAGACTCAGATGAAATCTTTTTTCAAACTGAGAGATTTGGGAGTGCTTCGTTATTTTCTTGGCCGCTATACACATTGGTAACAATCCCATCTTTCATGAGAGAACAAAACACATAGAACAGTCAAAGACAGAGTTATCGAAGGCACAATTAAGTTGCTTCATGTCAGATCGGATTGCCAGGTTGCGGATATTCTTACTAAACCATCATATCCTGGACAATTCCGAAATCTTGTGAGCAAGCTTGGAGTGAAAACTATTACTATATCAGAAGAATGAAGCAGAGCTTAACCGAAGAAACACACTCATTGAAGACGTTATATAGTTTGTTGACATGATGAGCTGTACAGTTAGAAGTTAGTTGTTAATGTTAACCTCCTGTAAATCAATCATTAATCTTAATGAGAAAATCAGTTTTATAAAACTTCTAATAAGTTTATTTGAAATTTTCAATAAACCAGCAAAGCCAATTCCACTGAAGAAATATAAAAGACAACTGTATTTTAAGGTCCATCAAGGTCTGCGAGACTGATTCCATCCAAATCAGATGCAGAACCTACTTCCTCCTGCAGATCATTTGCAAGGTCATCCAGACTGATTCCATCCAAATCAGATGCCGAACCTTGTTCCTCCTGCAGATCATATGCAAGGTCATCCAGACTTATTCCATCCAACATCAGTGATTCATCTGACGGTGTCTGCATTTGTGGCTGAGGAGCAACATTCCTGTTTGAGGACTCTTGCGGACTCAATGGAATCTGATGATCCCAAAAGCTCCCCAAGGGCAGAAAATCTACGTCTTTGAATTCATCTTCTACTGTCCCAAGAACAAATTTGGTTACTTCCAAGTAAATACCACAACAGACCAAGAATGGGATTAAAAACAACAAGTTTCACATAAGTAGTACCATATCTCAAAGATTAGATATAACAAAGCAGAACATAATTAATACCACATCTCAAAAATCACCTATGATACTGCAATCAATCCAATATTATTTAAGATCAGAGAGGCTCACCAAAAGCAGAAAAATCTTCTATACGAACTGGCTCCTTTTCCTCACTACCTTCTCCATTCTTCTTTATCTCTGTTGGTTCCTTTCTATCATTGTTGGCTTCTTCTGAATGCATCATAAGATTTTGTATATTGGTGGATATAAATTACATAAAAAAAAAGAGAGATAGAACAGTAACTCACCCATATTTGGGACTGCTTCTAAAGTTTTGTTCTGTAGGTCATCTGCATGAATCAATTTTGACATCTTCGGCTCCACAACATTAAAGCCACAGATCTTCCCTGTTTGTTCTCCAGTATATGTATCCGCTCTTTCCTTTCTTTTATTATTTTTCCGGAGATCACCTGCATAAAACAAAGTTTTGGTAAATCTCAATAGCTAACAAAAACGTAAGAAGATATGAAATGGATATGTTCACCTTCACCATCTGTTTCACTGCATTCCTTCTGCTTTTCTGGAGATCTCAGCCCTGTCTTTTTCTGGTCAGCCAACTCAAGATTCACACCTTCATACTCATCAAGATCTTCTATCTTAGCTTCATTGTTCTTGTTATTTTTTGGGGCCCTCTCTTCAGAATTTGCCATATGAGAATCCTCTTCTCTGTTAATGATTTTCAAAAACAAAAACACTAATGCTTAATACTCAGAAAGCCTTGTAGAAGTAGAGAAGATGAGAGAATCACATGAAAATAAAGATGCTTTTATAAACTCAAAAAACAGAATGAAGAGAACTAATCTTGACCTAGGTACACTTAATGCATACAAGAACAAGCCTCCACGTATCGCCATGCGAGGCGTTACAACAGATTCTAGTCAGCCTACATTTAAACAACTACCATATATAGAGAGCTATTGAAATGCAAGTACTTTTAAACGAGTTTCACGCATGCAAAGCGCGGCCGTTACTTTTATTGGTCAAAGAAGCAACATACCACAGTAAATGTTATTCAGTCAATCAAACAAATCATGCTTATGTATGCTTAATAAGAACTCTAGTCAAAGAAGACACTTCAAAATTAGCTTAACATAAGAGAACTGAAATTTATTAGTAAGCTTTGAAGACAATCCCCGGATATAATTTGTTCAAATAACTCTTAAGAAACCATAAATTGAGTGCATAGACGAAAGAGATAATGCAACATAACTTCAAGCTTGCAAAATGCTGACAGTAACAATACACAGAGAGCATAACTATGAATCTATGATTATGAGTCAAGCATAGTTAGCTTTCCGAACTGGCTCATGTTCATTCTGCTGTGAGCCAATTCGGAAAGCCAACTATTTTAGAGACATCCGAGATTTTGCAGTGCAGTATGTGTTCCTTATGAGTAGTTATGCTGAAGAAATGCGGTTGCATAAATGGACTAGTATGATGAGTGTATACAGATGTGTTTTAAGAATTCATGCTCAAACTTATAATACATATATAGCAAAAGAACAAACCAGCAAGCAAAGGTAGAATTACAGGGCCAAAAGGAGAAAAGGACTGAATAAAACCATACCTTTTCACAAAGTCGTTGCTCAGCTTCACCTACGAAGACAGACTGAAGAAAACCTATACATTCATCTTTTTCACACGCTGTCAACATAGTCATCATGATCATGAGCCTAAGTTTCATTCGGTCCATTTAATGAATCAACAGTTTCTTTGTCGTCAATCAGCTCATCTTGTTCCACACAAGATTCTGCTGGCTGGCCATGGCTATCTAGTAGTCTGCAAGAAATATCTCATTACATTTATGGATGTTTTGCACGGAATAAAGTTGTTTGTTAGAAACAATTGCAGTCAAATAAAACAACATGCATAAACACAAGCATCTGGATAAACCTTTGAGTATCGGTGATGGAAACCTGCGCACAAACAACAACGTACCCTTGATCACACACTTAGCCCCAAAGTGGAGGCATCCTGTCAGAAGTGAAAGAAGTATTCACATGGCCTTCAGTGTTGAGCTGAGTACAGAACCAAAAACCAAAAATTTACTGAACATGCAGTGAGAAGGAAGGTAAAAAGACAAACAAAAAGCTCTCGTTCATCTGAATAATGTTTTAGGATTGTTGGTATATATTACACAGCTTTTTACAGGTTTATCAACAAAAACAAAGAAAACGAAACCACATTTTTACCAATTGAGATCACTTCTAATTAAAAATAAATAAATATTCTTTAGTATCTACCGACTACAATAGACATCGCCAGGTCACTGAACTAGACACAAGAACTGAATATAGCAAAGCTCCAACAAACCTTTTGAGTTTCAATTATAAATTATTAACTTTTAAAGTACATAAGCAGAAGTTCCAAATCTTGCAACACGTAGAGCGAAACATCCAAGGTCCCACATATTTTGTCTTATTCTCTACCAACTAACTTAATTATATTAAGCAAAAACTCAGTTCCTTTCTTCATCATCTTGAGATCTCCATCAAGAAGCTGCCTATCTCTTTCCATAAACTTAAATGATCAGCCACACATAAATACACCTTAACACTCCTAAACATTTCACTAGCCCACTTCCCTCTTTCAAGATATTTTCTTTTTGTTTTTAGACACTTTCTTACTGTCAGTTCAGTATTTTCAAGTTCAGCTACGTACCTGAGCCAAAGAGAGTGTTCCACCATGGAACTAAGGCCCAGAATGCTCAAAGACTGCCTCTTGGAAGATTCTAATTCCTGTTCCTCAAACGGGTTCAAATCGATTCCTAGACGGCCTCCTGTCAACTCATTCTCAATCATATCAAAGAGGAAACAACCCAATGCATTGCAGGCTGTGATTAATGCCGTCAAGAACCTCCGCTCCACTGCTGTTAAATCCGCTCCATTGGGGATTTTACCAAGAAGCCTCTCTCAACGGTTAACATCTCAGACCAAAGCAGAAAACCAAGCAAAAATCACCATTGTTCGAGTAAAAGACATCGTGCGATGGAGCTCATCTAAGGACCTGCATGAGGACACAACACATTACGAACCATCTCTGCCTCATCACTACACAACCAAGACAGTGACAACAAACACGGGATCCTCCACCACCACCAGCACATCCTCCAGCAGTTGGTGCGACTCAGATTTTACATCGGAGTTTTTACCATCATCATGGGGAAGTAACGTTGAGGAGTGCAGTGAAAAAGAGAGTGGTAAAAGCAACTTACAATGCGTCGGCGAAGATTCTTGCACAGCAGTAACAGTCGCCGACACTGAAGTGGGACCTGAGGTAAGAATACTATATTAATAGATATAGCAAACTCGTACTTCTAACATTAATTAATCACAGAGTGCATGCATATATATAAAGAGAAAACGTAAATCAAATAAACATTTAGAAGAAAAAAAAAATTGCAAGTGAAATTGAGATCCTATGCGTTGACTTTGCTTCAACCGTAAGGTCGCCGACACTCTCTAAATGCACGTGCAGCTGTTCGTTAATCTAAATTCATATGAAGACAAAACAGAAGCTGTCTTTTTCCTTGGTGGACATATAGAATAATATGTAACAGTACCCATTAATTCCTATATGACTACAAATCTAACCATTTATGGCATGGATCTTGTAAGAGTAGCTCTGCAATAACAATTAATAAGCTCAATTTATTACGCTACGCATTTAAATAGTTTGATGATTTGGCCTTAATATGAAATGATCATTGTCAGGAGGACTTACAGTGTGAAAAGGACCACAACAGCCCTGTCTCAGTGTTTGAGATTCAACATGAGGAATATGACGAAGCGTCAGACTCTTCTTTCAGTCAATGCCTTGACAATGTGGAAAGTGCGTTTAGAAACCCTTCATTCCAATCAAAGCAAGTTATCTTCTTAGATTGTGTTTTACACTTCAAAGTTCTGAAACACACACTATGTAATGTTTTTGCAGGAACCAAGCAAAAGCTTATGCAAACGATTCAGCGATTTGAGACTTTGGCCAACATTAGTCCTTTTAGTTTGGATGAATGGGTCTCAATGGATGAAGAATCTTGCACGGAAGTAGGAGAAGAGACATATATCAAATTTGATGAAGAGAATTGTGATACTGTTGATAGTGAGACTGAAGAAGATGAAGACGCGAATGAGGTGGAGGAGAAGGCAGCGGAGCTATGGAACCGGGTCAAAGAAAGACATGCCATTTGGATCCACGAAGAACATCTGATAATGGACTATTTCAGAGACGAATTGATTCAAAGAACAAACTCATTCCACGAAGCTTACAGAGATCAACACTCTGAGAACCAATTGGTAAGCGAGGCAAAAGGATGGTTACAGGGACAGAGAGAATCAGAGTTTGAACGAGGAACAAGTGAGCATAGGAGACACGCATGCGCTAGAGAAATCGAAAGACGAGACTGGAATGAGAAACAGATGAAGGAAGAGCACGAAGAGGTGGCTATGCAGATTGAGGATGGACTCTTCAGCATGTTAATGGATGAAACTTTAACTATGCTCTACCAATGCTGATTCCAGTCACCTGAAAATCGAAGAAAAAACAACATAAAATCCGTATGTTCAAACACAACCTCAGATATGATTTATGAACTAGATTCTAAAGCACAAGTTGGCACTATCTTGGTCAATAAAATGAAGCTATCAAACTCAATCAGGTGGATAGAAATTAGAAGGTAAAACAGTTTTGATAAAGGCTTGACTTAAAAGCTCAGTTTGTTTTGCTCTATCTTTGTAAGAATGATAGCAAACGAATAATTCAATATAGTAATGTACATTACCTCTAAAACATAAACGCGCTCTAATTTGTATAAGAAACAAACAATGTCTTTGCATAGAGATCATCAATTCCCACTCTAAAGCAGCTAAACCATGAACGAGTTAAGAAAATTGAATTCATGCCTAACGAATAAGCAACTATTATTTGGGTTCATCGCAGGAATTCAATAGAGAAGCGCTAAGCGTAGATTCGCGCTTGCAGCCTTCCGAAATTAAAACCCTAAATTAAAGTCCCCAATTGTGTAAGAATCACCGAGAAACAATGAAAAGATAATTGAATAACTCCGATCGTCAAAATTGAAGAAGAAGTTGAAAGAGAGAAAAAAAACGTTACCGGTCTCTCTTCTCGGTCGGTGAAGCTCCGGAAGGTTTCTATTTTTCCGTCTTCACTCTACAGTCACTTAGTTTATATGATTAATGGGCCTATATAATAAAATCAGCCCATTTATTTCGGGGATCAAGAAGCCCATTATGTTTTGAAATTGTTTTTTTACATGATGATCACACAAATATTACCCGTATTTTTCAGGTCATTTCTATCACTAATTAGCTTCTTGGCTTGTATAAGTCTTACTGTTAGCTAAATATCAAGTTATCATGTATGAATAAAAGTTATCATCTTTTTGTCAGAAAATATTGATAAGATTCTCGAAGACTAGAGATCTTATTTCTTAGTTTCAGGATAAGAGATGCTTCTAAGTTATATAAATAAAAAAAAACTTCAAAATGATTAAATCTGCAAAAGCACATCTCAAAGGTTTTTTTTTCCAAGGATGTTATTCAAATTACAGACATTATCAAACATAGCAGAGATTCGATAACAAACAAAATAGAGCAATACAAAACACGCATTTTGGTGAGTTTCCTTTTTAGGATCTCTCTCTTACTCTCATTGTAAGTCTTGAGGATTGAACTTAACTGTTTCACGATATATAAGCTCCTTAATGTTCTCTTCTGACAAAGAAGGTTGCTCGAAATCAAAGTTGAATGGCCTCACACACACTGGCTCTTCGTTTATATCATGCAGCGGCGCCAGATACGGATGGCACAAAGCCTCATCAACTACCCCAAAAAAGAAACTTGTTTAGACCAAAACAAAACAGAGAAGAAGCAAATATGTAAGTATAACTCACCTGTGATGCGTCTGCTTGGATCAAAGACAAGCATTTTCTCCAGCAAATCCACTGCACCAGCCGACATGTTTGGGAATCTAGCAGCAAAGTTCTGTCTCGGGTACTGCGGGAGCTGTCTAACGTATCTTCTTGCGTTGTCACTCCTTAAGAATCCCAAGCTTGAGTCATCAGGCGATCCTATAAGCTGTTTTTCAAAGATTCATCAACAAATGCTTAAGTAGTGATTCTATGAATGAAGCAAATTAGATTACATTACCTCAGTGATGAGTCTAAGCTGATGAACATAATCTTTACCGGGAAACAACGGCTCTCGTGTCATTGTTTCACCAAGTATACAACCAACAGACCAAATATCGATAGCTGCTGTGTATTCTGAGCAGTTAAGAAGCAACTCTGGAGCTCGGTACCAACGTGTAACAACATATTCAGTCATGAAGTCTGTCTCAGATTTGGTCCTCGCAAGCCCGAAATCCCCAAGCTTTAAATCACAATTTGCATTCAGGAGCAAATTGCTAGGTTTTAAATCTCGATGCAATACATTAGCAGAATGAACGTACTTGAGCCCACGCAACAACTGATACAGAAAGAACTGCACAACAACACACATAGAGTCTTAATTCCTTAGATGCCCTAAGACAACCACAGATTTGGATTGCTCTACCTTCCTGAACCAAGTAAAAACAGAAGAAACATAGAGGATGATGCATACCCGACAATGATCATCAGTTAACGCTTGGTTTGAGCGAATGATTTGGTGGAGATCAGTGTCCATTAGCTCATAAACAATGTAAACATCATTGAAATTCTCTCTCTGTGGTGGTTTTATTATATCCTTTACAGCAATAACCTGCACAATAAAGATAGAACACAATATTTAAAAATTCACAAGAAATGATATTTACCGATAAAATCAAGAGATCATTAGAGAGTCGCATACATTTTCATGATCCATATGCTTGAGAAGCTTAATCTCTCTCAAAGTTCGTTTAGCGTCGATAATGTTGTCAAAAGCATTACCAATCTTCTTGATAGCTACTTCCTCTCCAGTCTCTGAGTTTGTAGCAGCACTGATGAAATATAAACATAAATGAGAAAAAATGTTGCTTCCAAATGATCAGTGAGATCCCAAGAAACACGAATTCCATCAAAAGGGTAAAACTTGAAATCCTTGGAAAAACCCCCAAAAGTGAATCAATTTATGAAGATCATCGACATATACAAGAAACCCATAAGTTCAAATTAGAAGTATCTAAGCACAAATCGAGAAAGTATCTTTGAAAATTGAGTAACCCTAAGTAAACAAAATGAAAAATTCAATTTTGCAATAATCAAGAACTCACCAGACGATGCCATAAGCGCCTCTACCAATAGGACGAAGAGGAGGAACATATTTTCTAGAAACTTCAAAGAGATTACCATAGACATTATACTGAACATAGCTACCACCATGAGTAGGCAATCCTTTTGCACTCTGATCACCTAAACAACTCTCCGCAGACATCTCTCCACAGATGAATCCAACAAAAAAGAATGAAGAAGAACCCTAAAGACACGCACTGAGAAATTGAGGAAGAAGAGAGAGGGCTGCTCTAATTGAGGAGATGGGTGGAGAAGGGTGTTGACATTTCGCCTAATACGTGTTGTAAAGTTTGGATCTTTTTTGTTCAACAGCAAATGGGAAAGGCTCCTCTCGGGCGACCCGTGAACCTAAACCGGGTTTACGTCTTCTTCTTCGTTTTTTTTTCTTTGCAAAGTCAATTTCACTTTTTTATACTTCTTAATTTTTTTTTATAAATTTTGTAGGATGGAAGAAGTAAATGACTTCATGTGGGAATGTTTCTTGATTATCATATAATAATATTTCAAGAATTTATATAAAAACTTTTCTCCAATTATAGTATTTGAATGCGACTTGGCATGTATACAAGTCAATGCCTGCCAAACTATCTTATACTATTAAAATTCCAGTATAAATTTAACTAAACACCAAATAATTATTTATATATTCAATTACTTTTATATTAATTTATCTATTATTCTCTTTCTAAATAAACAATCAGTTAATTATTTACAATTTTTTCCTTATCTAATATTTCTCTACAATCTTTTTCTTATTTAATATATTTTTTATGTATATATTGTGATTTGAATTTTTATAAATGGTCATATATTAACTCAATCAATAAGAAAATAATATGTGTTTAATATCTCACATTGATAGGGATGTCAATCAGATAGGTAACCTACGGATTAAGTACAAGTAAATCCAACATAACGCGGATATAAACATACAACTTTATGCACATTAATAAGCGAGCATCATAAACAAACTCATAGTGGACCGCATATATATCAAACTTTTTCTGCAAATTGATAGAGCGACCGTAAACTACTAAATTTTAATCAAAAATAAATTATATTTATAAATTAATAACTATATATAGTTAATGAAATATAATATATGATATATTTGAAAATATTTAAAAAATTATTTATACAATTATAACATTTAGTAAAATAAAGAGAATATTAAAGAAAATATTTTAATTTTTAGAAAAACATTTAAATTATTTAAATTACAATAATCAAATATTCGAGTATTTCTAACCTATTGGACAGTGGGGAAGAGTTGGACAAAATAACTACTTACACATATTTAAATAGATATATAAGCTAACTAACCAATAATACTAATATTTTATAATTTAATAAAATTAAAATTAAATATAAGTAAAAAATATTATAAAAATTAAACAAACAAAAACTAAAAATTTATAAATTATGTGTAAAACTGACCACAAATATTAAATTGTAAAATATAAATATTTTATTACAATAATTAAAAAAATATTAACCCGCGGTATACTGCGGGTTCTACTCTAGTTTGCCTACAAAACTTTCGACATTTTGATTTTTTTTGGTTCAAGATTATAGTGTTCAATCCTGATTTTGTTTCAGTTTGAGTATTGTTTTTTTTTATTATTATAAGTATCAAAAGTAAAAGTACATAATCTACTAAGTCTGGGCATGAAACGAATATACGGATTTTTGTAGGTATTCGTTATTCGCCTAACTTCGTCCGAATATAAAAATAAAATAAAAAAATAAAAGTTCAAAATTTATCACAAAATATCAAAATTTTATTTAAAAATACATATTTCTTCTTAATTTATTAAATTTTAATATTTATATAATTAATTTAATGAATAAAATTTTGCAAGTTTTATATAGATATAATCAATATGCATTATATTTATATAGTTATCTATATATATACATATATATATATATATACCGAAACGAAACGAATATTCGCATCTAAAACTTATATATCTGATATTTGCTTCGTTTTTCGTTTTTAACGAATACTAATTTTTAATATTTGTTTTACTTCGTAAAACTATGAATATTTGATTTTTTCGAATCAAATCGAAGCGAATAGCAAATCGACTAGCTCTAACGAATATTTTACCCAAGGCTACAATCTACACTATGAAAATGTAATGTTGTCAATATTCGTTATAAATTTTGTATATTTTTTCCTTAATCTGTATTTTGCTTTTACTTGACAACAACGAAAGCACCCATAATTACATTTTTCTTCTATTCACATTTTTCACAAACAAGTCTTGACACTCTTAATTATTATCATAGGCTTTGTAACTCCAAACTCTTCTGCATATTTCGTCCAGAGGCTCTCAAACAATACGTCTCGTGCAGAGATCACTAACTTCGACAAGCAACGTGTTTCCTTGGAGACAAGATCAAACCTTTCCGAAAGTTCAATCACTAACTTCTTCAATGCGTCCACCAACAAAATAGGAACCACCGACCCTTCTTGTATCGCTGTGTAAAGCTTCTTCACACCAGATTCAACAACCTCAAGATCGTTTATAACAGTGAATTTCTCTGATAAGAATGTATTTTTTATCACCGGGTTAATCATGTTCTGCAGTTCCATGAAAGCTTGTCCCCATGGAAGCTCTTCCATCTCTTTTGTAACAGTTATATAGAAAAGACTCTTGGAAGAACCAGAAAACGCAGCAGCTAACACACCAAATATGTATAAAGTCTTCACCTTTACACCGTATAGAGCTCGCAAGAGGAATTTTCCTTTCGCAGATTGCTTCTTCTTCGCCTTCTTGGAGAAATGATCCATCGATTCAACAAGCTTACTCAAAACCACACCGCAGTTTTGGATTCTCGGGTTCTTGGAAACCATGTGCTGATTCCAACTGTCAAGATATGATAACTGAAACTCCTCAGCACAGTTGTTAGTTGTCTCAAGTTTACCAAAAGCAAACTTGAGTAATAGATTTCCATGGTTAAGACGGTCGAGCTCTGAGGTGAAGGCATTGCAGAGTTCAAGCAGCTTCAAGCTAACATCAGAGTAGTTATAAATCAAATTTTCCTCCAAGTCCTCTGATATAGGAAGCTCTAGATCCGTCACGAGTTTCTTGATACTCTTGTGTGTCTCACAAAGAGATTCCATTGCTTGAATCATCCAAGAAACACTAATGATGTCATTCACATCCTTTGGTATGAGTTCTCTGATGGATACAGTCAAGTTTGTCTCGAAATTGTTCAACTTTGAGAGAAGCTTTGGCGATAAATCTGCCTTGTTCTTGGAAAATAGAATCTTGAAAGGGTTTCTACAGCGGAAGAAGCGATGTGGAGCATCTTGTGTAAAGCGCATGTTAGCTGCAAAACACACAAAGCAGAACAATGTTAGAAATCTTAAACAATGAACATTGTTCTTAATCACAATTAAAAATTGCTCATTGAAGTAAAAGAAACATCTAACAGAGACCCAAAAACGAAATCGAAGCTTTATATACAAAAAAAAACATTACTTTATGAGATTTCACATCCAAATTGACCAAATTCACCGACGATTACGAATAACTCACCTAGAAAAAGAGATTCTTCGGAAGTGTTAGCGCTTATTTCTTCAATGTTGGGCTCAAAGAACTTATTAAAAAAAACCTAAATTAACTTCAACAAAACGCAAGGAAAGTATAAATAGGAGAAGGGTCAATGTTCTTACCAGTTATATTAATTAATTAGGGTTTCGAAACGTCGAGGAAACTCAAAAACTTCAAACGCGTTCTTATAGGAATCAAAGAAACGTGCCGTGTTCTGCAGATCAACGCAACCACAAAGGAATCAACTTTAAGTTTTAAGTCCCGCGTTGGTTTTGCTCTTTGCTAGTTGTAAAGGAGTTTGGTTAGTTTCAACTACGCGGCAGAGACGCAGAATGGGTCGGTTAGATGGACACATGTACGGTTGTGATGTCGCAGTTATAATAGATTTTTCACTCGATGGTCGTCACTTGTCAGTTTACTATGCTCTAAAAGGAAAAAGTCAAGAATAACTGCCGGATTTTCTTCAATCCAATGGCTAGAAAGAAAGTTCTGGTTTCTTCGTGATAACAATTATTTATTTCGAGGGTATATTTGTTATATGGGTTTCTGTTGGGCTTTTTTGCGCGAAAA
Source organism: Cardamine flexuosa (assembly GCA_963555745.1). Classification (NCBI taxonomy): domain Eukaryota; kingdom Viridiplantae; phylum Streptophyta; class Magnoliopsida; order Brassicales; family Brassicaceae; genus Cardamine; species Cardamine flexuosa. The sequence continues at coordinate 20,560,547 of OY743221.1, read as the reverse complement.
CTACACGTGAGATTGTTGACAAAAATTTAAGCCCATATACAGTCGCCCGTCGTAGCAATTCTATCATTGAATCACTTGAATAACTGTGACCTCATATGAGTTACGAAAGGATGAGAAGATAACATCCTAGTCAATAGTTTAATATTTACGCAATAATGAAACAGCTAATTAAGGAATATATATACATATATATGGATCCAATTTGGGCCCATTCCGTTGTATCGTTGAAAGTGACCACGACGTTGATCGATCAATCGAAATGACAAGTGTGAGTGTGTGTAACTCCGATCATCTTATGTTGAAAATAACATCTAGGTTGGTCCACACATCATATAACTTACCAAACCATGATTACATGCGTTGACAACTATTCATATTCTTCAATAAAACAACTAAAGCAATATTTCATCTTTGTTTCTTTGAGTCTTATTTTTCTTCCGTGTGTCTAAATATGTATACAAATGTACATTGGCGATGTTTAGGACAATAAATATGTACAGAGAATTCTTACTTAGACGTAATGGATAAACCTAACAAAAGAATAAAAATAAAATTTAAGTCACACATAACAATTTAATATTGATTTAAACAAAAAATTTGAAAATCTAATGGTTGGAAAATTTTCAGTGAGTCTCTTCATACATCTTTTATGTTTGGTCTCTTGAATTGTCGCTTTCGGTTATCTCAGTCGTAGCCGCTGAAACCGCAGTCTGTTGCTGTTGCTGGTTATATTCTCGGCTTGCTTGCTCCCTTGTGGCTCGTCGTTCCTGCTAAAAGATATTATGTGAGCAAATATACCATTCACTTCAAAATGTTCATAGTAATTATAATACTAACGTCGCGATAGAACAAGTCTTCAGCTTCAAGCATGTGTATAATATGACCCATTTTAGGTCTCTTATTCGCATCCGGATCCACACATCGCAACGCGACGAGTAGCACACGTTTAAGTGCTTTAGAAGATGGTGGTTCGAGTATTTTGGGATCAACTACTTCCTCTGACCTTCGGTTTCCAACCATAGATTTAAGCCATTCAACCAAATTCACCTAAAAAGAAAACAATACAATCAAGATTCAAGAACCAATCAAAGATGAAGAAAAGACACGGTTCTGAAACAGTGTTTATTTTAGTTTTACCTCTCCTTGAGGTCGACTATAATCAACTGGGTTTCTTCCGGTGATTATCTCCATGATTAATATCCCAAAACTATAGATATCACTCTTTTCGTTCAGCATTCCAGTGCAAGCATATTCGGGCGCGACATAACTACATAACAAACCAATCAAGAAAATTTATAATCCTAAAAATTATCCAACAATACATATTTATATTCAAACTAAACAACTTACCCAAAAGTTCCCATTACTCGGGTTGTCACGTAACTGCTCTCGGAAAACAACAGCTTAGCAAGTCCAAAATCCGATACCTTAGCATTCCATTGTCGATCAAGCAAGATATTACTCGATTTTATGTCCCGATGAACAACTTTAGGTTCAAGACCCTCGTGTAAATACGCCAATCTGCAGGAATAAATATCAACAAAGAAATTACATATAGAAAAAAGGATGAAATCACAAATGAAAGTTGTCAATCTTGGAAGTGTACCCTTTTGCCATGCAGAGTATAATATTCATACGGATATCCCAAGTGAGAGGACTTTTGTCACCAACATCACCATGAATCCATTGCTCCAAGTTGCCATTATCAACATAGTCATACACTAGCATCCTAGTTTCGCAAGATAAAAATAGTTATCGCTACATGTCTCTGAACCAAGTCCATATCAAGCGTGCAAGTTTCTGTTTTTTTTACCTGTATGCACCTTCAACGCAATACCCTAAAAGCCTAACGAGATTCTTATGCCGTACACGCCCAATAGCTTCCACTTCCACTCTAAACTCCTTCTCTGCTTGACCTCTGAAACCATAATTAAAGACTAATAATGAGAAAAGAAGTTATCAATCAAAATCACAAGGGACCCATTTAATGACACAACCAAACACTCATCAGGACCACATTCTTCCCTAAAATTCAGAACCCATTCAAGGACAAAAGAAAAGTTAAATCATTCCCATTCCTAAATCCAAAGGTCTCATCTTTAACAGAATAGTTTCTAAAACCCTTATCCAAATACGAGTAAAGAATCAATTTTGACAATTGGATATTTCCAGAATTGTAAATTGTAAAAGATAAAAATCAAAACTTTATAAAGTAACAAAACCTGTTGTTAAGTAGATTTTTGACAGCGACTTTAGTACCATCAGTTAAAACCCCACGATAAACAATACCATAACCTCCTTCTCCAATCACATTCTCTTCACATAATCCATTAGTAGCAGCTTCAAGCTCTCTAAGAGTATACCATCTTCCCCAACCAAGATGCGAAACCTCAGGCCCAACACAACCACTCCCTGAATACGACGCCGTTTCACTTGCACTCACTGTTCCTCTGCTTTCACCACTCGATACTCGATCCGAAAACACCACACGGTGCTCGCTCTTCCCTATATCGACTTGGATCTCCGCCGCGACGGGCTGCGTCGAATGGTAATGATGGTCTTGCGTCGGAGGTCTAACGATCTCTTGAATCTCCTTTGAAATCGGCGGGGTTGGTACTACGGCGGATGCGAAATCGGCGTGACGTGACTTGCGATTTCTCCGGCGAGAGGTTAAACAAAGGGAGAGAAAGAAGAGAGCGATTACTATAAGAGATCCTAGTAAGATTCCGATTACGACCCAAAGCTTTAAACCAAATATCGATGTTGGTTTCGATAGCTCGTTATTGACGAAATCAGGATCGAGAATAGATATCGTCATTGATTTATCCAAGAATGATTTCGCATTTGTCGCCGGAAAAGAAGAAACTTTCCGGCGAATCAATTGGATAGGATTGGATAATCAGTTAATCACCGTTGCATGTGGCTTTAGACAAAATAACGAAAAACAAAACAGAGAGAGAGAGAAGAATCGAACAGAGCCGAAAACAGAGGATTGAGTAGAAACAAAGAGACGAATAAACAAATCAAATCGAATAATTATTTAAGTTATTTGATTAAAAAAATCGAATCGAATCGAAGGAATTTAAAGAAAGGTTCTCAGTGTCTGACAGAGAGAGAGAGTGTGTGTGTTTGGATGAGCTGTCTGAATTCCTCTCTCTCCGTGTATCTGCATGTTGGTGACGGCGAGTGGTGTGTTCGGTGTTAATTAAATGACGGTTTTACCCTTTTCAGTTAGAAGAAATATAGTGGGGCCTACGTGCTTTCGAGAGGGTTTGTATGTAATTAAAACAAACGACGAGATGACGGATAGATCAACCGTTGGGGTGATGGTACAGTAAGCAATGGTGCAGCCTACGCTCTCGTGGACTCTTACCTCAAACGTCGTCGTTAGTATTTTTAAAGATCCGATTTTTATTTTTTTGACGTAGATCCGAATTTTCTTATTTAAGTTTACTCGTTAAAATAAAAATAATGTAACTCTGTTATGTTTGTTTGTTATATTAATTTTGTACATCTATATATCTTTTTCTTAATTACACAACCTATTAAATTTTCTTTTAAGGAATCTTCATTATTTTTAGTATTGCTATTTTAAGAGCATTAATACAGATATATAGTTTTCGAGAAAAGGAATCACTTTTATTATAACGAAGAGACTAGAGAGTGCATTAATATCATCGTTTGTTAATTTATTATTCCACATTAGGATTTTACTCTCTCTGTTTTTGTTCGAATCCGTTTAGGTTTTGATATACTATAATTGTTGCAATTGTACGTCTAGATAAGGATGAGATGGATGTATGAAGGTGCGTGGCCAGATCAGCATTCCATTTGACAGAAAAATAACAAAGAGAATTTTATTTTTATTGCATTCCTTCATTACACAATATAAAATATTAAATATTAAAAAGGTCATTGATAATAATAATTACTTATTAACTTACTTGTTAGGTGGATCAATGGAGGAAACTTTAGTCAATTTAAAGTAATATGCGTCAAAGACCCATGACCGTAAGGGTTTTACTTGTTTTGTCTAGTGTAACTTTTCAAATCCCGTGTCCATACTCCATTATCAGACGAAGAGATACAACTATAAGCTAAATTTCAAATTAATGGTTGGAACCATATGAATCGTCTTTTCATAAGAACCACATTTTGATGTTTAAAAAGTTATGCTTTTTATTTTTCTAACAGATGAACTAATGATATATACTAGATTAATCCAAATCTAAGAATGGTTGCTTTAAAGGGTAATGGAATCATGAGAATATAATAAAGAACAAAGATAAGGTTGGGGAGAAAAGATAAACGCATTATTGCACCATCATAGCAAGAAATGTAACATTTTCCACAATGAAATAACAATTGTTTCATACATTAGTCGAATGCGTCTTCAGGTCTTCTTACCATCTTTTGATAACCAAAAATGTATGAGTTGTTAATTAAAGCATACATGGTTTACAAAAATACAAAATGGTTTTCAATTCAACAATCTTCTTACCAACTATCTAATTATTTTACAGTAGATTTTTAAAAAATAAAAATCAGAACCCATAGTTTCAATAGCAAATAAATAATTGTTTGTTTTGTCATTTTGCAATTGTTTTACTGAATCTCTTGTCATTTTTACGTAGAATTTTGTTTAAACTCATTCTGTATTGCTCAGAGATGCTGTTTTACTGATACCGATGATCCAATAAAGTAGATTTGATTTATTAACATGCTCTTCTTTCGTTTGGTACACAAGTCACCACCAATCAGAAGATTCATATAACCTATACCACTTACAGAAGAAGAGTGATACATATATGATACATCTTACCAATTTGATAATGATGAAGATCAGAAATGGTCATATCAAATTGTGAAGAGTGATTCCAATTTTAGAAACACAAAACTAGTGGTAAAGTTTAGTAACTAAGCAAAACACACTGTTAAGGTAAAAACAAACAAGAGAGGCCTGTGTATGTTTTTTCACATATTGTTTCTTCACATATTGTTTCTTCTTTCACCTAACAGTCAAAAAAGTAATCAATCCGATACAACCCACAAGCTCAAAGGACTTAATCTGTCTTCTTGTCTTCTCCATCAATGGCTCGAAGCCTTTCAACAAGAGGAGGGTGTGAGTAGTGATAAGCTGAGTACAATGGATCAGTGTTCATTGCTGATAAGTTCTCTTCCTGCAAATTTCCAACAGAACAAACCATTAAAGTATAACAAACAAAATTGAGAAAACAGTATGTGCTTCTGTTGTTGTATTCTCTGACCTGTAGCTTCACTAGAGCAGGACGAAGATCTTTTGCATAACCAAGCTTCACAGCAAAAGCATCAGCCTGCAATAAAAACATTAACTCGGATTAGTGATGAGGCAGGAATTGAAAGAAATAAAATTTTGACTGGATCTTGAGGGATAGTAAGATTTTACCTGAAACTCAAATGCTCGACTAACGAGGTTGAGGCCAAAGCTTACTAGATGTTGAAGTGGTATTACAGTGTGCTGTAAGAATCAGACAGGAGATATACGATTAGGTTTGGTGAATTCCTTCTGGATTCATGAGTTAAGTGTCCAAAACTAAAAGTAACAAACCTGAAATATGATCAAACCAATGAGAACCGGCTGTGTATCAAATCCAAAACTCCTGAAGAGATCAGTGGAGTTTCTGACAAGAGTGTATCCTCCAAATTGCAAGAAGGCAAGGATCTACAGTAAAAAACATTGAGAGAGGTCATAAGATTAGGTGATATGAACATATGAGAGTCAAATAGTTTTTGAACAGTCGTTTGATGCTCACTTGAACTGCAATGAACGAGTAAGTAGTGTGATTCAGCTTCCAGTGTCCAAGCTCGTGTGCAATAACTGCCACAATCTCATCCTCATTCTTGCACTGCACAAAAGAATATAATGTTTGGTGTTTCAAAACCGGAAATCTGAATGCGAGAATAGCTCACTTAAGAGTATCGAGAATCACAGTACCTGCTGGATCAATGTATCATAAAGAACAATCCTTTTGTTCTTGAAGAAGCCATACATGTAAGCCTGTAAGATGTAACAAGAAACGTGAGCTTCTTATGGTAACTTCAGAAATGTAGACATAAGGAAATCTCAAGCCTTTAAGATCCTCACATTGCTATGGCTTGACCTTGTAGATCCATCCACAACAAACAGCTTCTTCAGAGGAAACTTTAGAGAAGAAGCAAGTTTCTCAATTTTCTCCCTGAGATCTCCATCCGGAAGCTATACCCAAATATAATGGAAGATTAAGTTGTCTGATGACAGTAGTGCAAAAAATGGCTGATATGTAAAATAGCCATGACAGAAATACTCACAGGAGTGAATTTGTTGAAAAGCGGTGCGATCAAAACTGGGTATATAGTCATCATCACTAGAGACAGGGTAAACATGAATGCCCACAGATAGATGGCAAGGTAAGGACCTCCTTTCTGGAAAAAAGATCAAAACTTCACTAAGTTATTATAAATTTTTAACACGAAAACTGAAAACTTTGAAGCTCACACTCATTAGAGAATTGTCATCTATGTGAAACAACACAGAAATAAGATGAATCCAGAATCACCAAACCTGGACTATAAAAATAATCGCAGCAACAATGGGTGGGGCTAGTATGACAGAGAGAACTATTCCTTTGATCATGTCCCTAATGAACATCCATATTGTTTGCTGCAAACAGAATTCATAAGCAAATTTAATCCACATCTCTATTAAAGAAACGTTAAGACACAAGGTAGTGTTGGGAATACGACATACTTTGTTGAATCCATGCCGAGACTCGATCACGAAAGTTGAGTACAATGAAAATGGCAAATCAGTGATCTGCATCAGAATATTAAAGAATATTATTGTCTTCAACATAGATATTTCAATCCTAAACGTATAAGACTATATGAAGGGGTTAATTTCAAAAACCTGTGACCATAACATAACACCAGCCAAGAATGAAAGAGTATGCAGTATTTCGTTCTCTGGATCAAGGTCCAGCATCGGTAGAACAGCTCCAGATATCTAAGGTAATAACAAACATTTACAATTTCAATACAAGAACTCTCAACTCTATATTCAAACGGAGATACTATATACTGAACCTAGACATGTACCTTCCAAAACCAAGGTAAGATCCCAAAGAATAAAATCGCGGAGTCCATAAGTATAGTCACAAACTCATGAACAAAGTGAAAATAGCTGAAAAAATGAATCATCCTCAGTGATAATAGCCTTAGCAATTATAAGAAGCTAACACTGATATTTAAATAAGATTAAGACGAAACCTCTTGTCAAGACTGTATGCTCGTGATTTCTCAAACTTCTCTTGGCTAATCACTCCAACCAATGTTTTCGGGAGAGTTGGAAGCTTAAGAGCAGTGAGTTGCCTCAGATCCAAATATGTCTCAAAAATGTACATCACTATCATAAAACCTGAAAGAAAACAACATAAAATGAATGAAGCTGATACAAAAAGCTACAAGAACAGATACTCCATCACTTAAATATTTAAATTCCAATACTTTTCGATCCACCAGATATAAAAGGATAAAATGCTATTAATATGTTTTAGCTACGTTTTGAATACATTGCAAACAAATTTATACAACCCCAAGTTGCTTTGAGAGAGTTTTGATACACAACACAACACATTGCAAAACAACTTTATACAACCCCAAGTTGCTTTGAGAAACACAATACCCTACAAAAAACCAAAAATATGTGCCAATAACTGTAGCTGAATGAATTCGAGAGTTATTGGCACAAAGACTCTGACTTTTCTTCCCAAACCCTAAATTTTGTTGAACAGAGAAGCAAATAAGTTTCCCTAGACTCTAAAACGAGGACAAGATGACATCACGAGACCTCAGATCAAACACAGGAGTAAGACGAGAAACAAGTTGGATTCATAAAACCTCAGATCAATACACGCAATAATTGAAAAGAAACTAAATTTAGAAACAAGAAGCAGGGACGATGATGTATGAAACCAGTCATTGAATCTCAACAAACACACAACAAAGAAAGCAAAACCCAAACAACAAAGAGAAATGCGATGAGTCATAAAAGGAAAGTAAAATGTCTCCGATAAGGTTTTGAAGCTTACCCACGACGGTTTCCATGAAAGGAATCGCCATGGCTGACAAACAAGTGAACTTAGCCGCGAAGAAAGAGAAGGAAATCGAAGAAAGAAGAGACAAAGTAATTGCAGCGACGAAGGCAAAGAGAGGTTTTTTTTGGCTCTCGCTCGGGTCGGTGCGATGACGAAATCTTAACGACAAAGATACGGGTACGGGTTATAACTCGAATAGTACAAATTGTTATGGGCTGGGCTTCGGCCCATATTAAACAACCCCCTATATTTTATTTAAAAACTCTTGTAACCCCATGCAATATTATTATAGTCAGAACTCCCCCAATGAATAAAAATCTATTTTAAACATTATAAAATTTTGGGTGCTTAAACGGTAATATTATATTTTCTGTGGGCTAAACGAGAAAATCCTTATCCTCTCAAGCCATCAACAATTGAATTCGACTGAAATTACAAAGGTGCCATTGGGTAATTCACAATAACGAACGCCGAGAGCTCACTTCTCCTTCAACTTTATCCAATTGGGAGCTTCGACCATGGCGTCTCCTTCGCTTCTGCAGTCTTCTGCTTCTTCGTTTCACGGCATTTTTCCATCGTTAGCTTCTACATCCTCCGCGCGGGTGCTCCCTCCGCCGCTCAGAAACGTGGTGAAAATATCGGCGTCAGTCTCGTCGTCCGGAACTGTATTGGTCGATAAATCTGAGGCCGAGAAAACTAATCGCCTCAAAACTGCTTACCTCGAGAGAATCATTCCTGCGCTCAAAGAAGAGTTCAAATACGTTAATATTCACCAGGTAATCCCAAATCCTTCCCTCTGAGCCCAAACCTAGTTTTTCTGCTGTTGCGATTCATGATTTTGGAAGTAGCATAAATTTGCTATATTTCTGGAAATTTGGGGGGGGGGGGGGGTTAGATTGATTTCTACTGGAAATGTAGTGAAACAGTCTTAGATTTAAGCATTTTATGTTTGATTAAAAGGTACTTCTTTATAGATTTCGGTTGAAATTTTGGGTCTTGTTTCCATAATTCAACTTGAAGTCATAATGGTGCTCTTTTGGAAAGTGCCATTTTCAAATGTAAATGAGGGATTCTCATCTTTGATGTATCTGCTTGGGCTACCAGGTTCCAAAGGTACAGAAGATTGTAGTGAATTGTGGTATTGGAGATGCAGCTCAGAATGATAAGGGTTTGGAGGCTGCAGTGAAAGATATTGCGCTTATTACAGGGCAGAAGCCTGTGAAGACACGAGCTAAAGCTTCCATTGCTACTTTCAAGATCAGGGAAGATCAACCGCTTGGTATTGCCGTCACTCTCAGAGGAGATGTGAGTTCCTTTGCTCTTGCTCATTCTTGAATCAAAAACTTTCCTATTGAGTTGTTTATGTATTGGACCTTTGTGATTTTGACTGTTGTGACAGGTAATGTACTCGTTCTTGGATCGTCTTATCAATTTAGCCCTTCCGCGAACTCGAGATTTCCAAGGTGTGAGTCCCAGTAGCTTTGATGGGAACGGAAACTACAGCATTGGTGTGAAAGACCAAGGTGTATTCCCTGAAATCAGGTTAGTTCTAATGTTTCCACTCTAAAAAGCAAAGCTAAAAACAAATGTATGAAACTTTCTTATCCACTGGTCCATCGAGATCAACCGTGAATTCACTTTACTCTGGTATTTTAGTTACAACTTAACACTTAAACTCTATGTTGGTTTAGATTTGATGCCATTGGAAAAGTGAGAGGCATGGATGTATGCATCAGTACGACGGCTAAATCTGATCAAGAAGGGCAGAAACTATTGGCTTTGATGGGAATGCCTTTCAGGGAAGGAGGTGGTGGCAACACAGGCCTGCCAGTGCGAAAGAAGAAACTTAAGTCTCATCATTTTGATGCTAAAGGAAAAGGAAAGGGAAAGAGATGAACATAGAGCTACCCAATAAGAAGAGGTCTTTTGTTGTATGTATTGTCTTCTGCAACCATTTCATATTTCAGAAAACCACCCTTTTGTAATTTTTATGTTGCTTCTTCTATGATAACAACCGATGAGTTAATTTGATAATACAATCAGGAATCTTGTCTTGTATTGGAAATTTCGCATATTGGGGGGTTTTGAAAATATATTAAGGTTCTTTCTGTAAGTTTTGAAAAGTTTGTGGGTAGAGTTGGAATTATACAAAACATTGAGCGCGTGTAATTACGTGAAAAGGTAGCGCGTGGATTGTCGATTTTACCTTCCTCTTTGAGAGAAATCTCTCCCTCTCTCTCTCTTCTTGAAGACTTCGTTTTCTCTCATCGATCTTCTCTTTCGATCAAAACACAGGAAAAGCTAAATTTCTTTCTTCAGATCGGAACCCTAATTGTTTTCTCCCTTCTCCTTCTTTCTACAATCCGCGACTTTTTTTTTTCTTTCTATTTATCATTTCTGATGAATTCTGGAATCCTTGTTATCCCCACGTAGCGCTAAAAACCCTAGCTCTCGAAGACCTTCGATTACTGCAGAAAACTATAATCCGTTCCATTCTATATCGATTTGAGGTTCTCCGATTCGAAGTTTTGATTAGTTGGGTGAGAATTGGGGGTTTCCTCAGAATCCGATACGAGATTAGCCTTCTGACTTTAGGATGAGCTAGTTTTTTGGTTTTTAGCTTGCAATTTATCAGTTCTGGGCAAAAATTTTAGAATAACAACTTAGATTTCTCGGCTCTGAAATCTTACTGTACATATAGCTAGATCGTGACGACCTGATGAAGTTGCTGGTGGTGAATCGTGAGGTTCATTGTTGAGTTTGAGATCCCAAAAATTTAGGCTGTTATATCGAATATCAAATTTCACGGTTTAACCAAATTGTAAGAAGATTTGCGTTTTGGGATATTTACCATAGACAACTACTATAGAGCTACTTGATTAAGGCGTTGAGAACATCTGAAGATATTGTGTATCGCCTGCCTTGTATAATGAGTATAGCAAATGAACAACAATTTGACATGGATCAACATGTCGAAACCAATGATGATTCGAGAAAGTAAGTTATGTAAATCATTTATTTTTTGGCTTCTCATTGTACATTTCAGCCACGGTTGTGATTGTTTTTCTTTTCACGTTGAATCAGGAAACCAAGAATTTCATACACGAGAAAGTTTCTTTTATCACTGAGCGTGAAAGACGTTTGCAAGAAGCTACCAAATCTGCCCACTGAATTTGATGAAGCAATGTTGCTGTGAGACTCTATTTGATATCAAATTTTAGTTTGTATTTCTAGACACTGTATAAGTGTGTTCAATCATTTTTTTTTTATCTGAGCAGTGACTTTGAAGATCCTTCACCTGAGCGAGCGAGAATTTCTGGCGACTTTTCGTCTCATGGTTTCAGACGTAATGACTATAGTTCATCTCCTCCCACCAGGGGTGAATTAAGTAGTAATTCTCGAGGCGTCCATGGAAGATGGGAAGGGCGTTCAGGTGGCTGGAGTGATAAAGATAGTGATTCACAGTCAGACCGGGACTCAGGTAGCCTGGGTTTATTCGTATCCATTCTTTACATGTTCTATGATGATGTTACTATAGTAGCAAGATGGACTAGTACTCTGAACAGTATCTTGTTGTCGTATTTGCTTAAAATACTCTTAGGAATGATTATTTTCTGCAAAAAAATGTGTTCATTACTATGATTCCATTTCTATCCAGCTGGCTGTTCAATATGTGTAAATGTAGATTTCCACTCTTTTACTAAAGCGAATGGCGTGAAGACTGCTTGCTAGTGACCATGAAAAGAAGGCCATATAGAAAAATTCTGGAATTTGGGTGTGTTATAGTTGATATTGAACTGTATATTTTGTTAGCAGAGTCTGGAAGGCGTTCTGGTATGCCATCTCGGAGGCCTTGGCAAGCACCTGAGCATGATGGACTTCTGGGGAAAGGTTCTTTTCCTAAGCCTTCCGGATTTGGTGCCGGAACATCTGCTCCCAGACCCCAATCTAATGATTCGTATCAGCTGAGTAAAACCAATGAACCTTACCATCCTCCTCGCCCATACAAGGTTAAGTACCCACTAATCTGCTGTGGTCATCTTGAATAGTCTCTAGTATTATTGATTGTTGAATACTGCTCCGTCACGTTGCTGGGTGTCATCAGCTGGTTCGTGAGGTATAAAAATGTTTCAATTAGTTAACAGCACAGATTCCTAAATCTCTCCTGTACATTTGTAGGCGCCACCTTACACTAGACGTGACACTAGAGACACATTCAATGATGAAACTTTTGGTTCTTCTGATTCTACAAATGAAGATAGAGCAGAAGAAGAAAGAAAAAGAAGAGGTACATGGGATCTGTTGACTTTAATCTGTCCCAAACTTAGCTCTCTGCCAGTTTGTAAACTTCTTACAATCTATCCATGCATTTCTTTTGGTGTCAATCTAAAATTGACATTCTCAACTCTCCGTCAGCTTCTTTTGAGTTGTTGAGGAAGGAACATCAGAAAGCATTCCAGGAGAGGCAAAAATTAAACCCAGAGTTGCGTAAAAGCGACTTTGATTTTACTGAACTTCTTGGGGAGCCCAAAGATGAAAAAGGGCGTCCAAGTAGAAGCGATGAAGTCAATACCACTCCAATAATTCCTGGTTCTAATAACACCTCTTTGCCTTCTCAAAGTAATGCACCCAGACCGCTTGTACCTCCTGGTTTTGCAAGCACAGTTTTGGAAAGAAAGCAAGGGGAAAAATCTCAAGTAAGTCGCTATCTTTCTGAGACCCTCATCCTAATATCTGTGTTCCATGTATTTTTCATTTTTGTTTGCATATTAACTCTTAACGTCCTAAGACTAGCGAAATCCCTGAAGAAGAATCAAAATAGAGGGTACTTTATGATACTATCGAATCTTCTCACAAATTTAAGGTATCAAATTTAGAAGTGGCTTTCTTATAAGATCCTCAGCAATCCATGAGAGTAAAGTCAAAAGGAAAAACTCATGCCTAGTTCAAGTGACAAGCTGAACATACTTTTTGGATTCTATCTTATAGAGGGTAAGTCGTGCAGTGTAGGGAGAGTAGACTAGTCTATTGCTAGAATTCCGAACAAGACGAAGAGTACAAGTAGTTGAATGCCCCCCTCTCTTCTCTAATAAACAAGCTAACTAGGAAAATAGAAATAAATACCTAACACGTACAAGCTCATAAAATCCTATGATACGAGCTGACACCTTCCCTCTTTCATATCATTGATATTATTTTCCATTGGATGTATGTGATCCAAGGCTGCTAATCAGTGAGGTTTGAAGTTTGAGTGTGGGGGCTCTTTTTCGTTTGGGTTATCTTTTCTTCGTAAATGTTTGTTTGAATGTATGCTCTGATTAGTATTTTGATTTTATAAGCATTATATTAGTCCATCCACTATCTTTCATCGCACCTGTTATTTACTGGTTATCACACCATTTGCAGATTGAAACTTCTCAATATGAGCGTAGTCCTTTAAATTCCAAAGGCAATAATATGGTGAATGGAACATCTATTAATACTGGGGACAAACCATCGGGAATTAAGATAGGCCTAAGTGATATGCTCATAGAAGGTGAAGATGTCCGTGTCTCTTCCACTGATGCAAGTGAACGGGCTGTTAATATCTCTTCATTACTAGGAATATCTACAGATGCAGTCAATAAGGATAAAAGTTTTGATAAACTTTCCTCCATCTCAACTCCTACTGAAATTCAAGGGTATCCTAGAGAAAGTGAACAAGCTAAAGTGACGTTGGACAAGAAGAAAAGCTTGGAGACTTCAGATGGGCCGTCAATTCTGGATAAGATATTCAACACGGCTATAAATTTGAATACTGATGACTCCTCTATGATTACTGAGGTGAGTTTTTTCTTATGTATTTCAGTTAGCTCGTGTATACCTTGAACTTAAAATTATACTCACATGATAGCTCTTCCACATGTGCTAATCCTCACGATTCTGCGATATCATATGCACTTTAGTTTTCCTCCAAATGATGCCTCTTTCTTTCTGATGTAGTTTCTCTAACGTCTAACCTGTCGTAAATGAAGCCTCTTCCTTTGTTTTGTATTGATCATGAAAAATGATAGACAACGTAGTTTGTCTTTTGGTCCATGTGTTTTACAAACAAAATGCTTTGACCTGAGGAAATGACTGTTTGTTTGTGACATGATATGGTACACATGATCATATACATGCATCATATGTTCCCTGTAGAATTCGAAGAATCTAATTTGACTTGACATTTGTGTACATCCTTGTAGAAAAATTACGAAAAAGTAGAAGAAACACGGATCCCTCAGACGGTTAAATCCTCCAAGTTCGCACATCTATTTCTTGAAGACGGTAAACCATTTACTGTTATGCTAGAATTGTAACGTTTTTCCATACAAAGAAAAAATCTAACATTGCTTTTTCTGGGTGCAGATAACAAGCCGGTCGAAGATCTCCCATCCAGCAGGCCACCAAGAGGCTTGCTGTCACTACTTCAAGGTGCCGATATATTGCAAACCTTTGACACAAAACATAAGGGTGAATTTTCAATGGATTTTCCTTTTCAAGGCCATGCCACTAAAAGCACTGATCTGTTAAGCAACTCTTCCACAAGTAAATCAGTAACAGCTGTTCCACCTGTTCTCACTTGTGAAGACCTTGAGCAATCTATTCTGTCAGAAGTCAGTGAAAGCTATCATCCTCCTCCCCCGCCAGTTCACAAAGACACGAGTGTTTCTTCGGTAAGTAAGACCAAACAACGGAAAACATCAGTTGATGACCAGGCTTCGCAGCACCTTCTTTCTCTATTACAGAGAGGTGCGGACCCAAAAAGTCAAGATACACAGCTATTCTCAGTTACAGAGAGTAGATCACCACCACCATCTCTGAAACCTACTACAGCTGGAGAGGCAGATCCAGGGAAGTCATTGACTCTTGAGAATCTTTTCGGGAGTGCTTTCATGAGTGAACTGCAGTCAATTGGAGATCCAGTCTCTGGAAAAGCTATGGTTTCTGATGCTCCTGGGGGGCCGCTTCGATCAGACAGGTCTATTGGTGAATTGGGCCAAAGAAACCAAATCAGACCTGACGGTCTCCCTGGAGGGCTACTAGGCCTTCCAGAAGACGGTAACTTACTTGCAGTTGGTGATCCTGCAAACCCACAAAAATACATGTCTTTTCCAGGATCTCATAATCAAGAGCCTGAAGTACCTTTCCACATCTCTGACAAGTTAGCTGCCTTAAACTCTGGTCCTAGGAACGAAAGACCAACAATGGGAGGTCAAGATGGTCCTTTTCTTCACCAGCTTCCCCAACAATATGCAACCGACCCCTCTTCTCATTTGAATGGTTCAGGCCCCGTATTCCATCCATTCGATTCACGACATGCTCATGCAAAACCACAGCTCGATTTCATGGGACCAGGAAGCATCATAGCTCAACATCATGATCCTCCACCAAATCACCGGTTTCCTGCAAACATGATTCATCGTCCACCTTTCCATCATACAACAGCCAGTGGACATCCCGAGTTTGATCGTCTTCCTCCACATATGATGCAGAAGATGCAGATGCATGACAACCTCCAACATCATCATCTAATGCAAGGATTCCCCGGTGGTGGTCCACAACACCATCACTCGCCTCATGTAAACAACCAAATGCCGGGTCTCATTCCCGAGTTAAATCCATCACAAGGCTTTCCCTTTGCCCATCGCCAGCCTAATTACGGTATGCCACCACCAGGTATAACATAAGATAACCAAATCCATTTTCTATTTTACCCGTATGACTTGCACTCATTTTTGGCCTTGGATTCAAGACCTTGTGCGGACTTGAGTCTGCTGCTCTAGGGACCCCGGTATGAATATCGGACAATAGATTTTGAGTATGCTCTCATTTTGTGGCTTTTCAGGTTCTCAAGTCAACAGAGGAGATCATCCAGCTTCACTGCAGACACTCTTGGGGATTCAGCAGCGGCTGGACCCATCCAAGCAGATACCGGCAATGGGTCAAGCCGGTGGTCCTAATCGTCAAGGTTCTATGAGTCATGAACTCGACCATGGGTTCGGCTACAGGTAACTGCTCTGGCCACAATCCTCTCTCTTAACACCCAAAGAGGTGTGTCTGCCTTACAGTGAGTTGCTTTGTGATGTGCAAGTAATCAAAATTACCATTTGTGATTTTTTTTATAAGGAAAAAAAAACAATCTTGCTATGAACTCTCGTTTCTCTTCCTGCTTGTGATATGTGGATGCTTTTAATTAACAGTGGTAGATTTTGGTGATCGTTTGAGTCCGTTATTTTGGCATACTTATTTTTTGTTTTTTGAAACCGTAGATCAAAAACGTGCGAGCCTATCAATGCTACACTGTTTTGAAAAGGAAAACAAATATTTCAACCATACAACGCGGAAATAAGAAAGCGTCTCCATTTGAATTCTCCGATTCCATGAACTTCTAAGCAAGGTTCCGAGTAAATTAAGAAAATGAACAAAAGGGTCCAGTGTTATTGCCCAGCTTTGGATCATTTACGCGTACTTCGACACAATTATAGGCTCGAATTTATGGCTTTTCAGAAAGTACTTGGAAAATAAATTTGGCCCAACAAAGC
The DNA here is from genome assembly GCA_963555745.1 of Cardamine flexuosa. Classification (NCBI taxonomy): domain Eukaryota; kingdom Viridiplantae; phylum Streptophyta; class Magnoliopsida; order Brassicales; family Brassicaceae; genus Cardamine; species Cardamine flexuosa. The sequence continues at coordinate 20,543,869 of OY743221.1, read as the reverse complement.
ATATTTTATATCCTAGGCCCATTTAAGCAAGTGCAGAAAATATTAAGGCCCAAGATATTGCCTAATCAAGAGGTTTGTAAATGTTATACCCCGTTTACGGTCAATTTAAGTCGCTTTTGAAAATATTAGAGGCCCATGAAGATATTTGTTAGAGCACCGTTTTAGTGGATTCGAATCAAAAATCCAAAAATCTTCGTCGGAAATCCTAGAGCAAATTAGTTGAGGGATAGTTATTAAAATTCTGACGCGCTTAGTTGTTTAAAGAATAATATAACCATATAAAAAAGCGTATTTCCAAAGGGGTTAACCTACAGACTTGAGGCGCGTTGAGATAACTCGCATATCATGCGCGTACGTATTTTACCAAGCGGAGTATCTGCGAGTGTGAGCTTTTTTTGTTTTAGGCCTGAGGCCCATTTTATAAAATATTATTCTCACATCTCTTGTCGATTTTAACCTTTTGTTTTTTTTTGTTTTTTTTTTTTTGCCAACATTTAACCTTCTTTCTCTTCAACATTTATTTTCAAAAACATTACTCCACTTTAATCTTAGTAATGTACGAATATTTTCCACTAAAATCAGATTTAACAAAAAAGAACAACAAAAGAATAAAATTACTCGCTTTTCTGTTGCTCTCTATGCTGCTACGTCAAAGAAGAAGTCATCGACAATTTCAACTATCTCTGGTGGGATTTCCGCCGGCTCTCTTGACCTCAAAGTCGAGCATCCAGTTGATTCCAGCATAGCTTTATCTCTGATTTCAGCAGATTTACCTCCCTCAGAGACATTGGGAACTGTGTCTCCTTCAAATCTGATCTCAATTTCAGAAGTTTATTCTCTGCAAGCTGATAATTCAGCTCCCACCTATACGGATTCTAAGGAAGAAAGGGTTGAGAATGGTGAAGCCTTGTCACCCGTGGGTCCCGTCCCTCAACAAGCAACTACTACAATACGTAAGTGGTCGAGTCTACTCAAGTATTCCTCCAGTCTTGAGGAACTTGGCACTCCAACAGAGCATATCACTGGAGTTCCATTTGTCCTCATTCCTGATGAGAATATCAAAGAAGCAAAAGAAGAATTCAAGGAATTCATTTTCGCTCAGTTCCAAGGTTCTCAACCTGATATGGGAAGAGTGATAGGTGTGGTCAATGCTCTCTGGGCAAGGAAAAGTCCTCGGATATTTGTGCATAGATTAGGTCCAAATTCTTATCTACTCAAAATCACAAACACACGCACAAGAGAGATCTTGCTAAGCCGTAATATGTGGAATATTGCAGGGTATTCGATGGTTGTTGAGCCATGGTCTCCGGATTTTAACCCGGAGGAGCCTCCAATAACTTCTGCTCCAGTTACTGTGGAGTTGAGAGGCGTTCCATATCTTCTCTTCAATCGTAAGAGCTTGAGCAGATTAGCAACAGCAGTGGGACAACCAATTTCTCTAGCGCAAGAAACAGAGAGGAAAGAAAACTTTGAAGTTGCTAAGGTAGTGGTTAGAGTTAACCTTACGAAAAAGCTTCCAACACGCATTGTTTCAGGCTTTAGTGATGGACGTGAAGTAGACATCACCGTGTCGTATCTTTGGCTTCCACCGAAGTGTGTTAATTGCAATGTGTATGGTCTTGATACTATTCAGTGTCGGCATGCGCCTCAACCTCAAATTTCCACCATGAGAAGTGCACGCTCAAGGAGCAGGCCCTCAAATAGACGCATGAGCAGGATATCTCGTGAAGGCAGGTCTAAGACTCCCAAATTTATTCAACGCTGGATTCCCCGTGAGGAGGTAAAGCTGATGAAATCACAGTGGGTGGTCAAAGATGTAGTCTCCGCATCGACTGAAAATCAGCAGGAAAGTACCTCAGTGCAGCCTAGCCTTCAAACTCAAGCTGACGGTATGGAAAATGCTGCGACTCTTCCATTGGTGGAAAATGCTGCGACTCTTCCATTGGTGGAAAATGCTGAGCCTCTTGCATTGGTGAAATCTTTAGTTCTCCCTTCTATTAAAGATGATATAACTGTTGAGGAGGGTTTTGTTGAGGTCGGTCTGGCTAGTAAGCTTCAGACGGCTGGAAAGCAGTTAGAAAATGGATCAGTAATCTCAGGTTCCACGAAGGGGACATATAAGCAAGGTAATAATCACGGGAAGGACAAATTGGAGGATGACAGACCCTTCATTTTGGTCACTCATCGGAAGCGTAGCCATAGGGCTACGATGACTTTTTAAACATCACTACGATGTATTTGGCATGGAACATAAGGGGACTTAATAGTCAACGAAGACAGACTTTTACCAAGGATTGGATTAATATTCATAGGCCACTTTTTGGAGCTTTTTCTGAAATACATATTCAACAAATAAACTCAAGGAGAATAACAAGTGGGATTCCTCATGGCTGGAATTATTACGGTAATTTTGAACACCATGACACGGCTAAGATTGTGGTAGTGTGGGATCCTACAGTGACTCTAACGGTCTACAAGGCATCAGCTCAAGTAGTTACATGCGGTATCTTTTTGGGGGCTGAGAATGTATCCTTCTCACCATGTCATTGACCATCCACAATACGCCGAATCTGTGAGACAAGCGTGGGATCAGGCACCAGTTCTGGGCTCTGCTCAATTTCGTCTTGTAAGAACTCTGAAATCATTGAAACCTACGCTGCGGAGGTTAAACAGAACTCATTTCAGCGGAATCACAGAGAGAGCTAAGGAGCAGGCAGCACGTCTGGCAGAGTTACAGAAGCAAATTCTCACTAGCCCTTTACAGTCCTTAGCAGCAAAAGAACATAGAGTGAGGCAAACATGGCAAACCCTAATCACGGCAGAGGAATAGTTCTTCAGGCAAAAATCTTGTGTTACTTGGATGCATCTGGGAGACCGCAATACAGCTTTTTCATAAAATGGCATCCCAAAAGAGTCACTAGAAATCATATTCACTTCCTAAGGGACCCAGGCGGAAGGAAAATTGGAAATGTATCTGACCTAAAATCTCATGCATCTCACTACTTCCAGGAGATCTTGGGACACACAGATCTCCCCATCTCCCCATGTTCCATCTCTCAACTTCAAGATCTTATCCCGTTTTAATGCTCTGAGTCACAGGTGCAGGAGTTACAGAAGCAAATATCTGAAGAGGAAGTTATGACTACTTTGTTTGCTTTGCCGCTAAACAAGTGTCCTGGCCCCGATGGCTATTCAGTTGAATTTTTTAGGGCCTCGTGGAGCACAGTGGGAACGTCAGTTGTGGCAGCGGTCCAGAAATTTTTCAGGAATGGGAGATTGCTCAAAGATCTTAATACACAATCATTGCGCTGATACCTAAAAACACGGAAGCATGTGCATTAGGTGATTACAGGCCAATTAGTTGCTGCAATGTTGTTTATAAAGTCATTTCTAAGATAATTGCCAACAGGATTAAGTCTCTCCTCCCTGTGTGTATATCTCCAAATCAGTCTGCATTTTTAAAGGGCAGAGCTCTAGGAGAGAATGTCCTACTAGCATCAGAGCTAATAAGGAGATATGAGAATGCCTCTTGTCCAAAAATCTGCATGTTGCAGGTTGATCTAAGGAAAGCGTTTGACACGGTCTCTTGGGATTTTGTGCTGAAACTATTAGAAGTTATGAATTTTCCTCCACTCTTTAGAACCTGGGTTAAAGAATGCATCTCAACTCCTCGGTTCTCTGTTGCGGTTAATGGCGAACTCGCTGGGTTCTTTGAAGGTAAGAATGGGCTCAGGCAAGGAGACTCAATCTCTCCATACCTTTTTATCATTGTCATGGAGGCTCTGTCAAAACTGCTGGATAATGTTGCTGCTCTGGGGTAAATCATCAAACACCCCCAATGTGCATCACCAAGTATTACTCATTTGCTATTCGCGGATGATCTATTGGTGTTTTCAGATGGGTCGCAAAAATCTCTTACAGGTATTGCAGAGGTATTGAGTAAGTTTAAGACATGGTGTGGTCTGGATATGAATGCAGGAAAATCAGGTATTTTCTTTGGAGGTTACACAGAAGTTGAAGCGGCTGAGTTAAGTGATATTAGTGGCGTCCAAATAGGGGTCTTTCCTACCAGATATCTGGGCTTTCCTCTGAGCACTAAGAGGCTTACTTTTGCCTCCTTGCAACCATTCTTAGAGAAGATAACAGGGAAAGTCCACTCGTGGACTACCAAGGTCCTCTCTTTTGCTGGAAAAATTCGACTAATATCTTCTGTAGTTTATGGGATGGTTAATTTCTGGAGTAGTGACTTCTCTTTTCCAAAACGTTTCTACTCCAAAGTAGATTCCATTTGGGCAGCGTTCCTCTAGAAAAATAGAAATTCTTCAGCGTTAGGAGCAAGGGTTGCATGGAAGGATGTTTGTAAGCCAAAGGAAGAAGGAGGGTTGGGTATTAGACTGTTGGAGGATTTTGAGATTGTGTTCAGGATGAAGCAGCTCTGGAACTTTTTCACAAATTTAGGGTCACTATGGGTGGCTTGGCTTAAAGCAAATATATTTGGGAGGAAAAACTTACTGGATGACAGAGATTACAAGTCGCTTATCTGGTCCGATAAAAATTTTGATTCTTCTTAAATCATGTCTATATGAATTTATGCGATGTGTGCTAGGGGATGGGAAAACTGCTTCTTTCTGGTTTGACGCTTGGAGCGAGCTAGGCCCGTTTTACTCCTACATTGGTGACGAGGGACCGCGACAGCTAAGGATCTCTAAGAGTGCTACTGCAGCGGCAGCGACTCGAAATGGGAATTGGGCTGTGCCACCGGCGCGGTCTGAATCAGCTCAAGCAATGCAAATCGAACTCACTTCTATCAGTCCTCCTAACGATGATAATGGACCTGATATGTACCTATGGAGAAACGCTGCAGGAAATTACACAGAATTCTTCTCTTCTAAGGCAACTTGAGAGCAAGTAAAGGATCAATCACCATCTCTTCCATGGACGGAGGTCATCTGGTTTAAGGAAGCAGTTCCGCGATACTCTTTCTTTGCATGGCTTGCGAAGCTTGGTCGTCTGCCAACTCGAGACAGATTAAGGTCTTGGGGTATGGATGTTCCACATTTATGTGTCCTCTGCTCTACAGGAACTGAGATTCATTCACATTTTTTATTTGAATGCACATACTCCACTCAAGTTTGGTTACCATTAGCATCACGAATCATACACTCTCCTCCTTCAAGCTTGGCAGCGGCATGTGATTGGAATCTCTACCCAATTTCAGCGTCAATCACTATCAGGAATTATCATAAAGCTCTTTCTACAGTCTGCTGTATATCTGCTTTGGAAGGAAAGAAATTCAAGAATCTTCTCTTCTAACTCCACCCATGCAGCTTCTATTCGCATCGTTTTGGATTGAGGTATCAGGAATCGCCTTCTATCTTTTCCGACACCAAACTCGCACACACCATCTTTCCTTAAAGTTTATTTTGGTTGTGTTTCTTATCCGTTGTAAATTTTTTGGCTCTATCTTCGTCGTTTCATTAGTTAGCTTTGTCTATTTACTGCTAATGTAGTTTGTAATTCAAAAAAACAGAAAAAACAAAAAATGGTATAAAATCTTAAACATTAAAACCGAAAAAAAAAATTACTCAATTTTATTTAAATAGTGATTTAAATAAATTGCACCCTATATTACATGAGTACTTCACAATGTATTGATGTGAGAAGTGGAAAAAAACAACTTCAAACCGAAGATTTACATTGTTTATTATGTAAATCATCCTTTGAGTATACCATTACATAAAATAGAGAATAAAATCTACCATATCTTTTCTTTCAACCTCTTGGCACTCGCACTCGCACTCGAGAACATCTGCTGCTGACTGCAAAACCAATATTACAGTCTCTTAATTCTTCAGACACTCTAAGGTCTTAATTTAAGACCTCTTCAAATTGATCCAAACTCACTTGAAGCTAACTCTGACCTTAAGTATATATATATATACATATACTTCTGCAAAACCCTCTATGAAACTATACACACGTAAACAAGACAGGACAAACAAGTGCGCTTAACCACGACTTACAGAGACGTAAAAACCAGTACTCAGTAGCCATCGATGAGTCCCTGTGATTGCTTCTGCTCGGCTAGATCCAAAGAATGCATACATTGGACGAGTGTCTCTTGCTCTCACATAAGGTACATTGTTGTTTGTTCCTCGTATCTATTTCAAAGCTTTAGCGCTGTATGATGAGATCAACCTCCTCTGCATATCACAGCACCAAATAAGTAAATACGAAATCACTCAAGTACCCACCAAGAAAATATTAATCTTACAGCCAAGACGAGTGGCAGTGAATTGAAGTATGACACTACTTACTTGTTCTGCAAACTCAGGACTAGTCAGATTTACAGAGAGGTTTCTCATAAGTAAAAGCACCTGATGTACCAAAAAGAAAAAAATATATTAAATACAGTAAGCTTCTCTGTTTTGTAATAAAGATTGAAGTTTTGAATAACGACTCTGAGTAGAGACTGAGGTTGATTACACGTCTCATACCGTTTCCATATCTATTGGATCCATCTGCTTTAATTTTTGGAGGTGACCTGTTTTGTTGGGATCAAAGACACTTCCAATGAAGCTATAGACTTCAGCAAAATTGGGCATCGCTGCAATTAAACCCCCACCAAAACAAGCGTAAATCTTAAGGCTGTATGATAGAGAAACAAATAATGTCATACGAAAACAAGTATTTACCTCTATGTGGCTTTTCACAACTTTCTTCATCATTTTGCATTGTCACTGCTCTAACCCTCCGTGTATCATCCCTACTACAGCGATTATATGGGAGAGCCGTGGCCAACACTCCAGGTTCCTCTACAAACACGAATTCATTACACTACATTGTTAACATCATTCACAGATACAACTAACTCAAACCATGATGAAACCTTGTAGATTTACCTTCAACCACCGGTTTCGGCAGATTTGTTGAATCATGATTCCAAGAAGAAGAGCTAGATGCACAGACAGCGTTGTTTCCCAGCAATGACTGCGACTCAGAGTTGTACAAGTAACCAGGTTCAAGCAACGGTGCGTTCGAAGATGGAACATGGGACATTAAAGCAACTGAAGCAAAACAAATCATCAGAAAAAATTATTAAAAACAAATAACCAAAGAAGAAGGTGAGTACGAAGATTGAAATTCACCATTTTTAGGAGCCTTTTGAGGATAAGGATGACTTGCTTTCCTCTTAGGTCGAGGAGGTGGAAGATGTTCGTTAGCACCACTCTTCTGAACTTTGAGAAAATACTTCTGCGCGTGGCTTCGTATCTGCCATTACTCAAAACATCAACACATACATCACAATGATTCTGAAAACAGAGGATTCAATTCAACAGAGAACATACTAAGATTCTTCAATTTACCTGGACTACTGTTTTTGATCCAACGAATGCTTCTATTTTCTTCCAATCTCGATCGAATCTGTAATCAATTTGACCAATTTCGAATTTAGTTTCATACGAAAACACAATCGATTGAAAAGTAAAACAGAGCTAAATTCGAAAACGTACAAGTGAAGAGCTTCTAGAAATTTATCGTGTTCTTGCTCAGTCCAGTTCTCTCTCGACTTTTTGATCGTGTATGGCTTCCGAATCTTCATCGTCGGATCCTCAGAATACGACATCGTATTGGTCCGTCCGGTCACCGGCGCCGTCGAATTAAGACCAGGTAAACTCATATTCACGGGATCGAAAAATAGAAAACCCTGAGGAGGTCTAGGTCTAGGGTTTATAGACACCATAGAGCTCGAAAATCGCAATTGGCTTTTTGCGATTCAGATTCGTTTTGGGATAAAAAGTTCGGTACAGCTTTTTTGCGTTTCTCAATTCTTCTTCAGGTCCTTTCACTTTCACATCACAAAAAAGATTTGACTTTGACAAGTTTTTTTGTGGCTTATAAATGAATAGAGGGGTATAAACGTAACTTTAACAACTTTTCCCTAACACGTGTTAGGATCTCGTTGTTCTAGTAAGATTTACATCCCACTATCACTGACGCCGTTATATGAAGGTGTCGCGTGACGACGATCTTGAAGACTGAGAAACTCACGTTTTAAGGCCGTTAAATGCTTCGAGCATTATCATCACGATTTGTCTATTATGCAGTAACGTGTACATCTTAGCTAATCTAGCAAACCCATTTTTAAAGTTCACTGATATCATCATTTTTAATTTAACGATTAAAATTAATTTAATTTTTAATCATATAATCGTTGTTTATTTCAAATAAAATATTCATTTAATCAAAATATTTATTATAAATTCATTGAATCACAAAATTTATTCCGAAACAATACAACTGTTCCATTTTATCAAATTTATATCTTTTAATTTTTTTTAAACCAACACTTTTTCCATTGATTTTATTTTTACTCCATTTTTGTCTAATTTAAACAAAATAACTCTGTTTTTGTGAAAAAAATTTTCCCTCTTGCAATAAATATGATTATTAACTGAGTTTATAACGAGAATAAATCTGATTTTCAACTGAGTTTATACTCAAAACTAATTGATATTCATTTCATTATTTATGTCTAGTTCGTATCGTCCATGGAATTCTATCATCAAACCAGCAATTTAATCTAACTGATATTCATTTTATTATTTGTGTTTGGTTCGTTATCCTCCAGAGAATTCTGTCATCAAACCAATAAATTATTATTCAACCCATTTTTAGAATTCTGATGTCATCGTTTTTAATTTAACGGTTAAAATTTGTTTGATTTTTAATCTTATGATTGTTGTTTATTCTAAGTAAAAGATTAATTGAATCAGAAAATTTATTATAAATTCATTGAATCACAATATTTATCCCGAAACAATACAAATGTTCCATTTTCTCCTATTTACATCCTTTAATTTTTTTAAAACCAACACTTTATCCAATGATTTTCTTTTTACTCCATTTTTGTCTCATTTAAACAAAATAACGCTTATCTGTATATAATCATGAATCTCGTTCAGATTTGTTACTTTTCTGCTGTTTGGTTTTCTCTTTATCTAATGAAAACGCTCTGTTCTTCCACAAAACATCTCAAACTCACAACAACAATGAATAACAACGTTGAGGAATTCCCCGTTCCCATCACTTTGTGTGCTCAAGCCTCTCAATCCGTGCAATTCAGTCTGGTTAGACCTGCAAATCCACGACGCCAAAACTTAAGGGCCATCACTCATTTTTTCCCTAAGTTATGGGGAATGGACAACATCGTCACTGGTCGGGTCGTTGAACATGGACGTGCTCAATTCCTTTTTCCGTCTAATGAAGCGATGAATTTGGTGATTCGTAGGGGACCTTGGAGTTTCAATCACTGGATGGTGGCGATGGCCCCTTGGCATCTCAATGTCCCTAATGAGAACCCAATAATGGTCAATTTATGGGTTCAAATTAAGGATATTTCATTGCAATATCTCTCGGTTCAAACGGTGAATTTCATCGCAGAGACTTTAGGCATCATTTCCGTCCACGCAACTGTGTGTGTATCCGCTGGCCGTTGTATCAACCACTGGTTTTTCAACGCAACTTTCAGTTTGGTCTTGATTCGGCAACGGTAACGTTTCATTATGAGAGGCTGTGTAACCATTGCTTTCGCTTTAAGTTGCTACAACATGATGTGTCTGAATGTGAGGTTCCTGAAGAAGACGCGGCTAATGGTCATCAAGATCCCGAATCCGACGATGAAATGCTGGAAGATCTTAACCTCTCAACTGCCAACAATGGACGTTTGCAACTAACTATTGGTGCTAATCCTTCCAATCCATCATCAACACGTTAAGTTCCACGGCTGTCTGCACATTCGTTCCAGTGTGATCGAGATGTATCATCTTTGATGATAAACTTTGATGGTCGCCAAGTCTACGTTTCTGATTTGCGGGGATTCTTTCACCAGTTTACATCCATCGCGGACCCTACTGAGGCTGAAGCAAGGCGTCGTAGGATCTTGATTGATCTTGAACACCTTGATGCTTATATTGTCCAAGAAATTGTGAGACAACTTGGATATGCACCAGACTATCCCATCAAATGACGAAGAATACGGGATTTGGAGCCTTCATCGTCTACTTATGATTCTTTCAGAGGTGTGGTGGGCCCGATACCGCCTCCGGTTCCATTGGTCCGATCTTTGGTCAAAGCTTGAACAAATGTCAGTTTCAAGGGATGAGGCTTGGCTAATAATGGGAGATTTCAATCAGATTTTGAATAATTCAGAGAAAATTGGTGGTAATGTTCGGAATGATGGAACATTTCGGGATGTTAATCATTTTGTTGATACATGTGATATGTTTGATCTCAAACATATAGGGAATAAGTTTAGCTGGAGTGGTCAGAGAAGTGTGGTATTCGATCAAAGGAATTATTTCAGTGTTGCTTGGACAAAGCAATGGGCAACTCCGAATGGCTTTCTAAATATCCGGCATCGTCTGTCCAATTTTTGGAACCAATAGAGTCAGATCATCGTCCACAAATAATTATGTACTTACTGAAACAAGGGTCAAACGTGGTCAATTCTACTATGACAAACGATTGTTTGACCGTGAAGGTTCTAAAGAAGTTGTACAGTCCGAATGGAGAAGTCAGTCACCACGTTCTCGATTATCAACAAGAATCAAATGAGTTTTTATTTGCATGTAACAGACGCCATAATCCAACAAACACTGCTACTGAAATATGCCAGTTAAAAGAAGATCAGGAGAACGTATTTGTACAACAAAATCCAAATTTTTCGTATATTAAAGAGATCAAGCGGCTCCTCAGTAATGTGTATCATAAGGAAGAAATCTTTTGGAAACAGAAATGCCGAAACCAATGGTTGGTAGAAGGGGATAGAAATACTAAATTTTTCTATGGATGTGCTAAAACAAGGAAAGCTAGAAATCGTATTGTCTCTCTACAAGATTCTTATGGTCTTGAGCACACGGTGAGGAAAATATCTCTATGGTGGCAACAGAATATTTCCAGCAGCTATTTCAGAGTTCTAGTTCAGTAGAATGGGGATCTTTTTCGATAATATTTCCAGACCCGTCTCTTCTCTTATCAACGACACTATTACTCGAGATGTTACTGATGAAGAAATTAGTAAAGCAGCTTTGGAAATTAATGGAGATAAAGCACCAGGGCCTGATGGCATGACTAGACATTTCTATCATCAATTCTGGCCTACAATTGGTGAAGCAATTATCAAGGAAGTCAAGGAGTTTTTTGATACTGGAATAATGCCTCAACCACTCAACCACACACATATATGTTTGCTTCCTAAGCTTTAAGGCCCGCGGAAGATGAATGATTACCGCCCAATAACTTTGACTAATGCTTCGTATATGATTATTTCGAAGGTCCTTACTAAGAGATTGAAATCGGTGCTACCACAGATCATTTCTCCAGAGCAAACAGCTTTTGTTCCTGGTAGACATATTACAGATAATGTTTATTGGCTCATGAGTTAATACACTCACTCAAGGTTCAAAAACACCAATCAAAGTCATATATGGCGGTAAAAACATATATAAGCAAAGCTTACGATCGGGTTGAATGAATTTTTTTAGAAAAGGCTATGTCTACATTGGGGTTTAATGAGCGATGGATTGGATGAATAATGGCATGTGTCCGCTCTGTAACGTACTCAGTGTTGGTTAATGGAAGCCCATATGGGGAAGTACTTCCGCATCAAGGGATCCATCAAGGTGACCCCATTTCACCATATCTTTTTCTGTTTTGTGCGGAAATGCTTACCCAGAAGATTTGTCATAAGGAACAAGTCAAAAATATCAAAGGATTATCTATCAGCAACCTTGGTTCCCGTATTAGCCACTTACTTTTTGCCGATGATTCTCTATTTTTCTGCCAAGCTAATAAAAGGAACTGTGAGGCATTAGCAAGAACTCTCACCACTTATGAAAGTATGTCAGGTCAACAGGTTAATTTCGATAAATCATCAATTACTTTTGGAGCACGAGTACCTGTGACAAAACAGCAGTCTCTCAAACATATTCTCAAAATAAATGGAGAAGGCGGCTGTGGTAAATATTTAGGCTTACCAGAAGAATTTTCAAGGAAAAAAGCTCAAATGTTTGAATACATAGTGAAAAAAGTGAAGGAGAGGACGCAAAACTGGAATAATATATTTCTATCGGAAGCGGGTAAAGAAGTACTGCTCAAATCTATTGCCCTTGCAATGCCGACTTATGCTATGAGTTGTTTTAAGCTTCCTATTACTATCTGTGATGAGATAGATTCAGTTCTTTCTCAATTTTGGTGGGGTTCAAATGAAGTCAAACGGCGCATAGCTTGGGTGGGTTGGAAAAAATTAAGTCTACCTAAAAAAGAAGGCGGCGCATAGCTTGGACATTGAAAAGTTTAATGATTCATTACTCGCAAAACAAGCATGGCGTCTACTGAAAGAACCTGAGTGTTTGTTAGCCAAGGTACTTAAAAGTTGCTACTATTCAGATTCAAATATTCAACAGGCAGGCCTTGGTGTGAAACCGTCGCATGGGTGGTGGTCTATTTTATTTGGAAGGGATTTATTGTTGAATAGCCTCCGATACCAAATCGGAAGCCACAGTAATATTAATCCTATTCATGATAAGTGGATTCCGACATATCTTTTGCGAGTATTAGACAACTTCGAGGGTCCTCCGAACATAACCATTGCGGACTTAAGGAAGTCTAATGGATCTCAATGGGATTGACAAAAGATAGTGATTAGTTATCAGCAGAAGATGCGGACTTAGTTCGGAGGATATATATTCCTCAACATTATTATGAGGACAAATTGATTTGGCACTACACTAAAGATGATAATTATAGTGTTATGTCTGGCTATTGGCTTTCAAACCATATACCAGAAACAACCAGATTGTCTACTGTTCCACCAAAAGGATGTCCTATTCTAGAGACAAGAATTTGGAAAACTACTATTCCTCCTAAACTAAAACATTTTATGTGGCGCGTTCTATCATTGGCTATTAGTTCAGGTTCAGAATTGTGTCAAAGAGGTATACCGAGGGATTCCACTTGTCAAAGGTGTCACCAACAAGAAGAAACGATTAACCACCTTGTATTTCAATGCCCTTATGCTTCACTCACTTGGGAAAATTCTGGTCATCCGATTACTTCGTCACTGGATATGTCAAATGATTTGGAGGATAATATTGCCGCCTTATTATCAGCTTGGGAAACAAGTCAATCAGAAGAACAACAACATCTTCCTTTTTGGCTAATTTGGCACATTAGTTGGGAACCAGAATCTATTCTTCGTAAGGCAAAGGATGATGTAATGGAATGGACAGCAGTGAAGACAAACTTTCACAACCAATGTCAACATCACTCCAATCTTGGTGAAAATAATCGATCTCGTTGGAGCCCTCCTCCTTTAGGAACGGTAAAAATCAATTTTGATGGTAGCTGCAATTATCAAACTGGTCGCATTGGAGCAGGATGGATTATTCATGGTGCAAATGGAAATTACTACTCATCCGGTAATGCCCAACTATTTCAAGCTTCTTCTCCATTGGAAGCGGAAGGCCTAGCATTATTATATGCATTACAAGCAACTTGAATTCAAGGATATAGTTGCATTATAATGGAAGGAGACTGCAAGATATTATTTGATATTCTCAACTATAAACTTTCCTTTATATTGATGGAGCACTCATTACGGATATCCGCAGCTGGGCGGATCGTTTCTTGGAAATCATATTTTCTGTTATTTCAAGAGATTGCAATAGTGTGGCAGATAGATTAGCAAAATCTGCTTATGATCAAAATGTATCTCTCAAGTTTTTGTATTTCCTCCTTATTGTATTCGGAGGCTGTTGTAAAACGATTTGTTAAGTTATCTAATAAAACAAGACGATAAAAAAAAAAATAACTTTGCTTATGTGAAATTCTTTTTTCCCTCTCGCAACAAATATGATTTTTATCTGAGTTTATAGAGAGAATAACTCTGATTTTTAATTGAGTTTATACTCAAACCTAATTGATATTCATTTCATTATTTGTGTCTTATTCGTTATCGCCCAGAGAATTCTGTCATCAAACCAGCAAATTATTATTCAGTTTCACTAGTATGTCTATTTGTCCTTCTCTCGATTCATATGTAAATGTATTGTTAAATATCTATAGATGTAGATCTATATATAGTAGCAAACCCCATTTTTAGAGTTTGCTGATGTCATCATTTTTATTCTAATGGTTAAAATTTGTTTGACTTTTAATCCTATTGTTGTTGTTTTATTCTAAGTAAAAGATTCATTGAATCAAAAAATTTATTATAAACTCATTGAATCACAAAGTTTATTCCAAAGCAATACAACTGTTTCATTTTTTCCTATTTGCATCCAAAACCAACATTTTTTCCAAATGATTTCATTTTTTCTCCACTTTTGTCTCATTTAAACAAAATAACTCTGCAATAAATCTGATTTTTAAGTGAGTTTTTAGAGAGAATAAATCTGAATTTTAACAAAGATTATACTCAAACTTAATTGATATTCATTTCATTATTTGTGTCTGGTTTGTTATCGCCCAGAGAATTCTGTCATCAAACCAGAAATTTAACCTAATTGATATTCATTTCATTATTTGTGTTTAGTTCATTATCGCCCAGAGAATTCTGTCATCAAACCAGCAAATTATTATTCCATTTCATTAGTCTATATGTTCTTCTCTCAACTCATCTATAAATGTATTGTTAAATATCTCTAGATGTGATACAGTACACTAATAGTTTATTCGGAAATTTGTGTTCAATATATATTATTCATGTCATATAGAACTTGCACCGTAAATTTAGTTTACATATTGTTAATTTTTTTTTTTGTTAGTGCTATATAGAACTTGCACGTAAGTTTATATAGTAAATCTTTTTTTTGCTAGAAAACAATTTCAAACACTTATAATGTTCATCCATTTACCCAAATTGATATTTTTGTATGATCATGATCTACTTATAACAACTAAGAGAAATATAGACCATGCATAAAACTCCTATCAAATTTGAAAATATTTTCAAATCAGTTTTGATTTATATATTAGGAATATTTTGTTTGCAAACCATCATGTTTAACTCCACTCATATATTTGGATAGAAAATGAAAATAGATGTGGTCTTTGATCTATAAAAATGACATATATATTGTGAATGAAAAATAGACACTACATACAGTCTACAGTTAAAGCAATTTTCTAAATTTAATCCGTGACTAATAATCAAAGGAAATAAAAACCATAATTGAAGAGTAGATAAGAAAATATGATATATATTTATTTTACCAACCTTAGAAAACTCTCATCCAAACTTCATAATTTATTATGTCAAATGTATAAGCCAAAAATAACAAATTTTAATTGTTTTGACAGGTTTGGTGCAGATTTCCTTAATATCTATAAACCAATCATGAACTATAACAAGCATAATTGTGATAATGTTGTACTACCACAATTTTATAACAAACATGGTAAAAAAACTGTTTAGAAGCGATTCTTATTATTTAATGACATTTTGTTTATTCTTTCTTTGATGAGTTTCATACAAATTTTGTAGGAAATTGTGTATATGTTAGTTCACATGCCTCCGTAAAATTCTTATTTGCTTCCATCCATTTAGTAAGCATTGTTTCAGTTGGATCACATCTTTTTTTTTTACATTTTGTTAAGGATGGTGATCAACAAATTAATTTTTTTTACTAACAAATTATTCTGTTGTTTATTCGCTATTGTGTTTGTTGTTTGGTTTATTATAATTGATTTTTGTTTTATAACATTGTTAATATAATAATAACATTGTGGCAATTTTTTCAGTTTGCTATTAGTTTCAAATCAATTTTAAATGAATCTTCATTGCGTTTCTCTTTACTTTATTTAAGAACATTTCCAATCACACTCTATTTTCTTATCTAAATTTTATAACAGAGTAAAAGATTCTCCAACCTCACTCTATATCTTACTCTAAATAGAATTTTAAAAAATTTAATCTATATTTGGAGTAATCATATTCTTTATTTTATTATAGAGTAATTTTTTTTGTTATTTATAAAATACTCCTTTAACTTTATATGTTTTTGTCTTATATTTAAACAATATTATTAAACAATTTTTAGTTATATAATTAGATAAATACTGGTAATAAATTAAAAGTAACTATATAATTAAAATTGTAAAATATAACAATAAATTTTATTTATTAGAAACACAATAACATAATCAAAATTTTATAATAAATACTAAAATTAAATAAAAGTAACATAAATTAAACATAACACTATAAAACGATATTTGTTTAATATATATAATTCTTCCACCGTGATATCGCGGGGGTCCTTATCCTAGTATTTTTAATAGAAAACTGAAAATTTAGTAGTAGGAGGTTTTTTAAAAAATCTAATGTTTTCTATAAAAAAAATTTAATTTGTATAATGTTTTGTTTATTATTTTTCAAAGTTCATATGTTTACGTTTTTGTATATTTAACTAAATTGTTTTCGATTGGAATATTAACTAAAACCTTTTTAGAAGAATTATGTTACATCTCTATCATAAATATTGTACTAACCTGTTTTTTCTTCTTACCACAAATAGGGGTAATATCCACCGTTCTGCTATATTTACAACGACGACGGTCCCAAGTGTTTATCATCCACAAAAAGAAGTTACATTAGAAAACAAAGAAACAGTAAAAAAATGTGAATGATAAATCAGAGTCGATATGCTAAGCTAAGCACATTACGATTCTCAAACAGATGTCCAAAAGTTAACGACTAGGTTTCCCAAAATAGTGTTCGATCTGCAAACAACCTTGAGAAGACGAACCACTTGATTTACTTCCAAGCTTGAATCTCTTACCACTTCCTGAGCTTACATTGGTGTTCTATGCAATACAACACAGACATCAACAGATTAGGTAAGGAAAATTGCTTAATAGTGTAGAGATTGCGAGAACATAATGAGTAGGAAAATATTAAGTTTATGGAAACTAATGGATAAGAAGAAGAAGTATAACTCACAGAAATTTGGGGTTTAGATCTCAGCACTTTGATTCTTCCACCTTTACCATCAGGTCCAATAGAGATCAGATCATCTTTGCTTGGAACAGAAACTCCTAGTAATGAAGAAGTTGCTTCATTTCTTTCTCCATGTTTGTTCCATCTACCAAGGTTTCGATTTGTTCCACTTGACATCCAAATGTCTTTACCACCTGCATTTGAGTTTTGGACAAAATCTTCAAAATCTACTACACTAAATCGAAACTTGAAATGATGATGTAAAACAAAAGTACCATTGCTACAAGCTGAGTCTGTTCTGATGTTGAACTTTATATTCTTGACTAAGGGATTATCACATTTCTCTTCAACTATATTATCTGAAATTCTGATGCCAGAAATGGTGGTTTCAGGAACATCATCATCTACATCGATAACCGAATCTGTTCTGCTAATGAAGGAGCCTTCTCTTCCCTTTAAGCATGATCTGTGATTAGTGAAGTCATCGTTTTTCTCTGATTTACCAAGTGGTGTAGAGATTTTCTCCATTGTATTGTCTGATGGAAACATTCTGAAAGAAGCCAAGCTCTCGGTTGCAAGCTTGGAAACTTCTTTGTCACTACAATTCTTTGAAGCTTTTATATCCCTTAGAGCTCTGTTATCTCTCTCTTCACTTATCATGTCAAGTTCCCTCACTCGCTTCTGCTCAAAGAAGAAAGATGATAAGAACCTTATAGATAGATAGAAGACACAAACAAGAACGAGTGGAAACACCAAAAGTACACACCTTTAACTTATCTATCTTTTCCAAAGCTTTTTCAAGTTTCTCAGAAGATCGAGCTTCACCTCTGCCTAGCTGATTGCACTTGGCCAGCAATTCCTTATAACTCCTGTCAGAAGATAAATATGCAACAATGTTTTGTATTAGAGACTTCATTAAAGAAATATAGAAGAACCGTTCCTCAACTTCTTGACCCTATCTACTTTACTATATGCTATGTACCAACCGATTTCGGATAACCAAGGACTTGACTAGTGTGTCTATTGTATCTTTTGTCTTAGCGTTATTCCCCAACATAGCTAGCTTCAGAACATCATCTTCCTCCAAACTTAGATCAGAAACCCTGGATACAAAACAAGATCATAGAGTCAGAAAGGTTTTACCAAATGATTGAATGATTATATCATAATCTGAATACATTAAAAGAACTTTTCACACAATTTAAGCGCTGCGAGCTCCTGGGCAAGAGCCATAGTTCTCTCATGTAGCTTAGCACACTGAGAACTAAGCTGAACACATTCCTGTAACAAACAAACAAAAACTCATCACAAAATTCTACTAGAAAGCAGAAGCATCTGAATCTGAGGATATAGAGTTTAATTTAACCTCAGATTTTAGTTTAAGCAAGTGCTGTGTCGCTAATATTTCTTGCAAAGCCTCCCACTTTTTTACTTTGTTCTCCTTCAATTGTTCATTACATTGATGCAACTGAAAAAAAAAACAAATCCAAAATTTCAATTAAAAAAAAACAATATTTTTGACGATTATAATCAAACGAATGAACAAATTACCTTATCGGAGATTTCAGCATTTTCCGTTTTCTTAACCTCGAGAGCCGAAGAGAGATTATGAATCTTCCCTTCAAGACGCTTCACTTCTCCTCTCAACAACGCCGGATCTTCCTCGATTTCAACAACCTTCTCCGATGAATTCGAATCGATTTGATTCCCAGCCGATTGAAAGTAAAGTCGGCAAGGATCTTTAAGAAGGCATTTCTGTTTGCAAATCGGACAATTTCGCTTGTTCGTATTGGGACAGTACTCAAACCATTGCTGCAAACTAGGATTTCCGCAAAATCGATTAGCACATAAATCTAAAATATTCCGGAGATAAGAAACTATTTTAAAAGATCTCTCTTTTGATTGTGATGTACTAACCATAGTTCGTGAAAGACGTGGCCACAAGCGGAGATCGCTTGCAGATGTTCAGCCACCGGTTTGAGATCTTCGTAGCAGATTGAACAAATTGCATTCCCCGCCGCGTTTTCGCCGGCCATTTCTCCGGTAAATTACGACTAGTCAGTTCCGACAGGTTCAGTCGCAATTTTTTCTCGAGAAAATCAATAGGAAAATATCAGGAAAAAAAAAACATGGCGCGGGGTGAAAGTTGAAATTTTTCTGAGGAAGCGCGCAAATTTGTGTAATGAACGCACGTGTAAGTCGCGTGATCGAAGCCAAAATGGCTTTTATAAGCCCAATATTTTAAAACTAGCGGCCCATTAAGCCCAGTTTTTGCCCAGTTTACTAGTATTGATATATTTTAATAAATAAGTACTCGTTTATAATTCTTCCCACTAATTGGGGTTTACCAACTTTAACTTTGCTTAAAATGTATCAGTTGTGTGAGTTGTCGAACAATCAGAGTGACTACCAACAAAACTAAATAAATCATTAGAGATCAAATTTAAAAAATTCGTTAGTCAAACACAATGTTTAAATTAATATTGACTTTTCTCGGTTTTAGTTGTATTTTATTATAATTATTAGTATAAAGCTAACAAAATTAGGAAAGCAAATGCGTGGGTCCACGCGCTTTGATACTATGCCTCGTGCAGCCCACTTGTAGCATTTCTTCTAAAAAAATCCGTCCTCTAAGGTTTCACGTGGCTCATGCACCCTGACTGGGTCAGACGAATCTCGGCCGTTGGATGAGTTGAAGCAAAGAAAAGCTTAAAGTTAGGATATGACCGTCGGATAAATGACCAAAAGGATGGGATAGCTCTAAGCCGTACGATTGACTCCAGAGAGGAATCAACATCACGAGGCGAGAGATAATGGTAACGGCATAAAAGCATTTGCGACTGTGGGACCCACAAGCCAGCTGTAGCACTTCCACCTCATCTTATCTTTGGAGACGCTTACTCGCCGTGTGAACCGTTGATCTAAGAAATAGTCAACCTTTTCACTCGCGGATATCATGCGCTCTCTCCAGTTGGCACGTGTGTCACAGTCTGCTACACTGGTAAATTCTTTTTCTTTATCATACCAACATAAAAACTAAATATTTTTAAAAATAATTTACCTAAGAAATTTTAAAAAACTATCACTAAAATCGATTATTTTACTTGAATGTTTCATTTATTTTTCTTAGTGAAATTTTAATAAATTTATGTCATCCTATATTTTGTGTATGAATTCTTCCCATTTTGTAGTTATTATAAAAGATGTCTCGAAAATTATAGCATCTGATCAGTAATGTGATAGCTAAATAGGTAATTTCATATTTATTTTAGTTGTTGAGGTTACCAAACAAAAACTATTGAATCAAACTGAAGACTGGATGGATTAGGTAACTGATTATCGAATTAACAAAACATTTTTTTTCTACAACCATTTACATATGTGCTTTGTTGTTATTCTTAAAAGGTATTGAATGTTACAACAGTAACCCATGTATCGAGTATGTGGCATCAACTATGGTGCTAAGTGACAATCACTATCTTTCTAATTCTATCTATATACTTTTTAGTATGCATTGATAGATATCTTAAAAAGAAAAAATTAAATGGAATACATATGTTATCCATGAATGATATTTTAAATATCAGCTGCTTGGTTGTATAGTGTAATTTCGAAAGTTCACAATGGTCTGGAAAGGGATAAAACTCAACTTTTATTCTTATCCCCTCAATTTTATTTTTTCCTAACTATTTTCCAAGTCCATAATCATAGGTGTAAAAAAGTAGTAGTAAAAGATTTTAAGCTTTTTTTACTTCTTGTGCGCATCGATAAAAAAGTAGGCACTACTACGAAAGTATGGTTTCCCACTATTTAATCAATCAAAGCTGCTCAAAAGCGCGTGTGAGAGAGACGCGTGGAAATGTCTAAGGAGTGTGAGGTTGACAAAAGATAAATTTATAGATTATTCAAAGCCTTTGACAAACTATGAAAGTCAACCAAATACAAGAAACCGGAAACCACTTATGGTATTAGTCTCCAACACTAGGCGACAAAGACAGGATAAGCATCGAGATACCCATCTCCAAGCACATAATTTTATCTCTCTTTAGATTTGTTAAAAAAAGCCAAAGAGACAATTCCCCTCTCTACATTTAAATATATAAAATACGTATTATATCTCGACATATACACGCATTGTGATTCCGACAGTGCTCATCTTTTCAAAGTGTGTTCATACTTATTTGCTTTTAAAACAAGATTTAGTTCTCTTTAATCAAGTTTCATTCTAATCACAAAGTATACATTTTTTGACCAAATGATTTCAGTAAACCCATGTTAAAATAAACCCAAAAAAATTGAAAATTTGCAACGAGATTCTTGCAACAAAATGGGATCGGTTTTGATAGGATTCCGAATTCATCTTATGATCCAAAGACATTTGCTAGTTATTAGTTTTGAGCAATCGTCACATGTTTATAAATAATTACTAGTTTTTGTAGACACAACAATATATCACAAGTTCATAATTTCATGTTTTATTATATATACAAATGATTCTCAGTATGTCTACCAAGTAGCCCCTAATACCAAGTAAGTACACAATTTTAATTTAGTTTTTTTAAAATTGTTAGTATAGTCACACAATATATTCTAAGCTCATTAACTTAGAAAGCTCTTTAATTTTCCATTTAAAATAGCAAAGATCTCTATCAACTAATAAATTAATCTACGCGAGCTATATAAATGGTTCACAACTTCACATGTGGAATAATTGCAATGTCAAAAAAAAGAGAACAAAACAAAATTGTATTTTACACTGTATTTTACCAAAAATAATACAATATTTATATCCTTCATTTTTTTTTTTCAACCCTTTTAATTTTCCTCCTCTCAGTCTCTTTATAAACATATCTCTCTACCCTTCAAAAGTCAGCGCTCTCTTTTGTCTCCTCTGCTTTTTCTCTCTTCCCTCTGAGATTCTCAGAAGCTTTTGTCTCCTCCCCTGAGAAACCAAAATCAATGGCCGACGATTGGGATCTCCACGCCGTAGTCAGAGGTTGCTGCTCAGCCGTAAGCTCATCAGCAACCACCACAAACACCGTCTTTTCCGGTGGTGTTTCATCTCATACGAACCCAATATTCACCGTGCAAAGACAGAGTAATAATGCTGTTTCCTTCGGTGAGATTCGAGATCTCTACACGCCGTTCAAACAAGAATCAAATGGCTCTGTTGTCTCTTCGTTTTCTTGTCTAAATTACCCAGAAGAACCCATTAAAGCTCAGAACCAGAAACGTCCTCTTTCGCTCTCTGCTTCTACCGGTAGCGTCACTAGCAAACCCACTGGCTCCAATACTTCTAGATCCAAAAGAAGGTTCGATTTTTCACCAAAAAAATTAAAACTTTTGTCAAACCCATCAAGATTTTTTTT
Source organism: Cardamine flexuosa (assembly GCA_963555745.1). Classification (NCBI taxonomy): domain Eukaryota; kingdom Viridiplantae; phylum Streptophyta; class Magnoliopsida; order Brassicales; family Brassicaceae; genus Cardamine; species Cardamine flexuosa. Next base: position 20,521,498 of record OY743221.1, on the reverse strand, counting down.
AAAAATTGCGTCTTTTTTGTTGAACCCATCAAATTTTGTCTCAATTTTGTCGAACCCATAAAAGTGAATTGGGAAAATTTCGAATTTTTGTGTTATATATGTAGATGGGCTAAAAAGTCTCTGTTTCATTGTTGCTTGTTGCAGAAAGATACAGCATAAGAAAGTGTGCCATGTAGCAGCAGAGGCTTTAAACTCCGATGTCTGGGCGTGGCGAAAGTACGGACAAAAACCCATCAAAGGTTCACCATATCCAAGGTATTAATTTTTACCAAAATTTAAAAATAAAAAGATTTAAATCTTTACCCAAAAATTCATTTATTGACTTATAAATGTATGTATTCTTTCAAGACAAAAGAACTTGTCTGTTTTTGTGATTCGATTTTTGCTAATTTATTTTATTTTCATAAAAAAAAAACAGAGGATATTACAGATGTAGTACATCAAAAGGATGTTTAGCCCGTAAACAAGTGGAGCGAAATAGATCCGACCCGGCAATGTTCATCGTTACTTACACGGCGGAGCACAATCATCCAGCTCCTACTCACCGTAATTCTCTAGCCGGAAGTACACGTCAGAAAACATCTGACCAGCCGACGACTAAATCACCGACGACAACGATTGCTACGTATTCATCGTCTCCGGTGACGTCAGCCGACGAATTTGTTTTGCCTGTGGAGGATTTAGCGGTGGGAGATATCGACGGAGATGAGGATCTGTTATCTTTGTCGGATACGGTGGTGAGCGAGGATTTCTTCGATGGATTAGAGGAATTCGCCGCCGGAGATAGCTTTTCCGGGAACTCAGCTCCGGCGAGTTTTGATCTATCTTGGGTTGTAAACAGTGCCGCCACGACCACTGGTGGAATATGATTAGACAACGAATGGCTTAGAATACTCTTTTTAGGAAAGATATAGGATTAAGGAATTATTCTCGGATTATATGTAAAAATAGGAAAAAAAGAGTTATTCTTTGTTACTTTTTCTGGGTTTTTTTTTCTTTCCATTGTTTCTAAATATCTTAGAAAATTTTAATTGTATATTCATTAAGCCCCATATTCGTAACCGAATTCTATCATATTATTATTGAGATGAAGAATAATAGTTAGATTCTTGTCGCAAAAAAAAGAAGAAGAAGATTAGTTAATTTAATTTTAAATTCCATCAACCTTATAGTTTTTTTTTGGTTTTAAAAATCTGAGAATTGACACTAATAATTTGGGAATAATTAATTTAGCAGTTAGTACGGTATATTATTGTCAGTTCAAAATAAAATGCCTGACACTATCACTATATTTAATGGTAATAATGTTCTCATTACTAATTTCCGAAGAAAACTTTATATTTTTCATTAAATGCTAAACATGGCACATGATATATTTTTGGGCAAGGCATGGGCAAAAAACAACGTCCATGGTACTGCTTTTAACCTTTAACGAGTCTGGGCTGAGTGTTGGCCCAATTTGCAGACCCACAATTAAAATACCACCACTATGTTCTGATGACGCATCAATCAATAATCCATCTTCTGCGTACCGCAATGCAGGTGATTAAAGCTCCCGAAAGCGGATGGGCGACGCTCGAGTCTCGAGATACGACGAATATGGTCCGTCCAGTCTCATTTTATTCGCTTCCTTTTAAAACATTTTTTTATATTCCGATTATTTTGATATTTTTAATTTAGTTTTAACTCGAACTTGCTAAGTTGGTATAAATGTCATGGTAAATCCTTGCTCAAAGATTAGACGTATAGCCAATTCGAAGTACTATTATTATCTAGTACATCATCTTAATTAGCATTAAAAAAATCTCTAGCCATTTTGGCTATAGCATCGACACATGAGTTGATGTGTCTACTCATATGAACAGAACATGATTGATGGATTCCTCAGCTTAACATCTGTAACATATTGTATCTTAATAACTTTGGTAAATCTATTATATTTTTTACCTTTACAGTTGTGTTGACGTGCCAAATGATATGTCTTTGCAAAGGACAGTGCAATAGCCAATAGAGGAGATAACAGTAAGTTTTTTTACTCGTTTCTTTTTGAATATGATAATATAAGTTTAAATGAAGTTTGTGCTTAACGCAAATAATATAATAAGCTAATTTTAATAATGTGGTTCAAATGCTTGGGATCCATAGTATTCGGCTTTCTCATTATCTTGCTTTTAAAGAATTCCGTTTAAAATATTGATATCCACCTTAAATTCTGCAACCTTTTTAGGGTTTTTGCCTTATAGCATCGTGGGATTTCCTAAAAAACTTCAGAAATCTCCATGTGCATTCTAAGCTTGTGGTTTAAGTATGTTGAATTTTAGGTAATTTCCTAAGGATTAAACTAATTCCCACTAATCCCTAGGTATAAACTGCAAAATACATAAAGATGAAGCTAGAGTTCATAACTTCACCTTTGCAACTTGATCTTGATTATTTTTCTTTTACTACTCATTTTAAGAAAGACAAAACAAGATGGTGTTAGTTCATGTTCTTGTTGTATCCACTTAAAATGGGAAGATGTTAACACATGTTTGCTAATGTTTTTCAAGATTTGTTTGATTTTATGTTTGAACAGAGCTTGAAGAATGGGGAAGACGAGTGTATTATCGAAGATTAAAGCTTTCAATGGTATCAATAGACCCATCTACGTATTGGCTGGTTTGGCTTTTCTTATCTCAGTAGCTACATTAGCTAAATTCAACTTCATCACACCACTACGCTTCTCTGATCGGTTCTGTAACTATCACGGAACCTTTGAAGGTGACAACTACAATAATATCGGAAGCCAAATGAGAAAAACAATCGAAACTGCAATCTTTAAAATCCACCAAGAAATGGATGATCTCAAGGCTTTAGAAGCTAATTCATCAGCTTCTGGATCCATGTTTAGGCATGTAGCGTTTCTTGCTGATGTTCTTTCTCTGGTTCAATCAGTTCATGTGGAATTGCCTTCGTTTGAAGAAAGATTCGTAGCGGATCATCCGTTGAAGCAGCAGAACGGTGACCCTGGCGAGCATTTCATGAGAGAAGAGATCAAGAAGTACATAAAGATCAAACCTAACCGGCTTGGGAAGCAGAATTTCATGGGAGCTAATGGAACATTTACATCGATAGGACACGCTTGCTTCGCGATGAAGAAAGATCTTGAAGAGTACATGGATTACGATGTAGGAGAAATCTGTAATGATGATTGGAGATTAGGTCAAAAGCTTATGGTTCACGGATGCGATCCGCTGCCAAGAAGACGATGCTTCTCCCGTGCGCCGCAGTTATATTACAAACCGTTTCCGATCAACGAGTCTTTATGGAAGCTTCCTGATAATCGGAATGTGAGATGGGGACAGTATAAGTGCAAGAACTTTACTTGTCTTGCAAGCAACACAACAGCTCGTAAAGGGTTTTTCAAATGCACTGATTGCTTTAACCTCACGCATCACGAATCGCCAAGATGGGTTAACCGAGGCGAAATCGATCTTGAGACAAACCAAACCGCGGATTTCTCTATACAAGAAGTACTCGAGATTAAACCGGGAGAGATTAGAATCGGTTTAGATTTCAGCATTGGTACAGGAACTTTTGCAGCGAGGATGAAGGAAAATAACGTTACTATTGTATCAGCAACAATCAACGTTGGTGCTCCATTCAACGAGATGATCGCGTTACGCGGTTTAGTCCCGTTGTATTTAACCGTGAACCAACGGTTACCGTTCTTCGATAGCACGCTTGATATGATTCACACGACGAGGTTTCTTGATGGATGGATTGATCTAATACTCCTTGATTTCGTGCTGTATGATTGGGACAGGGTTTTAAGACCAGGTGGGTTGTTGTGGATCGATGGTTTCTTTTGTCTGAAAGCGGATTTGAGTGATTATACGGAAGCGTTTAAAGCGTTGAGGTATAGGAGACATAAGTGGGTTGTGGTGCCTAAAAGAGATAAAGATGAAAAAGAAGTTTTCTTCTCTGCTGTGTTAGAGAAACCTCCAAGACCCTTTAGATGATTTAATCTTTGCACAGTCTTTGTGTTTACTATTATTGTCTTTGTAATAATATTATATAGAAAAAAAACCAAAATTTCTCAAAATAAAAGAAGATGTATTTTAACTATATGTTCCAATTTTACTTGTATAAATTCAGAGAACTCTCATATAAAAGCTTTATTTTTCTGCCAAAAAATAAAAGAAAGCTATACACTACTATAGGCAACTCGGAATCGTACGATACGACGGCGTTACGTCGAAAGCTTAGTTTATGTAACTCTCTAACGAAGAAGAGGGTTCCCTATTCTTTTATAAAATAATCTCAGCCGAACCACTAGGTTCGGGACTCAACGAACAACTAGGTTCGGACCGGTGAATGCGCGGTATATAAACGACTTTGTCTCTGTATTTCTCGATTTCGTTACGTGGGAGACATTGTAAATCGGAGAATGGAGAAGGAGCAGCTAGAGATCGTCGGACCAAGGGAGGAGCCATTGATGTCAAACATCGAACCAGAAGAGATGGATGACCTGGATTCGCTTTCTTCATCAGATAGTGATTGCGAGAAACCAGATTCCCCTGTTCCCATCCATGCTCCGATCTACCGTATGTTTGGCAGAGAACGACCAATCCACATGGTTCTCGGCGGAGGTAAACGTATGGAACACGTATCCCTACACTCATTCTTCCATTTTCATTGATCTCACTGTTTGGTTTGGTTCAATGATAACCGCATTTAGGGTCTCAAAATTAGATTGATAATGTGACCTAATCACTTAATGGTTTGTGTAATTTGTTGAAGCTGCTGATGTTTTGCTATGGAGGGACAAGAAGGTCACTGTAGGATTACTCAGTGCAGTGACTGTGATCTGGCTTTTGTTTGGATTTGGTGGTTGTCGTCTTCTCACTTGTCTTTGTCGTGGCTCCATACTTTTTCTGCTTCTTTCATTCCTCTGGTCCAATGCCCTTAACAAGTAAAGATGATATTTTTAGTTACTTCTTTGCCTCATATCGCTGATGAAATATGTTCATTGTTTGCTAATATTACAATTATTTATAGATGTCCAGAGAACATAATAGAGATTTACATTCCTGAGAAGCCATTACTCGTAGCTGCTTCGTCTTTGACTTTTGAGCTTAACTGTGCTTTAGCAACCTTAAGGAGCATTGCCTTAGAGAGAGACATCAAGAACTTTGTTATGGTACTTATTTAGTTTCTCATTTTTTTTTTTGGTATCTGAAATTTTCAGATTAATGGACTTTTATTTTTGGTTATGAAACAAAGGCACTCATAGGACTCTGGGTTGTATCGATCATAGGAAGCTGGTTCAGCTTCTTGTCATTGCTTTACATCTGTAAGTACACAACTTGTTCTCATACTCATATACTTATCTAAGGATTATGTCTTGGCCTAATTATAATATACTAAACCAACAGGTTTTGTTCTAATTCACACGGTGCCAATGCTTTATGAGAAGTATGAAGATGATATTGATCCAATTGCCGAGAAGGCTGTGATTGAGATGAAGAAGCAGTTCAAAGTTTTTGAAGCCAAGTTTTTAAGTAAGATCCATCATCATTAGCCAAAACAACAACTCAAAATTGAATTAGATTCGATTAAATCATTTATTTATTCTTTTTTTGGGTCCAAAACGTTTCGAGTCATTCCTCTGTTCATGTGGTTTTATTTTGGTTACTTGCTACTCAAGCCATCTAAGTTTTTTTCACAAATGTATTACTCTGTCTATAACAACAAAAAATAGTATGTATTCGGATGAATGAACCAAGCAGATCCAACAAATAAAGCATACTTTTTAAAGCTTTATTTCAATATTATAAGCCCATTTAACACCGACAGGCCCAAACAATACTCTTCCTTCCCAATCTCCATTGTTTCCTTCTGTTTTGAGATCTCCCTCCACGCCATATATCATCAGATCTACACTTCCACTAAAAATTTTCCAGAATTCCAAAATTCTTCTCTGTATATTTTTTCTCATTCGAATTCGTATAAACTTGTGAATTAAAACGAAAACCATTATCTCCAATTAGCTAACAAAAAAATGGCGCAGCAACATTTTCTTCACCAGCGTCCAATCCAAAACCCATTCACAAACCCATTCTCTTCATCTCCTCTTTCTAATTCTCCAATCTCAAATCGTCCAATCTCTCTTCTCAGCCGCAACGGTCTTCTCCTCCTTCTCGCTCTCCTCGTTATCCTCGGCGTATTCTTACCCTGGGCAGGATCTCCCTTATTCCCGTTTCCAAACATAACCTCTTCTTCTTCGCAATCCAAATGGCGCGACTATTCTCTCGCTGAAGCCGTCAAATTCACAGCTAAGAACGGCACTGTTATCGTCTGCATCGTGAGCTATCCTTACTTGCCTTTTCTCAACAACTGGTTAATTAGTGTTTCTAGACAGAATCATCAAAATCAAGTCCTCGTCATCGCTGAAGATTACGCTACTCTCTACAAGGTTAACGAGAAATGGCCTGGTCACGCCGTTCTCATTCCTCCGGCGTTAGATTCTCAGACCGCACACAAATTTGGTTCCCAGGTATAAAAATCTCTCCACAGAGTTTTCATCTTCTCAATCCAATTTCATCTCTAACTTGATTCAGTTAGATCTTAGATGTTCTCTGATTAGCTAGTTTAGTGTCACTAAGGTTTTGATTTCGAGCTGTGTTTTGGTACATTCATGGCTGATCCTACGAATAAGTAAAGATGGTGAACTTGTAATTCAATTTGGCTGATCACACTGGGCTGTGTTTTTGGATTAGGGTTTCTTCAATTTCACAGCTCGGAGGCCGCAACATCTATTGCACATTGTGGAGCTAGGTTACAATGTTATGTACAACGATGTTGATATGGTTTGGTTGCAAGATCCGTTTAAGTATTTGGAAGGAAGTCATGACGCATACTTCATGGATGATATGATTACAGTATGTAAATTCAAACATCTCCTTTATATTGATGGGCGTCGAATTATTATTGTATTTATTATTTATCTTGTTGAATATGGTGGCCAGATTAAGCCTTTGAATCATTCTCATGATTTGCCACCTCCGGGGAAAAAAGGGAGGCCTTATATTTGTAGCTGTATGATTTTCTTGCGTCCTACTAATGGCGCAAAACTTCTCATGAAGAAATGGATTGAGGAATTAAAAGACCAACCTTGGTCCAGAGCTAAGAAAGCTAATGATCAGCCTGGTTTTAACTGGGCACTTCTCAAAACAGCTCATCAGGTACTATTATCTTCCTTGTTCCACTGTAACTTTCTGTAAAATCTCAAAAGACTGAATCTTTTAGTATGAGCCTCTTCTACAACCTACGAATGTTCAGTTACGATTTTGTTTCAATCTCAAAGGTAATTTCATTTGTTGTGCCAGGTGGATCTCTACTTGCTTCCGCAGGCAGCTTTCCCAACGGGAGGATTGTATTTCAAGAACGCAACATGGGTTAAAGAGACAAAAGGAAAACATGTCATCATCCACAATAACTACATTGTAGGTTTTGAAAAGAAGATCAAACGTTTCCGTGACTTTGGTCTATGGCTAGTCGATGATCATGCTCAAGAGTCTCCATTAGGGAAACTAGAGTAAATTCTTATGGCTAAAAAGATTGGTCCTTTCTCTCCATTTCTGTCTTTTTTGTTGTTGTTGGGATTTTCAGGCTGGGGCAAAGGAAGAAAAGATCCAGTGAGTACATTCTTTTACTTTTTTTGGTCTTCAAATTTATGTGAAAGAGGTTAGAGTTGTTAATATGGCTAATTCAATATGACTCTTGAGTTTTTGGTAATGTTGGAGTGCTATAATTGGCATTGAGTCTGACTATTCTATTTCTATGATTACTTCATTCAAGTCATATTGAATTAGTATCATAATTTCTGGCATCTGGGTAATAACAAAACTGTGACATGTAACAAAAATCCTAGATCTGACATAATTAATTTGACACAAATATGAAGTATTGAAAATGATTTTTATAACGAGTTCTAGCAATATCTGGTGAAAAAAGAGAGAATGAGTTTAAAACTTTTAAATTGACGACAAAAAAAAAAAAAAAAAAAACTTTTAATATATGCATTGACAGCTAGCATATGATATGAGGGTCCACTTGATTAATATATGCATTTATTTAAATTATAGTTGGATGTTTATTTCCACACTTTACAACATGTGACTAATTTTTCAATTTAGATTTTTTGGAGGATGCTGCTTATGTAAGATTTACCGGAAATGAAAAACATTTTCTAAATTAAATGATCAGAATCGGAGCTATAAATAGTTCTTGACGTCCAATGCCTGCCTGGTCAGTGGTCACTAGACCTTTTCATTAGTGTGTTAACAAAAACTATTTATTTCCAGAACTGATATTATTTTATGCATTTATTTATTGATTTGTTCTAACTATTTATGTATCTGAATATAGACGATAGTCCAATAGGATTTTCAAAAATTAATGGTTTCTATTTAAGTCTATTATCTCATTAAATTATGCGTGTAAGTTGTAACATAAGAACAGAATAATTGTAAAATATTTCCCTTAGTTAGGCAATTATATAAAATAAATCCCATACTTAAAGAGGATAATATATTTTTGAGTCCAAATTTGATCTATGTGATAAGAAAGAAAAATGGGAAATGAAAGAAAATAAACCGAAAAAAAGAAGAAGAAGAGAAATTAGAAAGACAGAGAAGCAAAGATTCTTGCCCCCCTTCGAATCCGCAGCTTCGAAAGCGAAGATCGGATTTGTGAATTCGCAGAGACTTCTCCATTGGTTCTTCTGCCATTGACGCCCAAAGCAAGAGTTTTCTCTCTCTTCTTCTTTTTGCTTTTTTACTAAGCTCACAAGAATCTACGCATCTGTACTTGTGCTGCTGCTGATGTTCTCACCACACGCTTTGTTTTGAGATTCATCGAATCTAATTGAAAATTTTAGGTGAGGATTGAGTTCGTTTAGCTTCTGGTAGGTTACATTTTCTTGGTTTGAGATTTCGAATTCTCGCCGGAGTTGCATGTGAGAAAATTAGTATATTAAACAATGGGTTCTCTGGAATCTGGGATTCCGGCGAAGAGAGATAACGGCGGGAGAGGAGGAAGACACCAACAACAACAACATTTCTTGCAGAGAAACAGATCGATGCTCTCCAGATTCTTGCTATGGAAGAGACTCGATTACTTCCAATGGATTTGCACAATCGGTGTATTCTTCTTCTTCGTTGTGTTATTTCAGATGTTTTTGCCAGGTCTTGTGATTGATAAATCGGATAAACCATGGAGTAGTAAAGAGATTTTGCCACCTGATTTGATTGTTTTCAAGGAGAAAGGGTTTTTTGATTTCGGTGATGATGTTAGATTTGAGCCTACCAAGCTTCTGATGAAATACCAAAGAGAAGCTAATAACGGTTTCAATTTCACTTCATCTTCTCTCAATACAACTCTGCAGCGTTTTGGATTTAGAAAGCCTAAGCTAGCTATGGTCAGTTACTTAAAAAGATTTAGAAATTGAATTGTTTCTATCCATTTGTGGTTGGTCTTATTGAGATCTGATTACTGCATTGTGGTTTTATTATCTTCTTTAGGTTTTTGCCGATTTGTTAGCTGATCCAGAGCAGGTGTTAATGGTGTCTCTCTCCATGGCACTGCAAGAGATTGGCTATGCAATTGAGGTATAGATTTTCTGCGTCTTTATAGGTTTCTTGTTGCTCTTTTGTTTACTCACTTATATGAAACCTCAAACTTGTCTTGGTAGGTTTACTCACTTAAAGACGGTCCAGTGAATAGTATTTGGCAGAAAATGGGAGTTCCGGTCACAATACTCGAGACTCACCATGCATCGAGTTGTGTTATCGATTGGCTATCGTATGTACTGCATTTCCTCCCTACATTTGCATTGGCTAGTGATTAGTGAAGCAGAACTTGGAACTAATCTTGAGGCTATGTTTAATTTTAATGTATTCATGTGATTCTGTTTAATTGGATAATGTGGATCTGAGGTTAAGCCAATGCATTATGGGTTATTTTCTTCTATTATTATAGTGCAAGCTTAGTTGACTTGACTTGGTCAATGTGATGATTTCTGATCATTGAATAATTTTCTTTGCTCTTATCTTGAAGCTATGATGGCATAATTGTAAACTCTCCCCGAGCTAGAAGCATGTTTACTTGGTAAGATTTTTTCACATACCTCTAGTTTTCATTTTATAGAAATGAAAATTTATATAATGTATATACACAGCTTTCCTCCAAAAATTTTATTGTTTAAATTATTGTTATTCTTTGACAGCTTCTTGCAAGAACCTTTCAAATCTTTGCCTCTTGTTTGGGTCATCAATGAAGAAACTCTTGCTGTTCGGTCTAGACAGTACAACTCGACAGGGCAGACTGAACTCCTCACGGATTGGAAAAAGATTTTCAGCCGAGCATCGGTAGTAGTCTTCCATAACTATCTTCATCCGGTAATGTTTATGATTAGAAGCACAGAGTAAATTATTTTTGTTTCTGCTTTGAAATAGGTTATTTAGAGTAGTTTTGGATAATAATCTTGTTTCATTGCTTCATGCAGATTCTCTACTCCGAGTTTGATGCTGGCAACTTTTATGTTATTCCCGGATCTCCTGAAGAAGTATGGAAAGCAAAGAATCTGGAGTTGACACAGAAAGATGACGTGGTCATTTCCATTGTGGGAAGTCAATTCTTGTACAAGGGTCAATGGCTAGAACATGCCTTGCTTCTGCAAGCTCTGCAGCCGTTATTTTCAGGCTATTACCAAGAAAGTCATAAGTCCCGTCTCAAGATCATAGTTTTAGGTGGAGAGTCAGCTTCCAACTACAGTGTAGCTATTGAGGTATAACAAGGTCTGCTTTGCAATTGGTGAAATGTTTGTAGCTTTTAAAGATAGAGATTACAAAATCATTAACCTTGTTTCCTGGTTTGTTTTGAATTCTTAGACAATATCCCAGAACTTGACATATCCAAAAGATGTTGTGAAGCATGTAAGCGTTGCGGGGAATGTTGATAAGATACTTCAAAGTTCTGATCTTGTTATATACGGATCATTTCTTGAGGAGCAGTCTTTTCCTGAAATTTTAATGACGGCCATGTCCTTGGGAAAACCTATAGTTGCACCAGACCTCTCCAACATCAGAAAATATGTATGCTCCTTCTTCCTTTGCTCGTGTTCTTGATGGAAATGTGTTGTGGCATGTTCTCTGTCCATGTGGCGGCTTACTGACTGTATTGGTAATATTAAATAGGTCGATGACAGGGTTACTGGGTATCTTTTCCCCAAGCAGAATCTTAAGGTTCTATCAGAGATTGTACTTGAAGTGATTACAGAAGGGAAAATATCTCCATTGGCTCAGAAGATTGCCATGATGGGGAAAACAACTGCTAAAAATATGATGGCTCGGGAAACCATAGAAGGTTATGTGGCTCTACTAGAGAATATTATCAAGTTTTCTTCAGAAGTTGCTTCTCCTAAGGATGTACAAGAAGTTCCTCCAAAAGTAAGAGAAGAGTGGAATTGGCATCCGTTTGAAGCTTATCTGGATAAATCGCCTGATGATAGAACAGCAAGAAGCTATGGGTTTCTAGCGAAGTTTGAGAGACATTGGAATCATACCCCAGGAGAGGCTTTGAGATTTGGGACTGTTAATGATGATTCATTCGTGTATGAAATTTGGGAAGAAGAGAGATATCTTCAAATGCTGAATAGTAAAAAAAGACGAGAAGACGAGGAGGTATGCATTTCAGATGGAAATTCTTGAAATAACGTTCTCCATTTCCTACATGTCAATTGATTTTTTTGTTTGTGTGCAGCTGAAAGGCAGAGCCTTGCAGTATCATGGGACATGGGAGGAAGTATATAAAAGCGCTAAGAGGGCAGACCGAAGTAAGAATGATCTACATGAGAGAGATGAAGGGGAGCTGCTAAGAACTGGACAGCCTCTATGCATATATGAACCCTATTTTGGCGAAGGAACCTGGTCTTTTCTACATCAATATCCCCTTTATCGTGGGGTCGGCCTGGTGAGTTCTCATGTGCAATATATTGTTTTCTGAACCATAAAGATTATCCAAAAGAGGGAAGTTTTTTTCTCAAGTGATGTGAATGCACCATATTGCAGTCAGTCAAAGGACGGAGACCTAGGATGGATGATATCGATGCATCATCACGTCTTCCGCTTTTCAACAACCCATACTATCGCGATGCTCTTGGTGACTTTGGAGCATTTTTTGCAATTTCAAACAAGATTGATCGTTTGCACAAGAATTCATGGATAGGGTTCCAGTCGTGGAGAGCGACTGCTAGGAAGGTACATATCTTTCTTTGCTATAATAGAATGCTGTGTCCATTAATAATAATATTACTAGTTGTGATGTAACTTGGTACCCGAAAACAGGAATCTTTATCCAAGACTGCTGAGAACGCATTACTTAATGCTATACAAACACGGAAACACGGAGATGCCTTATATTTTTGGGTTCGCATGGACAAAGATCCGAGAAATCCTCTGAAGAAACCCTTTTGGTCGTTTTGTGACGCCATAAATGCTGGGAATTGCAGGTAAAACACTATAGATTCTCAAAGTAAAGGTTTATAACAATGTTTTGAGACTCGGCTTATTTACCTGACACTTGCCAATTTATGTGCTTGGATCAAGGTTTGCTTACAACGAAACTTTGAGGAAAATGTATGGTATCAAGAATTTGGACTCATTGCCACCAATGCCTGAGGATGGGGATACATGGTCTGTGATGCAGAGCTGGGCATTGCCAACAAGATCCTTCTTAGAGTTTGTTATGTTCTCAAGGTACTTGCTTGCTATTACCCATTGGTTGTCTCAATCTGAGCCTCACTCCAAAAGAATACTTAAAGAGTGTTTCTCTCTTATTTATAGGATGTTCGTAGATTCATTGGATGCACAGATATATGAAGAACATCATCGAACAAGCCGGTGCTATCTAAGTTTAACCAAAGTACCAAACATTTCCCCCCCTTCTGCCAAATTTGAATCCATTTGGGTTTGGCTTTGATAGTAATATGTTCAATTTCTCACAGGACAAGCATTGCTATTCGCGGTTGCTAGAGCTTCTGGTGAATGTATGGGCTTACCACAGCGCGAGACACATTGTCTACATAGATCCCGGGACTGGTTTGATGCAGGAGCAACACAAACAGAGGAACCGGCGAGGGCAAATGTGGGTGAAGTGGTTCGATTATGCAACTCTGAAAACAATGGACGAGGATCTTGCTGAAGAAGCAGACTCAGACCGTCGTGTGGGTCACTGGCTATGGCCATGGACTGGTGAGATTGTGTGGCGTGGTTCATTAGAGAAAGAGAAGCAAAGGAAGAATGCAGAGAAAGAAGAGAAGAAGAAGAAAAGTCGAGATAAGCTAAATAGAATGAGAAGTCGAAATAGTCGCCAGAAAGTGATTGGAAAATATGTAAAACCGCCACCGGAGAACGAAACTGCTACCGGAAACGGAAACGGAAACTCCACTTTGTTAAACGTAGACGCATAAAAACCAAATTAAAAATTCTTCTTTTTATTTTTTGATAGGTCATAAGATTTGTTTCATTCATTGTTTTTTTTGGAAAGATTATTGTATAAAAGGTCTCAAGTCTCAATCATTTTATTTCTCTCGCCTCTCTTCGATTTAACCGACGGCTTTTAACTCTCCGGCGGTGAGCTTCACTGTTAACACACAAAGAAAGAGAGAGATGGAGGAGACGCACGTTCTTGAGATCAATCTCATCTCCGCGCAAGGACTTAAAGAGCCGACGGGAAAGCTCCGGCGATTGCAGACTTACGCATCTGTCTGGGTTGATTCATCCAACAAGCTCCGGACTCGGATTGATCGGATCGGCGCTGAGAATCCGATCTGGAACGACAAATTCGTTTTCCAGGTCTCTCCGGATTTCCTCTCTAGAGAAACTTCTGGCGTTTCAATCGAGATCTATGCCGTTGGTTACTTGCGTGATCATCTGATCGGAACTGTACGCTTTCTCGTGAGTAACTTCCTCCCAACCGCCGCCGTGAAAGTTCCGTCTCTCGTCGCGCTTCAGATCCGTCGTCCTTCTGGAAAGTTCCACGGCGTTCTTAACATCGCAGCTATGGTGCTCGACGCTTCTGAACTCCCGGCTGATTTCTTCAAGTCCGTTCAAGAGATCCGTCGGAGTCGAAGAATGAGAAAATCTAGATCTGCGGTTAGCTCGTCGGAGAACGGTCTCGTTGATGACGCTGGGAGTTCGAAAGAGAATTCGGTTTGCGGATCGGTGAATTTCTCCGACGACGGTACGGACTCGACGGCTTCTTCTCCCCTGCCGTCGCCTCTGAGAGACTGGAACGCAGTTCGAAATTTGGCGGGAAAGAATCACGTGCGATCGTCATCGGACGGCGCAGGATTTATGTGCTGTTTCTTGATGAAATCGTCGGGAGTGTTACCAGGAAGATAAATGATGGACGGCTGAGATCTGTTATCTGAATTCCCACGGTTCAAAATATCCGTTGGTTTCTAAACCATAGGTCTTCGCCACGTGTATGCATCTCTATCAGCGGTTATGATCTCCCATAACAGATTCTGAAGTTTTTGAATTTTCTTTTAATTTTTGTTGCTGAAAAACACTATTCATTTTTTTTGTGAACGCATAAAGCAATGCAGAAGTGAAACAAAAACGCGGGAATTCGTTAATGAAGTTAGGAGATAATAGTTGGTTTAACGGCTGGATTAGTTAAAACCATCGATTCTTCCTACCAGAAAAAACAAAATCATCTTTTATAAGAAAAAATCTTTCGAATTTCTCTTTCATTATAATGCACTCTTGTCTTCATCAATCATCTTTGTTTGTGACTTGTCCTTAAACAAAAACTACAGCTCGTGAAACAGGTAAATCTTTAATCCCTAGAGAAATAAAATGTATTTAGGGTTTTTAAGTTGATGATTTCGTGTTACTATGATCGATTTTAGGGTTTTAATAATGGCAAAGTTTACGAGAGAGATATCATCCGTGGAGATGAGAGACACAGAGGAAAATCGAATTAGATATTCTTCAAAGCAGATTAAACACTTGCCACTTGGCACAATCACTGAGTTTGATTGGAAGGATTATTCTCCCTTGGGTTTCAGGTAATAATAACATTCATCTTATATATTTTCAGGTTAAAATGCTATAAGGAGAAAAAAAGTAAAATTTTGATTGTTTGTTGTTATATTGTATAGACTTATACAAGAACTTGAAGATATTGATCATGATGATTACATGCATTCTATCTGCAATGATGAGACTCTAAATAAGCTTTCTTCTGGGAAAATTGGAAATGTGTTTCACATTTCCAATGAAGACCGTTTTCTCATCAAGATTCTTCGAAAATCCGAAACTAAGGTGCTCAAATTAGTTAAACGATCTTAACATGTAGTATTAATTTTGTGTGTGTTACGTTGTCTAAAAAACAAATGTTGTGATTTTGTGTAGGTGATACTAGATATGCTTCCTGGTTACTACCGACATCTTCATAGTTATAGATCTTCACTATTCTCAAGAACTTATGGTGTTCATGCTGTGAAGCCTGTTGGTGGTGTAAAGGTAGAAGTATTTATATATTTATGAATGAATTAATGATTAGATTTTTGAGCCATTATTAATTTAGTTAATTGTTATGTTTTTTTGTATATATACAGACATATTTTGCTGTGATGTCAAACATGCTGCATTCAACGGTCATTATGAACAAGCTTTATGATCTTAAAGGTTCTCCAAAAGGTCGAACTAACAAGCAAATCTCATTGAGAAACACCACTATATTGAAGGATATAGATCTTGATTTTTGTTTCTACGTCAATCCATTGGTCAGACAACGGATCATCAAGTACTTTTCTTTCTCTTTTCTCTATACAATCTTGGTTCTGTTTATGATGCCAATGCTGAAACACAAATTGTCATGTCATTCATTACAGGCAAACAAAACTAGATTGTGAGCTTTTGGAAGGAGAAGGTATAATGGATTATAGCTTATTGGTTGGTTTACAATCAAAAGGCTCATGTCAAGGTGATATATAATGTTTCCTCTTTTTTTTTTTTTATGTTCTTGTTAGTGAAAATGGTTTTGAGTATTGATCTAATCTTAACAGGTTCACTTGATGGATTAAACCCAGTTTACGGTAGCTTCACACCTCCATGTAATAAAAACCTCAACAACATTCTTCTATTGATCTATGCTCTATGTTTTAAAGCAAGACTATCACATTTATGTATATATGATGACTATTGATTAAATTTGCAGGCTCCTTCAAAAGCGATAGCTTAAAATCGATGAAGACGGCTCCTAGTTCTCCAGATAGATCCTCTGAAACAATATATTCAAGCTCTCCTGATAAAGGTAAATCTTTGGTAACAATGTACTACTCTTAAAATTCAAAAAGAAAAAAAAAAAAGTGTGTAATTCTATTATTTATTTTTTTGGTCTAATCAAAGTACTTAATTACGAACAAAAAAAACATATCTCTGATTCTTTACAGATTCAGTCCAAAGTGAGAACTCAATGACAAGCAGTAACACAAGCTCAGATACAATTCAGATAGATAGAAAAATCAAAATAGCAACAACACTCAATGATCTCTTTCACAATAGGTAAAAAAGCAAACTTTTTTAGAAAATGTCACATTGAAACAGAAAATATAATATATTTTTATTATGTTTCCAGCTCTAGTACCAACTTTGGGATGAAGATTCCGGCGAGAGCACGGCGAGTGGAGAGAGCTACGGGAGAAGAAGAATGGTATGATGTCGTCCTGTATTTAAGGATCGTAGACACATTTCAAGACTATGGTATGAGGAAACGTATAGAACATTGTTACAAATCCATCCAACATAATTCAAACTCAATCTCGACCGTCCATCCTAAGATCTACTCTTCTAGATTTCAAGACTTTGTCTCTAACATTTTCTTAGCTCACGACGATGATCTCTCCCTCTAATATTGATTGATTGTTCGTTATTAGAGCCTCTTCTTACGACCCAAGTTGGTGTTTATTGTCCAAAAAGTCCTCTCTTTTTAATTTATATATTTTGATCAACAATATGTAAAGAAAAACATGCAGTCTTTTTCTATTGATTCGGTTTTTTTTAAAAGTCAATTCAAATGAACAGTAACAAAAAATTTGGCAACATACCAGTTCAATTCTTCAAAAACTCTAAAATAAAAATTTCTAAAGAACTATTCTCTTATTTATTATTATCCTATTTTATCTATTGTTTTTAATTAAAATGTATTTAAGTTATTTTTATAGCTTTATTAGTTAGCATACGTTAATTTTGGTAAAATATATTAATCAGTCATAGTGATTGTTTATTTTATGTAATTAACTATTTATATATGATGGTATTTTGTATAATATACAGTTAAATTTTTATAAATTAATACTCAATTCATTAATAACTTCGCTAAATTAATAAATTTTTCAGTCTCAAAATTATTTTGAACCAAATACCACTTCTGTAAATTAATTATCTCTCTAAATTAATAAAATATCATAAAAATGTATTGGTCCCAATATTATTAATTTATAGAGATTTTACTGTAATATTAGATATTTATTGATTTTCTAACTATAAATGAGATTATAGTGGACGTGACAGGAAAAAAAAATAACGTTGAATGATTCTGCTACCAAGTAATGAGCTTTGCTTTTAAAGCGAATCTTTAAAAATTGGTAACCTTTTGATAAATCTAAACAGTCTCTTTTAGATCCCCTCCACCTCTTTGTTAGATCATAATTCATAACCTGGTGTTTAAAATTTTATAATTTTTACTCAAAACTAAAATGGAAATGAAGGGTAAAGAATTTGGATTTGCTTTCAACAACGTTATTTTCTCCGACCGCCTTCTTCGAATGGAGATCATCAATGACAGTGAGGTTAGTTGTTCTAGTATCGTCGACTGGGTTAGTAGGGATCACAAACGTAGAAGACAAGATCTCAAGAATCATACAAATGGTTTGTTCATTTTCTCCAAAACATATTTGATTTTTCGTTTTTTTTTCTTCTTTGCTATACATGAATGGATGAATATTTTCTAATTTTGAGATTTGCGTTTGTCTAATTACTAGTTATGTTGGTTTGTTTAAATAATGATATCTTGATTCTTTTTTGTTCAGTTGCTACATGTCACGTGGAGTTTGATTTAAATAAAAATGTGTGTGAAACGAATTATGAGAACCACGACAACAAACATGAAGAAACAATGTTAATGGCTAAACATGAATCAGAATCAGGTATATATAGGTTCAATCCTTGAGTGTGATTACTTCTTTAAAAAAATATGATGATTCAATATTGTAATTATTGATTGGCTCACTTATCCTTCAGTGATGAGAGTTAAAGAATTACATATAAATTCTGCGATTTTGGCAGCCAAAAGCCCATTTTTCTATAAGGTATTATTAGCATACTCAGTTATTTTACCAAAACCATATGACTTGTACAATGCTTAAGACCATTCATTTTCTGTATTTCCACAGTTATTTTCTAATGGAATGCTTGAGTCAGAGCAAAAACATTTGACTTTGAAAATAGATGCTTCTGGTAACATATATAAAACTTTTTCTTTCTGCATATATTATTTACTTATTTGTGAAAGTAACTGAAAGATTTATGCAAAAATTGCAGAAGAAGAAGCTGTAATGGAGCTCTTTCATTTCATGTATATCAATACATTATCAGTAACTTCAGTTCCTGCTTTGCTCGATGTTCTTATTGCCGCTGACAAGTTTGAGGTTGAATCTTGTATGAAGTCTTGCATTCGTGTGTTGTTCAATATGCCAATGACATTAGATTCTGCATTGCTTTTTCTTGATCTTCCTTCGAGTCTGCTAATGGCTGATTCAGTTAAGCCTTTGATAGTTTCTGCAAGTAAATTCACCGCCTCGTACTACAAGGATTTAGCCAAGTATGTCTCTTTAACATCATCACAAACTTTCAAATCATAATATTATGTTTTTTATTTGAGTGATTGTCTAAAACGGACCATTTGAAAATTTATTTCCATACAAGCTTTCTAAGAAGAATTTTTGAAGCAGTAAGGATCTCATTTGGAAATAAATTTTCAAATGGTCAATTTTATTTGTATTTATTCATTTTTATTTTAACTTCATTATAACATATTTTTGATAGGTTTCCACTAGAGAAGTTGTTGGCTTTACCATTAGTAGGTATCGAGGCAATACTAGCGAGTGATGATCTACAAATAGCTTGTGAAGACATTATATACGAAGTTGTCTTGAAATGGACTAAAACACATTACTCAGTTGTTGAAGAACGCCAAGAAATCCTCGCTTCTCATCTCGCTCGCTACATTCGTTTCCCTCACATGACATGTCGTAGACTCAAGAAAATCTTGAGCTCAGACGACTTTAAACCTTCTGTAGCATCAAAACTAGTCCTTGAAGCTCTCTTTTTCAAAGTAGACCGACGAAGTCTATCCTCCGAAGAACAGAGGTTTGTTGAACGAGCCTACAAAAACAGACCGATCAAAGTTGTGGAATTTGAGGTTCCTTTACCAAAATGCATTGTTTACTTGGACTTAAAACGTAAAGAATGTGAGGATCTCTATCCATCGAGGCAGATTTATTCTCAAGCGTTTCATTTAGAAGGACAAGGGTTTTTTCTCTCAGCTCAGTGCAACATGGACCAGCTAAATTTGTTCCACTGTTTTGGATTGTTTCTTGGGATGCAAGAAAACGGGTTGGTGAGTGTAGTAACTGTGGACTATGAGTTTTCAGCAAGGTCGAATCCAACAGAAGAGTTTTTGAGTAAATACAAAGGAAACTATAAGGTTACTAAAGGTAAATCAGCTGGAGACAGAAACTTGTTTTCGGTACCATGGAATAGTTTCATAGCTAAGGATTGTCCTTACTTCATCAATGACGTTCTTCATCTCCGAGCCGAGCTCTCCATCCACCATTAAAACCATTACTTCATCAATTTTTTATTCTGTTTAACGGCTTTCAAAAACCATTACTACTGTTTAGGTCGGATTTAGGTTGCTGGCGTATGAAGTATATATGATCATCTTTGTGTTTCTAGTAGTTTTAATTATGAAGTATGTGCCTAATGAAACTAATTTTGTTCAACGCAGTGGATCTAAGACAATAGTTTCAGATGCAGATACAGTGTTGGAACAGAGAAATTGTATAATAATATGATATTACAAGAAACCCTCAGAAAAGAAAAGCTGCAATTTTTCTTGAATTGAATCTATTCGGTTCCTGCGATCTTCTTCTTAATGGTTTCAATATCCTCAGCCAATTCCTTTCTGCTTGACTGTAACAATATGATCATCATCATCACATTTTGATTCTCTATAGGTTACAAGAATTTTCGAAATAAGTAATTATAATTTTTTGTTACCTTGAAGAGAAGGTATCTGTAAACAAACCATCCAGTGTATCCAAGACCAACAAGTTCCATTATTTTTGGAAGCTACCATAATAAAAAAAAAAAACACAAAACATCATATAACATATAACACTTTCTTTAATCACAAAAGGGTTTTAAAAAGATTTTGTTTTTTTACCAGAGGAACAGAGTTGATGGCACCAACAACAATGGAAGATAACCAAACAGCAACAATGGCTCCTCCTCCATAAACAATTACAGTTGACTTGTTCTCAAGACCATCCCACTGCAAACCAAAAAATCAACAATCACTATTTAAGACAAAACAACTCACAAAGCCAAAGACAATGGCTTTACCTTTTCCTTCAAATCTGTGAAGAGTTCGTTAGTGTCAATGGACGTTGAAGTATCTTCTGATGAAGAAGCTCTTGTCTTCATCAATTCAACCTTCTGTAAACCATTCCCTGTAATTAAACCGGAGAATTCAATGTTTGGTTATCAAATTATATAAACCGGGTCAATTTAAACACCATACCGAACCGATGCATCGATAAATTTCCAATTCCGGGCCGGAATGTTTTAATTTCAAGTAATTTGTGACAATTCGCGCGAGGCATTTCTAGATTTAATCGAAATCGGGAAAGAGAGAATAAATGTGTTCACCTGAAACTAGCTTCAACGGAACAGTGAAAGAGGATCTGCCAAAAGAGCGAGGAGGAAGCGGAGGAAGGGCGGAGCAGCGGGTGGAGACGGCGGGGATACGTGGAACCATCACTGCTACAGAGGACGAAGCTGCTACTGATATCGCCATCGAAGCACGCCGATAATTTCTTCTTCTTCTTCTTCTGCCTACTTCTCTACTCGATTTTTTTTGTTGCTGCGCTTTTTACTAAACAAGATTCGGCTAAGTGACACGTGGACGTTCCTCGTGGTCTTATTGGTCGCTGCTCTTATCTTTAAAAATCCAACTCAGTGGTGTTTATAGATTGCTCACATCTTGTGGGGTTTAAGGCCTGATTGTGGCCCATTTCTAAACTGGGCCTATCTTTTGTCTTCTAGGTGAGAAAAATGGGGAATTATGCGAAGCTTTGATTTGTTTTTTGATTTTTTTTTTGGGTGCAAAGATAATGCGAGATTAACCAAAAAGAGGAATTCGAACAAGGAACTTTAAATATGTGACTAAAAAATACTTGTTTCATAAGTTGACAGAAAAAAAGGAGAAACTTCTTTATAAAAGAAATTTAGTAAGAATTATGGCAAAAGAAATAGATAACAAACCCACTGAAATTGAGTGATGGTACAGCTCTTCCACCCTTATACTTCGCTGGCGCTTTCAACTACTAACCAATACTCCATTTCTCTTCTTATTTAACAAATTAGTTGAAATTTAAAAACACTTTAGTTTAATCTTATTTGGTTGTTTATGTATGATTACGTATTCATCTAGGAAGAGTTGGCACGAAAATGCCACTATCTATCTTGTTTTATCAGAAAGATTTAGTATTATATGAGTCAATACTCAATAGGTGTGAAACAAAACCATTTAATATCAAAATTATTTCAAGGAATATACTAATTTAAAATATCGTTTAGTATAACAATATTAATGAGAATTTTGAATTTTAATAAATATTAAAATAGCGGTAGTAGTATTAGTATTTTGTCATCAAATTTTCAGAATCGTTGAACAAAAATCAGTATTTCTTACGTAGAATTATATATATGTAATGTAATATAATATACTATTATCCAAAGAAATGGCATGATCATTACGTCATCCGCATAATATAAACCATAGCCGACATCATCTTTATCATCTCCAAGAAAAGTTTTGATGAAAGAAAAAGCTCCAACTTCAATTTTAATTTTGGGTCAGTAACCTTTTTTTATTTTTTTGTTGTATTGCAGAAAAAAAACATCCACCATTAAATACAGCTCAACCCCAACTTTTTCTCCCCTTTTTTCTTACAAGTTTGAATATCTAAGTACGGTCTTTAATTTTTTTTTTTCTAACATTTTTTTAATCAACCATACACATTTCATCAATTCCATATTCATGCAGCTGTTACATTTTTATATGTCCCTTACTCGCTTTTGAGTGTGTATATTATTCCCTCATCATCACAATCTCAATCTCAATCATGTTTCCATATCATAATCATGCCTCCACTTTGATTCTGATCTATCTGGATCACAATTCTCTTCATCATACCTAGATGAAGATCACCAAAACTCATCATTTAGGTCTTCTTCGTCGTCGTTCTTGATTTTCTCTGGCAATGGGATCTAGAATAATCATTCCTAATCTTGGTCTCATCGTCATCGTCTTCGTCTTCTGCGTCATCTCTAATCTACAATCGATGGTTCATTGCAACATCAACAACATTCAAGATTTGGACGATCTGATTCGTTCATACGCGTCTCGTGGGAATACGAGAAGACACACAGGCTCGTTGTACGAGATTTCACTTCCGTCGAATCTTTCCTCCGACATCAAAGCATCTGTTGTTACGGTCCGTAACAGTATGTTCTGGAGAAAAGGAGCCAACTTTAGTGGGATTTACATTCCTACCAAGGTTAAAACGACGCCGTACGCTAAGAGAATAGCTATTGTATATGAGAGTTTCGGTAATTACTCTTCATCGGTTTACTTCCGGTTAGCTGATGATAGTTACTCCTTTGTTTCTCCGGTTGTTGGATTTACTGTTTACGACGCGACGAACACGAACGATCTAAAAAAATTGAATCTTTCGATCAATAGAGATGATCCAATCTTGATCAGATTCGATCCTTACAGTGATCGCGGAAGAATCAAATGCATCGTCTTAGGAGATAATGGATCGTTGAATTTCATCAATACAACACGGAATTACGAATGTGCCACTACGAATTCTCATGATCATTACGCGCTTGTGGTTTTAAACCAGAAAAATAAACCGGAATTGGTTCGGTGGAAGTCGTGGTGGTTTCTTTTAACCGCGATTGGAGTCTCGGTTATTTTACTTGTGGTGATCGTTCTCGTGGTGAAACTAGTGAGGAAAAAGAGGTTAAGAAAGATGGAGAAAGAGTCGGAGAAGAGTGAGATGATCGGAAATATTTGGATTGGTCGGAGTAGAATGCCGGCGGCGACAATGGTGAGAACTCAGCCATGTTTGGAATACCATGAAGATCTTCCTCCTTCCAATATACCTTGATTTTTGTAGTTTCTTCCAAAAAATTTTTGGCTCTGTACAGTAAAGTTATATTTCAAGTTTGTTTATTTTTGAACTTCTTCCCGTTTTTCTTATGCACGAGTGAACTGTTCGTCGTTTCTGCTCTCCAATATTGCTCTTAGTTTATGGTATTATGATCATGGCAACGTTATGGACACACGCACACCATTCATAAATGTTTAAACTACTTAGCTAATAAAGTAATAGGTAGATTGTGAAATGAGAGATGTACTATGGGCTATGGCCTCTGGTTGTAGTACATATACGACCTTAATTATAGTATATTTTCTTATAACCAAAAAATTAATTGAAGTAAGTATTAAAAATTGTTTTATATTCCCTTTGTGGTCTTTATGTTTATGTTGTATGAATATTTCACATATTTTACAGAAATTGATTATTACTTCTTTTTGTCATCATTTTACAGAAATTGATTGTGATACCAACTTTCAAATTCTTTTTTTTTATAGAATGTCCACATCAGCTTTCTAAAACTCTTCCTTAAACTGCCAAGTCAGCCTAATTTCTAATAAAAAGAATTATGCAAAAAAAAAAATCATAAACAAACCCACTAATAAAAAACAGTATACATAAACAAAGAAACAGACTACCGCTCATAAGACAATCCATTAACAAACATGACCACCTACGACCAAATTCTAATCTAAGATAAAAAAAGACAAACCAAACGTCTCCTGTTCCCCAACGCAAACTCTTCCTTCTCTTTAATCATCAATTATTTCCTCTTATATTACCACTACAACTTATCAATTCAATGGTCTTAATACCCACTTCAATCAAAATCATGGCCTCCTTTCCTAGAGCTTATAAAAACTGGATAATACTATCTCCACAAAAAATAGAAACAATACCCAGAAACTCTCTCAAACTAATTAAATTATGGCCCATTCGACTGCATCTGCCTCTGCTAATCAGCAACTATCAAGACTTTTGATGATTTTGACAGTGAATTTTGCAAGGATAAATTATCGTCAGGTAGATCCATTTTTGGGAAGCACGCAATCACACTAGAGGCAACACTCTCCTTGGTCTAAAACTTCTATTCATTGATACAAAGGTATGCAAACTTTGTGACGCCTACCGCTTACAAGTTTCACCCTCAATTTTGTTCTAATTATCTATTTCCTAGCTAATTCCTTTTTTCTCAACCGTCAACAACGATTCAAGGATTTATACTGCAAACCGTATTTTCCTCAACCAGCTGTCGTTCTCATCACCATTGTGAATTCAAAGACTGTTGTAGGTATGGAACCACTAAATTTCACTACTCTTTCAGTTTGTCATAATTTCTTATCCTCCAAAGGTAAATGCCTTGATAGGAGCTGATTCATGAATTATACATCTTCTACACGGCTGTTTTTCGACAAATACATCTCCGAAACCACAGAGTTTTATCACATGGTATTTAAGCTCCTCATTTAAATTTTTTCAACCATCTAAGCGACAATAAACATATATAAATCTACACTAAAATTTTCCTTAACATCAATGTATTATGTATGGCACATTTTACGTGAAGAGGGCAATAAGACTCAACCTCGGCAATCACTGAGATTGAAACAGTGACAATCAAAGATATATACCAGTTTAAAGAAGAAGAAAACCCACAGGTCAATTCCCATCCTCTCATTAATGAATATTTGAGACTTAATAAACTAATCTTCAAACACTTCTAACATCTAAGCTGAACAGAGAGCAAGCTTTACTTGTGTTGCTACTATTGTTGGTGTCCTTGGAGAAAAATGATGGAAATACATTTCCTGCATCGGGTGTAGTATAATGCTTGAGAAGTCAGACACATCATTGCTTTGCAAGACTGGTAACCTGTAAGAGAACAAACACAATGGGGATAGTAAGGTAAACTTATTTCCCAAAACAAAACTAACCTCACTTTGAAATCTAGCTTAATCTCCATACTAACAGAACATTGTAAATGTACATCCAGGTTTCGTTTTGAAATTATTGTTCGTGATGAGAACAATGACGTCAGTACTTTCGTCATTTTTTACCTAGAAGACTTCAAACTCACTGGAAGAAAAGCTCCAGATGTTTCAAGAGAAATGTTTGAGGTATAGTTCACTGAAATATTTCTCCACCAACGTAAGCCATGAAATTGACAAGTCTATTAAATCTTCCTTGTAGGATGTGGTAGTGAATGAAGTAACAACAAAATCCAGAATGTATCTTAGATATTGTTGGTTGTACATGTAAATTTGAGCTTAAGAGGACACACTTTAATTTTTGAACATCTCGCCAAAATTTGACAGAACTAAATTAAATTAAATTAGAATGAGTAACAGAAAATTAAACATATAATTAACAGAACTACTGAAAAAGTCATGAAAAGATGCACAAACGTATGGAATCAAATTATATAAAGCCACCCACATAATTAAAAAACTGCCATCCTTCACTAAAAATGCCAACACCACACAAATAAGATATTCACTCTCTTATCAAACTCACTAAAAGTGCCAACACCACAACAAATAAGATACTCACTCTCTTATCAAACTCTCTTTACTTCTACCCTAACCCAACCAACCATCTACCTAACAATCAAGAGGCCACCTATGCGACAAAATGATATACATATTACATAATACAGAAGGGCAAATCTCAACAACAATCCAAAGATACATAGAACTCTTACTAACAAACCACGAAATAGACGAAGACGAAGCAAACAGAATTACTCAGAGGTTCATTCAGTTCACCAACGCAGTAACCACATTAACAACAAACCTTCATGGTACGCACACTGACATGTACTTCACAGTTACAGATAACAATTTCCAAGCTAGAGCAAGAACTGAAATAGACACCCTCATAGCCAATCTACAGATATTGCAATTCCTAAAGAGGAAATTGAAAAATGTGTCATTTGTCTACAAGTATTCAAAAGAAGAGATATAAACACAATAGCTTGCGCCCACAAATTTCACCATGAATGTATACTGCAATTAATCCAAATCAACAAAAGTTGTCTCATCTATTCAAAAAAATGTTGCTTGATGGGAAAGATATTGCAGTAAAACGACTCATAAAGAGGACACCTGAAGGCATTGATGGCCTGATCACTGAGGTGAGGCTAGTTGGGAGTATCCAGCATATGAACCTTGTCACACCAGTTGGTTATTGCTTTGAAGAGCGTGAAATGCTCTTAATCTACGAGTATATTAAAGATGCATGAATGTCACTGGTCAACAGAAATATTAAATTTATTTGGTTTTACAGACAGTACCAAAAGCTATAAGCTAAACTGGGAGAAAAGATTCCTAATTATCAATGGTATTGCTCGAGGACTTTTATATCTTCACCAAGATTCGTGGGTTCGGATAATCCACCGCGATCTAAAGCCAGGTAACATCTTGCTGGATAGAGATATGGTCCCGAAGATCTTGGATTTCGGGATGGCCAAGCTCTTTGGAAGGCATGAGGTAGAAGCTAATACACAAGCGGTTGCGGGAACATAGTAAGTACATTTTCGTTCTATATTGATATAATGAAAAATGAGGTACTCATACTGTTTCCCTTGGTACTAGTGGCTATATGTCTCCCGAGTATGCCATTGACAAGACTACTCGGTAAAGTCTGATGTTTTCAGTTTTGGAGTGGTGGTTCTTGAAATTCTTTCTGGAAAGAAAAATCTTGAATTCTATTACTCCAACGAGGAACATCTACTCAGCTTTGTAAGTCTGACCAATCACATTCTTTTTTATTTATTTTTTTCTTTCTTAAAAGATTTGGAAGAATTGGATGGAAGGAAAAAGCCTCGAGATGGTAGATCCGGTTCATAGATTCTTCATCAACAATTCGACAATTTAGAAGCATACAGATTGGTCTTTTGTACGTGTGTTCAAGACCATGCATGCAGAAGATAGACCAACCATGCATGTCTTCCGTTATTATAATGCTCGTAAACAGAGATTAACCAGCCTAAACCGCCTGGTTATTTTATTGGAAGGACTCGTTTTGAGATTGGTTCGTCGAGTAGAAAAACAAACGGAGAATCTTGGACAGTTGCTCAAATAACCAACTCGATCGTTGAAGGTTGTTGATGTAACTACACGACAGGTTTCTATAGACTATATATAGTTTTTCCAAGCTTTTCTATATACGTTAGTAAACGTTGCTGCTAATCTTATGCCCAATTTAATAATAAAATCGACTTGAAAGTTTTTCTTTTAAAGTGCGTTTACATGATCTTCGGATCCTCGAAGCATGCATGAGTTTTTCTAACCTAACATTGAGTTGTCTTAGTTTTTAACCGTAATCACTTTCTCAATAGCTGCTTTGTCTACCAATCCCACCCTTGACTACTTTCATAGTGTGTTGACCCATGAAAATAAAATCAAATCCAAAAACTGCCAATATAGATTTAGCCACAGGTTTATCTATACAATACCGAATCAAAATCCAAAACCCTACTGATGGTTTAAACACCCAAACCATCATAAGAATTCAAATGTCAGGATGTTTTATGTGAGGTTTTACCCTCTCGAAGGTTGAAGCTTTCAATGAGAAGAAGATGCAATATTCTGTTTTGTATTTTAAGAACAGAGGCAGAGCAATGTTAGCAAGGAGAGAAGAATAAGACAGAGTAAAACTGATACTTTTATATGTCAAAAATTCATAATTAAGGTGGACAAATGTTATTAAGTGTGAACGTAGGATATGATATCGAACCGTCGAGGATGGCTATGGAAATGTGGTGGTTTGCGGCCTCAGTCGCGTGAATTCCGTCCCAACTCACGTAATTGTGTGGATCACGACAAGCTCTGGCCGTAGTAGAATAATTTCCAATCACTTTTGTGTTGCCACAATATAAATTATGATCAAAATTGTACGGACGTCCACCGTATCCACAACAAGCTTTAATACCGTGTTTCATACCTTTGAAACAACCAAAAACAAAAACAAAAGATTGGATTAACCGAAATATCAAAAATAAACCAATCCGGTTATGACTTTACGTACCGTGGGATTTCGGATGTCGAAAGAGTTTGAGCAATATCTTGTGAGTGTCTAAATAAACTACGGTAGCGTTTGTTAGTTCAGTTCTTGTTTTGGATAATATCTTTTCTAATAAAGCGTTGTAATAGTTGACGGCTTTGTTTACGGGAATGAGACATCCGAATCTGTCTAAATCCGAATCGGTATGATTGTAACCGGTTATAATCGCCGGATAACATCCAACCGGTGCTAAATTCAACACCAAAAATGTCCGACCACCAATTCCATATATCTCCTACATTAATAAGCAAAATAAGATAACTTAGCGGAGGGGTTAAAAATGTTATGGTTAGCATTTGGTACCTTAATGGTTCCAGCGATTTGGCCAATGACTTGTGGAAGATATTTTTTCACACCATCGACTCCAATAGTCCCTAAATTGGATGTGAAGTCGTTTTGACCAATATAAAACGTGTATAGCGATTTTCCAAAAACATTCCTAGAAGGTAAAATATTCAACCCTATAACACAAGGGATGTTAGTTTCTTTATTAACTTTATCACTACTCTATGACACAAGATATATATATATATATATACCTGGTTGGTCAGAAGAATGTGATTCGTCGACTCTAGCCTTGAATTGTTTCATCTGATTCAGCTGAATAACAAGTGAGAAAGGACTGATTCCGGATACAAATAACGAAGTGTTTGGCAAGAGAACCGTGGAGGCTAACGTCGCAAAGTTTGCGCCGTGTCGAAAATCCGATCCAATAGATTGCAAATATGGGCTTATGAAAGGCATTCCAAGAGAATTGGCTAAAAGAATTAAACATTATATCTTAAATATTTCACAGGTACATTCTGTAATTTTTTGTAAGTACGAGGGTCCTACGCAAATATACACTTTGCACATACACATAGAACTGGTATTTTTCTTTTTTTAGAACTGGTCTTTTGAGAGTATTCATTAGTCGTTACCTAGAAAATCAATAATGAGACGGCCATCTGAAGCACGACCGGCTGGTTTCTTGAAATAAGTCATTCCCCATGGACCGGATTGAGCTGGAAAAGCAGCCCAAAACCCACCAGTGTCAGAATTCGAGTCTCCGAAATTGAAGATTGCTTCGAAATCACATTTTGAATAAGCTTTATGCCCTAATAGTATCACAGTGCTTAAGAACAGAAGAGAGAAAGCTATTCTTCTGTTTAGATCCGAAGCCATTTCTCTTTGTGAACCGAATGTGCGTGAGATAGATTGAGGATGAGATATTTGGCGCTATATGATTCTTGTAATCTTCCGGTCCGTGATTCAATATAATCTTTTTTGGTAGTCAAATAAATAAGTTATGGGTTTTGCATGCTAAAGTTATTGGGTCTAATAATTCATGTAAGGCCCAATAATAACCCAATAAAAAAGGTATTGACGCGTACCCAATAAAAAAGGTATTGACCAAAACTGGGTACGCGTCAAGTGGCTCCCACTAGAATTGACCTCAAAGAACACGTCACACCACCTTGTCGGATTTGTCTTAAATTTACTACAAAAGATCATAAATCATTTTCAAAACAAACTTTCTCAAACTTTTTGATAGTCTGAACCTGAATTACAACATCAGGCGGATTTAAATTGGTTTATTTCTACTATTTTTCTTTCGGAATTTAATTTGTGGAATTTGAATTGAATCTTCAATCTATAAATAAAGATGATCTGAAATCTAAGTATTTAAACGACATGGAATAATAGTTAACTTTTTGTTAATTAATTTGTATTGGGTGGAGCCAACGTGGCAAAGATTTGAGTCATCGACTAAAGTGTTTTAAAAAAATAATATGAGCTGGCGTCGAATCCCACGTTGTCCGTAGGGACCACAATGGTATTCCTTATTCAGTGGGACACGTCAGCCTAAAAACCACTAACGGCCGACACAAGGCAGTAGATCGCAGTGTAGGGACCACTCTAGTCTTTTGGTAAAAATAATTTTTTTTTAACCTTCAACCGTTAGACAAATGAATATCAGCCGTCAATCGTAATCTAGATTTAACTAATTGGTAAAAAAAAAGCCTTTAAAAAGGTGAAAAAGATGCGTAGTCCACGTTTCGTCATCCGTGGATCCCAAATGATTTATACATATAGTTTAATTCTCAATATATCTTTTTAAAAAAGGGAAGAAAATCAGCAACACGTAAGACTACGTAGTCATCTCAAGATGAACGGTGGTGATTATGATTACGTGTACCAATAATAATATAACTGAATAATTAAAATGTCCAGCGCAGATCTAGGGTAGCCAGCTCAGCATATGCGATCACTTTACAAACCCTTCAAGATGCTGACACGTGTACGATGACGTGTGCATCAGCCTCTTGGCGCTCCCTTCTCCTTCCTTCTCTTACCTTCCTCTCTCTCTCTCTCTCTCTCTCCCTCTCTCTCTCCCTCTCTGTACCGAACTCTGGTTCTAGAGAGAGAAAACCATTCTGCGAGTATTTTAAAAAGAGAAGTGAGATTAAAAAAACAAAAAAAAAAACAAATTTCATATTCGAATTGTTTTTTTTTTGTGTACTCTGGAAGAAATTCGAATTCTTTTGCCTTAAAACTCGAGGTACGTTTTTGGGATTTTGGTTTCACTCAAATTCGTTGTGTAATCTGAAATGAATTTCACTCGAATTCGTTGTGTAATTTTAGTTGTAAAAAATCCGAGAAGCCTTAGATAAAACTCGAATTTGAATTCTTTACTTTGTAAATATAGTTAAATCAGATCTCTATCTCAACTTTTATCATATTTGATATATCCAAAATTGCAAGATCCAAGTAGTGTTCTCTTAATTTATGATTAACACAGGAAATACTAAAAAGATATGATATTTGTTTATATGTTTTGTTTTTAAGTAACTCTGTAAATAAAGCAATGAGTGGTAACGAAGAAGGAAAATCCACAAAGTCTGATAATCAAACGCAAGCTGCTTCTGTAAGTAGTCAAATCAAATGGAAATTCATTCGTATATTATGAGAATCATCAATAGAGTTTTGATTTGTTTGTTTTTTTTATATATATAAACAGGAGCAGAGCAATGTTCAAGTGTATCATGACTGGGCAGCTATGCATGTGAGTTGCTTTTGACCTTATTTTTTTCTCTCTTTGTATAGATTGGATTTGTGTTTTCCTTAGCTCCTTGTTTCTCATGATTTATGTAGGCATATTATGGTCCTAGAGTAGCTTTACCTCAATACTACAACACAAATGTTGCAGCAACTGGTCATGCTCCACCTCCTTATATGTGGGCCTCTCCATCGGTATGTTATGTTGAATTCATATATATGCTGGAAAAACTATATATATAGAAAAAAATCTGACTGTTTAATTGAATTATTGTAGCCAATGATGGGTCCTTATGGGACACCATATCCACCATTTTGTCCTCCTGGTGGTGTTTATGCTCATCCTGGTGTTCAAATGGTAAAATCATCATGCATCCACTTCTTTTGATTTGGTTCATTTATCAAACTTTATGTTAAAATATTTATGAATACATTAACAGGGCTCACAACCACAAGTTCCTGTTTCTCAAGCAACACCTTTGAACATGGATGCTCCACCAGCTAACTCCTCTGACCAAGGGTTCATGAAAAAACTGAAAGAATTCGATGGACTTGCAATGTCAATAAGTAATAATAATATCAAAGTTGGGAGTGGTGACCAACATAGCAGCAGTGATCAGAGGTTTTGTCAAAACTCTTCCTAATGGTGTTTTGTCTTCTTATAGAGAGTATCTATCTAACTAACATTATTCTCTGATATCATCAGTTCTGAAAATGATGGTTCTAGCAATGGTAGTGATGGTAATACCACTGGGGTATGGAGACTCATCCTTTTTAATTTTACCTAATCTATCTTTTTTTCGGTTTTCTTTATTTATATATCCGTGATTTTTTACCACAGGGAGAACAATCTAGGAAGAGAAAAAGATCACCAACTACAGGTAAAAAAAAAACACAATCCTAGTATGCTTCAATGTTTTACAACTATTTTAAAGCTAATGGCTTCTTGTTCGTTCTTGGTTAGGTGAAAAACCTGATGGAACCATGGTGACTTCTGTTATGCCCACCACAGCGATGGATTTTCAAAACTCTGCTGGCATGAATGGTATCCCACATCAATGGGTAATAATAGGATTCTTCCACCACTCTCAACTTAATTCATGAGACATCCTCTCTTTCGTTTGTTTATTGGTGTGTTTATATCTGCAGAAGAATGAAAAAGAAGTTAAACGAGAGAAGAGAAAACAGTCAAACCGAGAATCTGCTAGAAGGTCAAGACTTAGGAAACAGGTGATTGCTATAAAAAACTTTTTATAAAACTAAAGACTAATAATGCAACTTGGAAGCTAATATTGGATTGTGTTTTGTTCACATAGGCTGAAACTGAACAACTCTCTGTCAAAGTTGATGCACTAGTAGCTGAGAATATGAATCTGAGGTCCAAACTAAGCCAACTAAACGATGAGTCTGAGAAACTACGGTTGGAGAACGAAGCTTTATTGGTAAAAAACATTTTGAACTGTATCAACAAAGTGTTTTGTATTGGTTATCATAACAACATACTTTATTCCTCTATAGGGTCAACTGAAATCAGTGCAAACACAATCAACTGGGAAAACAGAGAACCTTATCTCTCGAGTCGACAAGAACAACAACAACAACAACAGTATGCAACATCAACTGTTAAATGCAAGTCCAATAACAGCTGGTCCTGTCGCGGCTAGCTGACAAGTTATTACAATCCAAATATTTCTTCTTTTGGGTTGTGTGATTGTAACTTGAGAGAGAGACTTTGTTTTTTTCTTAGATTTGTAGCAGAAATTGATGTAATATGGTTTGATCAGAAGAGATTCAGTGTGTGCTGCAACCACTTGATTTTATATGATATAGATCATAGGTTTAGTTTTATATAAGCGATTGGATTAGAGATAAAAGGGAGACGTATTTTATGGTCTTTCATTTCGTATAATCGCTTCTTTAATAATAAAAAAAATCTTTTCTTGTGTGGATTTTTTAGTCTTCTATATCTACGTGCTGCCCTCAAACTAGTATAAAATTTGAGTCGTGACGACAGTGTTTGTCTTTGACAGATAATTTACTAACACCTTGTTCAATTTCTTGGGATGTTTTGATTAATCAGACAAAATATATGGATCGGTCAAAAGACATCTATCTATTACACAACTGTCCTAAAGAACATAAACATATAACCAAGTCGCAAATATATTGCCGTTGGAATTTTTAAAACATAAACATTGAGCCAAACAGCAAACACGGTTGTTGGAAAAATTTTAGTAAGTGGCTAAAGTGTTAGGAAAAAATCTATTTATTATTGTTTTTGTTGGTAGGATTTGATACACAGATTAATATTTTATTAGACGAAATCATAAAAACTTTATATTAAATCTTAATGAAGACTTTTCAAATTCATTTTGTTAATTATAGTAGTACCTAAGATACATGGAGAAGGATAGAGATCATATTCATAACAGAAGTCTAACGACAACCACCGGCGACGAAGAAATGGCGCCAGAGAATCTACTTAAACCGGTCCTTCAAAAGCCACCCGGTTATCGTGAGCTACACTCACAACCGGAAACTCCAAGCGGATCATTATCTTCATCAACGCTTCGTCGCCGGCCAAAACATTCGATTCCAGCGTCATTTTACCCAACTAAGAAGAAACAATGGAATCGTTGCCGCGTCTTTTGTTGCTGCGTCTGCATCACCGTCGCCGTCGTCATTCTCCTCCTTATTCTCACCGTCTCCGTCTTCTTCCTTTGGTACAGTCCGAGACTTCCCGTTGTACGCCTCGCCTCATTCCGCGTCAGCAACTTCAACTTTTCCGGAGGAAAATCCGGCGACGGTTTTTCGCTAATGACGGCGGAGACAACGGCGAGGCTCGACTTTAGAAATCCTAACGGAAAGATACGCTACTATTACGGAGATGCTGACGTGGCTGTGAGCGTAGGAGAGGGTGATTTTGAGACGAGCCTTGGGTCAACGAAAGTCAAAGGGTTTGTGGAGAAGCCTGGGAATCGGACGGTTATGATTGTTCCAGTTAAAGTTAAGAAACAACAAGTGGATGATCCAACGGTTAAGAAGCTTCGAACGGAGATGAAGAGTAAGAAGTTGGTAGTGAAGGTGACAGCTAAGACGAAGATTGGATTGGCTGTGGGAAAGCGCAAGATTGTTACGGTGGGGGTTAGTCTCAGATGCGGTGGAGTGAGATTACAGACGCTTGAATCACAGATGGCTAAATGCACCATCAAAATGCTTAAATGGTACGTGTACCCTTCAAAAATCTAAAATTTAAAGTATATTCAATCAATTTTATTGTTCATCTTGGAAATTAATATATCTAAATTTGAAATGCAGGATTAGATTGCACTCATAAGTAATGATGATTGATGGATGTGTCTTCACTACTGTATGTATCAATTTGTGTTTTTCTTTTCTCTGATTGTTTTCAATTTTGTAAAATTACGTATTCAATCATTTTAAGTGGAATGAAATATGTATTCAATACTCATTAGGTAAAGAAACTAAACATTTATTCACACATGAAGTTTATGATCTGCTTGTTCAACAATCCACACTGGCACAAATGATACGAATTCGTAAAAACAAATACAGAATAACGGAATTATTCAACTAAACACGAAAGTTACCAATAACAAACAGTGTAATAATTGAATGAGAAAAGAGCAGCCCAAACATGTTGTGTAACACAAACTTGCAGTTACCAAATGTGTTTGGCCACTGACTTATTTGAAATGAAGAAACCCAATCTATAAGTACGAAAGAAAAAGAAAAAAAAAGAGTTTGGCTAAAAGCTTCCTATAGCCTTTATATCCTTAAGACAGATGTCGAAAGGAGATAAATAAAGCCCCACTAAATTGTGAACTTCTCTTCTGTCTCCTCTGGCTACAAAAATAGAAGTGTGCATTTCTTTGTTGAGAGATATCAAATTGACTTCAGTCTGATATCCTAAATTCCACTCCTAAAATGTCTTTCACATACTCATATGTCACAAATGCAATCGCAATCGATGGTACAACCTGTAGAAAGACACGATTTTAACTTTCTTGAGAGGCTGCATTGAATTGATAAAGAGAAATTTGAGTTTTTTTTTTGTTATGAATAGAGAAACAAACCTTCACTGAATTGGGGACCAAACCCTTGTACAATGCTCCAAAGCCTTCATGACGAACTGTTTTTCTAAATGCATCGAACATACCAGTGTATTCAAGCGAAACCTTGCTTCTCCCTTCGCCTGTAACAATAGAGGAAGCATCTTTCCACCCTACCATCTGCATTCTCCTACGAATCACATCCAGAGGATAAGCAATTGTTTGACCAACTGTTCCAGCTATAGCACCACATGACAGCCTTGTTACAATGCTCAGCTCATTGTTTTCTACTAGTCCGTATGGGTTGGTTTTAAGTAGCCAGTCCTTGAGAGACTCATAAACCGCAAAGTTTAAGCCCACATATGGAACCTGCAAAGGGTCTCATGAAATTGTAAATTTTGTAGTATTATTACATTCGACTGAGGGAAAAAAAGACTTACAACTCCAATCACTGATGGAACCCAACCACGGTACAAGGCTCGTGGACCTTCCTCTCGCAGGACAGTTACCAAAGCATGGGCTATTCCTCTATATTGATACGGAGAGTTTGCAGTCTGCGCATATATATCCATATTTGCAGGGTTACAAAGATGACCAATTAGGCTCTAGTAATTACAACGTTGGGGTTACTAAAAAGTTACCTGGACTGTTAGCCTTCCACGAACCATATCCATTGGGTATGTTGCCGACATGGCTATTATTCCAGCAGTTGCACCAGCTCCAAGCCGTAACAGAGGAGTAAGTTCAGCATTTTCTGCATAAACCCATCAACCATAAAAATCTTATAACCAGAGTACTAAAGACTTGTGATATGACAGCTCCAAAGGCTTCATTTTTAGAAACTAAGATTAGAGACTACAATGATAGGTTCACAGATTCTTCAACAGGGAAATAATAAAAATCTTATGCTGAAATAAATTTACCATTTCCTGTCTGCTGACGATACATGGACAGTATGTACCTACCAGAGAGAAAGAGAAAACACAGATTAGACACAAATATCAATCGAGTAAAATCAAGTATGATGATGCATTATAGAAGGAAAAAAAAGAGTTTAGAGGTCTTACTGTGAAGCTTTCTCATAGCTGAAAAATTTCACAGCCGAATTAGGAATAATACGAGCACAGTTAGTACCATTTCCTTTGAACAGTCCACGAAGGCCTTCGGTTCTCCAAATATACTTCAAACCTTGAACTGTTCCATTATACTTAATGGTATGTGGATTTTGCACCTAGACATTGACAGTGAACAGACTTAGTCTCCAATCATTTTATACGTTTCCAAAAATAAAAGAAATCAAACAAAGAGTATAAAACCTGAAGTAATATCTTCATCCTTTCCAGAGGTGCAACTGCAGTTCGTGACCTAATAAACACATCTGATGTAAGCATTCGAATGTAACACAAAGACTGAAAGATAAAGTTTATTTCTTTAAGATATCAATCACAAGACTCAAAACCTAATCGAGTAAAAACGGCATTTTTTCTATAATCCTTACTGATTCAACACAAATTTCGATCCCAAGAAAAAAAGAAGCTAAGAGTGACTGATAGACTCCACTTCTTGTCAGTAACTAGATCAACATCGATAAAGTTTTGATTTTTAATGAAAACACAGATATATCAAAAAGATGACAAATTCTATGAATTCTCAGTCAACTTCGGCATTATCGAAACAAATTAGAAGAACAAAATGAAACCAACATTTCGAGAGATCTTTCATTTTGATTTCCCAAAAATTCATCAAAAACTTTTTAAAAAAGTAAAGAACTCACACTCCACCAGCGACACCACCGGCCAAGAGAGACTTGCAGATGCTGAGAACAGCATAACTCGGAGCTTTGACTCCTTCCCTTGCTAACTTCGCTTCCTCCGCCAGATTAACGATCGTCGAAACAGCTGCAGATTCGCTTCTTTTCACATCCTCTGATGCCATCGATCGATAGACGATTCAGAAAAGAAAAAGAAAAAAACTCCCAGAAAAACAAAATCGCAATCACTTAAATATGATTAACGATCCCTAAAGATTTTTCTTCAAAAGTTTTCAGAATCTTGGATCTCTCAACGACGACCCAAACCCTAACGGAAATCTCCGTTGTAAGTTAATCGAGAAGAGAGATCAAATCTTAAGCCCTTTCTCTGTCCCGGCGGCGATAATAAAAGCCAAAAGACAACCTACTACTGATTACGCCTGAACCACGACGACGCCGTTTTTAATGGCACCATTTCCTTGTGGATATTTGCAAACCAAATCCCTAAACTAACTAATGTTCTGTAATCTAGCCATTCTACTACGAAAACTACAAAATTATCTTTCATCGACTCATCGTAATTGCTTAAAAAGTTTTTGCTATCTCAATTTAATAAATGTAAGAAATTTTTATACACTCGAATGTTATAGAGGTTAAGTATTTTAATTCAAACAGTTATACACTCGAATATAACACAGTCCCGTAAGTGCTAAAGAGGTTAAGAATTTTAAATTCAAGGATTCTATGCAACAAAAATGGTTAATCCAAGGATTATTTTGCAAACTTTTGTTTTGGTGTGGTACCAGGTGGTTGTCCTACGCACATCACTGAGCGCGTAAGATCAACTCTCCTCATGTATGTACGCCACGTAATGATGGTGCTACTGTTTAGCGCTTGATTCCTTTGGTCTGCATGATCCGTTTGGTCACTAAAAAGTTTTTAGGTAAGTTTCGTACCACATAAAATTTTGGGCTTATTTAAAGTAAAATTCATTTCTTATAATTTAAAAAACTTATAAAAAAAAAAAAACTTTTACAATACACAACACACTCCTCCACATAATATTCCACATACTTTAAGATTAGTTTTTGTAGTAGTGAAAAAACTTATATTTACTTTTTATTAAATTTTATGTTGGGCTTGATATGGAAAGAATGACAATAGATAAATAAGTTTTTATAATTATTTTCCAAACGTTTTCTTCTTTTGAGGTATAGCAAAGAATCCCTAACTTTTCCCAAGATGATATCATGTATCAAAAATAATTGCAACTATGCCATCAATCCTGTTTATCGTCTTTTCATATTTTGGAGGGGGCGTATCCAACAAATCGAAACATCACCCTAACGAAATCATATAATGTTTAGTTATATACTATTTATTTATTTAATTTATAAAGATATACAACTGGATATGTATAAAAGTGGATGTTGGACCAGAGATAATAAGAATCAAATACCGAAAGCCTTATGGTTATTATTCTATGTGATAATTTTTAGATCACAAATTTTAAAAAAGTTCACCAGCTCATGTCCACTTCAGTTGTCCAATTATTAACATGTAATCATTTATTTTAATCTCTCTGTTTTTAGTTTTTAAGCCCATATAATGAGGCGTGTTATGGACCCAAGTAATTTGGGCCGGTCTATTAATTATAAAACAATTCCAGGCCGAAACAGCTCGTATTTTAGATTATTTCTGGGCCCATTATTTCGTGTTTCTTATTCTAGTTAACCCAAACAAATGGTTTTGTAAATTAGTCAACGCTTAAGCATCTACGAATTTTTCAAATCTTGTTGGTAGCAATGTCGCAAGTGGACAATTCTTAAATGATACTGAGACGACTTTACAGCTGTAGTTTTGTCACGACAAAAAATAGTCAGAAGGCGTACACTATAAAGATCAGTTACAGTCGCGATAATATATACATTAAATCGAATTACTACACTACAGTTAGACGTTTACGAGGTTGAGTATTTTCAAAAACGTTAGGATTCAGGTTGTTTTGGATATTAATATATTAATTTCAACGAGTAAGTTGTGTATTTTTATACTAAATAAAAAAGGGAGAAGTTTTGAGGACACGTCTTGTAACATGGAAGCATTAACTTGACGTTTTAAATATTTTGTACTACATAAAACCTTGATCAATATTGTAATTTCATTGGACTAGCTATTCCATATTCGTACAACCACACTCACAAAAAGTACTTTCAGGTTTGTTGATGACGATAAAGCTACGTAAAGATTTTATTTGACTTTTAGAAAACAAATAATTTTGAAATTATTATACTGTTCAAAGGTTTGAACATGAAAAACGGTAAATTTGTAATTTTTTCTAGTAGTTGACTTTTTCGAAAGTTGCTATATCTGATTGTGTGTATTTATTTACGTGTCGGTAAACAGTCACATTTCTAGAATTTGGATAAAACTATTTGATTTTAATTATTTGGTCGTCTTCTCCTTATCACTTTAGGTCAACGAGAATCGGTCTGCTCAACGTCAGTCAAATTGTACTCTCACGCGCTTTACGTACGCGCTCAAGTTCTGCCTCAAATTAAAGAACTTAAAAAACGAACATCAAATCAAATCTACCAAAGTTTGATTTTTGCTCCTTTATCATCTTCCCCTCTTATTTTGTTTTCAAATCTTATCAGCAATCTCTTTGTTTACTTTCCCGGGAAAAGCCAAGGAAAATGCGAGAAAAATAGCATTTTTTCCCATTTTATAATTTATTTTCTGCATCTTCCAGCTCAAGTTTGGTGGTAAGTAAGCAGACATTTAATCCCAAAGAAGCGATTGATCTTAAACTTCGAGACGACTTTAAATTCTTCTGTAATTTACAAAAACCCCTTTTAGAAAATTAGTTGCGTAAAAGAGATTAAGGTTTGGGTTTATTGATTCTCGTGTTATTAATTTTCATCGGAGATCATTAAGTCCATCTGCTCACCTAACTCAGCGACGCCATTCTTCAAGGTTCGTTTGAAATTTCACCTCTTTAAGCTTTTGATTCTTCGTTTTAGTACTGAGAAGCGATCCTGCTCTCTCAGTGATTGTGCCCATGAACTGAAAATTGTCTTCGGAGTAGAGAAAAAAAGTAAAAAAGTTTCAATTTTTAAGATTTCAATTGTTAGTAGTTTGCTAATTCTATCTGATTCGATCGGAGAAATATGTTGTTGGATTCGAATTTTATCTAAATTCAGGAAATTGATTTGAATTGCAGCTGAAAAAAAAGAAGAAGCAAAACCCTAGAAACAGTTGATGAGGTCACAGGGATCAGTCTACGAAGCAGATGGTAGATCAGATGGTGGTTCTTCTAGAAGTGAAGAAGAAACGAGTCTCAAGGAGAAACACTCAAATTCACGAGCTGGGTCTCAAAGATCTGGAAAAAGCTTGAGAAATGAAGAGCTTGGAGAGCCTAATTACGGATCAGATTCTTCATCTAAGAACACAAGCAGCAATCCAGTTGAGTATACAGATCAAGAAAGAGCTGAGCTTCTTAGAAGGTTAGATTCTATCAAAGATCATCTCCTTCGTGGTGGTGGTAACAATAATGCAGTTGATAAACCTAAAGAACAAGATCAGAATCAGCCATTCCTCAGACCAGTCCATCTCCATGGCCCTAATCCTAATCCTACTCCTAGTCCTGGACCTTCTTATTACCATCCATATCCAGAGCCATTTCCTTATGCTGGACCTGTTCATGGAATGTATCCACAAGCTTATCAAGATCCTTACGGGTACCAAATCCATAGAAGACCACCTCCAGTTCCAAATCCAAATCCAAATTGGTATCCTCCTGGTCATCATCATTACCCTAATCAGATGACTCGTCCATATCCTGGAGGTCAATATGTTGAGATTGGTCCTGATATAGTTGAGCCACATTCATTCTTTCCACCTACACCAAGTAGGTACAGTGATGTGTCACCGTATAGTCCTGTTTCTTCTCACCATCGTAGCGAGAAACTCACAGCAGCACCGTATAGTCCACTTGTTAACAACAACAATTCGAGTTTTCCTTCTTCCATGGGCGGCTCTCCAGGTCCTCGAGGTGGTTATGCAAGGTGGCCAAATGATCTTGATTCTGAAATGGGTGGTGGTGCTTTTGCTCGTGGCTATGTTAAGAAAGCTGTTTCTGATTCTGGTGCTCGTCGTTGCCATCCTCTTGCTGGTGGTGCTCCTTTTATAGCTTGTCATAGTTGCTTTGAGCTACTTTACTTGCCTAAGAAGAAGATTTTGGCTCAGGAAAGGCAACATAAGCTACAATGTGGTGCTTGTTCTGAAGTTATTAGTTTCACAATCGTCGATAAGAAACTCGTTTTCTCTTCTGGTAACGAGGAAACAAACTCTAAGCTCTCTCTAAAGGTTGAAGATAGAAGCACAACAAACACAGTGGTGGCAGAGGTAATCTCTGCTGTTGATTTTGACAACTCAGGTAGAGATTTTCCTCGTAAGGATGAAAAAGAAGAAGAAGAACCAATACAGGAATCAAGGAATCATTGTGAGTCTGAATCTCAACACTCAGATGGTGAAGAAAGATCGAGTATTTCTAGTGAAAAACAACAGAAAGAGGTCAAATCTGTTCGTCGACGAGCTAAAGGCTCAAAAGCTACAGAACCTACTGCTACTGAGAGTGCTAGTCTCCTTGAACTTTTTGAGTATTCTAATGTAAACCGAGCTGCACTCGCTTATGGAATGGCGCAGATGGGTTATATAAAGTCGGATAAGCAAGAGTCTTTCATGAAACAGGACTCGCTGAAACCGGAATCAGTAGCTACAGAGACTGAGGTTTCTTACAGTGGATACTCTAACACTGAGATCTCCGAAGATTCCAGGCATTCAAACGGTAGAAAAGGTAGGGAGTCCGGTTCCACAGAGATCACGACGAGGTCCTCTACTGATCAAAATGAAGATGAGATGAAGTTATTAGAGGTTTGGGTGAATGGACATCTTATACCGGAAGATCTAGTTAGCAGTGCTGAGAAGTTAGCTGGACCAATCCAAGCTGGAAAGTATTGGTAATGCCATGATCTTCAACATTTCACTGTTTGTCTCTTGTTTGTTTGTGTTTCTAATATGTGTCTCTGATTCAGGTATGACTACAGAGCTGGTTTCTGGGGGGTGATCGACAAACCGTGTCTCGGTATAATACCTGTAAGTCCTTTCACATTCTTCTCTCAAACTGTTCAGTGAAACAATTTCAGAAACTGATGAATTAGTTGTTGTTTGTTGCAGCCATTTATTGAAGAGTTTAGCCATCCAATGCCTGATAACTGTGCAGCAGGAAACACAGATGTGTATGTGAATGGAAGAGAGCTTAACAAGAGAGATTTGGAGTTACTTATGCGTCGTGGTCTTCCACGTGACAAGAACCGTTCTTACATTGTTGATATAGCAGGAAGAATCCTTGATGGAGATTCAGGGGAAGAACTTAAGAGCCTTGGCAAATTAGCCCCAACGTAAGCACAAACTGAACACACACAAAGTTATTTTTGTGTTTTGAGATTTTGAGATCAAAACACAGTTAGATTCTGAGGATTTGTTAAAAATGTTTGATAACTTGAAACAGGATTGAGAAGGTGAAGCATGGATTTGGCATGAGAGTTCCAAGATCATTAGCTTCATGAAAGCTCCCACAAGTAACTCAATACTACCAAATGATTCATGCTTCTTGTTTCAGTCTTCATATTATTTATTTGTTTTTTGTTTTTAAATGTAAAGTGTGTTTTTTTATTTACCACGACATCGGTTAGATTTTGATTCAACGATTGTTTTTGGTTTATATTTTTGAAAATATCTTTGGGAAATGTCTGTATTTTTTTGGTCCCTGGCTCTAACTCGGTGCAAGTTAGTGCTACCAGAACCGGTTAGGGGTTATGACTGTATATCATAGAAACCGGGTTATCTCGGTATAAGGTTTGTAATGTTCCTTTTTATAACTCTTTTTTATGTTCATTAATTTTATACGGTTTGCTAATTCGTATAGCGTATAAATATCGACTTCCACTAATAGTAGATTGATTAGTTTTGCTCGTTTCTGAAGTGGGCCCTACATGGCAACAGAAGGTACAATCATGGGCCCAATATCGATATCAAGCAAGATAGAGAATATATATCCTCCATTGTGATCCGTTGGTTTACTTTTCATGTCTCTCTATTTTTGTTACAAAATTACAAAATAGAGAAAGAACAAAAATATAATGAACGAGTAACAACAAGCATGAGAAAAACGAGAGAAA
This sequence comes from Cardamine flexuosa, assembly GCA_963555745.1. NCBI lineage: Eukaryota > Viridiplantae > Streptophyta > Magnoliopsida > Brassicales > Brassicaceae > Cardamine > Cardamine flexuosa. The sequence continues at coordinate 20,477,761 of OY743221.1, read as the reverse complement.
AAATAATGGTTCACTAACAATCAAACTGTGATGAATCAGTTCAAAAAATAGTTAGCGATGAGTGAAGAGTTTCCACTTTCATGTCTTTTATATGTTAGTGATCATTTCTGCACACAAATATAACTCTTTCACCAAAAACATTTCAACAATAAACTTTCGTCATTCTTTTAGTACAAAAAAAATAAAAATAAATGATCAAGCTAATAAAACGATGAAAAACTTTGAATGGATGCATCGGTTTGGAGCAGATAAAACCATATGCGAATTTGACTATTTTTTATATCATTCATAAATTATAGTTTACATTGGTGTGGGCAGAACAAAATTAAAAAAAATCGCTATAAATTAATTACGGTCCGCTTTTTCAATTAAATAAATTAGATCGTAATGTACTGTAAACCATTCTAAAAAAGATATGGTTTATTCCGTTAATGGATTAATAGTTCTATCCACTGTGTCCACAACCATCATTCGAAACCTAAATCTTACAATTGACAACAAATAACAATGATTTATTAACCCAATACATCAAAATGTGTGGTGCTTGCTAGGTTCCAAGATTCAAGAGATAGGTTGAGATTGTTGTAATGAAGTACTGTGGAGATACGACCAAAGATGCGATAGACGGGGACCAAAAGCAGGGCATGTACTTCACATAAACAAACTAACAAAAAACCTCAATTTATTCCTAATATTTGAATAAATTTTAAAAATTGGAAAAAAGGACAAGGAGACAATTTTTTTAATAAGGACAATGAAACCATGTAAAATATGAAAGTAATAATGTAACCCTCTTGAATCTTGAATCTTCCATACCCATATTTTTTACATTATAAAATTTACTTAAGACATAATCAAGATATATATATACAACATAGTAGTATCATGTACTAGTCATTATTGTGTCATCAGTCTAATTTAAATTCAAATAATACATGTCGTGACAAAATAAATAACAGAAAGTTCATTTACTTACATGTATGTATATAGAAATCATTAAAGGGAACAAATACATTTTAAAACAACATTTTAACTTTTATTGCTTCATTTTAAAAATTAACATTTAACAAATACATTTACATATGTTAAACGTATTTGTTAATATGGTTTTTTTTTTAACTTGGTTTGTTAACATTTTGATATTTTTATGATATAATTTTCTGCATTCAAAAGTTAACAAAAACAATTTTTTTTTTAAAACCAAAAAACCATCGGTTTCTTCTCCACAGAGATATTTTCATCTTCAACCTAACCAGTAACCACACCTCTCGAGTCGAGCCCTAAATATATAAAACCATTGAATAGCTTCATGCACGAACCAACGACACAAAATAACTCTTCTCTTCTTCAATGGATCAAGAATTATCCGTAGTATTGCTCGATAGCCCAAAAGGCGCGAAGAATGAACAAAACCTAAACGCTTCCGTTCCCTCCACTCACCGCCTTCGAACCTTCGTCAAATTCTTCATTTACTTCTCTCTAGTCGCTCTCGCTTACTATTTCATCATCTCCAGCTTCGCCGTCTCTCCAATTTCTCCAACATTACCGGAATCTGCTTCCGGAAACGGTAAATCTATGTATTTCGCATTTCATTCTTCAGTTTCCAATTGATATGGGAAATTATGGAGTTTCAGGGTTCACTTTTGGATAGCTACAATATTGGAAATTTCTAAATGTATCGGCGAAAAAAAAACTTCTAATTTAGGATTTACAGTGTTGTGTTTACAAAGTGTTTGATGAAATGTCTCTGTGAACATTTTTTTGCAGTTTCATCAGCAAAGTGTGATCTTTTCACTGGTGATTGGATTCCTGATCCATCAGGTCCTCTGTACACAAATTCCTCATGCCATCACATCCAAGATTTTCAGAACTGTCTATTGAATGGACGGCCAGATGTGAATTATCTCTTCTGGAGATGGAAACCTCGTGACTGTGATCTTCCTAGGTTTAGTCCATCTCAGTTTCTTGATACAGTCAAGAACAAATGGTGGGCATTCATCGGTGATTCCATTGCTCGTAACCATGTCCAGTCTCTCATCTGCATTCTCTCTCAGGTTTTATAAAGTCTTCTTGTTTACTTAGACTACAAGTAATCATGGCCTTTGATTTAACGGTTAGATCTTTCTTTGCATTCAGGTAGAAGAAGCAGTGGAGGTTTATCACGATAAAGAGTTCAGATCCAAGATTTGGAGATTCCCTTTTCATAACTTCACTCTTTCAGTCATTTGGTCACCTTTCCTTGTCAAATCCAAAACCTTTGACAACTCCGATTTCCAGCTTTACCTTGACCAGCTTGATCACAAATGGACCGTTCAATACCCTAATTTCGATTACGTTGTTATCTCTGGAGGCAAATGGTTTCTTAAAACCACAATCTTCCATGAAAACAACACAATCACAGGATGCCATTACTGCCAAGGGAAAAACAACCTAACCGATCTTGGCTATGATTACTCCTACCGCAAAACCCTAAACCTTCTCCGTGACTTTGTTCTTAACTCAAACCATAAACCGTTGGTTCTGTTCCGAACCACAACACCTGACCATTTCGAAAACGGAGAGTGGAACACTGGTGGGTATTGCAACAGAACGATGCCGTTTAAAGAGAGCGAGGCAAAAATGAAAACCGTTGATGATGTGATGCGTGATGTTGAGCTTGATGTGTTTCAGAAATTTGGGAAAGGTTTCGGTTTAGGTTCCAACATTAGACTATTAGACACAACTGGAATGTCTCTTCTCCGGCCAGATGGGCATCCAGGACCGTACCGGCATCCGAATCCTTTTGCTGGAGTTAAGGATAAGACCCATGTTCAGAATGATTGTCTCCATTGGTGCTTACCCGGTCCAATTGATTCGTGGAATGATGTGATGGTTGAAACCACGCTGAACCGGGAGCAGTATATATAGATGAAGGCAAACATTACGATTGAACCGGTTAAATATACCACGGTTGATGCTTGTAGTTAGTTCCGGTTTATAGTCATTCGTTTCCTCAGTTGTTCGTAACCTTCGTAGTACACTCGTTCTATATTTTTAAAAATTGTAATGGTCCTCCTGCATTATAATAACGGTGTCGAATTATGTGTTATGAACGTGTTACATATTTTGTTGGTATTAAATACGTAACACGTTAGGTTGGTAGCAGCGAGGCTCGAGAGGCTTGGGTTTACAAATGTAGATAAAAATGGCTATTAAAGCCCAGATATTTGCCTTTATAAAGTCAAAGGATTTACACGATGTCGTGTTTTGACTTTTCTGGATAAGGTTAATGTACGGTAAACAAACACCTTGTCATTCTACTTCAACAGATACAGCTGCCTTGCCGTTTTTTCTATAGTCTGCTGTTTAGGGTCGTCAACAGTCCGTCACTAATGACATATGCCATACGATGAACATTCGGTAGTTTAGCATATTTTGGCAGTTATCTAAACAAATAATGCATACTTCAATAGTATTATTTAGTACGTCTTCTAATTCTGACTATAAATTAATTTTGCTGACTCGGTAGCTATAACAACTAAATTATTTACATAATTATTGTATAACTTGTACAAGTATTTTTTCTTTTCTTTTTATGTTAACAAAAAAACATTTCCAAAATTCAGACTAATCTCTTGAAACTTATAACTTGCTATTTAAAGGTGTTAACAAAATGATTGAAACCGCAGTAAAAAGAAAGAAAGTAGGATTATCATTCATCGTTTATTCCCAAATATAAAAGAGATGCATTATATTTATGGATGAAATTATAATAACATATCTGTTTAAAAGTTGTAATGATGCGACAGCTTTATAGACTTTGTTCTCTTGAGTTAGTGCTACCTACGCTCGTTCAAACTGACACCAACGTTTATTCTAAAAAATACAAACAAAAAAAGTTGAATTCCAAGTTTCCAACCACTCATCACTCCCCTATGGCCCTATACGTGTTTATATTTTTAAGGGCAATGCTATTCGTAATAAATTGTTGATGCACAAGTCGAATTGACAAGTATACAAAAAGTGAATATATATAATATACTTCCTCAAATAATTATAGCATAATCTTCCACAAATAAAATTGATCAAAAATATATGAAAATATAGATATGATGGGTTACTTACTATGATTTGGCGGACATATTCAAATAAAAAAGGTGAAGAAAATATGAAATAAAATGGTACCATTCAGAAAGGAAAAAAAAAACACAAATAATGGATTAATATGCCTTTTTTATTTGGTGATTATGATTTGGCGGGACATATTCAATTTGGAAAATCATTACAAAAATGATGGGATTTGCGATAGTTCCCACTTTCACCTTTTTCACTCAAACAATGAAACAAATGCTAAAGGCTAATCTATCGATGAATGATGATATGCTTTTTAATCGTCGCCATGATGACCCAAAATATTTCAAGAAGTCATTCTTAATTTTGCATAGATAGAAATAAACTTGGCTTTACACAATAAAATAATAGCAACAAAATAAATAAAACACAAGAAAAAAGAGCTAAAGAAAAGTAAAATCATTATTGGGAGAACAAAAAAAAAATCATTGCAGAAGCATTACGTTTGCATTTCATCACTTTCACACGTGCGCTCAGCACACTTTCACACGCACCTATATTTTGACCCTACACATCTACTACAATCACAAAAGCTGCTCCTCACTAATTCCATACCCCCTCTCCAATTATTGGCCATATTATACTATATCATTATCTGTTACTACTATACAAATTTATATCTCAATCCCAAAGTTACCTAAATTATGGATATAAAAATAACTTAATATTTCAATGATTAACATAAATTATGATTTTTAGTTTAATAATTTACCAAATAATTTATATTGAAACATGGTCGCAACTAGGAACAACTTTTATACGAAAAACACTAAAAATAAATAAAATAGATATTTCACCTCTCAGTGATTCACGCGATCTCTCTATATAAAGCCATTACTCAATACCTCATAAATTACAAAAGGAAAACAAAAAGTTAATAATCACAAACAAAAAAAGAAACAATTCTTGAATCTGTACATCGATGGAGGAACCAAAAGCACCTCACGTTGCGATCATACCGAGTCCAGGAATGGGTCATCTCATTCCACTCATCGAGTTCGCTAAACGACTCGTTCACCGTCACGGCTTCAACGTCACCTTCGTTATCGGCGGCGAAGGTCCACCGTCAAAGGCTCAAAGAACCGTCCTCGCTTCTCTTCCTTCTTCAATCTCCTCAGTGTTTCTCCCTCCCGCCGACCTCACCGATCTCCCGTCGACGACTCGCATCGAAACTCGTATCTCGCTCACCGTGACTCGTTCAAACCCGGAGCTCCGGAAAGTCTTCGACTCGTTCGCGGCGGAAGGTCGTTTACCGACGGCGCTCGTCGTCGATTTATTCGGTACGGACGCTTTCGACGTCGCCGTGGAATTCCACGTGGCGCCGTATATCTTCTATCCAACAACGGCCAACGTCTTGTCGTTTTTTCTCCATTTACCAAAACTTGATGAAACGGTGTCGTCTGAGTTCAGTGAATTAACCGAACCGATTAAGTTACCCGGTTGTGTTCCGATAACCGGGAAAGATGTTCTTGACCCGGCACAAGACCGGAAAGACGACGCATATAAATGGCTTCTCCATAACACCAAGAGGTACAAAGAAGCTGAAGGGATTATTGTGAATTCTTTCTTTGAGCTAGAGCCAAATGTTTTAAAAGCTTTACAAGAACCAGGTTTTGATAAACCACCTGTTTATCCGGTTGGACCATTGGTTAACATTGGTAAACAAGAGGATAACCAGACCGAAAAACCTGAATGTTTAAAATGGTTAGATAACCAACCTCTCGGTTCGGTTTTGTATGTTTCATTCGGTAGTGGTGGTACACTTACAAGTGAGCAGCTCAATGAGCTTGCTCTTGGTCTTGCAGAGAGCGAGCAACGGTTTCTTTGGGTCATAAGAAGTCCGAGTGGGATTGCTAACTCTTCTTATTTCGATTCACATAGCCAAACCGATCCTTTATCATTTTTACCACATGGCTTTTTAGAGATGACCAAAGGGAGAGGTTTTGTAATTCCTTCTTGGGCTCCACAAGCCCAAGTCTTAGCTCATCCATCAACGGGAGGGTTTTTGACTCATTGCGGATGGAATTCAACTCTAGAAAGTGTAGTAAGTGGTGTACCACTCATAGCATGGCCATTGTATGCAGAGCAAAAGATGAATGCGGTTTTATTGACCGAAGATATTCGTGTGGCGCTTAGGCCGCGTGTTGGAGACGATAAGGTAGTAAGAAGAGAAGAGGTGGCTAGAGTGGTGAAAGGATTGATGGAAGGTGAAGAAGGTAAAGGAGTGAGGAATAGGATGAAGGAGATGAAAGAAGGAGCTTGTAGGGTGTTGAAGGAGGATGGGTCTTCTACAAAGGCACTTAATGTTGTGGCCTTAAAGTGGAAAGCTCACCAAACAGAGTTTGAGCAAAATGGTATCTCTTCTGTCTAATATAAGTTGTATAACAAACAATTGAATATGTGCTATTATGGGATGTCTATCTATGTATGTTTTACTTTGATTTGTGAATGATTTTTTGCTTTTGCTTAATTGTTAACTAAGTTTAAGATGGTGCAATTAAGATCAACTTAGAAGAAAATGGTGGAAAGTTAAATATTGTTTAAGAAATCGAAAACATTTTTCATGCAAACTACCATTCAACCAAAGATAGTAATATCGTTTTAAGATTCAAACTTTGTAGTAACGGTTTGGTTCAAATTTGCAGTAAATGGTTAAAGGATGATTTTTATATTTATTCACTATAGTAATATTTTCTGTTAGAGGGTCTAACATATATTGATAAATTGTTAGAGGGTTTTTTTTCTTTTTAGTTTTCAAAACTCTCTATTCGAACGAATGGATAAAATCAAAATATATGTTTTAAATAGCTGAGGCCTCCGCCACTGACTTTCTCAAGGGGGAGCGTCACCCGCCTTCTCTTCTTCATTGGCTTTCTCCGGCTCAACAATAGCTTCAACCACCTTTTTGGATAACAAAGGAAGGGTCAAATTTAGGCAAACAAAACTACAAGTGAGAAAGAATTTCAAAACTTGGATAGGATGCTTAATATTACCGCTTAATCACCTCCCCTTTCATTGCACACAGCGCAAACCCAGTAGGCAGCAGGTTCACCCGTTTCACTGCATTGATCATCCTCAAGTTCCCCTGGATCTGCCGTAAGAAACTTGTCCCAGAGGTGCTTTGCATCAGCTATAGAAGAATCCAATGGAAACGGGAGAACAAGGTCGCATCCCTTCTCGCCTAGATAGTGGATTATGTCAGAGAAGTTTGGAGGAAGGGATATGACCATAATCTTAGCTGGAGGTGGATTATCGATAAAGCAGTCGAGGAGAAGCGGAACAACATCTGTGGAATCTGTTTCAGAAACTAAAGACTTAAGACTCTCTCTAATCATCATCCCATTATACTCTAGCAATGGAAAAAGGATATACTGACCGTAGGGGCTGTTATAAAGAGAGATTCCAGTGGAAGAGACGGCTTCAAGGATATCCTCAGGGACCTTTGATAGTTCGCCAACGGCAGTGATGGTTGTAGGACCAGAGTAGCCTAACTTGCTCAAAAACCGTTTTATACCCCACGAGCATCATCATAGCCTAATGGAACCGGACACGTCACCGGTTGTTTTCAGATCGGCGTTTTCTCGGAGTTGAAGCAGCAAAGCGGCGATTCCTTTGGTTCAGCCATGTGGATCCGCGTGTTAATTTTTTAGGTCATGTGCTGTCTCATTTGTTTGGGCCTCATGATGGGTTTTATGTATTAGCTTAAGCTGTTTAAAATCCATTTGTAATGTTGTCCTATATTGGGCTTTTCCAAATAATGGAAATTGGCCGAAAAAAAAAAAAAGGTGAAATAGCGGACAAAAATAAAACATGGTGTGGGACCTGAAGACAGTATGTCGTTTTGTGACTTACTACTCCACTTTTGTTTTGTAGTATATTTGCCATTTTCAACGTGCCAAGCGTTGAAGCAGTGGAAATACACATTTTGACATTTTTCATTACCTTCTAGAATGAATCCTTTGTATAAAATAAATCTTCAAATTGGGCCTACGCTTTACGCTGAGCCTTATTTGTTTGAAGAAGTCCAACAATATTTCTTCTCTTGGAAGGCCCATAAATTCGTAGTCCATTATAGTTTTTTTTTTTTTTTTTGAAACTTCCCATAATAGTTCTTGAGATTGTTTTTTGTTGTTGTTAAAGTTCTTGAGATTGTTAATCACAGTTATAATCCTTATTATTTTTGTTACCACACAAAAAGAGAGAATGTTAATTATTTTGGGTCTAAGAAATTTTTCTTAATACAGAGTTGGTAAATTGAAAATATAATTAGAATAATCAGTGAAACTACAGAAATATTTGGTTATTTTTTCATGACCCAAAACCTCTCAATTTCTTCTGCTGTTCTTCCAGGGATCCTCCCAGCTATCAGTTCCCACCTTTCATCAAATATGGAAAAAAGAAAACACAAATTCAACTTCACAAAATTTCAAGAAATTATTCTCCTACAAAACATTCATTAGTTAATCAACTAAACTAACTTAATCTGTTAAAAAAGATCAAACCTGTCACCGACAAGCTTATGCATTCTACAGACCAAATCTTCTTCTTCTTCACTCATGTGCACAGCTTCCCACTCAAGACTACTTACCTCTGTTCCACGTTATCATCCAAATGTACATTTTAAAATATAGCCAAGTAAAAAAATGATCATGGAAAGAGGTAAAAACGACGGCGTTAATTTATGTTTTCAGGTTACCTTCAGAAGTAGCAGCAATGGGGTTGGTTTTGGGTTCCTTCGTCCTGCGATGATTATCCATGTAAACGGCACCGTATTACAAAGAAGAAGAAGGAGGAAAACACAAAAATAAGAGCGAGGTCAGGGTCGTTTTTCAAAGGATGCACACGAACCATCCTTTCTATTTATAGCAACCGAATTAATTAAACAACTGGTTTTGTCGGTTTCTTTCTATGTTATGGAATCTAAGATTCTAAATTTATAATTTTTTTTTTCTGTCTGGAATCTTAATTTAATAAATTTATTTTATTTTCACTCATTAAATAAATATTGTTAGCGTCTAGATACCAATAAAAATCACAGTACTAATCCTCATGCATGACGAATCCTTTACCCTAACAACGCTACAGACTACAGTTAGTGTCATTTTTAATTAAGGTTTAGGACCACCATTAAATTATGATTACACAACAAAATTAGTACTTTTCTCTTCCTCCTCCCAAACTTAAATTCCGAATTTAATGAGAATATATTGTTAGCACTGAAAAAAGTTAAGTTGAAAGTTTGCTAGGGAGGAAATTAAAATATAGTATAGACTCGGGAATATTCCCTTTTGTTCCCTTTCGTGTACTTATAAATTTATTATATTTACTATACCCTACATTCGTATGTTAACGATATAAAAAGAAGTGGTTAGATATTATTGTAGGTACTATTGAAAAATAAAAAACTGAACCAATAAAGCAGTTGTAACGAACACACGACACGTGGCTCAGCGTTAGGACCGCTATTTTTGGTCTAAAGCCAATTTAGGACCATTTTTGCATTGATTGATGTCTAACTATAACACCCATCCATCCATTTTACATTGATGGATTGATGACCAAGTATGGTAAGTTGGTAACGGTCTAAATTGTCTCAGCACTATTGTTTGTCAAGATCAAATCGTGTCAAAACTAATCGAGAAGCATGAACAATCACAAGTTGCTAAAAAACGTCCAATTAACTAGCTAGACATGAAAACCCTTTTTACAACAACAACAACAAAAAAAAAAAAAACTAGCTAAACATCCATTTATTTCATTAATTTATATGCCGATTAAGGCCAAAAGTAGCAGTTGAAAAATAAAACATTGATTCCACATAGGTTTATGCTAAGTATATCTCAAGCTTTTTATTAAGCTTTTTAACCTTTTGGTACAGGGAATCCAGAATAAGAAAAAGTAAGAGATCTTTCAACATAAATCCCGTAATCATAAGATATTTGCGTTTTTTCCTTGAACTTTGATTTCGTACAATTAAACCCAAGAAAATCAAAGGCTATTTTGAACTTGCAACTTTTTAGAGCGCAGTATCAATGGTGGCATAATGGCTAAAAAGCACAAGGGTATACTTATCTCAAATTCAACACAAGGTAGCATCTAAGTTCGCGATAATATAGATTAAAAAATACAGAGAGAAAAATCAAGTTGCAAGATTCGACCAATGTTGTTTTTCTTCTGTTTGCAGGAGGAAAAAACCAGAATAAGTAAAAAAGAGAAGCTGCTTATTTAAGGTTTTTTCAGGGCTGCGATGGCGATGGAGATGCTGGAGGCTTCAAGTCAGGGTACTGCAAAAAAAAGTGTGAAGAAAGACATCAGCTTTATAAACAATAACATATAAGAACTAGCAAAGCGTAATTATACTTCTTCAAGGATTAATGGATATCCTAATTATAACTATAAACCGTTTAAAAGTTTCATCCTTTTCCACCAAAAAGAGCCTCTTTATGTTTCATTTATGTAAAAGTAGAAACATCACCGATGCATATGGAGAGAGAGGTCTTGAATATGATTTTGGTTTAGCTTCTGTTTTGGTTGGTTCTGTGATTACTTGAGCTGCAGCGGCTGGCTCTGGCACTGGCTCCGGCTCTGGCTCAGGTACTGGTTTATCGATGGTGGTGGTGGTTGTAGCGGCTTCTGTTTCTGGCTCAGCAACTGGTTTATCAACAGTGGTGGTGGTTGTAGCTGCTTCTGCTGCTACTGGTGCTGTTGCTGGTGCGGGAAGAGCTTTGCTGCTTGTTAATGGAGGAAGAAGAGCCTTTCCTATGTCCTATGATTCAATGTTGAATTTAGAGTTATAGAAATGGTTTCTTCGAGAGAGATATCTTAATTAGTACTAACCTTTAGTTCATCAACAAGTTCTTGAGGAGCAACTTTTGTGTTCAAGAACTCATCCACTTCTTTTAGAGTTTGTTTTCGGTCCTGAAGAGAGTTTAGAAAGAATCATCAACACATTGAGAAATTTAAATTCAAATTGAAAATCTCGGAGAAATAAAGAGAATGGGAAAAAACTTGCCTCAGCAAATAGAAATTTCTTGCCTGCAAGCTGAACAAGTGCAGCTGAACCTAATATTTGGAGTATAGTTTCAATCTGTAGGGATGATGATAGAGATATTAAAACCGGAATTGTCTAGAGACAAGAAGATAAGATGAAGAGAGTAAGTAAACCCAAAAACCAACCTCTGAAAAAGCTAAAACACTTAATCCAGCTGCAACAGCTGCTCCAAGAGCAACAGCTACACCATCAGAACTCTCCTGTACATTGTTTTTAAATCATTTCCTGATTTTTCTTATGGCAACTTAAATGAATGTAAAATTGTGTACTCACACCAAAAACATCGCTGATACTATCAGTCAAACTGCTCAAATCAAAACTGAGAGTCTTCTTTGGCTCTATCCAAGGCAAGTCACTTTTCTGCAAACCAGAAAAAAAAGAATCACAATTTTTGAATGTTGAGTTGAAAACACTTGAAGAAGCAAATACTGTGGGATGAGAGGAAGAGAGGAACACACACATACCAACCAGCCTCTAGGTCCCTCCGCACCATCTTTAATTGCGTAAGCATATTTGAATCCATTAAGAGTCACCAATTCAGCAACAAGCTCGGAGTTTCCATCAAACCTGGCTTCCCATTCAAAGAATTAGACTCTATTAAAAACTATTGATAAATGGCAACAATGGCTGAAATCTAAATGCAATGAAGAAGGCTGAAACTATAATTCAGTGATCAAACAATAGAAGAAGCTAAAAACAAAACTCTCAGTATTGGTAACTTTCATAAAAAAAGGAGGAATCTTTTTTAGTTTCCGAGAGGCTTACTTGTCCAGAATGAACAATGTGGTGTTCTCAGGATCTTTAAACTTCAAGGAAAGCTTCTTGAGGAAACCAGGCTTGTCTTCACCGTTATAAACAATAGAAAACGTTTTTTTACCTAAACCCTTAACATTAGGACTGCCCACTTGTCTGATATCAGCAGTGGCTCTTATGTCAAGTAACTGAGCATTATCATCAGTACCCAACTTGGTATAAGCATTCTTAGCAGATTCAGCTCCCCAAGCTTTGGGCTGTTTGTTCAGAACTTGAGACAGAACAAACGGAACAGCCAATGCAGCAAACCCACCTGCAATAACCAGAGGATTGTCTGTGACGAAATTGGATATCCCATCAATCAGACCATCCGAATCAAACGATGAAGAAGTGGTCATAGATTGTTGCAGAGCTTCCTCGTACGTCAGGGATTTAGCAGGAGCTGTTGCACTGCTTAGAACAGAGGTTAAGAGAGCCAATCCGCCATTGAATCTCCTTAAAAAGCTTTCTTGAGAGGTTGGTTTAGGTGATGATCTCGGTGGGAAGAGGTTAGGAAGCGAGAAGGGTTTTCGTGGTTCTGATCTTTTCTCGGATAAAACCGACATAGGACTAAAGCTAGCGGTTTTCAGAGCTTCCATGGCTCTCTCTCTATCTCCCCAAGAATTGCCAAACTTTTCCCAAAGATTCAAGAGAGGAAGAAGAAGAAGTGGAAGAAAGCGTAAAGACAAGCATTGAGCTGTTTCTAGTAAGCTGACGTGGACTGTGTAATCAATCCTAGCCATGGCTTGCTTGACACGTGGAATATTTGGATGAGATGCCTCTTGATCATGTCTTAGTATGAGAGGAGAGCATAGTGACTTTACTTAGTCCTAAATTGCATGTTAAATGTGTGGCCACAGAACATAGAAGATGCTTCACTTGAAGCCTCTGTATATTTACCAAAACGCCCTTTATCCAGAACACAGAGAACAGACTACAAAAGGTTCCTCAGCATTTGATTTAAGTAAAACATTAAGAAATAACAAAAACACGATGCAATGTAAGGAATTTACAATAGATCAAAGAAATAATCTAAACCTTGTCCGATTTCCCAGATTGAAATGCCGATACCCCAAAGACGAGCATTCTCAAGCCGTAGAAGGATTGACATCAATGTAGGATAAAACACAGCATGCTTCATCTTCTTATTATCTCTATACCTGAAAAGATGCTCGCCGCTCTCTTTATCCCAATTTATAGTTGGTTTGTGTTTCTGGAGTAATGCTAGGTAATCCCTTCCCGTGATTGCTCCTCCTCCGTCTCCTGAATCTTGCTCAAAAGAAAACAGTTTATTCAGTTAGTTTTGAAAGAAAAGGCTATTTACTTAAGCTTGGATGGTTTCATATACCTCCAGAGATTGCAAAATCGTTGCCGTAAAAGTTGATACCAAGAAGAACCTTTCTGGCTAGGTTTGAGTCTATGTTGTTGGATGAACCAAGGAGGAGCTTGAGGGTGAAATCTATCCACTTGATAGGAGCATTGGGGCCAGGGTTCTGGGGATTTGAGTAATCATAGGTCATTAGAGAGAACCCGTCAACTGAATCTTTCAAGAACTGAAGATCTTCTGGTCCAAAATCGTACATTTGAAGCTTCTCTGAACGAGGAGGACCAATAACATACATGAACTGCATAGGTTTCTGGTTACTTCTCCGTGAGGTTGTTGAGTGAAGAGCGTCTCCAAGTTGTTTTACGAATTTCAGTGCCTAGAAGATTGAATACATAAAGCCCTATGTAAGGTTAAAGACTAATGACCATGAGCATTTGTGACACATAAATTAACGGACTGAAGGAGGACTAAGAGAATTAATACCATTTTCCGCGAGTCCGGGTCATGCAAAACACCATAAGCTGCCCACCTTGACCAAGACTCTAGAACGATACCATCAAAGTCCATTTCTCTAGAGTTCAAGGCAAACATGATGAAAAGGGAATGTTAACTGTAACAAGCTCTATGTAAAGACTTTTCTCTATTTCAGAGCAAACTTTACAACAGTCTCAGAATTTGAGAGATCCTTACTTGCACTCTGTGACAATAAGGTCGATAGCTTTTTCCCTTAGTTTCTTTTTCCTAAGCAGCTCCCCAGGAATAGCTTCCAGAACAACTCTTGGTAATATCTACATGATAGTAGACAAATTCAGACCATGATAAAATAAAAAAAAGTAACCAATTTTGAAGGTGTAGTTTGTGAAACTACCAGCGCATTTCCTCTAGATCGAAGCTCTTGGATCCATCCCTTATCAGCATTATGTCTCCCTTCCAAAACCAAGCCAGCTCCTTGGCTACTTAAAATAGAAACCGGAAATGTCACTATCTTTTTCTGAAAGCATATTTGGAACTCATTAACTGATATACCTCTTCAGGTCGTACCACACCGGTGACAAATGTGTAAACTTGCAGTTGAATGTCTTTGCCATATCATAGCCTTTAGAGTTCCTGCACAACATTTTTAGCATATGAATCTAACACAGATTATTTCAAAACTGCAAATTTCAACATCTCACATCTGAAACTGTTCCAAAGAAACCTACCATGGAGTAATGTAAGCTAACACTGGATAATCATAATGCCTAGTTGTTGAATTCTCTGAGGCTTTGGAATGTTCCTGGAACAAAATTCATAATGAAGATAGAAAATTCATCCTAAAGCTTTCTTCAATGGAATCCAAACATTTTTAACGAAACTATGGAAACTCACATTGAGAATTTCTTGGAAATTAATATCAGTTTTAATTATTCCCTTGTGACGTATTGATGATTCTGTTTGGATGATGACTTGATTGGGGAATTTGACTTTGTACACGACTATCGAAACGGCGGGAATCACGATGAAGAAGATCACGAAAATGGTGATGAGTCTCCGATCTGAATATGGTTCTCCCACTTCAGATACTGACTCATCTCCGTCCTTCTGCCGTTTCAAAGTCTCCGCCGCCGATAAACGTCTCTCGCGCCTCCTCGCCATCAAGCTTCTCACCAATGAAGAAACATAGACGAGAACGACATCGTTTTGCTAAGGAGATTTGTTTTCTGATAAATCTAATTCCAGATTCACCCCTCCTTTGGTTAAATATTACGTTCAAGTCCTATAAGAGGATATCAGAGCTGGAACATTTGGGTTTTATGGTTTTATATCGTTAAACCCCAATCCAAATCTTCGTGACGAGACTCAGATTCTTCTACAGAACCTGTTAATTGATTGAATCGAAGCGATAAGGTGAGATTTTTTTATTTCCTGAAATCGATTTTTTTTAATTTTTCGTAGTGGAAGGACTTCGGATTTTGAACATTTCTTGTGTGAAATTCATTTTTACAGGTTTTGAGTTTCACAAATGGAGCCGAAGCTTTTGCTTTCTGCTAATAAACCTTTGTTTGTCTCTTGCAATTCTCCGTTCAATGAAAAACCTTATCTTCCTGTCAAATCTCATATCCCTATGTCCACAATTCTTGCTGCGAGGTCTCAGTTTATGGGGGAAGGTTTAATTTTGGGGAACAAGTATGGATTTTGGAGCGGTTCGAGGAAAGCCCGTGTAGTTGTTGAGCCTGTGAGAGCTGCTGTGAAGAGAAGGAAAGAGCTTACTTTCGATAACGTTGTACAAAGGGACAAGAAATTGAAATTGGTTTTGAACATTAGGAAGATTCTCGTGAGTCAACCTGATAGGATGATGTCTCTTAGGGGTTTGGGTAAGTACAGGAGAGATTTGGGTTTGAAGAAACGTCGTCGGTTTATAGCTTTGCTTAGGAAATATCCTGGTGTGTTTGAGATAGTTGAAGAAGGAGCTTATTCATTGAGATTCAAGATGACTTCAGAAGCTGAAAGGCTTTACCTTGAGGAAATGAAGATTAGGAATGAGCTTGAAGATCTTTTAGTTGTTAAGTTGAGGAAGTTGGTGATGATGTCTATCGACAAGCGGATCTTATTGGAGAAAATCTCTCATTTGAGAACTGATTTAGGGCTTCCTTTAGAATTCCGTGACACGATTTGTCAGCGTTACCCGCAATATTTCCGTGTTGTTCCTACGCCTAGAGGTCCAGCTTTAGAGTTGACTCATTGGGATCCTGAGGTCGCAGTGTCAGCTGCTGAGTTATCTGAGGAGGATACTAGGACTAGAGAAACAGAAGAGAGGAATTTGATTATCGATAGACCGCCTAAGTTCAATAGAGTTAAGCTTCCAAGAGGTCTCAATCTTTCAAAGAGTGAGACAAGGAAGATAAGTCAGTTCCGTGATATGCAGTATATATCTCCTTACAAGGATTTCTCCCACTTGAAGTCAGGAACACTTGCGAAAGAAAAGCATGCTTGTGGGGTTATTCATGAGCTTTTGAGCTTAACGACTGAGAAAAGAACTTTGGTGGATCACTTGACTCATTTCCGCGAGGAATTCAGATTCTCGCAACAGCTAAGAGGAATGCTTATAAGGCACCCTGATCTTTTCTACGTGTCTTTAAAAGGAGAAAGAGACTCGGTTTTCTTAAGAGAAGCTTACAGGAACTCTGAGTTGATAGATAAAGATCCTTTAACTCTTGTGAAAGAGAAGATGCGTGCGCTTGTTTCTCGACCGAGATTCCCAAGGAGAGGAGGAGGACTCAAGAAAGACGAAGAAGGAAGAGAGGAGGAACAGATAGATAGAAGCGATGCAGAAGGTGAGGAGGAAGAAGAAAGTGATGATGATGATGAAGAATGGTCTGATGTTGATGGGTACTTGGAAGGTGAAGATGGTAGTAATGATGAAGAAGGTGATTGGACTGATGACGAAGGAGAAGAAGATGAAGATGTGCCTCCTAACTTTGATGATGATGATGAAGAAGAAGGTAGCGTGAAGATTGGATTGAGTCCTTCAAGTAGAAAATCAAGAAGTCCTAGAAAGAAGGAAGAGAAAGTACTTACTCCTGTGTTCCCTGATGGTACTCCAAGGGAAAAATGGTAAATCATTTCTTGTTTTGTATCATTTCTTGAAGATGAAACACTAATAGCTCAAAGTTTATGTATGTTGTTGCTTTGTTGTAAGAACACTTGAGAATGATTGTTTAATCTTTCTCAACTTTTTTGTAGTGTTTAGCTGAGTAATTGCTTTAGTAATGGTAAGGGTCTGATCAACCCATATTTCTCTTGAAAACACATTCATTTTAGAGTCAACAAGAACAAAGTTGGACTTTGCAAACCCAACACATTTTGTTCAAACTCAAAATATCAGAATCTTAGTATAAATTCTTGAACGGAAAAATTTATTCGAAAACAAACATGTTCTATCACAAAAGACAAATCTCAACTTGAAATATTTTCAACCATTATATTTCTAATACAAAAACAAAGATATGAACAATCCTATACTTTGTTCGCCTTGAAGAAGTAATCACTAAAGATAACTTGGAGGTGCGCAAGCTGAATTTTGGTCATTTGGCGAACCCTGATTAAATTCAAACCTCAATTTAGGCACTTGTTTTAAACTCATAATTGAAAATTTAGAGCCAAATTGGTTAAAGAATACCTCCTCGGAGATCGGCGACAATTCTTCTACAGTTCCCTGATAAGTGCCTCCGGTGGAGCACCAAGAGAGTCTTTGAAGGATAGTAACTCGTCAAAGAATATATTATACTTCTCAAAATCTGGGTCGGAGTAGGAAATGGATCGAAGTTGAGCTTCGGCTTCGATAAGAGAATTCTTTTCCTCTTTTTCCTCCTTTGCCAGATTAAAATCTTTCTTCTCGAACGTCGGATTGCAGTCACATCTTCGCCTTTAGAGAATCGAAATGACTCGCTATTTCCTTTATCAAACCACGACAGCGATTTCTTAAATCACATCAGTTTGCATTGTTTGAATATTCTCTATCTGCTTCGTTAGACTTCAATAGAGCATTGTACTTCCGTTTCAATTCATAAAATTCTCTTGTGGTACTCTGCCTTCGATGCGTAGATGATGTGGCTTGCATGGCATTCAGTTCATGAACCAGTACGTTTATTTTTTCCTATGATAACTTGTGGGAGTCAAGAGCATTATCACGCTCTTTCTTCAATTGATCAACTTGTCCAATCAATGAAGCATCATTCTTAATCCTCATTTGAAGGTCGGAGATTCTCCTTTCCGCAGCAACAAAATCTTCCAGCGGGACTCTTCATTTGATGGCTGATTCATAAAAACAAACAGTATCATTAAAACCAGCAGCAACCTACGAACGATTTAATAAGTCAGCTAAGATAGGGCATGCGAAATAGCGTTACATAACGTCGGATTTCACAATACCTTCGCATGTTGGATCAAATTTCTCACATAGAGATCCCTTGCACGAGGATCCCATTCATCGAAGGAGGAGAGGGGTTTTTCACCGTGAGACGTGAATTCCCTAAAAGATTCAGCAATAACCATTTCGTTCTTATGCGAACCTACAAAAGAAATTCGCCAAAAGGTATTAGTACGTTTAAATAAAATGGCATGTGTTAAGTTAAAACCTACCTTTGGCAAAGCAGGGGTTAGCCGAAGCATTCTGGGAGGAAGAAAATTCATCCTATTGGGGTCGTTTATTTATACCTCGAATATCAGAAGTGTTCTGACCACTCCTCGGAGCTTCACCTTCAGAAATATTATGAGGAGGGATTCGGGAAGGTGGAAGAGGCATTGAAGTATGATTCTTGCCTTTGTTAATATTTTGGGATCTGGGGTTAGATTCCTTAAGATTGAGATTAGGAGCTATACTCCTCTTCTTTCGGCACAAGTTCACATCCGGATCTTCACATTCTTTGCTATCCAAAACGGCAGTCGGACGAGTTAAAAGAGCTTAAATGGATGAAATGGAGCAACTTTGGACGTTCTTACACTTCAAGAAATTCATGGAGATCCCCTTGGATCGACCAGTCAGAAGAATCTATGAAGTGGCGCGATCTGAAGAAGAAAATCGATCGATCCAAATTGGATCGATCGATTCCGATCACGAATATTCTCCAAATCAAGCATTTACTATGATTTTTGACCTAAAGACTTCCTTATAAAAAGGGATCACTTCATGAGCGGCCAAAAAGACCTAGACACGAATTTTCTTTCATTTCGTTTGTATTTTTCACATTTCAGATCTAAATATTTTCTCCTTTGATTTATTGGATCTACACTCTGTCTTCATCTCTTTCTTTGCATTTCATGTTATATTTCACTATGATTTATCAATCCTTTGTCATGGTTGAGTAGATTTGGTTGTTGGAAGATGAGATATATTCAAAGATATTTTAATGTTTAATTAGGATGTTGTTATAGATTAGGGTTATGATTATTAGATCTGATCTATTTTTATGTTTTTTAAGCTTTTGCTAGGTTGATGAATTTATCAAATGATCACTCGGGTTTCTAATATAACTAGTGTTGTTTAGTCTTTCTGATATATCATGGATTTTACCACTTTTAGCCATGATATATGTATTGGTTTTAGAGTCTTTTCTATCATTTATTGAGTCTTATTAGGTACAAATGCGAGATGAGAGTGCCAAGGTGGCACAACAAGGTGTTCTTACGTTCATGTGTAAGGGTATGCGGTATAGGATCACCCTCACGGACCTCTGCGATTTGTATGGCTTCAGGAGAGATGCCACTCATGTCACTATGGATACAGAATGGGGAGACATCAAGACTTTGTAGTCTCATATTAGGAATAGAGAATATGATACTAGTTCTTCGAAGCAGACGGATGTCTGTCACTCTACCATTAGGTATGTTCTGCGCCTCATTGCTAGCACTATCTTGTGGAAGTCTGATCCTACCAAGGCTCAGAAGTCAGATCTTATGCTCTTTTTGCTCGGTGTTCGCCACATGTTCCCCGCTGGGACTTGGAAGTCTTCCATACCTAATACTGATCTGAATTTAGGATCTGTATTTGCACATCATTTGGTTTCTTTGAAGACCAAAGCATTCAACAAGAAGCAGTTTGAGCATGTGGGGAGTCTCTTGACTTCTATCTTCAGTTATTTTGATATCATCCTCTCCAACGCCACCCGCAAGACCTGGAGTATCACCATGGATTTTGACTATCTGAAGCATATGACTTGGATGAAACCGAACAATGTGTGGGTATTTATTGATGAGGATTGCAAGACATGGAATGTCACATTGCCCATCGATTCCCTCCAGATTGGAAGGGACCATACCCGCTTGTACTTCACACCCGAGGAGCCTTTACTTACTCAAGGATAAAGTCGTAAGCTTCATCGTGGAACTTCGTCTAGTGCTGCGCCTTCAGCCATTGAGGATGCATTCATTGAGCCGCCTCCTTGCACTTCTACTGCAGATTTTGCATTTCCGGAACCTCCTGCAGGATATCAGGATGATGGTCCTATGTTTAGGAGATACATGGTGAGTACCATGTGGAGTATGTGGCAGCTAATTGCTTCAAGTTCCCCACCCACTTCAGCTCACCAACACTACAACAGTCCCTCTGTTGATCCTCACACTCCTCAGACTTCAGATGATGATTATGTTTGAGTTTCAGTCTCAGACATTTGGTTCTTAGTTTTTCTTCTTTTTCTTTTTTCTTTGAGACATTTTTATTTATTGTTTTTGCTTCTGTTTTGTTTTAATTTTCATTGGATATTGTTGGATTCATTATGTTATGCTATTATCTTGTTATTTGACATGTTTTGGAGCTCTTAATCAGGATTCATTGTCAGAAAACGGATTGAATGACCAACTGAATGGTGTGAAACTTCATTGTCCAACACAAGCACTCATGTCGATCGACACGGGTATGTAGTGTTGATCCACACACACACCATAATCAGGTCACGATTTCAAACATAATAATTCTTTCATGTTTCAATTTTTCTTATTTTTATCACCTTTATTAAGTTTAATTACACTGGGGACAATGTAGTTTAAGTCTGAGGGAGGTAGTTACTAACTCTATTTATTATTTTGATAGTCAGTCCAATTTTTCTTTTATTTTTCAAATTTTTTGTTTTATTAAGTCAAAACCTAGTTAGAAACTATGAACTATCTCTTGGTCTATTGTGTTTGCTATGTTTTCTGGAGACCATTGTTGCAGAACTTATTCAGATTCAACTAATAGAAAAAATCCAAGTCTGACCGGTTAACTTGAGACTCCCACACTTACAAAAAATGCCCGCTGAAGCCGGAACTAATTTATGTCAGTTCCTTTTACCTCATTGATGAGATTGGTGTTTAAGAGCTTGACTTTTCATTCATACTTGGCCTGATAAAACCAAAGTAAGTAATGGTGTCTAGTCTCACCAAAAATAAGAAAATCTCTATGGCTAAGTTTATGATTGCCCAAATGATTCTCATGGAGTAAAAGGTAGGAGTGATCCCATGACCCTACTATTTTCTATGAGATGATGAATGTAGAGATCGTTGTGAGGTTAGAAAAATTTCCCGTGATACCATTATTCACTTCCATCTCTACCCTCATGGACTTAATCAGAAAAGAAAATAAATCATTCCAATATAACAAAGGAATAAGTCTGAGGGAGATGAAAATACCATTGTTGTTGTGAGGTTTGTCTTGCTATTGTATAGGATGACAGCTGAATCTAGAAGATTCTTAAACATTGAAATCAAAGATGAGACCCAGCGATGAAGTGCTTACTAAGGGATATGTTGTTAAGTTGTGGTGGGAATTGAGAAGACTGCGAGTGATTACGGTAAATGTACATGGTGGTTAGTCTCTGATTTGTTCTTGTACCATGTGGATTACATGATGACTGGTAAGCACAGTGTTCTAAAGAGTAGGTTAGTTTCGCGATTTTTAAACTTCTTCCTTGATTCAGTTTTCTGTTTGTTTGAGGGCAAGAAAAAGGTAAGTCTGGGAGAGTTGATATATCATGGATTTTATCACTTTTAGCCATGATATATGCATTGATTTTAGAGTAATTTTTATCGTTTATTAAGTCTTATTAGGTTCAAATGCGAGATGGACCTTGGAGAGCACTTTGGAGCTTTTGGAGGCTTGTAGATGAGCAAAACAACTTGGAGCCAGAAATCGCTATCCATGTCGATTGACACGGCCATATCATGTCGATCGACATGCATCCGATGTGACTGACGCCTTCGAGTTTTATCAAGTTTCAAGACTTGAAACTTTACCCCAGAAGTTTTATTGTTTGTAATTCAAGCCATGTCGTGTTTTAGGTTATAATTATGTTTTAAAAACCCTAAGAATATAAGAGCTTGTGTTTACGCTAGAGAAAGAGTTTTAGAGAGCAGCCACTTTTGTTCTAAGTTGGAGAGAAGATTCAGATCTCAACCTTTGTAGAGAGAAAAATTCTGAACTCCCTTAAATTTTTACTCTATTCTATGAGTACTATTCAGACAATGAATTTTTCTTCATCTTCTATGTCTGAGTAGTCACCTTGTTAGGTTTAGGGATTTCAAGGGTTTACAATGGTTTGTTGAATTGGGCATAACATATTTGGCATCTATAATGTTCTCCATCTAGATTTGATAATCACACTATACTTGAGATTGATCACCTTAAATCTGGTATCTTAGGAATGTTAGTATGTGCGACAGTGCTATTAATATCCTGACCAATCGTAGATGAGCAAAGGAACTAAACTATAAGGGAATCGTATCACGTCAATTTGGTTTAGAGATTTTGTGAACATATCACACTTGCTATTCATGCATTGCTTTACTCATTAGAATTTGCAAAGAAAATTGGGTTTCTGTGTTTAAAGGATAGATATCATCGCAGCGAAAGTTGGATGATATTACATTAGTGTTATGAGTTTAGAAACTGAACATACACATGCATCCTAATTAATTGAATTGCCAGTTCACATTCCAGAGTATCCCTAATTGATCTTCCCTAGGTCTAACTTCTTTATCATCTGAATTTACATCCATTAATCTTAGTATTTCGTTATTGTATTATTTAATTTACTTTTATTGTCTAACTTAATTCGAACCTGTAATATCTATTGTGTGAGTTTTCAGAGTCTCTATGGATTCGATCCCTAAGTACTACAACTGATCGCTTATTTTAGAGAGTAGTTCTGAGGGTTATTTTGACCCCATGTCACTTTCCTGAATCAATAGTTTAAAGGCTTGAGATTGTCAGCCGACGAGAGTCGAGGTTGGATCTGCAAGTGAACAATATCAGGCTTGTTAATAAATGTTGACATTGGGTTATAGCGGATTTATGACCAAGATAATATTCTCATATGAGAGGTGGTTTATTTGTCTATAGTGCTATGAGTTCTAGATCTATATCATTAAATTGCTAATCCGGTTAGATGTCCTATTTAATTATTAAATTTCTGCGACTTCTCAGATCTCAACATTTGTTTTTAATTTATTTTTATTTTCTTTTTAAATATTTCCGGATTTATATTCGGATTTCATTCTGTGACACCATTTTTATATTTTTCATTCTAGCTTTGTATAGATCTACGGATCTATAGTGCACTCTACTCTCTGTGGATTCGATCTCATCACTATACTGCTGCGCACACCCGTGCACTTGCGGAGTCTACTAGTTTAGGTAAAACCTGATACCACATCACTAGTTCTGTGAGACGCGCTATCAATATCTATAACATGATTCTTCTCACGAAGCCGAATGCCGGCGTCATCAATTTTTTCTCCTTGAATTTTTCTCCATAGTGAAATTTACATTCTTAGTTCGCGCCTTTGCTAATTCGGAAAAATCACAGGCGTCTACTTCGACTATTAAGGGATTCAAGGATCTGAGTGCACCACTTTGCAAAACACTACCTGCATTGTGAATGCGAGGAAGAGAAAAGGATTCCCAGGAAACTTCCTTCTCCACTGCAGTTTAAAAAGCTTCACGAAATCGCTTGACGGAGTAGGCTTTGGAGGATGGGCTTCAACAAAAATAATAACCAATAACAATTTATGTTAAAAATATGTGTATTATCCATAATATAAGTTTAGATTTGGACATAATTTACCAAACGAATCAGTCCAGTCACGACGAAGCATACTTGCGACAGAAGAAGAGTCGATTTTGACAAGAAACCAGAAATCTATCCAGTTCTCTTCATCTTCGGGAATACCAAAAATTAAAGTCCTCTTAATACGAGGATATGTATTGTAAGTACTTCTGCAATCAATACGAACTCCAAAGAATTCGAAGAAGTCATTCGAACTCAACGATAGGTTAGATTTGGAAGCAAGAGTCAGAATACACAGAATGTGTCGAAGCATCTTCGGACACATTTGTGGTAACGCCATTCCAAGAGAAAATAGGCACAATACAAGTGCGTCAGGAATTGGGGAAAACAGACCACAACCGTATAAGTAAGATTCGTAAACACATATGTACCAATCTCGAATGAATTCCAGAGATTCATCAGCATTTGGAAGAGCAAACTCAACTTCTGACGGAATTTGGCAATATCTTTTGATGCCTTCAAAAGATTTAAGTGTAAAGCGAGACGGCGGATAAGGGCCAAACCGGTCTTTACGATCAGGAGAGTTGTCCGTTGTAACATCCTTACGTTTTCGTTCAGAAATACTAAAAAATTTTGAAGCTTCTACCATGATTCAAAAATAAGTATGAGGATTCGGTTTTAACATATATATATATATATATATATAATTAAACAGTATAAAATATTAAAAATTATTATTAGTAACATAAATTGGATACATGTATATGATATAAAATTAAACATCTAATATATTATAAAAAATGCTACAAATAACATAAATTCAGTGCTTCATTTTTACACAATTCAACTAAATTATTTTAATTTGAA
The DNA here is from genome assembly GCA_963555745.1 of Cardamine flexuosa. Taxonomy (NCBI): domain Eukaryota; kingdom Viridiplantae; phylum Streptophyta; class Magnoliopsida; order Brassicales; family Brassicaceae; genus Cardamine; species Cardamine flexuosa. Next base: position 20,453,094 of record OY743221.1, on the reverse strand, counting down.
ATCATCGTATTCATTATAATTATATGTTTTCAAAAGAAAAATTGACATATTCAAAATTTTTGAAACAATCTTATTCAACATAGCAAATTAGTCACTTTCAAAACATTTTGCATATGATTAAAATAATCTATTTAAGTAAAATTCTTTATAGATGAAAGACGAAATGATGTGCACAATCACAAAATTAATATATTAGTTCTTGATTTTTTTTAAATATAAAACATATTAAAAATGATAGTTTATAAATCGGAAATGTAAGCTTTCAAAACGGAAGCGCAAGCTTCCAACACATTTTATAGAGATATTTTTGGAATCGTCATGGAAGCAAGATTCCGAGAGCTTTCGATTCCGATTTTCAAGTGAGAAGCGGACGTTGAACGAAGGTTTCATGCTAATCCATGGTTAAGTTATTCTCTTACATTACTAATTTGTTTTGTTTTGTTTATGGGTTCAAAATTGCAGTTTTGATTTTTTTGGTTAACGCATTTTCTTGTACACGTTAATGGGCTCCCATAGTGGGTCCACTTAAGACTAGAGTATCAAAGCCCAGCTGCTAGTGAAAGGGATATCCATTAAAGCAAAATGTCTTCTTTGTCCTCATCTCTCTCTCACAGTCTTGTTGTTTTTAATTCTTATTGTTGTGAATTCTTGTTGAACAGATCCAGAGGGTAATACTAAATGCAGTGAAACGGTTGAACCTGCCTCTTGGAATTGCCGTGTTTGCGATGATCTTGTTGGCCAAGGCTTTGAAAATTTAAAGAAGCATCTCTCTTCTCAAGAACATGCTTACGAAGTAATTAAATCAAGCATCGCTCTTCTCAATAACATAAAGTAATTTTGACATTGTCGAATAGTTTTCCCTTTCTCCAGCTCCAGCTCTTTTACCCCGTCCAAGGGTACGTACAATACCAGCAGCAGGCGTTTGAAGACAACGATGAGAAAGACGGGTTTGAAGATTCAGCAGATCTGGCTGCAATATCAGTCTTTTGGGACATAGTGACGTGTCCGGTTCCATTAGGCTATGATGATGCTCGTGGGGTATAAAACGGTTTTTGAGCAAGTTAGGCTACTCTGGTCCTACAACCATCACTGCCGTTGGCGAACTATCAAAGGTCCCTGAGGATATCCTTGAAGCCGTCTCTTCCACTGGAATCTCTCTTTATAACAGCCCCTACGGTCAGTATATCCTTTTTCCATTGCTAGAGTATAATGGGATGATGATTAGAGAGAGTCTTAAGTCTTTAGTTTCTGAAACAGATTCCACAGATGTTGTTCCGCTTCTCCTTGCCAGTACCTGTCAACGTCAATCTGTTGTAGTGATCACATCCATATCACGATAGTTCTCTTTTATATCCGGCTGTCTTGCAGAAAAGGGATGCAACGTTATTAACCTGTTTCCAGGTTATTATAATCAAGGTGATGTAATGCGTCTCTGGAGAAAGATTTTGTCAGGTACGTCTTTGCCCTCATCTCTCTCACAGTTTTGTTGAATTCTTGTTGTGAATTCAACAAGTGTTTTTGTGAATTCTTCTTGTTGTTCAACTAGCTACTATATTTTCTTTGCAGAGATCCTGAGGGTGTTAAATGCAGTGAAAAGGTTGAAGTATTTTTAAAAATTTAAATAAAATATTTATATATGTTATATTTTCACATCAAAATTACACATAACAGAATTATATACAACTTTATGTTATTATATTTTCACATAACACTTTTGAAAATATAAGGTTATATTTTCATACAACCTTATATTTTCAAAAGTAACATGAAAAATAATATAAAAATAATTTATTTAAAGTAATATTATTTTATGATGTTTTTTTTTTTTTTTGAAAAACAGTGGTAACTATGCTATGGGAATTGTACGCTGAATCTGAAACTTTATATTTTAGTATTTAGAATTTTTAGAATTTTTAGAATTTTCAAAGAGTATTAGGAATGTTCTATGTTTTTTGAATTTTTTATTTTATAAATTTAAAAATTTACAAGTTCAATTTTGTTTTTGTTTAAAATTATTAGAATTATTTTAGATTTTTCTACGATTCTTTAATTTTTTTAAGAGCTTTATATGTTTTCTGAATTTTAAAAATGTTTTTTAACTAAAACAATAATGGATATTTTTTTTCATAAACTCTTGGTTGTTTATTGGATACAATTTAAGAGTTTGTGTATTTTAATGGAAGAAAAAAATTAGTTCATGGGTACACTAAAATTTATGTATTTTTATGGAATTTCCCTTAACAAAAACAAAAATTCAGATCAAAACTTAGACTTATCTCCTTAAACTTATAATAAATCAGGTTATCTAGCTGTTTTAAGGTGTTTACAAAATGATTGAAATTACAGTAAAATAAATACAATATCATTCATAGTTTTTGTCAAAAATCATTCTATCGTTTAATCACACTTCACACACCCACCTACAATCCACAAAGGTCGCTCCTGAGTCCTCACTAATTTTCGAAAATTTCCGTACCCCATCTCCAATTATTGGACATATTTATTTATATAATTTCGAGTCAATTAAAAAATATAAAAATTATAAATGTTTACACAATTAAATGCTTTTTTATTTTATATTCACTTAAAAAAAAATTGAAGGAATTCTTGTGAATTTTTTCTTCGAGCTAAAGCCAGCCTTCAAGATTTAGGATACCAGACTTAATGGGCTTTAACAATAGGCTCATTAAATGTTATACTGCTCATTAGGGTTTACTGTTATCCCTTAAGATCATTTTCAATGTATTTTCTATTTTTTACTCTAAAATAAAGTCATTATATAATAAAGTAGTGTTTTTCCTCTAATATATTATTTTATATTTTACTATATAAAGAAATACTTTTAGTATATTCTGCTTTTTCTAAAATTTTTACTAAAATAATTTATTTTTAAAACTTGTAATTTCACCTCATATCTTTTATTTCTTGCAAATTTCCATGTATTATCATATTATTTAAATTTATAATTTAACTCATATTTTTTAATTTTATTTTATGTTGTTTCTTTTTATTTTATGTTGCTTAACTTTTAATTTGTATTTTTATTTAATTGAATAAGTGACATTAAGACATAAAATAAAAATATTCAAAATATAAATGAGTAAAATGTAAATAAAAATGTTTAACTCTATAATAGAGAAAAAAATAGAGTTACTCTATATATATAAAGTAATCTTCCCCATTCCTCTATTATAAAGTGTGATATAAAGTTAGATTGGAGATGATTTTACTCTATAATAGAGTTTAGAGAAAAATATAGAGTTAGATTGGAGATGTGTTGATTAACTAATTTAAGGTTCCATTTTTTTTCAATCCGGAAATAGTGATAAGAGGAAGAGGAAGACGGGGAAGAGGAGGAAGAGGAAGACATGGAAGAGGATGGTACCAGTGGAGGGCCAGGGATTACAGAAGAATTAGAGTGATCTGGGATTACGAGAATATGCGACTTGCCATAGGATTCGACGTCTCCAGGATTGTACTTACACTTCGTAGGATCCTTAGACCGCTCCGCAACCACTATTATGGTGATATTTCTTTTGAGGTCGTTGTTTAGGATGGTAGTTCGCCTGATAAGATCAAACTAACAGCTTTTGACGCCTTAGATGCGGAAGATAGCATGTATCTGCACGATCTGGAAACTTGTAAGGCTCAGATTGTTAAACTCAGTTTCTTATACTTAACTGCTTGTTTTTCTTAATTTAAAATTCCACTCTTTTTTTTTTAGCAGCATTTCCAAATATTCAAATCTCTGATAATTACATAATGTGTCAGCTACTGGATTTAAGTGACAATTAGGATGGTAACGAGTCTTATGGATTGGTGATCATGGTTACGCTTATTTCCTTAGAATACTAAGGATTAAAAAGAGGTCAATCCATCTTTTCTTAGTATATCTTGATGGTGCAGTAGCAGATAAGCTTATGCGATTTAATCCTAAAACAATGCTTTCTTGACAACAATTTTTGGTACAGTGTGAAGCAGATTACCAACCATATTAGCACAACAGAGGTTCTCCAGGAGGAGGAGGAGGTGGCGATGGTGGCCCAAGAGGAGTGAGAGCCACCACCGCCTCCTCCTCCTTCTGGAGAACCTCTGTTGTGCTGATATGGTTGGTAATCTGCTTCACATTGTACCAAAAATTGTGGCCAGGAAAGCATTCCTTCGGGATCAAATCGCATGAGCTTATCTGCTACTGCACCATCGGGATATACCAAGAAAACGTGGATTGGCCTCTCTTTAATCTTTAGTAATCTAAGGAAATAAGCGTAACCATGATCACCAGTCCATAAGACCAGTAGTAAAGGCTCGTTATCATCCTCATTCTCACTTAAATGTAATAGCTGACGCCTTATGTACTTATCAGAGATTTGACTATTTGGAAGTGCTGTTAAAAAAAAGAGTGGAATTTTAGATTAAGAAAAACAAGCAGTTAAGTATAATAAACTGAGCCTTACGAGTTTCCAGATAGATGTTATCTTCTGCATCTAAGGCATTGAAACGGTTGATTCAATCTTATCAGGCGAACTTCCATCCGAGACGACGGCCTCAAAAGAGATATCACCATAATAGTGGTTACGGTGCGTTCTGAGGATCGTACGAAGTGTGGGTACAATCTTGTAGACGTCGAATCCTATGGTAAGCCGCATATTCTTGTAATCACTTTGATTATTTTTGTAACCGTTGGGCCTCCACTGGTACCATCCTCTTATCATTGTTTCCGGATTGAAAAGAAATGGAAGGGCAAATGTCGGCTAAAAACCCTAAATTAGTTATTCTTGTTAAGGAATAACTAATTATTGCGTCAGGTATTCTTGATGCTTTAAATGCTCTTGGCGTTCTTCATGCCAACCATAGCGAGGGAATCAAGCAATTTCTTCCTGGTAGCCTACGCAGCACTAGTGTTGAGGTGATCTTCAATATAGTCTCTCTTTTATATCACCATAATAGAGTAAGATTTGATTTTCATTTGGTATAGTATGGGTGCAGGCTATTCAACATGGATATATCGTGGCTGTTGATGGTATCAGCATCTCTTATGCTCATGTGACTCAAGATGATAAGGTAATTTAGAGTCTCGAGGATATTTTTGGTTATGTGGCTGGTCCATGACAATTTCTTTTAACGTTTGCATAACCAACATCCGATGTTGTGTTTAGGGGATTTGCTCTAGGAGTTCTTCACTTTGCTGTGCCTGATGTCAGTGACGGTTAGTATATCTTGTCATCTTTATTCCTTGCTAGAGTAATGAGATAATTAGTGAGAGTCTCAAGTCTTCAGTTTCTGGAACAGGTCCCAGAGACATGGTTCGGCTTCTCCTTACTGAGAATCCACCTCAGACACACTATCTGAAAGTCAAAGAATGCAACCTCTGGGAAAACTTTCGTCTGGCAGGTGTGTGCGTTTGTCCTCATCTCTCACATTTTTTGTTAAATTCTAATTCAATTGCTCAACTAGCTACTACTCTTTTTTGCACTGAAACGGGCGAACCTGCCTCCTCTTGGGTTTGCGCTGTGTGTAATGATGTTGTTGGCCAAGGCTTTGAAAATTTCATGACGCATCTCTCTTCTGAAGAACATAAACAGCAGGTAATTAAGCATCGCTCTTCTCAAGGACATAAAGTTTTTACATTCTCTATAACTATTTTTGAGTCAAACAGCATTAGTTTCCCTTTCTCACATGTTGTTTTGTTTGACCCCCTTGTTATCTTTTTCCACTGGATGTGCATTTGGTTTCCAAGCAGCAATTTCAAATATTTTCAGAGATTAATTATCTAATCTTGTTCACTTTTTTTTCTTGTGTGGTAGGGAATTTACGAGGTCCCGTCAGGTGATGATGCTATGTTGGGCTTAGAACTGTGCTGACTTCTGAAGACTGTCTCCTTTTCGATTTCTGTTACCTCTGAATGTTTTGTTTTTTTATCAGACGAGATTTGTGGGACTTGTTAAACTCTATGCTTTTTTTTGTGTGGTAACGAACCAATGGCCACAGGTTTACAGGCGTATTATTGTCTTTAAAGCAATCTAGCTATTACCCAATTGTTTAATCTTTCTCAACTTGGATGAGTAATTTGTTTTCGAATCTTAAAACACACAAAACGCTGCGTTTTAAGTCCATAACGAAATAAAACGGATAGCCTTCTAATCTTGAAATTCAGAAGTGGATAAAAATGGAAAACCTTTCTGTAACTTTCCGCCATTGTTACAGCTCCTTGTTTCTTCATCAGTCAGAGAAAAGATATCGTCTTTATCATTCTTCAGCTTGTTATTCTCTGGAAATCAAGCATGCGTCGTTTGAATCCATACCAATCTCAGTTTCTCTGGAACCGTCGTCTTCAAATTGGGATTTTCATCCGTTGAAGAAGCTGAATAGATGCAAAAATCTGGTTTCTGTTAAAGCTACTCATGCTCGGATGATGAAGTTATTAACTCAATTCGATTTGGAGTTCATCATCGCCAAGTGCTTAATCTCTCGTTACCTTGAATTTGGAGAATTTGGATATGCTAGTTCTGTTTTCTTCTTGGGTTTCCCTCGGAATCAAGTTTCATGGAGGGATTTCTCGGAAGAGATCGAGCATTTCGGAGTAGAGAAGTATAAGGTTTTAGAGGAATTTTTTCAGTTACAGAACAAAGGAGTCAATTTCGATGGAGTAGTTCTCACTATGGTTTTGAGGATTTGTACTGTTCTAATGAATCGTGTTCTGGGTTTCACTATCCATGGCGGTTTGATTAAGAGAGGACTACTCGATAGTTCAGACACGCGAGTGGTTTCTGCGTTGATGAGTTTCTATGGAAGATGTGTGAGTTTGGATATTGCTAACAAGATATTCGATGAAATGCCTAAAAGAGATGATGTTACATGGAACGAGATCACAATGGTGAACTTACGTAGTGGGAATTGGGAAAAGGCTGTGAAACTGTTAAGAGAGATGCAGTTTTGTGCTGCAAAGGCTTATGATAGAACAATTATTAAGCTTTTGCAAGTTTGTAGCAACGAGGGAGGTTTAACAGAAGGGAGACAGATTCATGGGTATGTTCTGCGATTTGGGTTTGAATCAAACGTGTCGATGTGTAACTCCTTGATTGTCATGTACTCAAGGAATGGCAAGCTTGAATCATCCAGGAAAGTTTTTAATTCGATGAAAGACCGTAATTTGTCTTCTTGGAACTCTATTGTATCGGCTTATACGAAACTTGGTTACGTAGATGATGCTTTGGATCTCCTGGAAGAAATGGAGACATGTAGTGGTCTGAAACCAGATATAGTGACATGGAACTCTCTTTTGTCAGGTTACGCTTTTAAAGGCTTATCCAGAGATGCCATTGCGATACTGAAGAGAATGGAAATTACTGGTTTGAAGCCAAACACGAGCTCAATAAGTAGTCTTCTTCAAGCTGTTGTTACTGAACCAGGGTTTCTTAAAGTTGGAAAAGCGATTCACGGATATGTTATAAGAAATCAGCTTTGGTATGATTTGTATGTAGAAACCACATTGATCGACATGTATGTCAAAACTGGCTGCTTGCCTTATGCGCGGATGGTTTTTGATACAATGGATGATAAGAAGAACATTGTTGCTTGGAATTCGCTCATCTCGGGACTTTCGTACGCTGGTCTGCTGAAGGATGCTGAAGCTTTGATGAGTAAAATGGACAAGGAAGGGATCAAACCTGATGTTGTTACATGGAACAATCTGGTTTCTGGGTATGCGACTTGTGGGAAAACTAAGAAAGCTTTGGCTGTGATAGAGAAGATGAAGGAGAATGGTGTGGCGCCTACAGTAGTTTCATGGACAGCTATTATCTCCGGATGTTCCAAAAATGGAAACTTCAGGAATGCTCTCAAAGTTTTCACTAAAATGCAGGAAGAAGGTGTGGCTCCGAACTCAGCCACTATATCCAGCTTGCTTAGGATCATAGGTTGCTTGAGTCTACTACAAAGTGGCAAAGAGGTTCACAGCTTCTGTTTAAGGAACAATTTGATCCACGATGCATATGTTGCAACTGCACTAGTAGATATGTATGCAAAATCAGGGGATCTGCAAAGTGCGAATGAGGTTTTCTTGGGCATTAAGAACAAACCGCTAGCTTCTTGGAACTGTATGATCATGGGTTTAGCCATGTTTGGGCAAGGCGAAGAAGGGATTGCGGTTTTCAGTGCGATGCTTGAAGCGGGCATGGAACCTGATGCTATAACGTTTACATCCGTCTTGTCTTTATGCAAGAACTCAGGTCTTGTCAAAGAAGGGTGGAAATATTTTGATCTTATGAGGTCTCATTATGGTGTTATCCCAACTATAGAACACTGCTCGTGTATGGTAGATATGCTCGGGAGGTCGGGTTATCTTGATGAAGCCTATGACTTCATTCAAACAATGCCATTAAAACCAGATGCAACCATTTGGGGTGCGTTTCTTTCAGCTTGTAAGATCCACAGCGATCTTAAACTCGCGGAAGTCGCTTGGAAGAAGCTGCAAGTGCTGGAACCGCACAATTCAGCTAACTACATGACGATGATTAACTTATACAGTAATGTGAACAGATGGGACGATGTTGCACACACAAGGGACTTGATGAGGAATCACAGGGTGAGAGTACAGGATCTTTGGAGCTGGATTCAGATCGATCACATGGTTCACGTCTTCTATGCAGACGGAAAAGCACATGCTGATGAAGGAGAGATATACTTTGAGCTGTACAAATTAGTCTCTGAGATGAAGAAATCAGGTTATGTACCAGCCACAAGGAATATACACCAAGACGTGAGTGAATTAGAGAAAGAGAAGATGCTTATGGGACATACAGAGAAGTTAGCAATGACCTTTGGCCTCATCAAGAAGAAAGGCACAGCTCCTGTAAGAGTAGTCAAGAACACAAATATATGTTCTGATTGCCACACCGTAGCAAAATACACATCGGTTTTGCGAAACCGAGAGATTGTTATACACGAAGGGGCCCGGGTTCATCATTTTAGAGAAGGAAAATGTTCATGCAATGACGCCTGGTGATAATATAGATTACTAACTAGCTCTGTTCCTTTTTTATTATACAATGGTGCGTAAATACAGACACTGTTCAACAAACACCAGAAAACAAATTACATCAAAACTTTTACCGCAGGCTTGAGAATATGCCTATGGAGCTGAACTGAGCAAAGCAAGCAGAGAAGCATGACAATGCGTTTTTTTCTACATATATATATGTGACCAGACTAAAGAATTTCTAAGTGGAAAGATTCTAAACACACTGGATCCTTCATTTCCTTCACTGAGTTTGTAAGTGCGATACATCAAAACCATTTCCTCAAAGGTTTCTGTATGATTCTTCTCAGAACGTAGCAATGGAATTGGGAATGTCCTGAGCAGCCAATCTTTCAGAGACACAAGCCAAGGATTTGAGGTTACACTTGATGAGTGATTCCACAAAGTAACAAGTCTCATCTTTGGTGTTGCCTTGAGGAACATCCACAACAAAAGATTCAATCACCATTGTTGCTGACCTCCCATCAATCATCTCAGGATGTACAGTCAAGATCGAAGAGTAATTCTGCAGAAAAAGGACAATCAGATTTCTCTGAATCTGTATAAAAAAGCAAACTATGAGAAGTTTTAGATTTATTCACCTTAAGTCTGTGATCACCACCAATGATGTTGATACCAAGGATGTGTTCTTCATCATCAAGCTGTTCCAATCTCTCGGTACTTCTGGTTGCAGGAAGACCAGATTTGACATTTACTTCTCTGAGACTACCGATTTCAAGATCACCATTAACAGTGCATCTACTTATAAATGGTTTGTATTTCTGCGGCTGATCAAATCTCCGCACAAGTGACCAAACCTGATTCATGTATATAAAACCATCGTTAGCTTCAATCTTACAACGAATCGGCAAACAACAACAGTGAGATCGGGAATCCTAAATCCGGCGGAATTTCAATTTCACGGTGAATCGGGATAAACTGTTTCAATAAAATAAGAATGGAAATAAATTAGAAAACAAATCTGCGATGCTGAGAAAATTGAAGGGCTTACGAGAGGAACAGGAGCTTTAATGTACTTGAAGAGAACAGAGGTACACTGATTCTCTTTGCAATGGTGACGATGATGCAACCGTAAGTATTGCGCCGTCACGAGAGCTCCGAACATCTCTGTATCGTCTCCGATGATCTCCATCTCCGATAGTCCGATCAGCCAAAATGGATCAGAATGTCTAATCTTCTTTGTGGATAAGGTTGAGTAAATAAAGGGAATAAATAGCTTTTATGATGCAAGTGGTTTGATTTATTTTTATTTTTTTTTAACTTTTTTTGGTTGGTTAGGCTCAAAAATCAACGAACCCACCGACATATTTAAACACCAACAATGAACCGACAAATCCTTAAAAGAGATTACGTGTCATTGTATTATTGGTTTGTCGTCTCTCTTTTGGATTAGCTATTGACTTTTAGCACTTTAAGTCTCTCTTATCCGGTCAAATTAGCTTTCTCAGTTATATCTGTGCTATAATCAGAAATAAAAAATTTATAGAATGAAAAAAACAGGAACATTAAGAAATTAGAAACACTATCAAAGATAGGCTATATTTTTCTTCCTAACACTTATCTCAATATGACATCACTATAAGTTATCTGAAAACTAGTCAAGTAGATAGAAGAATCTTGGGAGAATCTTTAAAACGGATAGAGCTGATGTCAGCATGATATCATAATTAATACATTCACACTACTACAAGAAGAAACGTACAAGAAGTGATGTCATCAACATGAAATCACATGCATGGAAAACGAAACCGAAATCATTTTCCTATCACTGAGTCAAATCGATTAAACCGCATATCAAGTTATCAACGAGCTAACCAATTCTTGAGAAACTATGATCAAACAATTTGCCAGCAAAATTCTTTATCGAAAAAAATATATATGAAACTCTGTCTTGACGAGTGTGACTACCTCTACCGATTACACGGTCCACAGCACGGTCTTCGTCAACGCTAACGCCTTCACCATTTTGGCTTTCGCTGTCTCCATCGTGATATCAGCTTCTTTCACCATCTTAGCCGCCTTCGTCGCCGTTTCTTCAGCCGTCATGGCCATGTCCGCCACTTTTTCCACCATTGTTTCAACCTCCTCCACCATTTTTGCCGCTTTTGCCCTAATAACCTTCGCGGCATCCACCATTGCCGATGCCTTTTCCACCATTCCTGCCACCTCCTTCATCATGGCTACAGAAATAGAACACAGAGAGTTTTGTAAGAGTGTGTGTGTTTTGGTTTAAAACACTGAAGAAAAAAACAGAGGATATGGTTTAACAAAAACCTCTAGCTTCCTTTTGTGTTTCAACTATTTTTTGCTTGACCTCCACGGCTGTGTTGAAAACCCCAAGAGTTGGCTCGTTACACACAAAACACTTATCGTTCTCCGTGTGACGCTGCATCATGAAACAAACAACAACAAGAAAACTCTGTTTTTGTCAGTATGTTTTCAGAAATTAGCTAAACCAGTTACGAAACTCGAAAAAATTGCTGTGAAGAAGAAGAACACAAACCTTTAGAGCACACTCTCTGCAGAAGTAATGGTAACAATTGGTGACAATAGGATCCAAGAATGGTCGTTTGCAAATGGAACATTCTAAGGGCAATACTGCTGGTTCAAAGTCAGCTTCAAGCTTTCTCGATGTTTGTTTTGCGATCTTCTTTGGATTCTCTAATCTGGATCTTTTGTTTTTCGAATCTTCATCTCCGTCTTCTTCTTCATCCAACATTCTTTTCTTTAAGCTTTTAGTCATTTCACCTTGTTGAGACTTAGATTCTTGATCAGCAAGTTGAGATTCTTGCACAGACGTTTCATGTTCACCAGAACCTGGCATTCTATATCTGATTGACAAAAACGGCATCAAGATTAGTTCTTTGATCAAGATCTGATTATCGAACTCGTCTTGAAAAGAAATACTAAGAAAAAAGGATTTCAAATCACTAGTTTCACCTAACGAAACCCTAGTTCATATGAACTCAAATTCCAGTAAAAGAGACGTAGAACATACGCAACTATGGGAAATATATTATCAAAATCCCCATAAAAGAGTATTTCTAGTTATAAAACGAAACAATCGATAGTATTTAGATGAATCTTCTATAGAACTCAGAATAAGCCTTTTAATTGAAAATGGCGGTAAAATCCTCGAAATAACGAACAGAGAGAAGAAGACATGAAATTAAAGAAAGGAAGAGATAACTAACCTCGCCGTAAGAAGAAACCAGTGATTATCGGAAAAATTACGCCGGGAACAAGAGCAACGCCGGTGGATACTGAAGACGTTTTCCGATTGCGAGAGCCGAGAGAGATGCTGAGGAAAACGATAGACGAAGAAGAAGATGAACAGTTATGACAGTTAGTTAGGCAGGTGGGTTCAGTTTAAATATTGAATTGGGTTTAATGGGCTTTATAAGTAATAGGCCCATATAATTTTTTCGGCTCACCTACTTTGACTCGATATTCTTTCTAATTTGTTTTTTTATTAATCGAAATTCTTTTTTTATTTTTCTTTTCTTTTCCGTCTCGTTTGTCTTTTTTCCAATTTCGAAGAAACTGGCCATGAGTCTCCATTTACCAGCGCCATGCCAACTTTATTTGACTACGCGAGAAAATTTCAGAGAATTAAATGTTCGAGAAATTTCTAATTTCAGTTCATCGGAAAAATTCTATTGTATAGTTTTCTTAATCACTGCTCAAATACTTCAACGCTCTGGTAAGTTTCAGAAGTAAGAGTTTGGTTTCTAGTTTCCGTTTCTTCTTCTTCTTCGTCTGATTCTGTAACTGTCTACTTTGGGGATAATCACAAATTAAGATAATAATATTGTTATGTTACTTTATCTCTCTCTCGTCGGCAGTTATTTTTCTTCAATTCCCAGATTTTGTTTTTTGTTTGTTGGGTAGAAATATTTGAAAGTTTAGCTATAATCAGAACCCTAATTTTGATTTTGGGACTATATGATTCAGGATCCATTGAATAAAAACGAAGGCTTGACTTATGGCTTTTGGCCGCGAAAGTCGTGTAAGGTTTGTTTTTAGAACCAATTCACTGATAAAGGTTGAGATTTTCACTGTGTTTTAGAAATTTCTCAGAAAGTTTTTTGTTTGGTGATGATTTTTGTTTAGGTTCAGAGATTGGATTTCAGAGGGATCATTATTATCTACAGAGTATGGTTACAGAATAAAAGCTAGACCATCATCACTAAACAAAGTTTTGAAGAATGTTGGTTTACATAAGACTGAGCCAAAGAGAGATTCTACTACTACACAGAAGAACATTATAATAAACCCACAAGGCTCCTTTTTGCAGAACTGGAATAAACTCTTTCTATTTGCTTCAGTGATTGCTTTGGCGATTGATCCATTGTTTTTCTATATTCCAATTGTTAATGGAGAAAGGAACTGTCTTGATTTGCATACCAACTTGGAGATAGCAGCTAGTGTGCTTAGAACATTTATAGATGCCTTCTACATTATTCATATTGTGTTTCAGTTTAGAACTGCTTATATTTCTCCTTCTTCTCGAGTTTTCGGTAGAGGCGAGTTGGTAGATGATCCTAAGTCGATAGCTATAAAGTATCTATCTTCGTACTTCATCATCGATGTTCTTTCTATCCTTCCACTCCCACAGGTACTTGTGTGATCCCTTATTAATAGTTTCCTTGATGGTTCAATCAATAATATTCTCTTTGTTTCTTCTTCTGCAGCTTGTAGTCTTAGCTGTTATCCCCAATGTGAACAAGCCGGGCTCTCTGATCACTAAGGACTACTTGATTACTGTCATTTTTACTCAGTACATTCCCAGGATTCTTCGTATTTATCCACTTTACAGTGAAGTTACTAGAACATCTGGCATAGTTACTGAAACAGCTTGGGCTGGAGCTGCTTGGAACCTGTCTCTCTATATGTTAGCAAGTCATGTGAGTTTCAAGATTCATCAGATAACATAATCTTTATTTATTGATTGATCTGATAACTTAGTACTTGTCTAGGTGTTTGGAGCCTTATGGTACTTAATATCAGTAGAAAGAGAAGACAGATGCTGGCGTGAAGCTTGTGTGAAGAGACCAGGCGGGTGTGGTGATTTTAGATTTCTCTCCTGCGGTGAAAACATAAATGTTACAAACGATTTCCTGAAGACTTCGTGCCCGTTTATTAACCCTGATGATATATCAAATTCAACAGTCTTCAACTTTGGCATCTTTACTGATGCTTTAAAGAGTGGGATTGTTGAATCTGATGACTTCTGGAAGAAATTCTTCTACTGCTTCTGGTGGGGTCTGCGTAATCTAAGGTTTGTAGTTTAACAGTGTGACACACTTGATGGCTGGCTAAGATGTGATAACTTGCTTTTGTCTCGTTGCAGTGCATTGGGACAAAATCTCAATACGAGCAAATTCGTAGGGGAAATCATATTTGCTGTATCAATGTGTATATCTGGATTAGTCTTATTCGCACTACTTATCGGCAACATGCAGGTAAATCCCACTTCTTTTCACTGCCTTTGCTTTCAACAACACACTTAAGCTAACAAGGAAGATAAAACAGAAATACTTGGAATCGACAACAGTTCGGGAAGAGGAGATGAGAGTGAGAAAAAGAGATGCAGAGCAATGGATGTCTCATCGTATGTTACCTGATGACCTAAGGAAACGTATCAGAAGATATGAACAATACAAATGGCAAGAAACTAGAGGAGTTGAAGAAGAAAACCTTCTTCGTAATCTCCCTAAAGACCTTAGAAGAGACATCAAACGCCATTTTTGTCTCGATCTTCTCAAGAAAGTAAGGTTCTTCTTCCAGCTTTCTATCTTCAAACCTCCATTGTTATGATATACAAATAATCGTTGGTGGAATCATTTATATAGGTGCCTCTGTTTGAGATAATGGATGAGCAATTGTTAGATGCCGTGTGTGACAAGCTAAGACCTGTGCTCTACACTGAAAACAGCTATGCGATTCGAGAAGGAGATCCAGTGGAAGAGATGTTGTTTGTTATGAGAGGAAAACTTATGAGCGCCACCACAAACGGTGGCCGGACTGGCTTCTTTAACGCCGTGTACCTTAACGCCAGCGACTTTTGCGGCGAAGATCTTCTCACTTGGGCATTGGATCCTCAGTCTTCGTCTCATTTTCCGATCTCGACGAGAACAGTTCAAGCTTTAACTGAAGTAGAAGCCTTTGCTCTTGCAGCTGAAGATCTCAAGCTCGTCGCCTCGCAATTCAGACGACTCCATAGCAAACAGCTTCAACATACTTTCAGGTTTGGATTTGGAACCGGTCTCTGATTCTCTCAGATTTTACGGTTATGTTTGGTTTAATTCGATTTAAATGTCAGGTTTTATTCGGTACAATGGAGAACATGGGGCGCGTCTTTCATACAAGCTGCGTGGCGGAGACATTGCCGGAGGAAACTAGCGAGGTCATTAACCGAAGAAGAAGATCGATTCCGAAACGCGATCGCAAAACGGGAACGCGAAGCCGCGTCCTCGTCGAGTCTGGTTGCCACCTTATACGCGTCGCGTTTCGCTTCAAACGCGCTTCGCAATCTGCGTCACAATAACCTTCCGTTGCTCCCTCCTAAACCCTCCGAGCCTGATTTCAGCGCTAATCATATTCAAAACTCTTAAAAATTCTCTGCCACCTGTCCAGTTACCCCCACTTGTACATTGTTCTTTTTTTTTGTTTTCAAACTAAACTGAAGGTAGAAATACTAAAATTACAGAAATTATAATTAAATTCCTCGTACCAAAAAAAATGGTTTTTAATTAGTTATTTAAATATTTCTTCAATAACATGTTATTTTTACAAATTTAACACATTTTGAATAATACTCATCATGCTATTTATCTGATGAACCCAAAATTTTAAAATTTCAGTTTTATTATTTTGTTCTGTAATGTTAACCAATGTGTTGCACAAAGACTTTGTAGACTTTGATTACGATCAATGAAGTATTTGAAGATGTTAAAAAAAGAGAAAAGAAAAAGAAAATTACGGAATGAAATTTTGTTTGGTTTTCTTAATATAAGATGCCTCTGGTATTTACATGAGCCCATACAAGATATGCATTACACACCAGATGAAAATTAGGGTAAAGAACAATGTAACAAGATGACAAAGGTTGGCAATTGCAGTTCTGTGAGATTCTACTATCGTGTAAGAAAACACTTTAATTCCCGACTAACATTTCTAATTAATTAGAGTGGTCAGAAATTTTTTGACCATTTTCCGATCAAATTTAAAATCATTGAAAATAGTTGGAAATTGGTCGGAAATATTTGGTCGGTATTTAATCGGAAATAAGTCGGAGAGTTTCCGACCAATTTTGGTCGGAATTTTTATTTTTCTTTAAAAAAAATAAAAAATTTAATAACTAAAAAATTGGTCGGAAATTAATAACTCGCGAGTTGTAGATCTGCAATGAAACGTCCAACATCTTGCCAGATATCTTGGATGAAAGACATTGTCTTTGTCAATATATGTTTTATTCCATCTCGACCCAAGATGCAATAACCGAAAAGTAGAGCTGGTTTAGTTCTTTACGTTCTCTCCGGTACCTTTCTAAGGTGTTTCGTTTAACATCATTATTACCTGTCTCTGGAACTCAACCTTCGTGATCGGTGTCAGATACACTAAACTCACTATCAAGCCGGTTCAGCTCTTTTTGAATCACCTTCAGCTTAATTTTGTAGACTGTTCTCTTGATGTAAATACCAAAAAAAAACAGCCATCCGTCAGATTAACAAAGATTAAATCTAAGAATTGGATTTTTAAACTCAAACAATTTTCTTTGTACCGTAATATTCCCATGTTGATGTCAATTTGGAAGAAAATTCCCCAAACAAGGGTTTAGAGGAATTAACAAAAGAAAAAAAGAAAAAACACTAGGGTTTAGAGGATTTGAGAGGAAGGAGAACTTATTATAAGAATCCAACAATATAAAAGCTCTTTTAATCAATCATAAGCCCAAAATAGGGTAATTGCCACTCATAGTCCAAAAGAGGTTGAGGTGAGACTAAATCTTTTTTAGCGTCGAAAATGCTATGATTCAGATATTATGAAATCATAGAGTACCTCCAATTTATCTTCACTCGATCTGAGGTATTTTGGTAGTCTCCAAAACTCTTGTGTTAGCCTGAGGCATTCTTCAACGCTTTCAGGAGCCACAAAGTCCAATCTATTATGAAAATGTGTTTGCATAATATCATGTTATTTATCTGATGATAAGCTGTTCCATATCTTCTTATTATACTTGATGTCTTGATGATGTGTTATTTTTGTTGGATAATAAATTAAATGAAATATGCAAACACAGTTTTTTAAAAATCATATATATATATATATATTTTATTTTTATTTTTTTCTTTTTCTTTTGTCAACTCAACACCATAGAAAATTTTGCTTAGTCCTTTTAACCATTCAAATATGCTGCAATTTGGCACCGTAAAAACACTAAATCGAACAACGTTGACAAAAAATCAATCATTAAAAGTATAAAACAACAAATTGTTTTGACAAAAAACAAAAATAACAACAATAATAAGATTGGGTTTAATTTTATTTTGTAATAGAAACTAGAATGGGCTTGTAAAATATTGGGCCTTCTTGCCACATTTAATTAATGCAATCAATTAACAAAAAAAAAGATTGACCGACTTATTAAGAATCCGACAATATAAAAGCCCTTTTAATCAATCATAAATCCAAAAGAGGATAATTATCATTCATAGCCCAACAAGTAGAGAGAGAAACACTTAGGGCTTCGTCTTTTCAATTTCCCCCTTTCTCTCTCTAGAAATCGAACTTTTTCTTCCTCCAAAGCTCTCATCGAATCGAGATCGATGGCGGATCAGAGTTCCAAGCCGTTGCAGTTTTTCGTAAGACTACTCGACGGAAAATCTCTAACCCTAAAATTCAATTCTCCGTTAGCCTATGGTGACCAGATCAAGCAACGGATCTTCGAGCATACGAAGATCCCGACGCATCTACATCGTTTGATATGCGGAGGATATCAGATCTCCGACGAATCATCGATTTCTCAATCTGACGCCACCGTGAATCTCGTCCTTTCTCTCCGTGGAGGTAAAGGAGGATTCGGGTCGCTGCTTCGTGGTGCTGCGACGCAAGCTGGGGCGAAGAAGACAATCAACTTCGGTGCGTGTAGGGATATGAATGGACAGAGATTGAGGCATGTGATTGCTGAGAAGATGCTTGAGGAGTGGAAGGAAGGACAAGAAGACAGGAACTTTGAGAAATTGGCTCATGAGTTTCTGAAGAAGCACGCGAAGAAAGTGAAACAAGGCGTTGGAAACGGAGCTACTCAGAAGTATGTGAAGAAGTATAGAGAAGAATCTGATAAGTGTATTGAGGCGGTTGATTTGGCTTTGAAAGAGTATTTTAAGAATGGGAAGAGGAAAGGGAAGATGATTGCAGGATCTGATAAATCGAAACGAATCAAGATATGGTAATTTGATCGATATAAAGCTTGAATTAGATTTGAAAGTTTTGTTCTTGTTGAGTTTAGTGATTGCTAAAGTTGTTCTTTTTTTTTCTGAACTTGTGATGCTAATACTAATTTTGTTGATGTATTTTTCAGGAAGGGAAAGAGAGCTGTTGAAGATAGTGACAGTGATGATAGCAGCGACGAGGAAGATGAGAAAACTGTTGTTGTTAACAATGGTAGCCAAGTTGTTTCAGATAAAGATAGTGATGAAAGCTCTGGCTCGGTTGTGGCTGGACCGTATGATGGTGATTCTTCTGGTAAATCGTCATGCAATAGTGGTTCGGAGGAAGAACCTGTCGCTGTTAGTGATGTAATGGGTCACATTGAAAAGGAGGAGAAGTCAAATGATGACGAAGATAAGAATCTGGTCGAAGTAGCTTGTGAAACGTTGGTTACGTCAGTAGCTGTTGATAATAAAGGCAGTGATTCTGAAGTAAAGACAGGAGGAGCTGCGGGAGAAACAGTGTCTGTTGAACCACTTAACTTTGATGATTTCAGTTCAGCAACAGATATGGAGGTATGTATAGATTTTGCATAGGAAAGTTCAAATCAAAATGATGTCAAACATGTAAAACGTGGCTTGTTATTTCATATGTTGCATCATCAATCACTACTAAACATTTGTATTCATATGTGTTTTGGTTTCAGGTTTTGGGGATGGAGAGATTGAAGACTGAGCTTCAGTCACGTGGACTCAAATGCGGAGGGATGTTGCAAGAGCGTGCTGCAAGGCTCTTCTTACTTAAAACAACCCCCCTCGAGAAGCTCCCAAAGAAATTGCTAGCCAAGAAATGAAGAGCAGTAAGCAACTCCAAGTATTTTACAACTCTTTTGAAGTTATTTGCTTGTAGTACAAGAACACGACCCACATGTGTGTAATAATATCAGCTGTAATATTTCACTAATCCACCAAGATTATATCACTCCTCTTTCTCTCACTAATCCATCTTCTTCTACAAAAATTTGAGTTCATGTTTTTTGTTTTTGTTTTTGGGTTTGTATTGATTGACAGAGCGGTCTAAGAGGTTAAACTGACAAATGTTCTCTGATAAAAGATAACAACATGACTCTTCGAATCTTCCTAAGAGGGCTTACTGTTGTCAGAAGCTTTACATTAGAAAGATCTTGTCTGAAATTGACTATGTAAAGTAACACGTTGATTTATATTCAAAAGTTTATAGTTGGGAATAAAAGCCTACACAATACATGTTTATAAATTTGTCTCACATTTTCTCCGACTCTACTATTTTAAAGTGGTGGAGGAAAAATCTTATTTTTAACGTTACAACAAGTAATGGAGAGGAATAGTTGTATGGATACAATTTGTTTTCCTGTGAAAAATCAAAAAGAGTTGGTTAGATTTAAGGAAAAATTAGTTAAAATGGATTTTTTTGAAAATTTATTTACAAATAGGAATCTCTACTGTCTTAAAAATTCTTTTCAGAGAACTAGTTTGGAAATAAATTTCTGAAAGGGTTCATTTTAGACAATGTCCCGAAATTTAATCTTTGAGGAAATAAACAATTCGTACAATGTGGAGCTTGATGTCTAATATGAAGAACAAACCTTTAGCCTTGACATCACTGCGTCATGGACTTTTGCATTATATCTTTTGCCTCTCTTACGGCTGAGCTCGCAGCATACAGAGCTATTTTCTTCAGCTGCAATGCAATGAGAAGAGAAGTGAAAAGAGGTTAAGGCTAGACTAGATATTTTTAGCTTCGAAAATGCTTTAGCTCCAATATGATTCAGATATTATGAAATCATAGAGTACCTCCAATTTATCTTCGCTTGATCTGTGGTCTTTTGGTAGTCTCCGAAACTCTTGTGTTAGCCTAAGGCATTCTTCAACGCTTTCAGGAGCCACAAAGTCTAGTGCTACCTTTATGCAAGACTGGGAACAGTCCGAGTTTTAGAATCATTAACATTTCAAATCCAGATGAATGTTCTTGATTCCTAAACAAGATGTTTCGAAGAAAAGGGAATGTCAATTTTTGCTGACCTGTCTATTCCTCACTTGGTGAGGACAACCTGCCGGTATGAAAACAGCTTCACCAAGGTGTTGCTCAAAGGTCCATGGTTCTATATCTGCAAATGAGGAAAACATATATCAGCTGTTCGCCATAGTAAAGAAGATAAACAAAGGATGTAAAGCTGCACAGGTTTTAGTAGAGACCATAATCTTACCAAATTCCTCCTTCAGCTGTTTTTTATGGCTTTCATTCAAGAACATAGTCTGGTCATGTATTGGGTGATCTACCTGAAATTAAACAGTCCAAAAAAATTCAGACTTCTGAACGCATTATTGACTAATTCAATATGAATCATTTACAAGTGATGTATGTGATGATACATACGGATTCCACGGGTTGGTTACTGAAGTGATAAAACTCATGCCAGTGCCTTTCCAAATACTGAATAAGTTTTGGAACATCCTCTCTTCTAAAGATATCCCAGACAGCACCACCATGCACAGCCTTTGGCCTCTCATTGGTATTGCCATCAGTTTCCTTTGGAGTATCCAGTTTCTGCTCTGGTCGTGGAGGATCATCCTCTGTTTCCAGAGGGGCAGTTGAAACAAGCGTTGGCATCATTAGTCCAGTCTCTACCGCGGGATCATCTTCTTTTTGATATTTTGGAGATAATCTCTCTGCCTTCAAACTTATGTCATTATGATTCTCATCAGCTATTGATTCGTTTGTCAGCGTTACATTCTCCTTAAGAACTAAACCCGGATCTGCCTTTGGATCATGAGCTAGCTCCATAGCAGTAATGCAGGATGGTAAACTAGAAGACCCTTCCATAAGATCAGTTCTTTCAATGTTAGTACATTCACCTGAGATTAAGCCATACTGATCAGTAATATGTGTATTATACAAAACAATGGTAGACAACTCTTTCAAAGTTCTTGCAATACCTTTTGAAACATAACCTTTATCAGTTTCTTGTGAGCTGGACGGTCTCGAGCTGCTATTTGATTGTTCTTCCAAAAGACTATTACATTTCTTTAAAGCTTCCATATTCTTTTTAGGGCCAATCAAGATATTTTCATCTTCATCCACTCCTTTCGGTGATTTGTTTACAAGTTCACTGGCTTCTGTCCCTTGACCACCGTATTGTTTATGCAACTTGGTTTCTTCATATCTTTTCTGTTTTCGTTTTATCTCTCGGTATTGCTTGGAAGGTATTTCCACTTTAGTTGTGTGTGTCAGCACATTGACCTAACTCAAATTCACAGAGCAATTAATCTCCAAACTATAAGGGAATGATACAAAAGCTCAGTTTCAGTATGCTACTCTTTAATGAGCGTCAGCTCACCTCATATTGTACAATTCCATGGTTTATGCTTATGAACAATTAAGAAAGAATCAGTGCACGTACCGCATCAGAAATATCACAATGTAGCTTTGTCACAGAATCTCCTTTACCAAGCTCATCAGGGAAACCGTAAGCAATGTAAGTCTTGGGTCCAAGATCTGGCTTCAAGGATTTTTCTGGAAGTCTTGTTGCAAGATTCAGGATACCAGACTTTGGGTCAGTGTAATCAAAGAAAGGCAATGCAGCAATAAACTCATCATTATGCCTTGGAAGGCGCTTTTCAAATAAAGTTGATGGAGGCCAATCCTTCAATTTCAACATTTCTGGCCAACGATCCGTATGCATGCGGCCTTTTAAGTAGCCATAAAAAAACTGATGAATATTTATCTCAACCTACAAGAGAAAGGGATGGTAATGAGTATCCTTGTTAGGATTCATTTACATCAGAGTATCAAAACACATAGAATTGGCTTCACTGACCTCACACCAGTCCAAGCAATCCAAAGCTTTCACTTTTTTCGTTTCTTCTTCTTTATTTTTAAGCTTTGGATCCATTTCCCTACAAGCCCTCCACATCACCATTGGTTCCCAACTTAGTCCAGACGTCTTCTCGAGAACATTTCTGACTATCACAGGTTCCGCCCTCATCCAATGCGACTGAAAATGAGTAATATCTTCTTCAGCCAGATCAACAGCATTTGGTGAGTACAAGAAATTATCATGCGAATTCTTCCTAGACGCCGCCTGCCTTCTAATAGAATCAGAATTGGTAATGCATGAGGAACACTCATGAGCAATATCCACATCTTGTGGCCTAAACTGCAGAGTAACTTCCTCTGCATTTGTTATCAACTTTTCGACCCAATCTTTTTTCCATAAGCGTCTTAACTCCAGTGTTGAAGTACCACAACCACCACACTCTTTTGGAGGGCATGGAATGCTACCGTCTGAATTAAGCTTCCAATTAGAGAAATGCAAAGGCACATACCCTTTGGAATCTTTTCCTTGACCTTCATATCCTGTCCCTTCTTTCTCTTGACCATGAAAACCCTCTCTTAGTTCCTTGCAGCAAGAAAGACATATCTCGCATGCACAATCTGGGTTTGGACAGCTTCTGTTAAAATTGGCAATGGATGTGCGGCAGAGATCACTGTCGGACAGAGATGAAGAGACTGTAAGCAAACATAGAGTGGTGTGTAATACTCCGTAAAATATCATAGAATAATACTATTGAATACACCCTATATACCAGATCCCAAAGGTACTCAAATGTATTCAAACAAGGTATAGAAGCATTTTGCTTCACATGTGAAGCTTACTTTAGTTCAAATGAGAATTCAAAAAAAAAAAACGAACTACATAAAAATATCATAATCTCATCAATCACATACCAATCAAGTCAACCTAATCAGTTCTTTTTCTTGTTCCACTGATTTAACAACTAGATTGCTACTCAGGCTAGAAGCCAGAGTAATGGACCTTCCTCAAGAGTTAGTCCAATATTCCATACTTTTTCTCTTTATGTTATAGATATCCAAAACAGTTCCAAACTCCAAAGTATGAAACTTTGATAGAGGGTCGGACCCTCCTAACATATGAAAGACACAAAGACCTTCACAAAGTCAAAGTATCATTCTTCTGCCAGTGTCATCCATCCAATGGGGGTGAAATCCGTCAAAGTATTGTATGTCCTCCCAAACCGTGGAAGAGACCGCTTTCACTGCCTCAGCAGCCGTTGGAGGGACAATTCTTTCCACGCCACTTCCCATTAACACCGGATCAGTAGGTGCTCGCTCAGTCTTCAGAGATTTTTGAACCTGAATTAGGTTTGAGAGCAACACCTTGAAGGACATTATGGACTACTTCAGTCTTCAGAGACGCCAATCTCGAGTTCACTCATTGTTGGTTCTTCTCTATCCCTTCCATCCGAGCTCTCCATGCTGACATCCTTGTCATTACTTTACGGAATTTACCACAGATCGAACTAATTTGATAGAGTACAGAACCAATAAAAGAAGATAAGATAGTTGTCTTGGTAGAACGAAAGGAAATACAAGATTTCCACCACAAGGAGTAATCCTTGCCCCAGAGATACCCGAAAGTATCCTGCCCAGCAAGGTGTAGAACCCTTGCCCCTCAGCTAAACCAATAATTATGAAATTACAATAAAAAGTCAAATGAAACTACTTAATAAGATCACAAGTTCATTATCACCAACCAATCAAACCACTCTACTTAACAATTAGATTGATGTCACATCTTCTAGTGAAAACTGGTGATAATACCTACTGCCTATTCGCAAAGGATACAAGAAAACAGTATGAAAATTCAATACCGTTTGCTTTCTCCCAAAAAGAAAGATCAACTAAGCAGTAAACAGAGGTTTGCAAAGAAGCCCTCATGAATTGGAGATTTACCAGAATATGCGTTCACTTGGGTCAAGTTTGCACCTAGTAATATCAGATTCTGTCACAGGGACTCCTAAAATAAGACAGGTTTTTTTAGTGTAATATAGTAAGAAAGAAAGAAGAAATAAGAGGATAACACAAGCGAAGATCAAGTGACAATACCTCTAATTTTTGTTTCAATCTCTAGTTCACGACTCTGCTCTGCAAAAATATCCTTAAGAACTGGAAGAACCTTAACTAATAGGTACTGCAACTGCTTGAGCTTGACATTCATGTCTCTTTCACTTCGAGGCTGAGATAAAGAAGAATAAAAATCAAAATGAAATTTCAACTCAGTAGTTCTCAGGAAAACAGAAGCTCTCTTAAGTCTTACATTCCCAACCAAAGGCAACCGCAAACAACCTCTGCAATTGCAATTCTTCGTACAACAAGGACAAGCAGCTCTAATTTCCTCACTCGTTCTTTCTGGATACCTATACAGATACAAAATAATTCTAATGACTGCAATCATAAGCTAGAATAACGCCGTAATACTAATGTGCACTAAGTACTCACCATCTCTTGATGCAGTCAAAGCAATAACGCTTCTTGATACACTTTGAGCAGAAGATAAGATCACTCTCACTCGTTAAGTTCTTACATTGATGACATGTCAATCCCACATACTTTCTACTTCCATCAGACTTCTCCTGGAACAAATCATATTTTCATTACATTTCCTCTTTCAAATCCCAAACAAAATGTTCTCCAAACTCAAGCAAACAGCATTAACACAGATGATTTAGGTATACAAAAAATACAAAATGAAAATCTGAAGTTGAATTTAAAGATAAGATCGGATGCAAACAGAGTAAAATTCTAATAATAGTGATACAAGAAGTTGAAATTTCCATGATTCTTGAAAAGATAAACCCTACTTAATCCATAAATCATACTCTTCAATGTATATAAACATGCAGAAACTGATGAGTGAAGCAATTTCATATATTCAATCACAAAAAAATATGATCATGAACTAACCTTCTCAGGAGTAGACACGTCTATATTAATAGATCGATCCGAAATCTCCCCGTCATCAAATTTTATTCTTCCTCTTCCTCTTCCCCTTCCTCCACTTCTTCCTCTGCTCACACCATCTTCATCTTTCTTCCTCGTCTTCTTACGCCCATTTTCAGATCCCCCGTCTTTGGCGATACATAATCGATCTGACTCATCGGAATCTTCTGATCTAGTTCGCTTATCGGTCCTCTTCTCCATACTCTCTGGGAGAGTTTTCACAAGCAAGATCGGCGGCGAAGAAGCTGACCACCGGAGTTTCTTTTTTTTGACAGATCTATCGCCGTTTCAGCTTTGGGTGAATCAGACGGCGTAGCCAATGTAAACGAGAGTGACGTGGCAACAATACCAGAGTGTAGATCACGAGGGGGACACCTCGTAATAATCCGTACGTTATTTAATCACAACAGACGTTTCCTTAACTTTGACTAATTTACCGTTTAACTTCTTATTTTGGCATCTTACCAAATTTAGCCCAAGCTTCTAAAAGAAACTTGCCACAATTAATTAACCCAGTTGTTCTGGACATTTTTTTAATGGGTTTTGGTATTGGGTTTCAAAAATTCATGGGCCAATCTACATTTTAATTGCTGAGGGTAAATCGTAATTTTATTATTTACTTCGAAATCATTCTCTTTCCCAAATTATCATTTGCCAAGAACGATTTTTAGAACACATGAATATTGAAACAAAGCTTGCAAATGAGCAACAATCAGCTAACACTTAACATATTACATTTTTCTATTGATCGATGAGAAATCTCAGGGAAATCTAAAGCTGTCTCCTGCGCTTTTTTTTTTTTAAGAGATAATTTGTATACATTTGCTGGTGTCTTGTCTTGCTTGTTTCCGAAACTATGACTACTTGTAAATGGTTTCAGGAAACCATTTCGTTCTAGTTTTATAACAGCACCGCCTTCTCGATTTCGTTATTGCCGTTAGTTCAGGCTGGTTTTGAGGTTTCACAAGCGTTGCTACTTGCTAAGCTTTAAAGAACAAACCTTGTTCATTTGTTAGCATCTCCGCGATGTGGAGTTTTACATTAGATCTTTTGCTTCTCTTATGGCTGAGCTCGCAGCATACATCACTATTTTCTTAACCTGCATTGCAGTGAGAAGAGAAGTAAAAAGAGGAACATAAGATCAAAAACGAGTTCAGATGTGATTCATAATATTCAGATATAATGAAATATTTTAAGTACCTCCAGTTTATGTTCGTTGGATCTGTAGTTTTTTGGTAATCTTCGCAACTCTTGTGTTAGCCTAAGGCATTCTTCTACGCTTTCAGGAGAAACAAAATCTAGTGCCACCTTTATGCAAGACTGGTAACAGTTTGGATTTTAGGATAATTAACTATTTAAATGCCTAACTGTTGAAGTTCAACCTTTATTTGCTACAGTGAATGAGTTAAAGAGGGCTGATTCATACCTGTCTATTCCTCACTTGATGAGGACAACCTGCAGGTATGAAAACAGCTTCTCCGAGGTGTTGCTCAAAGGTCCATGGTTCTATATCTGCATATAAGGAAAGCATATATCGACAGTTAGCCATAGTAATGAAGTTTAACCAGCATGTAAAGCTGCACAGGTTTTAGCATCAACCATAATCTTACCAAATTCCTCCTTCAGCTGTTTCTTCTGACTTTCACTCAAGAACATAGTCCCGTCATGTATTGGGTGATCTACCTGAAAGAATAAAACAGAACAGAAAATTCAGGATTTATTGATTAATTAAGTACGAATCGTTTACAAGAGATGTATGTGAATACATACAGATTTCACAGGTTGGTTATTGATGTGATGAAACTCCTGCTTGTGCCTTTTCAAATACTGAATAATTTTTGGAACATCCTCTCTTCGAAAGATATCCCACACGGCGCCACCATGCACATCCTTTGACCTTTCATTGTCACTGTCCTCAGTTTCTTTTGGAGGATCCACCTTCTGCTCTTGTATGGATTTCACACCTGTATTTAAACCAGGCTCTGGGGGATTCTCCTCTGTATACTCCCACGGAGGAGTTGAAGGAGGTGTTGGCATCATTAGTCCATTCTCCACCGAGAGATCCTCTTCTCTTTGGTAAGTTGGAGATAATCTCTCTGTCTTCAAACATATGTCATTATGATTCTCGTCAGCAATTGGAGGAAGTGTTGGTATGATTAGTCCATTTTCCATGGAGGTATCATCTTCTCTCTGGTATTTTGGAGATAATCTCTCTGTCTTCAAATATATGGCATTGTGATTCTCGTCAGCAACTGATTTGTTCGTTAGCATTACACTCTCTCGAGGACATAAACCCACATCTGCCTTAGGAGCATGACCGGACTCTATAGCAGTAGTGCAAGAATGTGCACAAGAAGGCCCTCCTTCCATAGGATCAGCGCTTTCGTTGTTTTCACCTGAAATTTAAGCCATCTTCAGTAATATGTCTATTATATATAAACATGGAAGGTATCTTCTTGCAATACCTCTTGAAACATAAACTTTATCAGTTTCTTGTGAGCTGGAAGGTCTCGAGCTGCTATTTGATTGTTCTTCCAAAAGAGCATTCCATTTCCTTAAAGCTTCCATATTCTTTATAGGTTCAATCAAGATTATTTCATCTTCATCCACTCCTTTTGGTGACTTGTTTACAAGTTCACTGGCTTCTGTCCCTTGCCCACCGTATTGTTTATGCAACTTGGTTTCTGCATATCTTTTCTGTTGTAGTTTTATGTCTCGGTATTGCTTGGAAGGTATTTCCACTTCAGATGTGTGTGTCAACACATTGACCTAACTCAAATTCATAGAACAATTAATCTCCAAACTATAAGGGAATGATACAAAAGCTCAGTCTCAGTATGCTACTCTTTAATCAGTGTAATGTCACCTCAGATTGTACAATTACATGGGTTATGGCTATGAACAATTAAGAAAGTATGAGAAAGAATCGGTGCACGTACCGCGTCAGAAATATCACAATGTAGCTTTGTCACAGAATCTCCACTACCAAGCTCATCAGGGAAAACGTAAGCAATGTCAGTCTTGGGTCCAAGATCTGGCTTCAAGGATTTTTCTGGAAGTCTTGTTGCAAGATTTAGGATACCAGACTTTGGGTCAGTGTAATCAAAGAAAGGCAATGCTGCAATAAACTCATCATGATGCCTTGGTAGGCGCTTTCAAATAAAGTTGATGGAGGCCAATCCTTCAATTTCAATATTTCTGGCCAACGATTCCCATGCATGCGGCCTTTTAAGTAGCCATCAAAAAACTGGTGAATATTTATTTCAACCTACAAGAGAAAGGGATACTTGTTAGGAAATATTTTACATCAGAGTATTAAAACAATTGGGTTGACTGACCTCACACCAATCCAAGCAATCCAAAGCTTTCACTTTTTTCGTCTCTTCTTCTTTATTTTTAAGCTTTGGATCCATTTCCCTACAAGCCCTCCACATCACCATTGGCTCCCAACTTAGTCCAGAAGTCGTCTCGAGAACATTTCTGACTATCACAGGTTCTCCCCTCGTCCAATGCGACTGAAAATGAGCAATATCGTCTTCAGCCAGATCAACAGCATTTGGTGAGTACAAGAAATTATCATGCGAATTCTTCCTAGACGCCGCCTGCCTTCTAATAGAATCAGAATTGGTAATGCATGAGGAACACTCATGAGCAATATCCATATCTGGTGCCCTAAACTGCAGAGTAACTTCTTCTGCATCTGTTATCAGTTTTTCAACCCAATCTTTTTTCCATAAGCGTCTTAACTCCAGTGTTGAAGTCCCACAACCACCACACTCTTTTGGAGGGCATGGAATGCTACCGTCTGAATTAAGCTTCCATTCATACCCAACTCTCTCTTGACAGAAGAAGCCCTCTCTTAGTTCATTGCAGCAAGAAAGACATATATCGTATGCACAATCTGGGTTGGGACAGCTTCTGTTAAAATTGGCAATGAATGTGCGGCAGAGATCACTGTCGTACAGGGATGAAGAGACTGTAAGCAAACATAAAGTGATGTGTAATGCTCCGTAAAAGATCATAGAATAATACTATATTGAATCAAGGATGCGATGCAATCCAATGAAACAGATTAACAGATTTGTACATGCTAGATTCTATATGCAAGGTCTTAATTTGCTCTGGAAATAATGAGAACTAATGTGAGTAAGTAGTGGTTTAAGTCAACTAGTTAAATGTCTACCTCTACGACCTTCCCACCAGAGTTCAAATCCATGAGCCTGTATTGGTATAAATGGCTACAGGTCTGGCCTCGTCGGCCCAAAGATGTTAAACCAAAAAGAGAGAGAACTCCTCATGTGAAGCTTATTTTAGTTCAAATTATTCAAGAAAAAAAAAAAGGAACTACATATAAATATCATTATCTCATCAGTCACATACCAATCAAATCAACCTAACCAGTTTTTTTTCTTGTTCCACTGATTTAACTTAGATTGCTACCAGACTAGAAAATAGCCTTGTCCAAAATGGCCTTTTGAAGCCGGAGTAATAGACCTTCCACGAGAGGTTGTCCTTTGTGTGAATATTCCATACTAAGCAGTAAATAGAGAGATTGCAAAGAATCCCTCAAGTATTGAAATTTTACCAGAATATGCGTTCACTTGAGTCAAGTTGGCACCTAGTAATATCAGATTCTGTCACAGGGACTCCTAAAATAAAACAGGCTTGTGAGATATAGAAAGAAAGAAAGAAGAGATAACAATACCTCTAATTTTTGTTTCAATCTCTAGTTCACGGTTCTGCTCTGCAAAAATATCCCTAATAACTGGAAGAACTTTAACTAATAGGTACTGCAACTGCTTGAGCTCGACATTCATGTCTTTTTCACTTCGAGGCTGAGATTAGAAAAGAAAGAAAAAAATTCAAAATGAAGGAGACATTTCAACTCAGTAGATTCTCAGGAAAACAGAATCTCTCTTACCTTCCCAACCAAAGGCAACCGCAAACAAGCTCTGCAATTGCAAATCTTTGTACAGAAAGGACAAGCAGCTCTAATTTCCTCACTCGTTCTTTCTGGATACCTATACAGATTCAAGATCATTCAAATTCAAAACTCTCCTGACTGCAATCATAAGACTAATGTGCAAGTAGGTACCATCTCTTGATGCACTTGAAGCAATAACGCTTCTTGGGACACTTTGAGCAGAAGATAAGATCACTCTCACTCGTTAAGTTCTTACATTGATGACATGTCAATCCCACATACTTTCTACTTCCATGAGACTTCTCCTGGAACAAATCATATTTTCATTACATTTCCTCTTTCAAATCCCAACAAAATGTTCTCCGAACTCAAGCAAATAGCACTAACACATAGATTTAAGTATACAAAACAATACAAAATGAAAATTTGAAGTTAAATTTCTATAATTCTTGAAAAGAAAAACCTTACTTAATCCATAAATCAAGCTCTTCAATGTAATTAAACATGTAGAAACTGATGAGTGAAGCACTTTCATACATTAAAAATCACAAACAAAAATATGATCACACTTTAAGCATGAACAGAAAGGAACTGACCTTATCAGGCGTAGATAACTCTCTTTGAATAGATCGATTCGAAACCTCCCCGTCATAAAAATTTCTTCTTCCTCTTCCTCTTCTTCTCCCTCTGCTCACACCATCTTCATCTTTCTTCCTCGTCTTACGCCCATTCTCAGATTCCCCGTCTTTGAACTCGTCAGAATCTTCTGTTCTAATTCGCTTATCCGTCCTCTTCTCCATGCTCTCTATCGGAGTTTTCACCTGAAGTATCGGCGGCGAAGAAGTGTCCACCGGAGAGTCTTATTTGACGGATCTATCGCCGTCTCTGCTTTGGGCGGCGTTGCCAATGTGTAAACGAGAGTGACGTGGCAACAATCCCAAAGTGAGGGTAATCCGTACGTTATTTAATCATACGCAGTCGATTCCTTATATTTGACTAATTTACCGTTTAACTTATTATTTTGGCATAACTAATTGCTTTATCTTACCAAATTTAACACTAAGCTCTCAAAGAAACTTGCCACATTAATTAACCAAGTGTTTCTAAACATTTTTCAATGGGTTTTGGTCTTGGGTTCGAAACTTCATGGGCCAATTTACAATCCTGATATCGATATGGGCGCATCAAATGGGCCTTATCATTATTATACATTGTGTATTTAAATATTAAGAGCACTGCTATAAGCAAAAGGTTCTATGGTCTAGCGGTTAGGACATTGGACTCTGAATCCAGTAACCCGAGTTCAATTCTCGGTAGAACCTTATTTTTTTCCACTCCGGCGACATTTTTCCCCGGCGATTTATGAACCCTAAAATCTCTATTCGATGTTAGAATCTTCATTGATCTCTCTCTACTACTGCCAACCTTTTTTTTGTTTTTTTTTTAAAGAAATGGGGAATTCGTTGCTTGATTCTGATGAAACTATGGAGATAGTTTCTATTCAGAAAATCGAAGAAACAGTGAAGAGCATACTCAAAGAAGCCAACATGGATCAAATGACTGAGTTCAAACTCCGAATTGACGCTTCCACTAAACTCAATTTCGACTTATCGGGTACGAATCACAAGAAGCTAATTAGAGATGTCCTTGAGGCCTTTTTGTTATCTAATCCTGGAGACGAGATTGCCCAAGGTGAAGCACCAATACCGGAAACGGTTGCTCCGGCGAAGAAAGATACAGATTCCGGTGTTGGTGTTGAAGATGAACGCTTTATTTGTAAGGTTGCGACTTTGTCTATCGTCTATGATTGATTCACTGTATAGAGTAGAGATTACTGTAGAAAGAAACTTAGGCTAATCACTTTTTGGGTGGTGTTGAAATTGTAGTTATCGGAGAAACGAAATGCGACGATTCAAAAATACAGAGGCCAAGCTTTTCTATCGATTGGTTCTCAGGAAAATGGAAAAGCTTTTAGAGGTAATGTGAACAAATTCGTTGTCTTGTCTTTGATTGTGCTAAAAAATATAAAAGCTTACATTGTTTGTTTTGTATCAGGAGTTCATTTGTCATCTAACCAATGGTCTGTGATCAAGAAGAATGTTACAGCGATAGAGGAAGGTATTAAGCAGTGCCAGTCAAAATTGAAGTAAGAATGTTACTTTTATTCAAAGTCTTTAAAGATCATTGCTTTTAGTGTGTTTACCTTCTTGTTGTCAAACGTTATGTAGATTTGAATCAACACAAAATGGAGATACTTCTGAAGCTTTGGATAAGAACAGTTTTTCGCGTATGGAGACTTCACGATTTGATGGGAGGAGTTATCTTTTTTGGGCATCACAGATGGAACTTTTTTTGAAGCAATTGAATCTGACTTATGTTCTCTCTGAACCAACCAACCTTAGAGATGTTGTAACTCGAGCTGATGCTGATTGGTTGAGAGATGATTACTTGTGTCATAATCACTTGTTGAACTCCTTGTCAGATAACCTATACCGTCAATACTCGAAGAAGTTCAAGCATGCTAAAGAATTGTGGGATGAGTTAAAATGGGTGTACCAGTGTGAGGAATCCAATTCAAAGAGGTCACAAGTCAGAAAGTATATTGAATTCAAAATGGTTGAAGAGAGACCGATTCTCGAGCAAGTCCAAAACTTTAACAAGATTGCTGATTCCATTGTGAGTGCTGGTATGTTTCTCGATGAGACATTTCATGTGAGTACCATCATTTCCAAGTTTCCACCGTCGTGGAGAGGCTTCTGCACAAGGTTGATGGAAGAAGAGTTTTTACCGGTGTGGATGCTGATGGAACGAGTAAAATCTGAGGAAGAGGTTCTTAGAAAAGTAGCTCAAGGGGTAACATATAGACCAGCCACAGGCTCTTCTCAGATGGAAAGAATACCACCGAGTCTAGGAACAACGCATAGAGGATCTCAGAGCATAGGTTGGAAGAGGAAAGAACCCGAGAGAGACGGAAGAGTCATCGTTGTATGTGACAACTGTGGGAGGAAAGGACATCTCACAAAGAATTGTTGGGGTAAGAAATCTGATGAGAGAGCTTTCGGTAAACCAAATCGGGTTGATTCTTCAGTCGCTGCAACTGTAGTAGATTCAGAGACTCAAGCAACAACCAACAATGATAAGGAGTATAGCTAATTTCTGAAAGTAAAATGTATATATCTCTGGAATGAGTATTAAAACAACAAAAGCCATTGTTGGTCTACTCTCTACTCTCTGCTCTCTGAACACACAACAAACCAATGTGAATGCATTTCATGATTTCATCTCTAAGTCCTCTTGTTTCAGTCAGACCTTGATCCACAATGTCTATCACTTTCCCTTCCCTCCAGTTTTTCCAAATCTATACATTATAAAGACCAAATAATGATTTTAAAACTTAAAAGGTTAGTTTTTTTTGTGTAGCTTACTAGGTTCCTGTAATCCTGCTTTGGTCTGTATCAAACAACTTAGCCATTCCAAAATCCGCGATTTTCGGATTCATTTCAACATTTCATCGTCTAATAGAACATTGCCAGGTTTCATATCTCTATGAATGATAATTCTCAAAGGTTAAAAACTCTAGAGAAAAATAGTTTCAAACACAAAAATAAATTTCACCTTCATGTCTATGTTTTTCCTTTCTTCTCAAAAAGAAGTAAACACACACTACAGTTACGGCTACACCAACAACAGAGGAAACTGTGGCGACAATGATTTTTACTTTGTTGTCTCCTCCCAAAACGAAATTTCTTACTTTGTCATCTCCTGGCAAAACTAATTTATTTTCAAGAAAGAAACTGTTAGAAGCAAGAAAATGGTAATTTTATAGTACAAAATTAAATAGTCTTAGGTTAATAATTACATATAAGTAGCTAATGCAGAGTATTCTGTTTTTTGTTATTTGATTTTTTTTGGTAAAATAGATTTTACCTGGTAGTGAATCAGGCTCATACTCGGACTCGAGACTGAAGAATCTCAAGTTACTCTCTATCTGAAAACTACAGCTTGGACAATTCTCCCCTTTGTTGCGTTCCTGAAACCATAAGAGAGATACTCGTTGCAGTCTTTCTCAGACAAATCTGGCGTGCATTGCACGGAAGCGAAGTATGTGGTGTTAGATGAAGTAACTCGCTCTGCAACTGAATAGTCTCATTTTTATTTCCCGTGGCGTTGTTAGGGTTCGGTGCTTCCAGAAAAGGAGTCGTTCCAAGGATCCCGAAAATAGGTTTGTCCGAGTAACGAAACATACATTTCGTGTAAAGCAAGTAAGCTGCCCTATGTTGTGGACAGTTCGCTGTGGTTAGATTAACTGCAGCTTGAGCGATACAGTTAAGGCAATCTACTCTTCTTACTACTCTGTTGCAGATCCCAATGGCCTCGACTCGTTCTTGATCAGAGATACTTCCGTTGTAGGGACTATAGAAGTTGTAGGTGTTAGACTGGAGAGAAGGGATTAAAGAGATAAGACTTTTTAAGATTGTTGGAGAATCGGGACTCGGAGAAGTTGCTTTGTGGGGATGAACATAATGGTTTAGGGGGAAAATCCCATACAGAACCGTTTATGTCGACTGTGACTTGTTGTGCTAAGCTAAGAAATGGGACAAACACAAAAAAAGAAGAAGAAGAAGAATACGAAGTGTTGTGGTCGAGACAAAGAAACAAAACTCGTCATGACAATACTGGATTTTAGTTGTATATATTATTCTGATTCTGAATGTTTTAATGTGTGTGTGGTTTTTTTTTCTGTTTGCCGAATTTAGAATGTTTGTGTTTTCTTCATGTATGTTCATCGGAACCAAATGAAACGCCAAGTCGCTACATAGTATTTACACTTACGGAAAAAAACTAGTCTTTGAAAATTAAACGTGACATGTTGTTGAGTGTTGACTGTGTCAAAGTGGGTATTGCTATAAAGCGTACTTTTTTGTATAAAACTCTTGTCTACTATATAGACCAAATTTATGGTTATAAGTCGCTGCAGTAAATACAAGTCTATTTTGTGACTAGGAGTCACTAAACATTGAATGTGTTATCTAGATGTTGGACTAACAAAGCTTAATACAGTATCATGTTTCTCAGTATCTTCTCTTAAGGAAAATCTTCTTGTATTAATAATTCGTTTTGCAGATAATGATAGCAATAACGTGACGGAAATAATACGTTTTGAATTATTAATTGATTGATGATACTAGTAGATTTTAGTGATAAATGATTTCACTAACAAAAAATAGATGTATATATTGAACTTTCGAAAATATTCTATAGCTATTTTAGTTGGAACATGCGTTGCTGTTTGGTTTGCTTGCATGGTGTTTGACTTACTAATTATGATGTTTGTTTGTTTTTTGATAAAAAAATTCCCATGTTTTTGGTATCTATCAACATTGTTCATAAGAGCTGTTAAGGACAGAATATGCAGAGATCAATAGTTTAATTCACTGACCGTTTTTTTTCTTTAATTTGAAATTATTCATGTTATTCTTTGAGAAAACTTCCTGATCGATCAAGTTCTTTTTTTCCTTTTTCCATGTCCCTTTTTTTTTTCTATATTTCAAATGAGATTCCTCTTTTATTTGTCTTGATTCCCTCCTATTCTTTTTTTTTTTTTGAAATTGAAGGATAATAACGAGACTGAACACAGAAGAAAGTTCCAAAAGAAAGTGGCTCATAGTCTGAGGATAAGTTCTTTAATGTTCTTTGGAATCTTCGTTTTCTGTTATTTATTATACTTTGTTTATTGTCTCTTCTCCTTCAAATCGAGTCCATTACATTACAAAACCCTCTTTTGGGCCTTTGTGCTGCCTTAGCTTTCTTTTGTTATTTACTGTTTTCTTTGTCAGAACCTATGCAACTTTAAAAGAGTTTTTGTTTTAATACCTATAATCGTTTTTACAGTTTCACTATTTCTAGTTGTTTATACAGAAATGTTGTCTTGATTAAACCAAGGTTCCTTTATCATAAAAAGAAAACAAAAAATTGCATGGTTTTGCCTCCGCTTTAACCTTACTTTTAATTGAAATCAGGAAATTTAATAGTAACCTAAAGGCTAAAGGTCCTGTTTTATTGGGTGGTATGCAATTAACGTGAAAGCATGCATGCATTGCATTGCATATATCTCATATATTTGAATTTCTGCGGACAGATTTATATACTAAAAGAACAAAATACTATAATTTATTGTAATCCATTGCGTTTGCTATGGCCATGGTCCTTTTTATGTGCAATAATGCCTAGATTAGTTAGCCAGCTTGCAAATTGCAAATTGACTGCAAAATTTCCCCACTTCATAACTACATATGTGATATCAAATCATTTCATTATGACGAGCGAACTCATGACACCTATCCTTGTCATTATTCTGCTTTTTATTTGGCCGTTTCTTTATTTGGAAAGGTCAAAAATCTTTACTCATTTGGATATTGATTAGTAGTGGTCTTTAATTTGGATATGTATGTTTCCATTGCTTTCATCATTCACTTGCTTTGGAGATTAGTCAATTACCTTGACAATTAACTAATTGAAATTCCCAATCGAATCATCTAACCTTTGTTTATTATTGTCTAATAGTCTAAAATCTCAAGCTTTGTTTGTGAATTTTAAGTATATTGTTTACTTATTTGGACCCCATTGCGATCGTCATCGAGTAGTTTTATACTTAGACATATATCCATGTTAAGTACCAAATAAATGGGTAAAGTTTACCAACTGGTTCATGTTTCTTCATAGGTACTTTGCTTTCATGATCTCTTCTCATAAATAGTCTCTTTTGTTGGGTCTTAATTTGAGTTGGCTCCCTTTTATTTTCTTTAATTGGAACATGTTATGTTGTTTGTTTCTTTGCCACGCCTGATTTGAATTAAAGACTGACCAAAAACATCCATACCCGACTTTTGCTAAAGCTTAGCCTATGTCACTTTCCGGCGACTTTTCTTTTTCCTCTTTGTTGAACTAAAATAAATTTATAGAATGTAGAAAATTCTACTTTCCCCAAGAAATTAAAAAGGTAAAAAAAGTAAAATAAAAATCTTGAAATTGACCGTTTGACCATTTGACCATTTTTCATATTTGACAATCAAATTTTCAAAATATCCATTTTCAAGATATCACATAGGTAAACTATATAGTGGACATGTAAAACCATTAGCCATAAGATAAGATAATGAGACATTTGTTTTTTTTCTTCTTAATATTTTCTTTTCAACTTGTTATTTTGTTTCTTTTTAGTTATGAACTTGCTTCTTTCTGATAAAAAGATACATATATATGGATTATAATCTTTATCATCTTTAATTTTGAAAATGCTACAGTATTTTTTGAATTAAAACATTTCTCTTTCGTGTCCCTTTAATGTGCTCCCTGACTCCCAAATCTACACGAAACACTAGAAATAGAGAGAAAATACCTCAGATAAAGACAGAGCATAAAACACTTGTAGATATAAAACACACACACCTCAAAGAATAGACTGAGATAGAGAGAGAGATCCAACTTCCACATAAACAACCATGGAAGCTGAAAAAGAAGAAAACTTGAAAATAATGAAACTTCCAGTGTTACCACTTAAACCCAACACTCACAGCCACTCTTTGTCATCACCCATTCATAGTTCTATGGCAGCTTCAGTCCCTTTTAGTTGGGAAGAAGAGCCTGGAAAGCCCAAGCAACACTCTTCTTCTTCTTCTTCTTCTTCTTCCTCACCGTTAACTTCTTATTCTTCATTATCTCCTGAAACCCAAAAGTCATTGGAGCTACCGCCAAGACTACACTCACTTGAAAAAGATGGAGGAGGATCAGTTACTAAACTTCAATCTCCCATCACTGTCTTTGATGGACCTTATAGCATGACGAGATCAAGAAGATTAGATTCACCATCTTTCAGGATGATGGTGATGAAAGGTAGTGCTGAATGTTATGGATCTTTCAGGAGTGACATCTATGTGGAAGAAGAAGAAGATTGTAAGGAGCAGAACATGAGTAGTGGCTCTTTAGCTCTTGTGAAGAAGAGAAGGAGATTAGGGTTTTTTGGGTTTAGGAAGAGGAAAACATCGAAGGGAAAAACAGAGTTTGGTAGAGGTAGTTATGTGTTTCCATCTTCTGTGGACAGAGAAAGTGAATACAGCAAGAAAGAAGAAGAAGAAGATGGAGAAGATAAAAGCTTTGGCTATGGTGATGGTGATGGTGATGGTATTAGTTGCAGCCAAAGCAGCAGATTCTGTGAAGTGAAGATCACAAAAATAAGCAGAACAGGGAGCTTCTCTACTTTGCCTGCACCACCTTCTTCTTCAAGTTCAAAGTCTCACTTTTGGGTAAGTCCTCTGTTTTCTTTATACTCTGTTTCCATTAGTAGACTTTTTTTTTTTCCAATTAGTTTCAAGAATATTTTCTTAAAAACCAGTTTCTTTGAAGAGCACTTGAAACATGGAACTTGTTCTATACTGAGTTAAAAGTATAATCATAGATTTTAAGAAAATATTCTTGAATAATCATGGATGAAAGTTCTTTGTGTGTGTGTGTGTAGAATTAAGTTAGAACTTAACATAGTTTGTTACTGGATCAGACGAATGTGTATGCAGGACTAAAGCAAGTGGTTCCATGGAAGAACAAGAAGACTACAGTTTGAGATTCTGCCCCTATCAAAGATTTGAAAGATAAAACCCAAAACCTAAGAAAGCTTCTCTGATTTCTACGAGTCTTTTTTTTTTAACCTTTTGTTTTAAGATATTTTCAATCTTTCCAAGAAGATGATATGACCATGAAAAACCAGTGTGAATCCCAGTTTCTTCACGCTTGTTCTAGTTGTTGTTTCTGTTTGTGATGTGTTTGGAAACTTTTGTAAAGAGAAAAACAGAGAATATTACGATGTAACATGGATTTATGTTCATGGTCTACTGAAATATACATCATGTTTGTGCTTCTTTGGACCAAAAAAAAAATTGCAGGACCAAAAGTTACATTTATATTAGTCCAAAGATTTCAAGTATTAATTAAAAAAAAAAATTCGAAATGGTCATTACATTTATGTTCATCTCTGCAAACGTGGCTAGTTCGCAACTTGTTGCCTTGTTGGGTATAGTAACAGTTGCATTTTGTACACGTGTCGTTTAAAAGTAGATCGATGATGGGAATGAGGACCCAGCCACGTGTTCTCGGTTACCGTTTGAAATTGAGAAGGCCCCAAACAAGCAGGCTACTGTTATCACACTTTCCATATTTTGGGCTACTTAAAAAGTTAAACACGCGGCCCATGTTAGGCCCATATTCGTTGATATGAAAAAATATACAAAATTTTCAATTTCCGAGATAGACTAGACTTATTTTTAAAATAGTTTTTTGCTTCAAAATTTTACCAAAAACATTACAAGGTTAATTTACTTTTTTTTTTCCAATCAAGGTTTGAGTTTACTAAAATTGTAATTTTAAGGAGTTCAGGTCATTTGACTAGATTATTTGATAGTGTTTAGATCTCATCATTTATTTATCGAGAAGCTATTTAGATGTATGTATGTATACTAATTTTTTGGCCTCGGATGATAAACCAATACACTAAGCTAAATATCAACTACTTTAAGAGGATAAACTAATATTAAAATAAATAAAAAAGAGAATAATAAGAATATAAGATAGTCAAAACAAACACACCACTAAAATGCCCATAAAAGTGATGAAACCCAACACTTGTAAACTTTAGCCTCGAAACATTATCTCTCTCTAAGTCGTCTCTTTGAAAATCAGGTCAGTTCATCTTCTTCCCTTTTTTCTCTATCTCCTTGTTTCTTCTGCAATTACTTTCTCTTTATATAAAAAAAAAATGTATTGTTTTTTGTTTTTGTGTTTATTAGGGTTTTATTTTTTTACTTTCCAAAGGTTTAATTACATCTTTCCACCTTCTGATTTCTTTGAAATTTTGTTCCCTTTTTTTAAAAGATGTCTGGCTTTTTAGAGATCACCTTTTTATTAGTTTCTTGCTCGTTTCCATACGTTAGAAAGTGAGTATTTGTTCTCACTCTCTCAGATCCTTTAATTGATTGATCTAAGACTATATCGTTCTTATATTATACATAGATCCATGTATACAAATTTCTATAGTTTTTGGTTCATGGGACTTTAACTTTTTTATATGTTCTTTCCATAAGTTTTATTTATGTATTTCTGTGCTACTTTTTGTAATAAGTTCCACTTTTGTTATCATGCTTTTATGTACTTAATTCAATGGGGTTGATCATATATACTTTATACCACAGGAATTATAAATTGTAACTGAAGCTCACATCATGGACCAACATCCATATCATCATCATGATCAATACCAACATCAAATGACTATTACTAACGAGAATCCCTATACCACCATCATCACAACACAACCACTACCAACAACAATGGATTCAACAACCGCAACAACGATGATAATGGATGACGAGAAGAATATGATGATGACGACGACGATGACGACTAGGCCACAAGAACCAAGAAACTGTCCAAGATGCAACTCAAGCAACACCAAGTTTTGTTATTACAACAACTACAGCTTAGCACAACCTAGGTACTCGTGTAAGTCTTGTCGGAGATATTGGACTGAAGGTGGCTCTCTACGTAACGTCCCCGTGGGAGGAGGTTCAAGAAAGAATAAGAAGCTACCGTTACTACTTCCTAATTCCTCTACTACTCCTTCTTCCACCAAGAATCTTCCAGATCTCAACCCTCCTTTTGTCTTCACATCATCACCATCAAACCCTAGCAAGACCTATCAAAACAATAATGACCTCAGCCTCTCCTTCTCATCATCCCCTATGCAAGACAAGCCAGCTCAAGGGCATTACCGTCATTTCACGGAGCAAGGCCAAAACAGCCTTTTCCCAGCTCCTACGGGAATGATTCAGTTTCGTCAAGACCACGAGAACAAAGCAAATCTTGGGTTTTCATTAGATAGGAAAGAGGAAGAGAATCGTAATCATCATGATACTTTCGTTAATGGAGGAGGAAGTAATAAGATGATGTTTTCTTATGGACATCATCATGATGACCATGAGAGACACGATGACGGTAATAAGAAGAGAGAAGGTGGTTCAAGCAATGAGCTATGGAGTGGAATCATCCTAGGTGGTGATAGTGGTGGACCAACATGGTGATATGAATATTGTCAAAAGGACAAGAAATAAAATAAAGACAAAAACAAATAGTTACGATTTTGTGATTAGATTTGGAATTTTCAGACCCGGAAGAGTCGCCTTGGGAGGAGCATGATGATTCTTCTTTCCACTTTTTCAAAATTCCTCTGTTCACTTTGTTTGTCTTTTGTCTGATGGAGCCACTTATTTGGCCTTTAGTTTACATCTGTAGGACCTTTTTACACATAAATGTCTAATACCTATTATTGTATATAGTCTTATGTCATATCATGTTTGTTTTTGGTAGATGGAACTACGCCTTAATTAAGATTGGGAACTAAAGTAATTTTCTGATGCTAATCTAAAGTAGCCTAAAGTAACAAAATATGTAGCCTATATTGGTTTGTGCTAGTGATGTCGTTGTGTCATCGTCAAATTCAGATTCGAATACTACATGTTGTCGATAAAAGAAGTTGTCTCACATTAAAGCAGATATATAAACTTACCACAATATGTGAGGCATATGTTTTTTTTAATGCTCAACCATTGGTATTAGTTTTGAGATGAAAATTTATGCAATTTTGCAAACATTCATATTGTCCGGAAAATTGGCATGCAACAATAGAAAAAATCCAAAAACTATTATTGGTTTTGGGAATTTTAAAGAATTAGTATAACTTTTATTAATAATAAATATATATTGTATATCTTGCTACAAGTAGAAACCTTCACAACTCAAGTGTATTCGACGAGTATTTTAGTCCATGAACAATATTGCGTATTGAATACAACACGACCTGTAATAAAAATAGATTTTTTATTTTATTTTTGGTCAAAAACATGAAATATAAAATTATAAGAACTGCAACGTAACATAGTATTCCTCCTATATTGTTTTTTTGTAATAAAAAAAAGACACGACAATGTACCTGCTCCAACTAAAGACTATTCCAGTCACAGATCGTTTTCTCAAATATCCACTGAGATTCTATTTCTACTTGCTTTAGTTTGTGGTTTTATTGTACTGAGAAGACCAAAGAAGACTCTTGTCTCTTTGCAATTTGCGTTTTCAACCAAATAGACACACGCGTAAACATGCATGGTAAGTTTTAATATTGTTGTACTTATGCAATTTATTTTTTGTTAAGTTGCAGAAATAACTAAAATGTTCAATTATGAAATCAGCAATTATCTTGTACTTATTTGTAATAGTAGGTTTGTACTTCTTTTTTTTGTGTGAACATTATGTATTATGTTGTTTTTACGGAATTGAATACGAATTATACAAACTAATACTCTATCCGTTTTACAAAAAAAGCATATTATTCTACAGTTTTATTTTTATTTCATAAAAAGTATTGTTTTATGTTTTCATTATGACTTTTAAATATATATATTCTTGATAAAAAAAAGTTAATGTCTTGTTTTTTTAATTTCCTAATTTACCGTTAACCCAAAACTACCTTTCTTTGAATTTAATGTGAATATCTATACAAGATAGATTCAAGCTTAAATAAGCTTATAAAGATATAAATTGAAACTGGAATAGCTCATTGTGCTTTATTGTGCAATGAAAGTAAAATGAAAAAACTTTAGATTATCACCAAGAACACAATGACTTTAGACTTGATTTCATAAAAGAGAAAGAGGAGAGTTGCACAATATGGCAACCTTAAAGTTGAAGACATTGATGCTCATTGCATAACTATATACATGAACTACTTGGACTAAAAACCTAATTACATGAGTACAAATATTATAGGCTTTCCGTTTTGTTGTTGGGATTCTCATTTGTATGCTTCAGTATTTAAGTCATAAATCACTTATTAATTAACTAAGGATATATATATATATATATATATATACATATATGTATATGTATATGTTTTTTTTTGCAACGGAAAGAGTAGAAACCATTCAGACTTTTTTCACCAAAAAAAAAAGAAAATTATTGAGACATGCCAATTCATGTAGCTAAAATAATTATTGAGATGCCATTTATATTCCCTGCCCGGGTCCAGGATATGGCAAACGACGTCATTTACAAAAACACGTCCACTTACTGGACTATTAGTAATACGTTCAAGGCCCGTTGTTTTCATTAGGCCCAAATAGTGCAGATTAGAAGAAGAAGAAGAAATATAGACTAGCATGATGGTTTTGTTTTAGCCTATTAAGGTAGGCGATATGGCCTTTATTAGAATGGCCCAAAGTGATATACTATATAGATGCCAACTGGTTATTTCTTCTTGGATGAGAGTATTAAAAAATATGTGATGTATATTACTTGGAAGTTATTATTGGATAACTATTATATCATTTACATATTTAATTTTAGATATTTTCTT
The DNA here is from genome assembly GCA_963555745.1 of Cardamine flexuosa. NCBI lineage: Eukaryota > Viridiplantae > Streptophyta > Magnoliopsida > Brassicales > Brassicaceae > Cardamine > Cardamine flexuosa. The sequence continues at coordinate 20,409,405 of OY743221.1, read as the reverse complement.
GTGTAGATGATGATTTGAAGACTAGCGAAAGTGATGCTATATCCAAACAATCTTCATATCTAATAAAAAATAAATATTAAAATTAAAAGATTTTAATAGTATGAATTTCCATATAATGATGATGACTATTCATTGAGTAAATATCAGATGCCAAAAAAGTATACAAAAATACGCCCAAAATTAATACTAGTAACAATCAAAAATAATACAAGCCGTAATTTCAAGTTTATAATTCCATGTACACTACATTCCATGCTCTTTTCCAATCCAACGGTTTACAAATCACAATAATCTCCTAATTTCCACGTGATTATCTCAATACACCATAGTTGTATAGGCATGCGTGTACACAACACAACGGTAAGAAACATAAGCAATCAGAAGCAGAAGTATTAAGCTCATTTATACTAAATTGATAATGTGTGATTGGTATAACAATGAACAGTTACACATAAAATTACAATTCTAGATTTTATTATGCAAAATATAAACATATTTCAAAAAATATAACATAATAATAATTCTAATATATACATAAGTAAATGAAATTTCTTTTAAATTTCTAATATATATTTTTGAAACATATAACTATGTTTTATACTTTGTAAACATAAAAATATACAAAAATAAGAAACAATATCACAAATTATTTGAAATTAATATATAAATTTTCAAAGAACAGAATAATCAAGCAAGACATCAACATAATATATATATACATATTCACACTTTGGTAGTTCGTTGCACATGTTTATTTTTTCATTCGACAGATTCTTCAAGCTGTTTACAAAATTACTTCATTTGATTTCAAACAATTTAAATATGTTTGTTCACTTTATTTTATATATTATATTTTATTAGGTATTATGTATTATTAGATTATGACCCTGTCCGATAGACAAGTTTTAAAATGCTAAAATAAATTAAATTTTTAAAAAGTTAAACTAAAGTTTGTTATAGGTGATATATCTTAATATATTATTTTATGTATGTTTTGAGCTATATAACTGAAAATGATTGATTTTCACGGTTTTTTTTATTTTATATAATTAATTCTTTTATCCACCCTACCACTTTTAATTTCTAACAAAAACTTTACCATTTTTCACTTCTTCACATCTGTATTTGTACATGATAAATGCTTTAAAAAACTTAAAGTATTAATCTTCTCTAACGAATGTTAAGAGCCAAAGAATTTAAAAGTAAAAATACATATTTTATTAATTTCAACGCGTTTAAGATTAGACGTATTTAGTGTTTAAAAAAATTAAAAGCATTAATCTTCTCTAACATCAAGACCAAAGAATGGAGAAATAAAAATACCTATTTTATTATGTACTTTTTCTTTTGCAACTAAACAGTAAGATTTAACATATAAGCAAACCACCTGGGAAAATTTTTGGACTTTGACTGTGTGTCAAATCTGGAAGAGTTGCATAGACTGAAAATTTAGGCAGAATAAGCGAACCACTTGGAATAATTCTGGACTTTTGACTGTGTGACAAATTCGGAAGAGTTGCATAGACGTAAAATGTAGGTGGAATGAGGCAATCATCTCGGCAAAATTCTAGACTTTTACTTTGTGTCAAATCTGGAAGAGTTGAATAGACGGTAAATAGCAAATCATCTAAGAAATGTTTTGGATTTTGACTGGATCAAATCCATAAGAGTTGCGTAAACAAAATATTTAGGCAGAATGAGCAAACTGCCTTGAAATGTTTTTGGAATTTGATTGTGTGTCAAATCTAGAAGAATATCGTAAATGAAAAATTTAAGCGGAATGAGCGAATACTTATGAAAAGTTTTAGACTTTAACTGTGTTTCATATCTAGAAGAGTTATATAGATGGTAAATAGTTGAACCGTTATGGAAAATTTTTGGACTTTGACTTTGTGTCAAATCCGAAAGAGTTGCATAGACAAAAATTTATAGAAAAAAAACATAAATTCATTCAGGTAAAAATAGTTATAAGAAAAACCATAAAAAATTGTTTTATTAATTACAGCACTTCTATGCAATAAACTTTAATCAATTTTATGTTTAGATAGATGAAAAGGGAAGTAAAATATCATTTTTAAAGCAAAATAAAATAAAACAATAATAAATGGGAGACAAAAAGAAGTAACGAGATATATATGACGAATGGATTTTATGCCACTTTGTTCCACTAAACCGTTCTCCTTGTGTCAGCAAAATCCGAAATAATCCATGAGAAGTTGAGAACAGAGGTGCAAGAGCTTTATATATTCATATCCATTCCACTAATCACATTCATAATATTCCCTTCTGTTGAAACATAATATCATTACTGGAAACAAAAAACACATTGGTACTGCAGATGTATATTCGGTGCAAACAAAAAATATGCTCTTTTAATAACCCGATAATTTGAGCTAAAACCCGACTAATCTATAAATACAGATACATTCGTTAGGCACACGTATAAACACAACATATTAAACATCCATATTAAAATAATCAATAGATCCCAAAATAAGCATATGCCGATGATTTTAGATTTTTGTTTTTTTGGCGAAATATACCAAAAATATCTGTATAAACAAATCTATATTTCAGTCATGACCTAATTCCGACACGATATATTTTAAAACTAATTCGATAAGACCCAAAAAAAAAAAGTTAAACCGCTCTTATCACATCACCAACAAAAGGTGATAAGCTGAAGGGCACTTCATATATATTCACAAGACCCAATAGGGTAACCCGAAGTAGCTAAAGTGGTACAATATTTTCTTCTTTGTATTCTGAAATTAATTTCTCACCACACAGATAAGAATTTTTTAAAACATAAATAAAAATCTTGATTAGTGATAATATATATAAGTATACCCACTTAGGGGAAGATAATATTTTGATAGGGAGCCCAACAAATTAAATTAGGTCTCTTATATAATTTTGGGCTCACTTAGTGACCTAAATTAAAGTTAGGTTATGTCATCTTTTTCTTCTAATTGGTTTGACTATATATATATACTTATACCTCTCAAGAATTGTAACTTTTTTATATGCACAGTATCAAAAGGTAGTGCGAGTCAAACGTGCTACAACTTTTCAGATATATTTGATATCACTTGGTGCATTTGTGAATATGATGGTAATTTTAATTCGTATATAAATATAAATGCATTAAAGACAAAAAAAAGTTTTTCTTTTTCTTTTTCTTCAAACAATACTGTATTTCATTTTTTTTTCCATCCCCAAAAGAGACATTGTTTTGAGATTACAATTGAGCACAAATGAAAGACAAATAAAGTTATTTCGTGATACACTGAGTTTTCTAATAAAAGAAAGGAATATGCTATGGGCTTTACTTGCTTATAAGACCATCCACTTTTCATGTGTTTTACTTAACGTGAACTCGTTTCTGTATGTACGCATGCAACAAATCACGCACACGCACACGTACATTTATTTGTTTTTTTTTTTTTCTGGTTTCACACTTTATATATATATATATGTTTGAAAATTAATACACTTAGTGGCGAGTGCATGTAATAGTAATCTCATTTGTTTGGTTCAAATTGATTATATTTAATACTTTCGTGTAAGGTGGCTAAATGAATTCTGTTTTTATCAAACAAAAAAAACATTTCAATTCATATACATTAAACAGTACATCAAAAGAGAAAAGGTGGCTAAATGAATTATGTTATTTAAAATTTAAAATTTAAAATTTAAAAGAAACTACAAAGATGAACATACGTTGCAATGAAATTGATGAATGTACGAAGGTGTCAACATCAGTACTTGTGCGATGACGACTTAGTAGCACAAAAATTCGAATTTATCATTTAACTTTTCAATTAGGCCACTTCGATCTTCTTTTGAATATCAAGTGGGAGAGTGTGATCAATAATATATATTAGCAGATAACAAATAATATTAGGGCACCCACTTAAAATCACTCCAAGATCTTTGAAAATATGTATTACTCTTATAATCTCTATATATGTAACACCCGAAATTGCATTGCTCATCAAACATAACCCAACAATTTACTTAGCAAACATTCATTTTGATCGAATTTTTTGGGTTTGGGTTTAAAGTAAAATGGCCTCAAAAGAAGAAGTAGGGAAGCTAGAGTGGAGAATAAGTGTAGACAATGGGACAACAGAGAGATTAGTTCCTAAATCAGGACTAAGTAAAAGAATCTTTCTTTGGCTAAAGGGTATGGTAATGAAGATGATCGTGGAGCGAATCGCAAAGTTTACAAAGAAGGCTTGGACGATTGGAGCAGATGATCCAGCCAAAGTGGTTCATTGTCTAAAAGTAGGACTTGCACTTTCATTAGTCTCAATCTTCTATTATATGAGACCTTTGTATGATGGTGTTGGAGGAAATGCTATGTGGGCTATCATGACCGTTGTCGTCGTCTTCGAGTCCAATGTCGGTACGTAAACAAAAACCCATATTCAAAAGCTTGAAACTTTCTTTCTTTTTTAGTGAGTGAAATTGACCTATGTGTCTCCATGTACAACAGGAGCAACATTCTCAAAATGTGTAAACAGAGTGGTGGCAACTATATTAGCTGGATCTTTAGGCATTGCTGTTCATTGGGTTGCAACTCAGTCAGGAAAAGCTGAGGTTTTGGTCATTGGATGCTCTGTTTTTCTCTTTGGTAATAACCAAAACCCTTACTTCTATAGAAAGTAACCTAAAAAAAGGATTGATATTTATTAAATTTCTCTTGTGGGTTTAAACTCATGCAGCTTTCGCAGCTACTTACTCGCGGTTCGTGCCGTCATTCAAAGCAAGATTCGACTATGGAGCAATGATCTTTATCCTAACATTTAGCCTAGTCTCAGTAGGAGGTTACCGTGTAGATAAGCTTGTTGATTTGGCTCAGCAAAGAGTATCAACTATTGCAATTGGCACATCAATCTGCATCATCATTACTGTCTTTTTCTGTCCCATCTGGGCAGGATCTCAGCTTCACCGTCTTGTTGAACGTAACCTACAAAAGCTTGCGGATTCATTAGACGGCTGTGTAGCAGAGTACTTCAAGGTGAAACAAGCCTCGACGAATCAGAACGAAGATGAAGTCACTAACATGAAGTTGCAAGGATTTAAATGTGTGCTAAACTCTAAGGGAACAGAGGAAGCCATGGTAACTTAACTAACAAGATTATCAATGGAGTTTAGTTACCATATTTTGTATTTGCAGCCGCTTATTCGCTTCGTTAATCTCTCAGGCGAATCTAGCAAGATGGGAACCTGCACATGGAAGCTTTAACTTCAGGCATCCATGGAAGCTATACGTAAAGATAGGAGCTGCTATGCGCAGATGTGCTTATTGCCTTGAGAATCTCAGTATCTGCATCAACTATGAAACAGAGGTAAATAACCTCTTAGATTTTGAACTCAGAGGTTGTGAAATTCTAAGACTAATAATGTTTTCTGCTTCTACAGGCAACAGACCAGGTCAAGAAGCATTTCGAAGAAGCTTGTATGAAACTGAGCTCAGCTTCTTCAAAAATCTTAAGAGAACTAGCGGATATGATGAAGAACACGAGAAAATCATCAAAGATGGATTTCCTGGTGTTTGATATGAACTCTGCAGTACAAGAGCTTCAAGAAACCTTGAAAACTGTTCCGATTGAAACAAACAAACCTGAAGAAGTTTCATCAGAAGAGGAAAGCAAAGGAGACGGTGAAGACAGAGCCATGTCGATGAGCTTACATGAAGTCCTTCCGGTTGCCACTTTGGTTTCCTTGTTAATCGAAAACGCAGCTAGAATTCAAACAACCGTCGAAGCTGTTGATGAACTCGCAAATCTTGCAGATTTCAAACAAGATTCAAAAAAGAAAACCGGAGACAACAACACGAAACAACCACCACAAAGCTCCTAAATCATCACTTTCCAAGTACACATCGAAAACTCAAACAGACATGAAGATTTTAAACCAGAGCTTTCATTGTATATATATAAGCAACATTCCATAACCGAAGTTTTCTTTGGCATGGTTTTTAAGGCTGAAAAACACGTTATTGAACTAAAATCTTGATAATGTTGGAATCCACAACGAAATCCTTACATTTGTCATCATAGCAAAGCAAGAAACGAGACCAAAGGGAAAATAAGATCATGACTAAACATTGGCTAATCTATGTTCACCTGGAAACGCTGGTGTCGAAAGCTTTCCTTTTTTTCTTGAGGGTTTTAAAGCCGAGGTTCAGAGCTAAATCCTCAACGGGAACCTTAATCACGTCGTCTCTAACACCGATATCAGTAGCATACCTGCTTATACAATACATCCCAGCAGTGACCGTTGCTACACCAACAGGATTTGGAATCAACAATGTGAGAGGTGAAGAGAGGAGTGCAGCTAGAGGAGCGCCTATCATGGAACTGGCTTGACCGCTTCTTCCAACTCCGTTCTTATCCAGAATGAGCAATCCTGTCTTGCAGTAGAGAGCAAAATCTTCACAGTTATTTTTGAAGAAGTCGTAGTTACCAAATCCGTTTTGGAGAAGGTGCATAGCTCTGTGGATGACTGTTTGAAGCGGGTCAGATGAAGCGGTTGTGCAAGTGCCACCGCGGACTCTGGTGAGGAAAATCGATGAGCTGACTCCATATTCGAAACGGTAGAGAGAACCTTTCTTGAGGAAACAGTCAAGGCAAGAAAGTACAACTCCACTCTTTGGTTGTTTGTATCCACAGTCAGGAAATGTAGAGCAAGGAGCTTCTGAAGAATCATTAAGCTCTGAAACTGAAGAAGACGAAAAAGAAGAAGAGGAAGCGAGTGTGGGACTGGGAGATATCAAGCTGTGCTCAGGTTTGAAATGAACAACCTTGCAACCACCAACAAATACGCCTGCAAATGTTGAAAAAATCAGAAGAAAACAAAATGTTGAAACGTCAACAAAAGCAATCAAATTCTATTTGCTGCCACCATTGACTGTAAAAGGGAAAGTCAACATCACTAAGATTGAATGAAACCAGAGAGTCAGAGACACTTTAAAGCAACGTTTATATAAAGTCAATAACTTTAGCATGATGAGAAACCCTAATAACAAAACAGAGACATTAATTTCACCAATTACATATTAAAATGATTTTGACAAAATCAAAGACTCAAATCGCCCAATAGAGAAACCAAAACGACAGTTTCAAACTCAAACACAAATGCATCAAAATCGAAATTGATGAATGAAATCAAACAAGGAAGAATCAAAGTACCGTGGTGAGAATAAGCAAAGACCGCTCGGTAAGTGTAGATGTGATCACCAGGTTTAAGCTCGTCTCTCTCAACCTTATTCGTAAGAAAACCCATTGCTTCGTCTCTAAAAGCTTTCTCCTTTTAATTCTGGAAATTGCAGTAGAAGGAGAGATTCTGACGTCAGCGGCGGTGATACATTATACAATTGCGCAATCAAACCGGAGCTGTTGAACTAACCCCGTTACGGAATCTTTTGACGGCGTCAACTGTTTAATGACGACGATCTGGGAGGGTAACATTGTAAATTTAGCAAGTTAAATCAAGGATAGAGGCTTTTGTGAAGACGACGCCGTTTAATTACCCCAGGAATCTTGTTCCTTTCTTCGTCTGATGTAAAGAGTATTAAAGTTTTATCTTTTACCATTGGACTCGTATTGGGCTTTAAAACTCCGTTCTACGGCCCAAAACACGACTGGCACTGCATTTATTGTTTTTTTTTTTTGTCAACCTGATGATGTTGTTAAATTAACTGCCAGCTATATAATTATGAATTAAATTTCTTATCGGCAAAATTGAGGAATTTATATAAAATCATGTAAAAATTTATAATTTTAATCATATCTTTCTGGGTTAAAGAGTTAATTAGACGTGAATATATAATAAGGTAAACAAAAATGAAAAGCGTAGTGGAGCGAAAGCAGGCAATAATTGAAGAAACTTCGAGGAACCTCGCTTTTGTTGTAGCAAAAAAAAAACGAATATAAATACATTAATATCCGAAAATAGGCAGCAGATTTTCAGACAGCACTCACACTGACAGATGTTTGAAGAAGAAATAAATATTTATTTCCTACTGCGATTATATAAAATAAATAGAAAGAAACTTTTGTATTGATTTCATTGGTTATTTAAAGTCTTAAAATCATTGACTTTTGCTTTTGTTACCTGTAACACTTACCCGTATTTAATTCAGTTTAAATTAATAATTTGAGAGAAAAGGAATATCCAATAATCTCGCTATCCAAGAGAAAAATACGACTAAACGAGCCGTACGGGAAAGGGAAAGTCAAACGTGTAATAACTGTTCTAAATAAAGGGTAGTATGGTCTTCCAGGACAAATAGAAATGGTAGTAACGTTCAGTTTTCTTTATGAACAACCAATCGGATTGGACCACACGACCACTAATACCAAACCTTCGCTTTTCTGTAAAGCAAAAACCACAGAGAAGCACAAAGCAAATTATTCAAAAAAAAGAGTTTCACCACAAAGCACGACGTGTCCAAATCAATACTTGTCCTTTATCGCCGAACACGAATCGAACTTTGGAAATTAAATTCTCCTTTCTTTTAAAAAAATTCTTGGGTCTTCTGCTTTGTCTCCAAGCAAACTTTTGGTCAAATCATTCTTTATTTTGAATGGAGTATCTTTCACAGTTGAAGTTTCAATGACGAAATCTCTTATACTGGGTGATCTTGATATTTAGGTAAAAGAGTTCTTATTTTTTATTTAATACTCTGTTTTCGGATTTTTCCTGCTTTCACTCAGTTCTTGTTTTTGGTTTCTGGGTTTGTATTATTCTCAAATTTTGATCAACTACTAATATTCAGATCTCGTTTATTTAATTTCATCTCTTCTTTTGTTTTCAATAATAGACTAAAAACCGTCAATAAAAACTGCAACTTTATTTGTTGTTTAACTGAAATTTCATTGCTTTATTGATATTCTCTGCAGGAATTTGATAAACGGTTTCACACTAACAGAGGACAAAAAAAAATCGTTTTTGGAGTAATTTGGAAAGTGAAGATTTTGTTGCATCAATGGAGGAGGAGACGTCGTTCTCGGCGTGGTCATGGTCCGTTGAGCAATGTCTAAAAGAGTACAAGACAAGACTAGACAAAGGGTTAAGCAACGAAGATGTCCAAATCCGCCGTCAAAAATACGGTTACAACGAGCTCGCCAAGGAAAAAGGCAAACCTTTATGGCATCTTGTTTTGGAACAATTCAACGATACCCTTGTGAAGATTCTTCTCGGTGCTGCGTTTATATCTTTCGTTTTAGCCTTTTTAGGCGAAAGCAGCGATGAACATGGCTCAGGTTCAGGGTTCGAAGCCTTTGTTGAGCCATTTGTGATTGTTTTAATCCTGATTTTAAACGCTGTGGTTGGTGTATGGCAAGAGAGCAACGCAGAGAAAGCACTTGAGGCTCTTAAAGAGATGCAGTGTGAATCTGCAAAGGTTTTGAGAGATGGAACTGTGTTGCCTAATCTCCCTGCTAGAGAGCTTGTTCCAGGGGATATAGTGGAGTTGCATGTAGGAGATAAAGTCCCTGCTGATATGAGAGTTTCCGGTTTGAAAACATCGACTTTAAGAGTGGAGCAAAGCTCGTTAACCGGAGAGGCAATGCCGGTTTTGAAAGGAGCAAATCTCGTAGTCACTGATGATTGTGAATTGCAAGGGAAAGAGAATATGGTTTTCGCGGGAACAACGGTTGTTAACGGAAGCTGCGTTTGCGTTGTGACGAGTATCGGTATGGATACGGAAATCGGGAAAATCCAGAGACAGATTCACGAGGCGTCGCTTGAAGAAAGTGAGACTCCGTTAAAGAAGAAGCTAGATGAGTTTGGGAGTAGATTGACAACAGCTATATGCGTTGTCTGTGTTCTTGTCTGGATTATAAACTACAAGAACTTTGTTTCTTGGGATCTTGTGGATGGCTATAAACCTGTGAATATCAAGTTCTCGTTTGAGAAATGCACTTACTACTTCAAAATCGCGGTTGCTCTAGCCGTGGCTGCGATTCCTGAAGGCTTACCAGCGGTGATAACGACATGTTTAGCTTTAGGTACGAGGAAAATGGCGCAGAAGAATGCGATAGTGAGGAAGCTTCCGAGTGTAGAGACACTTGGTTGCACAACTGTGATCTGTTCTGACAAAACCGGAACTTTAACAACAAACCAAATGTCTGCAACCGAATTCTTCACATTAGGCGGTGAAACAACGACTACTCGAGTCTTTTCAGTTGATGGTACAACTTATGATCCCAAAGATGGTGGTATTGTGGATTGGGGAGGATGCTACAATATGGATGCTAACTTGCAAGCTGTTGCGGAGATATGTTCGATTTGTAATGATGCTGGAGTGTTCTATGAAGGGAAGTTGTTTAGGGCAACAGGTTTGCCTACAGAAGCAGCTTTGAAAGTTCTTGTCGAAAAAATGGGTATTCCGGAGAATAAGAACGGTGAAAATATCCAAGAAGTTGCGAACTTTTCAGACAATGGTAGCTCAGTGAAGCTAGGTAAGTTTTTTCATACCATTACATTGCCTTACAATTGTTGATTGATTGATATTTCTCCATTCTTGTTGACACCAGCTTGTTGCGATTGGTGGAACAAAAGATCGAAAAAAGTAGCGACATTGGAGTTTGATCGTGTCCGTAAGTCCATGAGTGTTATCGTGCGCGAACCAAATGGACAAAACCGGCTTCTGGTTAAGGTAAAAAACACTAGCTTGTGACGAAACTAATATTATCTGCTGTGGTTTCCACAGCATGGAGATGTAGGGTTTTGTGAATATTGTCTTTTTCTTTTTTCTTTGCAGGGTGCAGCTGAGAGTATACTTGAAAGAAGTTCATATACACAGCTTGCTGATGGATCTCTTGTACCATTAGATGAATCTTCCAGAGAAGTAATCCTCAAGAAACATTCTGAAATGACTTCAAAAGGATTAAGATGTTTAGGGTTAGCTTACAAAGACGAATTAGGAGAGTTTTCTGATTACTCTTCTGAAGAACATCCTTCACACAAGAAGCTTTTAGACCCTTCTTGTTATTCGAACATCGAAACTAATCTAACCTTCGTTGGAGTTGTTGGTCTTAGAGATCCTCCGCGTGAAGAAGTTGGAAGAGCAATTGAAGATTGCAGAGAAGCTGGGATTAGAGTAATGGTTATAACTGGAGATAACAAATCAACTGCTGAAGCTATTTGTTGTGAGATTAGATTGTTTTCGGAGAACGAAGATCTTTCGCAGTGTAGCTTCACTGGTAAAGAGTTTATGTCTTTTTCGGCTTCACGGAGATCAGAAATTCTCTCAAAATCTGGAGGGAAAGTGTTCTCTCGTGCTGAGCCAAGACATAAGCAAGAAATTGTTAGGATGCTTAAGGAAATGGGAGAAATCGTTGCGATGACTGGTGATGGTGTGAATGATGCTCCTGCTTTGAAACTCGCTGACATTGGAATCGCCATGGGAATCACTGGAACTGAGGTAAAGAAACTAACTTTAAAAATATTACAAAATCATCCCTAAACTTTGGTTTTAGCTATTTTTAACACCCTAATTTCTTTTAGGTTGCAAAAGAAGCTTCGGACATGGTTCTTGCAGATGATAATTTCAGTACTATTGTCTCAGCTGTAGCAGAGGGTCGGTCTATTTATAACAATATGAAAGCTTTTATCAGGTAACAAAAATAAAAATGAAAAGTGTTAATACCATTTATTTCTGTGTGTAATTTTACTGATTTTTGTTAGAAATAAATGATTTAATTTCAAGGTATATGATATCATCAAACGTTGGAGAAGTAATATCCATATTCTTAACCGCGGCATTGGGAATACCGGAATGTATGATACCGGTTCAGCTTCTTTGGGTTAATCTAGTAACTGATGGTCCTCCGGCTACAGCGTTAGGTTTTAATCCAGCTGATATTGATATCATGAAGAAACCACCTCGTAAAAGCGATGATTCCCTTATAGATTCATGGGTTCTTATTCGATATCTAGTGATTGGTTCTTATGTTGGAGTTGCAACCGTTGGAATCTTTGTCTTGTGGTACACGCAAGCTTCTTTCCTTGGGATAAGTCTAATCTCAGATGGACACACATTGGTCAGTTTCACTCAGCTTCAGAACTGGTCAGAGTGTTCTTCGTGGGGAACTAATTTCACAGTGACTCCTTACACAATAGCTGGTGGTTTAAGGACAATCACGTTTGAGAACAATCCTTGCGATTACTTCACTTTAGGGAAAGTGAAACCGATGACTTTATCACTCTCTGTTCTTGTGGCAATTGAGATGTTTAACTCGTTGAACGCTTTGTCTGAAGACAACAGTCTAATAAAAATGCCACCTTGGAGAAACCCTTGGCTTCTTGTGGCAATGACTGTCTCCTTTGGGCTTCACTGTGTCATCCTCTATGTTCCTTTCTTAGCTAATGTGTTTGGGATTGTGCCTTTGAGTTTCAGGGAATGGTTTGTTGTTATTCTTGTTTCCTTCCCTGTGATTCTGATTGATGAAGCTCTTAAGTTCATTGGGAGATGCAGAAGGACAAGAACCAAGAAGAAGATCAAGACTATGTAAAGTGTGTTAAAACACATTAGGCAAATGACAGAACTTATTTTTTACAATATTTTGTTTCATCAAAAAAAAACCCAACCAAATATAGTAGTAACCTTGTTGTTTTTTTATTCTTTGTGGAAGAAAAAAATCAAACTTTATTTCATCATATAACCTCTTTTACAACCTTATACATCAAGAAAAACAAATAAACAATTTCGTACATATTCTCTCAAATTCCATTACAACCTCATCCAAAAACAGTAGAACAATCTTTTGTTTTTTTTTTAATTCTTTGTGAAAGAAAACAAATAAAACTTTGGATTTGATATGCAAATTTTATTTCATCAAGAAATCCAGACAAGTTTTGTTGTGCCAACAACGACTAATTCATTACAGATTCTCTCAAATTCCATCAAAACATCAACAAGAATCTCTGATTTACCTCTTGCAATCAAGATCTTGACCAAGCCCTTCAAGTATTTACCAAATCTACCTCTTTCAACAACATCATTGACAAAGACCTTGTTACTCTTCTTTTCTTCTCCCACAAGAAACTCCATCAATCTTCTGACATCTTCTTGAGTCCGACCAAGACTATTCTTCGATTGACAAACACTAACGAGCGCCGCAGCAAATCCCGAGGCCGCTTTCTCGTGAAGTGGAGGAGGAGGAGTAGAAGCTCTCGAGGGTTTTGTGTATGGAAGCGGAAACGAGATTGCTTTGAGGAAATTAGATTTTTTGTTGTTGTGTGAGTATGAAGAAGGAGAAGATGATGTTGGTTTTGAAAGGTTATTAGATGTAGCAGAAGCTGTGGCGTTTACGGTGGCTTTAAAACGGTGGGAGATGGATCTTAACGGTGGCTGTGGCGGTGGAGGTAGAGAAGGAAGGTTGAAGGATGAAACGGATGTTGAGAGAGTATCCATGGAAGACGATAAAATGGGAAGAAAAAAAAAATGCAGGCTTTTTAGATATTATCTACTCCGAGATGATTGGTTATAATTTTACAAATTATATCATTTTCTGTTTTTTCTTTATATATTAAAAAGAAAAATTGTTGACAAAATAATATCTTAGTCTCTTACGTAACGTACATAATTGAAAAACTAAAAAAACACTGGATTTAGAGTTTGACAAAACCATAAATATCGTTTTGGTTACCGTTAATATTAGTGGTGTTAACTTAAAAGTTTAAATAAACAAAAAAATTTTATATATAATCAAAAAATTTCTTGTATTTTTAGATCTAAGTTTACTTATCCTTGAATGACTTGTTATCGTTTAAGTGAGACATTCAAGAAAAACTTCGATTATGTACTAATTTGTTTTTGTTAATTTAAACTTGGGAAAGTTACCCGCAATTATGAAATGGGCCTACTATTTGTAACAAATGGGCCAACTATTTCGAAAACTAAAGGTACATGAACACGTGATTTATGAAAAGGACGTAGAAATTAGAAAGTGAATCCAATACTTTTCTTTCTGTTAGTGATATGCTTAGTTTCACTAAGGTCTATTTCTTGTAGGCTAAAGTTGTCTCCTCTCGTTACATAGCTTATTCATATCTATTTTAACCAAACATATAGATGCAGTTCAACAATCAAACATATACATAATAAGAGTCGAGAATAATGTTCAATAATCGACAATCTCGTCGGAGATTCCAACTCGGAAACTTAGCTAGACTTGTCCAATTACGGCAAAGCGTCAGCCACCAACCACCAAAAGCTCATCAAGAAACTTTGTCTCAATCACAACCACAGTCACCTTCATTTCAACCGCCTCCAACTCAATTCTCATCTCCGATACCTTCACCATCAACACTCCCACATATACTATCGAATTCACCACCACCACCGTCGCTGTTATCACCAAAATCAAAGAAAGAGCCTCAATCGCAGCCATTGCCACCATTGATGCCAAAACATGAGGAAACACATAGGAATCTACTTGTCCATTCACCACCTCATTCGCCGCCACCACAATCCGTTGAATCTCAGCCGCAATCTCTAGCACCGGAGCCTCCTCCACCACTTACACCAGAAACAAAATCGCCATTAACACTAACGGTTACCAAAGAGTCTCAGTCCCAACCGTCTCCACCGTTTAAATCTATTGGTGAATCTCAGCAGCTTTTACCACCACAAAAAGCCAAAACTCCACCGTCTTCGCCGTCAACGTTAAACGCTGATAATGAATCTCAATCCCACACGTCTCCACCGCTTCTTCCATCTAAATCCACTGATGAAACCATTTCGAAATCACAGCCAATTTCGCCACCACCACAAGCGTCATTCTCAGAATCTGGTGAATCTCAGCCGCTTTTACCACCACCAGAAACCATAACTCCACCGTCTTCGCCATCAACAACAATCAACGCTCATGAAAATTTTCATTCACCACTTGTGTCGCCTAAATCAACTAATGAAACTCGGATCCAATCATTGCCACCGCCATTGTCAGAAACAGGTGAAACTCAACCGCCCCCACCGCCTCCACCTTCTAAATCCATTATTGAAAATCAGCTCCGATCGCCACCATTGTCGGAAGCATCTTCATCGTCATTAGCAAATTCCGATGAATCTCAACCGCTTTTACCAACAGAAGAAGCTAAAATTCCGCAGTCAACGCTAAACGCTACTGTAGAATCTCAGTCCCAACCGCCTCCACCGCTTTTTCCGTCAAAATCAATTAATAAAACTCAGCTCCGATCACCACCTCTGTCGAAAGCATCGTCATCGTTAACGTCATCAAATTCCGGTGAATCTCAACCGCTTTTACCAACACCAGAAGCTAAAATTCCGCAGCCAACGCAAAACGCAACTGCACAAACTCAGTCCCAACCGCCCCCACCGCTTTTTCCGTCTAAATCAATTGATGAAACTCAGTCACAATCAACGCCGATTACGCCACCAAAATCAACACCGACATTGCCTAAATTTGATCAACAATCCAAATCTCATACATACTCATCACCACCACCACCACCATTGCTATTAGTGTCACCCAAAGCTAGTGAAATCCTCCAATCTCAATCAGCAATGTCACCACCACCATCTCTGAAAGAACCAATTATCTCTGCTTCTTCTTCTCCAGCAACTATCACCGCACCGCCACCACCTCCGCCGTTACGAAAACCAGATCATAACAAGAATCAATATCACAATCCAGAGACGGTTGAGAATGAAGAAGACAAAAACAGGGGAAGGACAATTTGGTCAGAGAAAAAAACAGAGCCAATGATAGTGATGTTTATTAACAGTAACGTACAAGGATTCAACACTTCTCTCTCGCTCGATTCATCTTCCGTCGATCATGAGCCAGGTGTCCACTTGACGATTGATTATGATCAGAGTTGTGATTTTTCTTCTAAAGTCTTTTAATAATTTCGCATCGTGTAATTATGTCGTCTTCCTTTATGTTATCGCTTGTCACACATAATATCAGGAGTTTGTATCAGATTACTCCAATCCCCAAAAAAAGACAAAAAAAACGATGTACTAATTTTTTAAAAAATAATAAAAACGAGGACAAAAATAGTTAGAACAAAATTTGGCGCCATAAAAATGGCACAGAAATGGGCCTTTTTAACTTAGACTGGACTGATTTATGTAAAATAAGAATATACGATTTGAGCCGGCCCATTTAACCTTGATAGGGGATTCTTTTTCCATAGTAAAAAGTTAAAACTATGGAGCACTTGTAAAATACTAAAATGTTATTTTTGTCTGGGACCATTCTTGTAAATGTTATTCTACGAGTATATTAAATGAAAAAGGAGAATTCCCTTGTCCTTACTGACCATTTGACATAAAATCGCATTTATAATTTTGCATTTAGTATGATATATCATTTACTCATAAACATTATATGAATTCTATCTGCATGTAGATAATTTGAAGTCTTTTAACCAAAGCAAAATTATATCATACTAAATTATATTAAAATTTTATGTTACCCCAAAAATAATATAAACGTTAATGCACTTCTATCTGATTTTTAAAAAATTATTTTGTCAACAACACAATTATCAAAAGATATAATACTCCACTATATATATATATATATATATAACTGTTGGTCAAACGGCTACAGTAAATATGTTTAAACAAAAAGTCAAATCAGAATTCAAATTCCCATAATATATACATAGTTAAGACTTACGACATTCAAACTCCCAGCCTGTTATTTTTTTTTTACAGACTTTTCTGATAAAATTGTACACTACCCCCAGAAAACGATACAATACTGTAGTTTAAAAAAAAAAAAAAAACTATACAATTACTAAAGCCAGAAAAAGGTCGTCACTAAAATTGGAGTGTGAAGGGAAAAGGGAAAAAGAGCTGGATGAGTGGATGGCATTAGCTGATGAAGAGCATAGAGACAGACATGCCTCAAAACTTGACAGCATTGCTTTATTGTATTTATTACTTCCCTAATTACAATGTCACTAAAACGAAGACGTCACCAGACTATTTGCATGCATTCACGTCTGTCTTGATTTTGAAATAGGTGTATAGTATAATGATTTCATAAAAAAAAAAATTTGAAATATTGTGAGTATTTAAATTTTAAACAGACACTATTGGGAACATCTATGGTTAAAGACAGTGGCGTGAAGTTCCAAGTGGAAAATACCCCATGCCATAAAGAAACAAGAGCAATGTCTTCGCGTTGAACAACTTTTCCAATAATACTTCCAATTAGCTTAAACCTCTCATTCTATAAATGACTGTCTATTTCACTTTATATATATAACTTAAGGTTTTCACACAAATTAAGAAATATGATTTTTTCTCTTTTGTCATTCGTTCAAAATTTAAAATACTATACATTTTTATTGGTTATTACAATAAAATAATAGGGATATCACTAGAAAGTTTACCAAAATAATACATTGAAAATAGAAAACAACACTTATAGTTTTAGTTTAGTATAATTTAAGATAAAAATATATATAAATGATTCTTATGTTTTACTTTAGTAAAAATAATTACTATCAAACCTTTGTTCACATCAACCATTTTTTTACTATTTCATTAATTCTGTTAATGGATGCTGAAATTTAATTTGATGATCAATATTATAAAACCTATTTATACAGTATTAAGAACCCAAAATCAAAATATTCGTAAGGTGGCGATTTTAATAGCAAACAAAAATTCTATTTTTTAAAATTTCTCAAATGTATATTACATTGTAAATTAAAATGTGTTTTTGTTTTAGGCAAAGTAAATAATTGAAACGTGCATTACTGAAAAGTGGGAACTTGGCAGTGTACCTAAAAAGTAAAACAAAAATAAATATGTTTCCTACAACTGGTCATCCTCATTCCTCAATGTAAACCCAACTACTACTCTGACGATTTTCTCGTGCCTTCTTTATTTCTCAACTTCATAGACTTCGTTTATAGCAACCAATATATAAGGTTTTATCCTATTTTTTCTGTATAATCTGTATTAGTATATGTATATCGAAGAATGTTCTAGGTATGATCGAGATTTAATATATTTGTTTTCTTATAACGCATTAGGATTTTATAGATGTTTGATTATCAATCCATCACACTAATTTAAAAAGCATTAGGACTATCTATAAGGATCGAACGGTTTGCTAACAAAAGAAAGGGTTTTCTAATATATATAACTTAATCAATACCAGTATGAATAGAGTAACTTCTGACATAATAAAATTATAACAAATGTTACAATTAATAAAAAAGAAAATATATAATTAACCAAAAATTTACTAAAGCATAGTATTAGATGTGGTTGCTTAGCTTCTGAAAAATGGAATTAAAACTCTTCGCAGAATATGCAAAAATTTAAATTTAATTACATGTCGGCTGATATTGAATTATGCACGTTAGATAGCTAGAGAAATATACAAATAAATAATACTTTATAAAAAAGAAAAAAATGACAAGGCAAGGGTAGGGTTTTGAAATGACGATTTGTTTGAGTCTTCTTAAAAGCCCATCTCCTACTTCTCATCATTCCCTCATCATAACACCATCATCACCATATCTTTCATTCTCTCTCCAATGTCTTCTATCACCTTTTCTCTTTATATATATGCATGTAACTCCTCTATCCCCAGATTCAGATGTGACTGTGATTATCATGAAGAGAGGCTATATCCGTTTGTGGGGAATGTTGTTTGGATCGAGGATATCATATACACACACATATATGTTTATATGTTATCTTGCATGTTATGATTGTGTAATGTTGATATAGACATGATATCGTCGGACCAGGCTTCATTCCCCTCAACATATGTTAGCATGCCTTCAATCACTCTGGAAACTACAAGACCTTAATTAGATTACTTTCCTTTTGTTTGAAAATGTAAGTTTTATATATATATAATAAAATAATAGTTCTCCTCACTCACTCTTTTTAGGCTTTTAGCTGTATAGTATACAAATACCTCCTTTTTTTTCTTCTCCCTTTAACCTTCTCGTATTTATGTTTTGTTCTCCCTTTTTGCATTATGTTTATTGCTCTATAATAAAATATGTATTCTACAAGGTTCACAAAAACTAAAAAAATCTAAACCGTTTTAATTTTTCTAACGTTTTAGATTAATAGAGTTAAATTTGCTATATATAATGATGATGTAATGTGATTGTACATGTATATTGAGATAGGTGTAAAAACAAAAACAAAAACAAACAAAATTAAAGAGGGTCACGGGAAATTGAAGCTTTTGACTATGGGGAAAAATGAGCAAAAAGAGATGGAAAAGTCTCTTGTGTTTGCTTTGTCAAAGCTCTTTATCTTCATGCCACACCTTTTCGTAATATTTATTAAGATGTGACATCTTCTCTCAGTAATTCAATATCTCTGCATAAACTGAAATACACATGTGCTAATATTGGATGTTGCTATGAACCAAAACGTTGTGTTGCTTATCTAGTAAGTAATTGTCAAGGTTAGGGTTTTACGGTTTGGAAAGAAAACAAAATTTAAGATCTGATTGCATTATGTATGGACTAGTTGGATCCAGTTGCTTTAGAATTATGCAGCGATAAATAAATATATACAGTATGTATATGCAATCCTTGACTTCGATCAATAATTCAATATGGCCTGCCTTCGTTACTAAAAATAAAAATTGTGATTGTTCGATGAGGTTGTATCGACATGATTAAAAATGAGTGTGCCGATCAAATTTGTTTTTTTTCATCGAGGAAAAAAAAACCAATCTAACCATAGCAATAGAGCCCACAAATACTTAAACTATAAAATTAACGGGCCTATGCTTAAAGGCCCATTTTAATTTGTTTTTATCTTTTTTTTACTGGCGAAGAAAATACCTTTAAGAAACTACAAAGCATTTTGGCACACTTTATTTCAATTTTAAGTTTTGGCATACTTTGATTTGAATTGGGAATTTATGTTTTTGAGAATATCTTTATTTTATTTTTTATTTGTTTGGCATACTAGATATTCCAACAATCTATGAGGTGTGGCTTCTTTTCTTTGTACAATTATGCGTACTTCCATTACTTAGATTGTCCCCACTAAAAAGCATCTCTTTAAACTTTTTAAAAATTTCGCCAAAGATTTGCGCATTGATTCGGTTTGTCAGTAACAATGCACTATTACAGTGGTAAGCACAAAGTTACTGTCGAAATTTATACCTGGAAAGTGCAAATTTATATATGAAAGCCTTCTTCTTCTAATAAATTAATCATCTTTGGAGTTGGAGGGGAAAACAAATTTTAAACAAATCAATATATATTGCAAATTTGCAATTGAAAACCCATTTAAAAAAAACTAAATTTATATCTAAAAAAAGAGGATTCTGTTAATTTCTTTAGGAATTTCGCTTTAGTCTAGATGTGTCACCATATTATTGGGTATATTACTTGATTTAAGATTATTAGCGAAAAAGATATGTACAAACACTAAACAAAGTCGTATGGAAAAAATACTTTTTGGTAAAGGCAACATGTGTAAGATTCCAAATATGTAAATCAAACGCTTGTTATTGACTATCTTATTTTCGTGTGTGAAAAGACTATTTATCAATATGAAATTTGTATTATTTATTTTCGAAAATAAAAGAAAAATAGAAGATTACCCACCAAGTTATTCCACTTTTCGCCGGTTTGCACGAATCCAATTTTCCTACCACTAAAAACCACCTTTTTTTTTTCTTTTTTTTGTGTGTGTGTGTGTGTTCCTCACAAGCTTGTCTAATGCTTATATTATTTGTTTTTTAACAGCGTCTAATGCTGCCATTGATATCTCATTGGGGTGAATAAAAATACATTTTGGCTTCTAACTATTCGTTGCATGAGTAGATCTCCTATTTGCAACAAATTTTGTGTTGACATTTCGTGAAAAGAAAAGAAAAAGAAAAAACAACATTTTTCTGTTTATTAATATACTTGCCAGATATTCAAAATTTTTAAGTTTGATGGATATCATCGTGCCACACACCTGAATATATATATATTTATTTTTTTGGAGTTAGTTAAAATTATCCAAATACGAGGCTACCGAGTGTTTCCTATATTAAGTTCTTACTAAGAAAAATCGAATTTATATCTTCCACATTTATTTAGTTTACTATATATATTTTGAATAATTTGATTATGCCTTGTAACTTAATGATTTGCGCCAGTGTTGTCACCCTGTCACTATTTCAAATTCAAGCTTGCATATTGTTGACCAAAAAAATTAATGAATTGAATAAACTAACAAAGAATGTAAAAAACATGATACCAAAGCATGGATTTTACTTATATACTCGTTTACTCTTTTAGTGTATATAAACTATTAAATATATACACACATATTGACATATACAATCGGAGTGTATGTAATCATCATGTTACATAATTGCAAATACACATATGAATACGATTAAGTCTGTCGTCATCTCCGATAATCCATGGTTTAGCTGGATTACCATTTAAGTTTTAATGATGGCAAAAGGGAAAAATGAACAAAAAGAAAGTACATAATAGTGTATACATATAGGATAAGATTAAAGTTGGTCTGAGTGCTTAAATTTTAAGTAAACTATATTCGATATTCTTTATTATATACAAGCGATTCAAATTCAGTCCAAATAAGAAAAAATAAAGTAAATTATGCCCACCCCAACTTTGCTATATATTACAAGAAACATCACCTGACTCATCTTCAAAGCAAAGGACCAACATGCGACATTTTCTTCACCATCCATCTCTTACAACCCGCCAAGAACCTTGGCTATTTTAATTTCCTTCACTTTCTAGGGAAAACAAAAACCATTTTCTTGGGAAAATAAACCAACATGGGAGAGACAGAAACCATGGCAAGAAACTAAATAAAAACCATATATATACTAATATTCATCCAATGGGTAACAAAGACAACGTCATGAGCCACTGGAGCTTCCATATCCCACGTCTCCATCATCATCATCATGAGCATGATCATGATAAGGTACCAAAAGGGTGTTTGGCAGTGAAGGTAGGACAAGGAGAAGAGCAAGAGAGATTTGTGATCCCTGTTTTGTATTTTAATCATCCTTTGTTTGGACAACTCTTGAAAGAAGCTGAAGAAGAGTTTGGGTTCGCTCAAAAAGGGACTATCACGATCCCTTGTCAAGTCGAAGAGTTTAGGTATGTTCGAGGGTTGATCGATCGAGAAAACTCTAAATCTCTCGGTAATTATCTCCTTGATCATCACCACGATCATCATCACAACCATCTCATCCGGTGTTTTAGAGTTTGATGATATATTTTTTTGGCTCTCTTTTCTTTAATATAATATAGATAGATATATGTAATTTAATTATCTCATGTTGTTGGTTGTAAATAAATCTGGTTCTTCATGTCATCTTTATTGTATACTAGACTAGGACTCGTCGATAAGTGGGTTTTAAACTTTATAATAAATTAAAATAAATCATATTTATTCAATTAAATATTTGGTTAATAATATATCTTAAATTATTTTATAAAATCTAAATATGTTTTAAACTCTTATATCAAAAAAATCAAACCTAAATTGATCCAACCATACAATTATATAACCAAAATATTAATAATATTTAGACTTGATATAATACAATAATCTTATAACTATATATCCAAAAACATCAATTATTTTAGTATCAAATAACTAAAATACCAAAAACTAACCAAAATATCTAAAAATTCTTGGTTATTAACTTTTTGTTAAATAAGTTTTTCTTCCTACACAGATTTTGCTATATAATTTAACTCAATATTCAATTATATTAAAATCTTACTCTAACCTCATGTATACTCCACATAAATGAATAGAAATCAAAACTTTTATATCAAACTAATATGCATTATACAGAACAAATATCCATATTATAAAAATATTAAAAATAAATAAAACACTATTAGTAATTTAGTAGAAAAACATGAAATCTGAAAAACTAACATTGTAAATAAACTAAATTAGGTTAAAGCAAATAAACTGTTATTGGATTCTAAACAATATTATAATCTAAATATCTAAATTTGAAAAAGGTTTAATTGATATAATAAGATATAATATATATTAGAAAAATAGAAGTTTAATCATCTTATTTATTATTTATTAATTTATTCTCTAATATTTGGGGTTATTTTCTAATTAACAAATAATTGAGATTAAAGAAATATATATTATCTAAACTTTTAACTTAATTCATTATATAGTTTTTGTTGGGGTTGATTTTAGTTAATTCTGAATTTTACCTAATGATAAGATAAATTTTCAAACATTGTATTTCCTTTTCTCTTTTAGTTATGGTTTTATTTTTGTTTTCGTATTTGTTTTAAATGTATTTTAATCTTAATTACTGATTAGTTAAATTAAAAAGTTTGTGTCTTCCCTTTATATTTATTTTTATTGTATTTCTTAATTTTAATTATTGATTAATTTTTCCTTTACGGTAGTTTTTTATGGGGTTGGTTTTAGTTAATTCTTAATTTTACTTAATGATAAGATAAATTTTTAAATACTGTATTTCCTTTTTCTTTTTAGTTATGCTTTTGTTTTCATTTTTGTATTTGTTTTAAATATATTTCTTAATTTTAATTATTGATTAGTTAAATTAACTATTTAGTGCTTATCTTTTTTCCTTTTAATTTGTTCCCTTTTTAGGTGTTGATTTTAATTATTCCTAAATATATAGTTTAAATATTTCTGATATATTAACAATTATTGAATTTTCTTTTTTGTTATTTTTTTTCTATATATATTTTTTATAATTGGACACATGGCACGATCTGAATAATTAGTGATACGTGTCAAGATCTCGTGAGTTACAATTTTGACACGTGTCGGCTTCTGTTGAGTATAACCCAAATTTTATAATAAGATTGTCACTACAAGAAAACACTCTAATTTCCGACTAGGGTATTGGTCGGAATAGGGAATTTTCGACCAGTTTCCGACGAAAATTATTTAGTCGGAATGTGACAGTCGGAAATAAAATTTGGTCAGAAATTGGTCGGAATTTTCCGACCAATTTCTGACCAAAATTTTCCGACCATTTTCCGATTATATATATATATATATATCTATTTTTTTAAAAAAATTTGGTCAGAAATTGGTTGGAAAATTTTCGACCAATTTCCGAGCAACTGTAAAAATTTCGTCAGAAATTGGTCGAAAATTTGAATTTTTTTTTTTTTTTAAAATTAATCACCAAAATTATATTTAAAGATTTAGAAAAGGAAAACACATTTAAAATATTTAAAAAGTGATATTATGAAGAAACGAAAATAGTTTTGTAAACATAATAAAATTTTAGAAATATTATAGAAATTTTACTTTTTTAGGAAGTTTATGGATATTTTGTTTTGATGAAATAAAAAATAAGTGATTTGAAGGTTAGAGAGATTTTAGAGAGAAGATAAAAGGATAAAAGTGATTTGTGAAGAAAATTCGCGTGAGTTATATAGGAATGCATTGGTCGGAAATTCGTCGGAAAATTCCAACTATTTACCGGCTATTTTTCCGACCATTTTTCCTACTTATTTTTAAATAAATAATTTTAAAAATTTTTAAAAAAATTCTGACCATTTTCAGACCAACTGGAGAATTGGTCGGAAATTTTTTACATTTTACATTTCCGACCAATTTCTGACCAAATACCGACCAAATATTTTTCGATGATTTTAAATTTGGTCAGAAAATGGTCGGAAAATTTCCAACCACTCTAATTGATCGGAAATATTGGTCGGGAATTGGAATATTTTCTTGTAGTGTGTTGCTTGTGTTTTGTTTTTGTTCTTCGTGTTAATTTGTATATAGTTTATATATGCACGATCATGAAAATCATCATTTTGTGATAACAATAATTTTAACTGTCATGTCGAACTATTTTAACTATGTTCAACATCTTTTAATTATAACTAGCTAGTCAATTACTCTCTCTGTTCCAAACTATAAGAATTTTTAGCCAAATTTGGTTGTTCCATTTTATAAGTATGTTTGTAAATATTAATATATTTTTTCATTAAATTTTAATTTAATTGAATTAGAAAACCCTTTTAAATAGTTATTTGTATTACTTTTTATGTTGAAAAGATGAAAGAGAATATATATTGTAATAAATTAAAACTAAAAAATAGCTAATGATGATTTTGGGTTTGAAAAATAATTTTCTTAATAAGTATGCTTCAGCTAAACATTCTTATAATTTGGAAGAGAGAAAGTAGAATTTTGCATTACTATTGGAAAAAGCTGAAATTTGGTATGAGGTTCAGTCAACATTTTTCAGATTATTGAGAAAAAGCACTTTAATTTGGCTTGGCCTTGTCTACTAATTTGCAATAGGTTAATCATTTGGATAAGGAAGTAATTCAATGGTATTTCACATCCATAGATCTAACTTCTAAGTTACGTTCACGTTGATAAACATATGTGAAAACGAAGTTTCTTAATTTATATATATACGTATATACTAAATAAAGAAATCCATCCTTCAAACCTCTAAATTTATCTGATCACAATTTTCTTTAATTTTTGTTGTCTACTCAATTGTGACTTATTCTATCTTTAGGATAATGATGAAACAACCTAAATATATACTATATAAGAAAAATCTTTAATCACAGACTTGATTAAAACAGCATTATTGCTTAGTATAAAAGGTGAAGCAAGTCACTTGTAGAAAAGGTGAAGCAAAATCATATTGGCAAAAAACAAAATAAATGAAGAATTTTGAATGTGGAAAGAAATGGACGAGAGGCTTTGACCCTTTGTATGGCCAGAACAGCAAAACGCAACTACGTGATTTAACTTTCAGATAAGATAGGAATATTTCTTCTCTTCATGAACCAAAAACATGTTTATAAGTTGATGGGCCAAAACTGGGCTTCTTCTTCTTCTTTTTATCAAAATTGCTTTAGTACCATTAAAACAAGGATTAAAAAAAGAGAGATAATTTTATTAGTTTTATAGACTTTTTTCCTTGGGAAAAAATTGCAGCTACAATAAGCAAATCCACGTCAATATGAACAAATGGAAAAAAATATATACACAATATAAGTATTTCATAAGAGTTTATAATATATATTCTATATGTTATAGGTAGAAGGTTTTCAAAATAAACTAAAGTTAAGATTATGTATTTTTATTGAGATCATTTATAGCTTAAAACAATATTCTGGAATTTTTTAATTTTTATTTGTCCATGACTTCACAAGAGTCCTAATAGTAGTTCTCATGATTCATGTGTACATAAAACAAGTGCCAAGTAAGGACTTCGTCCAACTGATTTATAACCTATAAATTTGTATAATATCGTCATTGTTATCACCAAATAGATTGAAAATAGTCATAAATTACTTTGAATGTTTTATTTTCTTTTTGTTTAGAATATTTTAATTATCAAGCAATGTAAATCCAAACCTATATATAGTTGGACCACTAACAATATTATGCAAACAACACTTTTTATAACTTTTCTTGTTATAACGCTATATGTCGAAGGAAAACAATGCAGTAGCCATGTGACTAGTAACTACTATCCAAATATATATTTTCACAAAATTAATTCACGAAATCAGGAAAAAAGTATTTGTTACTACATTACGCTCATGGAAAAATATAATTGTTTTCTTCTATATTATTTGGAATCTTCTTCATCCTTGTATCAGTGTATGGACAAACAATGGATAATCTCACTTTCTCTCCATCTTTGTCTTCTTCTATGCTTTCAATGACGCAGCAAACTCCAGCCATAGTGTCCTCTTCTCCGGCGGATCTACTTCAGCAAAAACTCCGGTTTGTCGTTGAAACCTCGCCGGAAAGATGGGCTTACGTTATTTTCTGGCAAAAGATGATTATTGACCAATCGGACCGGTCTTACTTGGTCTGCATTGACGGCTATTTCTGTGGAAACAAAAACAACAAATGCCGAGAAAATGTTCATTTTTCTTTACCTCTTATGTTTTATAATAAAAATTATCAAATTTTTCATTAATTCTACTTAAAATACAAAAATAATAATTTTCCTCACATTTGATTTTTTTTTATTGGTTTATTTCTTAAGCATACAACTAAGAGCATCGAGTGTGAGCTGATGATGGACGGTGGAGATCTAGAGTGGTTCTATGCCTCATCGTTTTACGGTGAAGATGGGTCACCAAGAAAAGAAATGTCCGACGAATCTTTGGTTTGGCTAACCGGTCCAGACGAGCTCCGGTTTAGCAACTGCGAGAGGGCTAAAGAAGCCAGTTTTCACGGGGTTCACACATTCGTCTCCACACCCATACACAATGGCATTATCGAACTTGGTTCGTGTGACTCGGTTCAACAAAATTGGAACTGTATAAATCGGGTCAAGTTGATATTCGGGTCAGCTAAAGCCCCAAAACATACTAACCAAACCGGTTCTAGTCCTAAACCGGCGGAATCAGATAATTCGGAAACCGGAAATCAGCAATCGGGATGGGAAAGAAAACGGAGGAGGAAAATCGAGAAGATGGATTTAGCTGCGGCGGCGAAGGAGAACCATCCGCCAGTTATTTCCCACGTCGAGGCGGAGAGGCAGCGGAGGGAGAAGCTAAACCACCGGTTTTACGCTCTACGCGCCGTCGTACCAAAAGTGTCAAGAATGGACAAAGCGTCGCTTTTATCTGACGCCGTTTCGTACATCGAAAGTCTTAGATCCAAAATAGATAATCTGGAAACTCAGATCAAGAGCTTGAAGATGACGCCGGAGACAGAAAAAATAGACAACAACAGCAGCAATACGTTTCCGTCTTACAATGACCAAGTCAACGAGAAATCTTCAGAACCAAACAGTGACCAAGTCAACCAACAACTTTCTGAATCAAACAGAGTCTCTGACTCGAACTTGGAAGTGGCAGTGAAGATCGTCGGAGACGAAGCCGTCATTAGGGTTCAGACAGAGAATGTGAATCATCCAACGTCGGCATTGATGAATGCGTTAATGGAAATGGATTGTCGTGTACAACACGCGAACGCGTCGCGCTTGTGTCAGATTATGGTTCAAGACATTGTTGTTTGGGTTCCAGAAGGATTAAGGTCGGGAGATAGGCTTAGGACCACACTGGTCCGAAACCTAAGATCGATATGCTAAATTTAGTCAATTACGTAACGAATAAATAATGCTTTATTACTTACTGGTACGTACTGTCGTATTAAGACTTTAATATAAATGCGTGTGATGATAAAAATGTGTGTTCGTGCTTAAATTTAGAAGTTGGTATCCAACATAAGAAACAAAACGTAGCATTAGTATTTTACTATTTATGTTATACATTTATAGGCCTAACATGTCATGAAAATATGGTTTTGGTTTATTTATAATTTTGGGATGAAATGTTTATACTAGTCTAGAAAGATTAATTATGATTACAATTTACAAAGAGACATCACGTATATATATATACATATAGTTTATAGTATAAACATTAACTATCACATGCGGTCCCCAATTCAATCTAGAGAAACTATGAAGAGGTTCACACAAAAATTTGTTTTTTTCTTCTTCTCAAAGGTCAACAAGCGAAACACAGTGTCGTCAACAACGTTGTGTGATGCTTTTGTTTGATGGGTATTATTAAAACCTTATACCAATTAAGGTTCTTTAATTTTAAGAACAATTTGACCTCGTTATTGACTTGTGAGTTGTGAGTTTTCTACTTTATGTTCTACTATTATTTCGGTTACTTCCTCGGCTAAACAAAAAGCACACAGTGTCTTACACATTGATCAACAATATATTCAGTCTTTAAAAATGGTATTCAGAGAGGCAGTATTTTTTTTTTAATTTGCCGTTTGATATTTGACCAAAAAAAAGAATGTTGTATCCTCAAGTATTTTGTGATACGGTCTATATAGGAAATTTTAATACATATAATGATTATTAAAAAGAAACTTGTTATTTGGTCACATTTGGATATATTAGTCTGAGAGAGACCATATATGTAGAAGACAGACCATATAGAAGACGAGGAATTGTATTGTACGTAGACCTTGATTCGACAATCGACATACACTCGTCCAAAACATAATCTTGGGACCACATCAGTTCCTTCTGTGGAAACTAGTTAACAGCAGAAAAAATGCTAGTTAACACTTAGTAAATCAAGTCAATTACGTAATTAACTTAAAAATCCTTTATGTTTGATTGTTAGCGAACTGTTATTAAGACATTAAGTTGGTTTAAATATAGAAGTGTATATATGTTATATGTACAACATTTTTGGGTGTTGGGGGGAAGGGTTTTACTATTAGCACGATGCACACAAAGAAAGAGGGTACAACAATAATGTAGAGAGAAAAAGTTGCAATAAAAGGGTACAATAATGCAATTGCATTGTGTCCTTTTCTTATTTTGTTTGCTAATCACAAATTGCAATAAATGCTTAAAATGTTTTGGTACTTGATAAATAAAGCAAGCACAATTAAAATTTAATGACAGAAAGTCAGAAATAGTCATCTTTCACATGGTCCCTTTCTTCAATCATGCAACGATGTAACGAAAAATATGTCCACAACTAACATTACAGCAGGTTCAGTAAACATAATTATGGGTTCTATGCCATATCAACAAACATACATTTATAAAATTTTGAGGCTTAGAAAGAAATATGCAAACCATTTCTTTTGTTAAAATATTTTTATTTCTATAATTTTCAAAAATATTAACAAGGCTTTGAAAAAAAACAAACCAAAACCATTTCTCATGCTTTGTGGGACAAAATTTACGAAATTTTGTCTGGGCCCAATAGTGATATCAGGCCCAATTTGGAATAAGTTTTCAAAACCCGAAGTTGCCCTTTTGTGTCATTTCAGGTAAATCGCTATTTCTCTTCCTCTAAACTCTACGAACAATCCTTCTCAGAAATTTTCTGCGCCTCTTCGTGTTCCTTCTCGCTTCGTCGTCTGTGAAATCGATTCAGGTAAATCACTCTTATCAAATCGATGCTTCTGGTGATGTAAACCAATTATCTCAGATCTATCTGATAAATTTGTTGTTGTGGTTTGTTTCGATTTTTTGTATTCCCCACGAGATCTATATTATTTTGCTTCTGCGTCGATCTTTCAACGGATCGTTACTACGCTTCCTCTCGAAAAATCCAAAGCTATAAGAAATGTTAATTTCAGTGCGAATACGAATGAATAAAACGAGATTTGTTGGTAGCTGTGATTTTTCTTGGATCGTATTTTAGCTTATTCAGATAAACAATTTAGGTTTAAAGGCTATGTATTGCTTTATGAGGTTCGTTTGCTTGATTAGTATTGAATCTGCATTTAAACCTCAATTTCAATCATAGCTATAATCTGATTTATGTGGCTTCCTCCAGAATTTAATCATTTGGTTCTTATGTAAACTTTTGTGTGCATCTTATTATATGATTTTGTGGTTTGATTATTGTTTGATATCTCTGTTAACTACAGGTTAAGAAATGTCAAGAGCTAAATACATAATCGGTGCCCTTGCGGGATCTGCCGTAGTAGCTTATGTCTTTGACAAAGTTATCTCTGATGATAAGCTATTTGGAGGCAAGTTTTATTCGTAAAAAGCATCATAAGTAATATGATATTACAATGACGCTAATTTGGTTTTGTTTTTGAACTCTCAGGAACTACACCAGGAACTGTTTCTAACAAGGCATGGATGGCTGCAACTGAAGAGAGACTTCAAGCTTGGCCAAGAACCGCTGGTCCTCCCGTCGTCATGAACCCTATCAGTCGTCAAAATTTCATCGTCAAGTCACGTCCTGAATAACTTTTGGAGAGAATGGTGCATTATTCTCATTCGTTTTATGTTTGATCCAAGGATCGGCTGATTTGTTTTAGCCTGGTTAATACTAATAATTTGTGTTGATGGGATACACATTATTCACAGCTCAAAGCTTTTTCTTTGTAAGGTTGTTGATTTTGACGATAAATGAAATCTACCCAACAAGACTTGGATGTGTTTCCGGTTTAGATTGGAAATTTTGAGTTTATTTTTTGTTTTAACTAGATAGTAAAATTGTTCAGCTTTGGAATTAATTTGGACACAAACCGGTAAAAAGCAAAACAACTGAGCGTGTTTATAATTTTCTAAACCGGTTCATACACCAAGTCGAACCGGTTCTACCATACAACAATACATGTGGATGTGAACATATTCCACATCCATCTAGGAACTGAAACTCAACTCTCTCAAAACCTATATAAAAACTACCTAATAAAGAGATGATACTTTTTCTTTTATCATAGTGAAAGAAACGAAAAATCATTGTGGAAGACAGAACCTAATTAATAATATCAACAAAAACATAAATTTTATTTCTCACTATTTCTTTTTTTTTGTATCACCACCGCCATGCCTAGTGGCTGAGCCAACTTGCCCATCAGTTCCACTTTGGTTCACATTGGTCCCATCATGTTTACCTCCACCACTCGGACCCGGTGTTGCTAGAGAAATGAAGTGAAATATCAGTAACATGATAAAACATTCCAAAACCACTGCAAAACCCCGAAGAAAAGGGTTAATAGAAAAAAAAGGGTTTGATTAATTACCGTTGTTTGCGCCAAGAACAGTTTCCGGGTGGTGCATTTGATGTTGTAGTCCGTTGTTATAATTCAAACCCATAGGTCTAATCCCCATGTGACCTTGTTGATGTAACTGTACTTGCCGTGGATCATGAAGCTGATGCAAGTTCCCAAATTGTATTGGACCTCTAGGAGGGAAAATCGCGGGAGATATTTGTTGAGCCATTCCCATAGCTTGTGGATGTTGCTGCATGAAGTAGCTTGGTGGTGGCTGCATTGCTGATGGATGAGGAGCCATCTACAGAAACCAAACACAAACACAAACAGTAAAAACCGGATTTTTTTTTATTTTTTTTACTTGCTTTTAACAAATCAAAACAGAAACTTATTACTGCTTGGGGAGTAATTTTAGGCTGAGGTTGAGCATCAGCGATTGCAGCAAGATACATCAAATTCTTTTGAAGAAGAGCTTGATACCTAAGAGAATCAAGAATCTTATTATATTATTAATAATTCCTCAGAGAGCTTGAGATTGTATGAAGACAACAATCTCACACACACTTACTGAGCACATTCTGCAAGTTTACCGAGGTTTTGATTTTCCAAGATGGCCATTATTAGCTTCTTGTTCTCATCCAGACACTGCACGAAGCAACAACAAACGATGAAGATTTACACTTTAGTCAAAATTCTCATATTTTTATAATCAAATTTTTCACTTTGATAAATAAAACCAAAATCACTGCAAATCTATTTTTTACAATTCAAGTAATAAATTAATAGCAGAAAAAGGGACAATTTAAGAAAAATCATACGAAGCTATTACAACAATTTGAACTACTCAAGAAACATCATTACACAACTATTTCAAAGCTTAAAAGTTAAAACCAAGACAACAAAATATCAAAGTAATAACCTTTTGGATCTGTTCGGTAGTGATGTTGGAAGAACCATCGGTATCATCTGTAGAGATTGCTGCATCTTTTAATTCACCAATCAACTAAAAAATCCTACAAAAAAAGAAAAAGAAAAAAATCAAAGTGATGAATTTTTAAGAGCACAATGCAAAAGACAAATGATGCAAATATTCAACGAATATTTTGGATTATCCTGAAATTTAAGACTTTTTGATTGTTTGAATATCGCCGACGAGGTTTCTGGAAATTTTAGACATAAAAGTCCCCCAAAAAATAAATTGTCTTCCCCACCGAATTATATACGTGGCGTTTTGTCTGATTTTCGATTAATAAAACAAATACATTTGGGCCGGTTTAAAAACTTGACACTAATGGGCCTTTGAAACAAATATACAAATAAATAAATAATGAAGCTACTGTGTAAAGAAGAAGGTTACTACTTTAAAGTCTAAATCTGTTAACCATCGGAGATCGAGGAATCAACCGTCGTCCTCCGAATCAAGCAAACTCCGATCTCTGAGGTAAATCTTTTCACCGTGGCTTCGGATATTTTTCGGCGGTTATTCCCGGCTCGGACCCGAAGACCTGCCCCAATTATCCCTTTGACCCGACTGGAGATGAACCTTTTCCGGTTCTGCTCCGGTCTAAAAGTTCTCGGCTATTTCATGATCCTTCTCGTCTTCGCCGTCGTTTCTGTATCTTACTACGCCGTCGTCGTTAGCACGTGGTGGCCGATCTTGATCAACGGCGATCATAGAGCTCTATCCGTCCTCGCAGCTTTAATCGTCTTTGTTTTCCATTTCCTGGTAATTTAAAGTTTAAATCATTAGCCATGAACCAGTTTTAGATAGATAAGTGAATTGTTGAAGATTGGTTTTTGATACTTTGCAGCTGATAATGCTGTTGTGGAGCTACTTCACTGTAGTGTTTACAGATCCAGGCTCTGTTCCTGAGCATTTTAGAAGAGAACTAGGAAGTGACAGTTTTGAGGCTGCTTCTACTTCCACAGATCAAGGAGCTTTTGGCTCTTCTTTAGGTTACTGTTCTAAATGCCGGAATTTTAAGCCGCCTCGTTGCCATCATTGTTCTGTGTGTAAGGCTAAACCCTATTTGTTTTAAGGGCCATTGTCTAAAATGGACCCTTTCGAAAATTTATTTCCAAATGGGGTCTTGTGAAAGATTTGTGAAAGAAAAGAGCTTTCATTGATTTATGTTTCCTTGTGAAGGTCAAAGATGTGTTCTCAAAATGGATCATCACTGTGTTTGGATTGTCAATTGTGTTGGAGCGCGAAATTACAAGTTTTTCCTTCTTTTTCTGGTAATAAAAACTACCTATCTTATGGTTCATGAATGGTGGTTAAGTTAGCATTGAGTTACTGATTTCTTCATCGTTATTTTTTAATTTGTAGTTGTATACTTTTCTTGAGACAATGTTGGACGTTGTAGTGTTGCTTCCTAGTTTTATTGAATTCTTCAGCCAAGCCATAAAACATTCTTCTTCACCGGGTAAATTGGCATCTCTCGTTCTGGCGTTTGGTGAGTGTAAACACTTGTTTTTTTCTTCTTCTTCGCCTTTCTTTGTCACAGAAAGTGCGTCTCATTTTCCATCTTTATGTTTCTTACAGATTCTATCCACTTGATGCAGTTCTTAACTTAGCGTTCGTTCTCAGCCTTCTTTGTTTCGTAGTCATGCATCTTTCTCTTCTCTCAACTAACACTACTTCAGTTGAGGTAAACTCTACAAACAATCTTAAGCTTGAAAGATTACGACTCGCTACTTCTCTGAATCATCGTCGTGGTTTTTAGGTTCATGAGAAAAATGGAGAAGTCAGATGGAAATATGACCTAGGAAAGAAGAAAAACTTCGAGCAGGTGAGTCCTTTTGTTTTCATCATTCCATGGATCGTTAGTTTTACTAATAAAAAAGAAAAAAACTCTTTTGTTTTCTTTGTTTAAGGTTTTTGGGAAGAAGAAGTCGTTTTGGCTCCTCCCATTGTATTCTAAAGACGATCTCGAAGGCTTAACGTCACTTCAAGGCCTTGAATTCCCAACTCGTTCTGACATCGACCCTTAGATTGATGATAACACAGTCATCGTTTTTCCACTTCACTCCAATGTAGATAACTTTTCTTCTCAAAATGATTTCTTATAACAGATTGTTGTGATATCGAACTTGATTTGATTCATTTCTCAGTACCTATCTTGTATGTATGAAAGTTTCGCCTATGAATTGATATGAGAGACTGTGAAGTGAAGCCATAGCAATTTGCAATCCCAACCAAAATTGGTCCGGTTTACTTAAAACAGAGTAATTTAAACCAACAAAAAGAAAAGCAAAGAAAAAAAGCTGATGGGTTTGAGCTGAGAAGAGTATTATTCAGAAGAGAAAAAAAAGTCCCATAAATTTAAGACAAAGAAGATCAAATAACTCACCCTATCCCCTCAGCAATCTCCATACCAACCAAACCAGAAACCGTAAGGTTTCGATTTCACATTTATAACACAGAGAGAGACAGAGCTTTTTAAAAGTTCTCCAAAGAAACAAACTACAAACAAATTCCAATACACCTCTCCTTTGTTCTTTTTTCTACTTTCTTATTTTCTCTATTCTTGCTAGTAGGGTCGGTACCTTCGGCTTCCTCGGTTGCCATCATGTTCATGACTGTTATCTCGGCCTGACCCTCCGCTTGAGCCATTATTCCGGTCAACTCTTCTAGGTCGTGGTGGTGGTGCCGCCATCTGCATACCAGGCTGTTGCCTGCATAATAATAACCCATATCGGTTTTTCAATATGAATCGAAAGATAAAGACGAACAAATTTGGTTACAGAACTGTTGACTTACAGAACATAGCCAACTCGGCCATCGGGAAGAAGCATAGGAACCATTTGCATCCCTGTTGGCATTGCTCCTCTACCATAGATCATTGGCTGCTCAATGCAAAATCCAAACCAAACGTTATTACGAATTGCTGATAAAGACTACTTATAGATGACAATTAGCTCTTTCTAAGAATCATATATACCTGATTAAAACTACCGGGAATACCTAAACCGGCACCCATAGCACCATAAGGAGGCGCAGCAAAACCGCCAAACGTAGGATGCACAAATGGCGCAGGATTCGGTACAGCACCATAAGAATAAGAAGGGTCATGTTTCCTTTCAGCCTGAGGTTTAGCAAGCACAACTTCTAGTGGCTGACCTGTAGTTTGCAAGTTTGTGGGATGTGTTACTCAATAACATCTCTTAAAGACGAAAAACATAAACCCATTTGAGACAAATTGCTAGATGAATGAAAACACTTACCGTTGATTTCATATCTCTCGGTATCTTTGACAGCCTTCAATGCACTAGACCTTTCAGCATAGTGGACAAACCCAAAATCACGTTTTCCACCCTTTCCAGGAGGTGTAACGATTTTAGTCACTTCTCCATGTCTCTGAAAGAGTTCCTTTAGCTGCTCTGTTGAGGTATTCTCTGGAATATTCTTGACATAAAGAGCTTTCACCTGAGTATTTAGTAGCAACAAAGAGATTGTAAAAAAAAGTGATAACTTTACCAGGAGAGAAGATTTTGTGCGGATTGACTAAACCCTCTATTTAAAGAATACCTGAGCAGCAGCAGCAGAATGCTCAGGAGAGCTTTTCGGGTCTGCCCAAGTCACAGTTGGAGCGTTACCCTCAAGCTTAAAATTAGAATCTATCATTTTCTGCCTTGAATAATCAGCACATGCATTGTTATAGTATAATACAAATGCAAAACCACGGTTCCGAGTGGAATTTGTTGGGTCCTACAGGCCCCAAGAAGATAAATTAGTAAGGGAACTAAGCAAGATCAAGCATGGCAATCATACTGATTAAATCTTCTTACTTTTATGAGCTCGATGTTCTCCACTCCAGGACCAACATCCTCTATGACTTTTCTAAACTCATCCTCAGTCCAGCTCTTTGGGATGTTACCAATAAACAATCTATTCTTAGTTTCGGAAAGAGAGCATCTTATGGTTTTTCCCTGTAGAGAAATTAGATATAGGTTAAACAGAAGTAATTATGAAGTACAAAGTACACTAGCAATGATTGATAAGTTAAGCTAGAGTGAGTGGTTGAGATTGCCTTAAACTCTTTACTGTGCAACTCCTCAATGGCCTTTTGTGCAACGTCTTTAGTTTTGAAGGCTACAAAAGCATAGCCTTTGCTATCACCAGAGTCCCTATCCTTCATCAGTCTCACCTAATATAAAAGACGTTAAAAGTCAGCTGTAAATACAGAATCAAGAAAAGAGGATCATGCTAAATTGGACACAAAGATTATTGCAGTTCACACCTCAAAGATGTCGCCCATTTCTTCACATAGATCCCTCAGGTCCTCTTCTCCAACATCCCTTGGGAGCCCGCCAATAAAAACTTCAGAACCATGAGGAGGAAGTGAAAGAAGATGGGAGAACTTTTCCCTTTCCTCTTCATCAACAGGAGATGCTGGTTTCTCATCATCGTCAGCTGTTTCAATGTCAATATGGTTATCGTCATCCTCCACTAATTCCTCCTGAACTTCTTCCCTATCCCCTCCTCCTTTAGTATGGCCATAATCCTCCACATCATTTCGATTGCCAACGTCATCATCATCATCATCCTCTTCTTCCTCTTCCTCTTCAAATTCTTCTACTTGCTCCTCCTCCACTTCATCCTCCATCTCACTGTAGTTACCCTCCTCGAAATCCACACGGTCGTCATTATCTCTAGCGTCTGACATGAGGTTCTTGCACAACGATATATCTGGTCATCCAATAACCATACTTTAACCAGGAAGATAACTGTGACAAAATACTATAGGGACCATACATACACCAAAAAAGCTTATACAATGCGATAAATATCAAAACTTTGGGGGAAAAAAGTGGATTTTGATTCCAGATCCAAATTTGAAGTTATAAAGCAGTGAAAATTGTCAACAGAAGGAATGAAGCAGTACCCAAAGCACCCAATCAAATAAGAGATCTAACCCAGAAAAGCAAATGACTCACCAGCTCAGGTCAGAAATAAAGGTAAAAATCTGAAACTTGAAACAGGCTGAGAAACTAGGGTTTATCCTTTTATTTCGGGAGGGAACAAAATCGAAGAAGAATTTTTCGAGAGAGAGAAATCTACGAAACAACCAAAACAAATGTATAAGAAAAGTAGAAATGGAGAATTTTCTCGGCATACCAGAACCGTGTTTGTTTTTGAATCGGATTATATGGGAAATTGGTATTTCGGGTGAATTAGGGATTTCGCTTCGGTTGGTGTTGAGA
Organism: Cardamine flexuosa; assembly: GCA_963555745.1. Lineage (NCBI taxonomy): Eukaryota > Viridiplantae > Streptophyta > Magnoliopsida > Brassicales > Brassicaceae > Cardamine > Cardamine flexuosa. The sequence continues at coordinate 20,371,700 of OY743221.1, read as the reverse complement.
TTATCCGACGAATACAGTTACTCTACTTCGTCGGCTTATTTCTCCAATTCCGGTGCTCTCTTTACCACTCTCCTGGGCTATGATCACATGTTACGCACACACGTTTCACAACCCTAAAACTACGCCTTTTTAAGGCCCATTTTATTTTCTAATGGGCCTTTAGCTTTGTACTTCTCCCTTAGGCCCATTTTTTTTGAATTGACCTCACGTAATGATTAATGAATTAACTTAAATTTTTTTAATTGACCTTAATAATATAATAAAAGCATTTATTTTTAGGTGGATATGGAGTTGTGTGTAACGTCGAAGACAAGACTGATAGTGTTGGAATCATGTCACATGGGTGATGTTCTTTCCTCGTGTTTTTATGGTTTTACAACTTTACTTTTTCATTTATAAAAACAAAAACAAAGGGGCCACAGAAAAATTAATTTTGAAGTTCCATATAAACCTAATAAATATTCTGAACATCATGGACAGCTAGCTAATTTATTGTAGTTATTTAAACATTCATACGTATTTATTTATACAAAGATCAACGGGAAAATATTACATTTTCTTCATTTATAAGCTACAAAATCCACACATTTTAGTTACACACCAATGTCAAAGCTCATTCATCAACACAAACTAAAAAGTCATTGTTCTTTTTTTTTATAAAAAACGTTTGAAAAAGATCACGACCGTTGATTTCGAATCATCTTAACCATCGCCTATAATCGCTAGTAGAAGCAGGTGAGATCTCTCCACCACCAGCAAGAGAGTCAGTACAACAAGAAGAGTAATTTGATTGTTGCTCAAATGCACCCAACTGTGAACCTCCTATACTCTTGAAACTCTGACCGTCCGTTTGCGGATGCTGAACCGGAAACGAAAGCCGTTTCCTAGCTGACCCGGACCGGTCTTTCTCAGGTGTCAAAGGCCGTTGTCTCGGTGCGCTCTGAGACCGGATTCTAGCTTTAGCGGATTCCGTAATCGCCATGTAATTCGGCAATGCAGCATTTGTAGTAGAAACGCTTCTTGATGTGAAACTATAGTTGGATGATCTCAAGCTAGGTGTGTAATTGTAAGCTGACCGGTCATCTCTTTGAATCCTCGGACTAGCCGATCGGATTTGTATCGGTCTAGATTTAGCTGGAGATGGTGTAGTAGCTGATGAAAAATGATGATGACTGGTTCTTGATGGTGAGCTAGGCCTTTGGTTACGGCTTGGACTCGCACCACGGGTTAAATACGGTTGAGAAGTATCAACTTCCACGGTTTTGTAAACCGGTACTACTCTTTGATCAGTTGAAGTCATCCATCGGTTTAACCATTTCGGTCTCTCTTCTTCTTCCTCTTCCCTCCTTCTCCGAATCTATCATCGAAATCACACACCAAACAAAAAAAAAACAAATCAAATTAACGATATTAAATTTTAAAAAAACAAAAAAAACTAATATGCTTTCGTTTTTAACCTGTTGAACAAAACTAGTTTTACTCTCTCGTCTTAAAGCAGTGTCTCGCCTTTGTTGCAACATTGCTTTCACTTCTTCAATCGTGTGTGGTCGCTCATCCCAATCTTCAGCAATACTGCTTCCTTCTCTTGACTATATATTTACAAACAAACAAAAAAATCTTAGTTTTTTTTTTTTGTTGGTAAAGCTAATTGCTGAAACAGAGCTAACGAACGAACCATGGATCTTCGATCTGAAATATCTTGAAGATAGCGAGATTCGAGAACACTATGAGTGTCACTGAAGGCAGATTTACGACTACCGTCGTGAGACAAGCGTTTGCGTTGATCAAGCACACGAGACTGGACTCGAACCAGAGCTTGCATACACCGTAATGTCATCTTTGCTTGCTTCCTCACGTTGTGACCTCTCACTAGTGCTTGTAACTTCACTAGTCCTTTCAATGCTCTTAATGCTCTTCTTGCCTATTTTAAAAAAAAACAGGAAACAAAAATATTAAACACAATTTTTATTGTATAATTTGAAAAAAAAAAAAAAATTATTCTTCTCACCAGATAACCTCTGAAACCAGTTTGAATTACAACAGCTGCGTTATCTTCTCTTGCAGCATAAGCCCTTCTTGTAACAGAGGAAGAAGCGGTTGTGTTAATCGTCGGTGTTTCCGTTGAAGCGACGCCGGAAGTCTTCGCCGGAAACTCATGATTCGTTGATTTTCTGAATAACCACCGTCTTTTGTCTTTCTTCTGCAGAAACAGAGCATGTCAATTAAAAAAAAACAGAGTATAGTAAGTATTTGAAGAGAATAAAATAATAAGAGAGGAACCTTGTCTTCATCTTCCTCGACTTCATTACGGTGAGCATTGTTGGTATGATGTTTCTTGGTCGGAGATCGGAAGGCTCGTTTGACGGCGGTGAGCCAGGAAGAAGAACCAGTCTTCTTACCCATGGGATTTGAGAGAACAGAGTGGTGGGTGGATCTTGGGAAACAGAAATATCAATAAATTTGGAAGTGGTTGCTTAAGGGAGACTTCTGACTCTGACCGCCTCTTTAACTGTGCGACCCATGACAGCGATCACTCTTCCTCTTCATTTACTCTCTCCACTTCTTTTTATTTTATTTTATTTATTTCCTACTAAATCTTAAAAATAAAAATCAAACCGAACCGGTTTAATAGTCAAAACATCTGGTCAATATTAACTTCATCTGGGCTTCCTTACATCAAAGCCCACTTTATTTTTGTCTTTTTAACCAATTCCAACACTATCTTCATATGGGCTTTCTTTTGCTTCGAATTTTAACCATTTTTTTTAAATTAAAAAAACAACGAATGGCAAAATGGTAAATTAAGTTGGGTTATTTATCAGTTAATCGGAAAGAATCCGATTGTTAGAGAGTTGAATAATCTGGGCTACTTTGAAGTTCGTTCACATGGAACTTGATCTGGATTCGTTCCTTGTATCGGACTCAGACTCTGAATCCGATTGGGATTCTTCCTCCGTTCCTCACCGTACGATCGACGAAATCCTCAACGCCTCCAGTTCTTCATCTGCATCGTCTTCTCCTCCGTCGATTCGCCGCTTCTCAGAAGCACTTACAAACGCTGCCGTCAGACCTGAATCTATCGAATCTGAAATACCTCCGACGAGGCAGTTGCCTTTGCCCTCGTTATTCGCACGAGTGCGGTCGAATGTGAAACCCGGCGCGGCGCTTGCGGCGGCTGTGGCTGCTTCTAGGTTGGTTCCTACACCACACGCTGCTATCATCAAGTCAAGGAGAGGTAGCAGTAGGAGTGAGGAGGTTTTAGGCGATGGAGAATCTGTTTCAAATCAAGATGATCAGGAACTAGTGGATGATTTTCCTGATGAGGATAATGGAGTGGCGGTTGTTGTTAGTCAAGAAGCTAAAGTAATGCAACTCCAAGCTAGTGATTTTACTGAGACCTTGGCTGATCCACATGAGGATAACCCTAAGCCTGACACAGTGTTAGTCGCTTCTTTGGTGGAGTCTTCAGAGTCTCATCATTTGAATGATTCCGATGGCAGTGATGTTAAGGTAAGCAATGTTGAGCAGTCAAGTGTTGGAGATTTAAAGTGTGATATAATTTTACCGGAAGAGGCACCTGATGATGGAAGCTCAATGTCTGGCATTTCAGAGCTTGTAGAAGAGAGGATTGGTCACTTGGAAAAACAAAGCGAGGAATTCAAATCGCAGCTTGCCTTGGCTGAAGAGTTTGAGAAGAAACAAGCATATACTGCTTTGCATTGGGAGGAAGGGGCTGCTGCTCAGCCAATGAGACTTGAGGGTGTTAAGATCGGTTCCACGAATTTAGGTTACTTTGATGTTGCTGCTGACAATATCATCAGCCCAACCATTTCATCACAGGCGTTTAAGCGAGACCATGGTTCGCCTCTGGTTTTGGCTGTCCACTTTAATTTTGTTGCAGTGGGTACGTCCAAGGGGGTCATCGTCATTAGACCAAGTATATATTCTTCTGATACTGCAGATCAAGTGGAATCAAAGGTTGTCTTTTACATCATTACTTATGTCTATTGCCAGGTTACTTGTACAGGATTTTAGGTAGAGATATATGCTCAAATTATTAATATTTATGTTTACAAAATTTTAGATGATTTGGCTTGGCTTACAAGGAGAAAGGTCCCAGTCCCCGGTTACTTCCCTTTGCTTCAATCAGCTAGGAAGCCTCCTGCTTGCAGGTTATGGTGATGGACATGTTACAGTTTGGGACGTGCAGAGAGCGTCGGTAGCAAAAGTGATCACTGAACATACTGCACCAGTACTATACGCCTTTTTTCTAGGCCGTGATTCTCAGGGTTCTCGCCAATTTAAAGTTATTACAAGTGATACAAAGGGTGTTGTTTTCAAACACACTTTTTCTTGGACTCTGCTGTTGAACATGTACTCAGTAAAAACGCAGGTAAATTTAGTATTATGTACAGTCATATTTACTAGTGATTTTGTGACTGTTTTCTACTGGTTTCTTGTTCAGCCCTACTAACTTTAAGGAATGGGTTTGTACACCTTATTTTCATTGCATCAGTGTCTTCTTGATGGACACAAAAATGGAACGGTCCTCTCTGCATCACCTTTGCCTGATGAAAATTTTGGAAGCTCCTTGGTGTCTTCTAAGGGAGGTAACTCTGCTGTTCCATCCAGCAGTATAACTAGCATGATGGGAGGTGTTGTTGGGGTTGATTCGAGTTGGAAGCTCTTTAATGAGGATTCAACTTCGGTGGAAGAAGGTGTTGTCATATTTGCCACCTATCAAACTGGACTAGTGGTAAATACTCCAGACATTTATTCATATTCAATTTACTGGTTACGCTTCTGGAAATTATCTTCTTCTGTTTTCTTCAGGTAAAGCTCATTCCAAATTTGGAGGTGTATGCACATCTTCCTAGGCCAGAAGGGGTTCGGGAGGGTTCCATGCCATACACTGCCTGGAAATGCTCAATGGGTAATTCTTCTCCCTGTACAACTGTCTACTGATTTACTTAACCTTAATTAAGTAAAATTTTGCAGAAAATTCTTCCAAGGAGGCAGAAGATAGGGTTTCTTTTCTTGTCATTGCCTGGGATCGTAGAGTTCAGGTTGCTAAGTTGGTAAAATCAGACCTTAAGGAATATGCCAAATGGTCACTCGACAGTCCAGCTATTGGTGTGGTTTGGCTGGATGACCAGGTGTGTATACCAATATAAATATATTCCTAAGCAAAATGCATATTCATGAGTTCTCTGGTTTTCTCTGCATATTCAGTTACTGGTGATCCCAACCGTGACGGGCCATCTGTATCTGTTCACAAGAGATGGTGTGGTAATTCACCAGACAAACTTTTCTGTGGATGGTTCTTCAGGGAATGACCTTGTTTCCTATCATACATACTTTACGAATGTCTTTGGAAATCCTGAGAAAGCATATCACAATTCTGTGGGTGTCAGAGGGGCTTCAGTATATATTCTTGGGACTGCACATCTTGTTATCTCCAGACTTTTGCCGTGGAAGGAGCGGGTTGATGTGTTAAGGAGAGGAGGTGACTGGATGGGTGCTTTTAACATGGCAATGTCACTTTTTAATGGTCAAGCTCATGGGGTTGTTGACCTCCCTAAAACAGTGGACGCCATAAGGGAAGCCATAGCACCCAGTTTAGCAGACTTGCTACTTTCCTACGTAGATGAAGTATTTTCTTATATCTCAATTGCATTTTCCAATCAGATTGAAAAAAAAGGAGTAACTCATGAGCCAAGCAGTGGAACCAATAATGTCAATCTAGAGATAGAAGAACAATACAATCGTGTTGGTGGTGTTGCCGTTGAATTCTGTGTTCATATTAACAGGATGGATTTGCTCTTTGATGAGATATTATCCAGATTTGTGGCTGTACGACAAAGAGGTATATATTGTACATCTATTTGTATATCCATCAACTTCCTTACGTTTTATTAAGTAACAGGGTTCAGTATCATTCCAACTATTTAAATGCCTCAAAGATGTGTACTACGTTAGGATTGTGACTAGTTCCCTGTAGGTTTTCTGTTTATGTTTCTCTGTTCCTTAAAATCCTTAGAGAGGGTCTACCGATCTTGGAATATGTTATGATGGTATCTCCTTTAGGTTAGTGTTTTTTGTTACATATGCTGATTTTCGTAATACATACACATACGTGTTGTGCTGCGTGTTTGCATTTATGTCTCCAATCTCCATTACTTTTTGTTTAGTTCTTCTATTAATGGTTCAAAGTAATTGTATAAATCAAACAGCATAATACTTTCCAGATAGATAGAGTGCAATGCTGATTGTAGTATTTTGATATCTTAAGGTTATCAGGTGACGTATAAATATGCTTTGGAATCTGCTGCCTTTTTTATGCACAGTTTGATCTTGGTTTTAATCCCTTGATGACTATTAGTCCCCTTGTTTCTAATAAGACATTATAATTTCTCCTTATTTACTGCGGCAACTACTTTTGGCTAGCCTAGATACATTTTTGGAGCTTTTGGAGCCTTATATCTTAAGGGATATGCTTGGATCACTTCCTCCAGAGGTATCTTTTGTGCAATATAAGATATTTTCTCAAGAATGCCGTTATTTTTTATTTTATGATTTTCCGTTCCATCTCAGATTATGCAAGCGCTGGTAGAACATTATAGTAGGAAAGGATGGCTACGAAGAATTGAGCAATGTGTTCTTCACATGGATATCTCTTCCTTAGATTTCAATCAGGTCATATTTTGTAGACAATTTCATGTGGCCCATTTGGAATTTTTTCTTTGATAAATTGATGTGTTGATTAGTATTATGGTTGAATTTTGATATTTTCCTCATTGGCATTTAGGTTGTCAGAATTTGCCGGGAGCATGGGCTTTATGGGGCCTTGCTCTATCTCTTCAACAAAGGGTTGGATGATTTCAGATCACCTCTGGAGGAACTCTTGATTGTCTTACGGAACAGTGAGAAAAAAGGGGGTACAGCCATTGGGTAGGTTATGTTAAGTTGTTCCACTTTGTTCTGGCTTTATAAATCATTTTGTGCAAACTAATCTTGAGAGTACTAGAGGAAAGCCTAGAATTCAAAAGGTCCATTCATTTCCATCTAACATGAAATTAATCGTAAATCTCACTTATGCATATAGCTAACTGCAATATTATTGTTGTCTGACGAAGGTTTAATTTGCTGTATAGCGCAATATAATTTGTTGTCTAAACAAAGGTATAGTTTATAGAGAGATAAGTGACAAGTTTTATTAACCCTGTTTCTTTTTCAGCTATCGGATGCTTGTTTATCTAAAGTACTGCTTTCTTGGTTTGGCTTTTCCACCAGGTAGGATTCTATTATGGTCTCACTTCATATTATGATCTACAATCGAGAGTATGGTATCCGATGATAACCTATATAAACGTATAGAGGCATTTTCCTTTCACGATCTTATTTTGAGTTTTATCTGCAGGACATGGAACTCTAAATCCTACACGCTTGCCATCCCTTAGGACCGAGCTGATTCAGTTTCTACTGGAGAAATCAAATGCTCATGATTCTAGTACATGTGTAACATCTCGATGGATTTACTTGAACCTCTACCATCTGCTAGAGATGGATACTGAAGCCACTTTAGAAGTCCTAAGGTATGCGTTTGTAGAAAATGAAATGGTGAATCATGAGAGTCATTTGCTGGAGTCCGGTGAAGAAAGTTTAGAGTCCAAGACTGATGGAAGTCTGGCCGAAGTTAGATGTAACGATATACTGATCCAGAATCTGATAGATGCTCTAGTTCATGTTCTTGATGGGAACCAGGCTGATGAATCTGGCGATCCAAATGATCCAAAATCAGATAAAAATTGGCCTTCCAAGGAGGATACAAGTCATCTATTTGAGTTTGTTGCGTATTATGCAGCACGTGGTAGAGTTAGTATTCCCAAGAGCGTATTGGCACAGATTTTAGACTACTTAACATCAGATCATATCCTTCCGACTTATAGCGTGTCTTCTAAGATGAGAGAGAACCAATTACTAAACCTTCTGAAAGCTGTACTGGAGACTGATTGGGATGTAACTTATGTATCTCAGCTTTGTGAGAAAGCACATTTTTATCAGGTATCATCTTGGTAGAACCATTCATCATTCCTCTATAGTGAGCTTGCAATGTTTACTTTGGGATGTTCTCCTAGATCTCTGTTTATGGTTTCCAATTTCCAGGTTTGTGGCTATATTCATACTATCGGTGGACGATACATTGCTGCTTTAGATAGCTACATGAAAGAGGCAGATGAACCCATACATTCGTTTTGCTATGTGAACAACATGCTGTCACACTTGAGTGGAGATGAGTTTACTGCCTTTCAATCTGCAGTAATTTCTAGGATTCCCGAGCTCCTTGAACTGAGCAGGTAACTTTAGGGGGATTTTATTCTCTCTCTATTGATAAGGTCTAGTGGACTCTAATAATATTGAGTTTCTGGCATTTTGCAGAGAGGGAACATTCTACCTGATCATTGATAATCTGAAGGACAACATTAGACACATTCAAGAGCAGCTCCATTCTCATCCAAGAAGCTTGTTCCTTTATCTCAAGACAGTCATTGAGGTTCACTTGTCTGGGAGTCTTGATTTTTCTCGTCTAAGAAAACATGAAGCTGTAGATATTTCGGGTGAAAACATTAGAAGGGATATGCCCAAAGAGGCTGAGATCTATTTGGAAGGACTAAATGGCTTTCCCAAATTCATCCAAGATAATCAAGTCAATGTGACTGATGACATGGTTGAGCTTTACTTGGAGGTAAATCACTTATGAAAACTTGGGTGAATTGAATTTCTCTCTACACTTTCGATTCTTCTTTATCTTTTTTAGTCAAATGTCTAATAGATAAGTTCTCTTGGAAGTCTGCCTATGGAAACATTATTTTGGTTTTGTGACTGTAATTACAGAAGCCAGCGAGACAAATTTTGTCCGCAACAGGTCTTAGGTTTCTCGCCATCTTGCGAATGTTATACAGCTCTTTCAACTATTTTTCAGAATTTGAAAGATTGAAAACCCATTGCTTTTGTTACAGCAGAAATTTGTTTGTCTGGAAAAAAGTGATATGATTGCTAATTGCCTCTTTTTAGTGGGTCCTTGGGATTATTGGGTATCATGGAATTGTTTCAACGCCGTTGATTCTGTGTATTTTCTACAGCTATTGTGCAAGTACGAACCGAAATCAGTCTTGAGATTTCTGGAAACCTTTGACAGCTACAGGGTAGAGCACTGTTTACGTCTCTGCCAGGAACATGGAATTATAGATGCAGCGGCGTTTCTCTTGGAGAGAGTGGGTGATGCAGCAAGTGCTTTGTCACTTACACTCTCTGGACTCGATGAAAAATTTGTCGAGCTTGAAAATGCAGTGGAATGCCTAATGTCAGACTCGAAATTGGGTGCTAGCGAAGGAGCCAGCTTGGAACAATTCGGTGGTGCTTTAGAGTTAAAAGAGGTCCGTACATATATTCACAATAAAGTATATGTGCTCTATATGGTGCTTATGATGTTTATGATGTTTCAGGTACATGACATACAAGGTGTTCTGAAAGCCTGTATAGGATTGTGTCAACGCAATACTCCTCGTCTTAATCCTGAGGAGTCAGAGATTCTTTGGTTTCGCTTTCTTGACAGGTAAGCCTGATCATACATCTGAATTCTCTGGTCAGTAATAAATCAATTTTCGCAGCATGACACGTCATAGTTACTTTTAACTTATGCAATCAAAATCATGTTGGAGTTAATAAGCCTAAGCGAGCGTTCCTAGCTATTAATATAGGCATAAGCTGATCATAATTTGTCCCTTCATGCTTCACACAGCTTTTGTAAACCTTTGATGGATTCATATGGGGAACCGAAGAACGCCGATGAAATAAAGAAAGGTCCTGTAGGTGAAGCGGACAATGCAATTAACTGGAGGATTCCAAGTTCTGATGCGGCGGGTACACACATCCTCAGGAAGATCATATCTCACTTTATCAAAGAGATTGTTGAAGGAATGATAGGATATGTGCGTCTTCCAACAATCATGTCAAAACTCCTATCTGACAACGGTTCTCAAGAGTTTGGTGATTTTAAACTTACAATATTGGGAATGCTTGGAACATATGGCTTTGAACGGAGAATACTGGTATGCACCTGCCTGCGTCTCTCTAATAATTTGTAATCATGTGCATGGCTCTTCAAATGTATTAAAACATTTTTTACTTAACCGCGACAGGATACTGCAAAGTCCTTAATCGAAGATGATACATTCTACACCATGAGCCTACTCAAGAAAGGTGCTTCTCACGGGTATGCACCCAGAAGTTTGCTTTGTTGTATATGTAGTTGTCCTCTCACCAAGACCTTTTCTGCTCTTCGTGTACGTGTATTCAACTGTGGCCACGCAACACATCTTCAATGTGAACCGTCAGAGAGTGAGGAGGCGTCATCATCATCGTCCTCAATTCATGTCTCTTCATCAGGTTGTCCTGTTTGTATGCCAAAGAAGACCACACAAAGTTCTTCGAAAGGTAAATCGTTCTACCTAGATTATGGACTGATAAGCACAGTTTCGTCAAACACTGGGTCTTCACAACGCGCTTCGCCTTATTTGCACGAGAATGAAATGAGCCATCATTCTCATAGCCAGCAAATATCACGGGTAAGATGTTTATAAGTTCTAGATACCGAAACCTCACTGCAATCAACTAAAAAGTTAGCAACTCTTGTAATGTTGCAGTTTGAAATACTAACCAATCTTCAGAAAGATCAGAGATTGGTACAGATAGAGAGCTTGCCTCGATTAAGGCTTGCACCCCCGGCTGTGTACCACGAAAAAGTGAGCAGAGCCTCGGGTTTTACCCCAGGTGAGAGTAGCGGCAAAGACTTGAAACCTTTAAAAAGTGGACATGGTAAAAAACTGAAAGCAAAAGGATCGATTTTTCGGCCTAGATTTGGTAAGTTTTTTTCTTTTACAAGCCAAGAGTTGGTAATTGGATTATGATTAGGACCCTAACTAGCTCATTGATGCTTGATCCTTAATTTTGTGACTGTTTAAAGCGTTAGGAAAGGACAAAACGAGCAGAAGATAAGGAAGCTTCCCAGTTTGGGAGCCGAGACCTTTTTTTTGTGGGGTGTAATTAGGGAAACGTAATGTAGATAAAGACAGTTTTAATCAGATTTTTGGATGTGAAACGAAGTTAAAGCTCTTTATTGTTTATGTTTTAGTATTAATTTGTGAACAGACTTTAGCAATGAAACAATAATAAGACTTAGCAAGGATAGTTACATACGCTAGAATGAGCATTGCCAATTTACAAATGAAACTCATTAACAATGATACTCACAAACACAAACGCTTGTTTTACATATTGCAAGTACTGGACCGCAATTGCATCTAAAAGGTTTTGCTCCTTTTCCAAACTTTGTTGTGGTTGCCGTTTGAATGCATATAGAAGGATTGGTGCAGTTTCCAGTGTTATTATGTATGTCACCACACACCCCCCGAGCTTCCACATCTAGCAATTAGGTATAATAATAATTAAGTTTAACCAATCAAAACGAAAATGGATGTTAATAAATTATTACCTTGCACATGAATCCAAACGAGTGATATGAAAATACAGGAAACCATGAAAAAAGTTGCAGACCTCATGACTCGATTTAAGTTATATAAAATTTGTTTCTTCGTTTTTTAACTTGTAGAAACCCTTTTTGTGTGTGTCAGTGTCTAACTGTTATAACATACGCAACACATTCTAAATATAATCATTCTGTTAAATTAGGGGGAAAGCAGAAAAGGCTGAAGCTAATTAAACTACTAGCTTCGATTTTTTTGTTCTACTTTTACTAATTATGGATATTTCAAATTTATAGTTGAGCATGTCCAAGATAAATACCAAAAAAAAATAGAAACAATTAGAGAGGCATCTAGGTTCCGTGGAGAAAATTATTATATTTTTGGAGGAGAAAATTGGTAAGAACAATGTCTGAAAGAAGTTGAGGCCTATTCCGGTGGAATCAAATCTGCACTGCTAAAAGTCTTCAACTTTAGGACCAAAGACAAAGAGGAAAGATTGTTGTTGATTGCAAATTAACTCATTAACAATGATAAGAACAATAATGTATATAGACAAAGAGGAGTATTAGACATTCTTTTTAATTCTTGTTTTATTATTAACTTAAATTAAATGATATGATCACTGATACTCTTGTGTTTATTATGATCAGCTTAATAATATAATTCGTATCTTATTATAATCTTTAAATGATGATCATATTATGGTTTTAGAGCAATTTTTGTCATATCTCTTTCAAGTTCATCTTTGTAATAATTGCAAGTTAAATGATATTTTCTGTTTATTGTAGGCCTCTCTCTAGATAATATGTTTTCATATACATATCCTCGGTTTTTTTTTCTTTTCTTGTAGTGAGACTATCAATCTTCGGTCTCTACCACACATAATCTTTTTCTGAAAGAATCAAAGCATTCTCTTTGATTACTATTTACATGCTTCGGACAAACTTGGCCAACTGATTTGCTCAGGATTTTTTTTTTTTTAATGCTAGACGCACTAAAAGCTTAAAGCTTATAATTTATTAATTTGTAAACATATTTCAGCAATGAAACAATAATAAGACTTAGCAAGGAAATGACAGTTACATACGCAAGAATGAGCATTGCTATTTAGTAGTATTTAAAAAACGAGCTTTACAATAATATAAAAACATTTGCAACCCAGTACTTTGAAAAGACCATTTTTTTGCGGCACTCGCATTTAATAGGTTCGACTCCTTTTCCAAACTCCGTTGTGTTTGCCAATTGATAGCATCTAGCAGGATTGACGCATCTTGCCTCGTTACTTATCTCGTTAACATGATATCTAAAACAGATATGGTACTTATCCGCAGCTTCCGCATCTAGCATTTTTGGCAATTAGTTTATAATAATTAAATTTAAACAATCAAAACTAAAAGGATGTTAATATATGTAATACCTTGCACATGAATCCAAACGAGTGATGATATGGAGATACATGAAAGTATGAAACCATGAACAAAGTTGCAGACCTCATGACTCAATATAAATTATATAAAATTTGTTTTCTCTTTTTTTACTTGTACAAACCTTTTTTTCTGTGTGTGTCTAATTGTTATAACAAATTTGTTTTTCTTTTTTCTTTTTCCTTTGTAAAACTATGTAACATATTGTAAATATAGTCATTCTATTAAATTAGGGGGGGGGGGGGGGGGGGGGGTACAGAAAAGTCTCAAGCTAACTCTACGAAATCAATAAGATTGGCCATTCTTTTTTTCATACTTTATTCTTAATTTATTTTCTAGGGTCGATTTTTTATTAAATTAATTAACTGATTCATTGGGTAAAGGAAAATTATAAGTAATAATTAATGATAAAAGGAGATTTATTTTATGGTAATCACATCTCATTAATATGTATGTATCGAGACAACCAAGGCAACCATGGTCTCCGACGCCGGTGGTGCCAGCTTCCTCTTCGTCGCCTTGTTTTGGTTTAAGGAATCTAGGATTTTTTCTAGTGGGTTTAATCCAATTTGGCCCACTAAGCTTTTCCTCTTGGCCCAATCCCAGTTGTGGCGGCCCAAACACTCAGGTCTTTTTCAATTTTCAATTTGATTATCTTTGGAATCTGATGAGTCGACACAAGGATTTGAGCAGCCGATCCACTTAGAGCATCTCTAATGTATTATTCCATTTTTTTCTTCAAAATAGAGTAATTCCAAAATGGAGTTGAATTATACTCCAACTCTACTCCAATTTGGAGTTGAAAATGGAGTAATAAGTAAAAAAATGGAGTGATGAATAAAATTACTCCATATTTGGAGTAATCCCATTTTTACTCCATTATGGAGTAGGGTTGAAGCAAATTCTAATCCAAAATGAAATATGTAGTGAAAAATGGAGTGGGATTGGAGATGATCTTACTACTTGTGTCACCATCGTTACAAGGTTTTGTCGATCACCTGCCAAGTGGCCTCAACCGTTTACAACTTCCAACCACCTTCGGGTTTCGAATCAAGTTCCATGAATAAGATATCATTTACTCATCTTAGAGGATCGGACCCAACGAAATATACTATTGATTAAACTCGTCTTTCTCTATGGAGAACTTATTGGTTACCCCTTCCTCTTTTATGGAAAAAAGCTTAGTCACAATCTACTGACCTCAGCTTCCAGAATTTAGGCCGCGTAAGCTTCTGGCGAGAACCATGGCCTTGGAACCAATGTCTTTTGGCCTTGACTATCTTCTCATCTCTTGTGGATGAACCATCGGCTAATCATGATTTTGCTTGCACCAAGATAAAGCTTCCTAGCTTTTGCCTCTAAGCTCCTATGGATAAATGGTTGATATATCTTAATTATCCTTTGTGGCATTGAGTAATCTCTATATTTGTAAAATTTTAATGTCGGAACCCTTGTTTCCACCCTATTCTTGTACTCTGATTTAAATTAATGGAAAGAAACTAAAAAAAAAAAAAAATTTGTATAAATCATGAGTTTAAAGTTATAGGTACATGATATATCTTCCCAATGGTTGTGTTGTTGTTTATGGTTAATGTGACATGGATAAATCTTTCATAGTTTTCCAAATCAAGATAGACCTTAGACAGAACATTAAGGGGGATATGCAACCATTATTTCATCTATCAATAAGATGCTTAAAGAACAAATGTAAAGAAGAATTAAAACAAGAAAGCTCAAAAGGTAACATAATACCAGCATCAGTGTTCAAATAGTGTAAGAACCTTATCAAAGTCTTGGAGAGTAGAGAGCACGAATTAGGGATGATAGGGCATATTGGATTAGTTGGAGTCGGTTAGGGTCAAAAAGTTTGGTTCTTTGGCTAGAGAAGAATTGTGCAGAATAATAGAAAATTAAAATTAAATCTGGTTCAATCAGTACAGTAGTAAATAAAAGGGAAATCGTGCCTTTTGACTTACGATCAAAACAAGATCCCCAAACGATAATGATGAGTTGAGCCATGAACAAGGAAGAGATTAACAAATATAATACTCGGTTCAGATTTTTATGTTTCTTGGAGAAGGAAATTGGTAAGAAGAAATAAGTAGAGATTTGAGTCCTATTCGGGTGAAATCAAGAGGCATCTTTAAAATGCAAAAAAGTAGAAGAAAAACCAACAAAATTTGAGAAACCAAAAACTTGCTTCCTACTTGTTTGTAGCATATAAGATCAACTCAAAACAAACCATTGTCTGAAAACAAAGAAACACAGATTCAAACAAAATCACAAAATGAAGAAACAAATCATAATGTCCTCTCTATTGGTAGCCACTCGAACACACAGAACCTGTGAAATCAATTCAATAAATAAAAAAAACTATCCTATTTAATTATCGTTTTTATAGTACTCCTTATATTTTTATTATAACTATAATTTAAGGTTTTTACACACAAATTAAGAAAACATTGTAATTTTATCTTCTATCCTTCATTAATACACCAAACAAGTTTTTTCATTGGTTATCATATTAAAAGAATAGGGGTAACAAAAATAAATCTTATTAAAAACTGCATTAGAAATCCAAAACAACAATTATTTTGTGACAAAAAAAATTCAAAAACTATAAATAAAGTGAAACAGAAAGAATATATCTTTATCTAATTTTTTTACCCTTCAATCAACGAAGAGGTGGGTAGAGGTTTGACTGTATTGACCAACATTTACACCACCACCGGTCTCAAGTCTCAAGTGTCAATTTGTTGTTCAAAGTGATTTAAAATAATAATTTTGAATTAAGGCCCGAATAAGATCACTACTGATTTATCTTAAAGTAAAGGTAGCTCAAAAAATATAAATTGGGATAGATATTGATCTATCAAACTTGAAAAAACTTGGATGTTCAGCTTATATGTTAACTCCCACTGACGAAAAATCGAAATTGGATTATAAGTCCAAGAAGTGTATCTTTTTAGGATTTGAAAAAAGCGTCAAAGGTTTCATGAATAATAATAATAGTGTTAATTTTTTTTTGGATGTTTTATGAATAATAGTACACCAAATATAGTGTGACATTGTTCTCAAAACACCAAAAACAAATTGTTTTATTTGTATTGCTTTAACTTTGTTATAGAATTAAATTGTTCCTTATCAATTAAAAACAGATAAATCATTATGTTTTGTTGTATCTTTTTCACTTTAATGATATAAAATTATGGGTAATTCTCATAAAAAGCACCAAATCAAGCTTTTCTTACACAAATAGCATATATTTCATTTAAGATAAAAATATCATTTTTATTAAAGATTAATTTCCTTATCTCCTAACATCATATTTTAGGGTTTAGGATTTAGAGTTTAAAAACCCTAAACTCTAAGCTCTAACCCATAAATATTACCTCTTACCCCTAAAACTATACCCTAAATTCTAAAATACTTAACTCAAACAAATTAAATTAAATTAGAGAAATTCCTTAAAATAATACTCTTTTATGTTTTGTTGCCAAAAATACCACCATTACCACAAAAAAAGTTTTAGTTTCCATAAATAATGATTTTATAAAGTCTATAACTAAAATTTTTAAGTGTGGGTTCACTATTTTATATTTAGGGTATAGTTTTTATAGGGTGGGGTAAGGGGTTGGGGCTTAGGGTTTAGGGTTTAGGGTTTTTAAACCCTAAACCAGAAATCCTAAACCCTAAAAATATAAACATAATTAAAGGAATATTTGGTTATTTGTGGTATAGATGGAAGTTTTTTAAAAGTCTTGGTATTTATGGAACCAAAACATAATTTAATGGTATTTAAGAAAATTGCCCATTAAATTATTGCTTTTTATAAAATGTTATTTTTATCCTAAATAAAAAGGTGTGCTAAAGTTAGAACAAAAAATTCATTTAGTGATATTTGAAAGAATTTCTCTAAAGTTATAGTGGTAATAAAATTAACAATGTAATTAATATTACATATCAATTTTCACAAAATATCTAAACTAATATGCAAATATATTAAATTAAATTTTAAATTTTTTTAACAGCCATACCTTTAAACAGTTGCACAAAAAAAAAAAAGATATATACCAAAACTCTAGATATATTATATATAAGCATGTTATATATAATTTAAGGTTTTGAATTATTCATTTATTTTTTTACTAGAGTTTCATCAAGTTATTTTTGCAAGCCACATCACTCAGTTTTACTTTCATTATCTTTTAAGTTTTCTAATATAATTGATTTGAGTTTTAACTTTCCAACTTTTTTTTTTAGTTAAATACAATTACAATTAAAAATTTAATGTTTTGATTTTGAGTTCTTAACTACTATCTGTTATATAGTTTACGAAAGCACTGAAATCAAACTAATCTAAACCGAATAAATTATGGTTAAAACTATTAAAACCATAAATTAGAGAAAATTTAATGAAATCAAACCGTATTTCAATAGGCTTCTAAATGGTTTCATTTTTGGTAGAACCATAAAACCATAAAACCGAATCGGAAAACGGAATTCCCACCCCTACATAATTTCATCCAATGCGATGTGTTTTCTTGTACACAGAAAAATCAGCAACTATTAAACAGGAATTGGTTGAGTAAAGCGGGCCCGTGCAATCAAAGTGCCGACCACAGTCAAATCTCTGCAAAACACTCCTTTCACGACATTGGTGTTACAGTTGGCTCTAATCGGCGTAGTGTCTTTTTCCGTAGTGACGACGGAGTAACCTTTCTGGATCAATCTGTATAGTAACAGAGTAGACATTCTGGCTCGGTCCTTAACCGAGTCTAGTTCATCGGTTAGATCAAACCGGTCGATAAATGACATAGATGTATCCGGTTTATGCTTTAAATTGAGTAATAAGTAAGCTCGATCCAGCTCTGATCTGGAGCAATCACGTCTGATCCCCATCAAAGCGTAGTAATCTACGTTTCCGATATCTCCGGTTGCGATTGTCTGCTTCAGTTGCTGGATTTTGGAGGTCAAGACGCATAATTTACCCGGGATTTCTCTGTACCGGACGTTATGGCGTTTCCAAACCGGACCGGGGAGTTTCCGGTCGCGTAAGATGGAGTTGTAGAGGAGTTTGAGGTGTTCCAAATCGTGCAAGGAATCTGGGAAACAACGAATGGATTCGAGCAAGGCGGCTCTGGTTTCTAGTGCTTGGAGGCACGACGGTTCTAAGGCTAAGGTTTTATTGCAGTCGGCGATGGACTCCGCGATTCGGCCAGCGGATCTGTAGGCGGAGGCGCGGTGCATAAAGCATTCGGCGAGGAATCCCTTGGCCGCGCCACGGCGGCTTTCTAGGATTTTGGAGAAATGACGGATTGATTCAGAGAAGAGTCCGGCGTCGAGAGCGGCGAGTGCGGCGGTGCGCCGTCGTAAAAGGAGCTTGATGTGAGATAGCAAGTGAGCGATGCTCTCGGAAGCGCCGTGGTGGGAGGATGATGAGAATATGAAGCTATCGTCAGACCAGCAGATACTCTGACGGCGGAAAGCAGCGGTGGCTAGACGCTTACCGGTTTGGAGAAGGACCATTGCGTCTTCCATTAGACCTAAATGGCAACAAGCTTGACCTAAAACCAAATATCTCCATTGTTGTTCGTTGCAGTTTTTACTGAGTTTCTTCTTCAAATCGGATACTGCAGAGAAGCATTTGAAGGAGTCGTTGACCGATTCTCGAGAAGTAAATGAGAGCTCGCCGGCCAATTTAAGGCTGGGAATGTAATCGTGAAGCATATCAGCGACGTCTTTGAATCGACCGAGGAAAAGAAGCGATCTGGCTTTGAGTTCCAGAGCCAATTCGTTACGAGGAGACACTGAGAGTGCTGATTCCACAAGGCTCAGAGCTGATTTCACGTCCTTTGGATCTTGACTCGCTACCAAATCCCTCGCTTCTTTCATGTACTTATCCAACATCTGCAAATAATTTTTTTATCAGATCGAAGAAGATGATGAATCAATTAAGGCTTTTTATTTACTCACCTTCTTGTTGCGGAGCCACCAATGCTTCTTCTTCTCGCCATTAACCGCCATTGTCCTTCTCTTTCGTTAAACAACTCTTTAGATCCGATATTTACTTTTTAAATTTCACGAGAGACGAGAGAGATTTTTGAAAATCATGTGAAGAATTCAAGTGTCTTTAAATATGGAACCGAGTTGTGGTACAAGAAACAATTATTGTACAATGACGGATTTACCCCCTCCTTCTTCTTCTTTGGATCATCCTGAGCTGGCCTGGCCACCATACTATATTTGCTTACCATTTCCCCCTATCATCATCATTCATTATTCCCTTATACACATTTTATACTTTTTTTTTTTTCTTTTTCTTTCTGTCGTCATACATTTTATACTATTTGAAACAGTGAATTGTTTTCTCGTTTCAAAGCCAAAATATTAGCCTCAAGCAACAAATATCTTATATCAATTCTATATATACATTGTGTGCATTTTATTTTAATTTTCCAGTCTTATGTGGCTATTAACATTAGTGATCACTGATCAATCGATTGCTAGAGTAACGATATTAAACACAAATCACAAACCAATAAGTATGTCGTAACTCGTAAGCCACAAGACTCATGCTGGTCATTTAAAAATTGTTTGCTACTACTGTACTTGTTTTATTGATTCGTTTAATGTTTTCTTAATTGAGGGGAAAAACTTTCGGCTTTATTTAATTGTTATTTACCTATTTATTACAAATATATCTGACTTTCCAATAAATATTTACAAATACTCCATGATATGGCTACAAGATAACTTGATCAAAAGATGGTGTTCTTTATTAGTAGTCTCTCTCTTAAATAAAAGTTAAAAAAAAAAAAAAAACTCTGTTTAGAACGTGTCAGTTTTAATAGCGGGGATCATTGACTCATTAAGATTAAAAGTGATTAATCATTAGATTACTAGTAGTAAATTTCACATATGAGTATATGGAATCAAGATGCCAAATTAATATTATCAAGTATTAAATACTATGTAACTTTATCAAAAAAAAAAATTATGTATATACCAAAAAAATATAGTGAGTTTATCTAGTATATATATAAATATATTTGTGTATAAATACAATAAATTTACAAAGGTACAAAAGTAAATGTTCTCCAACTAACGGGTTTGCTTTTTGCAGTTGCTGCTGAATGCTGATATCTCATGCACGCAACAATTATACCGCTCGAGGTTAGACGCAATAAATTTTCCACATTATACATTTTTGAAACTTTTCCAAAAAAGAATTGTTTACGAAAGAGGAGAGAAAACAAATTTAAATGTTTTTTTTTTGTTAAAATCAAATTTAAATGTTAAACCCTTTAAAAGATCATGAAAATTTACTCACTTCCTTACTCCTTAGATTATATGGTAATGGTATACCGTTTCTGTTGAAGAAAAAATTAAAGGAAAGGGAAATAAAAAATTAACCACACGATATACTTTGTTGGCAGGGAAAAATATTAAATAAGTTCAAGGAAGAAATAGTTGCTTTAACGCCAAGAATATGACTTTGTAATAGCTTCAACGTGGCATTCTCCTTTACGAGGGCATACAATAATTTATAAATTGAACTCGGCCAAACAAAATGCAACAGTTTAGTGAATCTAAAATATTTCATCACACAAAATAATCGATAATGCTTTGTTTGAAAAAGTAGAAGAGAATAAAGCGAAACAATATAAGTACATAGAAAGGGTCTCGAAGGGTTTATTTTAATTTTCACCATCATGGCATCATCCCTCATTTGTTGAAGACAAATGTAAAGGAATGCGTCGTTGTCTCTTACTCATAACTCTATATATATATATATATATATTAGTTTAGACTTTAGATCATAAGGATTCTATCAATATTGACTTGTTCTGATAATTTTATACTCCTCTTTCAAACCAAATAGAGTTAATACAATTCCGATAGGGTGTAACTAAAATAAATGAAGCTAGTGCTCTAAAGCCATTTTATTTATAAATAGTTTGCACATTGTAGCGAATATGTACCCAACATATATTTTTTTAAAAACAATTATAGACCAAAACCAGTATTGGTAGAGTACTCAAAGGGAAACGACTATGTTAATTATATGTACCACAAGATAAAATAAGTATAATTATATGATATATGTTCCTAAGTTTTAAGTCTTAAACTCCTAAGTAAAACAACTATTTAGAGAGTTGTACTCTATATATATGATCATAATTATGATTTACTAACTGTGCCACAATGTTGGAAGTATAATCTTATGAGCTAACCATATCATTATTGGTCATCCAAAAACAAATATTATATGTTCATGATGCGATTCCCTTTCAGACGTTAACAATTCTTTTTGGAATATGTTTTTATGTACAAAATAATCCCAACTGATAATTGTGGTGTTCACAAAATCATGCTATATTTATGTGTATTTTTTTTTTCTTATCCTAAGAATAATAAATGATTATATGTATGAATCATATATATGAAAGCTAAGGGGGGGCTCTTCCTCAGTTTGCCACGTTGGATTGTCAGAAGCTGACACCTGTTACCTCCTTCTAATTAATACTTAACGCTAAAACTTCTTCTAAACATCTTTAACCCAAATTTAATTAAAAAACCAAAAATCCCCCAACCTCCTCTTTTCAGCTTCCAGCTCGGTTGAGCTTCTATAATTTATACTCTTTCAAATCGAAACTTTGTCGTTGCTTCCTCTTCCTAATCTCTGTTTCAAAATCGATACTCTTTTCCATTTCTCTCCTCTTCCGATCCATTGAAACTGATTAGAAATTTAACACTTCACCGTCTCTTATGTCCTTATTTAATGGCGATGAGATTCTGGCCAAAGAGTAATTGATTTGCTTATTATTTTTCTTTCAAAGGACCTGAATTTTCTCCGCTCCGTTGATCAGGTGAACATATCGTAAATTCCGGCGACATAGACAGAGACGATAACGGTGTAAAAGTTTCGTGTTTTATTGAGGTTTTTGATATGTCACTCTCAGTTACCAGATTATCCATCTCGTGAAACATAGTAATTAAATTATAATCTCTTTGGTTTATTCTTTTGCAGGGTGGTGAAGGGGACTGTTTCTATGTTGTAGGTAGTGGAGAGGAGGCAACAGCAAGGTTTCGATTTGAAAGGGTATAAATTATAGAAGCTCAACCGAGCCGGAAGCTGAAAGGAGGAAGTTGGGGGATTTTTGGTTTTTTAATTAAATTTGGGTTAAAGACGTTTAGAGGAAGTTTTAGCGTTAAGTATTAATTAGAAGGGGGTAACAGGTGTCACCCTCTGACAATCCAACGTGGCGAACATTGTCAGAGGCTGACTTTAAGTCAAATAGTGATGAAGAAGAATGTTCTTTCTTTGGCAGAGATATACAAACTTCTTGATCAAGATTTTAGCCAAAGGAACATTACTCCAGTGCAGAACCCATCAGTCTTTCATGTAGCTACACCTGAGATTGCTCCAGCATCTATTAATGCGGCTTTCAATAATCAGAAAACTTAAAGGCCAATATGCTCACATTGTGGTTACAATGGTCATACAGTTGAGAAATGTTACAATATACACGGTTATCCTGTTGGTTTCAAACACAAACAAAACCTTAAAATACATCTTCTTCTGCTACACCAAAGCATGTTGTTGCTCAAATAGCTCTCACTGAAGTCAACGAAGACAGCTCTGGTCCAAAACCGCTTTCACAAGATCAAATCCAGAGTGTCATTGCATACTTCAACTCACAACTTACCACTTCACCTGATCAAGCAGAAGCTCCATCATCTTCTGGTGGCATTATAACAACATTAATGGGTATGGCTTTCTCATCTTCTACATTACACTTTGTTAGGGTTTTGAGAGCCACAAGTAACACGTTGTCATCAAATCACTGATTGTGGATAGTGGGGCGACTCATCATGTTTCACATGATAAAAGTTTGTTTGTGAGTATGAATGACAACTTCTCTGATAAGTCAGTCACATTACCTACAAGTCCTGATATTAAGATTGCAGGAATTGGTCAAATATGACTGAATGATTATCTCGTGTTGAACAATGTTCTATATATACCTGATTACTAAATCTGCTGAGTGTTAGTCAGTTAACTAAGGATTTAGGTTGTCGTGTGATATCTGATCAAGATTCATGTATGATACATGATCATATCAAGGGACTGATGATTGGTCATGGTGAGCATATATCAAATCTATACGTGTTGGACAGAGCTTCTATTACAGTTCCAGGTGCAAACAATACGTCTTATTCTGTTAATGCTGTTGTTGATACAACTTTGTGGCATAATAGATTAGGACATCCCTCTGTTGATAAGATAGATTCTATTACAGATGTACTTGGAATCAAACAAAGTAATAAGAAGAATTTTCATTGTTCTATTTGTCCACTTGCTAAACAAAAACAGCTTTCGTATATTTCTTACAATCATATATGTGAACATGTTTTTGACTTGCTCCATATTGATATATGGGGACCATTCTCTGTTCCCACGATAGAAGGATATAGATATTTCCTCACCATAGTTGATGATCACAGTAGAGTGACTTGGGTTTACTTGATGAAAACAAAGTCAGAGGTGTTTCCTGAGTTTTTGAAGATGATTGAGACACATTATAAAGCGGTAGTGAAAGGAGTAAGATCTGATAATGCTCAGGAACTGAAATTTGAAGAATTATATAGGTCCAAAGGCATCAAATCATTTCACTCCTGCCCTGAAACTCCAGAACAGAACTCTAATGTGGAAAGAAAACGTCAGCACATATTGAATGTGGCACGATCACTGATGTTTCAGGCAAATGTTCCACTAGAATACTGGGGAGATTGTGTTTTAACTGCAGTCTTCTTGATAAATAGGTTACCTTCACCTATACTGAAGAATAAGTCTCCTTATCATGTTTTGACATCCAAGAAACCAGAATATAAAGGTTTAAAGGTCTTCGGTTGTCTCTGTTATAGTTCTACATCTCCTAAGAACCTTCACAAATTTCAACCAAGGTCCAAGGCTTGTTTATTTCTGGGTTATCCATCTGGGTATAAGGGATACAAACTACTGGATTTGGAGACACAGCCGATACATATTTCTAGAAATGTTGTTTTCAATGAAGACATCTTTCCTTTTGCGTGAAAATCTGATGCATCTCCTGATTTCTTTTCTATGTTTGACTCACCACCTGTTCTTGGTAATCCTTTGAAGGATCAAACTCCTGTAGATGTGCGGGAACAGTCTACATCAGAAAATACTGATATGGAACCAAGCGATAGTGTTGCTGATGATAGTCTCACAGTTTATAAGGAAAAGAGGGTTTCAAAACCACCAGGATATCTACATGATTACTATTGCAATGTTACTGCTACATATATTCCACATCCTTTGGCACCTATGTCTCATATGAGAGACTTACTGAGGAGTACAAAGCATATATTTGTGCAGTTACAAAATTTGCAGAGCCAACAACTTTCAATCAGGCAAAGAAGTTTGATGAGTGGATTTATGCAATGAATGAAGAGCTTATTGCGTTAGAAACAGCAAATACATGGTCTATTTGTTCTTTGCCTCCGGATAAACACACCATTGGATGCAAATGGGTTTATAAGACTAAACTCAACTCTGATGGCACTCTGGAGCGTTACAAAGCACGACTCGTAGCTAAGGGATACACTCAGCAAGAAGTTGTGGATTTTGTTGACCCCTTCTCCCATGTTGCAAAGATGACAACTGTCAAGACTTTATTGGCTGTAGCTGCTGCTAAACAATGGAGTTTACATCAGTTAGATGTGTCAAACACATTCTTGAATGGTGATCTTACTGAGGATATATACATGGATTTACCACCATGATATACGGAAAAACCATGAGAATGTTTGCCACCAAATGCAGTCTGTAAGTTACATAAATCCCTGTATGGTTTGAAACATGCTTCACGTTAATGGTTTTTGAAGTTTAGTCATGCTCTTACAGGCCTTGGTTTTATGAAGTTTAGTCATGCTCTTACAGGCCTTGGTTTTATGAAGTCATATACTGATCATACTTTGTTTACAAGGAATGTGAAAGGGAAATATGTGGCAGTTTTAGTATATGTGGACGATACTATCATTACATCTAATGATGATGAAGAAGTGGCTCAGTTGAAAGTTGATTTGCAGAATTCTTTCAAATTACGAGATCTTGGTTCCTTACAATACTTCCTTGGTCTCGAGATTGCAAGATCTGAGAAGGGAATTTTGATTTGTCAATGCAAATACACTTTAGAACTTCTTAAAGAAACAGGTTTGCTAGCTTGTAAACCCTCATCTATTCCTATGGATCCGAGTTTCAAGCTGGTACAAGATAATGACGAACCTCTTCTTGATGATCCACAACTATATAGACGCTTGGTGGGAAGAATGATGTATCTGACAATCACTCGACCTGATATCACATATGCGGTAAATAGGTTATGTCAATTCACGTCTGCCCCAAAAGCTTCTCACTTACAAGCTGTCTATAAGGTACTGCATTACTTGAAGGGAACAATTGGTCTTGGTTTGATGTATGCTGCTGATTCTGATTTGGTTTTGAAAACGTTCACGGATGCTGACTGGGGTTCATGCAAGGACACTCGTAGATCAGCGACTGGTTACTACTGTATGTTTCTGGGAAAATCCTTGATCTCTTGGAAATCAAAGAAGCAACCAACAGTTTCTTGTTCTTCAGCAGAGTCTGAATATCGAGCAATGGGGTTCGGCGTTAAGGAAACAATATGGTTGGTGAATCTTATTGCAGAACTTCAGGTACCTCAGCCAAAAGCAGTGGCTTTCTTTTGTGACTCTACTGCTGCTATACATATCGCAAACAATGCCGTATTCCATGAACGAACAAAATTCTTGGATATTGATTGCCACAAAGTCAGAGAAGCAATAGAAGCTGGTTTAATCAAGACTCTTCATGTCAATACTGATCAACAAATAACTGATGTGTTTACAAAAGCTTTATTCCTGGGACAATTTCATGTTCTAATCTCCAAGATGGCTTTAATCTCTTTATACTCGCCATCTTGAGGGAGGGTATTAGATATAGAAGTAGATTATGAGTTGGTTTAACTAAATCAGCATTTAGATGTTGGTTCAATGTGTGTTAACCACATAATCTCTTACTATATAAAGAGATGAATCATAATGTAAAGATGAATTAAGTCAATAATAATGAGTTTGTTATTTCCGTTTAGCTTCTCTAACAAACTTCTTCTTCTCCGATTCTAATCTTCTAATAAAAAGAACTTGAAAGAAGAAATATATTATATGCTTTTTCATAAAGAAATAGAAGCAACATAGCAGTAAAATCCAAGATTAAAAAATAAAATAGAGCCTGATTCACAAAAAATCAGATCCACAAGATGATAAAGATAAAAATCAACCTAAGAAGAAGGATCCTCACTTCTTTTCCTATTTCTCACCCTCAACAGCTCTCTTGACACATAATACTTTTGCGTAAAGAGCTATACTAATCTGTTTTCTTTAATTTCTTTGTTCTATTTCTACTAATTATTGCAAGTGTTCTTGTAGCTCTGATTAAGGAGATGTGTCATGGAGATGGTGGAATCATTGAAGACTTAAAGTCGGAGGAACAGTTGGTCGTTCTCAATAATCGAAGTTATGAGTCTTTTAGGGATTTTATTATCAAAGTCGTCCAAGATATATAAAGAGGGAGTAAAAAGTTCATTCTTCTTGGATGATTGAAGTAGTCTAATTTTATTACAAAATTTATGTTTTAGCATCAAATTCTTAGTAAAATTAAGAATTTTTAAATTTATTACTACTAACCTTAAGTTGTGATTGCAAACACATAACACGATAGTACATTGTTGAAAACGTTTTAGGTACAATTTCATAGTTAGGAAGCAAGGGATGTAGGTAAATTTGAAATTTCATAAACTAATAGGCAGGAAAGCCATTAATCTCACTGGATTTCACTTGATGTCATGCATTGTTTACAAGACTACCTCAATTTTCTTCAAAAAATAAGAATGTAATATAAACAGGAAACCGGATATGCATATAGTTCACTAAGTTGTAAATTTCAACACATTATGTATGAATATATAATAGACCGATTAAGATGGTTTGAAATGGGCAAAATTTTAAAAACTGTTCAGCAAAGTTTCTCATTTTAAGGTTTTTTAAAATTTCGTTTTGAAGGATAATATTGGAAAATATGTTAAAATTACTAACAAAATAAATAAAATCAAAATTTTGAAACCAGAAATTATCAAATTTTCTATGCCTACATATTATTTAAAAAATTCTAAAAATGAAGTTATTCACATTCTAACTATTTTCTCAAATTTCAAAATTTAAAAAAATCTATATAACATAAAATCCGCTCGTAGCGCGGAATCCCTAGTATATGAAAAATAATTAATTTATTTTCAGTTGATAGAGTAACTAAAATCAGTATGAAAGTGGATTGAGTTAAAATAGTAAAACCAAGGAACGCATCTTGAAAAATTTAAACCACCAACTTGTATGAACCTAATTTCACCAAATTTTTATGCCAATTAAGATTTCTAATTAGCTAAACCAAACAGCTTAGAAAAAAAGCTAAATAAACATATGGGCCACCCATGTTTAATTTAAGCCCAATTTCAAGGCCACAAAGAGACAGATGTCTATATTCTTCAGATATATTTTTGTTTATGAATCTCGTAATTCCAAAATCTGTTTTCTTTTCTACAGCAATTACAAAAGCTGTCGTAGCTTCGAAAGACCATCATCATCATTCATCCGCATGGAAGAATCTTGTAAATTCGATTCCGATTTAGAGCCCAAAGAGTGGGAAAAGAATATGGCGGGATTGGTGAGGATACGATGGCTTCAGAAGTAAAGAGAAGCCGAACGCCACAAAAATCCAAGACTGTCTTTGGCAAGGACCAATCTGGTCTTCTCCAATTCGGTTAGTTTCCGATTTCTAGATTTCTTCTCTCGTTTGATTCAGATCTTAATTTACAATCTTTGAATTAGGCAATATTTAGGGTTTAGCATTATTACTACGACCAATTACTTGAGAAATTGTACCTTTGGTGTTTTCTGGATTTTATAGATCTAGATCCATTTGTATCTAGTCTTGTTTCCCATCGATCCGAGTGAAATTGAGTTCGTTTTATACAGTTTTCCATTAAACATTGTGCTTTACGTATTGCTCCCAATCGTCATAGATTGTAGATGGAATGCTAAGTAATAAAGTTTTCATTATTTTCATACGCCTTTGTTAGAGGAAACAGTTGTAGATTGAAATGGTATTCGTTTGTGTTTGAACACATAAGAACTGATGATGATTCCATTTGATCTCAGTTGCTACAAGTGGATCTTGTTGATGAGGTTCTGGGGTTGAGGAAGATGATCACGATTTTGATTGGAACTTGATCTCTGCTCCAGGTGATGAGAATTAAGCCAGCGCTTATGATCATAAGTTGTTGGTTCAGAACCTAACCATGCTGGTATGCTGTTATATTCGATGATTTCAACTTGTCAACATTTGTTATGGTTTTATCCGTGAGCGTGTTACCTGATATTCATTTGGCAATATTTCTGTTGCAGAGATTCAACAATGCATTCATCCCAACGTCTCTTCAAGCAATCTCTTCAAACAACATTTTGTTAACAACTGATGGAATTGTATATAATATTTACATATGTTAATGTAAGTAATGTTAATTTGCATCAATTACAAAAAATGATGTTAATAATTTTCTCATTTATAATAACTGATTTGATAATTACATCATCTACAATTAAATGATTTAAAATATTATAATCACTTAGACATAACTGATATTATATTTATGTAGGTTTTATAAATGATTCTATAATATTAACCTAATTTTTAGCATATTTAATTTAATTTAAAATATTTATGTCAGTTTTATACTAATTTATTTTAAACTTAAGTCCAATAAATCAAATGAGCCTTAATAATTTTAATTAATAATTGATAGTAGAACATGCAGTATTTAGAACTGTAACTTTCAGATGCTATTTTTCTCATCTGATGTGAAACATTTGAAGTTTTTGTCATGTTTTCAGTTTTTGTATCATTTTTAAAATGATGCTATCAAGAATTAATAAATACATTAATTACCTAAATGATATAATTTTATATTTTAAATCATTTTTTGGTAAGTGGTACAAACTAATAGAAATTAAATCAATTTTACTTAATTGATGTAAAACTAGATAATAATAATAAAAACATCATTTAATATAATTGATGCTGAATCATATATATTTGCTTCATTTTTAAATAAATGATTTAAAATAATATCACTTACTTAAATGATATAATTTAAGTGATGTAAAATGATTTTTTAGTGAAAAAAACCAAGGTAATGAACATAACTCGATAGCATTAACATACCCTCTTTTGATTTCAGTTCTCATTGTAGCAAACTTGTATGATGCATTTTGCGCAAAAATTCATACTTAATGAAAAAGCCAGGATTTATTACATTGATACCAAAAAGTAAGACCTTGCAGAATGCTTATTGGCGTCTGAAACCAAATTCAAAATTGTAACTCAACAATCAAAAACAATACACTATAATAAATAAGTTGTTCCATCTTTTCAAGTCAGACAAGTCAAAGTGAGTTTTATGTTCAGGAGATTCATGATCCGCAAGATATCCTACACAAATGAGAAGAAAAACATCAAACTTTACAGATACTAGGAGATAAGTCGCCTATTTGTGCGAGTTTTATTTAGTTTATTTTTTTAGTAATTTTTTTTAGATATTTATTTTTACTATTATTTTTCTTACTTTTTTCAAAAAATTTATTTATCTATATTTTTTCTTAATGACATGTGTAATTTTTTTCATACACTATTTTTAAAAATAATTTTTTATTCTTAAACTTTTATTTTCATCAATTTACCATTTTGAAGTTTTATTTATACATATATATATATATATATATATCATTGAATTCATCTCTTTTTTATATTTTTAATTATTGTTTGTTTGTATTTATTTTTGTTTTCTTTTTTCATATATATAATTTGGTGTCTTTTCGATGGTATATTGAATATTTTTTTTATGGATTATAATTTTATAGGTTGGATTTAACTTCTTAACTTATTTAATCTCATAATTTATTATTTTCTTAACTTGCATTAAAGTTTATTTATCTTTATTTGTTTGAAAATAACAATCAAATCACTTAAAAAAATAAATTAAAATGATATAAAATCTTCTATTATATAATTTATATTATCTACTTATGAGGTTTAATAGTTAAATTTAAATATAATAGTTTTATGTATAAATTAATAGTTGAACACATATTAATATTTATTATTGTTATTTTTTGTATTGAAAATGAGATTAAAACTCATAAGTAGATAATAAAAATGAGATTAAAACTCATAAGTAGATAATATAAATTACTGAGATTTTTTTGTCATGTTTTAATCTATACCCACCAATTTCAATAATTTCTTCAAATGTGCCCCCCAATATATTAGTTTGGTCAGATATAATTCGATTTAACTCCTAATTTATTAAAAACATTTTATTCTCAACCGTACAAACACACCTTGCTTGCCTTGTGCGCTTCACGATTCTCACGACATCTGTTCATCTCCACCGCCATGGATCTCTACGGGTTAGTCAAATTCACTCACTTCTCTCTAATCTATAACTCAGATCGACGTTTACTTCGTTTTTCACCCAATTAACTTTGGATTTTTTGGATCTGAAACGGTTACGATACTAGGGTTTTGCGGATTCGGAGTTGGGAATTTCCTTGGGGCTTGTCGTTAGATACATTGTATTCGTCGAGGCCGAGGTTCGTTTCTACGATTTTGAGATTTCACGCTTGATTCTACGTTAGGGTTTGGTGATTTCACGCTTGATTGTAGATTAGGGTTGCTAGGAAATGAGTGAATCAACTTGTTACTCACTTACTGGTTCTTCTTAGTTGAATTTACAATCTAAGTTTGTGATGGTTTTACCCTTACAGGATCCTCAAATTCGTTCGATAGCTGACCAAGGTCCTAAAGCTATGGAGTACATGTGGCCTTCTCTCGTCAAGGTTACGTATCTGGACTCATGTTTATGTGATACTTCCTTGAATGTTCTCTTCCATCTTGGAACTGTAATGATTATGAATTGATTCAGAACTTACGATTATTATTCTTCTTCTCTTTGCAGGGATGAAAGTTTATCTCACGGATGAGAAAGAGAACCATGCTTGAAATCCCAATGTCTTGGTTGCCATCTAGGCATTTGGGTTGAACGCAACAGTTGTTCAGGTAATAAGATATTCTTCTAAGTGGTAGCTCAACCTAAAAGAAGACTTAAAATTAGCTTATCATGATTGTCTCTCACTTACCAAGGAGCTTTTCTCAGGTGGTCCTTCTCCAAGTTTTTGCTCAGCCTCGTATCACTCTCAAGCTATTAGTCCCAAGTTTTCCTTGTTTTGCCCACATCTTATGGAAAAGGTCCTTTTTTATTTATAAGGTCATTTTTGTAGTAAACCTCATTATTCAGATCTTTGTGTTTCTGACTGTTCCTTTCTACTATGGCAGCCACATGTTGATTTTGGGCTGAAGCTTGGTGGAGCAGATCTTATGTCAAGCCCTGGCCTCTACAGAATTGTTCAGGTTGCTATTTTTCTCTACAGTATATATTTCGTCATTCATTCAGATCCCTGACTTGAAAATTGAGTTTTGAGGGGTAAGGTATGATTGATCATCATAGGTATCTAGGCTTCTAGTTTCATGAAGATGATTTGTTTCAATCTTGTAAGGCAGAAAGGCCAATAAAACAGTGACATCCTGTGTGGTATATTGTTGTATTCGTCTATCTTGTAAGGAAGTGGTTTGGTCTTCTACCTTTTACCCTTCTGCTGGATTCACTTCTCATTTACGAGTTCCATGGCTGCATTAATTGTTTCAGGAGCAAATCATGGATCAAGTTGCGAACATGTATCTCATGGCTACATTAATATTCGTAATAAGTTTGAGGAAGAAGAGAAGCAGAAGCTGCATCAAGAGTGAGTTTTGTTTTTATAGGATCATTTTTTCTAGTCATTGATGGTTTGGATTAAGCTTTATTGACTTTTGTTTCTTAACTACAGGGAAGAGGAGCTGCAACTAGAGAAGCGTAATAAGAAGAGAAAGATGAAGGGATTCTCCCGATTATCTTTTGCTGACTTGTGGAGTCTTGGGTGTCTGTTTGCTGGAATGGTAAGCGTTGTAAGCTATCATGAGTTTAACTTGGTTTAATCACGACAGTGCATTTTAGTAATATTTTGCCATTCTTTAGGTTAGATTAGTTATTAATCTCTGTTATTGTATGACTCTCACAGAGTGCTCTGTCTGATATGTTCTTGAGAGGAACACAATCTTGAACCTTCAGATACATCTTTGCCGTCAGCCAGTACCTACAGGTACACATACCCCAACTATAAACAGCATATCATTCTCAGTAATTATAAGCTTTGGGAAGATGTGATCTTACTCGGTGTTTCTTGTCTTGTACAGCCTGGAGCATTTGATCTGGTGGGTTATATCATTTATGATCAAAACTGCAAAGGTAACAATTCACAAAAGCTTTCATCTACGGATATTACAGGTAACATTCATCAAATGTTATAGCTACAGATATTGTTAAGGTAAGAGATTTAGCTTGCTTTTTCCTCAAGGTATGTTGTACTTGCTTCTTGTCTTTTTACTTCTTTGCTTTCTTGTCTCTTTGCGTGTCTTAAGTACTTGCTTTTTCAGTTTATTGTTTATTTGTTTATTTTTCTTTGTACTAACTTCCTTGCTTTCTTGTCTCTTTGCTTGCTTGTTTCCTTAATTACTTGATTTTCAGTTTGTTGTTTATTTGTTTCTTTCTTCTTTGTACTTGATTCTTGTGTTCTTACTTCCTTGTCTCTTTGTCTGCTTGTTTGCTTTTCATGCGTGTGTTTACTTTTTTTTTGTTTTTCTTTCTTCTTTGTACTAAATTCCTTGCTTTCTTTTTTGTCTCTTTGCGTGTTTCCTTAATTTCTTGCTTTTCAATTTGTTTCTTTATTCTTTGTACTAACTTCCTTGTACTTGCTTCTTGTGTTCTTACTTCCTTCCTTTCTTGTCTCTTTGTGTGTTTCCTTAATTTCTTGCTTTTCAATTTGTTTCTTTTTCTTTGTACTTACTTCTTGTGCTCTTACTTCCTTGTTTCCTTGTATCTTTGTGTGTTTCCTAAATTTCTTGATTTTCAATTTGTTGTTTATGTTTTTCTTTCTTCCTTGCTTCCATGTGTGTGTTTGCTTTTTTTTTTATTGCTTCCTTGACTTGTTGTTTACTTTGTTTCTTGATTCCTAGCTTTTTTTGACTCTTTGTTCCATGAGTTTTTGCTTATATGATTAACTAACTCTCTAGCTTGATTTTTTCATAGTTCAATACAGATGGAGACTCAAGGAAAAGTCCTCATCCTCTCAATGTCGCTGCCACATATGTTGTGTAACGGTAACAGATAAACATTTAACTCTCTATTCTTTTTCATCAGGTGATTGGACTGTATGGGTTACCAAACCAGTGATATCCAGTTTACAGTCATCAGAAAAAAGGTATTACTTTCTTAACCCGCCTTGAATAAATGTCCAGTCAGAGCATCATTTCATCGTGGGTGAGTTTTGATGCAACAGTACTTGGCTGATCGAAAGTTGAAAGTTTATGCGGTGGCAAAGAATCCCTATGCTCCATGTGAGTTGCCAGAAACTGAGTCAATCTATAGATACTTATTCTACTTGTGATACTAGAACAGTTTAAATCCTTCTTATGACATCTGATACTTCTGTGGTGCTATCCTTTCTGACAGTATATGGTTAAGAAGAGAGAATGGCAAGGCATAATATCTTGTGACCTGCGTTTCTGAGAAAGCTGATATATTGGTCAGTAATTACAGGTATTGGTGTGTATACACATTTGAATCAATTTCCTTTGACACCTGCTCTCTCTGTAGGTGAGTGAACTGCGGGTTCTTTTGGAGATGATCTCCTGAGTGCCTTGATGGAACCCAAAGGTTTCTGAACCTAGACGGGATTTAGAAACAGCCAATTACAAGTTTTTCAATCCTCGTATGTATTTTCCTTCATGTATACAAGTTTCATACAGCCAATTACAAGTTCAAAACATTATTAACTTAGGGTTTTGTCATCTATCTTGCAGGTTAAGGCTTGTAACAGTCTTTCCCACTTTGCAACTGCACAGTGTAACAACCTGTGAGCCTATTTTTCTTCTTCTTGTGTTAGCTAAAACTGTTGTCGTATTAGTTGTGTTTTAGATGCTTAGGAATTTTGTTATTGCTCCATGCTTATTCCGATCTTAGTCTAAGTAAATCGCTTAAGAACTATCTTTATTCATTACAGGTGTTAGCTAACGATAATGTGAAGTTTGGATACAATGCTGTAACCGGAAAGTATGAAGATCTGATGGCTGCAGGAATCATCGACCCGACAAAGGTTAGTTTCTCACATATATCTCTCTGTTTTGCTAAACCATCTGATGGCAAAATTTTCCAATGAACCTGAGTGAAATTTTGTATTCAGGTTGTGAGATGTTGCTTGGAATATGCAGCCTCAGTTGCGAAGACGTTCTTGATGTCTGACTGTGTACTTGTTGAGATCCCAATGGACAACTCAGGTTAGTCCAGACAATTCTGATTCACAAAAACTGGCCAGTGACATCGAAAACTATACTCATGTTTATTCATCACTGAATCTCTTTACTCCCTTGTTTCAGGATATGGATACTAAGAGGTTTGCTCTTAAGGTTGAGAGATAGGCAAATGTTCCGCAACGAAACTTTCTTAAAATTATAGTCTTCAGGTCAGTTCAATCATTGTCTTATTTTATTATTTTTAATAGGCATGAAAAACACAATCTAATTAAATAACAACTAATCACTTGAAAATCCCAAAGAAAATACTAAAAAATTGAAAAATTCATACCTCAACTTTTAAACACCTAAATGCCGGCCAAAAAAAAACAAACCCGTAAATACTAAACCATAAAACTTAAGATAAATAATACAATAAATAGATTATTTATTCGATTGTTCGGATCTTGACTGAGTGTTGAATTCTGTCGAATCTGAGACCAAAAAAAAAGGGAACAATGATCTGATTGTCCAGATTTTGACTGAGTGTCGAATTTGGGACTAAAAAAGGGAACTTATCTGATTGTTCGGATCTTGACTTTGTGTCGAATCTGAGATTAAAAAAGGGAACATATCTGATTGTCCGGATCTCTATTTAGTGTTGAATCCGAGACTAGAAAAAGTGAACTTATCTGATTGTCCAGATCTGAGACTAGAAAAAAGGACTTATCTGATTGTCTGGATTTTGACTGAGTGTCGAATTTGGGACTAAAAAAAGGAACTTATCTGATTGTCTGGATCTTGACTTTGTGGCGAATCTGAGATTAAAAAAAGGGAATTTATCTGATTGTCCGGATATTTACTTAGTGTTGAATCCGCGACAAGAAAAAGGGAACTTATCTGTTGAATCCGCGATAAGGAAAAGGGAACTTATCTGATTGTTCGGATTTTGACTGAGTGTCAAATATGGGACCGAAAAAGGGAACTTATCTGATTGTCCGAATTTCGATTTAGTATTGAATCTAAGACAAAAAAGAAACTTATCTGATTGTCCGTATCTCGACTGAGTGTCGAATCTGACACCAAAAAGGGAATTTATCTGTTTGTTCGGATCTCGATTGAGTGTCGAATCTGCGACTAGAAAAAGTGAAATTATCTGATTGTTCGGATCTCGACTGAGTGTCGAATCTGCAACTAGAAAAAGGGAAATTATCTGATTGTTCGGATCTCGACTGAGTGTCGAATCTGCGACTAGAAAAAGGGAAATTATTTGATTGTTCGGATCTCGACTGAGTGTCGAATCTGAGACTAGAAAAAGGGAACTTATCTGATTGTCCAGATTTTGACTGAGTGTCAAATCTGGGACCAAAAAAAGAAACTTATCTGATTGTCCGGATTTTAACAGAGTGTTAAATATAGGACCAAAAAAGGGGAACTTATATGATTATCCGGAGCTCGACTCAGTGTCGAATATGAGATCAAAAAAAGAGAATTTATCTCATTGTCCGGATCTGAGCTTAGAAAATGAAAACTTATCTGATTGTCTAGATCTTGACTGAGTGTCGAATCTGAGACAAAAAAAAGAACCTATCTGATTGTCCGGATCTAGACTTAGTGTCGAATCTGAGATTAAAAAAAGGAATTTATTTGATTGTCCGGAAGTTTACTTTGTGTTGACTCCGCGACTAGAAATAGGAAACTTATCTGATTGTCCGGATTTTGACAGAGCGTCAAATCAGGGACCATAAAAGGGAACTTACTTGATTGTCCGGATTTTGACAAAGTGTCGAATCTTGGACAAAAAGGGAAATTATCTAATTGTCCGCATCTCGACTGAGTGTCGAATCTGAGACCAAAATGAGAATTTATCTGATTGTCCGGATCTTAACTAAGTGTCGAGTCTGAGACTAGAAAAAAGGAACTTATCTGATTGCCGGATTTTGACTGAGTGTCAAATCTGGGACCAAAATGGGAATTTATCTGATTGTCCGGATCTCGACTGAGTATCGAATATGAGACCAAAAAAAGAGAACTTATCTCATCGTATGGATTTGAGTTTAGAAAAAGGGAACTTATCTGATTGTCCGGATCTCGACTGAGTGTCGAATTTAGGATTAAAAAAGAGAACTTATCTAATTGTTCGGATCTTGACTTAGTGTCAAATTTGAGATTAAAAAAGGGAACTTATCTGATTGTCCGGATTTTGACAGAGTGTCAAATCTTGGACCAAAAAAGGGAACTTATCTTATTGTCCGGATCTTGACTTTGTGTCGAATCTGAGATTAAAAAAGGGAACTTATCTGATTGTCCGGATCTCTACTTGGTGTTGAATCTGGGACAAAAAGGGAACTTATCATATTATCCAGATTTTGACTGAGTGTTAAATTTGGGACCAAAAAAAGGAACTTATCTGAATGTCTGGAGTTCGACTGAGTGTCGAATATGAGACGAAAAAAAGAGAACTTATCTCATTGTCCGAATCTGAGCTTAGAAAAAGAAAACTTATCTGATTGTTTGGATCTCGACTGAGTGTCGAATCTGAGACTAAAAAAGGGAACTTATCTGATTGTCCGGATCTTGACTTTGTGTCGAATCTGAGATTAAAAAAGGGAATTTATCTGATTGTCCGGATCTCTACTTAGTGTTGAATCCGAGACTAGAAAAAGACAACTTATCTGATTTTTCGGATTTTGACTGAGTCTCAAATCTGGTACCAAAAAAGGGAATTTATCTGATTGTCCGGATTTCGACTTAGTGACGAATCTGGGACGAAAAGGGAACTTATCTGATTGTATGTATTTTGACTAAGTGTCTAATCTTAGACCGAAATAGGAATTTATCTGATTGTCCGGATCTCGACTCAGTGTCGAATCAACGACTAGAGAAAGGGAAACTATCTGATTGTCCAGATTTCGACTGAGTGTCGAATCTGAGATTAGATGAAGGGAACGTATCAGATTGTCCGGATCTTGACTGAGTGTCGAATCTGAGACTAGAAAAATGAACTTATCTGATTGTCCAGATTTTGACTGAGTATTAAATCTGGGACCAAAAAAGGAAATTTATCTGATTGTCCAGTTTTTCATAGAGTGTCGAATCTGAGACTTAAAAAGGGAAACTTATCTGATTGTTTAAATTTTGACTGAGTATTAAATTTGGGACCAAAAATAGGGAACTTATCTGATTGTCCGGAGCTCGACTCAGTATCGAATATGAGACAAAAAAGTAAACTTATCTTATTGTCCGGATCTGAGCTTAGAAAAAAGGAACTTATCTGATTGTCCTGATCTCGCCTGTGTGTCGAATCTGAGACTAAAAAAAGGGAGCTTATCTGATTGTCCGGATCTCTACTGAGTGTCGAATCTGAGATTAAAAAAGGGAACTTATCTGATTATCCGGATCTCTACTTAGTGGTGACTCCGAGACTAGTAAACGTGAACTTATCTGATTGTCCAGATCTGAGCTTAGAAAAACGAACTTATCTGATTGTCCGGATTTCGACTGAGTGTCGAATTTGGGACAAAAAAGGGAACTGATCAGATTGTCTGGATCTTGACTTAGTGTCGAATCTGAGATTAAAAAAGGGAACTTATCTGATTGTATGGATCTCTACTTAATGTTGAATCCAAGACTAGAAAAAGGGAACTTATGTGATTGTCCGGATTTTGACTGAGTGTCAAATATAAGACCGAAAAAGGAAACTTATCTGATTGTCCGAATTTCGACTGAGTGTCTATATGGAGACCACAAAAGGAACTTATCTGATTGTCCGATGTTGACTGAGTGTCGAATCTCAGACTAAAAAAAGAAATCTTATCTGATTGTCCGGATCTCGACTGAGTGTGGAATCTGAGACTAGATGACGGGAACTTATCTGATTGTCCGGATCTTTATTTAGTGTCGAATCTGAGATTTAAAGAGGGAACTTATCTGATTATGCGGATTTTGATTGTGTCCAATCTTGGACAAAAAAGGGAACTTATCTGATTGTCGGATCTTAACTTTGTGTCGAATCAGAGATCAAAAAAAGGAATTTATCTGATTGTCTGGATATTTACTTACTGTTGAATCCGCGACAAGAAAAAGGGAACTTACCTGATTGTCCGGATTTTTACTGAGTGTCAAATCTGGGACAAAAAAAGGAACTTATATGATTCTCCAGATTTCGACTTAATGTCGAATCTGGGACAAAAAGGGAACTTATCTGAATGTCGGGATCTCGACTGAGTGTCGAATCTGAGACTTAAAAAAGAGAACTTATCCGATTGTCCGGAGCACGATTGAGTGTCGAATATGAGACCAAAGTAAGAGAATTTATCTCATTGTGCAGATCTGACCTTAGAAAAAAGGAACTTATCAGATTGTCTGGATCTTAACTGAGTGTCAAATCTGAGACTAAAAAAGAGAACTTATCTGATTGTTTAGATCTCGACTGAGTGTCAAATTTGGGTCCAAAAAAAGGAACTTATCTATTTGATATTTCGGATCTCGACTGAGTGTCAAATCTGCGACTAGAAAAAGAGAACTTATCTTATTCTCTAGATTTCGACTGACTGTCAAATCTATGACCAAAAAAATAAACTTATCTAATTGTCCGGATCTTGACTAAGTGACAAATCTGGGACCAAAAATAAGAACTTATTTAATAGTCTGATTGTTTGGATCTCGACTGAGTGTCGAATCTAAGACAAAAAAAAGGGAACTTATCTTATTGTCTTGATCATGATTGAGTGTCGAATCTAAGACAAGAAAAACGGAACTTATCTGATTATCAGGATCTCGACTGAGTGTCAAATCTGATATCAAAAAAAGGAACTTATCTAATTGTCCAGATCTCGACTGAGTGTCGAATCTGAGACTAAAATGCGAAACTTATCTTATTGTTCGGATCTCTACTGAGTGTAAAATCTGTGACCAAAAAATGGAACTTATCTGATTGTCTGGATCTCGATTGAGTGTCAAACCTGAGACTCAAAAAAGGAAAATTATCTGATTGTCCAGAACTCGAGTGAGTGTCGAATCTGAGATTGGAAAAAGGGAAATTATGTTATTGTCAAGATCTCGACTCAGTGTCGAATCTGAGACTAGAAAAAGGGAACTAATCTGATTGTCTGGATCTCGACTGAGTGTCAAATCTGGGACCAAAAAGGGAACTTATCCGATTGTCCGGATCTCGACTAAGTGTCGAATCTGGGACCAAAAAGGGAACTTATCTGAATTTCCCGATCTCGACTGAGTGTTGAATTTTAGATTAGAAAAAGAGAAATTATCTGATTGTCCGGAGCTCGATTGAGTGTTGAATCTAAGACTAGAAAATGAGAACTTATCTGATTGTTTGGATCTTGACTGAGTGTCGAATCTGAGACTAGAAATAGGGATCTTATCTGATTGTTTGGATCTTGACTGAGTGTCATATCTGGGACCAAAAAAGTGAATTTATCTGATTGTCCGGATCTCGAGTGAGTGTCGACTCTGGGACGAAAAAGAGATCTTATATGATTGTTCGGATCTCGACTGAGTGTCGAATCAGAGAGTAGAAAAAGGGAAATTATCTCATTGTCCGGATCTCGATTGAGTGTTGAATATGAGACTAAAAATGGGAACTTAAATGATTGTCTTGATCTTGATTGAGTGTCGAATCTGTGACTAGAAAAAGAAAACTTATCTGATTGTTCGGATCTCGACTGAGTGTGGAATCTAGGACTAAAAAAAAGAACTTATCTGATTGTCTGGATCTCGACTGAGTGTCTAATCTGGGACAAAAAAAGGTAGTAATATGATTGTTCGGATCTCGACTGAGTGTCGAATCTTAGGCTTGAAAAAGGGAACTTATTTGTTTGTCTGGATCTTGATTGAGTGTCAAATCTGGGACCAAAAAAGGGAACTTATCTGATTGTCTGGATCTTGACAGAGTGTCGAATCTGAGACTAGAGGAAGGGAACTTATCTAGTTGGCTGGATCTCGATTGAGTGTCAAATCTAGGACCAAAAAAGGGAACTTATCAGATTGTCCGGATCTCGATTGAGTGACGAATCTGAGACTAAAAAAAGCAAACTTATATGATTGTCCGGATCCCGACTGAGTGTCAAATTTGGAACCAAAAAATGGGAACTTATCTGATTGTCCGGAGCTTGACTGAGTTTCGAATATGGGACCAAAAAAAGAACTTATCTAATTGTCCGGATCTGAGACAGAGTGGTTAATCTGAGACTAAAAAATGGGAACTTATCTGATTGTCTGAATCTCGACTGAGTGTCAAATCAGGGAAAAAAAAGGGAACATATCTGATTGTTTGGATCTCGACAGAGTGTCGAATCTGAGGCTAGAAAAAGGGTACTTATCTGATTGTCTGGATCTGGACTCAGTGTCAAATCAGGGACCAAAAATAGGAACTTATCTGATTGCCTGATCCCGACTAAGTGTTGAATCTTGGACCAAAAAAGGGAACTTATCTGATTGTTCGGATCTCGACTGAGTGTCGAATCTGAGACTAGAAAAAGGGAACTTATCTGATTCTTTGGATTTCGACTGAATGTCAAATCTAGGACCAAAAAAAGGAACTTATCTAATTGTCCGGATCCCGACTAAATGTCAAATCTGGGACCAAAAAGATAAACTTATCTAATTGTCCGGATCTCGACTGAGTGTCGAATCTGGGACCAAAAAAGGAAAAGTTTCTGATTGTTTGGATCTTGACTGAGTGTCGAATCTGAGACTAATAAAAAAGGAACTTATCTGATTGTCTTGATCTTGATTGAGTGTCGAATCTAAGACTAGAAAAATGGAACTTATCTGATTGTCTGGATCTCAACTGAGTGTCAAATCTGAGAAAAAAAAAGGGAACTTATCTAATTGTTCAGATCTCGACTGAGTGTCGAATCTGAGTCTAAAAAGGGGAACTTATCTGATTGTTTGGATCTTGACTAAGTACCAAATTTGGGACCATAAAAAGGGAACTTATCTGATTGTCCGTAACTCGACTGAGTGTCGAATATGGAACCAAAAAAAGATAACTTATCTTACTGTCCGGATCTAAGACTAGAAAAGGGGAACTTATCTGATTGACCGGATCTTGACTCACTGTCGAATCTGACACAAAAAGGGAACTTATCTGATTGTCTAGATCTCGACTGAATGTCAAATCTGGGACAACAAAAAGGAGTTTATCTGATTGTTTGGATCTCTACTGAGTGTCAAATCTGAGGCTAGAAAAAGGGAACTTATCTGATTGTCCGGAACTCGAGTGAGTGTCGAATCTAAGACTAGAAAAAGGGAACTTATCTGATTGTCTGGATCTCGACTGAGTGTCAATTCTGGGACCAAAAAGAGAACTTATTTGATTGTTCGGATCTCGACTGAGTGTCGAATCTTGGACCAAAAAGGGAAGTAATCTGATTTTCCGGATCTCGACTGAGTGTTGAATTTTAGACTAGAAAAAAGGAAATTATCTGATTGTCCGGATCTCGATTGAGTGTTGAATCTGAGACTAGAAAATGGGAACTTATCTGATTGTTTGGATCTTGACTGAGTGTCGAATCTGAGACTAGAAAAAAGGAACTTATCTGATTGTTTGCATCTCGACTGAGTGTCAAATCTGGGACCAAAAAAGTGAACTTATCTGATTGTCCGGATCTCGAGTGAGTGTTGAATCTGGGACCAAAAGGAGAACTTATCTGATTGTCCGGATCTCGACTGAGTGTCGAATCTGAGAGTAGAAAAAGGGAAATTATCTGATTATCCGGATCTCGACTGAGTGTTGAATCTGAGACTAGAAAATGGGAACTTATCTGATTGTCTGGATCTCGAGTGAGTGTCGAATCTAGACTGAGTGTAAAATTTGAGACAAAAAGGGAACTTATCTGATTGTTCGGATCTCGACTGAGTGTCGAATCTGAGGCTAGAAAAAGGAAACTTATCTGATTATCCGGATCGCGACTGAGTGTCAAATCTGGGACCAAAAAAAGAACTTATCTGATTGTCTGGATCTCGAATGAGTGTCAAATTTGGGACCAAAAAAGGGGAACTTATCTGATTGTCTGGAGCTCGACTAAGTGTCGAATATGGGACCAAAAAAAGTTAACTTATCTGATTGTCCGGATCTGAGACTAGAAAAAGGGAACTTATCTGATTGTCCGGATCTTGACTGAGTGTCGAATCTGAGACTTAAAAAAGGGAACTTATCTGATTGTCCAGATCTCGACTGAGTGTCAAATCTGGGACAAAAAAAGGGAACTTATCTGATTGTTCGGATCTCGAGTGAGTGTTGAATCAGAGGCTAGAAAAAGGGAACTTATCTGATTGTCCGATCTCGATTGAGTGTCAAATCTGGGACCAAAAAATGGAACTTATCTGATGTCCAGATTTCGACTGAATGTCAAATCTGGGACCAAAAAAAGGAACTTATCTGTTTGTCCAGATTTCGACTTAGTGTCAAATCTGAGACTCGAAAAAGGGAACTTATCTGATTGTCAGGATCTCGACTGAGTGTCAAATCTGGGACCAAAAAAAGGAACTTATCTGATTGTCCGGATCTGGGACCAAATTTGACATTCAGTTGAATATCAAGACAATCAGATAAGTTCCCTTTTTTTAGTCTCATATTCTGACACTCAGTCGAGATTTGGACAATCAGATAAATTCCCTTTTTGGTCTCAGATTTGACACTCAGTCGAGATCTGGACAATCAAATAAGTTCTTTTTTCTTGTCTCAGATTCGATACTCATGCAAGATCCAGACAATCAGATAAGTTCCTTTTTTCTAGTTTCATTTTCGACACTCACTCGAGATCCGGACAATCAGATAATTTCTCTTTTTTTAATCTCAAATTTGACACTTAGTTGATGATATATCTGGGTCATAATGATATACAGAATTCAATGATTTGCATATGGATGGAGGAGAAAAATATATAAACTTCAGTTTCTGCTTATTCAAAAGGAGATGTAAGACTTCAGATTCTGCATATTGAAAGAAAATAAAGTAAACTAATTCTAAATTGAGAGAATGGGGTCCAATGTTGCCTAAGTAAGACTTGTCAGGTTGGATGGTAGGCAGGCATGATATATAAACTTCTAATTTCTGCATAGATTTGCCTTTATTAAGGTTTATATAAACTTCTAATTTCTGCATAAATATTACCCGTCGTCAGCACGAGAGATGATGACACATGTCCCCCTTTTCTTAAAAAACAAAAAAACAAAAAAAAATGAAATCGAAACATTGCATCGCCGCATGCTCCTCTTCTCTGCATTTACCCGTTTTACAAATCGAAACCCCAAAAGCCAATCATAACAGTTCGCTCCAAACTGAACTGAAATTTAGCACTTCACTTTCTCTTATATCCTTATTTAATTGCCATGGTTAATCAAATCTGTATCATCAAATTGAAGTTTCTCACACACAAGGAATTTTTCCTCAGGAAGGTCTTCTGGAATTTGTGGTTTGTTGCATTTTGCTACTTCTTTCGCTACATTATTATTATTTGACAGTCGAGAACCTTTCTGATCTGCAATGGTCTATCAATTCTATTTAAAGAGGGGCCATCATCTTACAAAGACTACTACCTGAGGTGCACTACTTTCTTCCTATGAATAGATACATGTGTCAAATGTAATAGTGATGTACTGAAGTTTTTGGTTTTCTCAGACTTTGATAAACATGCATTGAATTGTAAATCAAAATGGGGTAACTAGCTGTAGCTTGCTTATTATGTTTTTGATTGTGTAGATATTGGGGATTGTTGACGCTATCAAGCAGAAATGTAGATACTCCCTGCCATTTCTTCTTCCTGCTTCTCCCCAAAGAAATCGAAACAGCACTGCCTCATTCGGTAACGTATATCCATTTCTGCTGTATTGATTGATATATTCTCGAATTGAGTGTTTTTCCAGCTTTCTTCAGATCAAACAAAATTTTCATATTTTTGATCTAAAGTCAAGTTTGTCTCCATCAAAATGGAAAATTCTGATCATAGAAAGGATTAAAAAATAATCTGAGATTTATTTCGCAGAAGATTACAATTTCATATGTGACGGGTCTGGTTGATTCTTTGTTAGCAAAAGATGCAAGAAATTTTCTTTAAAAAATAAAACAAATAGTGATGATGCAGAAGAAGGAGCGTTTGTTACAAAATTTCATGAATTTGATCATCTTTCTCATTTGATCTGTTTCATTTATCTACAAAATTTCCAAAACAAAATAAGATATGCTTTGTTTCCACATTGTCTCAGTTCTTCATTTGTTAATTAAAATGGTTATGATCGGATTGTTTATTAAAGGATCCTTATGT
This sequence comes from Cardamine flexuosa, assembly GCA_963555745.1. Lineage (NCBI taxonomy): Eukaryota > Viridiplantae > Streptophyta > Magnoliopsida > Brassicales > Brassicaceae > Cardamine > Cardamine flexuosa. Next base: position 20,326,855 of record OY743221.1, on the reverse strand, counting down.
GTTTGTTTTCCAATTTTAAATTTTAAATCTTCATGATATATATGTATATGTATCGACACAGAAGAAACTTTGGAAGAACTCAGAAGGAGCTAAGGTTTGTAGCTCAATCCGTAAATTTTGTATTACATTCATAGATCAAGCTGTATATTGAATCAGACTGAAGAGATAAAGATAGATTTTCAGCTTCTTATAACATACTTGAAAGCTTTAGTTTTTTGTTTGCTTTTGTTTCTAGTGTTGGATACTTTCAGATGGCTAAGATCGCAGTGACACCAACAATTGTTCTTTCCGAGTTTGCCATAACTAAAATCTCTACTCTAATCTTCAGCAACAAAAACATGGGACTGCCTTAGCATATAGATCTTTTTTTCTTGCTTTTATTTGAGGCTTACGCAATAGAAGTCTCTTAATATAATAACAAACTCTTTTATTGAATGTAGATCGATGGGGAAGACGATGCCGTTTACAGTCTGCTTCTTATTGGCTCTCCATATGTAAAGAGTATGAGAAGATGACTCATCAAGCATAATACTTCTTTATTTCGAATTGTTTGAAAAAATGGTGTTAGATGATTATGTTTTACTGAAAGTGAGATTGAAATATCAAAATGTTCTCTTTTTCTTTTCCCTGTTATTCAGGTTGTAGTTCTCAAGGATGGATGGTCCAAGAGCAAGAGTGCAAATGATAATATTATATTACTCAGGATACCTTATAGATGACTATGAAACCAATTTCATGGTAAAAGTTTCTGTTTTTACCCATCTTCTCTTATTTACAGTTGCTTTCTTTGCACTCTTGCTAACTAATCTTCTCTCTTTTTTTTACCATTTTCATTTTCCTGTGTAAGATATAATGCTGCTGAGATCATTATACTCTGTTTCTTTGTTACTTCACGGTCTATAAACTTGCTGATGCATGTTTACAGAAAAGAGTTTACAGCTATGGGAGGCTATCTAACAGATTCTGGTGAGGTAAGTATTTCACATAGCTCAATACTTTTGTACAAGCTGTAAAATTCTTGTCAGTTATCTTGTGGAAAGAATAATCCAATGTGGTTTGAGCCTTATGATTAGAAATCCAGCTAAAGTCTTTCAGAGGATATAGTAAAGAGAGCTATAGATTCCACTATACGCTGGTGAGTAGAGTAGTATTTGAGATGTATTTTAAACCAATCTTATTAGCTTAACGTTTTTGAGTGTGGATTCTTGATATTTGATCCTTCATCTGCTTTAAGTTTTTTTTTTTTTTTTTTTGATTGTTGATGGTTCTGATCTGGGTTTGTCTAAGTGTTCTGTTTAGGAAACAGTTGTGAATCTAATGATCTTTGTTATTTAGATTTTACTAGACTAAAATTTTTGATCTTGATGATCTCTTTTGTGATCTTATTAGCTAAACATTGTGAACAGCATTTTCTCTTGGCGAATCTCATTTGTAATTTGAAGTATTCAATCATCACCACTTAGCATTAAAAGTAGCTCTTTAATACTCTTTCAATGTATATAATTGAAGTTTTTGGCTATTATACGATCATTGCAGTGAACAATGCACTGATGCAGCTGTTTAATGATAGGTTTTGGTGATGTTGCAGTGAGTTTTGGGCTCTGCAAAAACTGGCGCAGTGTCTAATGGATACTACAGCATTAAAGGTAGTAGCCCTTTAAGCTTGGAGACTAGGATTTGAAGAAAATTCTGTTTTTGATATTAGTCTATTTTGATGCATATTACTTGTAGAATAGTGAGGCCTCCCTATCAGACTAATGTAGTTTTGCCGATTCCATATTGAGTTTCTCGGTGAATTATGTTGAAAGAGTTATGTTTGATTCTTGCAGAGTGTTTGAGAAGTCCTTCCAATATGTAAAGCGATTCAGCCGGTACAAAAATCCATATGCTGTTAGACAAGTTTGAGAGTATCCTTTTTCTGAATTAGTTGATTCATGGTTTCAACAAATGGTTGTATGAACCTAATAATAATATGAAAATCTGGATTGTGTTACGAATCTCTGTGTGCTATACAGAGTGGTGAAAGAAAGTGATAACTTGCACATCCATGCCATGATCTTGAATTTGATAAAACCCATTAGATCTTAAAAAATAAAATGGTTAAAAATATTGTGTATTTTTAACTAAATTTTTTATTTTTTTTTGTAGGACCTGGATCCCCACTGATTTTTATTGTGGTAAGTCTTACGTACTATTCTTACTGAGAAGATCACACAAAGAGAAATTGTATTAATTTGATCTTTTTCCAATGAAAAATCAGGTTATCGAGATCTCAAAGGGGAGAAAATTCATATATGAACTTGACAAAAAAACAGGACTCATCGAGGTTATATGTAGATGATAATGGGCTAATCAATCTTAACATTTTGATTTGTGTCTCAGTTTTATCGGATTCTGTATTCTCGAGCTGTGTAATCTCACACAAATACGGTTTTATCCCACGCACATTAGGTATCGATTTCCGTGTGAAGCGTAGTGCTATAAAACTATTCTAACCATAGCCGAGACCAGACCAGATTAGTAAATTTAATGATTGCCACAATCCCGAGTTATTTTTTTCCTTGAGACTTGCAAATTGAATTTGTTAAATCAGAGATATAGATGTCAGAGGATAGTGAACATGTGCTATTTTGTTGGAAGACATTCTGGCACAGCAATAGACATTGTTTCGGTGGTCTGCTTCTTTTTCCTTTGAAAGATATCTTTTTGGTTTGTGATTTACTGAACTTCGAGCTTGGTTTTTTCATTATCAGGTATCAATACAAAGGCAACTAGAAAACACAGATCCACAGAGGTATTGGAAACTTTACTCTGCTATTAAGAGTTATCTTTCGGTCAAGTTCTTGCAAATCATAATTTTCCTAAGGTTCTTATTGGGAATCTCTTTTTTTTGTATCTGTACCTGTGTGATGCTCGACAAAGTATTTGCTCAAGTTGCAACTTTATCGTTATTTCTTCTCCCCTTCTTCTTTGCTTAGTGCTTGCAATTAAAACTAAAAAATTTGGTTTAGCTAGAATAATGATATGTTGTTTCTTTTTGGTTATACTTAAGCACGTCCAAAATATATGAACATTTCAGAAAACATAATGAACATATACAACATAATCACTTTTCAGAAAACATGATGAACATTATGATGGTAAAAGAATTACAAAATCATGTTTCAAAGTGATACACCATTCATAACCATGTAGACATTTTATAGGAAAATGTTCGATTACATCTATAGTTTTCTTGAGTTTCATAAAACAGACTAAAAGGAAAGATGTCCAGATGATTTAAATACATTAGGTTCTACACATAAACGCTTTCTTTGTTTATGTTTAGAGAGAATGTCAAAGTTTGAGATAAGATCTTGTTTTTTTTCAGTTAGGGATAAGTTTAAGGGAAATTCTCTTAAATAACACAAACTGTTCTTTTTCCCTCAGACTGAATCTATGTATTAGGAAAGCATATATATATATTTAGCGACTTGGATGTTTAATTTGTGTTGCTGAGATGTTTTTGTGTTGATGATAAATCATGAAAGAGATCCAAACAACATGTTATGCAGTTTCTTGAGAGGCATGGTATTCCATATCATTATGTATCGACAACAAAAGAGAATAAACGAGAATATACAATTTTGGAGTTGCTTGAAGATACTGATTTCTCTTCTGAAAATTTTCAGAAGACTCTGCATACTAAATGAGTTTGATATGCCAGAGAGATCAGTTGATGCCCATAGTTTTTAAACCAGACTCTGCATACTTGCTGATGGACCATATTTGATGATTTAATGAGGGTGAAGATAAACATTTTTGGAACAATGAGATTTAAGGGTTAGCTAGATATTTAAGTCGTTTCTAAACATATCTTGGTTTTTATATGCCATGATGTAGTTTTAGTAGTTTATGGTGGAATTCATTGCATGATCTCTACATAGAAGGACAACCTGAAAAAGAATGTCGTGCCAATAATTTAAACATGCAATGCAACAGTTATATGAAAAATCATTTATTTCAAAATCTATTCGAAGACCAAGAACCAAATACTATTTAATATGGCTATCTTCTGATTTTTACAATGTTTTTTCTCATCTAAAAGAAAAATTTGAACATGGAATCCAAATCCGATTAAAATGCAGCACCAGTTTATATCTTACTTGAGGAGGAGGAGGAGGAGGAGGAGGTCTTTGGAGTTCTAAAATCTCTATCTGCTTTTTCAAATTTCCATATCATGAATGGTCGTCATGGCAACAACCTTTCGGGCCATGACATGTTTTAAAATTATACCTTATGTTTGTGTAGGTTCACCCCCTTGACTTTCTGGTTAGTATGGTGACATTGAGCAAAAATATAGAGAAGGCATTTCATAAGCAATTGCGATCCATTATGTTGAGGAAGAGATATCACCAAAAACATGTTCTTATTGACCAAGACCAATTAGCAAGTTCTCAGGTAAACAAACCATGTATGGATCATTAGAGAAGTCAAATCATGTAATCACCAAAATAAATAGTTCCAGTGGGAGGAAAAAGTGGATTACATGGACACAAGAAGAGCATTGGTTCGGTTCTTCTTTTCTTTTGAAAAAAATGTTACCTTCTTTTTGGTGAAATCATTTCTTTTTTTTAGATTTTTTATTTTGAGTTAGAAAACCAAGCTGGAGAAAAAAATGAGCATTTTTTTGCGATTTTAACAAATTTAAAATCAAATAACAACTACCAAATCTTGTTTATCCCGCTAAGCCTGATTCACCGATCAAAAGACGTATATCATTCATGGCAAAATATATGTCTATACTAATGGTCTAACTTAAAAAGATTTTTATATACCAAACTGAGAGAATAACCCAAAAATCTAATGGTGTTGTTTTATCGTAGATTTTTGTTAGTTACTTTGTTTATCGGAAAATCAACATTTGATTTTAGATATAACTATATTTACTGTGATAAGAGTTTACATGTTAACTATGTAATGAAGTTGAAAACAAACAAAAATAACGATATAAAATAACTAAAAGCAAAATTTGAAACTTTTACTAACAAAATATTTATGAAAAAAACTAATAACATATACACCCGCGCATAGAGCGGGTCCCGCCTTAGTTTTCTATAATGAAGTCGTCTAGAATTGGCTCCAATGTATGAAAAGGGGCCAGCAAAGAATGACATAATTGCAGAATAACATGACAAGTTCTATATATGTATCAAAGAGTCTGGTTTGGTTTCTTTATAAACAGACATGTCTTCACAGCTCATGTCTCCAGCTCTTAACCTCTTTTTCTTCTTTTGCTATTTTGTTTCCATGTATTTTACTATTTTTTTTTTTTTATATGTTTGGGTATCATGTGATCCGATGTATCCATTTTCCAGTGATGTTCGGTTCTGATTTTATGCATACGCTATTACGCTCATACTCCAAATGTGATGGTTGTAAACTCAGCGATATTTTATCTTTAATGGTTTGTTGTTTTAAGATTGGATTGGTAACATTGTGTAATTGATATACCAGTGGAACACAATATGTATAGATATGGACAATTATAGATAATTTTACCCCCCCCCCCCACCAAAATTTTTTTTGGTTTCAATGTGAAATTCTTTTTAATTTTTCACAAAACTTTAGAATTCTAGCTGATCAAAAGCGTGATTTTTGTATACTTGTGTAATTTGAAAAAACAAATACATATTAACAAATTTATCATCTTACTTTGGATTAACTACATGTCCCAGTTTAAACACACAGACATATATATATATATATATATATATATATATATATATATACTCTGTAGTAAATTAAAATCAATGCTATTCATTTTATTTGAAAGCTTAATTAACATAACAACTTTATTTTTGTGAATCTTGTGTTTATAGTTTAAGTATTAGTCTTTTATTTATGTGTTTCTTAATATATGCAACTTTTCCGTAATAAATTTCTCATGGATATACAGCTAAGGTTGCTAGTTAGTGTTGGTAATATGTATTATGGATAGGCATCGAAGATCCATTTGTAAGGAAATAATAAAAAGAATTATGACATGAAACTAAATGGTGGGTTTCTAAAATCATTTAAGAAAACTACATCAAAATTTAAATGGTGAGGATACAAAGTGCCGAGTTAGAAGAGAGCAAGTCATTAATGTTTCAAGTGGGCAAACACATGTTGTGTTTTGTAATGAAAACCTCTTTTTTCTTTTTTTCTTTTTTTCTTTTTTCTTTCCGTAAACGAAGATGTAAGTAAAGATTTATCATTTTTTCGTTTTTACGGAAATCTGTGAAAAGTATACCAGTTATGTATATGTTTAGTTGGTAATGGGAAAATAAGAAAAATCTCTAAATGATTTATATGTTGTATCCTCAGTATATTGCTATTCATTTTAATCAGCTTTTCGATTTGTATATTTGTTCCTAGTAGGCAATAAACCAAATTAACTAATTGTGCAACACATGTGATCAATACAAAGTATATAAATAATACTATAGCAAATGGCAATTGAAAAGAAAAAAAACAACGATAAATGAAACTGAACAAAAATTAAAATAAATAATAAACGAAGGTTTTCCATCCTCATTGGATAATGGATCCCTTCTAATAGTAGTTTTGTTCGTTTGTGTGTCGCTAGCGACTAAAATTTTTTACTCAATTATTATTTTGATTTGATATCCAGCGATTGATTACAGTTGAGAGACGAAGAGAAAAGGAGTCACCGCAACGACTGAACAGAGCTACCAACGACAGACAATCTAAGAACAAATAATCTCTCAAAAAAAAATGCAGCGACAAAAATAAGCAAATATAATATATTATTTGTCTCCGGAAGCAGTATCTAGCTACATATAAACAAACAGGGCCAGTATTTATTTCTGCAGGAACGAGTAGTCGTTGTTTGGTGGGAGCTTACAAAATACTAACTGTACCTTAAAGAAGGTTTTCATGTTAAAAGGAAAAAAACTGTAATGTGCTATATTAATTTTCAAACCCCGAAAAGAGAAGTTCATATTGTGATCACTATGGGCATTTCATATCAACAAGAAGTAGAAATCCAAACTATTTATTAAAATTGGATAGAGATAATTAACGACCTTATGGTTATGGGTGTTATATTTTTTTGCGTTTAGGTGAACACACAACGTTTTAATTTCCTAGCAGATATATTTCGTAAACTCAATACACATAGTATTGCAGTCCGATTTTTTTTAATTTGCGTATTTGAACTATGTATATAATATTTTAAGCATACAAGCACTACGTACACAGTTGAAGGTTATTATAAAAAAGGAGTGCATTAGTTAAATATGTAGTACTAAACTTTACAGAAATCGAATGCAATCTCGTGAGTGGTCCATTAGTTGCCACTAATTTCGATCTATTCATATTGTACACAGCTACGTGCGTATGGATTGACCACATGGCCATTCTGTTGTGTAATTAACTAATTTAAGTATAAAGTCGTTATATATTACAACACCCTTCCAATGAGATCTCATATAATGGCAACTTGTTGTGAAGCCCCAAAGATTCCCTTATCCAAATTTCACCCACATTGTAGTATACGAAAATATATTCTAATTACTATTTTTAGAGTAATGCGTTTATTCCTCGACTGAGATCTACATGATTATAATATAATTCTACTTCATTTTCAGAAAATGTAGCACGATTCCATAGACAACGTCTTAGCAAGGAAGTCATATCGAATTGTTACCTTCAAAAGCAAGTAATATAGAAGTTCACAAAAAAAAAAAAGTTATCTACCCAAGTTTTTCTGTTTTACCATACCAACTCTATAAATTTTGGATACTTCTCTATTTTTAGACGTAAATTTTTTATTTTACAATTTCATCAAATTATAAGCAAAATAAAGTTCTGAGTTCTCACATAAAAAGGAAAAAACGTAACTTGCATTTAGTTAACTTTTACCACAATTTTATTCTGTTTTTTGCTCAACTTTTTAACATGCAAAAATTACCCTTTTCCTGATACTCTGCAATTTTCTTTTACCGATACTTTGCTCTGTTCATATTATCATATACATTGCTTTATGCAAAGTAAATATATACGCTAATACTCGCACGTTTGAAAAATGTATAGATTCTACTTAACAAGAAGAAAGCATGCAACATCTCCTATATTTCTTTAGAAGTTATTTTTGTAATCAAACTTTTCTGAAAAAAAAAAAACCCCACAAAGGAATAGAAAGATGACTATAACTCTCTAAGAAAAACACTACAAGAAAGAACGGCATTGGCACAGGCATAATGCTATCAAAAATGTATAATAGCGTTTCAGAGAACGCTATTACTGCCGCTGCTATGGTAGGATCGCCACATACAATAGCATTTTTCGTAGTGCTATTAAAAAGTTGTCTCTAATAGCATTAATAAAATGCCATAATCAAATTTCTTAGAGCTCATGCTAAATGCTGTATTATATGCTGTATTATATTGTGTTGTAGCATTTTGTTTCTACTATATTAAACATAGTTATAGCTTTTGGTTTATGATATGATATGATATTTTATTTCGTTTTATTTGTATTCTATTTTGCAGAAACTAATTTATTGCATATATAAAACTTTTATATTTTATAAATCATTCAAAACATATATAACACTAATATTATATTAAACAAAACAAGTCTTACAAAACATCATACAAATTTATATACTCTAGTCTAGTCTAGTCTTCTTCTTCTTCTTTGCTTCAACGAGCTCAAATTTTAGCTCCTTTGAATTCCTGAAAGACTAATCATGAAACACTAATCAAATTCAGACACAAAATCAAACCCTTTAGGTCTCAGTTGGAAACTAACACCACTCAGGGAGCTTATTTCAATTTCTAACTTTTACGAATTCATAAAGATAATAAAAGAACTTACTACTAATTAGCAAATTATAAATTGTTACAGGATGAAAAGTTAGTAAAATGCAAATGTAAAACAATCTTAACCAATATAAGCAATACATGTTTAAAAGCTCAGGAAACACTCTAACACATAACATCAACACTAAAGTATCAAATCTATGAAAACTCATATCAAATATGATTCTACAAAGAAAACATTAAAGAGAATATTAATCCAGCATACATACCGGCAAATTTACAAGTGCGAGATCAGGTTTCTTCCCTAAAGCTCGTAATCCAGCGTACATACCAGCAACTTTAGCAGCTCTAACTCCACCAGCTACCTAAACAAGAACAAGCTTCAAAGTCAAAATTTGAAAGGAACTAAAAATATTCCTAATTTTTTATGCAAGGCAAAACCTGTTTCCATGATCCTTTTGGCAGAGAAATCAGAGCCGCTGGTATATTACCAAGTTTGGAATGGGACACTGAACTATCTTTGCCTCTTTTAAGAGAATGTTCCATGATTGAAGCATGTTTCTGTACTTGAAGTTGCTTTTTTTAGCTCAGCTTGTTACATTTTCTTGACTCACTCTCTTCTTTCTCTTTAGTATTCTCATCACCAATGGCCTTCTGTACCAGCTTCTACTCTTTTTCCTAATTGAAACACACACAAATACTCAGTCATAAGTCCTCTCACATCTTATAAACAATCAACACCAGTATCTTCACCAGAAAGAAACAGTTGTAATTCTTTCATAAATCTTTTTTTTAACAATCCACTATGTATCTTCAAGTCTATTGTCTATAACATCAATGAAATATCACCAAATTTACCAAGATTAAATGGTTAAAAACTCACACAAAAGGAATAACAAAAGTGAAAGTGATTAGTTTGTAAGAATTACCTCTCAGCACCAAATACAAGAGGCAATATCATCTTCCAAAACATCAGCAAGATCGTTAATCAAACCATAACTCACTCTTTGACCTACATATACAACAACACTCTTCACATCAACCATTACATCTTCATTCTTCTGTTAAAAGTTTAAGAAAATCTCATCTACAAACTTTGGTAACAGCAAACTCATTAATCGAACAGGTGGTGGGCGACTGAAACACAACATTGTAAAGAGAAAACAAATGAGTAAATTAATGCTTCAAATCGAGAGCCACTAAAGAGAGATAATAGATTACCTTGGAGAAGCCAAAAAATACAGGAATAAGGTTTACTTACAAAGTTTAAAACTTGAAAACAAGCAGATCCGTTTTATGCCCTTATTAGTTAAAACTTGCGACAGAGATCAAAAATTCAACTACTCAAACTTCATAGTAAACCCTAAATTATCCAGAATTGATAGGGTACTAAATATATGGAGGATTTAGAGAGTAGAGAGATAGGTTGAAGAAAAAATGATATGAAGAAAGAACATTCAAGAGGGAGAGAGGAGAACGAATAGACTTAAGAAAAAAAAATTTGGAAACAAAGTCAATAAAATACTATTTTTGTTAAGTGTAAATCAGGCCTGGCCATTCGGATTTTTGGATCGGATCAGATCGGATTTTTTGGATAGAAAAAATATGAATTCGTTCGGATTATTACATGATTTCGGTTTGGATCGGATCTAATCGGATTCAGATTTTATTTTATTTTTTTATAAAACCCGATTTAAAACCGAACATAGTATCAGTTATTTCAGATTTGTATCCAAAATCCAAAAAATTTAAAACACCTGAACAAATTCAAAAAATCCAAAAGAAATTCGGCCAAAACCCAAAATAAATCCAAAAAATCCAAAAAAAATCGGCTAAAACCCGAACAAATCGAAAAAACCAAAAAATTTGAACATATCAAGAAAAATATTAATAAAAAAGAGAAAGATTAATCAAAAAGAAAAGGGAAAACTGAGATATTGAAAAAGAAATATGAGTGTATATAACTGCATATATAAACTATATATATTTTATAGTTAATATCGGTTATTTCAGATTTATTTCGGATATCCGATCGGATCCGGATTCGGTTCGGTTCGGTTCGAATTCGAATTATTCGGATAAAAAAATATAGAATCCATTCGGATTTTAAATCCATTCAATTTAGTTTCGGATTCAGATTTTTCGGATCGATTTTTGAATTTTAAATTTTTTACCTAAGCCTAAATGTAATGGTGCCTGAATGAAAAAAATGACTCTTAAAGTGTTTTTTAACTTCCCGCTAAGTCATTTAATAGCATAAATTACGACTTAGCATTTTTAAAATGCTATAAAAAAAGTGTTTCATTTTACCACTTAACAAAATCGTACTATTTTAAGTGCTATCAATACCCATATTTTTTGTAATGTAATAAAGGTATGAAACGATACTAACTAACTACACAAAATATATATATATATATATATATTAGGGATATATTGCGGCGAAGAATTATTCCGCCATAATTCATGTACGAAAATCTGTTGATAATTTTTTTTCAAATCATATACAGTGGATGTATATGTTTATATATATATATATATATATATATATAATCTAAAGTGTTGTGCAATAATAAGAAAATCTAAAATTTAAGATGAACTGCGACAATTGATATATTAAAATCCCCACTAACCAAAGTAGCAAACAATGGCCATTAAAAACGGTTATTATAACGTACGTACCCATATTGTCATTGCATAAATTTTGGTAACGTTTGAACTCGACACAACGAATCGACTCGAAGAGATAAGAATTGGGCACTGCAAGTACTACAAGAGGGTTTGCGATTCACGCGAGTTTCTCGTGACCGGCGTACAGACACACACACGCACGTAAAGAAACCGATTTACGCAACACAGAGAAACCACATTGTACAAAAGATGTTAATAAAAACGACGCCGTGTTTAGAAGAAGAACCGTTGATGGAGGATTTTCTTCTTTGCTTTCTTCTCTTTGATAGGATCCAAGCTTGGTTTCCACTCTCTTCCCGACAATTGGCGGCTCAAAAACTCCGGCCTCTCTTCCTCCTCCAATCTTCCAACCGAAGTAGCAGCAACCACCGCATCAGTGGCCGGATTATTATTATTAATCTTATAACTTCTAGTGGTAAACCAAGGAAGAATCCCTTCATAGTAGCTAAACGATGACCTTACCATTGCCGTCGCGCTAAATATCATTTTCCTCATCTCCTCTGATGATAATGATGATGATTTGGTGCTTCTTTTGGCGGGAAGCACCAAATAGATTTTACCAGGCTCGAGCGTTTTGTCCGCGGGCAAAGGAGCCAGCTTCTTCTTCACCGTTTTTGCAACTGCGTCCTTGTTGAATGATATCGATGACGGATCAAATTCTACGACCACGTGTTGCGGATTATCAAGCATAATCTCAGCCACCGTCGTCTCTTCCTCTAAGTTTTGTACTCTTCCGTCGGATAATACAACTTTTCCGGTAGCCATCGCCGCTTTCCCCGAACCAGCCACGTTACCCATTCTATAAGTATATGTCTTATTCTTCTATGTGCGTCTAAATTATTATTATATACACAACAACACATGAAATGGGTTTGGTTTGTGTTGAGTTCGTTAAACGGTTCCATGATCTTTTACTCTATTGGTTAATTTATTCATATACATGCAAAACAAATCTTACATTATTTATATATATTGACTACGCGTGAAAACAATCATCTGTTCAACTCTCTCTATTGGGTTAGCTAACTAACTACACAAAGTTATTTCAACAAAAATATATAGTAACGTTTTCTTACAAGATAACTTTTATAATAGACAAAAAATACTAAAATGAAAACTAACGTGGGAGTGAAGCTACTAATTAATTTACTAGTACTAGTGTTTAATAATTTACTTGATGTATTGAGAAAGCCATTTGAAGCCTTCACCATAATTAACCCATTTTCCTGTGGACGATACTACACATGGAAACTATACACTAAGCCCAAATAGAGAGGATCCAATAACCCCAGTTAGAGATCCAAATGGCTAGACCTATATTCTATTGTCGATATTTTGGTGTTGCTAACATAATTATTACTGACGTATTTGATCCAAAAAAAAAACTCAATTGACATCTCTTCATACTTTTGGCGTAGCAAATTTAAATATCTGTTTAAATTGAACAAGAACATTTTATGTGCATAATGACGTTTTGCAAGAATCTACCAGAAAATGATTAGTCGGCGAATTTTGAAATATTTATGTTTTAGATGTTTCCTTTTAGTAATTGAAAATACCCCAACAAAAATCCAACGTAGAAAGATAAGATCGCCAAAATATAAAATAAGATAAGCACAAATGTCAGCGTCCAAATGTACACCGAATAAAAGAAAGAAGCTAATAATTATGTAAAAATATACTAATAATTAGTACAAACTAATAACTAGTATTGTAATAAATGAGATAATCGTCTATTGTCGTGATTTGTTGATATTGTATATAACTGTTTGTCTTCGGCTCACGTAGAAAACATCAGAGGATGGATCATTTACGAAGCATAATCCAAATTAGAAATTTGACCTTAATTTTTTTTAAACATGTGTTTGGTTAAATTAATGATAATAGAAGAACGTCCTATCTAACGGTATGTTCATTTGGGTTTATGGGTCTCACTCTCACTTTATTTTCCCTTTTCAAGAATTACAAAAAAAAAAATCAGGAACACTATTAGTATTTGTCACTAATTAATTATATCAAGAATTAATATTTTAAGTATTAATTTATTAGTAACAGGTTAATAAATATTTTGGTACGCTTATTGAAAGTGGGACCCAGGAGTTTAAATTTCTGGTTCTGGTGTACTCAGCTGCTGACCAGGCGACCGTTGATAAAGCCATCATAGAATTCGTGAGCATTAAGGAATAAGGCTTCATATTCAAAATTCGTTCGGATTTCATTTTTTATTGTTTGTTTTATTGTATTGTGTGATATAAGTTACATCTATAGTCAGATAAATTTTTCTCATAAATAGAAATAGTCACTAGTCACTGGCTGCCTTGATATATCAAGTTTACCTAAACAAACTTAGTTTATCTCAATCGGGTTTATTTTTCAGTTTTAAGCCTTGTTTGCCAGAATATTATCAACATTTCTTTTGTTTGTTTGTCCTGCTGTTGAGTTTTGGTTGTTGCCTATAACCTATTTATGAGATTGCTTCTTATTTCTTAACTTTTTTTCTTCTTGTTATTGATATAATTAATTAGTGAGGATACTACTAGTTGACAAAATTAATAATTTCCACGGCCAGAATGTATAAAATCGACAATTCCAAGACGAGATTGAAATTTGATGGCATTTATTGTGGTGGATGTATTTAGTTTGTTGCCGAATCAGTCAATCCTATGGTTTGACATAAATTAATCCAAATATATAAATGCAATACTAAAAAAAAGAAGGGCAAGAAATGACAAGAAAAAGTTTTAATGAAGTGAAAGCTAACCTAATGTATTATTATATACTATAAGGGTAATTGAGTTTTAGATCAAAGACAACAGTGATTCCAAGCTTTGTTACACCAAATTCAAAAATGGTAAATATGTAACAAGTTCTGGGGACATGTATTACGATATTTGTTACTTAAATCAAACAGTTAATTTTGATTATATATATATATATAAGTTATTTCCATTTAATGTATTCTTTTAGAAAGAAACAATGAGAAAAGTCGAGGTTTATGTTGACTTGTGTGATCCCGTGGTTGACAATTAGACGGCCTTTATTACCTGAAGTATCTTAATCTGAAATAATCAGCATTCCTCCAGCTCTTACATAACCGCGTTTTGTTTGATTATGAACTTTTTTATTGGCCGTTGCTAAGTTTCTCAAACAGTCGTATTATATTTTTGTTGATGTCAATCACGTTACAATATGACCTTTTGTTCTGGAAAAAAATACTATAGTTACAAGCTTACAATTTCTGCCTATAATAAACTCTTGAAACACTAAAATGATGAAATAAAAAAAGGTTCTTGAAATACGTCAAAGCTGCCATATGCATTATTAATACAGTATGTACTCATATTTCAAAAAGTATTCGATCAAACGTACCGTCAAGAGACTAATAAAATGAGTTTAAAATTAGTTTTAAGGAATGTCACACAATTGAGAACAAAAAAACACTATCCATATATGAACAAGACTTATAAAATTATCAATCCAATAACTTTGTTTACCACAAGTATTGTAGTTAGTTTACTGCAACTAGTTGGTTTAAACTCTTTTTATTTAGTTTGTCAAGAAAAAGAAAAAAAACTCTTTTTATGTATTTAAGATTAGTGTATTACTTATTAATCCATCTGTCATAATTTATTTGCATACTGAATCCTCGTAATTTTTTTGTTTGAGATACTTTAGTTTTGTAAACCAAGTAGATTGTAATTTGTAGTGTGCTAGTATTAACTTAAGTAGTAATGACTTTTTTTTTAATCCACCTATATTTGGTTAACTCATTTTTGTATTATGACTTTATTTATTCTTTAATAAAAATATATCTGATCGGATAAAAAAGTGTTGTGTACTAGTGTTAACTTAAGTTATTATATATTGATGTAACGAATTAAACAAAATTAGAAACTCTCTTTTTTGTTTCCCTTACAAAATTTATGTAATTAGAAAAATAAAACACATCTTATTATACTATTAAAATTGAAGTATAAATTTGGGATATTCATGTTTCCAAACACCCTAAAACCTATTCTTACATCCAAACATCAACTAATTATTAATGTATCCAATAATTTTAATATTTAGTTTATATATTTTTCTTCTTTCTAAAATTTTTTATTTTTTACAATCATTTCCTTATCTAATATTACTATTTAATAGTATGAGTTCTTATTTTCCTATAATCTTTGTTTGATTTTATTTTCATATTATTTTAAATTATTATATAATCAATATAATTTATAAAATTTTAGATTTTTCTGCATATATTGTGATTCAAATTTTTGTAAATGAACATATATTACTCAATCAATAAAAATAGGTGTGTATATTTAACGTTTCACATCGATAGAGATACCAAATAAATTGTTACCCGCAAGATATATATAAGTAAATATGACATAGGACTTTGTTGACCGCATAAATATCAGATTTTGTCCGCGAATTGGTGGATCGGTTTGCAAACTACCAAATTTTAACAAAAATAAGTAAATGATATATATAAATTAAGAATTGTATATAGTTTATGAAAATAATATATGATATATTTAAAAATATAAGAGTTTTATGATTAAAACATTGATGAAAAATGGAGTATTAAAATATTTTTATTTAAAAAATTATTTATTTTATAAAATATTTAAATTAAGTAAATAGTCAAATCTTCGGGACAACTCGCTATAATGTGAATATAATGTGACATATTTAGACATAAGAGCTACATACAAAATTTAAAATGAAAATATAGGTTAACTAACCAACAAGACTAACATTTTATAATCTAATGAAGTTAAAATTATATATAAGGAAAAGAAAAACAAATATATAAACTAAATGATCAAAATTTTTAAAAATATATAAATTATATGGAAAACTGATCAGAAAATATTAAATAATAAAGTATAGATATATGTTATAGTGATTAAGAAAATATTAACATGCGGTGTACCGCCTGTTCAATTATGGTGTTAATTAATATGCTAGCTAGGGAAAATAATTTTATTGGAATTTGAACAAAAGAGACATAAGTAAGGGTAAAAATGGAAATTCACATACATTTTGATTGAGAAAGCTGTGTATAAAAGTTGCAGACTCTCTTTGTCATAAGCTCTTCTTCATAAGATAACAAAAACAGAGCAAAGCTTTTCAAAAAAAAAAAAAACAGCGCCAAGAAGAAATTACCAGAAAATTCAAAACCATCGAAGAATAAATATAGAGAGATATGGGAGATGTGGTTTTGTTCATCGAAGAAACGAATTCGAAACTGAGAATCTCGCGTTGCAGAATCTGTCACGAAGAAGAAGATGAAAGTTTCTTCGAAGTTCCTTGTGCTTGTTCTGGCACTGTTAAGGTAAAATACCAACAAAAAAAAATTCATTATATGAAAGTTTAATTCTCTTCGTTTTCGAAATTTGTAAAACTAATGGATTTTTTTTTATTTAAAATCAGTTCGCACACAGAGATTGTATACAACGTTGGTGCGACGAAAAAGGAAACACGACTTGTGAAATCTGTCTTCAGGTTTTTTTTTTTTTTTTTGATTAACCAGAATTATGAATTCATACGCTCATTTTTATTTTATTTTTGGTTTTGAAATGATTTGACAAACTTTTTTATGTTTCTGTGATGTGCGCTTCGCTGTTTTCATATAATTTTAGTATTTTCTTTGGTCTCCAACTTCTTATTTTCTCGAATTGCTTATTGCGTCACTGTTTCTTCCGTGTTGGTTTTTTGTCGTCAAATAATTTTCATACAGATAATGAAATAAAATAAACCTTGATTGTCGCAATCACTTGTGAACTTTTAAAAATCTTTTTCTTTCTAAATTCAGTGAATTAAAAAAAAAACATAAAAAGTTGGAAACCAAAAATGATTTATTTTTTCTTTGGGACCCAATAAAATTAGCAAAACTGAGTTATTATAACGACAAAGCAGATAATGGAAATTATGAATCTAATAATCATGCAGGTGTATAGAAACGGATATACAGCAGTTTCAAAACAGTCTAAAATGATAGAAGAAGTCACAATCAGGTAAAAATATTTGTTAAGAAAGAAAAATAGATTGAATTATGCAAATAAGTTTATTAATCGTATTCTACGAATAATAATGTTTTTATATATAAATGGAACAGAGAAATTGGCCGAAGAAGAAATAGAAGATTAGTGTCTATAGCAGAATCCGAATTTTCTCCGTGTAATTCTGTTGCTGATAGAGGAGCTTTGTTTTGCAGATCATTAACTTTCATTGTAAGTTGTCTCTCTTGATCGTTTTGTTTTTATAAAAAGTTTAGTTAATTACCAGAATTTGGGTAGAAAGTGATTGTAATATATGATATAAAAATAACTTAGTTAAAACAAATGATTAGAGATGGGGAAAAGTCCATAGTTTAGGGGAACTCTGAAATAGATATGGCAACCACTACTTACTGTTCATAGCTTTTTGGCCAAATCGTTTCGTAGTTATGTGGCAAAGCCTATAAATGTGTTTTTGTTTGTTTGTTTGTATGTGTGTGTGTGGATATTATAATGTTTATTTTCCCACCATGAAAAAGAACTCTTCAACATATTTTAAAAAGAAAATGTACATGTTACCGTTATAAATCTTTTGTCACTATTTTATAATCTTAGTCTTTTACCCTTGGTCTCAAGTATTATGCTATTTCTCCTCCATAGTTAAAATTTGATCAATTTTTTTGAGTTTATGGCAAAAATTGGGGGTTAATAAGTTTATATTTAATGGTTGAGATGTTGTTGCAAAAGAAGCACATAGGTTGGGTAAGTTGGTTGGCCGTATTTACAATATACAAACTTGTTTCACCTATAAGACCACAACTCCTACCAAAATATTTTCTTACCCTTTACCAAATCCGGATTGGTTCATATCACATACTCTTTTCAGTTGTGTAGTTTTGAGATTTTTCACACAAATTATAAAAAAATTCTACAAAAATGGACTCTTAAGCTACTATAAGTTTTATATTAATTACGTAAAGACAAATTCCTTGTTTTATATCCAATTTACATTAAAATCCAAGAACAAACATTTTAAAGCAGATAATAGCTCAAAGTAGTAATGTTTTATTTTTTCTGTTTTTTGGGTAACTTTTGAGTTTTTTTGTTTTGTTTTTGGAGTCAAATCATAGACTAGTAGTTCCGTGAAAAAACTCCTTGAATTGCCAAATTATTATGGTTTGGATCCTTGTTAGAGGAAATAGGTGACGACGTAGAGCTTTTCTGAATAGTTGAGATTGTCCGAATTAATGCATACACTATTTTGCAGCTTTCGGTGTTTTTGCTGATGAAACATACATTTGATGTGGTTTATGGAACCGAAGAGTATCCATTCTCAATATTTATGGTAAATGCTCTTCCTTTTAACTTTTGTTTTGGTAAATGACCAATGACCAATCATTAGAATACTAAAAACCTTAAATATTTTTTTGTTTTGTTTCAGTAGTATTTTAATAAATATGAAATAAGAATTGAATGGATGAATATGAACGCAGGTACTAACATTAAAGGCCATAGGAATTTTATTGCCAATGTTTATCATAATTCGGACAATCTCAAATATTCAGAAAGCTCTACGTCGTCACCAATATTCTGTAAGTTTATTAATTTCCAAAATTTTATATGCATAGAAAAATAAATATCAAATATGTATGTTTGACCATATACATCTCCAAATAAAAATGCATGTGAGGAGTGAATATTAACATTCACGCATGCGAGTACGAATTAATAGTTTGTAGGTACCACGTTTTGAAAAGATTTATGATCATGGGAAAAATCTTAGAAACGAATTTTGACTTTGATGATCATCACGAAGTCCAAAACGCTTATATCATTTAATGCCAGCGAAAATGTGAAATTTCAACTTTCTCTCTATATTTGTTGACTTTTTGGTGATGTTTGACTTTTGAAAATAGGAATCTGAAGAAGATATGTTGAGCTCTTCTGACGACGATGAATTGGAAGAAGAAGAGCAACAGCAACATTTGGCTTAAACCCGCAATTTAACTCATTTCTTTTCTTTTTTTTCTTCTTCTTTCTAATTCATTATTTTTACGGAAAAAGCATATATTCGTTGCTTATAGTAAATTTACAAAGTAATATAAAAACACGTAAATTTACATAAGAAAATCTACTTTCTAATTAGCGTTTTTTTTATATCATTTTCCATATTATCAAATTATCAACCTGTTTTTGTAAATTCTAGTAATAAACAATATATTAAAAAAAAAACAGAATCTGCCGATCCTACTCAACAATATATTCAAAAAAACTGACCGATATTAATAATATACAAGAGGCTAAAAGTCTACTCGGAGTTTTAACTTTCCGGTAGACACTGGTTTCAAATCTTAACATGAGAAAGCTCATCGATAAAGCTCAGATTAAAGCCTTTAAGGGTTAAAATAAAAAAGAACGGCAAGGCGTAGAGTAGCAGTGAAATCAGTTGGTTAATCGGAGAAATGTGTTGGCCATGTGGTGTAGCTCAGACAATGAGTCCTTTGAAGTTGAGTAGTTTTTGATGATCTGCTTTATCATTGCTACCATCTTACCATCTGGTTTTCTTTGTTTTTTACCGTATAAGGTCTCGAATTCTTGTGATTTAATCATGGCTCTCTCAAGTACGTAATCTGGAAGACCTATAGACATTGAACCAAGAATATAACGATGAAGTTGAATGCTTCTGCTTAAGTGAAAAGAAAAAGGAAAACAAAGCTTGGAAGTGATATTTTTACCGGCTAACCGAGCAACGTTAACTCCATAGCTTTTAGGACATGCACCAGGCGTCAATCTATAGAGAAATGTAACTTCTTCTACTCCACCAATTCCTTCTCCTACTTGACATCCCATATGGCAAAGTGAGACCTATCCAAAAAATATTCAAGAGCAATCGGTTTTTGAGAAGTTTCAGAATAGTCTCAAGTCTTTTCAAACGCAGAATCTGAAGCAGACACTTTTCACTATACCTTTGGATTGGTTTGATAATCCATAGAGAGACGATGATAGTGTGTTGAGAACAATCCTCGACACTGCACCTTTTCTATGAAGTGCTCAAGTACAGATTCCCTGTAAATATAGTTAGGATATTTTAAATAAACTGAACAATAACATTAAGACCCGACAACAAAATACACAAATAATGATTCAACATACGCAATGGCTTGTCCATCTGATGTTGCTGTTCCTCGTCCAAGCTCATCTAGCACCACCAGAGAATTTTGGGTAGCTGATGTCTGCATATATAATGATATTATAAACTTTTATTAATGTTTTTGTTGGTATTTCGTTTAGTCTAACCAAGCATGTGACCAACACTCAAAAGAGTAACAACTGTGGTAAGTTTCACATTAATCTACGAAAGCTTGATGTAATCAATTTGCAAAGAGCATGAACATACTTACCAACATTACAGCAGTTTCTGAAAGTTCTGTTAAAAACGTACTTTGTCCTGCCATAATATGATCTTTTGCACCCATCCGGACAAAAATCCTGTCAACAGGCGAAAGCTCAAAGGTTTCTGCTGGGACATCAGCTCCAATCTGTGAAAAGATCATCATTTCATTTCGTGAGTCTCTTTCATTGACATCAAATGGGTCACGGTCCATTGCCTTCAAAGTTTTTAAAATGATAGTGTTACCTGAGCCAAGATTACAGCCAAGCAAACTTGGCGAAGGAGGGTTGATTTTCCACCCATATTAGGGCCTGTGAGGAGGATGAAACTGGCTTCCTCAGCACCACCTATCTTTACATTATTTGGTACAAATGAGCCTCTGCCTAACGAATCACCCCTTAGAACTGGATGCCCTAGACCAGTGGCGGACAAGTGTGGAACATCATCAGATGTTGAACCTAATATTACAGGGCGGCATCTTACTCCTTCGTAAGAATCACTTGCAAAAGCGAGGCTGATCAACACGTCCAGCTCTGCAATAGAATTCAATTCATGTCACGTATTCAGAAACATGTAAGTGCACACTATGTTTGCAACCTTATTCTATTAAACAATTTTCTACCCAAACAATCTCTTGCTTATAAGATGTATTTGAACTATACCTCTGCCTAAGATTCATGTTCTTCTGCATGTCTACTTCTAACTTAGTTTAGAAAGTGTGAAATCAAACTCGATTCTAACTAGGTTGACAAATGCTCAGAATGAAAAGGGTCCAAAATCCAAACAATGACCCATAAAGCTAACACCTGGGTGGCAATTAACAGGAATTGACTAAGAAAAATACATTTTCTGGAGGAAGATGCTGACAATTTCTTGACAATAAATTATAAAACATGAACTTGCCCATACCAGCTGTTGCAGAAACCAGTTGTCTCCATTTTTCTTGATGCTCGCAAAAACGTCCAATCAATCTCTGTGAAATGCTCTTTAGAGCCAATTCTTTTTCAGATTTTGCTTGTGATAGCTCTTTTAATAGTTTCTTGATGGTTGGAGTCCAATATCGAAAGAAACCCTGAAAGAGAGTAAACAGTAAGAATATCTCATTTTTAAAAGCAAGTATGTAGTAAATATACCCACAATTATGAGCAGACTATATATCCTCCTATCAGCAAGGTATCACGAGGGAACGATCACAAAATGTGAAACAGAAAGACTCAACTAAGAGTTGAGATGAAATTGATATGTCAATTTTTTTTCATAATGTGATTCTTGTTACATTTTTTTACCTTTCTGGATGAGCATAATTCATAATCTCGAGGAACATTCCCACTTAAACTTTCAGGAACTTCCAAGAGGTATTCGTCTTTTCCAACTGTAACATAATTCATCTGTATAAGACAAAAGATCACCAAAACTCTGATCAGAAAACCCTTAGTTCATTAGCCATTTAAGGAGTAATAACAAAAAAATGAAGTAATTCTCACCGATGCATCTCCAAGTAATTTCCGTTGCTCCTTCAGATGTTTTCTCAAACTGGACTCAAATTCTTCTACTGTTTTGCAGGCAAGATCATACTCTTCATCAGCTCCTTCATGGGGTACTACACGTCCAGAGTTGTGAGCTTCTACCCAGTCAAAAGCATCCTTGAAATACTTAATGGAGGATGAGATGTTTGGAAGACTTTGACCTGCCATAAAAATGATGTAAGATGCTATGCTATCTGCCAGTCTAAGAGTGTATATATGGAGCATAGTGATGATACCAGGAGTTAGTAAATGAAGCAGCCGCCTGGATTTATCATGATTCAAGATGACACGGAGAGAAGAGCATGCTTCTGCCATTGTTTCACAACCACGAAGAGTTGATATGAACTCTTGTACCTGCTTCTTTGCTGAGTCTTCATATAGAACCACTTTATCTCCATTTCTTCCACTAGCTTCACTGTAACATGTAACATGTAACACAGTGAGTTTTACAAATTTGTTTAGTAAATATTTACTATAATTTACTTAAAACACAGAAAACAAACATATACTGTAAGAAAAAACGCCTCCTCAATCCAGCTAATCCCTTACATGCTAGAAAATATACGTGCAATCATCCGCTCCATGTCTGGAAGTCTGGACAACGCCTTCCGAAATTCCAACGAGTACGGAAGATTGTCACCCTGAAGTAGGGAAAGTACCATAAAATATAGAGTTAGTGTAAACAAGAGTCTTGACCTTGCATGTTGACGAAGCAGAGTAAGCTTCATTATATTAGGGAATAATTTCCGGGAATAGATGGTTAGTTAAAAGCATAGGAAACAGTGGTATAACATGATATTGAACACCCAAAATGGGGAAAGTGTAGTTCTGAAGAGATATTCATGGATTGCAAAACAGAAAATGAAAAAGGATTAAATGGGAAACCAAAATGACATACGACAATTTGAAATTAAGCAACTTGTTTAAAGACTCACCCGCAGAATTGCTACAGCATCTTGACGTTCCTTGATCAGTTCCACATTATATAAAGGTCTTGCGAGCCATGTTTTCAGTAACCGTTTCCCAGATGCAGTGACACATTGATTCAATTGTGCATACAGCGTTCTTCAAAAGACAACAACACTACAGATTTAGAACCCATCAATTATGTTAGATAATACACAGTAAGATCGAGAAATTTTACCCTGAAATGCCTCCATTTCTACTGTTTTCAAATATCTCGAGGTTTTCGAGAGCAGCGGCATCAAGAACCATGTGCTGTTTCTCAGTAAAGTTGCTGAAATCACACCAAGGCAGGGATTCAAACTTGGAAAATCTAAGCAGACTCTCATCCAAGAAAGCTTGTCTCAGGTAGTAAATGGCACCACCAAGAGCAGAGAGTGCCAGGCTGCCATTCTTATCTCCAGTTGCTAATTCAGACAACATTTTTGGCAGGAAGCTTGAACCACTTTCATTGTTAATGGATCCATCACCTAAAATCTTTCCCTCACCAGAATAAGCCGACAACGGTTGAGAACTGATTCGCTTGTAGAAAATTCCAATTTCATCAATGGTCTTCTCTGCATCCCAGAACTCAGAAAATGGAACCAGATTATTTACCAAGGGATTTCTTGTTTGTCTAGTTATTGTTCTCTCTGTTGCAGAACTCAACACCTTAGCTGGTTTAATGATTTCCACCGGCCTTATCTCAGAGAGCAGGCAGGATAATGCACTGCAATCTTGATCATCCTTGAACTGGTCGGAATGGAAAAAAGAAAGCCATTAAATAGAATAGAAAACATACACCAAGACAGTTTCTAGGAGAGATGATTCAAGAAATGTTACGCATATGCTAAGTGCAACCAAGCACCGCTTTTCTTTCAATCAATTCAAAGACTAGAACTCACCTGCCCCAACATTATCTTCTTTGTCGCAACATCAACCAAGCAGACACCAAAATTGTGCTCTGCTTTCTGCTCAGTTAGACTTTCTCCTTCTTCCGTCAAGGACATTAGGTAAGATGCATCCGGATTAGTTAATAGCATCTCCCCATCTGTCAACGTGCCTTTTGTAACAACTGCACATATTTCACGCTTCACAACCTACAAGAACAAGAGTGACGTCACTAGAAGTCCTCCCTATCATAATTTTTCAACATTGGCATCAGCCAAGGTGAACAAATTCTTGTTTCAATAGCAAAAAATTAATTGACTTGAAACTGGTGATGCCGACAAAAATTAAATTCATAGTGAGACATACTTTATCCTTGGAACCTTTCTCTTTTCGGCGTTGCTCCAGCTGATCAGGTGTTTCTGTTTGCTCTACAACTAAAACTCGATAGCCCTGTTCCATTCAATTCAATCAAATTTGTTTCTACCCAAAGTAGATGCATATAATTTCTCCAGACATGAAAAGAAATAGATCACGCTTGGATTAGAGTTGCTATGATACTGGAAACAAACCTTTCTAACTAATTTCTCAATGTTTACAGAGAAGTTTTTCTCGGGAAATCCACAATGAGGTTGTTCTCCCTACAAAAACAAAAGTATATGTCAAGTGCTTTTAAAGAGAAAAACATTAGAAAGTATACAGGAGAAATTGTTATGCAACACCACTGAAAAGAATCTTTGTAGCATGATTTGATGTCAAATCTTTTGGTTACTGGACATTTTTAAGAGATGTATTCAAACACATCAACAAGTCATGAGTTAAAAACAAAACAGTTACCTTCATGTACTGTATATCCAGTTCCTTGGCTCCTACATGCGCATCCATCTCAAAAAGCTCATAGAATTTTCCCATCTGATTACGACAAAAGAAAGACCACTTATCCTTGAATCTCCCATCAATAAAAAAGTTTAAACTAAATAAGTAATTATAGTTCTACCTTGAAAAATACAACTTTGTCCATATGCTTCGATTTAAACTCCCACCATTGTCTCTGAAGAAGATCACAAAATCAAATAAGTGAAAGTTGATTAGCTTCAAAAATATCCTGAATAGATTTCCATGTGCTCTTACCTGGCCTCCTGTTAATTTTTTCACAAAATCAGGAGGAAGGTAGAGTGTTCTTGGATCATAATTCTCATCAGTGGGGCGTCTTCTTTTAGCATCCCTTCGGTCTCTGTTCATCAGAAACAATTCTTAAGAACAAACACATTTAAACTTTAGCTAAAATAGGGATCATGAAGCTAAAACAAAACTAGAGATACTCCTGCAAGTAGAAAAAATAATGCTTAAGAGGCAAATTACCCTTATGTAGATCTAGATAACCTCGATGTTAATAAGTACATATTCTAGACTCTCTACTCCTAACCACCCAGCTAATAGCCTCTAAGATGGAACAAAATTGTGAAAGACTTACACTCCCAGGAAGCTGAATTTCTCAGATTCACGAGCACCAAATCTAGCCAGAGCAGCCCCATCCAATATGTTATCTTCCAAACCCTTGACCACCCTGTGAGCTGCAGTAAGACACAGAGAAAATTTAGCAACCAACAACAAACACTATCAGAAACCAAAGTCAGTGCAAGAGACATATCACAAACCAAAAATGCAAAAGCAAGAATGATATGTTTATAACAAGAGATTATTTGGTTCACCTTCTTCAATCTTCTTCACAGGCTCCACAACAGAAGCCTTAAAACTTTTCAAGGTAATGTCTTTATCAGTCCTACTTTTCTTCTCACCACCTGATTTCGTTACTTCAATGGTCTTCCGCTTTCTAGAGTCAGTTTTGGAAACTCTATTTACCTTAGGAGTTTCTTCATCTTTATCTTCCACTAGCTCTTCTTCATCCATCTCATTCTCATCAACCAAATCCACATCATCTTCTTCACTCTCGCATACTTCTTTCCCTACGTTTTTGCCCCAGTCTTCATCGCTAGAATCATCACAGTCACTTTTAATTTCTTTCTCTTCTTCCACATTACACATCTCTATATCATCATCATCATCCGTCACAACTTTTCTGAAAGCCGAAGCGCCTCGTCTCAATCGCTTTAACCTATCTACGGATTTTGCACCAACCACCCATTCAATCTTCTCTTTCCCCAAATCCAAAGACTCCTCTTCCCCATCATCATACTCTACCACATGCTTACCCTCACCTTTATCATAAAATGTCACGCTACCATCATACCATTTCTTATCCAACGGCCAGTAAACCCTAACTTGCTTTCCCACCACCTCATCCCCGTACGTATTTACCGGAGGCGAAGGTGTCTGTCCGATGACGAGGAGGGGCTTCTTAAACTTGGACTGTACAGGAGAAGGAGTCGCCGGACGAGGGCTGGGACTACGAGCCGGAGGATCAGACGTAGGTTTAGGGTTCAAATTGGGGGTTTTCTTAGGAGGAGATGGTGACGGAGACGGAGAATTAGGGTTAGGGTTAGATTTGGGGGTTTTCTTATCGGAGAGTGATGGAGAGGGAGAAGAAGATGGAGCAGATTTCCCAAAGAAAGACGTGATTTGTCGCTGCTGGTTCACCAATGGAGATCTTCCGCTAACTTGTCGGCGAGACGGCGCCATCGGAGAGGGAAAAGCGAAGAGAATAGTTGGAGAGAGAGGATGGAAGTGAGACAGTCAGCGAAGAGCGTGAGAGACTGTGAATCGAGGGGAAGCTTATTAAGGAGTGTTCAGATTGCGCGGGAGTTTTCACCGGGAAATACGCCGGCGAAACTTGCGAAATGGCGGGAAACAACGCCTTAGTAATACTCTCTCTCTCATTCTGAGTCATCTCCAATCATTCATTCATGCCGTTAAGCTTATGGACGTCAGAGGCTTTTTGCCCAGGTATATCTATAATGGGCTTTACAGTACCACATGGGCCCATCAATTCTAAAACCGATCCAGAACCGGACAAAACTGAACCGATCTATTAAAAAAGCGGAATATTGTTATGTTTTCCAAAATTCCATAAGTACTGACAAGAGATTTTTTTATGAAAGGGTCATGAATGATTTTAGACTTTTTAGTAACTCTTACTAAGCTTTTACTAATTACTATACACGCCTTTCTTAACCATAAATTTTGAAATACTGAAAAAGATTAGAAATAAGTAAAGACAATTCACCTCTAAAAACTCCAAAAATTATACGTTTCGCAATACTTAAGCAGATAAAAAGATCACACTACTACAAAGCCCACTACTACCGTCTCTATTTAAGTTAAGAAATGTATAGAAAATAAAGAAACACACATAACAAGAGATAGTTGGTTTGCCAATTTTGTGGTGTCACTGATTTGTTTTAGTAAAAAATCAGATAAAACGGATGTCAAAGGTGTTGGGATCAATCTGCCAAACGTTCAAAGCTGCATATTCCTCCAAACACTCCTTTAGCTGAGCTTCACTGTATCCCTGTTTACACATCCAAATCACTCTTGTCTCAGTGATCATCATCATCCATATGAATAAGAAGTTGAAGATAAAGTAACTAACCTTTCTGGAGATCCAGTTAAGAGCATTTGCATAGCTCACATGGGTCTTGTTAGATCTTGCAGCTTCGTCTCTTATGATTGAGTATGTGTCTGATATTGCATCAAGTCCTGCTTTTTGTCGATCATCCGCATACAGTGATATTTTCGACATCTGCATTAGTCTTAGCGCTTCATCAACATCGCTTTGCGCCACTGTTTCTGAGAATCTCAACCTTGCTAATGCCTATAAAACAAAACAAAACGCAAATCATTTACGTGCCACAACTAAATCCAACTCTAGTTCTCTAACTTCTCAAGTCTTCTTCTACTTACAGCGGATATGCGCAGAATACTGAGCAGAGTTCTCACTGTTGTGTAAGAATGAGGAGTGTTTGATTTCGCTTCTTCTTGCCTGATGCTCGAATAAGCTGTTGCGATATACTCCTCTAACTCTGCTGGAACGTATGGTGATAATCTCCTTGCAGCTGAAATGTATGCACTAGAAGACCAAATATGCTCATGTTAGAGCATGTGACTCTGCAGAAAAAAAAACTATATGATAGAAATGATTTAACTTACCGGAGGATATTTGGTTCCAGTGGCTCAAAGCCAAGCGCAGGAGATTCTTTTGTCTGATGCACGTGAAGCACATGCTTAGCCAATTCAAGGTCACTGTCCATAT
The DNA here is from genome assembly GCA_963555745.1 of Cardamine flexuosa. Classification (NCBI taxonomy): domain Eukaryota; kingdom Viridiplantae; phylum Streptophyta; class Magnoliopsida; order Brassicales; family Brassicaceae; genus Cardamine; species Cardamine flexuosa. The sequence goes on along the minus strand of OY743221.1, from coordinate 20,298,398 downwards.
CAGCTCGATCTAAGATCAACCACAGAAGATCGAATCTTGAGAGAAGAGCTGGTGGAAGATTTATGTTTTCTGCTGGAGTTCTACGCAAATCATATCGTCCCCTTCATAAAACACAAAGATGCATAGTTCAATTACCAATAGCAATAATCCCACACTTTTCATAAGTTTTTTCTTTTCTTTTTAATTCATATCATAAGAGGTAAATTACCAGGCAGGATTGGCTGCGGCAAGAACAGCTGTTCTAGCATTCAAAGAAGTGGTAATCCCAGCTTTTGCAATGCTTACAGTTTGCTGCTCCATGACCTCATGAATTGCAGTACGATCTGATTCATCCATCTTATCAAACTCATCAATTGCACAGATTCCCATGTCAGCCAGTACCTGATATAAAGATTGTATAAATCTTGTAAATCACATACGATATTGTATTTTCTCAGATAACCAAAGCGAAATATCATTGTCTCTCACCAGTGCTCCTCCTTCTAAAACCATCTCATTTGTTACTTGATCTCTCATAACAGCAGCGGTTAGACCAACTCCACTGCTACCTTTGCCTGTCGTGTAGACTCCCCTTGGAGCAACATTTATAATGTGCTTGAGAAGCTGACTTTTGGCAACTCCAGGATCACCCATCAGACATATATGCACATCTCCTCTAATCTGCAAATATAATTCATGAATGTATTTATTAAAATTGTCTTCACAAATAAAATAATCCCCAATCAAGTGCAATGTGCTCTTTAATGGCTGAAAATCTGTACCCAAAATGTAAATCATAAAGCTCCATAAAACGATATAGTTGGAGATGAACTAGAAACTAATTAACTGCTTTTTAATCAGTGTATAGGCTTTATAATCAAAAGATAACAACATTATGGATATTGAAAGATAAGATTAGAGGACAGGAGAGTTCACCTTCATCCCATCCTTTAACTGCCTGTGAGGAGCACCCACAAGAAGAAGAAGCAAAGCTTTTTTAATATCTTCATGTCCATAAATCTCAGGGGCCAGGGATCGCGACAGCTTATTGTAAATGTCACCGTCCTCAGCCAAACGTGCAATCTGTTCTTCCTCATCCTTCTGAAATTCATATCTGTAGATCATAATAAAAGGTTAAGATGCTTTCTGATATTGTGCACACGCCAAAGCTGTTTAACAACTTCAGCAAATGGCAAAAACATGGATATTGGTTACTAAATCAGATGTTTCTCAAGTGTTAAGATGTAGCAGCGGCTTACTCCTCATATTTCTTCTTGAAATGAGTTACAGCCGTTGCTTCCAGATAGGTGTCTGCTACTAAGCCAGCTCGAAGTGCCTTAAACCCAGTGTAAGGAATGGGAAGAAAAATCCCTGAGAATTCAACAACGTCCCCAGGTGCTACCTACAAGGGTTTAAAGAAATATAGTAAGAAACTAAAAATTCTACTATAGTAAACGAAGCTGAAATCACGATAGATTTAGTCTTGGTATAGCAAAATGAAGACATTCCTCTTAAATTTCCAATTGCTAAGCTACACCATACAAAGTTATTCACTACGCATCTAATGAAAATTTGAGATTTCTGTAACAGTGAACAGTCCAGAGCTGTTCAACCCAGTAATCTATAGTATTCAGTACATTCAAAGACTGCTCAACATATGGTTTTAAGCCGAACCAGTAACTTATCATTGGGCTATTCCTAAGCAACCCCACTACTGATTCTGAAAGGAGAACAAATAGACTACAATAATAGCATGAGACCGAGGTAAAGAAAACAAACCTTTCTTGTCAACTCTCCTCTTAGATGAACAGTCATTGACCTCGGAATATGCCCTTTGGGAACGTGTTCAGTCAACTCTTGCATCTTGGCCTGCAAAATATTGAATTTTGTTCACTCATCAGTTTGATATCAAGTGCATCCACATAAATAGCACTCATCAACAAGAACAGAACCTCCTGAAACTTTAGAAACTTTGATGCTCTGAGCTGAAGAATAGGATTTCCGGATTTGCTGTTAAGGCGACAGCGGCTGGAGGGGCACTTAAACAAAGGCATGAAGACTCTAGATGTAACTTCCTGAATTAGCACGTAAAAGACATATAATCAGAACAAGTAGTTAGATATACATATATATATATAAAAAGAAACCACAGTTGAGTACCTGGTAAATTTCGTGACCACAATCTTCGCAAGTGTATACAGCAACAGCCATCAGTGGCTTGACATCCGAACATCGGGTCACAATACCAGATATCCTGACAAGTTGTCCAATGTGTGAAGCCTTAACCTCCCTGATTGTAGATGGACGTTCCTTTGAAGAAGCTTTGAAATAAACCTCGCTGAATCAAAACAAAACCATTAGCAAACTTTTAAGAGGAAAACAATCCACTAAGCTAAATAGAGTCAAGAAGATTGGCAAAAGCTAGAAAAAGAGTAATCAAAAGAGCGGTGTAGACTCACTAAAATCTTTTAATCTCAGAAGGAATTTGCTGATGAGGATCAGAAACATCTGGATTATCAGTAACATCCTCAGCTCTCTGAGTCATCAGTATATCATGATCATCATCTGGAAATGCCTCAGTGGGTTCAGGTAGCAACTCATCAATAGCAGCGGAGAAAATGGAAACATAACGGCGGGTGTTTTCAGTTACACGTCGGAAAAACTCTTCATTGGAATCTTTATACTGCAACATCAAAGAGATGAGTGTAAGTTCACTTGCCTTTGCAACAATCCAAAATGTAAAACAAAGAAAGAAAAAGAAAAAAAAAACTCACATTGTATAAGTCCACAAGATCCACCTGAATAGCTCGAATCTTACGATTTGAAACCTCTTGCTACATAAATCATATAGAGCAGTCAGAATGGGGGAAATAAATTCACAATACGCTAATTCCCAGTAGATTGGATCTATTGAAGAAACCAATTTCAGTTTATCGAGTAAAACCCTAATTGACGGAGATTCACCAAACCCTAGAAGAGAAAAATTTGGTAAAACAAAATGAAAGGAAACTCACGAGAATCTCCATGTACTTAGCTCCGCCATTAGCGTCGGCGAAATTCGCGAGAAATTCCTTGGCAAGCGCTGCAGGAAGAAAAATTGAAAATCAAAAACACAGAGAAGAAAAAAAAAAAAAAGAGAGGAAGAACGAAGCAGAGAGAGAGAGAGATTACCTTTGTCGGCGTCGAAATCAAGGTCTTTCATGGTTGGTTGAATTTTGGATCTAGAGAGAAAGAGTCGAAGAGAAGACAAATGAATGAACCAGTGACTGCATAAATTAGGCGGTAAAAGGGTTGTAGACGACGACGAGATTAGGCGGGAAAATTATAGAGAGAAATGGCGGGGGTTGAATGGACGGTCCAGATCTAATGATATTGTAATGACACTGTAATGTCGAAAGTACCCCTATCGGAGATTAAAAAGGAGAAAAAGTGTGGCTGCTGGGATTCGAGCCCAGGTCTCCACGGCCACAACGTGGAATTCTAACCACTAAACTACAGCCACTTTGATGTTTACAACTTCTCATACTATTAATTTATCTAAAATTATATATTCATATTCTCCCTTTTTTAATAACGTGAGAATTGTGGGTACATCGTCATCTTCGTCTACTTTGTGTGAATTTGAGCCCAGGTCTCCACGGCCACAACGTAATGACACTGTAATGATATTGTAATAACACTGTAATGTCGAAAGTACCCCTATCAGAGATTAAAATGGAGAAAAAGTGTGGCTGCTGGGATTCGAGCCCAGGTCTCCACGGCCACAACGTGGAATTCTAACCACTAAACTACAGCCACTTTGTTGATTACTACTTCACATATTATTTATTTATCTCAACTTATATATTATTCAAATTCTCCCTTTTTTTAATAACTCTTACACATGTCTCAAATGCATTGATTCGATTCAAGTTTATGTATTTTTTTTAAAATGTATATTATTGTCTCTATTCGACTCTGATTTTGATTTGCTTTCATCAAACTTGGTCAACAACATCTTTAACATCGCCTTTATCTTAGGCGATTAATAAAATTGATGAAATAAAATAGCAAACGAAAGTGTGAATAATTTCAGTCTACAAAAAATCGTCACATCTTCTTCTTCTTTCCTGTAAGTCTTCTTAATTTTACATTTTATTCCCAAATTCTTTCGGAAACCGAAGAATCTGTTTTTTTTTCTTTTCGTCACACATATCTTGTGTTTTTTTTGTTCTGTCTGAAACCAACTTTTTGTTTTGTCTCTTCATTTCTTTTTAAAATTTCTCGTAATATTGAAGTTGTTGAAAAATAGATGTGAAACGATTTTGATTTTCCAGGTTTTAAGAAGAAAAAGATTGGAATCCCTTTTTTTTGAAAATGACATTTGGCAACAAAGGTTTATATTTTCTTCTAAAATAACAGAATATTCTGATTAAATTCCAACGATCACGAAGACTTTGTGAAAATAGTGGTCAAAATAAGAAATGCAAATCTGCATTAAGTATTTAATTTGTGTGTGAACATAAGGATTTAAGAAAATGACATACTACTAATTGTTAGAACTCAATTATCACTAATCTCAAAGAAGAAAAAAAAACATTAAATTCTCTAAACCTAACCAACTTGAATCTTAGCCACGTGAAGATGTATACATAACTTTTTTGCTTTCATTTTCTCTCAGATTCTGGAATTTGAGTAAAAGCAAAAAAGTCAACCACTCTTTAGAAGCAAATCAAAGTAAAGAAGAAGAAGACGAAAAATGGCAGGAGGATCGTTTGGTCCGACCGGTGTGGCTAAGGAAAGAGCAGAACAATACCAAGGAAAAGTCACTGGTTATGTCATAATCGCTTGCCTTGTTGCAGCCATTGGTGGATCCATCTTTGGATATGACATTGGAATCTCAGGTTTCTTCTAAATTGAAACTTTTTGTGAATCAAAAACCAAATTTTGGCTGAAAATGTTTTTTTTGTTTTTGTTTCATAGGTGGAGTTACGTCAATGGATGAGTTTCTTGAAGAGTTTTTCCACTCGGTATATGAGAAGAAGAAGCATGCACATGAAAGTAACTACTGCAAATATGATAATCAAGGCTTAGCTGCTTTCACTTCTTCACTCTACTTGGCTGGTTTGGTTTCAACTCTAGTAGCTTCACCAATCACTAGAAACTATGGAAGGCGTGCTAGTATTGTCTGTGGTGGAATCAGTTTTCTTATTGGAGCTGCTTTGAATGCTGGAGCTGTCAACTTACCTATGCTTCTTGCCGGACGGATCATGCTTGGTGTTGGCATTGGATTCGGAAATCAGGTTACAAAATATAGACCAATCTCATCTTTTACGATTGTTTAAAATGGACCTTTTCAAAAATTTATTTCCAAACTGGGTTTGGTTTTTGTTTTTTTTCAGGCAGTACCTTTGTATTTATCAGAAGTAGCACCAACTCATCTCCGAGGTGGTTTAAACATGATGTTTCAGTTAGCTACAACACTTGGTATCTTCACGGCGAATATGGTGAACTACGGTACTCAAAAGCTTAAGCCATGGGGATGGAGACTTTCTCTTGGTTTAGCTGCTTTCCCAGCTTTGCTTATGACCCTTGGCGGGTTTTTCTTACCCGAAACGCCCAACAGTTTGATCGAAAGAGGATTGGTAGAGAGAGGCCGACGAGTCTTGGAGAAGCTAAGAGGAACGGAAAACGTAAATGCTGAGCTTCAAGACATGGTAGATGCAAGTGAGCTTGCAAATTCAATCAAACATCCATTCAGAAACATCCTCAAGAAACAACATAGGCCTCAGCTAGTTATGGCGATTTTCATGCCAACGTTTCAGATACTCACAGGGATAAACTCAATTCTCTTCTACGCTCCTGTTCTGTTCCAGACAATGGGGTTTGGAGGAAACGCATCTCTATACTCATCAGCTTTAACAGGAGCTGTTCTTGTCCTCTCAACATTGATATCTATAGCATTAGTAGACAAATTGGGACGAAGAGCTCTTCTCATCAGTGGAGGAATACAAATGATAATCTGCCAAGTCATAGTCTCAGTGATCTTGGGAGTGAAGTTTGGAGACAATCAAGAGCTATCAAAAGGTTACTCAATCATTGTAGTCATCTTCATTTGTCTCTTTGTTGTAGCGTTTGGATGGTCATGGGGTCCTCTTGGTTGGACCATACCCAGCGAAATCTTCGCCTTGGAGATTCGTTCAGCTGGACAGAGTATCACAGTTGCTGTAAACCTCTTCTTCACTTTCATCATAGCTCAAGTTTTTCTTCGTCTACTCTGTGCATTCACGTTTGGAATCTTCCTCTTCTTTGCTGGTTGGGTTACTGTGATGACCATATTTGTCTATTTCTTGTTGCCTGAAACCAAAGGAGTGCCTATTGAAGAGATGACACTCTTATGGAGTAAACATTGGTTCTGGAAAAAAGTATTACCTGCAACAAACATTGAAGCTGAGAGCAACATAATTTGATTATAGATTACTTTTTTTTTTGTATCTTTCAAGAAACCTTAATGTTATATTATATTTCTAAAGACTTTATTGCATAAACGAGATGTGATCATGTTCATGTGACTACAGATAAAAAAAAACTTCAAAAAACACAAAAGCTAATAGAGAAGAGTCACAGTGACTGTTAATTCGAATTTTGAGCAGCCAAATTGGCGTTGGTGATCATATTTTGCCATATCTTCGTCTTCTTTGAGCTCTTTCACTCATGATTCTTCAAAATCTGCTCTTAAAAGAGGATCGAAGAGACGGTTGCAATTTCTTGGGATTCTTTTTTGAAAAATCTTCCATTGGAGATCTAAACAAAGAGTTTGCTCTTCCCCAAAAAACATGGAATCGGAACAGAGCTTGGAGACGGAGAAACTGAGCAACCAGCTCCGGCGAACGTCTCCACTCTTTTAAAAGCTCCGATCTGTTTCATCACAGTCTCTGGTTCAGGTCCAAGTCTATTAGTCGACGATACAATCAGATCAACATCATTCATCTTCAAAACAGGTCGTCTTGTATCATCTTGATCGCTGCAGCTATTAGTCTCCTTGTTAAGAAACAAGTTTAACGTCTCGCCGCGCTTGAGTATCTTGACTTGTCCCATAACAAGATTGGCATTCGCCGCCGTAGATTTAACCACCGTAGGTTGAGACGCCGTAGGGGTTCGTTTGCGTCGGCGAGGAGTAGTAGTAGTAGCAGCGTAAGAGTTGCGGCGAGGACAAGAATTAGGGGTCCGGTGGGTTAGGGTTTGGTGATCGAATCGATGGTTAAGAGAGTTTTGAGAAGGGAGAAGAATCGATGTGGCCATGGCTTTAGCTTTTGTGATTAGAAGGAGCTCTCAAGGGAACGAACACTCATGCTTAGTCCTATATATAATCCGAGACTTCGACCAAACCGATCGAGAATTTAACACGTAATTTAGGGTTTTTAAGTAATTTAACCAATGATTATAGGTAGTTTAATTTAGGGTTTCACGCATCTTATATTTTGATTGAAGTGGTTTATGTTTAACCATGAGAGTTTTCGAAAATACATAACAATTTGATTGTTTTGATTTACACTACTGATGATAACAAGATGCAAAAAAATGGCAAAAATCATGACACATTTTGTTTTGAGTTATGACAATTTTAAGAGGAGACTGTGTTGTTGTTGTTGTGCTCCTTTGATTTAGCAAGTTTAGCTTGTATAAGTTTGTCCAAGATCGGTGGCTCCAATGGTATCACATCAAGACACCTCTCCGAAGCCGCAACAATCACCTGTAAATACAAATACACAACACGGTACGAGAGTGGATGAGCAGTTGCAAAAGCTAGACACAGATTAAAAAGCGAAGGAAGAAGATTTAGGCGTAATCACCTCGTCGAGCAAGAAGTCAATTGCAGCTTCGTCCTCAACTGTTTCCTTCAAAGGAGCTTTCAAGAACTGAATGTCTAACTGAATCTGCTGGAACCCGCTCCGGTTAAATGTTTGGAGCCGAACATATTCTTGCAAACTCTTCAGACAGAGTTTTACTGTCGTAGTAACAACGGATTCCTGCAAGTATTTAGTATGAAAACAATGAATATAGATCAGAAGATGACGAGTGTCTGTGTGTGTGTTATACGACTAAAAAGGGAAACTCCATTGCTTCATTTCTTACCTGGGTAAATTCAACCTTGGTGAATATTTCTACTTTTTGCTTGAACAGTTTTGCAAGATGTGTCTCGAAAAGCTGACTACGAGCTCTTTGTGAATTCGACCGTGTCATCTTATCGTTATGGAGTGTATTGCTTCGTGATGAGGTTGTAGTGTTGCTTCCGTTGCTGTCTGTTCTCTTGTGCTTACGGAAAGTACCTTGAGGTAAAACTTGTTTCACTTCTTTACCAACTTCTTCTAACTGCGAAGCAGAGAAATCCAAAAAAAAAAATATTTATTGCATGTTCTTTAGTTATAATTTCCAGATTGAGAGGAGAAGAGTTTGTCAAACCTCGTTAAGAAACATATCGACAAACATGTGAACCTCTCGTGGCTCCTTGTGCTGCAGAATATTTGGAAGAATTTAGAAAACAATTGACTGGTAAAAATGCTTCTCTAAGAAGACTAGTCATACGAAAACAGTGATACCTTAACCCAGTTTGGTGTCTTGAACCTTTTTCTCAGTAAAACCGATACCTTCTGTGTTCTTGTGTCTATGTACTGAAATATGAAAAGATTTAGTTAGTTGATGTAAAGTTTTAGTAAACGACCTCTTGTTTTGGATTTTAATTCATACATGCTGGAGAAGTTTCTCGCTGGCTGCGTGGAAGACCCGGCAAAGTTCTCCAGGAATAAAAGCAGGTCCATTCTCAAAGGCTTGGGAATTTCCACCAGAGAAGGAAGTAGATATTTCCTGAAATAGAATTTCTCAATTCTGCTCCCAATTTGGTTTTTAACTTTAATTATCAAACAAGTTGTAAGACTCGTTACCTCAGTAACTCTCGGGATGACCTTTTGTTCGATGAAGACAGAGAGCTGCGCCAGTACAAGGATGAGACCGGCATGAATTTTTTCACTCGACTTTCCCTCTATCAAACTTCCTTCAGTGTCGTTTGATGAGCTAGTTTTTCCAGAAAGTACTAGAAATTGAGTTTCAAGTGACCTGAAGAAGTCTTGAAATCCTTTCTGAATCCAAACTACGATTAATTCCTTCATCTTAACAAATATTCCAGTGTTCTCATCAAGAAGCTGACGGAAGTCCTGGAATGATAAAACAAATATATATATGCGTTTTTGAGCATGGAATATACAGAGGAAATGACAGCCAAGATAAAAACATCATAATAAATAACAGAAGTAGGAATGTGCCTGGAATATATCTGTGGTGCCTTGTAGCACCGCTTTTTTGCTAGCTTCCAGGACAACCTTCAAGACTTCCCCCTCATCTGCTTCCTTTTGGTTGATACCGAATTTCAAGAGAGTATCTGCCATGTGTAGACCTCATTATAGTTCTGATTTCTTCAAAGACTACAACTTATGAAGACATTAATCTACTCTTTAAATTACTTAACGACCATGTCACAGAACTAGTTATGAATTACTCAAGCTGTAAACATTCTCTCCCTTTTCCCTTACTAAGAAATTCTGCATCCAGTAGCAATTAGGAAACAACGAACCTGATATATCCTGTTGAAGATGAGAAAACATCCTCGCAACATATTGCTTAAGAGTGACCTTGGCAGCCTGAAATGACGAGTGCTAGTAATCATATATAGTTCTACACATCATAGCAAAAAGTAGAGCCACATTAAAGAATTGAGGATCGACCTCTGCAGATAAATCAGAGAGCTCAGCCTCAGGTAGCACCTCGTCCATAAGTACCACATCTTCCCATATAATTCCTTTGTCCAACAGAAATCAGACAAGATATACAGTTATTAGACTGATTTAATCATATGGAATGGAATAAGAGACAATAGTACGAGGGAAATCACTGTACTCACGAAAAATTCCAAGAAAATCTTCTGTAGAAACCCGTTTTCTTATATATAGTTCCATGCTCTCAAAGTGCCTAACAACCGTAAGTGTTAAAAATTCTGCAGGTAAGACACAACTAAAGTCTCGGTTTATGGATCAATATAATAAAGAAAAGTGCACTACATTGCTGTTAAGGCTCTTGCGAGTTTGAAAAGTCTTTCTTCTGAGTCCGGGAATATTTCTCGATAAGCACGCATGGCCTCTGAAAATCCACGTACAGCATCCTATCAGAAAAAGGGGCAAGCATTAAAATATTGAAAGTGCAGAAAAAGCACGTCAATCAAGTCTGTAAGAAGAAAATAATTAAAAGAAAAAAATTCTTAAAGTAATGGCTAATGAGAAAATCCATTAAAAAGCAGCTGCTGATATTCAAAGTACTTAATAAATACACTCAGTTTAATTCTGTTTCAACTTGCAATCATCAGAAACAAAAAACACAAGGAAGTGACGGAGTCTATGTTTACCTCATGAATTTTTGCAGGACGTTGGTCATCGCTTTCTGCATCATTAGATGAATCATTTTGCTTTGCAAGTTTGCTTGCCACCTCCAGATTTATTTGAAGACCATCAAGGGATTGTTCCAGCTTTTCCAACAGTTTGGCCTTTAAGCTATCAACCTGCAGACCGTGCAACCCAAATTTATGTCACAACCTTCACCCAAATTATAGATGTTTTAACAAGTTAACAGGTCACAAATAATTGAGCTAAGAGAGAGAACTAACGGGGACATCTAACTGCTTAAGAAGCACTGCAGCTTCAGCTCTCGCTTGAATAGATTCCGAATCTGAAAATAGCTTTGTCTGTTGAACAAAACAAATTAAATTTCTCACATCAATAACCCAAATAAATAACAAACACATATAAAGACCAGTTATTTTTTTATGGTTGATAAAACAGTATGTAGACTTTTATTAATCCAGACTATTATAGACTACTGGGGCCAAAAGTTACACCTGCAAGTTCTTTATGATGATTTTTATAGCTTCTTCTGAATCTCGTCTACAGTCTTGGAATGACGTATTACCATATACCTGAACAGAATGAGAAATTCTTATTGTTAAAGAAAAATGCCCCAGTATAATAAAGGGATCCTAAAACAAATAGGAAAGTGATCCGAGGACAGAGATAAACCTTGAGAATTGGCATCGCTCCAGTATAGAACCTGACAGCATCACCATAGGCTTCTGACTTGATGCATTTGTGGAGTCTTGCAGGTAAATCATAGATAAACTGCTCTTTTTAACAACACATAAGTTTTGAGTAAATTCACAATAGCAAGCAGTATACTACTATTATGATGATCGGGTGATGACACAGCATAAAATACAAAATGAGCTAGCAACAATGACTCGTCACATACCTGAACTTTACGAAGAAGATTACGTGTCCGGTGCAGTTTCTCTATATGCTCTCGTTTTTCGAAGAGAGAAGTGTTGACCCCATCACTCCTTGATTGCACTGACATTATCTGCAGAAGTCAGTTGGGATATCATACTATGAGTTAGAAGTTCAAATCGAAAACCCAAAACTACATGTTATCCAATGTGTTCAAAACACCTTCTGAAGAAGCTGGTCCATATTGCCTTCCATCCCAAAAATATTACTCTTCATCCTACCAGGTAAAGAAACAACATTTTGAATTTAGTATCTACATACTCCTGAGCAGTGTAATCAAATCATACAGAAAAAAAATGTTAAAGAATGTTTTACGAGAATCACAGACTTAACACCTGAAACGATCCACAGGTTTTTACGAGTACCTTTTAATGGTATCTGTTGCACTGATAAACTTGTTGTAGTTTTCATAGACTAGCATTTGCAAGTCTGTGTCGAGATTTTTAATCTCGGCAGCCATTTGAACATGTCTTTGCAGAAGCACCTCCAGATTCGACTTTTTAATCTGCAAAAGCCAGTAAAACCACCAGATTGTTGCATACTTCACAGAAACCTCATAAACCCAATCCAATCAGGAACTATCAACCATTGCAGGAAAATCATTAATTCCAGCATAGAAATAAACAACACCAGCGACACATTGATCTAGAGTCATCTACAAGCACCTTACACTGTAAACTTCATCCAAAGTGTACAATTCAAAACTAGCCAACTATTTTTCACGCTCTAGAAGATAGTATTCGGATCTGAAACTATCCTACTAACCACTAACACCGAGATCAAGGAGCCAAATCTAACTCTAATAATTGATACAATTTATAAGCTACAGAAGCTTGTGCTGGCGATTCACGAATATTCAGCCAAGAAAAGGAGAAGAAACGAAGACTAACCATGAGATCCATGTACTGATCAGCATCGAAGGAAGTGCTGTTGATGTTATCGAAAGAAGCGCTGATCGAGGAACCACTCGTGGAGATGGAAGGATCCGGAGCGTAGAAACTCGACAACAGATCTCTCATTCTCTTCGCCTTCTCGTCCATTGGAGCCGCCTCCGTAGCCATTTTTTCTTCGGCGACGAAAATTTCTGTTACCGGAAGTTAAATTTCACCTTCAGCAGATTCGATATGTGGAATTGAAATGCAGGAAGAAAGTGGACCCGACTGATCAATTTTATTGGACGATGGTGGTCACCTACAAAGTGAACGGAGCCGTATCCGATCCGACTCGAACTACGTCTTCGTTGGTCCAACCAAGACTGTGTTTAAACCCGTCTCTGTGGACTCTGATAACCGGAAACCGGTTAGTGGCTGGTCCGGGATTAACAAACTCTTTCTTACAGTGATTGTCAGTGTATGAAGTCAGAAAGAATTAATCCAGATCATGTACGTCTTAATTCATCGTTTTTATTTAGCTTTTATTAATCTGGAATGTTATTAACAGAAAAGTTAAAATAAAACCATAAATCAACTGGTTTGTAATGTATAACCGTCCGGCCCGGTTAAGTTATTGTTTTTGATTGCATGTCCACCAAATAATGTTTCCCAATAACTCATAAACTGTTTTATCCCCTATACAAAATTACAAATTCCCAACTTGAATGTTAAAAATGAAATCCCAACTTTGTAAAATAAACCCAACTTCGATATCACCACCTCTCATAATTTCATAAATCTATATTTTAATTAAAGAGATACATCTCTATGATATCCTTATGAGTCTAGCTCTCAATGAGATTGGTGCTTTCTGGCTCTACGATGAGTCATGGCTGAATCATCTTTCTTGGAGCCTTCAGGTTTGCGAGCCCAAGCTGGTGCTTGGTCTGGTCCATATCTGTAATCATAGAAAAGCTCCTCACTCGCTTCTATTCGTTCGTTTGCAAATATTCCAACCCTGTGATCTCCTGCCACAAACATCACCTACAATACAATAAACAAGACCCTTATGTTTTCTTGTGTACATAATCAAACTTTTTCCACATCAATAGAGAATACACTTATAAAAAGACTCTAGAGACAAGTCTCTTTTGATCATAATCTACAAAAGCTAGATTTGATCATGTCACACTTTGTTTTCCACAGAATGCTAAACGCAACCTTAGTAGTACATATTCTAAATAGAACTTTTGATTAATTTGATTAACAAGAGGCGAAAGAAAAGGTAGAATTACTAAAAGATCATGTGGCTTTGTCATACCAAAACTGATATGAAAGATAAGCTTTTTAGTACCTTAGCGTAGCAATTGGGTTTTGCTGAATGATTAGCAAATTTCAGCTTGTCTCCTTTGCGTTGAGCATCAAGGACGTACTGCAAATATAATAAACTTACGTATATATATATGACGTTCAAGAGCAAAACATCAGAAAGAGGGTGAGAGATTTAATCACCTGATCATTCAAGTCAAAGAGGAAGGACGAATTTGCCCGGTCATATATTTTCCCACGCTTATCCGCCTCACGGTGTGAGATCAATTCGCCAGTGTATTCTCCGAGATACTCATTTTTGCTGACAGAGTTCTGATGATCAGATAAGGATCAGATTACTTAGTGGTTGACACAGATAGAAGAGCTATGAAACAGTAGTTGAATAGGAAGTGATTCACATGCTTACCTTTAGAAAAGCACCCCATCCAGCGACATCAGACTTTCCCAAGAGGATCTGGTAAATATAATAGCACAAAAGAAACTAGACTTGTCAACAATGAAAACGTATATTTATGTAAGCACTTGATTTAATGACGACATTATACCCTTTGTTGTTGCCTCAGGAGAAGTCTCATGTTTCCACATTGGCCTTCTCCACGTCTTGGTGCTTCGCCTAGAGAACCATCTCCACAACTGAGTAAATAATAAGCAAGTCTTTAAATTAGTCATCAAATAGTAGATTTGATTTGTATGTGGCACATCAAGAGATCTGGATTTAAACGGACTACCTAACCCAGCAATTTCTACAAACATCAGGATCGCATTCTCTGCCAGCAGCAAAGCAAGGACACTGCCTACTTCTGCATTGACTCTTTGCACAATGACATCCTCGGAAACGATTTTTGCAGCTTTTTGAGCACCTGAATTAAATAAACAGATAAGGTTAAAGGACATCCCCCAGTTGTTTCCTTTGACATTAATTTGCTTTGCTTACCCGCAATATTTCTCGCAGCAAGTTTCATTAGTTAGACAAGGGCAGTCCTTTCCGCACATTGACAGGCATCCACACGGCGTGTATTGCTTACACGACTGGTTTTTGCCACCGGCTATTCTTTTCCAGACAGATGGGTGACCAGCAGACTTTGTAGAGTATTTCAGTTTTCGGGTTTTGCCTTTTCTTCGGAACAGTCTTGTCCTTGGAGGCACCTCAACATCCTGTCAAGTAAAGTATAAGAGAATAGTATAAACTAAAAATATGATTCTGACTGACATGGCATGATAATATCGAGAATATCGCCAGAAAAAAAGAACCAAGAGCTTACATCATTCCCTGGGTCAGTTCTGCCATCATCCAACAGCATATTTGGGGTGCTAGATCTCCGGAAAACAGAAACTTCGTTTTCACGCATGTAACTGGACACATCTAGGCATGTCTTCAAGCCAGAGAGCAGGTTTCTTGCAATAAGACAACTGAAACAGCATGGACAGAGACATACTAGATGTAAATACGTGTTTTGTGTTTGAAGATAATAATTTACCAAGATCCAATTTACCTGTTTCTCCCATATATCTCGACTCCCTTCAAGTAAAGATCCTTCTCAATAGGCTTCCACTCTGTAGATAGTTGCTTTGTCTCAGACATTTCTCCAATAATTATTGCTCTGTTTCCACTACCATGCTTTGACTGACAAACTGAAGAACCACCATCGTGGACCGAATTATCTGGAATAGGCTCAGCTACTTCTTTTACGTCAGCTCCTGCGTCTCTATTTACTTTATTGGCATCAGGTATTCCACCTTGATAACCCGCTGTGCTATCCAATGCATGATCTAAGCTAGGGATAGGATTAGCAAATGACATTTTTGTATCTGAGGCTGCGGTCTTCTGTTTCTTGTTTGATAAATTAGGCAGATCATTGGCGTCTTCGAGATTCGGGCCCTCACGCTTTCCCCTAATTATGTGGTCTTGTTCTACACCAGAGGATGAATCTAAATTCTTGGAACCAATATCAGTATTTTCAACTTGCAGATTGATACCACCACCAGCACCCTGAAGATCATCAGAGGGGACAGCCTTGCTGCCTTCCTCTTCTGAAGCTTTCTCTACCGTTTTAGATGGAACATTACTGCTTCCTCCTGTTACTAGTTCTCTGACCGCCTTGAGCTAAAACCATTAACATAAGAATGATGGTGATTAAATTCCGGAACCAGGAGAAACTCATACATAAACAAGACTAAACTGTAAAAAAAAATCCTGCTTAACTACAAATATATTCGTTTCTGTGAGCGTGAAAGAGACATAGAGAGATAGACCTGGAGGTAACAATGTTTGCTGCAAGGGTTCCTATCACCTTCATAGTCAGACCAATAAGGCTGTTTTTCACTCTGTCAACCAAAGTCCTCTTGTAATGTTGTTCACTGGAACTTAAGCAATACAACTAAAGAAAGTAAAGACTGGTTCAAGCTTACAGCAATAATCAAAGGCTGAGAACATCCATGTAGACGACAGTCAAATACCTGTTAGAATAAGAAAACAAAGGATAAACATGATTAACAAAGATTAAGTAATACATTATCTCTCTGTCACAAAAGAACAATCCAAGTACCATGCAACGGCGGCAGAAAAGATTATCAAAAGAATCTAGAGCAGTGCCAAGGCTCTTTTCCAGAGATATTCCCAGCTTGAATCCGGAATTAGATAAGTCCTCAACATTCTGCTCATTCTTCACCTTGAGCTCATTGTATCTTTCCTGCAGCAGAAAGGAACGTTAAACACCATTAGTGACGAAGAAGAAGAAGAAGAAGACCAGAAAAACATTATTAGATAAAGCACAAGAACAAGGTGACAAAAACAACACCAGAATGTCTGAAGCATCTAAGCTAAGGAACTGGCGAAGAGCATCCTGCACTTCCTCACCCATGCCATACTCCTGCCCAATCGACCTGCCCAATTCAATTCAAACCAGGTTATTAAGAAATTCATAATATTGTGAGATAAATTTTCAACCTATTGCTAATGAAGAGTCTTCCCATTGATATATGTCATCTTTCTTTAGCATCAACAAATACGATTAACAACAGTCCATGATTCACACTTTCTGCAAAACTAACCATATAACGGAGTCTTCACCCTCGGAATATTCACGCTTTTCCTCCTCAGGTTCTGGTTCTGGTTCTTCTTCACTATCACTACATATTAGTGTCTCACCACCATGTTGCTCATAGTAGATTTGTCTCCTACCAACCACAGATTGATCTTCAGCCATTCTTTGATTTCTGCATTGTTAACAGATATATTCAGATAGAAAAACAACAAGTAATAACAAAACTGTATTGCAGTGCCATGATTTAAACAGAAAATCAGAAATTAAAGACAAAATAATAGAAGAGAAGAGAGCCATGATCTATTGCAGTTCTAATCCAAATCAGATGGAACCATTATCTCCAATTTAGCCCACACTGGACAAAAAATACTTAACTGATACATTCAAAACGAATCTATTTGATAAAAGAAAGAAAAGAAAGTGCTTGCCTGTCCAAAAATATCCAGGTAGTGTATGGTGGAATCCTCTCAGCAATAGGAAGCTTGATACTTCCTGATATAACATCCTTAGTAGGAACATAGTCTCTATCTCCCACACCATGAGAAAAACCATTTAACTTGCAGAGTGGTGTTTCCATTCTCGAGGTAAGCATACCGCTGTTTACATTATCCCCTGCTCGGCTCAATGCAGCAGATGAAAGAGTAGAAATATTAGCATCCACTTTCTTTCTGTTAGCCTCAAATCTCTCCTGCATTTCAAGGAGAATAATCAAAAAATAAGTAGAAATAATAAAGAACATGTAGTAGTAGTAATAGAAAATAAAAATCCTTACTTTAATAGACCTAACTCTTTCTCCTTGAATTTCCCTTTTAAGCTGACCCAATCTGTTCTCCAAACCCTCGAGACTAGCAGCAGCATCATCATCATCACCATCATCATCTACATGTGACTTCTATTTTGAAGCCCAACAAATCTTTTAAAAATTCATAACAAAAATCAACGAGGAACAACACTAATCACCATATTCGATTTAGGAATCCAGGAGCAATCAGATGAATTATAAAAAAAAAAAACGCGAATGATCATGCGAATCCGGAGAAAATCAGATATAGTTTCAACTAAAATAAATAAAACGAAGAGATTGAAAAGTAAATCTGACTCCGATTCTTTCAGAGGAGTTGCTATCATCTGTCACCATGGATGACTCCTCGAGCTTTTCGCTTCTCTTCCTCCACTTGAATGAACTCTCTGCTTTTTTCCCACAACCGGAGTTAACAAGGAAAGCTACACGCTTTTATTTTTATGAACAGTACTGACACGTGTGCATATTATCTTCAATTTATATTTAAAAATCTGATTATTTTGGTAAATAATATTTGATTAATTTAAGGATGAAACATGTGTAGTATATACAAAATTTTATCCTCCGGAAAAGGAGAACACAAAATCCAAAGAGCTGTGTGATAAATGTCCCACCCAAAGTCAAAGCTTCTGTGGGAGAAACAAAATAAAATAAGGGAGATTAAGAAGAATTAGAAGAAGAAGAAGATCATGAGTTGTTTCATCGGCCTTCATGAAGATCTTCAGAGAAAACAGTTGTTCGTGTAATATTTTCATGATCAAACGCACTTAAACCAGAATAAGGACCAGAAGAGAACATAGAAGAGGTTACTTCTGACTCAAACGTAGCTGATGATTGTCTCCGATTAGGACGAGCTTTACTAGCAGTGTTTAAAACCGGATCTTGATACTCAACGACCCGTTGAACCATTTTAAGTGACTGAACCACTTCACCCATCGTTGGTCTCTGGCTAGCTTCAGGTGCAACACAAGCTGCAGCGATTGTGCACACTCTCATGAAATCTTCTTTTGGGTATTTTCCTTCAAGTCTTGTGTCCACTAGTTCTTCTAATCGGTCTTTGTCTCTTAGAATTGGCCTTGTCTGCATCCAATATCACATTTTTTACATTCAAGACTTTTAATGATAGATTTTGGACATTACAGAAGATGTTGTAGACGACAAGGACTTTTTTTACTTACCCAAGTGACGAGGTTCTCTTGGCCTGAAGGTTGTGCCATATCCACAGGTTTTCTACCAGTTAACAACTCGAGAAGGACCACACCGTAACTATAAACATCACTCTTCACGAGTAGGTGTCCCGTCATTGCATACTCAGGCGCTACATACCTGAAAACGGATTCCGAATTCCATAGCCGACTCAGAATTTTTAAAGTTGTATATGATTAATTTTAGTAGAGGTAAGCAACTCACCCAAATGTGCCCATAACGCGGGTAGATAAGTGATTACCCCTGCCTTCAGGAGCTTGTTTGGCTAGGCCAAAATCTGCAACTTTGGCGTTGAAATTGTTCTCAAGGAGTATGTTAGAAGCTTTAAAATCTCTGTGAATAACCGATGGTTGTGAGTCTTCATGAAGGTATGCGAGTCCTCTTGCAGCATCAAGTGCAATCTTCATTCTGGTGTCCCAATCAAGGGGGCAGTTCAACCCAAGAGGCCCTGGAGCATAATAATCAACTTAAAGAAATCACTCTTGTAGATATATTTCTATATCCGTATACAATAACTACTTTTGGTAATGTCAGATCATAAAGTAGGCAGCAAGGGAACTTAGGGAAGTGGAGAGTAAATATTACCATGGAGCCAAGCCTCAAGGCTGCCATTTGGAACAAGCTCATAACAAAGAAGGTGCTGAGAAGAATCTCTACTGCTATAGTAACCCACAAGTTTCACAAGATTACGATGATGAAGACGACTTAGCATATCAATCTCCACCTGGAATTCTTTATCACCTTGTGGTCCTCCACTTGTTAGCTTCTTAATTGCTACAGCAGTACCATCCGCTAAGATGCCTCTGTAAACCTTGCCAAACCCACCTTCCCCTAGAATGCTAGCAGATTCAAAATTGCTAGTTGCCTCCTTGAGTTCTTCATATGACAGAAACCGTGTACTTGCTGGGTGAGGAAGAGATCCCCCCACTGAACCAGCTTCCAGGTTCCTTGGTTTTACTGAAAAAAAGGAAGATGCGATCCAGTTTTATTAAGAACAAGAACTTCACATTAATTTTCACGACTTAGGAAAGTAACATAAATCACACTCCATTCCTAAGGTCTGATGGATTTTAATGTAAGGCCAAAAATAGATCCAGAGTTGACAAGTAAAGACACAATTTAAACCCAATGGAAAACTTGGTATTTTCCCCACATCTATGCTAACTTTCTAACGTGAGGTAGTATCTTCTGACATGATTCATGACTTCATGTATTCCAAACTGAGATTGTCTAACATAAACCTTGTTATGAGAAGAGGTACATACCAGCTTCTTTGTGAGGATCAGGAGCTTTCTCTTCTCGGAGTGCACAGGAACAAATAATAAGCACAGAGATTATAGCAATGATAAGCACACCAGCGGCTATAGCAAATATAAGAATAAGATTGGGGTGCCTCTTTTTTCCAGGCGAATTTACTGACGTAGTTGCTGAGGATCCTTGTGATGGTGCTTTGTGAGGTGAAGATGCCACTATTGGTGCTGCAAATAGATTAAGACCTATTTTAATGCAAACGTAAGGAATCATGGTGATATAATCTTAAAGAAGCATTGAATTCGGAGATGCTATAACAGAGAAACTATATCTGTCTGTCTACTTGATGAAACTTTGACGACAGATGTTAACTCAAATGTGTAGGATTGAGGAGCCAGCTGAGTTATTCGGAGATGCTATAACAAAGTACTTTACCTTGAGAAGGTGCAGGGGCCTCAAACCAAGTAAGGTTTAGTAGTTTGTAATCTCCCACCAAAGTAGGGCTAAACTGAATCTTGTGGCTGATAAGCGAAGAGTTTATAGCTGATGCCTGACTCGCTGAAAAACTAATTCCTGAATGAGGTGTGATATCCATTGAAATGTTCATCCTTGATAAGCTTAGCACATAGAAGTTGATCAGCTCGATTTGGTGAGGTAGGAGACCAAGCTGGGAAGCAAATTCGTTCAGGAACATGTTCCAGCTAGGAGTTTCTGAAACATTCAAGAGAAGGATGTCCAGCTTTATAGGATACACACAGTGGCAACCGATACTTCCTCGTTTCAGCACCATATCTGGTTTGCAACAATCTTGAAGTACAATAAGTAAACACAATGAGTATTGAACTCGTATATTCTTGCTAGTCTAATGCCAAATCATAATGGGAAATACAAGTAAAATTAAGTTAAATTATACTTAAAAGGGCTTAATGTTGATTTAATTATGAGATAGAATAATAACAGACTTACTTGAAACGGAAGGGGACAAAGGCGGCTGAGTTAAGTCATCAGGAAGTGCACCACTACTAGATTGTGTTGGAGCAATATCAACTAAGCCAGCTCCAGGAGAGTGAGCATTCCTTTTCATGGAAGGTTTAGAAAAAGGTGAGCTAGTAGGGGGATGAACAGAAGCAACCAATCGACTATAACGGGGAGGAAGCTGAGGTGCTTCTGCTTGCTGTGGTGCGAAATACTTTCTGTGAAACCTAGGAAATTCAGCTGGTAGCGGCAGATCAGGGATAACTGGTGAAGTCGAAGGTGATACGGCTGGTGAAATTGGTAGTCCTTCATATAGAGCATCAGCTAACTGAACACTGACTAGAGAAACCACACAATATACACAGACCAAAGCTTTCAACGCCATTATTAGGACACATCTTTGCGAACCTGGGATTGATATATCATTAGAAACAGTGAGATACAGGTAAGAGAAGAACTAAACTAAAAGCATTGCAACCATTTTGGGAATAATTATCCTATCAGATGTTAATGTTAGCAGAACAAAGATATCCCTAAGAATGTCTCTAAGCTACTAACCTTTTTTCACAAGGGGATAGTCAAAAAATCAAAATCAGTAAGAATTAATTTTGCCTTTTTTAGCCTGTGTAATCTAAGATAAAGGGGTCCAGAGCAAAGATCGTGTATACCATTTTTAGAAACTATAAACCTAAACCCTTGAGCACGATCAGTATAAAACCCATACTACATTACAAAATGATTTTTCTTAAACAAGAAACTAACCAAAATCAGTGACCTAACAGATGAAAGAAACAAAGTAAGTAAAAGATATCAATAGGTCCCATATGCTTAACTTCTTCTCATCCCACCACACACACACAAGACAAAATTAGAAATCCAAAACACCAACAACTTAAAATCGAGATTACTAAACTTGGATGAGAGAGTATTAAGAAGATAATAAAAATGCGTGAATTTACCAGAAGAGTTCGCGAGTGAGAAAATCGACATCACCGACACTTTCTCTTTGCTTGAAAACTCTCAGATCTAAACAAAACTCGCCGCGAGAATAGAAACTCACAGCGGAAGACGAAATCTAAGAAGAAACGAAACGTAACAAAACTTAAAACCCGAAGAAGCTCTTCAGGAGGTTTTCGACGGTGGATCCGAGAAGGAAAATATAATTACACCAATAAATAAAGCTCCGAAAACCCTAGCAAGAGAATCCGCCATCGTAACCAATGCTTTTCAGCTCCAGAAAAGAATTCCGTTGGCGGAGATTTCTTCGTCTTCACTCCGCTTTTAGTACTGTAGAAGAAGCTCCCTTCTCTGTCTCTCTCTCGCTTTTTTTTTTCTCTTTTTAGAAATTAATTATTTTATTTTTATTCTAAGTTTAATTATTCTTTTCTGATCGTTTCGGTTTTTGAATGCGCGACAAAAATAAGAGAAGCGTGCGGCGCACTTGAGCGTGTATGTCCACGCACACTAAAATGCGCTGTTAACGGAAACGAACATTAACAGTAGCAAACAAAGGCCTCACCGTCACTGACACTATCAGTTATACTCAAATCGGACTTTTCTGTTAACTTTTTCATCCGTTTAAGGTTAAAACGAAACCAGTGTTAAACCGGAAAACTTTATGAGTTACTACTACTCAGAATATTTATGTTCTTACTAATAGTAGTAATTAAAAAAGGACAGAGTTATAGAATTATGGACAGCACTAACAATAGTTATGCGATGTAAGTAAATTCCCAATACTTGAATGGTGGCATCTTCTTCTACTAAGTCGTATGAGCTTGAACTTAAAACAATACTTTAGGAGTAAACCCAAATTTTACATATAGCTCTATAGTAAATTTCATTCTAATTTCTTTCTGGTTATAAAATGTTTTTGGCAATTAATTTAAGAAACTTGAGTGTTAAATTACAAAACTATAAAACCAAATCTAACACGTGGTTTCTTATTCATTGCATTTACTTAGAGATCTCATATGTTTGATGTGCTTTTATGTAATGTAAATTAACACCTAGTTTCTGATTAATTTGCTAATAAAACGTTTTTCACTTTTGATATGCATCTTTATAAGTTAGTTTTTAACTATAAAAAGTATATTTTATATATTTTTATAAACATTTTGATGATAAAAATGTTATTTGCAATAATATACTTTGAGAAACTCAAACATGTGGTATCATGTCCATTGCATCGTCTTCAGATCGTTAGATATGTGAGTATGTGTTAATAGGTGTAAGTATCTAATTTAATAACGTGGAAACTGAGTGAACCTATGACAATTAAGAAACACAGATTTTAGATTGTCGGAATGATTAAAGAAGTTTATATGATTCCTTTAGTAACCACTAGAATCAAATCTAGAATGTTGGACATTTATACACAACACATAATGTCGGTGCATGTACATAAAAAAAACGAAGATTTACGACATAGGACACTCCCCGGAATTTAACTTCCGGCGGCTGGCGATTGAGCATATCTCAAGACACGGTTCATTAACATTGCCATCATCCTCCGGTGGAGCTACTCCAAATTTAAACTGTTATACACACAAGAGAGAAACCTCCCAACATGGTTATTAATTGGACAACCAAAATGCTAATCAAAATGGGAATATTCAAAGAACTAAACATATTAATTTTGATTAAAACCAATTGATGATAACTGAAGTTAATCCATTAACCTATATATTTAGCTAAGTCCTGAATATTTTCATGCTTGTTTTGTTGATCAGTATCCATGCTTAGTTCCATCTCCTAATGTGTTAAATTAAGAAATTAGACTAAGAAGTTATATATTGATTAGATCGATCAATGTAGTCTCATGTTAGTTAAGAGTTGATGATATGTGTATTGTTAGAAAAGGGACAAAGAAGATGTACCTGACAACTATAATCTTTGAAGTTTGGTTCCATCAACAAAGGAACTCCCATGTAGTCTTTAAAGAAGGTCTGAAACAAAAAATCCAAATTCAACATTTTCATGGATTAATCAAACAACAACATTACCACGACTAAGTTGGATTGGAGAAGAATACCTGAGTTGGTAGTTTACATGTATTGATGCATACTCCTACACATTTGCTTTCTTCTAAATACTGACATTTCTCCACGAAAACCTACTTGGATTCCACGAAAAATAACTGACAAAACGAATCATATCGAAACAGATGCGAAGTTTGGTATGATGATTACCCCACTATCCCAAGATTCTCCATTAGGAAGTTCGATGATATTTACTTTGCACGGTCCCATGAGCCATTGACAGGTAATTACAGTAACTCTTGCTTCAATAGGAAACATACAGAAGAAAGAATAAAACTAAACCTTCTTTGTGATTTCTTGATCTATCTGAGTATAGATTTTTCATTGATATAGAAGAATAAAGATTCAACAATACTCACCAACCATCAATGCAGCTATTTTCCCTTGTGCTATAGGAGCAATGAGAAGCTTGTAAAGCTCTAAAATGAGTGGAGGAAACAACGATTTCAGTATTCTCACCTGTAACAACAACAACAACAAAAAACACTCAAAGCTTTCCCCAAAGAACCAAAAACTCAGAAATTTTAAAACTTCTCAGTGAGAAATATACCGCAGCATCATTTGTCTCTGACCTAGTTCGACCTTTCAACAAGAGAAGCTTCACCAACTCAATAAGCCCAACGTAACCGGGTTTCTCTGAATCCGACCCGACTTCCTATTACACATACTTGAACATAAACAAGATCATTAGCCTAATGTAAAACCTAATTAACCAGTTTTTCTATCATGAAGAAACCCAATTTACAACTCACCTTGACCAATTTGTTTCGAAACGAGTTCATGAAGAAATCGTCGAGAATTCCTGGTTTGTACTCCAATTTCGAAGCTCCTTCATCTGATTTCACCTGAGAATCAAAATTGAAATTCAGAGACGGGTCCAAATATAAATATATGTATGCCCGCGTGAGCTGAAATTTCAAAATTGAAACCACCTCTGAGGAATCAGAGATACGGCAACGAACACGCCGCTTGAGTTCTTGACTCCGTATGGCTAACTGTGTAGGAGATGAGCTGGAGAAGACGATACTCGTCGGAGGAGGAAGATGGACAAGGATAGCCATTTCTGGCCTTTCAAATTTCTCACTTACAGTCCACTGAAATTAACAAAATAATAAACTACACGCCGTTTTAGTTACACCAAAACGACAGGAAATTCTTTTTCTTATTTACTAAAACCCTAGCAAAATCTTTAGATTCGACTGACTGAGAACCGAGAATTTGTCATTTGATTTGACTCATTTCTGTAATTCACTGAGGAAATTCAAAATCCGTAAATCTGATGATGTTTTCCGTTTCACGCCTCGCGAGGAGGTTCTGTGCAACGCTGGCTACTTCTACGGCGGCGATTGGCGGCGAGGCTTCTGGTGCTATTCCGACGACAGCGAAAAAGTATATTTCTGTGTACAAGAAACTCTCGAGTCTTGGCACGAGAGGAGGAAAAATCGAAGAAACACTGAATCAATTCACCATGGAAGGTATTACTATGAAGAAACATGAGCTTATTCGCTACGCGAAGGATCTTCGCAAATATCGTCAACCTCAACGCGCCATCGAGGTTTGTCTCCTCTTTCGGATTTATGTTTCCTGATCATTAGCTGATTTACCTTTGAAAAACTAATGGATGCGAATCGTCATTGAGAAAATCAGTAATTTAGAAAAATGCTTAGGTACGATACAATAGAAAGGATTAGTTGTAGATTTTAGCCACCACTGTTAGAGATTTGATGTTTATGTATGTATTGGTGTTTGAGTTTTCTGAACTCTGTTTTTCATTATGTGTAGGTCTTTGAGTGGATGGAAAGAAAAGAAATTGCCTTTACTGGCAGCGATCACGCAATTCTTTTGGATCTTATTGCAAAGACTAAAGGCTTAGAGGCGGCTGAGAACTACTTTAACAGTTTAGACGACTCTACCAAGAACCAGTCGACTTATGGGTCCCTATTGAACTGCTACTGCGTAGGAAGGGAGGAAGAGAAGGCAAAGACACATTTTGATGATATGAGTGATCGCAGTTATGTGAGTAACTCTTTGCCATTTAATAATCTGATGGCTATGTACTTGCGGCTAGGTCAACCGGAGAAGGTACCTGCGTTGGTTGTTGCGATGAAACAGAAGAATATCTCCCCTTGTGATATCACTTATTCGATGTGGATACAGAGCTGTGGAAGTTTAAATGACTTAGATGGAATAGATAAGATTTTAGATGAAATGAAAGCAGAAGGTGAAGGTATTACCTCATGGGATACGTTTGCTAATCTGGCAGCAATCTACATTAAAGTTGGCCTCTACGATAAAGCAGAAGAGGCGCTGAAATCTCTGGAACAGAAGATGAATCATCAGAAACGTGATTCTTTTCATTTCCTTATTAGCTTGTATGCTGGAATTTCAAATGCTTCCGAGGTTTATCGAGTTTGGGATTTGCTAAAGAAGATTCACCCTAACGTCAACAATTCAAGCTGTCTTACAATGCTCCAAGCATTGAGTAAACTCAATGATATTGATGGAATCAAGAAAGTCTTTACAGAATGGGAATCAACATGCTGGACTTACGATATGCGGATGGCCAATGTAGCGATTAGCAGTTACTTAAAACAGAACATGTACGAAGAAGCTGAGGCTGTTTTGAATGGTGCCATGGAAAAGTGTAAAGGTCAACAATTCTCAAAGGCTAGGCAGCTTTTGATGATGCACCTGTTGAAGAACAATCAAGCTGATTTGGCTCTGAAGCATTTTGAAGCGGCGGTTTTGGATCAAGACAAGAACTGGACTTGGAGCTCAGAGCTGATCCGTGAGTTCTTTATTCACTTTGAGGAAGCCAGAGACGTTGATGGAGCAGAAGGATTCTGTAAAACCTTGACGAAATGGAGCCCCCTGGATTCTGAAACTTCCAGTCTTCTTATGAAGACTTATTTATCTGCAGGGAAAGCTTGTCCTGATATGAAAAAGAGGTTAGAGGAACAAGTAGACGAAGAGCAGTAAGGTTTGGGTAGCAAGATTTGCCCTTGATTCATCCTAACAAGCATGACTCTGTCTACTCCAATAAGTTACCAATAAGCCTAATTAATGTACCTGGGGTCTAAATCCGATGGTACATTTAAGGAAGGAATTAGATTTCCTGGCTGAATACAAACGCGAAGGCAATTTAAGTCCGAATACGATGATACGTTTAAGGAAGGAATTAGATTTTAATTGACATGTGACATATGAGTCGTTTCTTCCAATTTAGTTTGTGATATGAATTAATCAGCATCGTATTAAGAGTCTAGACGACTCTAGCAAGAATCAGGAGGCTTATGAGCTGCTTTTGAAACCTTTACTCAAAGAAGACAAGGCAAACTCCCATTACAAAATGGATGATCTCGAATTTCTTACCAGTTCATCGCTGCCATTTAATACTATAATGGATATGTACTTGCAGCTGGGTCAGCCCATTAAGGTATCTCTGTTAGTTGTTGCAATGCAAGTTTAAATGACTTAGATGGAGTAGAGAATATTTTAGATGAAATGAATGCTGACGTTGAAGATAAATCCTCATTTGATAATTTGTTAATGTGGTAGCAGTTTTTACTAAAGCCGGTGTCTACAGTAAAGCAGAATCGGCACTGAGATTAATGGAGAGGAGAACAGAATTTATGGGTGTAATACATATCCACAAGTCCTAGTTTCCTAGAGCACAAAGAAAGATAGTGAACTAAAAAGAACTATTTGAATGAAATTAAGTGAGACATTAAACTGAGAAATTACAATCCTAATCACCCTCTGGAAAAAGATTAGCTTGCATAAAAACATGAGCACCTGATGAATCTATAGTTTATGCAAGATTTCTCTCAAGATCATAAAGAAAGATAGTGAACTACAAAACTAGTTTAAGACATTAAACTGAGAAACTACAATCCTAATCAGCCTCTAGAAAATGGATGAACTAGTGTGTAAAAAGTCTGTAAGCAACAACAGTGAATAGTGTAACTTAAACTCTATCCTTCATATGAGTAGTAAACTCAAACCCTAAAACCCTAAATAAATAGTAACAACTAAATGTATAGAAAACACTAAACAACTAAATGAATAGTATAGTAACCCTAATCTTAAATGAATATTACACCCTAAACCCTAAATGAATAGTATCATAATCTCTAAATGAATAGTAAACCTTAAACCCTAACCATAAATTGAATAATAACCCCTAAATGAATAGTGACCATAACCTCTAAATGAATACTAACCCTAAGCCTAACCATTAAATGAACAGTAACCCCTAAATGAACACCACCATAATCCCTAAATAAATAGTAATCCTTAAACCCTAAATCCTAACCACTAAATGAATAGTAACCCTAACTCCTAAATAAATAATATACCCTCGACTCTAACCAGTAAATGAATAGTAACCATAACCCCTAAATGAATATAATCTCTAAGCCTAACCACTAAATGAATAGTAACTGTAACCCCTAAATGAATATAATCTCTAAGCCTAACCACTAAATGAATAGTAACCCTAACCCCTAAATGAATAGTAATCCCTAAGCCTAACCCCTAAACCCTAACCACTAAATGAATAGTAACCCTAACCCCTAAATGAATAGTATACCCCAACCCTAACCACTAAATGAATAGTAACCCTAACACCTAATTGAATAGTATACCCTCAACCCTCACCACTAACTGAATAGTAACCCCTAACCCCTAAATGAATAGTAACCATAAACCCTAAATGAATAGTAACCTCCTAAATGATATTAAACCCCAAATGAATAGGAACCCCTAAATGAATAGTTGAACCATATCCTCTAAATGAAATAATACCTTACCCTAAATGAGTAGTATCCTAACCCCTAAATGAATCATAAATCCTAATCCCTAAATAAATAGTAACCTTTTAAATGAATAGTAACCCCAAATGACTTGACCCTAAATCCTACCCCCTAAATGAATAATACACCTTAAACCCTAACCCCTAAATGAATAATAACTCCTTATGAAATAGTAAACCATATACTAACTCTATACCCTAAATAAATAGTAAACTCTAAACTAAAATCCTTAAATGAATAGTTAACCCTATAATATAACCCCTAATGAATAGTAGATTTCATGATTATGATGGAATCAACAAAAACTATACAGAGTGGGAAACAAAATATCCAAGGTCCAAAGAAGGTTCCAGTATGAGCGTGGCAGATGTAGTCATTAGCAGTTACTTAAAAGAGAACAAGTACAAGGAAGTTTTGGCTTATTTAAATGATGCCGCTCTCAAGAAACGGCAAAAACTTTCCTTGTCATACTTGGGAGCTTTTGATGGTGTATTTGTTGGAGAATGATCAGGCAGATTTGGCTTTGAAGCAATTAGAAGAAGGATTTTTTGCTAAAAGTTAAGAATCCATCTTTTACCAAAGAACTAAATTTAAGATCAGAAAAGTGGGCAAATAATATTTGGCTAACCAGATCAGTTGGACCTCAAAGCTAATTTATTCCTTGTTTCTTCACTTTGAGAAAGCTAAAGATGTTGGTGGATTCGAAAGATTCTGAAGAATTTGAAGAAAAGTAACTCATGGCGTCTAAATTCTGAAACGTACATCTTATGAAGACTTATGTAGCTGCAGGGAAATTGTGTCCCGATATGCGAAAGAGGTTGGAGAGACTTGGGATCAAAGTAAATGAGGAGCAAGAAGACTTGCTTACCAAGATATGCCCTTGATTCATTCTATTAGATCATGTTCCTTCGTAATCGGATTGAGGAGGAAAAAAGAGAGTGAGATTTCATTGAGCTTCTCTTTATATCTTTCAAGATTTGGTATTATGTTTTTCAATACTATGTTTTGAGTTCTTGTAAGACGTCTCTTTGTAATTTATCCAGAGGCAAAAAGAAAAAAACCCTTCATTTGAAACATTTAGTTTAGACTTGTGTTTATGGTAATCTTGAAGTTATAAAATGTTTATGTTTCATGACACAAAACCGTGCTTCAAACTGTAGAGATATTTGATATTTCTAAGCTAACTGAGTTCGTAAAAACGAAAATTTGTCTTCCCTAAGACGAAGCTAGAAAGAACATAGATAATTGCATTATGAATGGGGTTCATTATGTTTTGAAGAAAAGTGTATTCCGCAATTAGCATAATCGAATGGTGTGAGAAACTATAGTTTCTGACTTGTGGATGCTATACCAAAAATCTTGATTACAGTTTTACTCATTGTTCTTGAAGTTGTTGTACTCAACTTCTTGGCGAAATGAGATTCGAGTGGTTGTTTTCATGAACATATATTCCATTTATCAATAGTATTGAGATTGTGAAATTTTCTTCCATCATAAAACGCCATCTCAAAATATTTTTATCGCTAAAGTAAATATCGTATTTTCGTCTAAACTAATACACATAAGGGCAGGGGCGGCTAAAAATAGGAATGAATAATATGGGTTCTGTGCTATATAGTAGAACAAAATAAAATAGACCATGTGTAAAAATATTTCTTTTATAAATGGGCCTTTATACAAAGGGAAAATTAAAAAAAACAAAATAGATCTTGGCATTTGCACATGTGGCACATGTCCAGGGCCGCCCCTCCATAAGGGTTGTTTTCTTAACAAACATTTTGCAAATAAGCTTCGGGTGTTAATTATTTATTAACATCAGGTAAAAGAACTAAATTTGAAACAATTTGTGACGAAAATTCAGTTCTATGATTTCTATCGCAAACCGTCTCAACATTTGAAGACAAATTCATAACTAACTCCATCTTAATTAAAATATTCATCATAAAATCTGCCGTCTTAAAAGCGCAGTTAGACATATTGTTAACTTGTAATCTGAAACCTTGTGTGCCACGCGTCTGTGATTAATAGCAAAACCCTTTTGACCTTTGTAAAAGATAAAAATCCAAGAAAGGGCACTAAAAATAGCAAATGATAAATGGAAGTTTGGGGAGAGGTGAAAAGAGAGGCACGTATAATATTCCACTAAGTAAAAACCACTGTAACATGAATAGAGTAAAGAGTGCATGAGTTTTCTTATAAGTGATCATCATTATCAGCTTTAATAAATACATGTTAACATATATGCTAGTGCTTATAGAAGACTATGTTGCGTATTCATGTCGACCAAGGAGTCTGGACGCGTCTTCAAGATTTAAGATCGTTGAGTGGAGTTTCATCTTTTTCAGGAACCTATGACTAGAGGACATGTGTGTGTGTATGTGACTGGGAGGTTTTGGCTATAAATAGAGTTTCTCGCCAAGGTAATGTAATCAAATAGACAGTACTGATCGAGCTTATATATATTGTTTGGGAAAATCTATATTTTGATCTGAGTGAGCTTCTCTGTGTGTGTATTAAGAAAAAAGAGAGTGAGAGAGAAAGATTTAAATATGGGGACGTTCGTGAGAAGAGGTTGGGTAGTGGCGTGTGTGTTGGTGTTATTGATGTCGACTCAAGTTTTGGGAAAATTATCTGGTGGTCATGTGAATGGCAAAAGCCGACGTCATAAACATGCAGGAGGTGGTGCTAGTGCTGGTGCCGGCGGAGGTGCCAAAGGTGGCATTGGAGTCGGAGGTGGAATTGGCGGAGGGGGAGGTGTAGGCGGTGGTGTAGGTGGTGGTATTGGAGCTGGAGGAGGCATTGGTGGTGGAGCAGGAGGAAAAGCTGGAGGTGGTGCAGGAGGAAAAGCTGGTGGTGGTGCAAAAGGCCGTGGTGGCGGTAGTGCTGGTGGAGGTGGTAACGTTGGTGTTGGAGGGGGAGTTGGTGGCAGCGTTGGAGCTGGAGGAGGAACTGGTGGTGGCGTAGGAGCTGGAGGAGGAGTTGGTGGTGGAGGTATAGGAGGTGGTGCTAGTGGTGGTGTAGGAGGTAGAGTCGGCGGAGGTGTTGGTGGTGCTGTTGGAGGTGGTGTCGGAGGAGGTGGAAGTGGCGCTGTTGGTGGAGGAGGACGTCGTAGTGGTGGAGCTGGAGGTGGAGTAGGCGGTGGAGGTAGTGCCGGTGGAGCTGTTGGAGGTGGTGCCGGAGGTAGAGGTGGAGGTAGTGCCGGTGGAGCTGTTGGAGGTGGTGCCGGAGGAAGTGTTGGAGGTAGAGGTGGAGGTAGTGCCGGTGGAGCTGTTGGAGGTGGTGCCGGAGGAAGTGTTGGAGGTGGAGGTGGAGTTGGCGGAGGTGTTGGTGGTGCTGTCGGAGGAGGTGGAAGTGGCTCTGTTGGTGGAGGAGGACGTGGTAGTGGTGGAGCCGGAGGTGGAGTAGGCGGTGGAGCTGTTGGAGGTGGTGCAGGAGGAAGTGTTGGTGGGGCAGTTGGAGGTGGTGCTGGAGTTGGTGGAGGTGTTGGTGGTGCTGTTGGAGGTGGTGTCGGAGGAAATGGAGGTGGCGGTGTTGGTGGTGGAGCCGGAGGAAGTGGAGGTGGCAGTGTTGGTGGGGGAGCCGGAGCGGGAGGTGGAGCTGGAGGTGGAGGTAGTGCTGGTGGAGCTATTGGAGGTGGTGCCGGAGGAAGTGTTGGTGGGGCTGTTGGAGGCGGAGCCGGAGGAAGTGGAGGTGGCAGTGTTGGTGGTGGAGCCGGAGGTGGAGCTGGAGGTGGAGGTAGTGCCGGTGGAGCTATTGGAGGTGGTGCCGGAGGAAGTATTGGTGGAGCTGTTGGAGGAGGAGCTGGAGGAAGTGGAGGTGGCAGTGTTGGTGGTGGAGCCGGAGCCGGAGCCGGAGGTGGAGCTAGAGGTGGAGCTAGAGGTGGAGGTAGTGCTGGTGGAGCTATTGGAGGTGGTGCCGGAGGAAGTGTTGGTGGGACTGTTGGAGGCGGAGCCGGAGGAAGTGGAGGTGGCAGTGTTGGTGGTGGAGCCGGAGGTGGAGCTGGAGGTGGAGGTAGTGCCGGTGGAGCTATTGGAGGTGGTGCCGGAGGAATTATTGGTGGAGCTGTTGGAGGTGGTGCTGGAGGTGGTGGTGGTGTTGGAGGTGGTGTCGGAGGAGGTGGAAGTGGCGGTGTTAGTGGAGGAGGAAGTGGTAGTGGTGGAGCTGGAGGTGGAGTAGGAGGTGGAGGCGGTGCCGGTGGAGCTGTAGGAGGTGGAGGCGGTGCCGGTGTTGGTGGCGCAGGTGGAGGTGGTATAGGTGGTGGAGGAGGTCTTGGTGGTATTGTTGGAGGCGGTGGAGGAGGAGGACTTGGTGGTGGTGTTGGAGGCGGAGCAAATGTAGGTGTAGGAATTGGAATCGGAGGTGGTGCAAGCGGAGGAGGTGGTGCAAGCGGAGGAGCTGGAGCCGGAGGTGGTGTAGGAGGAGGAGCTGGTGGTGGCGGTGGTGTTGGTAGCCGAAGACACTAAATCGGAAACGGCTGTGACCGTTAACAATTCAGCACTCCATGCACGTTGGCTCTAGTTTGCATGCATGCTCATTGTTATCACTTTTATCTTAATTTCCTTGTACGAGTTTATGATATTGATAATGAATAACACTTTTTCAAAAGATTGATAACTTAACCAATGATGAAAATATTTTTACTTCAAATCA
This sequence comes from Cardamine flexuosa, assembly GCA_963555745.1. Lineage (NCBI taxonomy): Eukaryota > Viridiplantae > Streptophyta > Magnoliopsida > Brassicales > Brassicaceae > Cardamine > Cardamine flexuosa. The sequence continues at coordinate 20,265,072 of OY743221.1, read as the reverse complement.
ATCGATATCTCCTTTTTATTTCTCACATACAATAATGCGTCACTAATTCGATCACAATAAGTTATCGCTATTTACAAGGGAATAGTAGTCGCTAATTTTCGTTAACAAACAATGATAACATGTTATTAGTAACCACCAACAGATTCCTATTGCGACAAATTACTTCTTCTTCTTTTTGGTCAAACAAGGTCAACCGATAAATTGCTTATGTTTTAACTATCGTTAATTTTTCGATCCCTATTTGGCTATTTTTCATGACAATATAATGATAAATATGCTTCAATATCTAATATACTAAATAAAGTAGAAATACTATCATCAAAATTTAAATTAGTGTAGAACAGAAAGACAATTATCTACTTTGCATTATATAAATTAATTTCCGAAGAAATCACTTCTCTGAATAATTTTGAGTGTGTTAATTAAATAACAAACAAATTATACATTAGCTTTTCCTTTTGTTTTCTAATTATGATATATATTTTTTGTTAAAAATCTAACTTATGATATATGCCAAGTCATTCACATAGACCGAATTTTAACTTCATAGTCTTGTTTGCTTCAACCCCTAGCTATTGCTCATATCTTGGTGTTATGAATGATAAAACCCATATAACCAAAGGTCAGATGACAAGTCCACTCGTCAACAACAGAATAAGACAAAAGAGCCAAATCTGAGTAAAACCAAAACTGCACCTACATAAAACATGGAGGCAAAGGAGAAGGAGAGGCTGCTCCTCCAAAACAGATTTGATTCCATTTCGTCTCTTTGTGATGACTAGTCATTGACAGTTATATATAGATAAGGATAGCATAGAGACTCTAGAGTATTCTATAAACTCTATATAAAACACTGTATTGCTATCTTGTAAAATCAATTTTAAAAAATAAATATATCAGTCTAAAAAGCTCAATGCTCTATATAAAGCACCATATAGCTACAATATGAAGGTAATGACACTGTTCTTGTTGAAGGTGGAGCTTACTTACCTATTACTCATGTTGGATCTACCACTATCTCTTCTGCTAAAGGTAAACTCCTTTAAATAAAGTCTTAGTATGTCCTGCAATACAGAAATCACTACTATCTGTATCCAAGCTATGTGATGACTATCCGTGTGGCGTTTATTTTTATTCTAATAAGGTCTGTGTGATTGATCTAAATACTCAGAAAGTAGTGTTCAAGGGTCCACGCAGTAATGGGTTATACGTGCTGGAGAATCAAGAGTTTGTAGCTCTCTACTCAAATCGTCAATGTGCTGCAAGTGAAGAAATGTGGCATTATCGACTTGGTCACGCAAACTCCAAAGTTCTTCAGCAACTTCGTTCAAGCAAGGAAATACTAGTGAATAAGAGCAACACTTCCTCCATTTGTGAGTCTTGCCAGATGGGGAAAAGTTCTAGGTTACAGTTTTTTGATTCTGAGTCTCGTGTTTTACAACCCCTAAATCGGATACATTGTGATCTTTGGGGTCCATCTCCAGTTGTATCAAATCAAGGGTTCAAGTATTATGCAGTTTTTGTTGATGATTTCTCTTGATACTCTTGGTTTTATCCTCTTCGAGCAAAGTCTGAATTTGTCTCAGTATTTATAGCATTTCAAAATCTCGTAGAGAATCAGCTAAATGCAAAAATCAAGGTTTTTCAGAGCGATGGAGGTGGAGAATTCACAAATAACAGACTCAAAGCACATTTCAGTGAAAAGGGTATACATCACAGGATCTCATGCCCCTACACTCCTCTGCAGAATGGGGTTGCTGAAAGAAAACACATACATTTAGTGGAACTTGGCTTGGCAATGATGTTTCATAGCAATACGCCACTGCATCTCTGGGTTGAAGCATTCTCTGCAGCAAATCACATCAGTGACCTTCTACCATCTCAGTCCTTGAATAACATCAGTCCATTTTGAGATGTTATTTCATCAGAAGCCATACTACTCGTCTCTGCGTGTCTTTGGCTCAGCATGCTATCCGTGTCTCAGACCCATAACTCAACACAATTTTGATCTTCGATCTCTGCAATGCGTTTTTCTTGGATATCACAGTCAATTCAAGGGTTATCGGTGCTTATATCCACCAACTGGGAAAGTATACATATCAAGACATGTTATATTTGATGAATGTCATTTACCATTCAAGGAGAAGTTCAAGGCCATGGTTCCATGTTATCAAACACCATTACTTCAAGCTTGGCAATGAGACAAAATGTCCTCTACAGCAGAACTCTCTCCCATGCCTCAAACATTACCAAGACTAAACATTACTCCAACAGAATCGATGGTAGCTCCAGAACCTGCAAATACAGATGTGGTTACAGAAAATGAAGATCCGTTGGTTAATGGAGATATCTCTGGCATAGACGAAGCTGGAGCAAATGCTGCATCTGACCAAGACGAAGAGGAAATCATTGACAACTCTGCAACTAACATGCATCCCATGACAACAAGATCGAAAGATGGGATTCATAAGCCTAATCCTAGGTATGCTCTATTTGCTTCTAAATATACTACCACTGAGCCTAAATCTATTGTCTCAGCGATGAATCATCCTGGATGGAACATAGCAGTTATGGATGAAATGAGAAGGATACATATGCTTCATTCCTGGACACTTGTTCCTGCAACATCTGAGATGAATATTTTAAACTCCAGATGGGTGTTCAAGACGAAGCTGAATCCAGATGGGACAATAGATAAACTCAAAGCTTGTCTCGTTACAAAAAGTTTTGATCAAGAGGAATGTTTGGATTACTTAGAGACATTTAGCCCAGTGGTTCGTACAACAATTATACGTCTTGTTCTTGAAATTGCAACAGCAAAAGGATGGCCTATAAAACAACTAGATGTGTCTAATGCGTTTCTCCATGGAGAATTACAAGAGCATGTATTCATGTTACAACCAACTGGTTTTTTTTTATCCTCAAAAGCCAGATTACGTATGTCGTCTCTCAAAAGCCCTCTACGGACTGAAACAGGCTCCTCGAGCATGGTTTGATACACTCAGCAATTTCCTTCTTGATTATGGCTTCACCTGCAGTAAGTCTGATCCATCTCTCTTCACGTATCACCAAAATGGAATGACTATAGTCCTCTTGTTGTATGTGGATGATATTCTACTAACTGGAAGTCATCAGCCTCTTCTTGAAGAACTTCTACAATCTCTCAATAACAGGTTCTCCATGAAAGACCTTGGTAAGCCTCGATACTTCTTGGGAATTCAGTTTGAGGAACAAGACAATGGGCTGTTTCTTCATCAAACAGCATATGCATCTGATATTCTTCATCAAGCCGGAATAACTGATTGCAATCCGATGCCAACACCTCTGCCACAACATTTCGACAACCTGGATTCTGAACTCTTCCCTGAACCAACTTATTTTTGAAGTCTTGTAGGGAAACTTCAGTATCTCACCATCACTAGGCCCGACATCTAATTTGCTGTGAATTTTGTCTGTCAAAGAATGCACGCACCAACGATATCAGATTTTGGTCTGCTGAAACGAATTATGTGTTATCTAAAAGGTACTGTCAACATGGGACTCACAATCAAGAAGAACAAAAATCTGGTTCTCTCTGCTTATTGTGATAGTGACTGGTCTGGCTGCAAAGAAACTAGAAGATCAACGACTGGTTTTTGTCTGATGTTAGGAACCAATCTCATATCCTGGTCTGCAAGAAGACAGGAAACGGTCTCAAACTCGTCAACAGAAGCAGAATACAGAGACCTTACTGAAACCGCTAAAGAAATCACTTGGGTGTCCTCTCTGCTTCGAGATCTCAATATCCCACAACATCAACCAACATTGCTCCAATGTGACAATCTCTCTGCCGTTTATCTATCAGCAAATCCAGCTCTCCACAAAAGGTCCAAACACTTTGACACATACTATCATTATATAAGAGAAAGAGTGGCACTTGGACTCATTGAGACAAAACACATCCCAGCCTCACTTCAACTCGCAGAAGTGTTCACCAAGTCATTGCAGAGAAGAGCCTTTACTGATCTTAGGTCCAAACTCAGAGTGTCTGAATCACCCACTCCAAGTTTGAGGGGGAGTATGAATGATAAGACCCATATAACCAAAGGCCCAGACGACAAGCCCACTCGTCAACAACAGAATAAGAGAAAAGAGTCAAACCTGAGTAAAACCAAGACTGTACCTGCAGAAAACATGGAGGCAAAGGAGAAGGAGAGGCCGCTCCTCCAAAACAGATTTAATTCCATTTTGTCTCTTTGTGATGACTAGTCATTGACAGCTATGTATAGATAAGGATAGCGTAGAGACTCTAGAGCATTTTATAAACTCTATATAAAACACCATATAGCTATCTTGTAAAATCAACTTTGAGAAATAAATATATCAGTCTAAAAAGCTCATTGCTCTCTATCTTTCTCAGGTGTCACATCGGATTCCCACATCTGCATCCACCTCATGACTTCATGAGTCACGTTGAGCATATTTCAACACTTACTCGATGATCACCCTTGATTTTAGGGACTTCCACAACACTAGGAACCCTAAGTTTCAAACGAACATCTTCTGTATAGAGTCTCTATTAAAATAGAAATAATATTCTATGGGAAACAGAGAGAACAAAAACTTACGTTTAAACGAGGACCCATTGATTTCTCTTTTTAGTTCATTTTTTGTTTCTATATTATTTAGATGCCGTTACAAGTCTTGAGTTTCTCTAATCCGGTGCAAATTGGATCGTTTCTTTGTAGGGTTCCTGCTTAGTAAAAAATAAAATAAGAAGCTCCGGCCCAGAAAATGTTAATGGGCCTATAACCCAAATAGAAATAAACCATTATAGAATTCAGATGTAATAAATACGTAAAATATTCAATCTTTTATCCGATGTCTACCATATCTGAATTTTCCAAAATATTCAAATAGTAATTAGCAATAATGAGCAAGATATTCGCAAATATTTATATTTTTTCTGCAGATCATCAAAATCCAATTATTCAAAATCTTTAGATCAGTAGTATTACTTATCTGTATATATTTTTTTGGGAAATAAAATATCTATTGTTTCCTATAATCCAATTATTCAAAATTTGTAATATTTTTCGGAAATATAATATCTACTAATAGCATACATGCATGCACAAAGACATAAAGAAGCGACGTGTAAACATGATATTTTCTTTTGTCATTATGTTATTTCATGATTTTCTCATCGTCTGCTGTTAGTATTCTTGAATAAAAATTGTATTATATTTTACAGTTTGTTCTACTTCAAAACAAAACAAGATTTTCTCATTGCTTGTCTTTTGCTGTGTGTCTCTTTAACAGCTTCTAGATCAATGCAAGAACAACCCAAACTTTTTATTCTTTTCTATTTTTCAATTTGGTCGTCGAAAGTCTCTAATATAAAGTTTTTTATTACGAGAGATCCTTCCAATATATTTCGTATTATCTATCAGTTTCCAAAATTAGTACAATTCAATATTGGTTTCTGTATTTATATACATTAAAATCATCTCCTTGTGCAAGTAAGTAAACAAAAAGGATTAGGTAATAATTAAATGTAGTTAGATAAATCGATATATACGAAAACACAAATATGGAAACTATGTGGATATTCTGTAGTCATTTGCTTGCTATTTTATCCAAATGATTTGTATTTTGTATATATATTGGAGCAGAAGATAGCATTTCATCATCACGCTTCTTCTCTTTTTCATATCCTCTGTTTTTTCAAGCTCCTCTGTTTTCTCATGGCTCCACTTAACGAGTCTCTGGCATCAATCATCGATGTCAGTGAACCTAAATCTCTTGGTGACTCACCAACTAAGCCAGTATTGCAATCAAACTGTTTTAACCTTTCCCAAGGAACCTTCCGTGCCAAACACTCTTCACCAATCCTCTTTGATGTTCCTCAAAACCTAACTTTCACACCATTTTCATCTCATGCTATATCCACCGATGCTCCTCTCCCAATCCTCCAACGAGTTCAAGCCAACGCTCATAAAGGAGGGTTTCTTGGATTCACACAAGAATCACCTTCTCATCTACTCACAAACTCTTTGGGGAGATTCGAAAACAGAGATTTCCTCAGCGTTTTCCGGTTCAAGACTTGGTGGTCAACAGCTTGGATTGGAAAATCCGGGTCGGATCTACAAATCGAGACTCAATGGGTGATGCTTAAGATTCCTGAGATTGATTCCTATGTGGCTATTATACCAATCATAGAAGGATCTTTCAGGTCTTCGCTTAACCCTGGTGAAAAAGGTAACGTCTTGATTACGGCAGAGAGTGGCTCTACTAAAGTCAGAGAGTCATCTTTCAACTCCATTGCTTATATTCACATTTGTGACAGTCCATATAATCTCATGAAAGAGTCTTTTAGTGCACTTCGTGTCCATATGAACACTTTTAAGCTTCTAGAAGAGAAGAAGCTTCCAAACATCGTGGATAAGTTTGGTTGGTGCACTTGGGATGCTTGCTACTTAACCGTTGATCCAGCAACCATCTGGACCGGAGTTAAGGAGTTTGAAGATGGTGGCATATGTCCGAAGTTTATCATCATTGATGATGGATGGCAAAGCATAAACTTTGATGGTGATGAAGTAGACAAAGACGCTGATAATCTTGTTCTTGGTGGAGAGCAAATGCTTGCAAGACTTCACAGTTTCAAGGAGTCTAAGAAGTTCCAAAACTATAAAGGTGGATCCTTTTTAGCCTCTGATGCATCTCACTTCGATCCTCTCAAACCAAAGAAGATTATCTACAAAGCAACCGAGCGGATTCAAGCAATTATATTGAAACAGAAGGTTATTGCTGAGTCTGGGGAGCAAGATCTATCCGAAATTGATGAAAAGATCAAGACTTTTAGCGAAGAACTCAACGCAATGTTTGATGATGTTGAGAAAGATGAGTCTTTGGTCTCTCAAGGCTCAGGTATGGAGGCTTTCACAAGGGACTTGAGGACAAGGTTTAAGGGTTTGGATGATATATATGTGTGGCATGCTCTATGTGGTGCTTGGGGTGGTGTTAGGCCTGAAACCATGACACAGTTGGAGACAAAGGTTGTTCCTTCGGAGCTCTCACCTGGTCTACTCACTATGATGACTGATCTAGCAGTTGTGAAGATTGTCGAAGGTGGGATTGGTCTTGTTCATCCTTCCAAAGCTCATGAGTTCTACGATTCAATGCACTCTTATCTTGCTAGTGTTGGAATAACAGGAGCCAAGATTGATGTTTTCCAAGTAAGTTGTTACAACACTACAACACTCTTTTTGTTCTTACTTTCTGTTTCTATTTTTGCATTTACAAGCATGTTTTGGTTTCAGACCTTAGAGTCAGTAGCAGAAGAATATGGAGGAAGAGTGGAGCTTGCTAAAGCTTTCTGTGATGGTCTGACCGAATCCATGATTAAGAATTTCAAAGGAACTGAAATCATTGCGAGTATGCAACAATGCAATGACTTCTTCTTCCTTGCCACAAAGCAAATCTCTATTGGCAGAGTTGGTAATATATATACATATAGTATATATATATATATGTTTAAAGACTTTGATTATTCCATTGTTTTTATAAAGTTTCTAAGCACTAATAAAGTTTTGTGTTCTTATTAGGTGATGACTTTTGGTGGCAAGACCCAATGGGTGACCCACAAGGAGTGTACTGGCTACAAGGAGCACACATGGTTCACTGCTCTTACAACAGTTTATGGATGGGTCAAATGATTCAACCAGATTGGGACATGTTCCAGTCAGACCATGTTTGTGCCGAGTACCATGCTGCATCTCGAGCCATCTGTGGTGGGCCATTCTACCTCAGTGACCATCTTGGCGAAGCCTCGCATAACTTTGATTTAATCAAGAAACTTGCTTTCTTTGATGGTACCATACCAAGGTGTCTCCACTATGCTCTTCCCACTAGAGATTCACTTTTCAAGAATACTTTGTTTGACAAAGAATCAATCCTCAAGATCTTCAACTTTAACAAGGTAAATTAATTAAGCTTAAAAAATCAAAATTCTTTGTTTAAAGATGGAAACTTTATTAAAACCTTGATGTTTTTTTTAACAGTTTGGAGGAGTGATTGGAGCATTTAACTGTCAAGGAGCTGGGTGGAGCCCAAAGGAGCATTTCTTCAGAGGATACAAAGAATGTTATCAGACAGTTTCAGGGACAGTTCATGTCTCAGACATTGAATGGGATCAGAACCCATTAGCTGTAGGATCTCAGGTGACCTACACTGGAGATTACTTGGTCTACAAGAACCAAACTGAAGAAATCATTTTCATGAGTTCGAAATCAGACCCGATCGAGTTAATCCTGGAGCCATCTGCATTTGAACTATTCAGTTTCGTGCCAGTCACGGAACTGGAGAGCTCTGGGGTTAGATTTGCACCTTTAGGGTTGGTGAACATGTACAACTGTGTCGGAACAGTTCGAGAGATGGACGTTACTGGTGATAACAGCATTAGTGTTGAGTTGAAGGGTGAAGGAAGTTTCATGGCGTATTCGAGTAAAGCTCCTGTGATGTGTTACTTGAACGACAAGGAAGCTGAGTTTAAGTGGGAAGACGAAACTGGTAAACTCAGTTTCTTTGTTCCTTGGGTTGAACAATCTGGTGGCATCTCTCGTCTGTCTTTCACCTTTTAATCTTCTGTTTGGGATTTTTTTGTTGTTTTAGTTTTCAGAATCTGAATTTATGTTCTGTCTTTTACTTTTCAATTTGGAGAATTATGAACCAATTTACTTGTGGTTGCAATTTCTCCCTTCGCTAATTGATTTTTAGATATTGGCCGAGTATTTGCAATTGATTTCAGTTTCTAAGATATCATTTTCTCTGTTCTGCGAATACTATCTATTTAACAAGTGAGTGTTTAGGCCTTATGTCTTCCCTGTTGCAAACGTACAACGGTGAAGACATGTTATGATGGTTGAAACCATCAAATTATTTGGTTAACAAATACTACTGTGTATAAATACTCCTCCGAAGTTGAAACCAAAATGCTTATAATAAATTAATTTTATCAAAGTTGAAAGTTGAAACCAAAGCTGAAAACATTTCTCTTTTTTGGCAGTTCCTTAACCTAAAATTTACCATTTTTGGAAACAGAGCAATCTTATGGATTTCAAGGTTTTGGACAAAAAGTTTTGTCAAAAACAGAGGTATGTTCGTGAGTCACAAAATTGTTGTATGTAGTTGCAACACAAGTATAAATGAGTTCGGTTCACAAAGACCGGATAAATGAGATTAGTTTTATGAGATATGATGTTGAGTCCAATCTATAAAAGAGTAATCCATACACTATTTATAGGGTTTACAGAATAGAACCATTTAGAGAGTTTTAAACTATATAGATTTTACAAGGTGGATGAAATGGGTATGAACAAAAATGGGCCGAATAAATGTGCTCGGCCAGGTCCATCAAAAATGATTTAGTCATTTGTCTTTCTTTCTTTTAGGCCCAAGTTCTGGTAATCTGATATTGTGCGACTAATTTTGATTTTGATGGTATATATAAAACATTCTGCAACAACAACGGAAAACAAAAAAAGAACAAAGATCCCAGCCACGGTGAAGCTACAAGAATAGAAGAAAGTGATATATGGCTAGATGCATGTGTTAGAGATTTACTTCAGTGGAGAATATGAAAATATTTCGTTTTTTTTTAAAAAAAAATTTCTTCAGTGGTTGTCTGGATTTTTGTAGGGAATATAAAAACATATATACAACTTTTATTACTAGCATCAGAGTATGCCAAGTAGCATACATGCACGCAGACATGAAGAAGCGACGTGTAATATATTTTTAAAGTTTGTTACACGAAAGACAAAACAAGATTTTCTTCTTACTTTTCGTTTTGCTTTGCTTCTCTGTAGCAGCTGCCACATCTTGCAAGAGGAACAAGTAAATGCAATTAGTTAATTTGCTTGCTATTTTATATATACATAGGAGCAGAAGATAGCAGCATTCTCATCATTAAGCTTCTTCTCTTTTCATTTCCTCTGTTTTTTTCAAGCTCCTCTGTTTTCTCATGTCTCCACTTAACGATTCTCTGGCATCAATCATTAATGTCATTAAATCCAAACCTCTTGGTGTTTCACAAACTAAGCCAATATTTCAATCAAACTGTTTTAACCTTTCCCAAGGAACCCTCCGTGCCAAACACTCTTCCCCTATCCTCTTCGATATTCCTCAAAACCTAACTTTCACACCATTTTCGTCTCATGCTATATCCACCGATGCTCCTCTCCCAATCCTCATCCGAGTCCAAGCCAACGCTCACAAAGGAGGATTTCTTGGATTCACACAAGAATCACCCTCTGATCTTCTCACAAACTCTTTGGGGAGATTCGAAAACAGAGATTTCCTCAGCATTTTCCGGTTCAAGACTTGGTGGTCAACAGCTTGGATCGGAAAATCCGGGTCGGATCTTCAAACCGAGACTCAATGGGTGATGCTAAAGATTCCTGAGATCGATTCCTACGTGGCCATTATACCAACCATAGAAGGATCTTTCAGAGCTTCGCTTAACCCTGGTGAAAAAGGTAACGTCTTGATTACGGCAGAGAGTGGCTCTACTAAAGTCAAAGAGTCATCATTCAATTCCATTGCCTATATTCACATTTGTGACAGTCCATATAATCTCATGAGAGAGTCTTTTAGTGCACTTCGTGTCCATATGAACACTTTCAAGCTTCTAGAAGAGAAGAAGCTTCCAAACATCGTGGATAAGTTTGGTTGGTGCACTTGGGATGCTTGCTACTTAACCGTTGATCCAGCAGCCATTTGGACCGGAGTTAAGGAGTTTGCTGATGGAGGCATATGTCCGAAGTTTATCATCATTGATGATGGATGGCAAAGTGTAAACCGTGATGGTGCTGAGGTAGACAAAGACGATGAGAAACTTGTTCTTTGTGGACCGCAAATGCTTACGAGACTTCACAGCTTCAAAGAGTCTAAGAAGTTTCAAAACTATAAAGGTGGGTCCTTTTTAGCATCTGATGCATCTCACTTCAATCCTCACAAACCGAGGATGATTATATACAAAGCAACCGAGCAGGAACAGGCGCTTCTGTTGAAACAGAAGTTGATTGCTGAGTCTGGGGAACAAGATCTATCCCAACTTGATGAAAAGATCAAGACTTTGACCGAAGAACTCAACGCAATGCTTGATGATGTTCAGAAAGAGGAGTCTTTGGGTTCTGAATATGTTTCAGGCTCAGGTATGGAGGCTTTAACAAGGGATTTGAGGTTTAGGTTTAAGGGTTTAGAAGATATATATGTGTGGCATGCTCTATGTGGTGGTTGGGGTGGTGTTAGGCCTGAAACCATGAATCATTTTGATCCAAAGTTTGTTCCTTTGAAGCTTTCACCTGGTCAAGACACTATGATGATTGATCTCGCAGTCGTCAAGATTGTTGAAGGTGGGATTTGTCTTGTTCATCCTTCCAAAGTTCATGAATTCTACGACTCGATGCACTCTTATCTTGCTAGTGTTGGAATAACAGGGGTCAAGATTGATGTTTTCCTAGTAAGTTGTTACATCACTATGTTTCTTGTTACATTTTATGTTTCTTCTTTGCATTTACAAGCATGTTTTGGTTTCAGTCCTTAGAGTCAGTAGCAGAAGAACATGGAGGAAGAGTGGAGCTTGCTAAAGCTTACTATGATGGTCTGACCGCATCAATGATTAAGAATCTCAAAGGAACTGGACTCATTGCTAGTATGCAACAGTCCAATGACTTCTTCTTCCTTGCCACAAAGCAAATCTCTATTGCCAGAGTTGGTAATACATATAAAGATTTTGGCTCCATTGTTTCTATAAAGTCCTAAGTTTTGAATTTTGATCATAGGTGATGACTTTTGGTGGAAAGGCCCAATTGGTGACCCACAAGGAATGTATTGGCTACAAGGAGTACACATGGTTCACTGTTCTTACAACAGTTTATGGATGGGTCAAATGATTCAGCCAGATTGGGACATGTTCCAATCAGACCATGTTTGTGCCGAGTACCACGCTGCATCTCGAGCCATCTGTGGTGGGCCATTCTATCTCAGTGACCATCTTGGCAAAGCCTCACATAACTTTGATTTAATCAAGAAAATTACTTTCTTTGATGGTACCATACCAAGGTGTCTCCACTATGCTCTTCCCACTAGAGATTCACTTTTCAAGAACCCTTTGTTTGACAAAGAATCAGCCCTTAAGATCTTCAACTTCAACAAGGTAATTAGTTTAAAATCAAAATCATAGTTTAAAGATGGAAACTTTATTAGATGATTTATGTTGCAGTTTGGAGGAGTAATTGGAGCATTTAACTGTCAAGGAGCTGGGTGGAGTCCAAAGGAGCATTCCTTCAAGGGATACAAAGAATGTTACAAGACAGTTTCAGGAACAATTCATGTCTCGGACATTGAATGGGATCAGAACCCAGCAGCTGTAGGATCTCAGATTAGCTACACCGGAGATTACTTGGTCTACAAGAACCAATCTGAAGAAATCCTTTTCATGAGTTCGAAATCAGACCCACTCAAGATAACCCTGGAGCCATCTGCATTTGACCTATTCAGTTTCGTGCCAGTCACGGAACTGGGGAGCTCTGGGATTAAATTTGCACCTCTAGGGTTGGTGAACATGTTCAACTGTGTCGGAACAATCCGAGAGATGGAGGTTACTGGTGATAGCATTAAGATTGAGTTGAAAGGTGAAGGAAGATTCATGGCGTATTTGAGTAAAGGTCCAGTGATGTGTTACTTGAACGACAAGGAAGCTGAGTTTAAGTGGGAAGATGAAAGTGGTAAACTCAGTTTCTTTGTTCCTTGGGTTGAACAATCTGGTGGCATCTCTCGCCTGTCTTTCATCTTTTAGTAATTTGTTTCTTTGTATTTTAGCTTTCCTTACATTGTGTGATCGTTGGCTTTTTGTTTTGTTTTCTTCTTGTAGTGAATAAACACTAAAGTTTCGATCAAGAAACTGAAATAAAACAGAAACCTTTTCAATCCCAACTGTCATGTCATAACCATTTTTTCTTTCAGCCCTGCAATGTGATAGAATCATTTCGGTTGGTCATTGGACATCATGTTGAGAAAAGAATCAAAGGATCCCATGTGAAGAATCTGAATTTTCTGCAATGTCTTTTACTTTAATCCATTTGGAGAATTACAAACCAAATTTACTGATATTTTTTTTAACAGTATTGGATTTGCAGTGTCGGTTCAGTTGGAGTTTCAGTCACATACATATATTGTTAAATAAATAAAAAGGACGTTCGACCAAACAAATTAAAATAAATAAAACGGTCAACTTCATAGGTCAGTTTTAAAAAGTTAAATTTAGTTTAGGCCTGTTATTAGAGTTTCAGTTATGTGAAAATTACCTTTTAATGTTATTATTATATCTTCTTTTTTTTGGGGGGAGAAAATCTGTTTTTTGTATATCACTGTTAAAAGATAAATTGTTTTCCTAGTCTATCATATCCAAGTCAAGTCAATGTTAACGCAGGCAGGAGGACCCATGATGTTGACCTTTTAGGCAACGTGCGTCATAAGACAATGGGACTGTAACGGCTAATTTTGTAATATTATGTGTCCTTAATTTCAATGAACATATGGCTGACCTGACATTATTTTTAAAACGAAAACAAAAATATATACTTATTAGTTTACAAACTTTTAACTTCTAGAAGTTAATCATGGATAGCACCAAGGTTAGAACAACAATAAAAATAAGCTTATCCATTTTTAGTGGTTTTTACTTTTGGTTTTTGTGTTTTAGTTTCCTAATTCCTATATTTTTTTCTTCTTCTCAAGTTCCTAATTATAAAATCGAAAAATATTTTGAAAAAAAAAACAATAGAAAAAGAAGACCCCGAAAATCCGTAGATTGTGAGTAAAGCTGGCACGTCTTCAATCAAAAGTATTTTTTCCAATTTTCAATTCGTTCGGCGTCATTACAATCCAAAAGACATTCTTGTGTGTTGTGTTTCTCTATTTATATACTTAGTTTTTTTTAAAAGAAAAAAAAAAAGACAAACAGATTTAATCGGAAAAACAAAAAAAAATTGTAGCCATATGAACCCTAATTTCGGGTTGGTCACTCTCTCTTTTCTTTCCCAAAATTGGATTCAAAGTTGTTTCCTTTTGTCTTCAACGTATCTCACATCATCGACGTGTTTCCACATTCCCAGTGATTATGCTTGATTCCGTGAGTCTTTAAGGTTTCTATGTTTCTTGTCTGAATCAATTTTTCTGTTTCTCTTCTCGAGTTTACTTTCGGAAATTTGAAATCTTTCATAGTATGTATTATAGATTTCTTCTTTATAGAATCTTGGTTTTAAAGTTCGTGGACATTTGAGGAAAAATCTTTATCTAAAAAGGTTCCTTAAAAAAAAAAAAAAACTTTATGTTCTGCGTTTGGTTTTGTTTTGGAAATTAGATAAATTAAGTTGTTGTTTTATGGTGGAATCAAAGGCCTAGGTGATTCGATGATAATAAGGTTTTAGCTAAACCATTTCTTGTTGATGAATTGTTAATGCTAAATCTCATTTGCTATATCATTAGGAGAACGAAAGGTCTTAAAAAGAACGAATTTTTTGAGTTGAGGAAGCTACTAAAGAGGATTGATCAGCTTTTTGGCGATTGAGCGGTGATGGATCAAATTGTTTCAGGACAAGAAGAAGAATTTGATGTAGACATTGAAGATGGTAGATTCAATGAGACACAAGAAGAAGAGATCACAACAACAACGAATCTTGAATGTAACTCAGAGAATGTTTCGAATCATGTATGTAGTGGACGTTTGAGTTTTGATGGGTCTCAAAAGAATACTGATGATCTGATAAACCACCCGTTAATGGGAGATGGGAAGAGAAGAGAAAGAAGCAGTCAAAGTTTGGATCTTTCGGATAGAAAGTTCGATAATGTTAAGTTCAAGAAGACGAGAAAGCCTTCGAAGCCGCCTAGGCCTCCCAAAGGTCCTTTGTTGAGTGATAATGACCAGAAGCTGATGAAGGAAATCACCGAGCTCGCGATGAGAAAGCGTGCTCGGATCGAACGGATGAAAACACTCAGAAGATTGAAAGCAGCTAAGTCATCTTCTCCTTGCAGTAGCGTTTTCGCTATGATCGTAACGGTTATATTCTTCGTCTTCTTGATCTTTCAAGGTAAACCCCACCAATCACACACCTTTTATATTTTCTTATTGTAGCTTTGTGTTTGTTAAATGACTAAAGCTGTTTTGTAGGGTTCTTCACAAGCGATGCAAGTTTGAATTCAGGAAATTCACCAGCACCAACTAATTCAGCTAATAACCGTATGGTCTCTGTTCAGTTCTACAATGAGTTTGCTCCTCGCGAGAGAATCGATCCTAGTCCGACTTCTTTCAGGTTAGAAAGAAACTTAGAGCCTCACGGATCAGAGCAATTTCTTCTAATTGATGATGGGTCTGTTATGTGAAATTTCAGGTATAAGAGAGTTTCAGGTGCAGAAAACACTAGAGAAGTTAAGAGATGAGTTTTCTTCTCTTTGGATTCTTGTTATGTTAACCAAAAAGAGGACTTATGTTTTTTGTTTGTTCGTAAATTCTCGACATCACTCACTCTCTCTATTGTTTCTTTTGCTCTGTTCTTGTGTTCACATGTATGTATGTATGTCTCTCTGTTAACTCTGCTTTGTATATTCTTTAAGGATGAATCTGTTCACATGTTTTGTTGTACAGAGAGCTAGTCATGACCTTAAACAATGATGCTGATAATAGTTAGGCATCATTTATCTCAAGATGTTTAGGTAAAAGATTAGGTTGACTTATGATTGATAATGATGATGCTAAGACATATCTTTCATGAATCTTTCTATTTGTTTTGTATCATTCTTTTAGGAAAAGAAAAATCAACATTAGAAACCAAAGAAATCGGAGATATTATGTGATTTATCATAGGAAATTTGATTATGTAAATTGATGAAAAAGACTCATCATTCCTGATAAATTTCACACAACAAACAAGTCATGACTCATGTCAACTGAAAAAGACAGCATTGCCAACGTTTAAAGGCCATTAGTTTACTTTTATACCAAAAAGCTAAAATGTTGGAGAAAGTGTTCTTTTGTTTTTTTACAGCGTTCACATTTTTTGAAAAGAAAACTACTGCTAATGTCGGAGGGAAAACAAGGAAAAACTCCTGCAAATGAAAACTAAATTTAGCAACTTCTGTAAAAATAAAATCTTGAAATGTAAACTAGAAACGGGGTACAAACAAACCCTTGAATTTTAATATTATTGACGAAATATTCTTTTTGATTTAATATTTACATCTACTTTATGAAACGGATGTGATTGGCATCTTCTTTGCCGTTGTAGTAAAAGATACAGTACTCTTCTCTTAATTAGGAGTCAGGACTGATCGGTAAAACAGTAAGCTAAATCGGAATAAAAGCAAATGGATATAAACTTTTACCATTTTATGTTTTTCATTTCTTTTTTCTTTCTTATGTTTTCCTCTTTTTTACCACTTAATGTTTTATCAGGTCTCTTGTAACACGAATTTTCTTTAACGATTTCAATCGGATCGCATACCAAACACTCTTTTACAAAAATATTTTTATTGTTAGTCAAAACAACATATTAAAAATAGAATAGTATATTATGAATCTTTCGTCTGAACTTCAGTTTAACCCTTTTCAGTTTGTTCAACTAAAATTTACGACTTAGATTATTTTGTTTTGTTTTCGATTCATGTTTGGTTTTTAATCAAATATCTTTTTAGAATTTTGGCATTTTTTTGTTTTCGGTTAAAATCACATAGATCCAATTATTATTATTTTGGTTCAAGTAGAATTACCTCGGTTGATTCGCATTGAATACTTCGTACTGCAAATATCTTAAATTCTCATCCGTATACGTGTAACATCTCTTGATCGGTCATTTTCAATTCATCTACCATTGCTGTTCTCCTTTACGTTTTCTGTTTTTTTTTTTTTTTTGGGCAATGGGAAGGGGGTTCACATATATAGGATAATGCCCTAAGGGCATATGAAACAAAAAATACAACTGTAATTAATTTTAACCCATATCATGAAATTTCTCATATTCCAAAACTATATTTCTATATTATGATAAGAGAACTTTCGTTTGTTTTGTCAAGGTACAACCTTAATTATACATGAAAAGGGAAATGGACGTACATTTGCATGTTACATCCACTTTAGGCGGATCATGCATTAAAATCAACTCGTTGAAGCTTAATATAAGCATTCATCTTCAACTTCAAGCTTTCCCATGCACGGTGCACCATATGTCCATGCTGTTCTAAGTCAACTCTTTCTTCAGTTCCTTTTTATTATTTTTTGTTTTCTTTTTCTTCTTCTAATATCTTTTTACGTTTCTTTCTTTATTTCTTAAGGGTTTCCTTCTTTAATTCTCCTACTAAATTATTAATTTTCGATCTTATATAGTGATCCATATATTGGTCTTATTAGAAGAAAACAATATTGCATTAAGTTCTTAGTGTGATTTGTGAACATAAGTGTTGATGTATGATCCAATTCCAAATACGACCAAATCCAAATGTTTCTAATTCCAAATACGACCAAATCCAATTCCGAATATGAACATAAGTCTACGATAAAAATCCAAAAGACTCTAATATATAATCCATTTTAAATTAAATATTTTTATGTTAAAAATAAGTATCATTTGGATTTTTCGAATTTAATCTATTTCTGAACAAACTACAGTGACGTACGCAATGTAAACTCTTCGAGATAATGTAATAATTTAGTTCAATTGTAACCGACAGTTAACTTTATAATTCGAAAACATAAAATGATAGGAATATTTTACCATTTGACCAAAGTTAAAAAAAAAAAATGAATGAAATAAACTCAAGTCAGAAAGAGATCCTTTCCCCAGTCCCCACGCCCACGCACACACCACACAATTTCTAAACGTGGTCAGCGACTCACTAGCATTCAATGCGTTTTAACTGTCTTTATTTATATCATCTCCACATTTTCTTACATTTTTAATATTCGCATATTGTGTCCATATAGAGAAGTTGTTCATTATTAATTAATTAACCAATATAGATAAGCAATTGTTTTACGGAAGCATTGTCCAAAAAGGGACGTTATAGAAAAGAGACTGTGCTAAAAAGACCATCATTTCTATATGATCAAGTTCCTTTTTATATATATAAACATATATGATCATGTTGCTTTCCTTTAATTCGGATTTAGTTTGGGAAGTGTATACAGATTAATTAATATAAATTGTGCAATATTAGCTGGATCTTAATCTTTATGGACTACATCCATTTGATTGACAATTATTTTTGGACCAAAACTTAATTTTTCGTTATGCTGATATTTGTAGGACAGTTTTTCTTTCTTTTTGGTGTCAAGATAATCTAATTTGGATGCCAGTGGACCCTTTATTTTTCCTTCTCGAAGATTAAATACAAAGCAAAAAAAATCAACGTTGTTCTAACGAATGACGCATCAATCAATAACTATATATACTAGTTGTATGATTTCTCTATCATTTAGTTTAGTTTCCTAACATTATATATGTTCTTGGACTTTAATTCTAACCATTTAATGAAACATTCCCACTTGGAGATACAATAGTAATTCGTAGGCTGCCAAAAAAAATAAAAATTCGAAGGGAATAATAATACGCAGTTTGGTGTTAAAAAAAAAGAAAAGAAAAAGAGAGACAGAGAATCATACGCAATATTAAACGGATCTACGATGCTAGATCAAATATAATATTGTTTGGTAAGTGTAATTAAAAAGTACACATGTAATGACGTTTCAGTTTCGTTTTGTTAAAAAAAAACTGATAATAACATTTGAATATACACGCAAGTGGTACAAGACTTGTAATCACGTACTTAAGTATGTGAGTTAAATCTCTGACTCTGATTATACACAAACTTTGACTTAAGTTATTTTACTTAACCCCATAAATAATTCTACTTTAGAATAAATGAACGCTTTGACTCATATACTCTTGGCGACTAAACTTAATTTGTTTGTCTACACGCATACACGCGTATACTTTTCAAATATAGTATTCACATGGTAATCTCTCATTTAATGCATAATCATGCAAGCTGTACGTTAACAATCAATGGCAACTACTTGTAAATATACAACACGGTTCTGGGTGATTTCGTCATGGTCTTACTATATAAATACCCCCCATCAACTTGTTCTCCGACATGCAGTGTCTTAAGACTTAAAAACCAAACAAAGATAAAAAGAAAAAAAGCTAATTTCCCTGCTTAACAAAAATGTCCGCCAAGATTTCAATTTTCCAATCTCTTGTCTTTCTATTCTACCGGTTTATCCTCAGGCGATACCGGAACCCTAAACCAAAATACCAAAAATGCCTTTCTTCTCTCCTACAGTCCGATCTATCAGGCGACACATTGATCTTTAACGTAGAAGGAGCTCTTCTCAAATCCGACTCTCTCTTCCCTTACTTCATGCTAGTAGCATTCGAGGCGGGAGGGGTTGTAAGGTCATTGCTTCTCTTTATTCTCTATCCATTGATAAGTTTGATGAGCCACGAGATGGGTGTGAAGGTGATGGTAATGGTGAGCTTCTTCGGGGTCAAGAAAGAAGGTTTTAGAGCTGGGAGAGCAGTTTTGCCTAAATACTTTCTAGAAGATGTCGGGCTCGAGATGTTCCAAGTGTTGAAAAGAGGAGGCAAGAGAATCGGTGTTAGTGATGATCTTCCTCAAGTTATGATCGAAGGATTCTTGAGAGATTACTTGGAGATTGACGTTGTGGTCGGGAGAGAAATGAAGGTCGTTGGTGGCTATTACTTAGGGTTTATGGAGGATAAGACCAAACATGATCTTGTCTTTGATGAGTTGGTTCGCAAAGAGAGACTTAACACTGGTCGTGTTATTGGCTTCACTTCCTTCAACACTTCTCTTCATCGATATCTTTACTCTCAGTTTTGCCAGGTCAGTCTCTTTTAGTTTTATATTATTTTGTTTGGTTTAAGAAAATTTCAAATATTTTTTTATAGTTGTGACGGTGATGAGACACAACTTGCCTAATTAGAACTAAGAAATATAAACAACATAAAAAGGCAAACAAAATAGATTTGCCGATAACAAATCAAGGCCTATATATATCATTTAATACGAATAAGAACGACGAGACATAAACCTGTGTGGCTGTGTGTGCATAGTTATTACTTATATTGTCATGACAGAGAAATAAATCTTATAGTTTTTGAATTACAATACCTATAACTGATCTTGTTAGGTAATTTCATTAAATTGTTTTGATCATATTAATTACTATTATAGTCAACTGAATTTCTTATCTTTTATCTTTTTATAACAGGAGATTTATTTCGTGAAGAAATCTGACAAGAGAAGCTGGCAAACCCTACCACGAAGTCAGTACCCTAAACCATTGATCTTCCACGATGGTCGTCTAGCCATCAAACCAACCCTAATGAACACTCTGGTCTTGTTCATGTGGGGTCCATTCGCAGCTGCAGCCGCTACACTCAGACTCTTCTTCGCTCTTTGCATCCCTTACTCTTTCGCAATCCCGGTCCTCGCCTTTTCCGGTTTCAGACTAACCGTTACAGCCAAGAAAAACGTTTCATCTCAAGAGTCAAACTCAAGTCAACGCAAAGGTTGTCTTTATGTGTGTAACCATAGGACTTTATTGGACCCTCTCTACGTTGCATTCGCTTTGAAGAAGGAAAACATCAAAACCGTTACGTATAGTTTAAGTAGAGTTTCGGAGATTTTGGCTCCGATCAAGACCGTTAGACTTACCCGTGATCGAGTCAGCGACGGTCAAGCCATGGAGAGATTGTTGACCGAAGGAGATCTCGTGGTTTGTCCCGAAGGAACCACTTGTAGAGAGCCTTACATGCTTAGGTTTAGTCCTTTGTTCACCGAGGTTACTGACGTCATCGTTCCGGTAGCTATGACGTCACACGTGACCTTCTTCCATGGTACAACGGCAAGTGGTCTTAAGGCCTTAGATCCGCTTTTTTTCCTCTTGGATCCTTATCCGACCTACACCGTCCAATTTCTCGACTCCGTCTCTGGTGTCACGTGTCAAGATCATGATGAGAAGTTGAAGTTTGAAGTGGCTAATCATGTTCAGGCCGAGATTGGGAAAGCGTTGGATTTCGAGTGCACCAATCTCACTAGAAAAGACAAGTATTTGATCTTGGCTGGTAACAATGGCGTAGTTAAGAAAAATTAAATTTGTTTAGGATTTGAGTGATTAAGTTTCGGTTCTTTGAATGTAAGTAACCAATGGTTTATTTCATTTGTTTATTTATAATATATATCCACGTAAATGTAACTCTCTTTCTTTTATTTTTTTGGTGGTAATATACAAACCTTTGGGTGCAAATGATTGTCTATATACTGAATGATTTGAAAAAGTAAGTTGGGAAAAGTAAACTGAATATTTCTCTACAAAAGACTCGATGATTCCAATCTTTTCATCTCACATAGTAAACATTATATGAATGATTTCTTCAACCTATTTTTATTCATCTAATTGTAGAACCATTTGCACCTTATACAATGTTTGATATCATCCAAAACCTTTGTTAACTTGCCGTTGTAGTATAAAACAATGGTCCACAAATATACAAAAACTTTTACAAATGATTTCGTAATCTTCTACATTAATTCGGACACGTCGAAAGCCATGCTATTATTAAATTTGGATAGCTTTGGTTGGCACATGCATCATAAATGTTTTAACGGTCTAGGCCAAATAATGCATGTAACCAACCTTATATTAAATCATGAATACAAAGTATAAATGGCCTTGTATATACTATATATAGATAAATACACATTATAATGTATGGGTTGGTTATAACTGTACCTATAGACTAGCTAGAGTTTGTTTTTTCTGTTTGTCAGCTGAAACTTTTAATATTCTAACCTTTATAAATATAACATAACATATACAGGTCAAAATAGTTATATATATATAATCAAAATATTAAAACGTAAAAACTATTGGGGTTTCGGTTCACTAGGCCCTAGGGGTCTAAAAACCATGTGAGCATGTGAAGTGAGAAAAAATAATCTTACTATATACCGTCAACAAAAAGTTAGCTAATCGATACTTGCATTATAAAATACTATAATTCAAATTTGTTAACATTGATTCAGGTTAAGTTTTCGCAGAAAGAGCAACACATGTAAAAAATTGTGCGTTGACAAAGTGAATTATATACTAGAATTTTAGTCAATTACACTTTTTATAGGCGGTCTAATAAATATAGTTTTGTTTTCCACTAAAGGAGAAATTAATTGGTACAGCAGAAATCATTTGTCTTAGTCCCCATATGGAATTTGACAGAATTTAGATAATGTCTGTGGTGGGTGGTGGCCATCACTGTCGCATTTTCCACAACTGTGTTGGAACTTGTAAGAGGCAAAGTCTAACTAAACCTGGATTGGTCAAATATGGAAAAGTCAAAACTCATTTAGGGAAAAAACAATTAGAGATCAGACACGTCTCTTCTCTCGTTAATGGACTGGGTCGTTAGCCTCATTTATTTCGATCGGCCCATTATTTGGGTCCACACTTTTTATTTTCTGACTGGTCCTTTAATTAAAAACTACCTAAAAGTAAGGGACGATTTCGCAATTTCTATGTTCTTATCCATCGTTCGTTGCTACTGATTTTTGTTTGGATTACAAATCCAATTATCAAAATTCCATACGATGGCTTCTCTCGCGACTTCCATAAGCGGAAGCTCCAAGATTCTAATTTCATCATCTTCAACGAGAATTTCGTTTCCTGTATTATCCGATCAAAACTCGAGATTCAACCCGATCTCAAGAACGACGATTTTACGCCGATTTGCTATAAATGTTTCGAACCAAGGAGAAAAGGTTTCACCTTTAGCATCCGTTGTATCGCCAGGTCTATATTCAGCTGAGACTTTCGAATTGAATCCTCAAAATGTCGATTTGGTGCTTGAGGATGTTAGGCCGTTCTTGATTTCCGACGGCGGAAACGTCGACGTTGTCTCCGTTGAAGATGGAGTAGTTTCTCTCAAACTCCAAGGTTTGTTTTCTGTTTTTCATTTTCATCGCGTTTACAAAAGTGCAGATTTTGGAGTTAGGGTTAGTTTAGTTCGAAAAGATAGAAACTTTTAGGGCTTAGAACTTCATATAGGATACTTTATGTAACGTTACGAATTTAGTGAATCTTTCCTATAGAATTGTAATCGGCGCTAAGAAGAACATTCATGTAGGTTCTTATTGAATATCACAAACGTGTAATTGTTTTAGAATTCAAAGAGATCATCTATAGGAGTAACAATGTTTGCATATTATGTAATTGAGCTTATGTTGTATGTGTAGGAGCATGTACTAGCTGTCCAAGTTCTTCAACAACCATGACAATGGGAATAGAGAGAGTACTCAAAGAAAAGTTTGGAGATGCTTTGAAAGATATTCGACAAGTTTTTGATGATGAAGTAAAGCAGTTAACTGTGGAGGTGACTTAATGTTCTTTTAAAGAAAAATTGAATTTCTCTTTGTTATCTTCTTCTGCGTTTGCATTTTGACTGGTTTTGGTTGCAGGCAGTGAATGCTCATCTCGATATACTGAGGCCAGCGATAAAGAACTATGGCGGAAGTGTGGAAGTTTTATCAGTTGAAGGCGAGGACTGCGTTGTAAAATATATTGGACCAGAATCAATTGGAATGGGAATACGAGCTGCGATTAAAGAAAAGTTCAAGGACATATCTAATGTAACCTTTACAAGCTAGATTGGATGAAGAAAAAGACATGTTGCTCTATATTTTTATGTAATGTCAACATCAGTAGTCGTCGTCTCCATAACTGTCTTGAGCCATCTTGCCAGGTTGATCAAGAACGGTGTGTAGACAAAGTAGCAAGTTGTGGTCCACGTAACCAATCCCTTCACCAGAAAACAGAACAGAAAAAAGAAAAAAGAGTGTTAATGTTGTCTTTTTAATTAAATATGTCTGTATAAAAACACTTTTTACCTGGCCAAAGATCTCTATGTTTGCTTCTGGATAATACCACAGATGCAAGAATCTGTTAATTCAGGTTTTGTCAATTTTTAGACTTAAATACACAGAAGTGATAAGAGATTGAAAGCACGTGGTTTGCTTACTGCATGATGGGGATTTCAGCTAATGGACAGGCGATACCAAGGAGAGTGGCAATAGTGAAGCCAAGCCAAGTTCTATCCAAAGAGAACCAAATAAATTCTGCTAAGGCAAATAGAATATAAGCTTCTATGTTGTCTGAAACACCAGCTTTGTACATTTCAGCACTTATCTCTAAGAACAACACCAATGCTCTGTTTCATTCAACAAAGAGGTTCACTTCAACTGTCCCAAAAATGGTTTGTTATCAAAAGATAAAAGTGTACTTACAAAAGTGAAACTACGGTTTTGTCAAGGTTGCCACGTGGAGGATTTACAGAGGTTTTCTCATCCAATAGGAGTTGTAATAAACCTACTGTGAAGTAAAATGAACCAAGCAAGAACGGGACCTGAAAAAACATATAACATGATCAAAAAATACAAATGTTTTTTGTAAAAAGACTTTTTAAAGTTGTGGGGTTTTTGAGATTTTACTTACCCAGATGTTTGTATGAAGAGGACCGATTTGCAAAGCTCCGTTTTGGTAAACCACGAGATCGACACGTGAGTGGAGACCATCGAGTAGAGGACCCAAGACGAAGCCTGAACCAAAAAGAGATAGACTTACTGGAACGATCCAAGATTTTCCGGTATTGGTTTTGCTCTGTCTGCTCTGACTCAAACAGAGGAACCTTCGAACCGGTGGCCGGTTTGGCCCATTTTGCTTTAACGGTCTGATGAGAGTAGTTGTCAGAGAAGATATCGCTGAGACAAACATCTTTCAATTTCATCCACACAATTAAATTATTCAAGGACCTCTTTGAAGAAATTCTCGGATATTAGAAAAACAAACCGACTCGAGCCGACCCTAACCGAGCTGAAATTTCTCAAACTGAAACAGAACCAAAAATAGCCGAAATTACAGAAGATCAAACTTCGGTTTTTTAATTGATAACTTCAAAGTAAACCCGAACGAAACTGAACGGAAAAATTGAGTATTTGATATTTCTGTCGAATAGTTGGTGTGCATAAACCTAAAACACCGATGAGAGGAATCACAACAATAAACCCTCAGAAGCTACAAGGTGATTCGAATCCCGTTAAAGAACCAGAGTAAGCTACCTAATTCTTCATGTTTAGAAGAAACCTTTCAATTCAATCTTTCTTTCTCTCGACTCTGGTTCTGAGTATTTTTGATTTCTCTGGTTCGTGTTTTAGTTACTATGAAGGTGAACGTCTAACTCATCTGCTCGGTTTGATTCAGAGGTAAAACCATCTCTTAACCATCTCTAAACCCCTAAAAAGAACCATCACAAATATCGATTTTTGATTATAAAAAACTCTCTTTTTTTCCTTTTGAATTAGAGGACTTGAAACGTCGAAGCTTACGAATGTGAACTCATTGCCTGAGAAGATATGGCTCAAGGTTACTTTTTTTTTTTCCTTTCTTTTTCAAGATTCGGTTTTCACTGTTCGATTATCAATACACCATCGTCAATTTTTTTCAGAAGCAAATCGCGATTGGTATCAATGAAGTCACGCGTGTTCTTGAGAGGATGAAACCAAACACTACTGACGACCAACAACTAAACCCTCCGGTTCAACTTCAGGTTACAAACCTTTAAAAACCTTGACAATCTCATTAGAAAAATTGTACTGATTTTAGAGTAAGATTGATTTTCGTCACAGGTAGTGATTGTAGTAGCTGATTGTAAACCGAGGATGCTAACAAAGCATATACCAGACTTAGCTGCTTCAAGGAATGTTCCGGTTCTCTTTATAAGAGACAACAAACGAGCCTCTCTCAGGTTAGGTGACTTGGTTAAGCTCAAGACAGCTCTAGCCATTGGTGTCAAGGCAAGAGGAAACGATCTGAACTTAATGCTCCAACAGATTGTTCCCAGAAAATCTTGATCCTGTAATAGAATGAAGTTTCTTTGTTCTGGTTTTTATGTGTTCCTTACTCACTGTAGTATATACAAGATAAATGAGACTGATAACAAATTTAACGATTTGAGTGTTTTTTTCGATAGTATCCATCATGCTCTTTTTCTAAAAGACGAATTTCCGCTGCTGTACCCAAAAAGATTTACCATTTACCGCTCTTAGGCGCTGGCAATTGAGGATGGCTCATCTGCAACACCGACTTGTTTAGGATTCTCACTAACGTTATCCACTTGTTTGCTCGGCTTCCCGTTCTGAGACTTCTTCTCTTGGTCCTTCTTTACCAGCACTGGTTGAAACTGCCACAATATAGAAACAAAGATAATCAAAACGTGAATGAAAATGGATGTGTGAAAAGCAGAGATTTCGTTTTAATCAAGAACCTGATATATGGAGTATATAACATTTCTTCGTATTTGAGCCATCATTTCTAGAAATAGATTGTATCCTTCGAGCTTGTACTCGATGAGAGGATCGCGTTGCGCATATCCTCTAAGCCCCACAGCTTGTTGCACGAACTTGAGTGCTTGAAGGTGTTCTTTCCATAACCGGTCAATATTGCTCAAGATTAAGAATCGTTCAGCATCTTTCATTAGCCCTGGTTGTTGTTTCTCCACGATTTCCTATGAATCACAACAAGCTTAATCAACCATACAGCTTCTGGTATCTTATACCAAAGCTTAGAAAGTAACCCATCTCCAACTATACTTACTCTTTTCTGCAGGTATGCATCGCGGCCACGGGCACGAAGATAATCTTGCAATCCCTCATAACTTGATCCTTCACTTTTCAGCAATTCCGGCGTGAGATCATTCAACAGATAACAGTACCTAAGAGATTGAATTTTGGAAGTTTTAAGAGCTTAAACAAATATAAGTGGTTATGTATGTTAAAATGTTTTCTCTAAAGAAATATATAATTCTTACTGCTGAACTTTTGCAATGAGCTTTTCAAGATCCCAGCTTTCTTTTGGAGTTTCCGGGCCAATATTCGCCTATTAATGTTAAAATGAGTTTCAGCTGTTGGTATACAAAGACTCAAGGGACTAAAGAACTTGTTTTAGAGGCATCAATTTCAAACAGGTTACCTCTAGTATGTCGTCCATTGTCAATTCAGCATACTCGATAATCAGAGGCTCAAGGCTGTCTGACACAAGAGCACGCCTTCTCTCTGTGTAAACACGATCTCTTTGGCTATTGAGAACCTCGTCAAATTCGAACAATTGCTTTCTGATGTCAAAGAAGTAATTCTCGACTTTTCTCTGAGCTTCATCTAGAGCTTTTGTAAGCATCTTGGATTCGATTGGTAAGTCTTCCACCCTGAATGCTCTCATCATACCCTAATAGTTAAATGGCAACTATGCTTAGGCGATTATTCTCCAAAAGAATGAATAAATTGTATGAGATACCAACGTTACCTGAATCCGATCTCCACCAAAAATGCGGAATATGTTATCTTCAAGACTGAGGAAGAAGCGAGAACTTCCAGGATCCCCCTGCCGGCCACTTCGTCCACGCAACTGTATGAGGGCAACAAGACACATTCAAGAATATTTATTCAGTGGGAAAGGAACCTGAATTAACCATAAATTTCCTGGTAACAAATATTTTAAGGAAACCTGATTGTCTATTCGGCGTGATTCATGCCGCTCTGTCCCCACCACGTGGAGTCCACCAGCTTCCACAACCTGCAGCGATTCAGGAGAATAAAAGATCAACAACAGACACTTGAGAGGGATTTACACACTGTCTGCTGTAAAAGAACTAACCTTCTTCCTTTCTTCATCCGTATAGCCCTTATATTCTTTTGCGATCGCCAGAAATGCATTCCTCAGTTTACCTATGACTTCATCCTGGACAGGACCCTGTTAAAGGAGCAAAGATCAATGACTCAGACAACTAATTTAACATATCAAGATATAATACTTCCAGGATTTCTCAGTGGTTCACCTTTTCACAAGAATAAGATAGACGTTCCTCTGCTTCAAGCTCAGTTAAAGATTTCTGGCCCCAAGCCTCTACAGCTGATTGTACAGCTTCCTCAGATAGCTTTACTTTTTCATTTGACAATTTGCATGGAAATAACTTCTCATTCACCTGAATGGTAAAGTTTTGTGTCTACTTAGCTCGGGAAAACCATTAGAATCCATGCTTATCAAAACCAGAGACTCTTAAAAGGCCAAACCTTCCACGTTCTCTTGGGAGGGGCCTTCTTCACAGATACGAAAACACCATCAGTAGGCTTTACCACTCTGTAATGGCAGAAAAATGTAATAAAATTTCAGGTAAAAAGAAACTATGAACTACAAGGTTCTTTGTCAAACAATGTACATAACCTGTAGAAACTACACCAAGGGTAGATAAAGGATCTATCTGATGCGAAAATTTATTTACTAGTAGCTAACCAGAATCATAACTACGCTATTATTAATCTTATTTATATCTTAGACTGCTACATGAAA
Organism: Cardamine flexuosa; assembly: GCA_963555745.1. Lineage (NCBI taxonomy): Eukaryota > Viridiplantae > Streptophyta > Magnoliopsida > Brassicales > Brassicaceae > Cardamine > Cardamine flexuosa. The sequence continues at coordinate 20,236,559 of OY743221.1, read as the reverse complement.
GATACCTGGGCATAAGTATCTCACGGAGCTTCAAACGTGCCATAAACTCTGCGTTTCCACCAAGAATTATGTCTGTCCCACGCCCTGCCATATTTGTGGCAATTGTTACTGCACCTAAACGGCCACTTTGTGCAACAATTTCAGCTTCCCTCTCCACATTTTCTGGTTTTGCATTGAGGACCTTTTTGTACAACATATATACAACATCATCTGTCAGTTTTTTGTACAGGGAATATTATCATCTGTTTCCATTTTTCAAATTGGTTTGTATTTACAAACAACATTTGGTTAGATGCCAAATTTTTTTTTGGATTAAATACTAACAGAGCATTAATTTGGATTGATTTCTGCATCGGTAAACTTTGAAGATTTTTTTATCAATATTACATGAAAACATTACCTCATGAGGTATTTTAGCTTCCTGCAATAGTTGAGATAGTTCGTCACTCTGCTCGACACTGGTTGTACCAACTAGCACAGCCCTACCTGTCTTGTGCATTCTAGAAATCTCCACTACCACTGCCCGCCATTTCCCATTGACTGCCTTGAAAACCACATCTGAATCATCCTGCAAGTGAATTAAAAAGGTATAAGACAGGGAAAGAAAAACGTCTTTGAAAAGACAACACCAAAATCGGAAGCTATTACAACATACAATGTAGTTCTAAAACTAGCATGGATGCTTAACATTTTCCCATTTTAACAGATCTCACTAGAAGGCTATAAGCACACATTTTTATATCTTCCAGTGGAGAGCAATTCCGAAGAACCACCAGTTTGAAATTTCAGATGCAAGTTCAAAACATAAGATATAGAGACAAACCTTTCTTATCATGGGCTTATTTGTGGGTACAATTGTAACTTTGAGCTTGTATATGCTCTCAAATTCTGCACTCTCGGTGGATGCAGTACCAGTCATCCCGCAAAGTTTAGGAAACTACAGGATAATAGAAATTACGGATTACAAATGCAAAATAACCACACTCAAAAAGTGGAAAGTAGGCATTTCCAACCTGCAGAAAGAAATTTTGATAACTAATTGATGCCAGAGTAATAGATTCATTCTGAATAGGCAAGCCTTCCTTTGCTTCAACTGCTTGATGTAGTCCGTCACTCCAACGTCTTCCCTGAAAGACATAACTTATTTAGTGGGTTTCCACATACTGTTTTGTTCTCTATGTTTCTCTCGTGGCCTAAGAATATTTCTCAGCCGTAGCCACTGAGCTCACTAAATGATAGATAGTGATAACTAATTTTTATTGAGATGAATATTTCATGTCAATAAGCAAACAATATAAACTAAGTACCTGCATTACACGACCAGTAAACTCATCCACGATAAGAACCTCCTTCGCTCGGATGATATAGTTAACATCTCTGAGAAAAAGTTCTTTTGCCTTAATGGCGTTAAGAACATAAGATGCCCATTGTTCACGGGGATCATACAGATCTTTCACGTCCAGGATTTCTTCTGCATCCTCATAACCCTGTTCCGTTAGTAAAACTGTCTTCTGCTTTTCATCAACCTGCAACACCAAAAAACTTAGTGAGCAGTTAGAATTTTGGGAGAAAGAATAAGTACACACAAAAAAAATAAAAAATAACTTAAGGAGTCTTACAGTGTAGTGTATATCCCGCTCAAAGGCTGAAGCAATCTTTGCAGCTTTGTAATATTGGTCACTAGGTTTCTCTGCAGGCCCAGAGATAATAAGAGGAGTCCTTGCTTCATCAATAAGTATGGAATCAACTTCATCAATTACACAAAAATTGAAATCCCTCAAGACGAGCTCCTCCACACTCTGCACATTCAGTAAACTAACTCAGCAAAGACATTCAAAGAAAATTCAAATAATCCAGAATGGAAAGAGAAAATAAAGCAAGAATTACTTTCCGTGGCAAGATTGTCTCTCAGATAATCGAATCCAAGCTCACTGTTGGTGACATACGTAATGTCGCATAAATAGTTTTCCTTCCTTTGTTCGGGCGTCATATTCTCTGCCAAAGTAACAAAATATGTGAAACATCTATAAACAACACACAACGAATAAAGAAGATGATGATCACATTGACCAAGAGGTTCAGGGAAAGAGACATACGTTGGATAAGACCAACCTTCAATCCAAGAAATCGAGGAACTTGACCAACCCATTCACAATCTCTTCGAGCCAAATAATCATTAACTGTAACCACATGAACACCTTTCCCACTTAATGCATTCAAATAAGCTGGTAAAATGGCAACAAGCGTTTTCCCTTCACCAGTTCTCATTTCTGCTATTTCTCCTTTATGAAGAACCATACCACCTGCAAGTATATACCAAACAGAGAGTTCACTAAAACAGTCTTAACAATCAATTTTACAATCCATAAGAGATTATTGTGTTACCTATTAATTGCACATCGAAAGGTCTGAGTCCAAGAACTCTCCTTGAAGCTTCTCTGACAACGGCAAATGCCTCCTGAAATTTGAAAATTCCACAGTTGGATTCCAAAATTCTGGTGCAAAAACAAAAAAACTGAAACTAAAGGATTGGAAAATTACAGGTAGAAGTGAATCCATGGATTCTCCTTGCCGAGCTCGTTGCTTTAACGCATCAGTCCTCCCACGTAACTCTGAATCCGAAAGAGCTGAAATCTCGGTCTCTAAGCGATTGACGGAGGCGACGATGGCTGCGTATTGTTGCCTAGTGGACTCTCCGTTATCAGAACCCTTGAAAATCCCACTGAGAAGACCACCTAATGAAGCATGTACACTTGTGCTCCTCCTCCGAGAGCAGCTACTACATCCTAACTTGACGGTGTTTCCGAATTTGGTTCCCAAAAACGGCGAAGAGCTCAGAAGACGATTCTGCCGGAGGAATTTTCCATCAGCGATCACGAACTGAGAAGCTGTAGGTGAGATCGAGGGTCGATAGTTAGCTAACTGAGAATCGCAGAGTGGAGACATCATCTTTGACGGCGAGCCGGGAGAATTGCCGGCGGGAGCGACAACAGTCCGGCTGAAAAAAAAACCAGAAATCTTTGGATTCCGGTTTTCGTGTGTCGTAAAGTGTTGAGCTCGAGAGAATTGAGACGTTGGGGATAAGGTGAGTAAATTACGCTTATACCCTCAAGACCCAACTTCTGGTGGATAACTTCCTGTGTTGCCACGTCATTGAATTTCTATCATATATGCCTAGCTTCTAAATTTTGATTTTATTTATTTTCTCCCATATAGTTTTGTTCTCTATTCTTCTTCTACAATTATGCAGTATTTGTATAATATCAAAATGTATAACTAGTTTCATTTCTATAATAACTTTATACATATTTTTTTGCTAAAATTTAGTTATATTATTAGTAACAAACTATTTCATAGTCTAGTATTTCTAACTTGTTAAAAACATTGTTCCTCTGACATTTTTTGTTTTTTACTTTCACTTTTTTTTCCCATTAATCTAAGTAATGTTCATAAACTATTATAATTAAAAAAATTCATTATTTTTTTTATTTGATAATATAGTTTCTTCTCATTAAAGTGATGATGTGGCTAGATATGATTTGCACTTTTTACTATTGAATGATGAAATTCTTTAATTTTTATCTTTTAAATCTCCTATTCAATTTCTTTTAATTAGTCCATTATGCACATATTATAATTCTCTAGATTTTCTTATGTACCTGTGTATAGCCGATGAGATTTGGCAACTGACATCTTATTATATAAAAATGAATGATTCAAAGTTAGTAACTCACATGATCGTGACACGTGTCAATTTAAATAATCATATTTTGACATATATTTAGTTAAATAAAAGTATTAATTATCAATAAAAAGAAAATTAATTAATTCTAACTTTACATATCTATAAAAAGTAAATTCAACTTTTCTATAGTAACAAAACATAAAAAAACGTTTTAAGAGACAATAATAATACATATTTTTAAATTTTAAAGGAACATTTAAAGTTTATGGTAATTTAAAAAAGTCATACAATTATAAAGTAAATTTAACAACTATTAAAAAAACATTAATTATCAAAAAAAAGAAAAGGAAAATTAAAGTTTTGACAATTTTAAAAAGGAGTACAAATATAAAAGGAAAGATAATAACCATTAAATAAAAAATTAATTTTAAATAATAAACATATTTATAAAACGTATTTTATATAAAAATAATATTTTGATATATTTTCAATTTAAAAAGGAAATTTTAAGGTTACTGGAAATTAAAATAAAAACAATAAAAAGAAATTATAATATTTTTAATATTTTATACAAAAACAATATTTTGATATATTTTCAATTTAAAAAGAAAATTTTAAGGTTATTGGAAATTAAACTAAAAATAAAAAATACAAATATAAAAATTTAAAGAAATTTCCTAATCCCATAAAGCTAAAAAAAACTTTTAAAAAGGAAAAAAAAAACAGTTTGAGAGTTTCTCAAATTCAAAACCAAAAAAACTTTTACATATCTAAACAGTTCATAAACTATAGGTAAATTCTAATTTCATGAAGATTATTCTAATGTAAATAAGGGTTTGATCATAACAATATATGTTTTCATGATTCTAATTTAATAATCTTATATATAAACTTCTATTTGATTTTCTGATTATTTATTTAATATTTTCAAGACTATCAAATTTCAAGAGGAAAACAATGAGTTCTGAAATTTTAAACAACATCATGGAGTATTTGATATTAGATCAACTTAACAGAAAACGCTCATACCATTGTACCGTAGGTCGTCTAATCAGAAAGTAGGAGACAAGAAATCTGAAAAAAATAAATAATAAACTAATAGGAATGAATTTACTCTTACTTGATGAAAATATTAGTTTTATTGTTAAACTAAAAAATCTGTACTATTAAATTTAAACAACATATTATCTAACTATAACCAAATTTTAATTCATGACACGTTGATACACAGAGTTTTTATCCTAAATAAACTACTGCAAGTGCACAGTAAATGTTGTAGTAATATAGGAATCGAATTCACAAGGACCAATGTTACACTGTAATTCTTGAGAGTGAAATTAAGTTAAGACAGTATTATGATTGTTGGTTGTGAAGTAACACGAAAATAGCAAATAAAAACGGTGTAAATTATGAAATAAAAGGCGTTAGGTCAAGAGATATTCTCGGGAATTCAGAGATCATGAACCAAATAACTTTATTCAGGGCTAAGTAAGAACCGTCTAGAACTCAAACACAAATATTTAACTAATCCACTGTCGTGGTATCAATCACTTTATCTAACAACCTAAGTATCTAAACTGTCGTTTGATCTTAGAGTTGTAAACAAGCATTAACGAGCGGGTTTAATATGTTCATGAAATGCCTTAACATCAGTTTTCGTTAGCTAAGGATAATCCACTTATCTATGTTCTTTCATGCATTTAATCAAACACTTTTGATGCGTTAAATAACCTAAGACCAGAAATTAAGTGATCAAGTCAATTTCAGCAATAAGACTAACACTAGATGAAAAACCCTAAATAATTCTCTATCTATATCTGATTCAATGATTCATCTTTGAAACCCTAAACCTAATTAAGAAACTGCTCAGACATAGAAATAGAAAAACAGCAAATAAATGAAAAAAACTCATAATCAAATAGAATAAAACTCCAAAAGGGTTCAGAAATCTTCTCAAAGATGTAGAGTCAGAGATTTCTTCTCCCAACAGCTTACAAGATCCAAAGCTAGATGTCTGATTGTAAAATAAAGCGTAGCTTAAAAATGGCTGAAAACTAAATAAATAAGTTAAAACACGTTTTTTGGGTCAAAATTCTTTTTTTCTGCGTTTTTGTCATTTTAGGCTGGAATGGTCGATCTAGACTTGGAATGATCGATCTGAACCTGGAATGATCGATCTGGGGATGTTGGTCGATCTGAAACGATCCGCTAATTCCATAGGAGCTTGGATCGATCGATTTGAGGTGGACTCTGCGCCCACTTCTTTTGCTCGTCAGACTGGACTTCTTTTGCTCGTCAGACTGGACTTCTTTCACGAATATCGTCATAACTTGGATCGCACCGTTGGATTGACTTAAAAACACTTCCATATGAAAGCTAACTCCCGTGGCTATCTTTTGGCAAAAAGTCATTAACATCGGTTCATGAGAAGTCTTTCATCAGATGGCAAATGTCTGAGGTTTCAGCATGATTCTTCATCTCCAAATCCGTGTTTTCATATCAAAACAACTTGAAACCTGTGAAGACTCGATATAAGACTAAAAGACTCTAAATAAGCAATATAAATAAATAAAAGACTCTAAAAGACTCTAAAATCATGGTTAAAATATGACAAAACTGGAATATATCACACATGTCAATTTAAACGATCAGATTATTACATATATTTAATTAAATAAAAGCATTAATTATCAATAAAAAGGAAAATTAAATAATTCTAATTTTATATATCTATAAAATGTAAATTTAACTTTGCTATAGTAACAAAACATAAAAAAACATTTTAATAGAAAATAATAATACATATTTAAATTTTAAAGGAAAATTTAAAATTTCTGGCAATTTCAAAAATCATTCAATTATAAAGTAAAGTTAATAACTATTAAATAAAAACATTAATTATCAAAAGAAAAGAAAAAAGAAAATTAAAGATATATCATCTGTAACCAATTTTAGTTTAACTTTTTAAAAATTTTATTTATTTTAATATTTTTAAAACCCGTCCATTGGACGGATCCTAGAATGATGATCATACGCCAAAAGTATAGAGCTAACTACTAAGTTTGTTGATTGGTTTCTCCAGCATTGCAATATTCAACATTTTTACATTATTGGTAAACAAAAATATTAGACTAAACTAAATTAACTCGAACATGTATCAAAGAAAGAATGGTTAATGGTACTGTATGTCTATGAGAGAGCTACGAAGAAACAGATCTTGATACTGGTTGTAAACTTGGAGCAAGAGATCACAGCATGGGACGGTGGCTCCAAGCTAAGGATGTCCGGGATAGTTTACTGGGAAGGTTGTAGGTTTCGTCGGTGCACCTAAAAACATCATTGAAAAAAAGAATTCAACACATTTACAAGGACGATGTATTATCACAAATAATTCTTCAATCAAAATACATTCACAGAAACTGAGTTAGTAGTAGTAGTACCTGACCAATACTCCTGCTGCTAGCGGTTCATAATCAAAACTAGTCAACTTAGATTTCCAATTTTCACCTAACTCAGCATCCAAAACTGGATTAAGTTGACTCCTTGGCTCTATCTCCAATTTTCTCGTCTTCTCTACTTGAAAACCATAAACAAAATGGGGTTTTCAAACCTTTTTATCTTACCAAGTAACAGAAGTATGATCTTAGGATGTAACATTGTCACTTGAGTTTATGCTATTAATGAGCCAATAGTGGTTAAGACTGTGGAAAGGTGATTTTGAAAAGCTATGGCTCAAACTCAAAATATCACTGATAAAGTTTCATTAAAAAAAAAAAACAATATACATACGTACGTACTTGGTCTTTCTTAACAAGGATTTCCATTTTAAGTTTAGCAACAAAGTTGTTTACGGAGAACTCAGAGCCTACAAATGCAACAAACAATGTGTATAAAAAGCCATGTACACATTTTTTGAGAATAAGAAGAATCACTGAACCCAATTCTTGAATTAGAGGACTTACCACCGTGTGCACCAAACCCTCTAACATCAGAAGCCGGAACACCTCGAATCCCGATTTAGTTGTCTGGTAAAAGGAAGTAACAAGTAGATATAAAAATAACTGTGAGAACCCTAAACCCTTAAATTCAAATTCACATTACAAACACTAGAGAAGGGTTTGACTAGGCCTATAGAGTCCAATATTGACAGAGGTTTTCGAACTTACTGATTTCCAAAACTTGTGAGAAACTTCAATTTCAGGTAAAAGTATTGAGCAAAGTTAAAATCTTTTCACATAAAAATATCTAGGGTATTTTCCCAAAACATTTATACTATTAATGATAAAAACATTTCAAAATAAATATAAAACATCCATTAAAAACAATATTATACAAAATATTAAATATACAACATTCAACTATAATGAAATCACTAAAATATCAAATCACTCAGTAGATTTAAATTTATGTTAAATTTGACCAATGTAATGTTGTTGTTGTGTAAAATATTTTATTAATGTTGTGTAATTTATATTTTAATGTATTTTAGTTTTCTATGTCATAAATAAATTTATAAATATATATTAGAAATTATTAAAGTTAATAAAATTATTTAGAAAATACGAAAAATTGCAAGGACTAAAATAAAAAATATAGAAAAGATTTTGAGATTTTAAATAGTAAAACTTTAAATTTGAGGTTTTGACGGTTTGTTGGAGACAGAAAAGCCTCAATTTTTGAAGTTTTTAGGGTTTGACTCGAGAATTGTTGAGGGATCCGAAACCCCGCATCCTGTTTTCATATCATCTTTCTCCATGGGCAAGGAGGCCAAGAGACTGAAGAGATGCTCCACATCCACATCCACATCCACATCCACCGATGTTGAAGTAGCAGATTATAAGGGCACGAAAGGTAAGAAATTAGGGTTTCTAACATATAAAATCCCTGCTCATGTGCTTATATATTGAGATATTTTGAACTGTGTTTTTATTGTTGCTTTCTTTTAGCTGAGAGAGAGCTGCAGAATCCGGAGGCCGATGTAAATCCGAAGAAACTCAAGAAGAGCAAGGTCTCTTAATTAACTCTACTCTTGTATTAATATCTAAGTGCCATTCTCATACTGATTTTACTCGTCTTTGTAGCAAATTGATTTGGAACCCAAGAAGAAGCACACGAAGATATCTTTGAAGATTAAGGTCAGATTCTGAAAAAAAATTAGTTATGAAATGAAAAGTTTGATTTTTTTTTGAGAATGAGTCTTAATTTCTGGGCAGGAAATGAAAAAACTGAGGAAATCTTTCAAAGAGATGACTGAAACAATGAAAAACCTAGAGGATTATTTCATGTTAAACCTTGGGGCATTTCCACAATGTATTTGAATGAGATGCTCCAATTTTAAGGGGCCCATTTAAATTTTTTTAATATATATTAATAGTTTTATAGAAAAACATATAAATATTAAAAAAATATATATATATTAATATTTATTTTAAAATTATTATAAGCATTATAATTTTGTTTTTTTAATTATTATTAAGTTATAATAATTACATTTTATTACAATTTTCTTATATTTAAAATTATTAAAATATTATTTTAAAATTATTTTTCTGATTTAAAATTATTTTGTATGCAGTCCCAAAAATCTCTGGCCGGCTCTGTCTGCCGGGGATGTCATTGAAGGTATATATGTGGGTTTCTTTTATAATATACTCTGTTGCTGACTGAGTCACAAACTATGCATGCAAGCCTTATTACTGAGCAAGGGCCCTGAGGATACAGAGGTATTTATACGTTTCTTTAAAGTTTATCTGTTTGTATTATGGGCTGAGAAATGATGATACATTACAGTTTGATTATATGTCTTTACGTAGGAGGAGGAAGAAGAAGAAGTCCCAGAGAAAACGGAGGAATTAGCAACATATGAGTGCTGTTTTGAAACAGAAGATTCGGATGCAAACAATCGTGATTCAGTTTTCGTTTGCAATTTGGATACTTGCCTTGCTAGGGAGGATATCAAGACCGCATTGAGGAAACATTTTGAGTCATGTGGAGTTGAAGTCACAAGGGTCTTTGTTCCTATAGAGTGCCGGTGTCCCCTTAGGGTTAGTGACTTGGTGTTCCTCTCCAGTTTTGGTTTATTTTTTAATAACAACACTAACTGTGTTTTTCTTTTTATACAGATATGCTTTCGTTGATGTGGATGATAAACTAAAGGCCATAAAAGGTCATAGTCGTTTCATGGGAAATCGCTTGATGTTTGCTATGTTTGCTGAAAGTCGACCGGAATCCATTGTGTTCCCCAACTTTAAGGGGTGTAGACGTTGTGGTGCTATTCTTCATAAGCGCCGTTTGGAAAGATTCAACCGCAATCATCGCCGCTGCCTCTAATGTGGATAATCCATGACGCTTGATGAAACTTAAACTTTTATTTATAAAATGTTTTATCACAAACTTTTCTACTATTTTAGTTGCAAAACTTATGTTTCTTAAATTTATGAAGGAATTTATCTTGAAAAGTTTTGACTCGTTATGTCCGACATTAATAGTAATCCTATCTTCATTATATATTCCAAGGTTCTGATCATAATCGTGTAAGCGTATACTCATCTCCTCTACACTGTTTTTCTTCATATATACTACCTTGATTTAACTTATAAGTAAGGTACATTTCATCTCTATTAGACTTTCATTATTGATCACACTATATCAATAGTTTTATACCTTAGGGCTGAAGGTACTATGAGATTCTTATTTAACTACTTATGTATGTTGGATTATGGTTTTGTTTCAATCTCTTTGGTAAATTTCAATTGATATTAGCAAAGTTAAAATCTTTTCAAATAACAAAGTTGAGAAACAAGGAAGATCTTACCGATGAAACATGCTAGATTCTTCATGGCCTTTCATATCCCAACATGCCAATAAAGAAATCAGTTAGTTAGTTAGAAAATCCAACTTTAGGAAAAAAATAAGTAACATTGTGATTGACCCAATCATCTTGGAGATGGACTGATCTATGGTCCAGAGAAAACCTTCCTTCCACTTCCTCTAGATTCTGTCGTTAAAGCTGACAAGTTAACATTCATCAATGGCAGTTTCTCACCTGCAGCTTCTTGACTTGATGATTCGTTGTTTATGTGTGTATTGTGCAATGTTGTTACTCTTAATAATTAATCAAGTAATTAAGAAACTTGTTTCTTTTTCTTTATTTTCACGGAAATTAACAGAGTTAAATTATAACAATGCAAGATTAAGATCTAATTAAACCACTATTGTCCGGTCGCTTTAGGTTTAAGTCCGTACAATAAAAGAGTTTTGGATTTCGGTTTAGAAATAAAACCGATCGGTTTAAGTAACATGTATATACAGAGGAGAAAAGAAAAAACCCTAGATCTTAGTACCTTTATCTATCTCTCTTTCTCGCCTGCCAAAAATTTTCTCCTCTCAAACACAAAACATCTTGGATTCTTCTTCTCCTCATGGGTTCAAGAAAAAGAAAGAAAGTAGTCTCATCTACCGATTCAGATGAGGAGGTATTTTACTCTCTCAATTCTAGACTTGTGTTTGATCAATTTATTGTTGATTTTTTAACTGTTTTTATTTCAGTTAATGCAGAAAATTGAGCTAATAAAGAGAATTTCAGACCAGTTTAGGGGACAAATTACAGAGCTAAACCGTAGATTGCTAACTGTTGCAGATGTTTCTATTCCAAAGGTAGTTGAATGAATTTGAAACTGTATTTACATTATATAAAAAATTGGTAAGACATTTATTTTTCATGTTTAGGCAAGGAATGAAGCTATCTTATCATGGAGAAAGAAGAATCCCGAATTAATTAGTGTTAATGTACTTCAAAAAGAAGGTTTGTGATGAGAACATAACCTATTGTATTCCACTTCTTCACGTCTTTAGTTGTTAGTTTCTTCTTTGTCTATTTAAGGATTGTTTAACCATTGATTCGATATGAAAAGAAAATTCAAGTAACTTGGTTCGTTTTTGGCTCTTGGTATTTTGTCATTCAAAATAAATGTCATATATCTCTAATTTCTCATAAAACCAAGGGATTAATTTTTAATTTTTTCAGATGATTCTTGGGTCACGTTTTTGCTAGAGGAATATATGCCGCCATGAAGCAGCATGGATGTAACGACGAGTTCCCCACTGCTGAGATGCTCATTCGGAAAATGGAGAAGAAGTTTTTAACAGAAAGAAATGGATTGCGCAAGGCCATGGATGCTGCTCCTTTATTGCTTAGGGAATATGGATGTACCTTGGTTGTGCATCGTCGCCCAAAAATGGGTTTGGCCAAGGAGAACGAAGACTTCGACAAGTTTATAGAGCGTCGACTTGCCATAGGTCTAGTGGCAATGTGTTTCCATTATGTGCCAGGTTATCCTGATTTCAAACAACAAAAACTTGTAAGTTTTCTATTCTTTATATTCAAATTCTAAATATATATATCCAATGATTCTGTGTCTATACTTACATAAATCGTCTATTTCAGGATGTTTTCCGTCCAAGTAGCATTGATCTTGTAGCAATGCAGTACGAGAGGTTATATGGACATTGTGCACTCATAACAGGTCGTGGAGTGGTCTTTAGGGGTGGTGAGTCCATTGAATTTTGGGAGGCCCATGAAACTCGAGGAGATAACTTTGGAGATAAATTTTATTCGATTAGAGCGCTATAAGAAACTCGTTAAAGAACTTTATGAATTTAAGGTATATATTTTCTTTTTTTCCTCTAAAATATACTTTTATTTTGATTTTATCATATAAATATTTATTGATTTAGTTATTTTTTGTTTGTTTTAGTTTTGATTGTGGGGAAGCTACTCCTTCCAAGCGGATATTAAAATATGTTGACATGTTAGTATGATATTTTAAAGTATTTGCACCTGAATAATGAAATTCTGTAATTTTTGTCTTTCAAAAGCTACTATGCAACTTCTTTTAATTAGTCCGTTATGCACATTATAATTCTCTGGATTTTCTTCTGTATTTGTGTAGCCGATGAGATTTAGCAATTGACATGATCATACGCCAAAAGTATAGAGTTAACTATTAAGTTTGTTGATTTGTTTCTCCAGCATTGCAATATTCAACATTTTACATTATTGGTAAGCAAAAGATTATACTAAACTAAACTCGAACGTGTATCCAATTTTCTCGTCTTCTCTACTTGAAAACCATAAACAAAATGGGGTTTCAAACCTTTTTCTCTTACCAAGTAACACAAGTATGATCTTAGGATGTAACATTGTCTGCTTATAGACAATAGTTGTTAAGACTGGGATGGTGATTTTGAAAAGCAATGGTTCAAACTCAAAATTTTACTTATAAAGTTTCAAACCCATTTGCATAGAGGGGTGAGATCTTCCATATCACTTTCCGAACGAAATCAGTTGGTTAAGGAGAAAGCAAAAGCGAACGAAATCGGTTTAGCTTATACCGGTTTGTAGGTAGACAATTCCCGGTTTAATCGAATTGGCCAGATTCAATAAAATGTGATTTAGCTCCACGTTTGAGTTAGTAGATGAGCGATTATGAAATGGGATCAAGAAATTTCCTAAGCTTGCCTTGTCATCATTTACTGATGTTGATAGATGGTTACTTATGTGGTAGAGTTAGTGCTATGCTTGAGATTACTCAGTTGAAGTTGAAAATGGTGACTCTATGGTTGAGCCTACAAGCTAATTGGAGACTACTCCATTATTGTTGAGCTTTGGTTTAATGTATGAAAGGCTCTCTTGGTTAGGTTCAAATTTGGATACTATTATGTATTTATGTGAATGTTCCGTTCCATGTATGTTTGAAATTGGGTTAAGTTTCTTGTATGAAACATGGAGTGGTTTTAAACAAGAGTCTCATTCTTTAATTTTGTGGATGTTTCAACAGAACTTAGCCCTAGGTCTTAACTTCAATGCCAAGGCAATGCTCTAGATTGTTACGAGAAAGAGCTTGAGATTCTACCATATGGGAAGCATCAGAATCTGTTTTCTGTTACTTGAAAACAGAGTGCTCTGTTTCGGTAAGTTACTCGAAATACTCGAAACTTTGTTAAGGATTTGACTGCATGGAAATTCTGTTGCATTCTCGTCGCAGTAATCTTTGGTAGCTCCATCTATCTCTTCTATGAAGCAGAAAATCTAAAACAAAAGTCGAAATTATTATTGCACCGCCAAAGTATATCTAGTCAAGTTTCTACTGTTTTGAAAAGTGATTATGACTATATATATATGCATCGGATGATTAAAAGTATATTGAAAAGAATTATCACTAATATTCTACTAAAACATGTTGTTTAATTAGTCTAGTGATATTTCCATTATTCATCTACATCAGTTTAGTATAAAGCAAAAACAAGTTCTAATGTTTTCATTTTTTTTTATAATGTTTGGTACGTTCATAGAGAACATGGATGCATGCATGTATGCATCATCATAAATGGAAAGAGTCAAATGAAGCATTAGTATGTATACTTACGTCCAGTTTCATGCGTGACATGGGGAAAGAACGTCGCTGCGATCTCACGCCCAGAGTAGTCATCGGCCGAAACGAGAATATGATTCTAAGGCCTCAAGAAAAGCTCATCGACTGTAAAATCTAATGCCTGCGCAACTAGACTCGGCTTGACTGATCTTGAGTAACAATCTCAGCCACAGACAGACACACCATGCATTCGCAGGAGGAGGAGCAAAACAAGGCCCTTGTTGACAACCTACACCACAATAATCTCAAGTGTTACCGCAAAATCCAATACATAGCTCTGACGAACAACCGCAGTTTTGAGCCTTTGTTGTGTAGAATTAATTGAATGGTTACTATAGAGACGGATTTAGAAATGGTGCGAGTCAACATTTTTTTATTTTGCTGAGAGAATGGAGAAAACACGAAATAGTCTTAAACGGATATAATCGTGTTATGCCTATATATAAGTATTTCTCTGAAAATTAATTAGCTCCCCAGTTTCTTGACATTAATGTCTCCCATTTGTTGCTCTTTGAGCCTTTGATCCAAATTTTAGAGATCTCACCAGCTCCTCCTAAGTTTGAGACTAGAACAAGCTCGAAATAGATTAGAAAACTTCAGTTTCATGCCAAGTTTTGACACTAAAGTAATAATGAAATGAAAACTACAAGTGATCTGCAAAGGTAAAATCTTTTCACAAATCAAAGTTGAGAAAAAAGGAAAATCTTACCGATGAAACATTTTACAAAGTATAACTAAACATGCCAATCAAGAAATCAGTTAGTTAGTTTGAAAAAATAAGCAACATTGACCCAATCAGATATATTACCTACGATTGATTTAGTTATACTTTGTAAAATTTTGAGTCTGGAATATATAATCTACAAAATAAGAAAGAAAAACGAAAATGCTATGATAAAACAACAAAAATGGATCCAAGAAAGATGAGAAAACCAATCAGAATAGAGACGAAATGATGATGGTACGGAAATGGGTTTAGTAACATTTTTCCAATCAGAATAGTAATATGGAAAAAGTAACTTCGAACGAATCGGTTTAGCTTATACCGGTTTAGTATTTAAATTATTCCCAGTTTATACTGGTTTAATCTAATCTCTCTTTTTAAGAGTTTTTCTACTATCTCTTTGCCAAATTCATTTTCTCCGGTGGAGTGAAAAATAGTGGCTAAGGAAGATTTTATATAAAATACTAAAATACTAAATTCAAATTTATTTTTATTCCAACTGAATCAAACCAAATTTTGATTATTTTAGTTGCACAAAAACTGACCACATGATCAACTCCTCATAATGAGGAATATGAAGTATTCTTTGACCGTGATGTTCTCTTCAAGGTGCGCAAATCAATCCGGGATACAGATGTGTAAATGAATTTATGTCTTTCTTTATTAATCTCTTTAGTTGATTTTTTCAAATGTTCCATTTTTATTTACTATTAATGTTTATAGAATGATCTTATTTCAAGATTTATGGGTTTTTTGGTGGTTAAGGAAAAGATTATTGGAATTAAGCAAATTGATCAAACATCTAAAAAAAGAAAATATTTATTGTAATGTAAGTTAGTTCGCTTCTCTTTTCTAGGCCAACAAAAAAATGTTTACTGTAAAGTAAATCTTTAATTTGTTTTACAAATTTCAAGTGTATACTCACTCTAGCTCCAACCATAATGTGTTTTGAATATGTTTCTAGTTATGCTCTATTCGATTTCATAGATAATCGAAATAAATCTATTTTTCTTTATATTCAAATTTGCCCCCCCCCCCAACTAGTCGTATAGGGTGGGGTTCTTGTGGTAAGCTGCCTTTTTAATATCCACTTGATTAAAAATTGTCTGTTTTTAGAAGGTTTTTCATCCAACCTCCATTGATCTTGCATTAATGGACCAAAGAGAATTTGGGTGGTCATTGTTCAGTCATCACTGGACATGGAGTCGTGTTCAAGGACGTTGAGTGTGTTGAGTTTTGGGAAACTCATGAAAGTGAAGGAGAAGAACCACACTTCTTGTTACTGAACTTTATGAATATAAGGTATATATTCTCTTCCCCCCACCCCCTAAAATATACTTTTTGTTTTGTTTTAATCATAAAATATTTATTGATTTAGTTATATATTTTGTTTTAGTTTTGAGCATGGAATCTACTACTTCAAGCGCACCTTAAATTATGGTAAAACTGGAGAATGTCTCATGCGTTGCATGGGTTTGAATTTAATATTTTGAAATTTGTAATATTTTTTATAGATAAATATATTTTGAAATATGTTCAGTTAGTTTTAATTTTAATTTTTCTTTAAAACTAAAAAAATTATAGTAAGTAGTTTATCTAATTCAAAGACTAAACATTTTTTTCTTTATGTAATATGAATGATAGTGTTATTAATATATAGAATTAACTATGAATTTGAGAAAAAAAATATTCTTCTTTGTAACAAAAAAATTAATTTTATTAATGGAAAGTAGTTATATAAATAATTTATTTTCTACAATGTTGGTAGGTTTAAAATAAATGTTTTTGCGGTTTATAAATTCAATGAATTCATTTTTTGCATAAATGATTTTTTTAGTATTTTTGATTCCATGCAATGCAAATTATTCTTGAATAGATAATAAATTATTACTTAGCATGTCATAACATGCATATTGCAGTTTTGTTTTCACAACTAAAAATATATAAAGGAATCTCACCATTGGATATATGAAAATTACTAAATTCTGAATTTATTTCGTTTGCTTTTAGAAGTTAATATTTTAACTCAACAGTCCTTAAACTAATTTTAATTAAATTAATTTATGGTAAATAAATTTATATTGTAGTAGTAAAACAAAAGTAATAAATCTATAAACGACTCATACATGCATAGAGCCTTTGATCCAAATTTTAGAGATCTCACCAGCTCCTCCTACGTTTGAGATTAGAATAAGCTCGAAATAGATTAGAACAATCTCATACCTCCGCTTCCAGCTTTGAACTTGGCAATGGTAAGAAAAGCTGGTTGAGCCATGTAGAAGTGAGATCTTTGTGGATTACACCATTCTCCATTGTCATCCTCCACTATCACTTGCTTGAGCAAAGTTTGTGGCTGTGATTTGGTAACATCCACCACATGACTTTCCGTCGTTGAACAGTGTCGTGCTTAAAGCGGCAGCATTTGTCTTGTAACCGTCTGTGTATATTTCCATAACCACAAGCTCCACCTGAAGAAGACATGAAAAGAAAATCATATATGTGAGAATGTTTCTTGGGAAACAAGAAAGCTTCCTTTTATCAGAGCTCTTATTAGGGTATAATCGAATCCAACTAAATCAAACCGAATTTAAACTCTACTAAAATCAAATTTTGCAAAACTGAGTGGAAGGATTTAAATTAAAATTAAAATTCTTCTTAACAAACAAAGTTTTAACTTCATCCTATATATAATGGAAGAAATCATTCTTCAAGAGTTTGACACACCAACATTTTTCTTAATACATATCAATTTATTTATATCACTTAAAATATATCATTAAAAATCAATAAGTGGTTCACCTTTTTCTTCTATTTCATAATTCCAAATCATTTTTAACTTTTGTTTGTTTATCTTTAGTAATTGATAAACCAGTTTAGTCTTAAATTATCTATATAATTGGTATATGAAAATGATAGGATTCTTTTGTGTCAAAAATGATATAGCTACTAATAATATTTTTTATTGAAGTTGATTTAATAAAACCTACAATTTGACCAGTTCATTTTATAACTGGATTCATATGTCACCTAAGTTTGAATGCTACCCCTCAACACAGATTGGTTAATCCAATGGTAATGGGACGGTGGCTCCAAGCTAAGAATGCCTTGGATAGTTTAATGTGAAGATTGTAGGTCTCGTTGGTGCACCAAATTTTCAAAACTGGATGGATTGATTTAAGTTAAAATTAAAATTAGTCTTAACAAATCAAAATTTTAAATTCACCATCTAGTTTTGGATTTTTAATATAAAATACTAAATTCATATTTTAACTTAAATTCAACTCATAATCAAACATATTTATTATTATTTTAGTTGCACTTGGATAAAAGTTGAAGTGTTTGGTTTTATTATTTGGTATCAATCCCGGATACATATGTATAAGTCGATTTATAATTTGATTTATGTCTTTCTATATCGATCTTCTGATCAAACCGACCGGTTTAAGTTTAAGAAACATATATTTACAAAGGAAGAAAAAATCCTAGATATTAGTAACGTTCTTGCCAAATTTTTCTCTTCTCTCAAACACACAAAATCTTGGATTCTTCTTCTCCTCATTTTTCTTCCCAGGTTCCAGAAACAAAAAGAAAGTAGTCTCATCTATCAATTCAGATGAAGAGGTGTTTTACTATCTATTATAAACTTGTGTTTGATCAATATATTCTATTCCAAAGGTACATGAATGATTTGAAACTGTATTTACATTTTATGAAAAATTTGTGTGAAATTTAATTTTATGTTTAATTTGTTCTGTCTATGCAAGAAATGAAGCTACCTTGTCGTGGAGAAAGAAGAATTCTAAATTAATTAGTGTTATTTTATTTCAAAAAGAAAATTGAAGGGTTTGGTTTTATTATTTGATATCAATCCCAGATACATATGTGTAAGTTGATTCATAAATTGATTTATGTCTTTCTATATCAATTTTATAATAAAACTGATTGATTTAAGTTTAAGGAACATATATATACAAAGAATAAGAAAAAATCCTAGATCTTAGTAATTGTCTTGCCAAAAATTTCTCTCCTCTCAAAAAGCACAAAATTTTTTTTTGTAATGTAAACTTTTTATCTTACTATTTCAAGCGTAGACTCGCTCTAGCTCCAACCACAATATGTTTTGAATGTGTTCCTAATTATGCTCCAATCGCTTACATAGATAATCAAAAATATGTAAGTTTTCTGTTATTCTTTATATTCAAATTATAAAATCTATTTATATTGTGTTTTTTACTTGACTAAAAATTATCTATTTTTAGGAAATTTTTCGTCCAAACTCCGTTGATCTTGCAGCAATAAATTACAAGAGTTTGATTGGTCATTGTTCAGTCATCACTGAGCGTGGAGTTGTGTTCAAGGGTGTTGAGTGTGTTGAGTTTCGGGAAACTCATGAAAGTCAAGGAGAACTATGTGGAGATGATGGTTTTACAAGACTTGAACGGTACAAGATGCTTGTTACTGAAGTTTATGAGTATAAGGTATATATTCTCATTTTTCCCTCTAAAATATACTTTCTCTTTTTGTTTTAATCATAAATATTTATTGATTTAATTTTTTTTTTTTAGTTTTGATCATGGAAGCTACTACTTCAAGCTGACCTTAAATTATGGTAAAATGTTAGTATCATATTTATAAGTATTTGCACCTTTTACTATAGTATGATGTAATTATATAATTTGTCTTTTATAGCTACTATGATAGTGAATTCGTTTTTTAATAGCAATTAATAGATTCTTAATACTAATCCCTTGGGACTTGATGATTTGATTGAAGATGGACTTGATGACTTGATGATTCACTCTTTAGATTTTATAATATGTATTGTGCAATGTTGCTTTGAATAATCAGTAGTTAAGAAAGTTTCATTTATATTTCGATTCGAGAAACTTAAACAATGTTAAGTTATTACAATGAAGATTAAGATCTAAACCATTTTCTTCTCTTATCTCCTTCTCTGTTTTGTTCTGTTTAAGCAAGGAATGAAGCTATCTTATCATGGAGAAAGAAGAATTCTAAATTATTTATTGTTAATGTCTTTCAAAAAGAAAATTGAAGGGTTTGGTTGCACATGGATAAAAATTGAAAGGTTTGATTTTATTATTTGATATCAATCCCGGATACATATGTGTAATTTATTTATAAGTTGATTTAGGTCTTTCTATATCAATTTTCTGATAAAACTGACCGGTTTAAGTTAAATGAACATATATATATACAAAGAACAAGAAAAAATTTAAGATCTTAGTAACTCTCTTGCCAAAATTTTCTCTCCTCTCAAACATACAAAATCTTGGATTTTTTTTCCCGGACTAGTTTAGGGGACAAATTGCAACATTAAACAATAACTGACTAACTGTTGATGTTGTTTTTATTCAAAGCTACCTAAATGATTTGAAACTGTATGATATTTATTTTTCATGTTTTGTTATGTTTAGATAAGGAATAAAGCTATTTTATCGTAGGAAAAGAAAATTTTTAAATTAATTAGTGTTAGTGTCCTTCAAAAAGAAGGTTTATGATCAGAACATAACCGATTGTATACCACTTCTCCATGTTACTTAGTATTCCACTTCTTCATGTCTATATTTGTTAGTTTCTTCTATATTTATTTAAATAATGTTAACTATGATTCAATATGAAAATAAAATTGAAGTAACTTGTTCTTTTTTTTTTGGCTTGGTGTTTTGTAGTTATGTTCTTAACTTGTTCGAGTTTAAGTCTGGAACTTAACAGTTTGTCATTTAAAATAAATGTCATATATCTATAATTTCTCATAAAACCAACATATGAACTTGTTTAATTTTTAATATTCCAGATGATTGTTGGACTCACGTATTTGCTAGAGGAATATATGCCGTCATGAAACAGTTTTGATTAAACATCATATTCCTTACTGCAGAGACGAGTTTTATTATAAGTAAAAGATTGGAGAAGGCCATGGATGTTGCTCCTTTATTGCTCAAGCAATATGGATGTAGATTGATCGTTCATCATCGCCCAAAACTGGGCTTGGCCAAGGAGAACGAATACTTTGAGAAGTTTATCGAGCATCGACTTGTCATATCTCTAGTGGCAATGTGTTTTGATTTGTTTTTATATAGTAATTAATAAACCAATTTAATCTCAAATTATCTATATTCAGCTGATAATCAAACCGAATTTTTGTTATTTTCATTACACTTGGATAAAAATTGAAGGGTTTGGTTTTATTTGTTGGTATCATACAAATGTGTAAGTTGATTTATGTCTTTCTATATTAATCTTCTTATGTAATTTTTCAAATGTTCCCTTTATATTTACTACTTACTATTAATTTTTATAGGGTGACATTCTTCCAAGATTTCAAATGCTCTGATGAGGAATATGAAGGATTTGTTTACAGTGATGTTCAAGATTTTTTGTTTTTCTTTAGTAATTAATAAATTAATTTAATATCAAATTATCTATCTAATGGGTATATGAAAATGATAGGATTCGTTTGTGTCCAAAAATTATATAGTTACTCATAATTATTTTTATTGAGTTTGATTTAATAAAACCTGGATTACCATTTTATTTTCTAATGTTAAGGTCATGTTTGAGATGAATTTAACTAATAAATTGGACAAAATAAATGTGTGGGGGTATTCACCCTAGCTAATTGGTAATGAAAAACTTGTGTAGTGATTATGCAGTTTATTTTAGTGTAGTAATTGTAATGGAAGTGTTTAGTCACCCGATGAAACTTTTATTTATTTATTAATGTGTGTTTTCATAAACCTTTCTACTATTTTGTTGCAAAACTTATGTTTGTATTCCACGGTTTAAAATGATTTTCTAAATCAAAAGTACGTTTAGACTTTGTTTCTTTTTTAAATAATGCTTTTAAACTTGTCAATAAGTTCATTTAGTTGACATAGGTTCAAGTTTGACCTTGTTCTCATAGTAGCTGTATTCTCCTTCTTTGACAAAGATTCAAGTGGTTACATCACTATCGACGAGCATGGAAAGAGTTTGGTATGAAATGATCAAAGACACAATGTGAGTAGTACTCAAAGATCTTTACTGTTTCTTGATGAAGGAGCTTGGACTAATGTTTATGGTGTCACTTTTGCAGGATTTGTGAGGAATGGAAATGCCAATGGAGCGATTGGCCGGAGAACAATGAGGAACACTCGAGACTTTGGAACTCTTCTTCCTCACGAATGTCTAAACTTCATTTAAGTGACTTTTGTAGCAATCATTCATATAATACAACTTACCATTGATTTGTCGAGAACGGATTAAAAAAAAAAAAAAAAAAGCATAACGGTCATAATCACCCACTACACTTTATTTTGCTGTAATAACAAAAAGGATAATACAAGTTCAAAAAAACTGGAGATCATATAAAGAAAATCCTAAAAAACAAAAGACTCACTCAATACAATGGAGTTACAGTACCAGAGAACCCAAAAAAGGTGATTAAGCAGATCATATGTAGACTACCTGGGCTCGGGAGGCACTACTTTCAAACTCCTCATCCATTCACAGAAACTGGCTTCATCAAATTCTATAAAACTACTCTTCAGTTTTATTCTTTGCTCTGTCGTCAATGTTCTTACCTGTGGAAATCTTGCTTCCTGCACATATAATTGGATTCAGAGGCAAAAATAAACAATCAACAGAACTCAAGCTTAGTACGATGTTTTACCTGCTCGTAAGGAGGGTCTTTATGTGCTGGTATAAGCCTGGGAACAAAATATCTTGCCTGGGAACTTCCCTCCTGTTACACAACAATGTAATACATTATATTTTGAGTTTTGTTTCAACGAATTTACCAGATTGATATTGAAACCATGAGAAAAGAAAGGCGGGAAAGTGTGATTCGTTTGAGAAGTGCGAATGAGATTCTGTATGTTTAAGCACCTTGAATGCGAGAATGCGCGGGGCTGGAAACCGGAATTCAGTTAGCTCTTCAGCCAACGTTCTGCAAGCTGCTAAAACTGCAGCGCACTTCACCTCATCAGCAGACAGTTCGGCTCCCTAAATCAACCAAAAGAAATGATTAATATGAAGCTGATCCCAAAATTCTTCTGTCAAGACATGATAAAGCGACTGAATGAAGACAGTAGAAGAAACTTACCAACCAAATAAATACATCGGTACCATGGTCAAGAATAACAGCCTTATCTGATTGCATTGCGAGATCATACGCTGGTAGTTCCTCAAATGTACCACCTTCTTGGTGCATCAAGCAACGGGGCGCTACCATTCGAAGAGACAGATCGAAAGATGCGTTTAGAAACAAATTCCGTAGCACTGATCTTTCATCTTCATGGCCAATGATGTTTCCTAATAGAGGACCCCTTCTAAGATGGAAGAGGAGTTCTGGAAGGGACGACAACTCTTTTGGGAAGCTATAAAGTTTTGATTTTGGCACTTGTGATCCGAATTTCAAAGCAATGTCTTTGATTCTTTCATCTACGGTAGCACGCATATCGACTGCGTCCTTCTGGTTTTTGGCTATTAAAAGAGTTCTCTTGGAGATAAGAACCGCAGCAGCTTCGTTTTCAACACTCTGAAGATATGCTGATATACTATCAACAGTTGGCAATTTGAATGTAATTACCCGAGACACATCTGCTTGATAAACATCCGAATAATGGAAAGCAAACTGGAAAAAGACGTGATCGCTTTTGATGTCCCTCTTATTCTCCATCGAGAGAGAGAAGCTTTGTGTTTCTTCAACACTTAGCATCTGAATACAGAGAGCCGCATCACTCTTAAACGTCTCGTGAGTTTCTGAATGTGCTTCTTCGCCAGGTCCAATCACCTGGGTTATAAGAATATCATCTGAACACCGTACTTCAAGCAGACCATGTGAACCCGCTGCTCTAGTGGCCGCCCTCTGCAAGTCCACACCAAAGGCTTCACCAAAATCATCGTGAAGAACCAAAACACCACCTGAAGTTTTTGCAAGTGGCTGCAGGACAGGAACTCTGAGAGGGCAAGTTCCAGCGCACAATATGTCCACAACCGTATTGTGTCTGTGAGCTTCACGCCCCAAATTCTCCATCCATTTAATGGCTGTCTTTTCCATATATGGATAATTTGGGTGAGTCATTGAATGAGGTACTGACCCCGGACCATATGTAATGGGTCCACCAGCGCAAACAATGATTCTACTGTTACCTCCTGCTCTTCTGACCACTCCCCGAGACATTTCTGCTGATGGTCCTTGAATTATAGCCAGAGCAGCCTCAACAGCAGTTCCGACGCACCTATCTCTAGATGCTTCAGGTACATTCAATGTATATGGTCTTAAAGACGAGAATATCTCATGTGCAACCTTTAGTGATGCATGCATTGGTGACAAGTATACACCGGTCCCGTAAATCAGCGATTTCATGGACTCGGCAGCTGGTGATTTAGCACCAGAAATAACATCGGCAGAAGCAACGGATTCTTCAGAGAAATCATATATCGAAACAGTACGACCATAGAGTATAATCCCAAGCCTGGTAGTCTGTGGAAGCGAGTCTACAAAAGCATGCAAAGAGCTCTGCAAGTGCTGAAGGTGTGGTTCATCTAAACACTCATCAATAACAAGGACAACAGGTGCAGATGTCCGAGAATCAGAGGCAGGCACAAACCCAGGTCTCTTGTTTCCAGTCTGAACATAATCAACCAGAGGCAATGAAAGCTCTGGAAAGTTTCGCAACTCATCCTTGGTGGAAGCCACATATTCACCTTTACTTGCATTCATCTTCTCGCAGATGACGCATTGCCATTGGCCAGAACCAATTAGTATCGAGCTATAGGGATTTGAATACGCTCCACAGTTGAGACAGCGATGTGGATCACGTTGGATAATCTGAGGGCCAGGACTAATCTCCCTCCCTGCGGAAACTATTGCTCCAAACCCCAAGCTAGCAACATTTGATAGCTTCTTCTGCTTTAAAACCTACATGACCAAAAAAATGGAATGCAAATCAAGAAAACTTGAATAGTAAAAACACCAAAATGTAAACCAGAAATGATACCTTATTGGCAGAAAACAAAACATAAGGTGAGTCTGCAGCTATAGGTTCTTCCATTCTAACAACATCTGGAAGATCACGCTGCGATCCAGCCGATGACCCATTAGAGTATAAGGAAGGTGTAGATACAGGAAGAGAAGAAGGCGTAGCCGAAGAGTATGCCATAGGCTGAGGAGTAGCTGGCGAGGTACGGAAAGGCACAGCAGCTGGTTTAACGGGAGTATTAAAGACTGGAGGACCAGGTGGAGTACTCATCCGAGGAATGGGACTTGCGGTTCTGATACCATTAGAAGGCGACAACAGATTCGGGGATTTCATTGAAGGTGGTTGAGGAAACCTAGGAGGTATAGGTGAAGCTACAATAGGAGGAGAGTGAGGCACTGGGGTTCTATCTGGCTGTGGTGATGGTCTATCTGGCTCTAATGGAGTAAGAGTGCCTGGGTAATTTACCGATGATCTCTTCGGTATGTTAGCCATCGGATTCGCTATAATTTGACCTTAAAAGTAATGTTAGATATTCCCAATCTAAAGGCCAAGTCACAGATCTAGAAGATGATGATCCAAGAGAAAGAAAGATCACCTTGGAAATTCTGGATTCAGTGATGATGCTGGTAACAGTAGGGTTTTGATTTATTGATTCTCAGCTGTCGATTCCTATCACAGAAGATCACAATTTCTAAATCAAATTCCAGATCAAGAATCTACACAGAATTTTAACAAAACAATCTTATAATAAACTTAAATAACCTAAGCTCAAAAATTCTAGAAAAACAAAATACACAGGACAATCCAAGTTATAATTCTTACTAAAACACTAACAAAAATCATCAGTTCATTTCATTCATATCACCGATGAAATCAGAATCCGCACAAGTGTACATCAACTGAAATCTACCAGTAGCACAGTATCCTTCAAGTAAAATTGATATAAGAAACCCAAAGTAGACATGAAAACAAAAGGCAAATCACAAAATCGAGCACAGGATTTAGGGCGAGCAAAACAGAAATCTGAAAGAGAAGCAGGAATCAAAATTGAGCTATACCTTAATCGAAGAGATGATTCGAGAAATCAGGAAGAATCTATGGATTCGTAGACGAATTTTTGACTCTGCATTGAATCCGAGCTTACGATCTCACCAGTCTCTCATTTCTCCTCTCGAATTTTATTTTGTTCTCCTCTCATTTTTTTCTTAACTCTGATGCGTGGCAGAATCGTAAATATGACCCCGCTTGCCTTGCTGGCTTAATCGTAATATTGGATTGGTTATAAAATCAACTGCCAGCACACTGAATGACGTGGCATTAAATGACGTCGGATTTTCAGATTGTTTACCAAAAACTACAGTAAACAAGTAACGTAAAACGGATGAGTGAATTTCTAAAAGCGACGTCGTTTAAAGTACCAAAAGTTATACCAAATAAATTGGTATTAGTATCAAAAAAAAAATTCAGATAGATAAAATGCTATCTTGAAAATGAAAACGTCTTACCTTAGAGACTATCTCAACAATGTCTTCGTTGTTCTGGTTTCGACCCATTGAATCAATGAGCTCACCTAACAATAATGTCGTTTACGGAAAACAAACGCCGTTTCCGATAGCTCCGATCGAACCAACGATATCATTAACAACACATCGTAAGAATCTGAGAAAGAAAATAGTTTGTAGAACGGTACGGTCTTTGTCTTGTCTTCCAATTTCTCCTTCTTCATCTCCTTTATGTGTATATTGGTTTCAGGTTTTACTTTAGAGAAATGAATCACCAAGTATCAACAATGAACAAAGTCTGGAAAAACCAAACTTTGAAAGATCATTAAACAAATATTTCGGACTTTTTATTTATACAAAATCAAGAAAGGAATCAGTGGGATATCTTTTTTTGTCAACTTCCAATAAATGAACTAATGTGATGCCATTAAAAGCATAAGAAGGGAATCGTGGTATGTTAGATAAATATTGTACATTATCAAAACAAAACAAAAACGTGGGATTATTATTTTTGCTAACAAGTAAATACAAACTTTATGGTTGATCATCCTCATAACTTTAATAAAATGAATAATGAGCTTAATATTTAAGTAAAATTCATGCGGTCTACTAATTTCTGCATTCCCTCAACTCGGTCGTGTATTCCAATAATTATTCCTTATTGCATGCTTTTTTTTTTTTTTTTTGGTCGTCAATTCCTTATTGCATTCATATTAGTAGTGTATGCCTTAACAAATGCAATTATTAATGGGCCTTTAAACAGGCCTAATGAGTGGGTAATTTTTCAATCTCTTAGCCATCGGATTCGCTATAATTTGACAAGATCTAGAAATTCACCACGAATTCGAAGACCTAGAAGATGATGATCCAAGAGAAAGAAATATCACCTTGGAGATTCTGGATTCAGTGATGATGATCGATGATGGTAACAACACTAGGGTACCGAGAAGAAACGTAACTTTTTATTCATTGATTCTCAGTGGTAGCTGTAGCCCGGTTTACATTGACTGGTTTAGATAGACCGGTTTAAATAACAAAACCAAAATTAAATTACATGATAAACCAAAAGCTGTCGATTCCTTGAACTATTTATAGTCAAATTCCGGATCAAGAGTCAAACATTCCCTAAAGTTAAGCTTATAATAACTTAAATAACCTAAGCTCAAAAGTTCCACAAAAACAAAGTTGAAACAAAATACGCTGGACAATTGCCAAGTTATAATTCAACATAGTGTTTTTAGGATAAAAGCTTAGAAAATAACGAAAATATCTCATGGATTTTAAATGGCAAATAGTATTGTTCAATATTATCATCTGGTTAGATTATAATTTTTTTTGTCTAAGGTATTGTTGTTAACAAGAAATATTTTAGACAATAAGGAAAAAAATTCATTGTTTAGTAACAAAAATTTTAAACTTTAATATTAGAAAAGTAAAGTTATGATCGAACATCGACTTTTGAGAGATCAAACATATTCTTCTTAATCGAGAGAAAGATTACTTATTGAACTAAAGTTTAGAGCTGCTAAATATAGTCATTAATCTTGTGATGATAAAATATATGGTCATGAATGTTTGTAGTTTTTTAAATGGTTTTTGGGTTTTGGTTTTTAGAATTTGATTTATTTTGTTTATTTATTTTTTGGTACAGATTTGAGGCCTTGAATGATAGTAGTTTCTATCATGACTTCTGGTTTTTGATATTTCAAAAACCACTTAATTATCCAATCAAGATTTTATGAAAAGTGGATTCCCTAAAAAATAGAGAATCTATATTCTATGAGTTCTTACAAATTTCTGAACAAAAACCAAAAACCATTATTTTGAGTTTGAACATGAGAATTTTTTCAAATGATCCAATTATTATTTTTAAATTTTTTTTTCAAAATCCAAAAAATAGAATCCAAAACCCAAAATCTATAATATAAAAACCACTCAAAAAAACTCTCAATCATTCATAAACTTAGTTTCTTGTAAATATTGAATGTTAGTATGTTTAGTTTTTGCTATTATGTTGATGAATTATATTTTTCTTTACAAAAAAATGAAATAATATGATCGATGGTTTTTGAGGGAGAAACCAAAAATATAGATATTGGTTTTTCTTTGAAAGTTGTTAAAACACTCAAAAACTAGATTCCTTATTTATTAAAAATTTTATTTCAAAATCTTGAATGGCTACAAAATAAATTATTGCAAAATATATGTACCAAATCTGCTTACATCTATATACTATATATTTTGAAGCTATTAGTTTCTAAGGACACATATAATTTAGAACAAAACTAAATTAATCTTAATTATCCTTTCTATAATAAAGCACATGTCACTGATCCAATTAAAACATGTCACATAGATTTTTAAAAAAAATTTCTACCACATAGATATCTTTATAAATTTAAATATCATTTAAAATATAAAAAGTAAAAAAACAGATTAGCAAAAAACTGAAAAAAAAACTTCCCACTTATCACTAATTCTAAATTATCTCCACTACATCATATATTCATTAACTTCAAATTCAGTATTTTTCTCTCTATAAAAGATTTAGGCAACAATGATTTTTGCAGCTTTCTCTTTCTTTTGTTCATCCTCAATATTCTCTCTCTTTCTTATTTCTCTCATCTCTATTTCATACTAATCTTCTATTATCATCAAAGATATCTTTGGATTTTAGTTTAATTTCTAAACTAAAATTTTCAACTGGAAAATTAGAGCTTTAATATTTTGGATTTGGAATTTTCATCCTAAAGATAAACTTGAATCAATTTTAGGCATGAAAGTTATTGGGATGAATGAAAAGGGATTTTGAATATTTTTAAATGATAATTTGTTTTGTCTTTTGGTTAAGAATATTTTCTAATAGTAAATATTACATTTATTGTAATCTTAAATGAAACCACTAATTTTAATATTGTTGACTGTTTAAATATCGTTCTTAGTGATTGCATTTTTGATTTTGATTTTTATATTTTATTGGGTTTATTAATTTAAAGATCTATATTATAGGTTCATTAGAATTTATTTTTTTTAGTTTTGTTTTATATTATCTCAAATAATATTTTTAATATAATAAAAATATATTGTATTTAGAATATATTTTAGTTTAAATAAATTTCCTTAAATTTTTATAAAAATACTATGCTCGTACGTTAGCACGGGAAATATACTAGTTGTATAACTAAAGCTTAACAAAAAAAAAGGATCCATACTTGATTTTTCATGTTTATGTAGAGTTTTTGATTATGGTTTGAGTTTCAACGGATCTGTTTAAAAAAAATAATAAAAACCTCTAAATCTTAGAACACACAAATCTTGGATTCCTATTCTCCTCATTTTTCTTCATGTGCTCAAGAAACAAAAAAAAAAAGTAGTTACTTAGATGAGGAGGCATTTTACTCTATATCAAAATTTGTGTTTGATCAATTTTTTTTTTTAACTACTTTTCTTTCAATTAATGCAGGAAACTGAGCAAATGAAAAGAGTTTCGGACCATTATAAAAGATAAATTACATCGTTAAACAATAGTTTGCTAACTGTTGCCGATGTTTATATTCCAAAGGTAGCTTAATGATTTGACATTGTATATACATTTTTATGATATTCAGTATTCATGATTTTTTATCTTTAGGCAATGAATGCATCTATTTTATTGTGGAGAAAGAAAAATTCTGAATTAGTTAATGTTAATTTCGTTCAAAAATGGTTTGTGATCAGAACATAACTGATTGTATCTCACTTCTCAATGTTATTTAGTATTCCACTTCTTCGATATGAATAGAAATTTGAAATAACTTGTTCTTGTTTTATTTTTGGCTTGGTGTTTTGCCATCCAAAACTTAGTGGGTTGGTGTTTAATAGCAATTAGATTTGAAACCGCAAGTCAATTGTTTTTATATAAAATTATAATATTTTTTTAATTTATTTACTGTTTATAAATATTGGGTTTTTAAATTTATTATAATTTTCTATATATAAATTTAACTTATTAATTTGTTTTCTTTAGTGTTTATGAATACTTTTATTTTGTTTGTTTAATATATTTTTATTTTTTTAATGTGGGTTTGTCATCGAATTATAGTATTTTTTATGTAGCTTAAATATTTATAAGTTTAAATTTTAAATTTTATGTAATATTTTAAACTTTTAAAATGGTTAAATTTGTTCAATTAAAATTAAACTGAATAAAAAAAACATTTAAAATTAGATGCATTATAAGTCAAGCTTCATGCTCATTTTTATTTGTAATCATTTTGATCATTTTTATAATATGACTCTGAACCATTGTCCAATATTTTAGCTGATATAGCACATTGAACACACAAGTATTTTTTCACCGATTGAGTAATATATATATATATATATATATATATTGGTTTTAAAAATTTAAATCATGACATATGCATGAAAAAAAAATTTAACTTCTAATAATTATATGTGTTATGTAATCATTCAAAATTATATAAAAATAAGATCAAATAAAACTGATATAAGAATTATAATTCATACTATTAAATTATAATATTAGATAAGGAAATCATTATATTTTATTTGGTTGTAAGGATTATAAATAATTAATTAGAAATTGTTTGGATACATGAATCATTTGTGACATTGAATAAACAACTTTTCATTGATTATCGAGTAATATATGTCTGTTTTAAAAAAATTGAATCACAACACATAGAGATAAAGATTCTAAAATTTATTAATTTTATGTACTATATAATAGTTTTAAAATAAAATAAAGGTGAAAGGAGAATCATATTTTTCCATGTATAAATTTAAATTAGGTAGAATATTTTAAAAAATTTAAATTTAATGTTAGTTTTCATATTATCAATATATAGGTGATTGTTTGGATGTAAGAATAGAAATAAAGTGTTTGGCAACATAATTAACACATATTAGTATTTCAGTTTTAATAGTATACAAATATTTACAAAGACTAATGAATCCAAATACATAATCATATTAATCTAAATCTACAAAGTTTAGTAGGTTGTTTCAAGAACTGATGTGGGATTTGTTACGTAAGTTTAAAAAGTGATGAAAAATTATTATGTTTAGTTAAATTTTTATAAATTAATATTTGATTCGTTAATAATTTTGTTAAATAAATAATTTTTTTTGTCACAAAAACATAATATTTTAATTTAAATAATATTTTTATAAATTAATAAAATATTATAAAAATACATTAATTTTAATATTATTAATTTATAAAGATTTTACTGTATATATATATTTTTTTCTCAGCCTACGGAACTTAAAAATCTGACGATAATCTTTATTTACATACGTGGCACATGGACCCACTCTTTTAAAAACCTATAAAAAATTGCTCATCTCAAACACCAATCACACCTTAAAGAAAAGAAAAAACACCTAAACTCTTTTGGAATTTTCCGTTGGCCCCAAAAAAAAAATCTCAAATTGAAAAAAAAAAGTTTGGTTTCGAGTTTCGAGTTGAGAGATTTTTTCTCAATTCTTGGGGGAAAATGGAGAAGCAACCTCTCATCATCCCTCAATCACGTTACCGTCTCGAACCCATACCGGAAAATCCAGAAACCTCCGCCGTCACAATCCCTCGCTCAATCTCAAACACTTCCTTCTTCAATGAAATCTCCCAACACCATCATCACCAAGACCTCGAAAAATCCGGTAAAGAAGACGATGAAGAAGAAGAAGAAGAAGACGACGAAACAGATTCATATTTCAAAAACCCTAGACCACTTCATCGATGTCGTACAGCGCCAGCTATGGTAATCATGAACGACTCAAGACCTAATAATAAAACCTCACAAACTAAAAAACCTTCGCCAATCTCAAAATCCATAATCAAACAAGCTATTTTCTTGTTAATCGTTTACTTAACCTTAGGGGTTTCGATTTATTCATTCAATAGAGATCATTACTCAGGAATCGAAACCAATCCTGTTGTCGATGCTCTCTATTTCTGTATCGTCACTATGTGTACAATCGGATACGGTGACATAGCTCCGTTGACTCCATGGACGAAGATCTTCGCTGTTGTTTTCGTTTTATTCGGATTTGGATTTTTGGATATTCTTCTTAGTGGCGTTGTTAATTACGTTTTGGATCTTCAAGAGAGTATGATTCTCACTGGGATTCGAATGGGTTCTTCTTCTTCGAGGAGACATCATCATCATCATCATCATAGATTCTCAGCTAAAGATTACATAATTGATTTCGAGAAAGGAAGGATGAGGATAAGGATGAAAGTTGGATTCGCGTTATGCGTCGTCTTTTTGTGTATTGGTGTTGGTGCTTTGGTTTTGTATTTCGTTGAAGAATTGGATTTTGTTGATTCGGTTTACTTATCGGTTATGTCGGTTACTACCGTTGGTTATGGTGATCGGGCTTTTCAAACGGTTGAAGGGAGGCTTTTCGCGGCGGTTTGGCTTCTTGTTTCGACACTTGCGGTGGCGCGTGCGTTTTTGTATTTGGCTGAGGCTAGGATTGATCGACGGCATCGGAGAGCTGTTAAATCGGCGTTGAATAGAGAAATCACTGTTGAGGATTTGTTTGCTGCTGATACTTATCAACATGGTTTCATAAGGTAAGCTTTTTAAAAAAAAACCTTCACCGTTTACAAAGGTTGAATTTTTGGATCATTTTGCTAGATTTAAGAGAATTTTGAGGTGTTTCTGTAAATCCTTTGAAATATATGTTTTTGTTTTGTAGTTTAGATTGTTTAACTTTTAGGTCTTAGAAGTTGCAGAGAGGTTTAAAATCTTTAATCATGTCAATAGTAGACTTTTTTTTTGTTTGCTTGCAAGTAACAGTTAGGTAACTATTTAGTGGGGACTAAATTATTGACTTTTGATTTGATTTTGGTGTGTGTTTCAGTAAATCAGAGTATATTGTGTTGAAGCTTAAGGAAATGGGGAAGATTACTGAAAAAGACATTAACCAAGTTGTGATTCAGTTTGATAAACTTGATCCTAATAATTTGGGGAAAATCACATTACCTGATCTTTTGGGGGGGTCCTTTGTGACATAAACTCTTTTGTATAAATTATACATATTTCTATTTTTTTTTACAAGAAAATTTACCGAACAGATGTAGCAGCAGTCTGATTCATACGCAGAGTTATCTCTCTCAATTTATCAGAGATAATCTTAAATGTATATGTTTTATTTTTAATTTGTAAAAAACAATTTCCAATGATGTTTGTTTAAGCGCGCATATGTTATTTTTAGATCTTAACAATGTATATTGAGATATTTCATATTTACCTTGATTAGTGGGATGACAATGAACAAAGAACTGAGACATTCATTTGAGTTTGGTGAGATATAAAACATATATTAATCTTTCACTCGTGAGGTCATTCAGTGGAAAAAAAAGGCTCGAAGGCTGACGTTTTTTGTCTCTTGATTTGGTAGAAAGGTCGATTGACCAAGTCACCCATCCTAATCCATGCACACAAATTTTTAGCAGAAAATAATTTTAAAACCGGTAACAACAGTTAAAACAGATAATTTATGGTTCTTCTGCTTCTATTATCACAAAATAAAACAAGTTGAGAGTTGTTAAATGACACTGTTATCATTATTGTGAGAAGTCTGTGTTAACTTTTAACGATATTATTATAGTGTGTGTTTTTTTTCTATGGGCAAATCAATACTATTCAATGTTTTGCTTTAGCTGACTACTCCAGCTTTGAAACAAATGTAGAAAATTAACATTTATGTTGTCATACGTTTCGTATCATCATCATATGAACCGACAATAAAGAATCTCGTAAAGGCACAATGTAAATGGGTTCCACATCTTTTATATTCATTAACTTTGAACGGATCAAATGTATGATCTGTTTGTTGAGACTGAATTTGCAGTTTCGTGTTGTACTCTTAGACAATGCGTGTCATTTTGTATTTTTGACATAAATTGTTTATTTTTCCAAATAGAGATTGTATCACAACCATTACATAGATACATTTACATTTTACAGTCCATTATAAATTTATAATTGACATGATTGATCCAACTACCTAACTCACAAGTCACAACTTCTCATCGCTTAATTGACACGATTGAACCAAATAATATTGTTCAAGGTGATAACCAATCTCATTGCGACACGTGGATAAATTTTGTTCAAACTGATCTAAAGCTAAATACAATGTAATGGCATTTTCAATGTTCCGAAAAGGTTAGTAAACACAAAACCCGATTTAGGTGTTATTATTCTTCTCGGTAAACCTTTTTGTGACAAGGAGATCACATCTGGCAGATGGTAAAAAGGTGACTTTTACCAAAATCATTTGGTTCTCAGTGGTCGAATCATTTATAGCACTAAAAATCCCGAAATATAGAAGACAAATTAATTA
Source organism: Cardamine flexuosa (assembly GCA_963555745.1). Taxonomy (NCBI): domain Eukaryota; kingdom Viridiplantae; phylum Streptophyta; class Magnoliopsida; order Brassicales; family Brassicaceae; genus Cardamine; species Cardamine flexuosa. The sequence goes on along the minus strand of OY743221.1, from coordinate 20,201,868 downwards.
CCACTACATTTCTATAGTGAATTAATAGTAAACAAACCAGGAACTTTCATTTCAAGAATACAAGAGGAAGAGAAATAAATAAAGAAAAACAGAAACAGAGGGATTTAATTATTGGTAATGGAAGGTGTTTAAAGTAAAACAAAAACATAGAAATAATAAAATCATAGTAATAAGTCTCTAAGCTTGAGGTTTGTCCCACTTGAGTGGCTTGACGACCTCCCAAGTGAAATCAGGGTCGTCTCTTCCGAAATGTCCATACGCCGCCGTTTTCAAAAACCTTCCATTACCTCCTCTCTTCAAGTCCAAGTTTATTGTCATCATTCCTGGTCTGAAATCGAAGCTCTCTTTCACTATCTTCAATATCTCCTTGTCTGGAATCAACCCTGTTCCGTAAGTATCAACGAAGACAGACAATGGCTCAGGGACTCCAATGGCGTATGAGACCTGAACAAGAGCCCTGCGAGCCATTCCGTTAGCCACTACACTCTTAGCTGCTTGTCTCACAATGTAAGCTCCGCTTCTGTCGACCTTGGTTGGGTCTTTGCCTGAGAATGCACCACCTCCGTGAGCTCCCCATCCACCGTAAGTGTCGATGATGATCTTACGTCCGGTTAAACCAGCGTCACCGTGTGGTCCACCAATCACAAACCGGCCTGATGGGTTGAGATGGAAGATGGTGTTGTCGTCGAGGTATTTCTCTGGGATGATTGGTTTGATCACATGCTCCTTGAGGTCACGTGCAATTTCGTCGTTGGTCACGGTTTCATCGTGCTGGGTTGAGATAAGGACAGTGTGGACACGGACTGGAACCATAGCACCTTTGTCATTGTAGTACTCAACAGTGACTTGGGTCTTACCATCTGGCCTTAACCAACGGCAAGTTCCGTTCTTCCTGACTTCTGTGAGACGAGCACCGATCTTGGTAGCAAGAACATGGCTCAAAGGCATGAGCTCCGGGGTTTCATCAGTGGCGTAACCAAACATGTGTCCTTGGTCCCCGGCTCCAATATCTTCAGGACGTTTGGTGAAGTGACCGTGAACACCTTGAGCAATGTCAGGGCTCTGTTGTTCAATGTTGACAAGGACTTTGCATTTGTCAGCATCAAGACCAACATCATCAGAGATAAATCCAATGGAGCGGCAAGTGTCACGGACGATCTTCTCGTAGTCAATCGTAGCCTTGGTGGTGATCTCACCGAAGACCATGACCATGTTGGTCTTGGTACATGTCTCACAAGCAACTTTGCTGTCAGGGTCTTGCTCAAGGCAGGCATCGAGGACTGCATCAGAGATCTGGTCGCATAGCTTGTCTGGGTGTCCTTCGTTCACAGACTCGGATGTGAATAGGAAAGTCTCCATTTTTTTAAAGCTATAAGAAAAAAAGAAGAAAGATTGAATTAGCCAACTAAGAAGCATAAACATATCCTGAAAAACTTTTTAAAATTAAAAAAGATTCCACACTCAAGTGACAAAAAGCTAGAAAAGATTCCAAATCATAGTCCAACAGCATAAAAAAGATGCATCTTATCCTAAATGATTTGTTTCTTCTGATATTCATAGTATGGGTTGTGAAACAGTATAAACCTAAAAATGATGGAGATTTATACAAGAATTAGCAGAAAAAATCTAAATTAAACTTGAATCTCAATAATTCATGGACATATACAATAACCAGGAAGACTCATTTATGACTCAGACTTAATGCTCTTGAATGCAAAATACACATGACTTATTGCAAAGCATTTAAAACCAAATAAAGAGTTAATATAAAATCACACACACACACAAGATCGATGCGAAAATCCAAATCGTAGCTAAGAAAACACACAAATCATTCAGATCCGATGTAAATCGAGATCAAATCTTTAAAAAATGAAACAAGCGAAGTGAGAGTAGATACTACGTGACTCGAAAACGAACAGATCCAATACTTAAAATCACAGATCCAACTATAAACAAGGCGTAAACGGATCGAAATCACCAAATCTGAATCGAAAAACATAGAAAAATCTCAGTTCACTGCAGATTTAACAAAGCATACGACTCAATCCCGTGAAATCGACGAAGAGAACACTAGAAATCGATAGAAGATAAGAACGAAAGAGAGAAAGAAGACGAACGATACCTGCGGCGAGAGGGAGAGAATAACGAAATGGGCGATTTCAGATCTCAGAGAAACAGATCTCTTCAGCCAAAACACCTCAAAGCAAATCGTATAGCAAAGGAAGGAGACGGGACGATTTGGGGATGGTAAGGGGCGTAGCTATTTATAGGGATTAACGGCACTGATGACTGTCCACCGGATCTATAGGTTTACCTTTTTTTGCTTTTGGACTTCACTACTTCATTGGCTTAATCGGCTACCCACTTTTCTTTTCTTTTTAAAAATCAATATTTCTGTTTTAGTTAACTAAATCAAATTATTTTGTTGTATATTTTTAATAGTATTGCTAGATAATACAGCTATTAATTTATTAGTCATTGTTAAGTTATGTGACTACAGTGTCTAGGCTTACGAGACCCTTGTTTTTTTTTTTTGAAAATTAAAACAAAAAAATTAGTTCTACCGAGAATTTCGAAACCTTTGTTGAAAATTAATTTTGTGTTTCATACTAATGATACCAATACGTAATTCTTCTATAAAAACAATTATACCAGAACTTGTTAAAAAAAACAGAATAATTAAGAAATATTTTAAAATTGTGTATACATAGACGACAAAAAAAAAATTGTGTATACATAAAATTTAGTTCAACGTAAAAAAATTGTAACTATTTTAATAATAACACAAAACAATAAATGTCACCTTATGAAACAATAAGTAGATAAAATTATAAAGTAAGAATATATAGGCACATACACTAAAATTAGAACCAATAAACTTACATGTATATACATACATAGTATTTTTTATATATAATTATATATATATATATATATATATATAATCATGTCTACGAAGTAAAATAAAAGACAAGACTAATGCTAATGTTAAGGTAGTTGCGAAAAATTAATAATAGGGTAGAACAGAAACTTTCATGACCTAGATTTAGTAGGTGAAATTATTATATTATAAATAATTATGTCGTTGTTGAGACAAAATGATGACCACTGGATCTCGCAATTAAACGGCTGGATTTTGACGAGTGTTGGTGATTTGACCTACTTCACTCACAATCTTACTAATTTTTTTTTCTCTTACATTCTAGTTTTAAAACTATCTTATTTTCTTTTCATATATATATATATATATATATATATATATTTTTTTTTTATTTTTTTTTGTTAGTCGATCCTTTTCAAATATTAATGTCATTCTTGTAGAGTATATCTGGTCAACAAAAAATGAAAACACAATTTTTTTTACTAGATATCAAATGAGAAAATGCATGTAGAAACATGGGAGAATATCTGTAGGTGAATGGCAACCACACAGTGATTATGATAATACGAATCTTCGTCTTCTTGTATTTTTTTTTTGTCTTTGCTCTTCTTGTCATAATCAATATCAACTTAAAAAATTGCATTGTGTAGAACAATATATTAGTTATTGGTCTCCTATGGAAAAAGGACTCCTATGGAAAAAAAATAACAAAGTGGAAAGTAATTGTTCTTTTCAAAGAAAATAAAACTTCTAAAAATGAAATTATTAGTTTTATTATTTTATAACACATTGCAAGTAAATCATAAATGTAACGCAGTAAATATTTTGGTATATTTGAAAAGCATTATTAGGAATTTTATAAAAAGCAATTTGAACTATAATTTTTACATTTATAACTTGTTAAGTAAATCAATAGCATACAAACAAATGTAGTTTCACGTTATACATGTAGCATGCAAAGTAATTTGCTAACTTGAAAATAACCTTTAATCTAGTCACATTTTTAAACTAATCTTACCACCACATATTTTCTTTAACATGAGATTAATTATAATATTGTATCTATAAAGTGAAACAAGAATGGAAAGAGAATATTTTTACAAAAAAAAATTCCTCCATTTTTCTCCAGTGAGATTTAAGAATTTAAAATTAGTTAATAAACTTTCAATAGATATAGTATGAAGTTTTTACTACGAGATTTGGCTATAACTAACCTACACATTCGGAGCATGTACATTTACTTTTGTAATCGAGCGAATCTTAAATTAAATGATATACGTCGACATAAAGAAAAATTAAATATAGCAACCGGAAAGTGTCGGTATGTTGGCAAGAGTCTGTAAGACAAACTCGGCTTAGTTCGGCTCGGCTTAACGGCTCAGATTTCTGTAGTGGGGTTGGTATTTGGTAATGTACCTAGCCATATTAATTGGTTTAAGGCATGATAAACATATTAATTAAATAAATAAACAAAATTAGAGGACGCTAAATTTGGTACTTAATCATCATGATTTAAACGGGGCTGTAGAATTTATTTATCTCCGTACTGGTTTAAAGATTAAGTGAACCTATCAGTCAAGATTTATAGTTTAAATGTTAATTAAGTTTAGTTTACCGATCTGTATTATATGTTGTTTGATATGTATACAAATTTCAATGCTGTTGATTAATTTATTTAATATAGATCTTTGTAGTAAATACATGTTTATGTTGAATAGTAATTTTATTTACCAACAAAAAATTTGAATCTCAATATTATGTAAAATGATAAGTTGCTTAAATAGAATTCAAAGAGATACATTTAACACATGTTTTACGAAAAAACAACGAAACAACAGATTTTTTTAGTTACACATAGACCTCTAAATAATTTATCTTTTTATGATTGTATTTATCATCATATTTGGTTAACAAACAGTTTATATCATGATTTTATTGTTTTACATTAATATAATTATTATTTGCCGTAAAACAAAAATAGAATATGAATTTTCTATCAATAGTTGGTGATGTGATTATATATGATAAACTTTGGAGGTTTGTAAATTTATGAAAATTGAGCCGTCGGAAGGCAAATGCTTTGTTTATGGATAAGTCTTATTGCATAACATACTTTGTAAATGATCGAAACATTAACAAAAGAAACAAATTTTTGTGAAAGATCGAATTAAACTACTAGTCAACTTTGAGAACTAATAAATAACTATAAGTCCAAACTGTAGAATATTCCAAGTCGTATGAGTGAATTAGGATGAGAAGGTAGTTGAAGGATTGTATTTGTTGCATGCGAAACTCATGCACCCTAAATAAGTTTTGACCAGTGTTGAATTTGTTTTGTAACTAATTATATATTATGTAGTTACTCTTGAAATATATATTATGAACAACATTTGATAATAATTGATTACATGTATATGGGGTCTCCAATCAGATAAATTTAAGTAATCAACAAGTACTTTGGACTCCACGATTATTATTCTAACATCAAGTTGTAACTTTAATAAGCCTTTTCACTAATCAAGGAATTCTTGAAAACCTCGATTGTTTTATAGTTAAAAAAAAACAAAAGAAACGAATTTGTATTGTTTAGAGATTTTTAAAGTTAATAATAATTTGAGTTTAAGTTATAGTAGTACGATATTACTCCCTAGCTAAGCTAAGTTGTCATCTTTTCACTTGAAGATGAAAGTTTAGCTCTGGACTGTATATGTCCAATATTTTGACCCATAGGATAGGATTGATTTTCAAAACAAACGGCACAAAAAGTCACATATGTATCGCTTAAAAAAATAAAAAAAACAAATCTCAAATGAATTTAATTATTAAAAAAATCGTATTTATTGATTAGAATTGAATAAGGTCATGTGTTGTGTTGATATTTCTTCCATAAAGGTCCCACATGGGTACAATTCCATTTCCCCAATACGAGCAATAATGTTACTATCAAATTGGGTGCAGAACATGATACCAGAATTGAATAGAGCACCGACAAAAGCACAATTCTAATCAAACTAAACCAGAAATTAAAATCCGGTTTACTCTGACCAGCAGTCAAAACTTATTTGGTATGAATTACAGGTTTTGAAGCCTCCTTACCGTTGTAGCTTAGGACAAAGCTATGGAAGTTAAAAACAGAGAATACCTCAAAAATGGATTTAAAAAAACCAGGTTACAAACCGAGCTGTTAACCGGAGAATTCAACCATTTGGATACCGCGTCCAGCAACAGCGATTTGGTATCGGTTTCTGCATATTGATTCAATACATATTCAATACAGGTCTGGTATGTGAGATGGCAACAGATACAATAATATTTGTTTTTGGATTATGGAAGTATGAGTGCATTTTCACTTACTCATCAATGGCTTTAGCATCGAGCGCCTCTGGCTCAGGCACACTGATGACTATATGAGCATGCTCGACCAGTTTACCATCTTTATCGACAAACCAACATCGTACACGTTGATCAAGACCTGTCGAAAACACCCAATTCGCGTCCATCCATACACCTTCATTACATCAAAACCAAGATTCAGTATTTTCATTAGTGAAATGGTGAAAAGAGAAGCTGAGTCTAGTAGAGACTTGTATGATTTGATCTACAGAGAGTTCTTTAGAGGTAAGGTACCTTTAATGGCAGAGCTATGAGCTGATGCAATGCCTCCACAGTCAGAGAGCCTGATTCTGTAACTTCGGGTTTGGTTTTGAGTTACGATTTCAGATTTGTTCTCTGGTCTACTAGTAGTACTAAGGATGTTGAAGCTAAGACAATGAAGGGCTTGATCATCACCCCCACTAATCACATTGAACATCAAACCATTGTCATAACTTGGAGAACTGCTCGAGCGAGAAACATGGAGACAATTAACCCCAGATTGATGAGCTTTCTTAACGACATGTGAAGGCTTTATCTCGGTTGTCACAGGTGGAGAATCTGCGCCTTCGTTTTTATCGTTTTCCTCAGGAACGCCTTTCGTGAGTTCCAAAGACTTGGGTGGATCTTCTTCTGCAGCTTCACCAACTGAGTTGCTGCTGTCTTGTGTTCTGTTAAAAACCTTTGTGCCTGATAGTTTCCATTTCCTACCACCTTGACTTCCTCTTCCAGTTCGTGGTCGTTTCTGACAATCAATGAACTGCTCAATATGAATGCTGGAAACTTGCTTTACAAAAGCTTCTACACATTTAGTTACATCCCAAAAGGCTATGCTTCCATCTGTGGCCCCACTGATGAGAAGATAAACATCAGTAGATGATGCATTACCTGTCAAGTGGGATAGTCAAGAAGGTTGAGTTACTTAACTTTTATGCCGAGAAGCTTTCGGGAAAGCAATTTCATTTGTTTGCCATTAAAGGAATTTTTTCTTTTGCTAACCTTCATGTGGGGGATGCAGAGGCACAACAGCGTGTTGTAATGACAGAACTGGTGATTTCAGAGGAGACAAAGATGCAACATCAAACCTGTAATTAGGCGCAGAGTATAACAAAATGAAACACAAGAAAATTGTGGAGAAACTCAAGGTAAAAATTCAAGTCATCAAACAAGTAAAACACTTCTGATTACCATAGTCTATGTGGCAAGACTAGAGCCCGTAATGTAAGGGTGGCATCCGAGCAAGCCACAGCGATAAAACAGATAGTCAGCCTGAAAAGATGAACAGAAAATATTTCAGCATCGTCTATCATTGATGGGTTCAATCAAAGTAAGCGAAGGCTTGTCCCTCTAACCTGGAACCAACACATTTCGCAAGAAATGCAGTGGCAGCCATGTATCTCCAGTCATCTTCATAGTTTTCTCGCTCGTTACACGTGTTGGATCCTAATTTTGTGACGTTAACTGTTGTATCTTCTTCACCCCCTTCCAATTTTGGAGATTTCTCGATCTTTCCACAAGGACGAGAACTTTTGGTGGGCATGTCCGTAGCAAGCCATTGGAACGTCACTGAAGACACTTCCGATGGAGATCTATGGTGCCCATTATCATTTATACAAGACTCTCCCTTCTTATTTTGTCTACCATTCCTAAGGAGCCAAGAGGTTACAACACGCTTGGCTCCAACAGAAATCAGTAAGCAAGGACTTTCACTATCATCCACTGCAGAGTCTTGTTCGCACACGTCTGGTAAGTTAGGTATGTCTGACGCAATCATGTGCATCTTTGATACACAGCAAACTGATCTCACAGCTGAGCCTCCAACATGTTCTCCCAATAGCTCTGATGTTGACCAATTTCTAAATTCAGATGCATACCTAGATGAACCCCAAATATTTTAGACAATTAGATAAACATATTTATAAACCGCCATCAAGTATCACTTAATTAACGTTAATAAGACTAGCATCTACCTAGTCAATCTCACAGATCCATCTTCACAGCCTGTTGCAATCCAACTAGATCGATCAGATATTTTACGTTCCTCAGAATCGAATCCAGCTTTTGTATCCGCAGAGATGAAGCATAAGGAATGTAACTCTCTTCCATGAAATTGCGTATGCAAATTTAGAGGAAAGACATTAGTCTTCTGTCCTCCAACCCAGTGTCTATGAATATGAATGACATCATCCTAGTAAAGAGACAAGTTGATGATCACTCAAAAACTACACATTACTAAACAACTTTAACCGAGAGACAAAGGATGCACCTTCACATATGCAAAACAGTTTTGCCTCTCAGGGATTTTCCCCAGATAAAAAGAATGAGGTCGACGCCATCCACCACATGAGATTTGTGCAACCTATTGTCATAAAAAGTACAGAATATCATTACAGTTCGAATTAAAAAGGTAAATAAAATGAGAAGGCAGTGGTGGACCTTTGTTTCAGCTGTTAAATTCCACATTATAAAATCTGTTGACGCAAATCCGGCTGCATATTCATTGTTTGGATGGTCTTTGGAAAAATGCACCCCTTGACAAACAGATTGAACTAAGCTCATCTCTTTTAATTGTTTCAAACCCATGAACTCTAAAGTCTGCCTCTCGCTGTCATATTCGAAATAGCATATGCAACCATCTCCTCCAGTCTGAACATGAGATCAGAAAAAAGAAAGATCAACACAAAAATCTATTGTCAATGTGACAAGAAAATAGTACAAAGAGCAGAAGATAACAAACATAAGATAAATCAGTCATACCGAGCATATTTCAGCTTTGTTGGAAGTTAATCTAGAAACTGTAAGACTGGAAATAGTTGAAATCCCATGGGCACCTTTGAAATAATTTAGTGAAGGTATCTTCAATTCTAAAGAAACAGAAACTCCGTTCAGCATGTCTTTTGACAGAGGAAAGAGTGTAATATTGCCACGTAAATCTCCACACACAAGTACCTACAAGCAACAGTCTTTCAGTACAAATTATAAATTTCACAAGGCTAAGACACAAAACTCTTGTCTGCAAACTTTTTAGACTTGAAATCTGTAAATAAATGTCCTAGTTTTGGCTTAACCAAGAATGATTGGTACTCTTTTCTCTTCATTTAGTTGACCATGGTGATAAGTATATATTCATCAGTCCACGAGTTGAAACTAGAGAGGATAAATAAAGAAATAGAACACAGAAACATGGAAATAATTGAAATGGATATTACCTCATCTTCTACAGATGCATCTACACACATTATTCGCATTCCAAAAGAAGAGGAGAATTCAGCCAAGAGGGAGACATCATAAGTTTCAGCAGTACCAGAAGCAGCAGAAGTTACATGATCAGATAGTTTCCACAGCTTCAATAGTCCTCTAGGATTGCTGGAAAAAACAAACCTGGATGCCAGAGACTGAAAGTTGTAATCTCCTTCAAACCAAATGATTCCATGCATTGCATGCGTTGTGCGAGAATATTATTCAGATAAGTCATTATTCAATCCCGACATCCTTTTCAATAAAGGTATTTACCTATAGCCTAATGATTTGCACCAGAAGGTCCCCAGAAGTTGTCTCTCTGGGCTAGCCTTCCAACTTTGATTCGACCCCACAAGTGGGTTACACATATCACCAATAACCCGAACAGTTGTCATATTCCCTTTGCCATCTCCAAGAGCAACCCAATCATCTAATGCACAAGGCTCGCGTACCTTTCCTCCAGGCATGACATCCATGGTAATAATAGGCCCCTCTTCAGGTATGCGAGCTAGTTCGGTCCAACTTACATTTCCAGATGACGATAACATTGCATGGTACAAGCAACCATGGTTTGTGGCCACATACATGGTATGCTCCTGCGTGAACTGCAAACAACGTACATACTCACTCTTGCTGCAAGGGGAAAACAATCATATTTACAATTATACAATCATATCATATTTACAAGGAACCCCAGACATTTATGCACAGATTTACTAAGCCTCTTTGACTTTTCCATCATTACTTTGTACATTCATTTTCAATATCACCAACTTATGTATTCATTTGTCACACCGTACCCAAAATACGACCCCGCAGACTAAAAATTTTGTGAAGGCACATGAACTACCTGTCCATGAGACCAGTAGGCTGCGTTGAATTTGGGAGGCAGGCTGAAAAAAATTCCACTTTACTTTGTGAATCAATTACTCCTACAGTATCCAACGTTATTTCAGACCCACAATTATGCAACTGATGTACTTTGATTGCAGAGTCAAATCCAGCAGTAACAAGAAGGGATGAGTTCGGATCATACAAACATCTCCATATGCCTCTTCCACTGTTTAGTAAACAATGACTCTTCATCAGTAATAACATAAAAGCACGATGTGAATAGTGTGATCATCAAAAGCACCATGTTACCACTTACATATGTTCCTTTATCACTTCCAGCTGGGTACCATCCATGCCCCAGACACGGCATGTACAGTCCTCACCAGCAGTGACAATCAACTGAAACAGCAAAACATCCAATTTCAATAATCTATAGGTTGAATTTTCAATGCGCACATCAATCGTATACGATCATAGGTATGAACAGATTTATACAAAGCTTATGCTTAGAAATTAGAACAGTGACAGTTCCTCTATTCATTAAAATCTGGCTGATAAATTTTCTCACCTCAGAAGCGCTGACATTCACATTTTATGATTTTAAGCTCTTAGGATAAGACTCAAAAGAATGCAGAAAATTCAAACCAAACTATATAATAAGTAAAAAAAATAAAAACAGAGGTACATACAGAATCTGAGATGCAGCAGTCCCAAACTCTAACACTGTGACCAAACAGCACAGGGCCAACGACCTCCTGCGAATCAATTTCCCATATCCTAGCACTATTAAAGCAAAAGATAATGCTGTTAGATACATAACATTAATAGTCAGGGAAAGGTAAAGTGTTTATGCTTAAAGACAAAACAAACGTTCACCTACGATCATCAGAGACAGAGACTAGTTTTGATCCATCCAAAGACCAAACAATGCGAAATATTGAACCCTCATGTCCAGTAAGTCTAAGCGTATGGGAAGCACTATAAAGCTCATGGTCGACCTTGTCACCATCAAGGCCAGCTGCCCTCCAAACAATAATCTGCCAACAACCAGTCGATTCCGGTTACTTAAGCTATCTTAGGCAGCAATATGGAGAAATGACAACACAACTAAACAAAGAACCAACAGGAAGAAGATTAAAGGTTAAAAAAAAAACTTAGCTTACCTCATTAAAAATAGTGCCAGAAGCAATGCGGAGAGTCGGAATAGTGTTGCCCCATAACCGCATAGTATACAGTAGACACCTTTCTGCAGCCAAACAAGTACTTTCAGTATAAAATATCTCTACAAAATCAAAAGTTCTAACTTGGGTCTTCAAAACCCTTAAACCCTCAGTACACTAAAACTAACCTGGTGAATGTACTTCAAAAGTCATACACGATTCTTTAACATCCCAAATGCAGACAGAATTATCACTACATCCAATAGCTAGAAGCTTGTCTTCTTCTTCTTCCAATGAGCCATTAGAGTCCTATCACAAATAACAAACCCATCCATGAGGAATAAAGAACATTATCAAATCAAGCATATAACGGAGAAATAGAGATTTCAACCTGTAAGAAACAAACGTCGAAGACCCAATTGCTAAGCCTCGGCAACGTATAAAATATTTCCAAATTCACGGAGATTTCACCACTGCTCGAAGCTAATTCAACTATTAGTGAAAAGATCTTCACTCTCTTCTCTCCGAATACAACAAGTTTATAGGTATATCGGTCCGCCGAACGAACAAAGCTGCTGCTACACACAGTTCCATGGACTCGTACTCCCTCAAACACTTGAAACGAGCGAATCAACTCTCCCGAACTCAAATCGTACAGAAGAATCTCAGAACCGGAACCTAATTAAGAAAACGAAACCCTAATCACATCAAAGGCTCTAGAAAATCATTGCAATCGAAAAATTAGTTTGAAAAAGCAAAAATGTCTTGGGAGAGCTCACCGGCGAGAAGATAAGGAATTGAAGAAATATGTTCAGGGAGATTAAGGAAAGCTAAAGAAGAGACTTCTCCGAGATACGGACCGGCTTGAGGATTCCAATTGCGGCGGCTGTTATCTTCCGCCATGGCTTTGCAACAACAGTGCGGTTGCCGGCTCCGACTTGAGTTCAAAAGTTTAGAGGCAAGAATTTGCAATTAGTCAAACTTAGTCAACAAGATGCAAACGATTGGGCCGACAATTTAAGATAAGAAGGCCCATTTGGTTAAAAAAGTAAGTCAACGAGATGCGAATGTTTGGGCCGAAAATTTAAGTTTAAAAGGCCTAATGGATTAAAAAGGTAAAAATTAAAATAATGCGGTGAGCGTGGATCGAACACGCGACCTTCAGATCTTCAGTCTGACGCTCTCCCAACTGAGCTATCCCCGCTTTAATGTTATTTTGTGTACTGTGTAAATATATATATATGAATTTATTATTTTTGTTTTATTCGAATAAAAGCGAGATTACATAGATATTATCGACTGGTTACAGTCTTACAGATAATCGAGATTCAGATGTCGCACGAAATCCACAACGGCTCCTCAAACTGACCCTCAAGCTTGTCACCATCTTGTCCGTTCAAACTCAGCTGACTCAGATCTAATTCATCTACAGTATGCCACGTGGGAGTTCCATCTTCATATCCATTCCACGTCAGCCTCCTCAACCCCGTTCCATCCAATTTCACAACGTACAAATCCCCATACGGCTGAAACTGATTCGGTATCGCCACCGGCTCCGCCGTTATTCCAGAGAGGTTCGCCGTGAACACTAGCCAATCAGCATCCTTGTTGAAACTCACGTGGTTAACTCTCTCCCTCGCACCTTCCTCCGACCCCTCCGGTCCCGCAATTTGAATCCTCCTCAAACCAGATCCATCAGGCCTCACTACGTAAGCGCCGAACGCGGCGGTGTTTTCTGGATTGTGCCGATTAGATGAGAATCCGATGAGATCTCCTTTTGGAGACCAGCTAGGCATAGTGTCGATCCATGGCCCCTCCGTCAACCGCCGTATGCTACCGCCGTCAGATTCTCCGTTAACAGCGTCTACAATGTAGAGATTCTTATGACCAGACCGGCCTGATCGAAACACAATAGATTTGCCGTCGGGAGAGCAAGACGGGAAGGCGTTATTCCCAGTGTTCTCTAGAGTGAGAATCTTCACTTCACATGGAAGCTCTTCTTTATCAACGGCGAGATCTGACGGATCGAACTTAATTCGAGCTATCTGAACCGTAATTCCCGCCGGCTGGAAAATTGGACCGAGAGATGCGTAGATGACATGACGCTCCGTTGGACTCCACGAATTGTAGAAAGCTGTACGGTCTTTGATCAACGTCCATCGTTTTGAACCGTCGGATTTAGCGACTTGGATGCCACCGTTAATGTCGAAATCGGAGTTCAATGCGATTAGATCACCGTCAGGAGATGGCGATGGAAACGATCCGTTAATTCTGATCAAGCGGAGTGTTTTGATTGGAGAATTGATCGATTCTAGATTTGGAACAATCGACTCATGAGTCGACTCGCCTCGGAACCTGTGGTAGCCGAGGAACTCAGAATCTGCAGAGACGAAGGGGTTGTAATGGTGGAAATTCGGATTAATTAGCTCAGTCAACGGCTGAAATGTTTTGTGTTCAAGGTCGAAAATCTCGATGTGACGGTGTTTGACGCCGCGACGGCGAGTTGCGACGGCGATTCGTTTCTCATCGTGGAAAGCTGCAGGAGTGAAGCAATGAAGTCCAGATGGAGTAACTCGGATCGGTACGATCGGGAAATTGGGAGATTCGTGGTAATTTTCCGGTATATCCACCCGGAAAATGCTCCACCAACCGTCGTCAGCTTGGTGGTGGAAGAAAACAGTTGAATCGCCGGACCAAGTCGGCCATCCACCTCGCTCGCAAATCACCACTCTTGTCTCCGGTTTAGATGCTCTGAAAACAGCAATATCAGTATTGATCTCGTTAAATTCACCGCCCCAAGAGCGAGATCCGTAAGTCGCGACGGCCAATAAATCTCCCGATTGAGAAATCGCCGGGCTAAAATCGGCGGTGTCTGATGGAGTGACACGTGTAACTTCCTTCTCTTCACCGTTGAGGTCAACGGTATAAAGCGCTGACCAATTCTTGAAATAACGATCAGGTTGCTCATGAGCGGAAATGAAATAGAGTCTGTTGTTTAGAGAAACGAGAGGACGGTCGTGGAAGAAGCTCTCCGGAACTCCGGGAAGCTGCTCGAGCTTAGAATCTCCGGGTCGTGTTCTGTAAATCCGAGCTGACCCAGCTCGTTCCGAAATAAAAACGACATCATTGCCGTTAGCGTCTGCGAATTGAGCGTTGAAGTTAACGGAAACGCCGTCTGTTAAACGGCGCTCAACGGCGGAAGCGATGTGAAGCGAGAAGACATCGAAGCCGTAGTGAGTGCGACCAATGGTGGTGTAGATGATGGTGCCGTTAGGAGTTTCCATTGCCGGGGATTTGATGAATTGGTGGTGGTAAGTGATTGGAGTATTTATAGAGGAGTTGATGAAGTGGCTAAAGTGTTTGACTATTTGACGTGTGTGAACGGAACAAAATGATCCGTACGTGCGTGTGTAATGACGTTGCAGTCTTCATAGGATCTTTATCCATAAATACGTGAGAAATCGACGTAGTAGAAGAAGATTCGAGTTTGCAAGAGACAGTGAGACAATTGGTTTCGAATACTAAAGGTAGACAATATTTTGGCTTTGATTGGTCCAAAATGGCGGCAGTATCACTATACACTATTCGGTAAGTGTTCAGCAAATATTATCAAAAATATGATTATGTTAACGAATTTAAATTGATGTCTTGCACCATATTATCTACTACTCTTCAATCACCTACAACAATACAACATCAAGCAATAGAAGGATTGGGTTTTCCGGCGACCAGTAAAGTATTTTCCGGTGAGATGCTTGCCGGAATGTACTTCACTAGCTTTGAATCTAAGCCATGTTTCTTAACCCACTTCATCCTTCCTGTATCGATGATCTGCTTGCATTTAAACCCTAAAACAGCTCTTTCCATGGGTTTCATTTTCTTCACAACTTCCTCCACACTGCTCAGAGAATCATCTTCCAGTTCTTCCTCCTTTGCACTGCATCAGAACAACATTCAAAATGAAATAACTTATTTGAAGTAACTTATTTTATTTATCATCTTTGAATCCAAGAAATGTTACTTTGAAGCAAGAAGGTCAATGTCGTCAACACCAGGAAGGTTGGAACCGTGATCATCATCTACAGCCCAGCTAGTGAACGAAGTCATGATATGGAACTCGTCTTTTGCAATCCCAAGGCTAAAGATATATTCTTTATCTGCAAGAGAAGAAAATGACATAGCCAATACTATTATTGAGACGTAATCTGATAAACCAAAAGAAGAAGTAGTGACAATGAATTTTACTTATGTAGCTTTTCCATTGGCAAAGATGATGGCAACAAGTCGCTATAGCGAGACCTTTCATAATAGGGCTTTCACCATCTTGTCTGGTTAAACAACATCTCAAGCTCAAATCTATAATTCACACATGAAGCGAACATTACCAAAACGCACTCATAGAAATCGAAACTGTAGGAGCAAAGACATAAACTTGTTGTGACCTGTTGCAGGACCACATAGATGTTTCCCAACAGCCACATAAGGAACACCGTGTAAAGATTCAACCGCATTAAGATTCAAATCCTCGACTGAAAACACAGAAGATCATTAAATACATAACACGGAACAAGTAAACAAGAAAAGGTACTAGTAGATATAAAGGAAGCTTACTATCGATTCTCATACGCTCTAAAACTAAGTTCTCCTTTTGTCTCAATGACCGATCAGCCTAGAAGCGTGGAATAAGAAATGAGCTAAAAATTTCTGAAAATTAATGGAATGAACACAAATGAACAAGCTTAACCAACCTTAAGCTTATAAGATTTCCTCTCAACTAAATACACTTTTTTTATCCCATAGCAATCTGCTAACATCTGTGTTAAGTATCCTCTCCCAGCGCCAAATTCAACAACCGCAGACACACAATCATCTTCTTTCTCTTCCAGATCGTTTTCAGAACATTCCACATTATCGTTGCACCTCTTCAATGCACCAATCTCTTCCAAGTTACCAAGAATCGAACCTTGCTGCAAAACATGTTTCTTTTGAAACGGTAACTTCCTGCCCAACAAATCATAAAACATCAGTCAAAAAGGAATTACCAAAACCCCCGAAGAACAAAAACTCCAAACTTTTCAAACCACATACCTATCTATCTCCTTATTAAACCATATGTTACAAGCTTCAGGTGACAAATACGAATCTTCAATATCTTTACATAGATCGCCATGAACAGTCTCAATTTTCTTAATTAGCTGATGAAACTTAGAAACACTCATACTATAGAGAAGATTCCTCTTCATCTCTGAAGTAACAACAGAATCAGGACAACAATTTTCTTCTTCGTTTCCGGCATTAATGCCCTTCTGGTAAAATCTTTGACCAGACAATGCTACGTTTTGTTTTAGTAAAGGACATCTCTTTACATGCGATTCGAGATTCTCCTGCAACACAGAGCTAAACAAATTCGAATCAACAGCAGAGAAATTGCAAATTAATTATACTGGAAAAACAAAATTTGTTGGCTTACTGAGAAGGATCAATAGGGCATGGAATCCATTCACCTTCCAATCTCTGACTATGGTTTCCACAAAACCTGTTTGATTACTCTAAAAAAATTAGCTCCTGACTAATTTGAAATAAATAAAAAACGAAACTTTTCACTTCACTTACATAGAACTCTCGATTCGAGTATTCGCGCATGATCTTTTCTTCTTCGGAAGCCAGAAACTGCATCGGTTGTTACTTTTCGCCGCCATTCTCAGCGAAAGAGAGAGATCAGAGAGAGGAAGGAGACGAGGTCTTCAACGGGTACTAAAATGGGCTTCGTTTTAGGCCCATTAAGTTTTGTCTTTTTGGCCCATTTAATTTTGAAATGGATTTGAACAAAGTTTTGGGATTTAACCAACCTCTTAAAGAAGGACACGTGACAAGTCCAAAACAAGAAGCATGTTTTCTCCTCCTTTCATATTCTTTTTAAACGTCACAGTCTTTACATTTCCTTCCGCCGGAAAAACAGAAATCACATAGAAAACACGACGACGAAGAAGAAGAAGAAGCCCAACAGAAGAAACATGTCTACGACGGCGATTTTATCTCTGATTAACTCAAACTCCGTCGTCACCGGATTTAATAATCGGACATTCCGTTTCCAGAGCGCCGTAGCTAAACCGAATTCGAGATATTTTCCTTGTTCTTCTCCGATGAAGTCTTCGACTCTTGCTTCTATATTCTCCCCTTTGATTTCCACAACTAGATCGTTTAATGCTTCAGGATTCAGGAGATTCAATACTCTCATGGAGTGGCAAGAGTGCAAGTAAGCGATTTCCAATTATCCTCTGCTTGTCAGAATTGGTTGTTGCTTCGAGTAATTGTAAATGTGGTTTGGTTATATTGAAAAACCATACTAACATTTTTAAGAATTATGAATCTTTCACGAAATTGTAGCTTTATAGATAATCAAGTTTGATACTTTTTAAACAAAAAAGTTTGAAACTTTTTGCTTGTTGATGTTAGTTCGAGTGTTTAATTTAGATGGGTTGCTTTCAAAATTGGATATCTTGGAGTTGTATAAGTGTTTTGAAACTTTCTATTTTGGGGGAATTGCAGAGTAAAGATGAAGGTGGAAGTGCCAGTATCAGTTGCTTATGGACTCTACTCAGAGCGTGAATCAATTCCTAAATGGATGACTTTCATTTCATCTGTTAAGGTTATGAGATTTGTTTGTTCATATATTTTTCTATTCAACATCGAAATGGTATGGATTTGTTTTTTGATGTTGTTCTGGTTTAGTTCTGTAGATATTGAAGGATAAACCAAATTTATCTCGATGGACTTTGAAATATAAAGCATTTGGTCAGAATCTTGAATACTCTTGGCTTGCTAAGAACTTACAGGCAAGTAGTTTAAGTAGTTAAACACACTCTTATGTCTTGATTGACTTAAGTAGTTTTTGATGCTTTTTATTTGGGATTTCATGAAATTGATTTCTAGATTATGTTTCCTGCAGCCTCTACCGAATCAGAAAATACACTGGATTTCTCTAGAAGGTCTTCCTAACAGGTAACAGAACTGAAACGAATCTATGAGTTAGTTTCTCAAACTTGGATCATTCTTGAATCTTTCTTATTTTAACAGGGGAACTGTCCGGTTTTTTCCGCTAGGACCTTCATCATGTGAAGTAGAAGTGAGATTCCATTATTGATTTCATCAGTTCTCATCAATCTTTTTTCTGAGTTGTTCTTTTGCTTTGTTTGCAGCTAACTTTTGCATATGAAGTTCCACTGCTACTCACACCATTCGCAACTGTAAGTTAGCAATTTTTATTCTACCACAAATTATATCACAAGTATGTAATGTAACAATTGATCTTCGTGTTTCTTCAGGCGCTTCAACCACTAATGCAAGGATTGATCAAGAATAGTTTGGAGCAATTTGCAGAGATAGCTAAAAGCACAAAGACCACTTAGTTAAAAGTTAAAACACAACAACAACACACATCATCCCATTGTCCTTAAGAGGAGTTTGCACAGAGATTAATCATTCTTGTGGCGGTTACTTATCTTAACATTATATTGTAAACCTCGACTAAAACTCTGAGTTTTGTATGTTGGTCGGATAAATATGCATCAATCTTACATAATACCGTTTATACTACATAAGAAATGAAGCAGCATTTATCAAAAGAAAACTTATTAAATATCTTTGTTAACTAACAAATAGTCAAATACAGATTTTGATATTTCTAACACATTCCAATGTGTGTCTTTCATTTACTCATGCATATGTCTCATCTCACCCCTTTTGTTCACTTAATTTTAAGATTGGAGCTAAATTATGTATACACTAATGTTCATGTGCAACGTAACGCATAATCATCACATATAAATTAGAAATCAACTAATTCTCACGAATTTTTTTGCTCTTTATAGTTTACTTTTAATTAATTCACTCCGAAATGTAACTATTTTATTTCTAATGAGATGAGATCCTCAATAAGAAAAGCCCTCATTGTAAACATACACACATTTATTTTTTAAGGATTATAAAATGTGTATAGCATAAACTGTGAATCTAGCTGTTTCCAAAACTGAAGAGTTCATTGTTGACATAAGACATTCGTATTATTTGCACATGAATTATTAACTTGACAATCTTGTAATGGAATATATGAGCACATGAATTCTACCAAGTCAAACCTTTTAAGTCGCCAACGATGTTCTGATATCTAAATTGGATCAACATTTTAATATTATTCAATAGTATCAGTAATATGCATTTTACTTATGGGTAATGATTTTTCCAACAAATATGGGCTACCACACATCTGCATTGTTAGCTGTCTTATATAACACAGATAAGCTTATCAGCATTATTATGTCTAAATAATTCAGATTTTTACAGATTTTTTTTTCTTTTTTGGCGTACTATACGTACAATTAATAAAATTTAAAAAATCAACATACATGTAAACAACATTACAAAAGGCCAAGATAAAAGAAAGAATAATCATCGCATTAAAGACAAAATTCAAGCAAAACCCTAAACTCAAAATGTTAAAACCGTCTCGTGATCCCGTTCTATGTATCATCA
Source organism: Cardamine flexuosa (assembly GCA_963555745.1). Lineage (NCBI taxonomy): Eukaryota > Viridiplantae > Streptophyta > Magnoliopsida > Brassicales > Brassicaceae > Cardamine > Cardamine flexuosa. Next base: position 20,181,846 of record OY743221.1, on the reverse strand, counting down.
GTACACTAATTATAATCACATTCTTTCTCTTCTCCCATGAAACTGAAGCAAGACTACATCATCACCAAGACAAAGAAAATCCCAACCCAAAACCAGAGCAATCGGCTCAGCCTCCTCTCTCTCCAAACCTTAACGACCCATCACAATCTTCATCTCCGACCCAAGAACCTGACCACGAAGTAGTCCACAACGTGAGGAACTACGGTGCGGTTGGTGACGGTGTCACAGACGACACTGACTCCTTCAAGACAGCTTGGGATTCAGCTTGTAGCAGCGGCAACAACAACAACACTTTCTCAGTCTTGCTTGTGCCGCACGGTTTCACTTTCATGATCCATTCCACTATTTTCACTGGTCCTTGTCGTTCTTACCAATATTTCCAAGTACCAATTTTTAATATAAAAGTTATTTAATTTCTACATGAATATAAAACTTTTGAATAAATGAGTCTAACTTTTGAATAATCTATTAATCTCTATTGATTTTCTTAAAATATTTTTAAGGTGGATGGGACTATCGTGCCACGGGATGGACCAGAGTCGTGGCCGAGTGGTTCAAACAAAAGACAATGGCTCGTCTTTTATAGAGTCAATGGAATGGCTCTAAGAGGTGTTGGAGTTATTGACGGTCGTGGACAAAACTGGTGGGATCTTCCCTGCAAACCTCATCAGGTAGACATTTTACATATACAACGTATAAACTAATACCCATTTTCAAACAAATTATAACAAAATTATTAGTAAGAAATTCAAATTAGATCAACTTAAGTACTTCAATGGTATATATTGTGACTTGTGACTGTTTAGTACGTAAAAGTATTGGGTTTACTTACATTAATATCTATGTTTAAGCAGAATGTCAAGAAAACTCCAGTTTCTGGTTCATGCGAAAGCCCCACCGTAAGTAACATTAAATATTTGGAAGCTATAGTACTTTTCTTAATTAATGTTTGCAATATGTGTAATGTATGGCGAGAGGACAGGCTTTGAGGTTCTTTGGGAGCTCGAATGTAACTGTGCAAGGTCTGAGTATAAAAAACAGTCCACAGGTTCACCTTAAACTCGATGGATGTCATGTCGTTCACATCAACTCCATTCGAATCATATCTCCGCCGTTAAGTCCCAACACTGACGGCATCCACATTGAGAACTCCAACTCCGTTGAGATTTACAGCTCCGCTATCTCCAACGGTACACGTTCAATTTTCACGTCACTAGATATATGCATGCATATACATAAATGGTAAATTTGAAACCCAAAAACAAAACAAAAAACATTTTTAAAAACAATATCATACTAAACTCTACATAAGCTAACGGGACAAAATCGCTTAAAGGAAAACAAAACACAGTCATTTTATTACAAAGTTAAACTATTATAAAAAAAGGAAAAAGGGTTAATTATTGTATTTTATCTATTTATTTAATTTAGCAAAATAAACCAAAAATTGTAAAAAAAATGATTAGAGAACATTTTACTTCGACTACAAAGTTGATTTGGAATGTATTTACAATTACAGGAGATGATTGTGTCTCTATAGGATCTGGATCATACGATATTGATATACGGAATCTCACATGTGGACCAGGCGGGCATGGAATTAGGTAAAAATTATTCTTGATTTTCATTCAATACTTGAAACATTTTATAAAACCTAATTAGAATGTAAAGATTACATATTATATATAATACTGTATAATGAATGATACTTCGTAATTTGTAGCATTGGAAGTTTAGGCAACCAAAATTCACGTGCATGCGTCTCGAATGTCACGGTTAGAGACTCGATCATAAAATTTTCCGACAATGGCGTACGGATCAAGACATGGCAAGGTGGATCCGGGTCAGTTTCGGGTGTAACGTTCGACAATATCCACGTGGATACTGTCCGAAATCCGATAATCATCGACCAATACTATTGCACGAGTTCAAAATGTGCTAACAAAACATCTGCGGTTTTTGTGTATGATATAGTATATCAAAGTATAAAAGGCACGTACGATATTCGTAGTCCTCCTATGCATTTTGGATGCAGCAACACTGTCCCGTGCGAGAATATAACAATTTCGGATATCGAATTGTTACCTTCAAAAGGAGAGATAGGTATGGATCCGTTCTGTTGGAATGCGTATGGGATCGTTGATGAGTTCTCTGTTCCTTCGATCGCGTGCCTCAAATCGAATCTTTCTACATCCATGTTAAGTGGTCTTTCAGGAAAATGTGGATCACCGTGATTTTGATTTGCATATAATAAGAGAGTTTTATTTTATTTTATTTTTCTACTAGTATCATTTATAAAGAGAATGTAGAAGAGAAATATTCCAACTTAAAAAAAAAAAATCCAACTTTGGAAGTTGTTTTACTCCTAGAGAGGTTTGAGTGTAACGATCTTTGATGATGCACACACAAATATGTCTCACTCATGAATTTTTGACAATTATTTAGAGTTTTCTAGACATATATTTTGAATCTATGTCATTTTATATTGCTACAACTTTTTTTTGTTAACATTTATGGTCTATTCATTTATTGTGATCAAGCGCAATATTTATTTTTATTTCTTTATACGTTTACATGAACAACAACAAAAATTCACATAAAATACAAACGTAAATCTTGATTGCATTCAATTAGTATTTACTTTGATATTAACGAATTTTTGGTTAAAATATTCAACGTTGTGGATTTATTTGAAAACTATACAAACGTGAAATAAAAATACAAACGTAAATAAACAGTTGAAATTCTAATTCAAACGCTTCATATAAATAATTTTGGATTTGCCCAACTTGGGGTTTTTATGTTTCATTTCTCTTTTCATTGGTACCTTTTATTTTGGGCCTTGATTCAACCCATGAAGCGAAGTCAAATTATTTCCATTACACTTAGTAAATTATTTCCTCCTTTGACTTATTTATCACTAGTATAGAGCCCGGACTACAAAATTTAATAAATAAATAAAAATATTTAAAATATTATTATATTTGTATATATAATTAAATAATAATAAATTAGATCATAATTGAATTAATTGGAGGAACTATATTTTAAATATCAAATAGTTTATTTATTTAAAAATAAGTTACACCATAAAAGAAATCATGTAAAATAATTTTAAAATTAAACAAAGAATTATAGAAGAAAAAAACTCATAACAAACGAAAATTAAATACTCACATAGACAATAATATTGTTGAAGATATAAATATACTTTGATTTCTAATTTCCAATTACAATTTCTTGTTGAGAGAGAATACAAATTTAAATAATTCAAAAAATATATATTTGAAAATCAATTATTTAAAATAGAGTTTAAGAGGAAAATATAGTAAGTAGATATCACATTAAAATTTGGGACAGTCTAATTACCTCTAAGATATTTTTTAGAAATGTAAGTGACACTCCATAGGAGAGCATGAAAAATTGGAGAGAATTTATGAATTCAAAATTTCTAAAGAACAATGTTTTTGAATTATTAAGAGTTATAAATATGTAGAGGAGGATAATGAAACAATCTTGAAAATTTAAAATCATAGTTCTATAAATATGGTGAGTGGTGTTAGTGGAGTGAAAAAAATTAAGTGTTTAAAATAACTTTTGAATAAAGATATATAGAAAACAGAAAAATTAATAAGAGGAAAGAAGTTATTTTTTGTAGTTATTTTCTTATCAGCTTTTTAGTTTTAATAAAATCAAATTTATAACAAAATTCTATGTTGCAATTTTTTTATTAAAATCTATGTGACAGATTTTGATTGGTGCAATGACATGTGTTTTATAATATAAAAAATATGTTAATCGTTCTCTTTTTTTTTTTTAAATATCGTTAATCTTGTTCCTATTGAAATAACGACTAAAAAATATTCGACGAATATATATTTTTTAAAGTGGGTTGATACTTTAGATTTCACTTTTCTTCGCAAAAACCACGTTGTAATTGTAAAATACTCAAAGCAACTAGAACAAGTACTCAAATCCAACGGCCAATAGTAGAGAATAGCATACAATGAACCATTGGATCAAGACAAGCTTCGCGACCAAAACGAATGCATTCGGATTCGGATCGGATTTTTTTTGAATTTCAGATTTTTTGAATAAGAAAAATATAAATATGTTCGGATTATAACTTGATTTCGGTTCGGATCGAATCGGATCTAATCGGATTTCATTTTTTTTATAAAACCCAATTTAAAATCGAACATAATATCGGTTATTTCGGATTTGTATCCAAAATCCAAAAAATCCAAACAAATCCGAAAAATTCGAAAGAAATCCGGCCAAAATCCAAAACAAATCGGAAAAATCCGAAAGAAATTCGGCTAAAAACCAAAAAATCTAAATATATCGAGAAAAATATAAATAAAAAGAAGAAGATTAATAAAAAAAGAGAAACTGAGACATCGAGAAAGAAATATGAATGTATATAACTATATATATTTTATAGTTAATATCGGTTATTTCAAATTTATTTCGGATATCCGGTTAGATCCGGATTCAGTTCGGTTCAGGTTCGGATTATTCGGATAGAAAAATATAAAATTCATTCGACTATAAAATTCATTCGTTTCGATTTCAGAATTTGGATTTCGGGATTTTCCCATACCTAGCATAAGTCTATAAATCAAGTTCGATAGTCTTTTTTCAAGTAAAAAAGTCGAAATAGATACACAATAAATATGATGTTAGCATGACTACGTCAGGTATTAAATAGTACTTTAATGAGTATAGAGGAAGAATCCATTTCGGCTTTTACTCTCTTGCCCCAGGTCACGTTTCTCACGATGAACATAAATTTTGGAGTAATAAATAAATATAGTTGATTACCAGATTTTAATAATTTAATACAAATGAAATGTGTTATTAACTTATTTTTAAAATAATTTCATTAATTTTATATTATTTTTAGCTGTTAAGTTTCTTTAGCTCGATATAATAAAGTCAATATATATATTGGTTTATAACTAAAAATCTAAACAAAACCATGTGTTATTAGATATTAATTTTAAACTTTTGTTATTTTTTGTGCTATAGGCTATCCATTTTTATTGATTTTAATAAATATGTATTTTACATTAAGTTTAATTTGGAATTGTTTACAGTGAAATCTCTATAAATTAATTCTTTGATAAATTAATAATTTACTTCAATCCTAAATTAATAGTTTAGTCGAAATATTAGTTTTATAAAGTAATATCCATAATAAATTAATAAATTATTATAAAATATCATAATCTCAATGTTTTTAGTTTATAGAGGTTTTGTATAGTGTTCACACTGTGTGAACCTCATCATTATTAAAGTGGCACTTTAGTCTTTGAATAATATTAGCTACATCACCTAATACACTTATCTTGTTACTCCCAATCAATAAATTCCCCAAAAAAAGGAAAAGAAAAAGAGAACTTTTCTTTCTTTCTCCATTGTATGGCGATAATGAACAAAGAGAAAAAGACAGAGATCAAGAGAATCAACGAGATCGATGAGCATCGAGAAGAAGTAGATGAAGAAGAAGAGTTGGAGAATAAGAAGATGGATATGTTCTTCAATCTGATCAAAAACTATCAGCAGGCAAAGAAACGAAGACGACTTGAGTTGTTAATTCAAGATTCCGGCGACGCTGCTTCGAATCCGACCAAGAGATCGGACTCCGGCATTGTTCCTGTATTTCGTGTTGAAGATTTCTCTCACTGTACGGACTTAAACTTAAAGCCATCAGATTCAATTATCCCCACCAAGAGTCAAGACAAGGACAAGGAAGAAGAAGAAGAAGAAGAAGAAGAAGAAGAAGAAGAAGAAGAAGAAGAAGAAGAAGAAACAGAGAAGAAGGAGATAAGAGAAGATAATGGTTTAGATCTTAATCTTGCATTGTAATAATTTTAACTTTGTTTATGTTTCTCTGTTTATTGAATAGAAAAAAAAATGAAACTTTCTTGATTATTTATTAAAAGTAACATTGCACAATACACACATAAACAATGAATGATCAAGTGAAGAAGCTGCAGGTGAAATTGCCATTTTCGAATGTTAACTTGTCTGCTTTGACGACAGAATCTAGAGGAAGTGCAAGGAAGGTTTTGTCTGGACCATAGAAGTGAGGGAAGCTATTTAATTCATCCACAGCTTCATAGATCAATCCATCTCCAAGCTGCCAAACAAATGACAAATCTCTGATAAGTTCCAGGGGGATTACACAGTCTTTAAGAATCTATAGACTTCTTAGCTCATTGTCTTCTAAGCATCAATTCAAATGACAATTTTTACACTTGGTAAGATCATAGTTGTGTTGGTAAGAGAAAAAGGTTTGAAAATTCATTTAGTGAATCGTTTTCAAGTCTACAACATGGCACTAACTCTAGCACAAACCACACATCACGAACTCAAGCATCAATCAACATCAGGGAGTAGATTACAATCACATGATGACAAGGCAAGCTTAGGAAATTTCTTGATCCCATTTCATAATTGCTCATCTACTCAAACGTGGAACTAAATTACAGAAACTAACATTCAACCACTCACCACACTAAAGGACCCCTAAATACCAAATCATAATATTAAAATCCAAATCAAAGGTAAGAGTAACAAACCTTCTTAGGGTCAACTTGAAGAAGGTAAAGATCCTCTTTAACATTCAAGAAAAAGTTCTTCAATGTTGATTGTACCTAGAAATCAAATATTCAAATTTTTATCACAAAGTAGCAAAAACCTGCATTAAAGTATTGATCTTTCACTAATTCAAAGCAAAAATTTCATCGTTTAGCAAACACCCAGATGAAAAAGTTGAGATCTTTATGAGAAGAAATCTTATAGAGAAAGAGACCTGATCGATTTTACTGAGATGAAAACAACCAGTGGATTTATCGAGCTCTCCACCATATGATGAACCATTCTTCTGAAACTCTTCCCATTCTTGATCCGTACTGATTCTGTATATGAAATCGTCCTTGGCCATTTCTGAAATGGATTGTAATTTGGCAAAAATATCGAAAATTTCATAACTTTCAAGACGCTAATTCGATAAAAAAAAGGAAGATTCGATTAAACCGGTATAAACCGGGAATGATTTATTTACTAAACCGTTATAAGCTAAACCGATTCAATTCATCATCGAATTCGAAGTTAATCTTCCACTGTTTATGTTTCTCGAATAGAAATAGAAATGAAACTATCTTAACTACTGATTGTAAATAATTTAACTACTTGAATCATTATATAAAAATTAAATAATTACAAATCATTACATAATTCCAAATCATTTAACTACTTGAAAATTTATTAAAGATTAAATAATACAAATTAAACTAAAAATTATAATAAAATTATATTTTCATCATCTTTTTTACATGTTTAATCATATTTTCACTATTATTTTTGTTAATTATATTTAAATAGCTATAATTTATGTCAGTTTAAGATTTATTTTTATATTATATATCAATATGGTCAATTAAATTTTGATTTATATTTATATTATATATAAGAAATCAAATCAATATATTAATTGTATTGTCTATTTTTGATAAATTTGTTAGTTTTTTAACTAAACATTTTATATATTATAGTACAAGAATAATTCAAATGATTATATCTCAAATTTTAATATATTAAGTACATATATATAATTTAAATATGTATGAGAAAGAAAACATGCGCATATTCATTATTTTTTTAATGGCATATCAATTTATTTTTATTGATAAAAAAATCATTAGAAATAAGAAATCGTTTCTCTTATTCTTTTCTTTCATGACTTCAAATTACCAAAACCACCAAACAAGCCTCGAAGAAGGAAGGCAAAAAAAAAAGAAAACTATAGCTGAAGAAAGAAGAGTTGGAGAATAAGAAGATGGATATGTTTTTTAATATGATAAAAAAAACTATCAGCAGAAGAATCACAATATTAATGGATATGATATAAGAATTTTAATATAAAAAACTTACATATCGTTCTTGAGCCCGTGGATTATAACCAGGAACACACTCAAAGCACATGGCAGTAGGAGCTATGGCGAGTCTACCCTCAAATGAATTTCTCAAAATCTTCGCTCTTCTTGATGCTCTCCTTTGAGGAACCCCGTTTTGGGCAACGATGGACGATCAAATGACATCCGTATTTTCTAAATAACAGAGGGGCGAGATCTATTGGACTGGCCAATGCGTTGCTTCCTCTTAAACAGTTTGGATCAATGTTATTCACCAGATATTCTGCTGTGGGTAAGATGCCATCAAAACCGACCTGCTTCATTACCGCGCATAAACCCTTAGCATGCGTGTGAGCCCAGCATTCATCTGAAAGATTCATATGATGAATCAGATAAACATATGATTTAAACCAGATTAAATCAAAAAACAAAACAAAACATACCAACCATTTTGTTGAACACAACTAGCAGTAATTAGTCCGGGATTCTTCTTTCTCCATGTTAAAATTGCTTCGTTCCTTGTCTATGTAAAGATAAGATGAAAAATTAATATAATACAACTTTCATAAAATGTAAAATATAATCTCAAATCTATAAGATACCTTTGATATTGAAACATCAGATACAGTTAGCAGCCTTTTGTTCAGTTTTGCCATGTTTGCACGAAACAAATCCGAAATTTCCTTCATTTGCTCATGTTCCTGAAAATAGGAAACAAATTGATCAGGAGAAGAAAAATGAAGATTGAGAGAATGTTAATAAGTTTCAAATAGAGAATAGATCACAACCTCATCTGAATCCATGAGGAGGAGAATGAGTAGAGAATCGAAGATTGCGAGGAGAAAACCGCGTGAAAAAAAAGAAGCGATGAAAATCGTCTAGGTTTTCATCAAAGACTTTACTCGATGTATTTGGGTTCCCTTAATTCCGCTAATTATATATTTTGTATGCAGATTAATTATTGATTTAGCTCAAAATGGAAATTGTTTCTATTCTTTCATTCAATTAGGAAATATAACTTATAAATTTGATTTTTCTAACTATTTCACTAATATTTGATAAAAATATTTGAAAAATAATTATTTAAAAAAAAAACAAATTCATGAGGTGTCAATTAATTAGCTACAAAATAACATCAAGAACAGATTACTCCAAGACCTAAACCCGTAATGAAACCTTGCTTCACATTTGATTTATAGGCCGAGTTAACGAAATTGTTTTGCTTCCTTAAAAAAGAAACTAAAATTTCATATATTACTTACGACGAAAAGCTGCTCCTAGTGCTCCAACTCCAAGGTAGAATAATTTCAAACAAACCAAAACATAATAAAGTTATTACAAGAACAATGAACCTTAGAGCTCACGGTATTGAGATTCTTGTTTCTTGTATACTACGCTAAGTCCCATCACATTTCTTCAAAGGTTTTTTCATCATACTTAGATCTCGGATGTTCGTTGATTAGCTCCGACTGATTAAGGTTTCGGTTTTAAGCTGTGTTTATAACAAAAGATTGGTCAACTTGTGTACGTAGTAGTAGCAGCCATTTTCATTTCTAAGTTTGTTCAAATTTGAATGGGTTCTGTATCCGATTAGGGTTTCTTAAATTTCACAGCTCGAAGACCGCAACATATCTTGCACATTGTGGAGCTAAGTTACAATGTTATGTACAACGATTTTGATATGGTCTGGTTGCAAGATCCATTTAAGTATTTGGAAAGAAGCCACATGCCTCAAGTATGTGACTTAATTCACACGTCTTTTGCTATATTTTTAGTCTTTTATATAATCTTATTCTTGAGTTGATATTTTGGTGCCAGATTAAGCCATTGATGAATCACTCTCATGATTTACCACCTTTCGGTGGTCGATACAAAGGGACTTATATGTGTATAGCTGTTTTGTTTTCTTGCGTCCCACTAATGGTGCAAAGCTTCTAATGAAGAAATGGATTGAAGAACTTCAAACTCAAGCTTGGTCTGAGTCCAACCGTTTCAAAGCAAATGATCAGCCTGCTTTTAACTTAGCTCTTCAAAAAACAGTTCATGAGGTATGTTTTTGCTTACTATAAGTCTTCCATTGCTTAAATATCTCAAAACAGGGAACCTTAGAACTCACGGTACTTGAGATTCAGGTCCTTATAAAGTCTCTTAGTCAACTCTTTTTATTTGCAGACAAGCCCTTTATGCTTCATGTTTTGCACTTAACTCCTTATATTATATTTTACTTTATTCAGCCAACAATAACTTTATCTTTTTTGGTGAAATTTCCTTGGTTTTTTTATTTTTGTCTTCATAGCTTATTCGCTCATAATAGACGACATTACTTATTAACGAAAAAACCTAAACAAGTATGTCTAATGAGGATTAAAAATAGTCAACGAAAGTTAACATGATTGAAAGGTCAATTATAGTGCATTCTACTTATGATCGAGATGAAATAGAGTGCAGTCTCTTGTGCATTTCTGAGCAACATAGATTTCTCATCTATGAGTTTGTTCCCAACAATACTTTGGATTACCATTTACATGGTACTTATACAATCTCTCTTTTGTTTTGCATCTTTTTGATCAATCTCTTTAAAATCGTTAATCATGTGTATTACTTACATTGTTACTAAACTAAGATTTTGTGTAGACATTTTAATTAATTTGTCTTATGATTATTGATAGTTTTGGGAACGACTAGTAAGCTGTAATTAAACCGGTTATGTGGTCACATAATTACTTATATTGTTTTGTCAGGAAAAGACTTTCCCGTTCTTGAATGGACTAGAAGACTCAAGATTGCTGGCGCAGCCAAAGGACTTGCTTACCTACATGAAGATTGTGAGTAACTTCATCTCCGTTACTTTCTTTTTTTTTAATTTATTTTCTTAGTGAAATGTCAATATGTTTTAAAAGTTAAAAATATCTAATTAAGTTAAAAATGTTTTGTGCTTAGCTGGTTTTTATTAATTTCAGTTGAGTCCATAGAGACATCAAATCGTCAAACATTCTGTTGGATGATGGATTCGAAGCTCAGGCAAAGTCAATATTTATTTCGCTCGAGTTAGGAGCGGCGGTTACGGCCTCGGCAATGGTTGTGTAGTTTCCGGTACCATTTTGAGCCACCACTAGATAAACCGGAGCTTGAAGTACGTTCTGGTCACTCCCTGAGATCCACATCGGAAACTCAACGTCATTCTCTAAGTTCTCTTCAATATATCCCCGGAATATGTAAACTACAATCATGGCGGCGTCAATTACGAAACCCATTTCCGTAACATCATCATTTCGTCTCTATTCTGATTGGTTTCTCATCTTTCTTGGATCTATTTTTGTTGTTTTTTTCATAGCATTTTCGTTTTTTCTTCTTATTTTGTAGATTATATTCCAGACTCAAAATTTTACAGTGGAAGCAATTATCAAGTAAGCTTTTTGAATGCCAAAGAGTAACTAGATCAATCCTTGGTGATATATTCATGATTGGGTCAATGTTGCTTATTTTTTGTAAAGTGGGATTTTCTAACTAACTAACTAACTGATTTCTTGATTGGCATGGTGGGATATGAAAGGCCATGGAGAATCCAGCTAGCATGTTTCGTCGGTAAGATCTTGTTTTTTTCTCAACTTTGTTATGTGAAAAGATTTGAACTTTGCTAATCACTTTTTTCAATTTAGTTTGTATCAACGAGTCTTACATCAAAAAGTGTCAAACTTTAGACTGAAATTTGAAGTTTATTGGTGTTTCCAAAGTCTGAAAGTTCTGTAAAACTTAAGTTTAGGGTTTGATTGTTTGGGGGAATAAGTAAGAGTAGAAGTTCTTATCGATGAATGCAAGATCAAAGTGTGGTCAGATCTTATTTCTCTAGTGTTTGAAATGTGAATTTGAATTGAAGGGTTTAGGGTTCTCACAGTAATTTGTAGACACTTTTGAAAAATCTAATACGGTTTCTGATGTTAGAGGGTTTAATGCACAAGGAGGTTCCACCGAGAGACATGGTGGTAATATTCAAGAACTGGATTCAGTGATTCTTCTTATCCTCAAAAATGTGTTATATATAGAGAATGATAATATCGATTGATAAAGGATGTGTACAACATATACAACGATATATATAGGGATGAGACCTAAAGCCCTAGTATCTATACACAATATACGATATGATCTAATCTTCATAATATAGTATAGAAGATATTCTATTATATATCTCTACATTATATTGTTGCATTTGCAGGCTCTGAGTTCTCGGAAGACAAGTTTGTTGCTAAAGTTAAAATGGAAATCCTTGTTAAGAAAGACTAAGTACGTATATGATTTCTAAAAACTGATAGCTTTATTATAAATGTAAATGATTTTTATTCTTTGCTTGTTGCAGGTGGAATCTGTAATCAACACCATAATTGATGGAGCAAGGACTGGAGAGATTGGTGATGGCAATTATGTGATGCTCAGCTCAATACCACCAGTGGTTAGTGGAGCAACAACAAAACCAGATTATTGAACATCAAGCTACGGAGCAGCAGCAAAGGAATGAGCATTTTGGACAAAACTATGATCTTTCATTAATGGTTTCTATGGAGACACAAGACCAAGACAATGTCACACATCTCCCTTCCCTTGACAGTTTCCATTTATGATGAATCAAGCCATATCCCGCCTCACCAACCAAAGCCATACTTTTCATGTCCACTTAATATTATTTTAAATTTCTTTTGCTACTTTATGAGTTCATGGTTTGTTCACTGTTTGATTCTTTTCTAAATCATATATATATATATATATATATATATGAAAGCTAAGGGGAGCTCTCCCTCAGCTCGCCACGTCAGCTCCTTAGATGCTGACATATGTCCCCTTTTTATGAAAAAAAAAAAAATAAGTAAAAAAACATTCATCTTCTTCAGATAATACGTTTCTATTTTCTAACATTTATATCCCACTCTCAGCAATTACTCTCCGCTATACCCTCCTCCCACATATCCTCCAATTACAAGACATCCAATCGACGATTATGCCTTTTTGAGGCTCTCTCCATTTTTCTCTCCACTTTCTCATCTTCCTTCACATTTACAGGTGTTGAGTCTGGGATTTCTCCAAATTAGTCAACGCACTAAGATCACCCAACATGTTTCTTTGCAAATCAAGGTTGGTATCTCCAAATATTAAAATTCTGAAAACGCTATCCCTTATCGTCTCCAAGCACATATTAAACTTCTTCCCTTTATCATTTTCAAACTTTCGTGACATTTACAGGTCTTTCGATAACACGCATCTGCAGTCGACTGCTCCTTCCACATTCCGGTCTCCTAAAATCAAAGTAAAAGTTTTAATTAGGAGAAGATCAAAGTCTATTTATTGTATTTTGCAATACTCGATTTCTCTTCCAGTTTGTAATTTAATTGTTTACCAATCATGAAAGGCTTTTAATACTCGGAAGGTCATATTTTTGTCTTCTCCTTATTATCAACCTTATAGATCAAATCAAGGGATTGACAGGACGATAGAGTAATCGTCTTGCTGATGAGATAACTGGATGCAAGAGGTATGAAAAGTGAGGTACGGGTCATAGTTCATACTTCCATACTTACCAAAAGACCTAAATACATGATTAGATTGAGCATTGGGTTCTTATAGTGAAATAATTTAGGTTTTTTAAAATTATGTATTGAATTAAATGTTTTGTTGTACAAAGGCTACCAATGCAATTGCTTTGTTGGATCATCTCGGGTGTAATGATACTTTTGTAGTTACAGTAAGATGGTGCCCGAACAAGTTATGTCTCTGGTTTTTCTTGATGTTACAGGTATGTATGTATGTCTCATCATGATACTTAGATCACCTCTTGACTTGAATCAACCAGAGTCAAGAAAAGAATTAAATCATTTTCTAAGAAATCCCACTTACGGTTTAAAGAATTGGATTTGGATAATGGAAGAGTGCAAGTGATCGTCAATTGTTTCGAGCTCTTATGCTTTGAAACAATCTTGGAATTCCACAGTGGTATAGAGACTGTTGTCTTTTCATTGGACCAGTGTTGGAGATGTCTCTCAGTCTATGTCATGATGCAGAAGGTTCAGATTCATGAATCCAGGTTGCCAGCGAATCCAGGTTCAGATTCCCAAATGCTTAGCTACAAAGCTCAAGCTTCTCAAGGTTTGGTTTCAAGGAGAAATGAGGAGGCCAGTCTGTTCACCACAGAAATGAGGTCACTGAAACTCAACAAGCAGGTCATGAGGTACCAAGTGAGGTGGGGGGACACAAAGTAACTTGAGAGAAGGGACATCAAACAAAAACAATAACCAAATTCCTGTCAAGTAGCAAGAGTCTGATCTTAGGTTTGCCATTTCTACTTCATGTTTAAATCAGTTAAAGCACCATGCAATGTAAGGTTCCATTTTTGTATCTCTCTTTTTATCTTGAGAATATCACCAGTTTGGTTGTTGGATCTATATCTATAGTAGAACTAATGGTTTTATTTTGTCAAGTTTGTGAGATTAAGAATATGACTTCACTTACTCTTAGTGTTCGTGATCTTCATGCGTGTAGCTTAATTGTTTCAATTTTCAACTATTGTAAGATATGTACGTCAATTTGTAAACGTTCAACAAGATATTATGATTACTTGTTTAAGGCTATAACTCTCAGAAAATTTATTTTATATCCATCTTTCACGTACATGTGTTGTTTATCTTCTCTTTTTAATGAGTTTTAAAGGTTTTTACTCTACTCAGTTTATTAGCATTTTATCTAAAAAACTATATTAATTGGTGTTGTCTGGTTATTTCATCTCTGATCTTAATATTACTATGCTGTATCTGGAATTAAGTTTTCTTCTCTATACTTTGAACTTTGACTTTTATTTGGATGGTAAGATTCAGAAATAAATATTTTTAAATGAGTTCTAAACATAGGAAGTTGCAGCTAAAATGTGGTGTCTTTTGGTTTGAGCCAACAAAAATAAATGTAATACTAAAATATGAATAACAAATACTCCAATAAAATAGAGTTAAATTAATTTTACTAATACAATACTATATAGCAAAGTAAAAACTCACGCATAGCTCTCCCCCATAGAAATTGAAAGAACAGATGTTCAGTTTAACTTTCCATTATTATCTTTAGAAACCGCTCTCTCAAATCAACATAAAGAAAACTCAGAAGTTCAATTGGATACAATTTTTTTTTTAAACGTATGATGTCCTACAAAAACCTCCAGAATCTACCATTGGAAATGCTTTGGTACTGGGATCCTGCGTTATAGGCGGTGTTCAGTGTTCATCTTGTGTAATATCTTTTTCTCTCCAGTAACGTAACTATTGGAGGAAGAGATAGAGAGATGACCGTAACTATGGCGTCTTAATCGCTCACCGTGGAAACAGTGTCTTTTCACGGTTTCACCATTAATCACAGCTCCACCACACCTTTGCCCATCAATGTCTAAGCTTATCTATTTCCAGATTCATTCTTTTGTGTCATTTGATTGAATTGGTATTTATGGATTTGTCTGTATATAGTTGATAGCTTCAACTTGCTAATGGTGACCAGAAACAACCAATGCATTTCATTACGGGTTATTTGTTTAGTTATAATAGAGGTTGGATAACAATAACAGCTCACATCTATATGTTCTTATGGTGTTCTTACTGAACATATAATTGAATCATTTACAGGTAGTTTTGTTTTCCTCTCTTATAATTAAGTAGGTAGTGCAGATGCTTATGTATGATAGGGTTCAAAAATAACTTTAGAAGTTGGAGAAAATTTTCAAACATAATGGCTAATGTTGAATTTGTCTCAGAAACGGCAAAAGAAAATAGAGTTGGACACAAGACTCTCCGGTTATTGAATCTTTTGAACAAGTTTGGAAAGAAGTTTTTCAAAGCAAAGTAGGTCATAACAGTAATTAAAAGAGTGGTCTGAATATGGCTTGAGTGAAAGATTAAGATGGACGCATGCAAGGGCTTTCGATCAAGCTACAGTCATGTTGATGACTATGGAAATAAATGAAGTAAAAGAGCAAGAAGAAGTGGTTACAGCAAAAAATTACAGCTTGAGTGAAAGATTAAGATCGATGGATATCAACTTGTTGGATGTTCACATTCCTTGTGCACTTGATGATCAAAGAGACAGAGCCTTTGGAATGATTAAGCTCTTGGGGATACAACGAGACAAAGGGCTGCAGTTTCTGCCTCTTCCTTATGTTCATCAAGTGTTTTTATTTCTATATCAGTTGTTTCTTAAAGATTTTTTTGTTATCGGGTGTGTTTCATTTTGTAGAATGCAGCCTTTTTCCAGAGTCGTGTAGTGATGAAGAAATGTTAGAGATCTTGAAGAGCTCGCTAATTCTGAGATTTTTGTTGCCAGTCTATTGGGTATGTGAATATTTCTGAAATTTTAGTACGCCTGAGGCTGCGTTTAACTCATCTTCTTCAGATGTAGAGCGAACAATAGAGACAGTCACCCAGGCATCAGAACCAGAAAAGGAGAAACTATTAAATGGAAAATAATTATTTCCAAAACAGACAAATTTTTGGTATAGATATCACATAAAAGACAATGAGAAGCTCATAGGTTGTAGGCTTTGAATGTTTCCTCTGCTGCAGTTACATTCGATGAGTGGAAGAAGAAACATAGAAAAAAATATTTTGAAATTGAAAATATTAGTATTAGTTACAGACACGGAACTTACTTAACCAACTTTTACTTTGTCACTGGTTTTAATCTAATGAAAAGTGATGGTGGATCATGTGGAAGAGTAGAGAAGAAACGAAAGGATTGGGATTTCGGGGTGTGATGAAGAGTGCGTAGAAAAAAAGTGAGTCTTCAAATAGCCATCAAGGTGTTTTCACTTTCAGCAAATAAATACAAAACAAGGAAGCCAATCTGAAATTTTAAACGCTTCTAGGACTAGGAGTATTAATTAGTAGACCGTAGACACAAAAGGCTTTGTGTATTATAAGTCAACCCAATAAATTTAAGACGCCTGTTTTCTCTGTTGCAACATTAAATTGGAAAAACAATTAGATTGTAATCGTTTAAAACTAAACATTTAGTTCATAAACTAAATTATCATGTATTTTTGTAATGTTCCTATGTGGTACAAACTTGGACGTTATCTAAGGTTTCATCATTAATTTACAATTTTCTGGCAGTGTCAGTGTTACAAACTTGGATTATTTATATTGGAGAATTCCAAATCATATCAAGGAACTTTGTACATTTAATTGTTACCCTTGGATAATATGGTTTTTGTGGAAAATTAGAAATAAGAATTTATTTAAAGGTAAACAAACACATATTTTAAATAAGGCTATTACAGAACACTTAGCCTGGAAGGAGGTACAAATAAGTCTAATAGAGGAGGATGTTAATATGGAGGTGTTGGAAATAACTCCTTCGTTGTTTCGATGTTGGATTGATTGTTCTTGGAAGTCATCTGATCATACGGCTGGCCTAGGTTGGTTATGTCTTCAAGGAGAGGAAACTGTAGTTCTGTTGGAAGCAAAGTGCATTTAGAAAACACTTACACCCCTGCATATGAAATTGAAAACACTATTATGGGCGGTGGAATCTATCCTTTCGGCAAAAATAAATTGTCATGTGTTCGAAACAGATTGTGCAGAGCTCGTCGCCATGGTGCAATCTCCATAGGAGTGGCCCGCCTTCGCCAATCAACTAGAAGATTTTACTCGTCTACGTGATCTCATACCTGAGTTTTCTTTATCTGGTATACCAAAACTAAACAATACACATGCAGACTGCTTAGCAAGACCTTCAAGAGTTTTATTTTCTGAATCTATGTTTGTAAACAATTTCACTGTGGGCGACCAATTCTGAAGTGAGTTTCTAATTATTTAATGTTTGGTTGGAAAAAAAAAACTAAATCATTTTAAATAAGTAAATAATCCAAAATTTTGCTAAATAAATCGCACACAAAAATAAAAAGAAACACAATCGTCTTAGCTTTATTATACGCGATCTTAAATCAAAACTAACAAAAACAAATACCATTGAATATTAGACAATAAAAAAAGTCGAGTTCATGACCAGACTATATTATTAATATATCCATTAAGAAAATAAAAAATAATTATTAATACCATTTTAATTCTTATTTATGTCTTCGTAAGAAAAGCATTTCTTATGCTTTCTTTATGTCTGATTTTACGGAATATGAATTCTTTCAAATAACAAAGCAGTAATGTTATATACCTATATCTGAACAATTTCCAACAAATTTTATGATAGAAAGAAAAATATATTCTGCAAAATGTTTAGTAAAAATGAAAGTATGTAATAGTATATAATCTAATATTCATAATAAATTATGCAATTTACGAATCATGCTAAGCATTTAACAGCACTTCATAAATAATATGTTACTTTAAATAGATATATATATAATTGTTAATATTTATTTATATTTGTGAAAATATTATTAAAATGAAAATTAAATCTTAACTTCCACTTATCAATCTTTACAAGAAAACAGATATTCATCGATCAAATAAAATAATTATTTTACAAGTATGAATCCGCACAAATGCTATGAAAATATTGTACATTTATACAATACTAAAAATTTAAAGTACAATATATAATAATATGCAAACAAAATATTATTGATAAAAATAAACTATAAATGTTTAAACTATATTCATGGCACATATTGTAGTTTAACAACAACAAAAAATGCACATATGCTAATATGACATAATTTACTTTTATATATAACATATTACTTTAAAAATTACTTATAATAAAGATAATAAATAACAACATTTAGATATTTTTAAAACACAAATAATTTTAAAAGAATAACACTTGTGTGTTACCCGAATACCTCCCTAGCTACTTTTGGTGATGCAATGCATCATTTTGTTTTACTATTTTTTATTGTTTTCACGGTTCTGATTTTTCTAATCTTTATTCTATATATTTAAAGCCTCAAAATATTGATCACACAATTTATAGATCATATTATTGTTTTAGATTGATCTAAAAATTTATATGTAACAATACCCGCGCGTCCTAGTAGATTAATAATAACTGTTGGTCGTGTAGATCTTCTCCCATCTCAGCCGCCTAGACCTAATTTCTACCCCTCACCTTTGATGATGTCTATGGCTTGGGAGCGTTTCGCAAATGCAAAAACTGCCGTTTTCTGGGACTTGAAGGGTTGCGAAATCCCCGATGGTGAAAATGCTGTTGAGGTTTCGCAGAAAATCAGAGCAGCCCTTAAGAAATTGAACTATAATGGTAGGACCACCATCTATGCTTATGGCGATACGGAAAAGATGGAGGCTGAGCTTGAATCAAGTGGATACGTGGTCAAACAACACACACCTGCAGGTTTGGTGAATTCCTCTTTTTTTCTTTTTTACTTAATACAAAATAGTCTGTAATAATCTGGGGAAAATAGGGAATACGTTTGACGACTATTGTGGTAGTGCATCCATCTATGCTCCTGGCGACACGAATCAGATGAACCCAGAAATCGTTTTCAATCACGTATCCGATGGTGATTTCTCTATATAGCTAGCACTTTTTTTTTTTTTTTTTTTTTTTTAATGTTTTCGTCTATTATATCTATTGTATGGTTTCAGATATGAGACTTGACAGGATTTTAAGGGGCTTTTTGTGCTGGGCACTTGATAATTCTCCACCAGCAAATGTGCTACTAATCCTTGGAAGCATCTCAGGACACATGGAGTTTGTGTATGCTTGTAATCATGTGGGTTCGGTACCCGATTACAATATTCTCGTTGCGCAGCCTCAAGACAAAGCAGCGCCCCAACTAGTATTTGTAAAATGGTTTTGGGAAAGCCTATCAGTTGGAGGAGATCCTATCCCCGTTAGGCCCCTTAGTAAACCTGCACCAGGTAGTTGGTGAAGCCTATCAGTTGGAGTAGACCCTATCACCGAAAGTGATTGTTGACACAACACTTGTGTGTGTAGCCAAAACTCACAACGCTGCCTTCTTTGTATTTATTGCTTGCTTGACTATTTATCTTGTATTGTGATTGCTTGCTTTTGTTGCTAAGGCTGCTCCTTTTCCCAGCCAAACCTCATCAACCTTTTTTAAAAACTAAAGTGCAATAAGAATGTTTGTCTGTCTAATTTTCATATTGTTTAACATCAACCCGAACATCTATACGAAAATGTGATAAATTTTGTTTTGATTTCTTTATATACAGAAATTTATCAAGGTTTAGAGATAGATTACAGTCACCGATCCATCACATGATTACATCATGTTATTTTACCTTCCTCAGTAAACTCATCAACAATATGCAAAACGATGTAATGGTTAAGAAATAATCTCACCTTCTTTCCAGGCCTAACTTTGAAAACGATGATGGCCCTCAACTGTTTAAACACTACACACACTTTCCAAATCTTTAGGTTAATATAACTTATTCGGAAAATTCCAAAACTTCAAGATATCCTCTGCATATCTTCACTTTCCAAACTGCTTGATTCTCTATATTTAGAGCATCTTCAAACTGCTAACTAATCCACGTCAGCACGTCTAACCCGCCAAATCCAAGTCAGCATCAATCCACGTCATTTTCTATTTGACTCGATAAAATTGCTCTTTGTTCCCACAACTTGTGACATGTTGAAGCTTACACTTTCAAACTTGTTGTCCAACCTCAGAACCAACTGAGACAGCCTGAAAAAACAAGCAAAATCGACAAAGAGAAAAGTAAATCAATCCGGCCAAATTAGTTAAATCATTCAGTCACTATTTCAGACATTTCTAAGAACTAACAAACACTTGGTCTTGTGTATGACATCATTGACCATTACCTCCAGAATCCAGATGATGCAATCTATTATATCATATACCTAAATCAACAAGGAAATGTATGTCTCGTACAGATGTGGGTTCTCTGCTGATGCTTCCACAATAAAGATTGTTATATATATGTTATTGAATGGTAGATTGGAGAAAAGCTTTTTGGATATGCGATCTTAAATGTTTGATCTTATGTACGAGTGTTAAAACTTAAAAGTCCTGGTTAGTGTTTAGAGATATTTGGGTTTATTAGTTCAATCAATCTTTGTTCTTTCACATCTAAATAGAGCCTGATTGTCTTATATATTTAATGCTCAAAAGTCAAAAGGTGTTTTCTTATTAGGTTTCTTAGGAATGCATTGGTAGTTTTCTTCTTATACAAATCTTAGCATGTCAATGGTTGGATTGGAATAAGAGAGCATTGAAATATTGATTTTCTTTTGTATTGCTATGATTTGTTCTGTTTTAAAAACTAAAGTGCAATAAGAGTGTTTTTCTGTCTTTGACTTTCTTATTTTTAATGTTGTTTTAACAAGAGAACAAACTGTAAGCCTTTTTTGCTTTTAACTCCAGGATATTGAATTTAGTTTTAACCATCTCAACTCAAGCTTATACCAGAAATACTAAAATCAACAATCCTTTTGTTTTTGTTTCTATGAACATTTAAAGTGTATGAAGCAGCTCACTTGTCGATGACAGCCTTCAAGAAATGGAGAACATGTGGACATAGATTACAAAGAGCTTCAATGCTCGGAAGAAAACGCAAGGATTCTAATTAACCTCCCTAAACTCTTTTATTATCATCATTAAAATCGTTGTCCAATAGGGTGATTGTATTATAAACATGTCAAAATGATGTACTACGCCAACATACAAATTTGTTATTTGCTTATTTCATGAAAGGAATACATTTGGAGCGAGGATGGTTGAATCAAACAGCATCTCCTTCTGTATCCGTGAAACCAAATCTAAGAAATCAAGATCCAAATGTTATCTCTAGCTGGTCAATTGTCATGCAATATTTAATCTGGCATCCTATAAAAATATATTCGTTTTTGTTTTTTTGCGATGTTATCTAAAGTCTAAATCTCAAGTGATTAGCAAAGGTAAAATAAAAAGTCTATTTAGTTATTGTTTGAGTCATGTACTATATTATTTAAGTAGGGGACGATATACAGTACATAGTTTTCTTATATGTCCTCTGTATACTTGTTTTTCTTTTACTCTGTTTCTTCTAACATTGCTCTCATGGATTAATCAAACTCCAGTCATATTAGCCATATACCACTACTCACACGTACCTTTAAATACTAATGGAATTATCTTTCTTTACGCACCCTAAAATTCAAATAAACAACAAGAAAAGAGAGAAAGACGAAAAATCTTAATGTAGACTCGATAGCATGATCATCAACTAGCAGTTGAAGCAAAGGTAGGACTGTTTTAGTTGGTACATCCAGAGTCGAGCAGACTGACGAACTATCTCAGCTATTGCATGAAGCTAAAACACCTCATGAGGTAACCGTGGCGGAGGTAGAAATTTCCTCTATAGGGGTCAATTTTTGTTTTTAATTATATAACATGCATTATAAATAAAATAAACTATTATTAGTTAACATAATATAGTTTTACGCATAAGTAAAATTATTTAACCTGAAATTCAAGCATAATTTGATATTTAAGAGGGTTTAGCTATGAACGGAGGAAGAGAAAGAGTTAAATTTTGTGTTTTACTTAAACTAAAAATAATAGATCAACAGCTGTATTTTATTTTTTACTTCAGTTAAATCATGAATTACTAAGGGGGATGTATTCAACTTAATATTTGAAGAGATTTTAGTTTTAGTGAGTTTTTAAGAGATTTGGTAAAATTTTGGTGATTTAGTAATTTTGTTATTAAATTTTTTGAAATCTCACCTAAAACCATGAGATTTGGTTCTTTGTATTTTTAACTAAGAAATCTCATCAAATCTCATCTGAAATTTTTAAATCAAATATTAATCATGTTTTTAATAACAGTGGATTTAAGTGTATAATTTAAAATCATCAATCTAATAACATTGGATTTTGAAAGATATTTTAAAATTCATGTTTCAATAACACATGATTTGTCATTTAAACTCAAATCATTGCAAATGTTTATTTCAATACAACCCCCCCCCCCCCCCAAAGTATTTTTATTAGAATTGTATTAAAAATTTCCAACTAAACCCAACTTGCAAGTATTTGGGTTTTTGTTCTTTCACATGTTAGGACAATGCAGTTCAAAATGTTTTGTATTGGGGTCAAAAACTATATTGGGGTCAATAATAATTTCATTAAGAAGTATAACATATTTTTCAAAATTTATAGAGGTGTGACCCCCCTACTTGTAATGTGCCTCTGCCCCTGTGATATAATGTTTTCATGTTATATTGATGAAACAATCTTCAACTGTATTATTTTTTGAATTCATTTAACCGATCGGAACCGTACTTAAGCAGTATTGCAATTTATTTACAAGAAAAATTATGGTCAAACATTTTTTATTGTTTGCGTTGAATTGATATCTAATTTAGTTATTCAAAAAATAACCAAAATATGAATCTTAAATTTGAAAACAAAATACAGTAAAACCTCTATAATTAATAATAATGAGACCGGTATTAATTTATAGAGGTTATTAATTAATCATAAAATTAATAACTATTAATTTATATAGAGTTTTTTTGTATTTTGGAAAATGTTTTATACAAAGTAGAAAATGAAAACAATACTTCGATATATTTTAATGCATTTACACATTATGAAATAATTATTGCATATATATATATATATTTTTATGTAATTCAAAAAGATAATATCATATATATTGATATTTAAGAAAAATAGAGATAAACTATAACAAAATTACAAATTTACGAATAAATAAACAATACTATAGTCGTATTTCACTAAAATATCATATATATATAATAATTTTATATAATTATTAATTTATGTTATTAATGAGACCATGTATTTACATACAGATTTCAAAAAAGTTATTATCTTATTATATTATCGAAATGTGTCAAATATTACACCGATCCAACTCGAGACTATGATAATTTATTAATTTAGAGAGATTATTGATTTATCGAGTATTAATTTATAGAGGTTCTACTGTAATGAGAAGCGAATTTACAATAATAAAATAACCCATTAATATTTCCAAATCAATTCATTACAACAATTACATTAAAATAAACTGCATAACTACGCTTTAGGTTTCCATAAGAAAAGAAACACATTCATATAGGAAGTTTTAGACTTCTAGTTACTCTTCCTTTCATTTGGCAACTTCTAACTTGAAGATTTTTGCAAAAAACCTTCCCAACCTTAGAGTCCAGATTAATTTCAAGGTATAAATAATATACACTCATTTCCGTTGTTGAAGGAAGAGAGATGTCTAAAATCTTACCATACTTTGTGAAATTGTTTCTACATATGCGTTGATGCAACTTCTTTCATGTATCTGTCTGTCCCTTGGGAGCTTCTCAAACCCGGTAAGATAATTCATTTGATACATGTAAACAAAAAAACAATTTTCATAAATAAGAAAACAATTTACTAAATAACAAATAATCGTTGACCAAACAAATAAACAACTTATTTGCCATATAAAAAACCACCTTAATGTCTTTCAATTTTGCATTTTTAAATTGCTTTAGGGCCTTTAGCGCCAACTTAGCAAATCTAAACTTCAAAGAGACATTGCAACGGAACCCTTTGAAGAATTTCACACTGTAAAGATAAATAGTAAATCAAAAGATCCAACAATATAAAGCTATACAGAAAAACAATACTAAAACTTATAAAACTTTAAACAAAAAAACTTACATAACTTGATTAGATATTGAAAAATTTAATCGAGAAAACAATAGATTACCACGGATGTAAAATCCTTCATAACCATTTTCGGAAGAGGATGAGTTGTCAATAACCACAACATGAAAATTTCCTTTAAGCATTATTTTTTTCTTTGGCCAATCAATCTGTCTATTAGTAAGCAGAATAAGAGCTAGTAAATGATAACAATAACATATAAAACTTTAAACAAAAAAACTTACATAACTTGATTAGATATTGAAGAATTTAATCGAGAAAACAATAGATTACCACGGATGTAAAATCCTTCATAACCATTTTCGGAAGAGGATGAGTTGTCAATAACCACAACATGAAAAAAAGTTTTAAGCACTATTTTTTTTTTCTTTGACCAATCAATCTGTCTATTAGTAAGCAGAATAAGAGCTAGTAAATGATAACAATAACATTTTAAAAAAAATATTAATCCCAGATTCGTCCTCAAATTTCGCATAACATCATTGTCAAATAATACTTCATATTCCTCACCATGAGGAGTTTGATGATTATGTAGGCAGTTTTTGTGCAATCAAAATAATAAAATTTTGGTTTGATTCAGTTGAATTTAAAATAAAATATGAATTTAGTATTTTATATAAAAAGAAAATATGAGGAATACTTCAAAATAAAATATGAATATGGTTTGATTCAATTTCTCTATGTCTTAAGATAAATAGCTCTAATCAAAAATTCATGTAAAAAATGTAAAATCAAAATTCAGAAACACCGTTGTTTTGTTAACTGCTCTTTTACTACTTTATGTTTTTCAATAGTGTTAGTTAGCTAATTTATCATTGAATTAGTTTTTGTTTTCCCCAGTGATTATATGATGCAATTTTATAGTATTTTTTTAAAAATAGTAAAAATTTATAAAACTAAATAGAGATTAGATTAAACCGGTATAAACCGGGAATTATTTAAATACTAAACCGGTATAAGCTAAACCGATTCGTCGTCAACTTCGAAGTTACTTTTTCCGTTTTCAATGGTCGAAATCAGTTAAGAAGAGAAAAACAAAAAAAAACTCTCAAAGTTCTTTCTGTAAAACTACAATCATGGCGGCGTCAATCACAAAATCCATTTCCGTAACATCATCATTTCGTCTCTATTCTGATCGAAAGAACATTTCTTTCTCTGATTGCATTTCGATTTCTTCTGGGTTCCGACATTCTCGATCTTCTTGTCTCGATTTGGTCACAAAATCATCCACTAATACTCGTGTTTTCCCTGTCGTTAGAGCTCAAAGCTCTTCTGGTATGTCAACAATGATTGGTTTCTAATCTTTGTTGGATCTATTTTTGTTGTTTTCATATCATTTTTTGTTTTTTTTTCTTGTTTTGTAGATTATATTCCAGACTCAAAATTTTACAAGGTGGAAGCAATTATCAGGTAAGATTTTTGAATGTCAAAGTGTAATTAGATCAATCGTTGGTAATATAATCATGAATTTTTTAACTAACTAACTAACTGATTTCTTGATTGGCATGTTGGGATATGAAAGGCCATGGAGAATCCAGCATGTTTCATCGGTAAGATCTTCCTTGTTTCTCAACTTTGATTTGTGAAAATATTTTACCTTTGCAGATCACTTGAGCTTTTCAATTCATTATTACTTTAAAGTGTCAAACTTTGGCATGAAATTGAAGTTTTCACTGTTAGTTTACACAAAAAGTGTCACACTTTGGCATGAAATTGAATTTTTTTGGTGTTTAAAGTCTGAAAATTCCGTAAGAACACAAGTTTAGGAAATAAGTAAGAGTAGAAGTTCTTATTGATGCATGCAAGACCAAATTCTGTTATTGAACTCGATAGGACTGTTCAAATCTTATTTCTCTAGTGTTTGAAATGTGAATTTGAGTTCAAGTGTTTGGGTTTCTCACAGTTATTTGTAGACACTTGTTACATTTGTGAGAAATCCAACTAAAATCTTGAGTTTCTCTGTTTCATATATATATATATATATGTGAAAAATGAAGGCTTTATTGAAAATTGGGATTCGAGGTGTTACTGTTTCTGATGTTAGAGG
Source organism: Cardamine flexuosa (assembly GCA_963555745.1). Classification (NCBI taxonomy): domain Eukaryota; kingdom Viridiplantae; phylum Streptophyta; class Magnoliopsida; order Brassicales; family Brassicaceae; genus Cardamine; species Cardamine flexuosa. The sequence continues at coordinate 20,155,226 of OY743221.1, read as the reverse complement.
CTTTGGTGCTCAAGGAGGTTCCACCGAGAGACATGGTGGTAAGTTCTCTAAATTCAAGAATTGGTTCTGTGATTCTTCTAAAATTGTCAAAAATGTGTACATGGCTTTTTATATACACATTGTTTGTTGCAATTGCAGGCTCTGAGTTCTCAGAAGACAAGTTTGTAGCTAAAGTTAAAATGGAAATCGTTGTTAAGAAAGACCAAGTACGTATATGATTTCTAAAAACTGATAGCTTTATTATAAATGTAAATGATTTTTTTTTTGTTTCTTCTTGTTGCAGGTGGAATCTGTAATCAACACCATAATTGATGGAGCAAGGACTGGAGAGATTGGTGATGGCAAAATTTTCGGTAACGTTAACTCTTTCCACAAACATATTATGTTTCATACATTTCAAAATGTAGATTGAAATTACTGAGATTGATGATTGTTTCTTGTTTTGGTTTTATTATATACAGTTTTGCCTGTGTCAGATGTTATAAGGGTTCGAACAGGTAAAAAAACTTCAAAAGCTTTTTTCCTTTTAAAAAAGAAAGAAACGAATCTTGGGCTTGACGACTTATTAACATGTCGAGAAAACGTTATCAGGTGAGCGTGGAGAAAAAGCAGAGAAGATGACTGGTGAAATGATTTCATCATCGTCTTAGGAACAACAAACACAGCTCAAGAATGGAGTCTCTAGATGATCTAATTATCTGCGAATAATGAATGAATGGAGTGGAGTCTTATGTTTTGGTTTCCTGTTGAATCGATCTAGAGCATGATAAGTGTACATGAATTATGCAGAAACATCTGTTTTGGTTCTCAGACACCAAAATTTTCTTCCTAATAAGAAACCGTCAAGTCTCGCTTTTGAAGAATTTAATTAACTGTTGTGTAAATTAAACCACAATTTATGTTGAGCTCGCTTACCTAATGCTCCGAAAGTAAGTTTGCACGATTCAAAATCTGTAAACATTAACGAGAAATCTTTACTTATTCTTCTCATTTGTTTTACTGGTGGGATTAATAGACAGGAACCTCACACTTTTACAAGCATGGATCAAACTGAGAAAACCTCTGAACAAGAAACTGTCTTCGGCAAGTGCAATGAACATGGAGATTCAAAAGGCTTTGGAGGCTCTTCAGCTCAGTACTTGTATGAGAAAAGAAATAGATTTCATTGTTTTCCAAAACATTACCAAAAATCTTCTTCATATTTTTGCAATGAGATGTGAAGAAACAAACTAATGAGATAAGACATACATTTATCTTTTAATAAATGGCGCGATTTCTTCTTATATTCACTCATGAGGGTTTGTTTTTTCCAAGCATCATGCTCTTGCTTAAGTTGCTTTTGAAATGCAGAAAGTCTCGATTTTTTTATATTATATTGACACTTTTCTAAATCACTTTCTTGTTTCCTTTCTTCTCTTCGTTGTTTGATTTGCACTAAACTTGGAACATAAACGCACCAATCTTGGCTACAGTTTCTACCGCAGCTTCTCCAACATCCAATGCTCTAAAGTACCCATTGTCTCCAATGATGTTAACTCTGAGGTAACTCCTACCATCAACCCAAATGATGACATTCTTCTCCTCGTCAATCAAGTAACTTCCACTGAAATATTTTTCATTAATCTCAAAACCCGTTTCCACTCTCAAAAACTGGCTCCACAACACCTTTTCGGCCTCAATCTTAGTCGTAACCCATAAGTTATATCGATCTGCTTCATAGTACAAAGTAAAGCCGCAAGCTTCTCTCCACTAACACAAGATAATGTCACATAGTCATCATGCCCAACGCCAATACTAAGGGGGGGGGGGGGGCAGAAGCGGTCCAAACCTCTGACTTGTAAAATCAAAACATAACATATTATGTGATCTTGTACTCGACCTTTTGTTGAAGTACAAAAGCAAGTGTTTCCCTTGATAGATACACCATCAAACATACTTTTACCCCAATATGGAGTCACATCAAGAGTAGTCCATAAACCCGACTCAAAATCGTATATTTCAAACCAGAAAAACTGGCTTCCAGGTGTACGGAAATGATAATTTATAAACCTCAAAAGTTTGTAGCTACAACAAGATTCCTTCTTCTCGTATCCGAGGGCGTAGCTGACGCTTTCCCAGAAGTGAAAAGATCTAGGTTCAATCCACCTTATTTGCCCTAAGTACGGATTCCAAACCACAACTCTAAAATATCTTTCAAGATGCATACCAATAAATCCTCGCAGTTAAATATCTTAGATATCTTCACTCGATCTGAATCGTTTAGGAAACTAAGCTTACATTTTTCTCTAGAAACAGATCAATGTCAATTCCGTTGTAGACGATATTGGACATAATGTCGCACATTGGAGATTGGACAAGGATCTTAAGCAAAATATAAAGGATAAAGACCTCTCCACTCATGGCCAATTGGTTTTGAGTTGGAAGCCTATATCTAATATATTATCAGAGCCCGATCCACATATGTCCAGCCTGATCCATAATCGACCCGACCCAATAGTAGGCCCGCCGATCCTTGCCCCAAACTACCAAGATCTATGTTCTAGAAAGACTATCATCTCGAGGGGGTGTATTGGACATAATTGTCTCACATCAGAGTTTGAACAAAGATCTTAACTAATATATAAAAAATAATGACCTCTTCACTCATTGCCAATTGATTTTGAGTTAAAAGCCCATATCTAATAGACGATGCTAATTAGATAAAGACTGTAATCCATCAACATGATCATCCGGGTTTCCCCTTCTATTTCTTTTGTTGCTTCTTTACCAAGGTGCAACTTCGTAAACCTTAGACTTTGGGATAAAGTGTTCAAAGTTTTGCAAGTTAATCTCAATGATCTCATAGATTTCGTGGGTAGTATTGAGAAAATCTCCTCAATCAAATATTTTGGAAGATTTATCATCGTCGTTGCCACTGTTTTCTCTTTTGATTTCTTGCAGCTCAAGTAGTAGTAGTGGTTTATGTATATAGAACAACAATGTAGATAGAAGACTCGTAAACCCTAATAGAAGCTGGGCCAACTGTGGGCTTCATTATAATCTTTCTAAAATTTTGCCTTCTTCTTTTTATTAAGGCTTTGCTTTTATATTTATTATTATCATACAAATCAAATCACGGTGATCTACATTTTCCTGAAATACTACTACTACTTAACATGACGTAGAAAGATTTGATTTGAGGCACGAGATCGAATGAACAGAGAACTCATCAACGATCCCATACGCATTCCAACAGAACATATGAAATATAAAAATTCTCTCTTGTTTTTATATATTTTAAGATGCTGAAACCACAATGCTTTTGAAGAATTTAATTAACTGTTGTAATTAAAACCACAATTTATGTCCAAACTTAATGTAATTTTAATTATAACATGATAAAAAAAAGTAAACTGTTGGACATTTTAAATCAAATCAATGACTGGTATTTTCCTTGATTAAATTAAACTTAATATACAATTGGTATTTTTGAAAAATAAATAAGTAATAATATATTAGTATATATCTAGTGTATGCAATTATAAAAGAAAAAACTAATTCCAAAATCTTAAGAAATATATAAATTAGAAATTTAGATTATTTAAAAGAAAGAAAGTCCTAAACGTATTTGGTTCAGGGATTTGTTTTTACAAAAAATATGAATATTGAGGTATTTTTGAAAAATAAATAAATAATAATATATTAATAAATACCTAGTGTATGCAATTATAAAAGAAAAAAGCTAATTCCAAAATCTTAAGAAATATATAAATTATAAATTTAGATTAATTAAAAAATTAAAGTCCTAAACGTATTTGGTTCAGGGATTTATTAATATAAAAACAATATGAATATTGAGATATTTTTGTTAAAATAAAATAAAAATTTGGATAAACTACAATAATGAAATTATAAATTAAGGTAAATTAAAATATAACTAAGATGCTTAACGTATGCAATTTAGTTACAATTTTTTATAAAAAATATAGATATTATGAATTTATATAAATAAAAATTATTTATAAATAAAATCTTAAACGTAATAGAATTAGGAATTAATGATTTTTTATTTTTAATGTTTTTGCCGACGTAATTAAAATGGTTTTGAATACATATATATATTCAGAGACTTTGCTCTTCTTATTCCTCATAATTCTTACTCACCTGATCAAGAACTCACATAAAACTTTTCCACTCGAAGAAAACCTTTCTTGCCTTCGAATCATCATCATGGAGATAACTCGACGATCTCAAATCCCAGGATCACGTTTCAAACCCAAACAACTTGAGCTCGTCAACCACTATCTTCGCCGCAAAATCGAGGAAGGAAAAAGCTACAGTTTCATACCGGAGATGGATATGTACGAGAAAGAACCCTGGCTTCTTCAGCACGTAAGACACGTTAGATCCAAAAATAACGTTTGGTTTTACTTCGTGACGAGAAAACTCGCCGGGAACAAGAAGAGAAACAACTCTACAAGAATCAACCGAAAGGTAGGTGGAGGTAGATGGAAGACTAATGGTATTCTCAAAACCGTAGAGGATGATGATGGAGTCGAGGTCGGATCTAAACAGCTTATAACCTTCAACATCAAAACCAACATCGAAGCTGCTAGAGATAAAGCTACCGGTTGGGTTATGCATGAGTATCTTTTGAATAAACCGGGATTTCAAGAACTTGCTCTTTGTAAAATCAAGTTTAAACCGTGTAATGACGATACTCGATTCGCTCCAAGACTCGAATGTTTACTAGTTGGACTTCCACAGCCACAGCCACAGCCACAGCCACAACACCAAGACTTTGGTTCTTATGGCCAGCTCGTTGGAGCTTATCAGCAAAACGATGTTCTTGAACAAGTGATGGTGCCTCAAGCCATGAATGCGCATTATGGTTCGTACGCGGCTCAGCTATATGATCCTCCACAATTTTCTATGGAGATTCAACAGTTATGCGATCCTCAATACCAACAATGGAATGGTTCGTACTCGGCTCAACCATATGATCCTTCACAAGCTCCTCAAGCCACTTGGGAACAACAATGGAATGGTCCGTACTCGGCTCAACCATATGATCCTTCACAAGCTCCTCAAGCCACTTGGGAACAACCATGGAATGGTCCGTACACGGCTCAACAATATGATCCTTCACAAGTTTCTATGGAGATGCAACAACAAAATCATCTTATTGAACAAGCCAACCATCAATTTTCAGAGTTTTCTGGTCCATACTTGGCTCAGCCACATGATCAAAACCATCACAACGTTGTAGGCATTGAGGAAAACGAAGAAGATTGGAACAATCTCCTAAGTTCAATTAATTTTGATGGTTTGTTAGAAGACACAGATTTTCCAGATTTTCCAGAGTTCTCAACGGAGCAACAAGAAGAAGACCAGATTATTGAACAAGACACACATCTTCCATATATGATGAATCTGGAGGAACGCCAATACGTTAACCCATATCATCAGCATTTTGGACAGAACTGTGATCTTTCATTAATGGTTCCTTTGGAGACACAAAACCAAGACAATGTCATTGGAAACTTGACTCAACCTTGTGAACAAGGAAGCATTGCTGGCTCTTCTTTTACACACAACCAACTGATTCAACAACCTCTTGGAGTTGAAGCTGCTATGAGTGGTCATGATATGGTTTGGTAAAAAAAACTCTGCTCTTACGTTACTTTTTTAGGTCAACTTAATGTCATTTTAAATTTCTTTTGCTACTTTATGAGTTTATGGTTTGTTCACTATGTGATTCTTTTCTAAATATCAATAAAATTCTTGTTTTCTGAAATCCTATGAATCAAGTAGTATTTAACTAGTGCTTGTCATTGTATTCAACGGTATACATAGTTTCCATAATCATAATTATATGTTTTCTCTTTATTCTTCTAACATTACCACTGGATTAACCAAGCTCAAGTCATATATATTAGCCATATATCTTTATTTAGGCAGCCTAAAAATCCAAACAACAACAAGGAAAGAGAGAAAGACGAACAATCTTTTCCGTTCTATTCTAAATTTCCTAGTGGAGACTCGAGTGCATGATCATCGACTAGCCATATACCATATTCTTGGAAGCGTTTCATCTTGTTTTCGTAACCAATAATGTAGTTATTGTGAACTACGACTTGTTTCCCCTTTGTTTCTTTAACCCATGTCTCGTTCTTGAAATACAATCCTCCTGTTGGGAAAGCTACCTGAGATAGCAAGTAAAGATCCACCTGAAAATGCAACATTCATAAGTAGTTAAATAAGAAACTCATAGTACCGTGAGCCCTAAGGTTCATTGTTTTGAGATATTTAAGCAATGAAAAAGTTGGAGTAAGCAAAAACATACCTCATGAACTGTTTTTTGAAGAGCTAAGTTAAAAGCAGGCTGGTCATTTGCTTTGAAACGGTTGGACTCAGACCAAGCTTGAGTTTGAAGTTCTTCAATCCATTTCTTAATTAGAAGCTTTGCACCATTCGTGGGACGCAAGAAAATAAAACAGCTACACATATAAGTCCCTCCGTATTCACCGAAATGTGGTAAATCATGAGAATGATTCAAAGGCTTAATCTGGCACCAAAAAAAAACAACTCAAGAATAAGATTACATAAATAAATAAATAGCAAAAGATGTGTGAGTTAATTCACATACTTGAGGCTTGTCATCAGTGAAGTATGCGTCGTGGCTTCCTTCCAAATACTTAAAAGGATCTTGCAACCAGACCATATCAACATCGTTATACATAACATTGTAACCTAGCTCCAAAATTTGCAAGAGATGTTGCGGCCTTCGAGCTGTGAAGTTGAAGAAACCCTAATTGGATATGAGAAAATTAGCTTAAAACGAAACAGGGGAAACAGAACCATTCCAATTTGACCAAACCTATAAACAAATAGGGCTGGTTACACTACATCCACAAGTTGACCAATATTTTCTAATAAACACAGCTTAAAAACCAAACCTTAACCACTCGGAGCTAATCAACGAAAATCGAGATCTAGGTATGATGAAAAATCTTTGAAGAAATGTGATTGGACTTAACGTAGTATACAAGGAACCTAACTTTCTAATACATTTTCAGCTAGATCTAATGATATCTCATAGGTGAAAACTTTACCTGGGAACCAAAACTGTGTGCGGTCTTAGAATCAAGAGCTGGAGGAACAAGAACTGCGTGACCAGGCCACTTCTCGTTAACCTTGTAGAGAGTAGCGTAATCTTCAGCGATGACAAGAACTTTATGTTGATGGTTCTGTCTAGAAACACTAATCAACCAGTTGTTAAGAAAAGGCAAGAAAGGTGAGCTCACGGCGCAGACAATGACAGTGCCGTTCTTAGCTACGAACTTGGCTGCTTGAGAAAGGGAATAGTCACGCCATTTAGACTCTGGAGACGAAGAAGAAGAAGAAGAGACTCTGTTTGGAAACGAGAATAAGGAAGATCCTGCCCAGGGTAAGAATACACCGAGGAGAAGGAAGAGAGCAAGAAGGAGGAAAAGGAGAGAGATGGGACGGTTTAAGATTTGGCGAAGGTGAATGACTTGTTGTTGCTGCGCCATTGTTGTAGCTTGAAGATCAATGCAGGGAAGGTTTTGTTCAAAGTTAACAAGTTCGGATCGGATCCGAAAATGGCAAATTATATGGGCAAAAGAATATATCGGCAACAAATAGTCAAACAATTATGTTCAGTTAATTTTACTCCTTTTGATCACTTTACGTTAGTCAATAAAATTAGTACTTGGACTAATAAATTGTTTTCAGTTAATTTCAACACACGCTAGTCAATAAAACTATAGTTACCAATAAATAAGTTGCACAAAAAAAAAATAGTATATACTAATACATAACGTGAACTTCCCCCATTACTTTATTGACAAAAAGTATTCATAATTAGTTTGACCAAAAAAAACAGAATAAATATTCATTAATAGTTACAGATCTCAGTTTGTATTATTCCTTAATCATTTACTAAGATTGCATATTCTATGACGAAGCCAGTTCTGATTTTCAATATATAAATGGTCAAGTTATTTTTTTTTTATATTTCTTTGGTCAAATGATCAATAGTTTTAAGACACTATTGCGGTGACTAATTTATGATAAGATTTTAAAAAAAAAAATTGGGAATCTCAAGAGCTTAAAGTAAGAAATCCATTGAATTTTTTCCTAAATAGTATTATCATTGTTAGTGTCTTTTAGTGTCAAAATATTTTCATGATTTTTGTCTCTATTGGTAAGAGATCTACTAAGTCTCTCATTAATATAAGTTTAGTGTAGTTAAATCTTCTTACTGTCATTTAGTTTGGATATTTATTTCAATTTTTTTATTTTAAACTAAAATATTTCTAGTTAATATCTTTCAAATCATTTCAAATTATATACTAAATATATTTAATCTCATTAATTAGTTATATTTGTTTCTATAACTTATGTAAAACCATAAATATTATTAATACAATACATTATAAATAGTAGACAATAACATCATAAATACTATTAATAATATCAAAATATATTTTAAAAAATTTCAAATCTCAGAAATTAATTTTCTAATATTTCAAATTAGTGTATATTATCTAAAATACCATTAATTTAGTATTATTGTAATTTTAACTAATATTAATATAGAATTTAACATTATGCATGATGGAACTTGTTAGATCATTCTGGTGTATACTCGTCAGCCACATGATCAAAATCATCACAACGTTGTAGGCATTGAGAAAAACGAAGCAGATTGGGACTATCTCATAACTCATAAGTTTAGTTAATTTTGAAGGTTTGTTAGAAGACAAAGATCTTTCAGAATGTTTTCCTATGGATTTTTCAATGGAGCAGCAACAACAACAAGACCAGATTATTGGACAAGACACACATCTTCCATCTATGATTAATCTGGAGGAACACCAATACACCCACCCATATCATCAAACATTTTGGACAGAACTATGATCTTTCATTAATGGCTCCTATGGAGACACAAAACCAAGACAATGTCATTGAAGCAACAACAACCTTGTGAACAAGCCACAGATCGTCCAATCAACCAAGGCATCGATGAACCACATGGAGGCATTGCTGGCTCTTCTACTCACATCCAACTGATTCAACAATCTCTTGGAGTCGAAGCTGCTACCGAGTCTCTCTTACGCTACTTTTCATGTCCACTTAATGTCATTTTAATTTTCTATTTGCTACTTTATGAGTTTATGGTTTGTTCACAAAGTGTTGTGTGATTCTTTCTAAATATCAATATAATTGTTTTTTTCTGGCATCCTATGAATATATACACATATTTGTTTATTTAAGTAGTGCTTGTCATGTTGTCAACGATATACTTTCACACATACCTTAAAATACTTAGTGGAACTTTCTTTCGTTACGCCGCAGCCTAAAAATTCAAAATAACAACAAGGAAAGAGAGAAAGACGAAAAATCTTTTCCGCGATTCAGTTCTATTGTAAATTGCCTAATGGAGACTCGAGAGCATGATCATCAACTAGCCATAGACCATATTCTTGGAAGCGTTTCATTTTACCAACAATGTAGTTATTGTGAACTATGACTTGTTTCCCCTTTGTTTCTTTAACCCATGTCTCGTTCTTGAAATACAATCCTCCTGTTGGGAAAGCTACCTGAGAAAGCAAGTAGAGATCCACCTGAAATGCAACATTCATAAATAATTAAATAAGAAACTCATAGTACCGTGAGCCCTAAGGTTCATTGTTTTGAGATATTTAAGCAATGGAAAAGTTGGAGTAAGCAAAAACATACCTCATGAACTGTTTTTTGAAGAGCTAAGTTAAAAGCAGGCTGATCATTTGCTTTGAAACGGTTAGACTCAGACCAAGCTTGAGTTTGAAGTTCTTCAATCCATTTCTTCATTAGAAGCTTTGCACCATTCGTGGGACGCAAGAAAACAAAACAGCTATACACAGATAATTCCCTTTGTATCGACCACCGAAAGGTGGTAAATCATGAGAGTGATTCATCAATGGCTTAATCTGGCACCAAAATATCAACTCAAGAATAAGATTATATAAAAGACTAAAAATATAGCAAAAGACGTGTGAATTAAGTCACATACTTGAGGCATGTCATCCGTGAAGTATGCGTCGTGGCTTCTTTCTAAATACTTAAATGGATCTTGCAACCAAACCATATCAACATCGGTGTACATAAAATTGTAACCTAGCTCCACAATGTGCAATAGATGTTGCGGCCTTCTAGCTGTGAAATTGAAGAAATCCTAATCGGATACAGAACCATTCAAATTTGACCAAAATTAGAAACAAAAATGGATGCTACTACTACATACACAAGTCGACCAATATTTTGTTATAAACAAGCTTAAAACCAAAACCTTAATCAGTCGGAGCTAATCAACAAACATCCGAGATCTAAGTATGATGAAAAAACCTTTGAAGAAATGTGATGGGATTTAGCGTAGTGTACAAGGAACATGAACAAAACCTAACTTTCTAATACATTTTCAGCTAGATCTAATGATATCTCAAAGGTGAAAGCTTTTACCTGGGAACCAAAACTATGTGCGGTCTTAGAATCAAGAGCTGGAGGAACAAGAACAGCATGACCAGGCCACTTTTCGTTGACTTTGTAGAGAGTATCGTAATCTTAGCGATGACAAGAACCTTATGTTGATGGTTCTGTCTAGAAACACTAATCAACCAGTTGTTAAGAAAAGGCAAGAAAGGTGAGCTCACGGTGCAGACAATGACGGTGCAGCTACGAACTTGGCTGCTTGAGAAAGGGAATAGTCACGCCATTTAGACTCTGGAGACGAAGAAGAAGAAGAGACTATGTTTGGAAACGAGAATAAGGAAGATCCTGGCCAGGGTAAGAATACACCTAGGAGAAGGAAGAGAGCAAGGAGGAGGAAAAGAAGAGAGATGGGACGGTTTAAGATTGGAAGAAGGTGAAGTACTTGTTGTGGCTGCACCATTGTTGTAACACAAATACAGAGAAGGTTTGGTCTAAATTAACAAGTTCTCATCGGATTCGAAAATGCCAAAATACATCGGCCAGAAAAAAAAAGTCAATTTGACTCTCTCTTTCAACATACGATAGTTGATAAAATTAGTATAACGTGAACTTTCCCCATTACTTTTATTAACCAACAAGAATTTAGTAGATTTATTAAACAATTACAGATCTCAGTTTGTATTATTCCTTGAACATTTACTAAGAGCGCATGTTCTATGACGAAGCCAATTCTGAATTATTATTTTTTGTTCAAAATATCTCTATCAATAGTTTTAAGACACTTGTGTGGTGACTAAGTTACAACAATTTTTAGATTCAGGAAAATTAAAATAATACATACTGGAGGCAAAATAATATATTTAGATCTTATTCATTTTAAATATAAATAAAACAACCACTTTAGTTTACTGGCATCCCATGAGCAAATCACATATATATACTTTGTATAAAGTTGAAAAAGAGGAGGCAAAAGTTTTAATAAGATTATAAATATTTCTCAGAGCCTGAGAACAAAAACAACCAGAAAAACAAATAACATAGTTTCTTTATCTTGGTGATGCTTCACTTCCATCTTGCTTAATCACAGAACACAAAACCTGTCTTGAGATGTAACTTTCAAGCTCCTTAGAGACTTCTGTTAGCTTCAAATCAAAGTTACTCCTATATTTTTGCTTAGGCGAAGATGAAGATCCTGAGAACCTTCTTCTTGGACTTGAGAATCTTCCTGGTGAAACCTGAAGCTTCACTGCTGCACCAGATGTTGATGATGGTGGTGGTAACACAGTGTCTGGATTCAACAAAAGTCCAAATTTGGTCTCTAATGGAAGTGGCTTAAGTGAATCTTCTTCATTCTCAGAGACTGATTTAGCCTTCCTAAGTCTTTCCTTTGCTTTCTCAGCTGCTTGTAAAGCCTTTTCACTGCTTAAAGTTATCAGTTTCCATGGGTTTATACTTACATGAAAACCAGGTTTCTTGTTGATCATTGTAGAAGAAGAAGTATCTCCTTCTATTTTTATAGATAGTCTCTTCTGCTGATTCTGTTACCAAAAAAACAAAACACATAAATCTTTGAGAATTCCTTAAAACTGACAACAAGAGAATGAAAACACACCTCATTAGCTTTGTTGCACATAAACTTGGAGATAAAAGTTTGACTTGTTGATCTTTCAGGTGAATCAAAATCTGAACTTTCATCTGAAGATGAATCTAATTCATCAAAAGGATCCACTTCTGTTAATTGATTCTCTTCCCTCATTGCTAATATATAGTCATATGTTCTCATTCCCTGCAAAACATTTTAGTACTTGTCTATCAAATAAAGAACTCTTAAAATCATGACTAAAGATACTATTTTTAAGTTTACCTTTCTTATAAGAACTACATGGAAGATGAAGAGCTGTCCCATAGCAGCCGCGCCATAGGCTGTGAACAAAACCAACATAACCTGTAAGAGTACAACAAACTCATAAGCTTCCATAAGATGTAACAAGGAAGAAGCAAATATATATGTATAGGAAAAAAAAACTATACAGAGATTGTAGCAAGAGCCCATCTTGGAAACTCAACATGAAGCCTTCTCTTCAATTCAATTTCCATCCCTTTCTTGTCCACAAAACATCTTACAAACACAGCAATGGCTGTTCCACCTTCTATAATTAGCTGTTTCCAACAACAAAAGTCAATGAACCAAAACTTTTATGGTTGAAGTAGTTGAGAAAGCAATACAAATTACAAACCATGAGCAAGACGAAAACCATCAAGAGTATGAACATTGTGTAATTCTTCTTCCCAACACAGTTATTAAGCCACTGAAAAATAACAACACCAAATACATAAGTTTTCAAGAACTGTAAGATTCTTCAAGGTGGAAGGAAGAATAACAACAAAACCTTACCCTGCAATGGTGATCAAACCCTTCAACACATCGGTTACATGTCCTGCAATGCTTACTGCTACGTTTAACCTCTAAATCACAAAGTGAACAGTAAGAGAGATCATCTTCTTCTTCTTTAGGATGTGGAGTAACAGAATCATCATCTTTCATAACAAGTGGAAACGGAAGGAGTGGTTCTAGCTGAACACTGCTTTTCCATGGATCCAAATACGTTCTTCTGATGAAATTTCTCAATATCTTTCTCTCTAATCTCCTGAAAAACCTCACAACAACTTGACTTAAAACAACTTTGACTCTCAGCTTCATCAAGTTTCCTTTGGAGTTAGCTTTTCTCTTTTTCTTAGCACTTGTCTTATCCGTTGGATCAATCGCAGTACACCTAACGAATAAAACTATAACCGAAACCGCCTGAAAAAAGTAAAACAAAAATCTCAGCACAGAGTTCATTCAAGATTGTAATTCAATAAGTTAAATGCAACTTCTTGAGGTGACTTACCACAAAGGAGAAAACTGAAAGAAGTGTGATAATAGCAATTCGATTTCCCAGGAAAAAACCGAGGAATACATAGAAGGCTGTCACCAGAACACTGTAAATAATAGCTCCCACAATCTACATAAAAGCAGTACACAGAGAAAGACACAATTTTTAGTAACCAAAATCTTAATCTGCTACAGAGAAACTCATCAGTAGTAAAACAATTCAATCAAAATTTAAGATTTTTCAAGGAGAATCAAAGATTGAATCTTGGTGTCCTATAAAGTAAGTTTTTTTTTTTCTTCTCAATTACACAGCTTGCACTTAGCTAATCAATAAGATTCAAAAAAGCTATCTACACATATAGATCAACCACAAGAGAACTCTGATTCAGCTCACCCAAACATAGAAATCTAAAGATCAGATTTTTAATCGCAAAGATGAAAATTGAAAGAATCTGAAACCTGTAATGGGTGAAGAGGTCGTTGCCAGCCATGGCGTCGTCTCGTCATGAGTAAAACTCCTAAGAGGTTTTGATTTGAAAATCTTCACTGAAGAAACCCTAGAAAATCACGAATCCATGAGACCAGTCTCAGCTTGGGAAATTAAAGAGACGAAGACAAATACTTTGGGATTTTTATTCGCAGGATTAATATAATTAAATAATGTGTCTTTTGTTGTTGTTTTTGTTTCTATTGGAGGTGGACTAGAGACCAACGGTCTTGTTTTCAAATTTTGAAGTAACGCTCGGATCTACTTTTCTGATCCGACGGCTGTTGATCATTTGATCTTTTAACGTGACTAGTTTAAAATAAATTGAAACAATATTGGGCCTATTTGGCCTCTTTTGGATTGTTGGCCTTTTCCTAGTAGATGTCAAAAGTTAAGGTATAGGAGTATTTTTGAGCGGCCTTGTTACTTTTTTTTTTTCCAGTAATTACTTTTTTATTTTTGTTACCTACTTCATATATATTTAGGAGTTGTTGACAAAAACGATAATGACCAATGAATAAATCGTATTCGTTAAATAGTAGCCAAAGACCAGTGATTAGCAATAGACCACAATGACTAAATCGTATTTGTGTTATAGACTTATAGTAATTAGCAACAACGTACGATTGGTTTTTTTTTGTGACTGATAGTGATATAAGTTACAACTTTTAGTAATTCTGTTGTTAAAACTAACAATTATAAAATGAACAAATTTAATACTTTAGTATCGCTCACTATTACTATTTACAAACCATTAAAGTAGTGGTCATTACTGTTGTATACTTATCCAGTTATCCTCTAGATCTATTATTTACTAGATATATAAGAGAACATTAGTTGCTTCTTTGCCAAGAAAAACATACTATAAAAATAATAAACGTAACTGTAAAAAACCCTGAAATTAAACTCAGTAATACAAAAATGACGCTAAAAGAAGAAAAAATAAACGAAGTAATTTCAGAATTATCATCTCATTTTTTTTCAAATGAATGTATATTAAAATGAAAATTTCCTATTGGTTGTATAATATTTGATACATTTCATGAAACCATATTGAGTAAATATAAGAGAAACGTTACTCATACATATGGTCATATTATAGTGTTTTTGTTTTCTGATAAAACGGGTTAGTCATAATATAGTTACAATGTAATATACTAAGACATGAGCATGCATGTTTCTGACATTACATATTTAAGACATATATATACATACATGATACATATACAGTATCATTCATAATTAAGAACTATAAAATAAAATAAAATAAACTTACAACCCTTGTTCTTTATAAGAAAAAATATATAATAGCCAAAATCGAGTCCGGTCAACAAAAAAACCCTATAACCTCTCTCCATATCATTCATATATATTTGCATATATAATGTACATGCCAGAAAACTGAAGATACGATATATATAATATGTGTAATGTGTATAATAATAATAATAATAATAATAATAATAATAATAATAATAATAATAATAATAATAATATGATAATGGTACTTAATTAGTTAGTAGAGAAAGTGGTGCAAGACTGAGGAAGCTGTGGCGAATCTCCATTACTACTCCCTCCACTTTTCTCATCAACCTTGTTGTTACTATCATTATTATTATTTTCTTTACCTCCTCCGATAATGTTTGAGATCGCCACCGCAAGCGCCGCCGTGAAATTCGGATCCATCGCAATCGCAGCCCTAAGCGTATCGACCATGTCACGTGATGGTGCTTGTTGGCCAAACAAATTAGGTAATAATAAGTGTGGATTATTATTGATAGACCTAATTTGACTAGCGTTTGGTAAAAACGCGGGGGGGCCGTACTGGCTAAGAAGCTGCGGCGGCGGTTGTAGGGGTCGAGGTGGGTTGGTGAGGTCTAGAGTTATGGTGGGGAAAGGAGCCGAGGCGGAAAGTGTGGCGATTGTGGAGGTGTAAGGAAAGTTATGGTAGAAGGATGACGATGACGTGGCGGAGGGGCTAGAGAGAGTTTGGTGGAGGTTGCTGGTGGTGGAGCCAGATAATAGCATGGCGGCTGCGGCGGATGTTGTTGCGGCCAAGGCGGTGGCTGATGGTGGAAGAGGATGGTTATGGTTTCCTTCGTACGTTGTGGTCAAGATGGTTGTATCTTCCGCGCATCGTTGGACCTATATGAATTCAAATTAGCAATTATTACCATTTTTCTTGTAGAAACTAATTAAGTACATTCGTTAAGAATAAAGCGCACTCTAGTTTTGTTTTTCAAAAATATTAAATATTTTTTTTTTGTGAGGAAGGGATTTTAATTGGAAAAACCTTACTATATTTGGAAAAGAATTTCTAAAATCTCCTTAAAAACTTTCTAAAACAGTTGTATACAAGACTTTAATAAAATTTCATCGGTAGTCGTTTGTGGTAATGCTGTCATTGTGCTAACACTCGGTTCAAGCCTGCATATTTTATATCGGTGACAAAAAAATAAAATCAATACTTGTAAATCATTTCAAAACTATATCAGATATTCATATGTAACTCACACATAATTTCATATTTATGATTAGGTATAGAAAAAATTGTAAAGACAACTGAATTTTGTTAAATTTAAGGGACCTAAATTTTGACCATAAGTTACAATAAATTACTAACCTGTTTACGAACAGGACATCCAACGGCCATGGTGCAACGATAGTAAGCGCGAGGACATGGATTTCCTTTCGCCATTTTCTGACCGTATTTTCTCCATTGGCACCCGTCATTTACCTATCAAATAATAATCAATTAATGGTTATGATTTTGTTTCAGTAAATGAAATATATGTAAGCAAAACAAAATTTAGTATAGAAAGTTACCGTGGTGGCATCAGATCTAGCTCTAACGGAAACCCTAGCTTTTCTAAAGGGTAATTGTTCATGAGGGTTTTGTTGTTCTTCATGATTACTACTCTTGCTTTGGTCTAATCTTGGAGTTTTTGGGGAACCTCGGTACACATCACGATCATCAACGTCGTCCGGAGAAATTCGCTTTAAGGTGGTGGCCGGAGTTTCATTGTTCATTTCCATTGCTCTTAAAGTTTGCGAAGAACCAGCTTGAGGTATATCCTTTTTACCAGACAAACATTTTGAACAAAATATATATTAGTTTCTTATGAAAACTGAAACTAAAAATTTGAGACCAAAATTTACCAAAGATTAGAAAGCTTAGTGTATTCATTTTGGTTAACTTTATTTGATCAAGTAAACACATAGACACACACATTATATATATATATATATATATATATATATATATATATATATACACACTTGATAACCTACCACATATGTATTGTATTCACATGTGGTCTATTGGAGTTTGGAAAATATTTAAAATCTAAGGCAAAGACTCACATAGTATGCATATATATACAGGAAAGTGTCTAACTATAAACATATAAGTTGTCTTTAATTTGTATATAAAAACAAAGGGTTTGTAGTTTAAAATATCTTGTAAAATCAAAAATTCAATTCTCCATTTAATATTAGTTGTAAGAAACATTAATATTTTCTTGACCGAGTCATTGCCTATTTTTTTCCTTTTCTTAATATTTTATCAAATAAAAGCCGCATTTATTTATTTTGCCGGCTTTTAAAATCTAGGCAGTTTAGATATATGGGAATGAAATTCTGAATACATAATAGCTCAGTTACATTCATAAAATATGCATACTGCCCATATATATATAGTTGCAAAATTTAATTGGCATCGACAGAAGATCACACTAATAAATAGATCACCGAGGAATTTTTATTGTTAAAAATGGATAAATCCTAGTACTGCCTAAACTAATCCCGGTGCAGCGAAGACCAATAAATAATTTAAGGATTTTTAAGAAGACAAATGTTATCATTTATTTTGTAATAAACAAATTTCTTGTTATTATTATCATTTTTTTTTATGACATGATTTATCAAGTACCTCATTTTGTTTATGAAAACCTTCCACTTGTGTCTGTCTCGCTAACAAAACTCTACGTTGGAGGTTGTTGTAGCTCTCGCTGATCTCATCTAATAAATGCTTCAGCTTGTGGTTCTCCTCGTGAAGCCTCTCTAGCTCCAATTTCAGCCTACTAATCTGCAAATTGTTTACCATTATAAGTTTATAACCTTAACTATATATAAAAGCACAATTTATCAAACAGTTCATGAACTAACAATTTTATATACGGGATTAAAATACCAAAAAAGAACTTAAAATCTATGTATAAAAATACATAGATGAAGATAGCGATTTATAGATATAACACACATGATCAAATAAGTGTGTATACAACAATATTTACTTCTGATTATCTTCTTTGTAAATATATTTTATAAGTGAATTATTTTCAACATAAACACTGAAAGTGACTTGAACAAAAAAAAAACGAAATTCTATCGAAGGAAAATAATAACAATTCAGAAATACTTACTTGGGTTTTGGTTTTGTCATCGCCATCCTCACTTGATGTTTCAAGACGTGAGTTTACCAAATTTAACTCATCCTAAGATGTCATAAAATTTTATATAATTAATAACGTCCTGTTATATATTTTTCATATCTCTAATCTAAAATCTTACATTAAAACCAGAAGATCCAACGAGCATCGTCGTTCTTACATGACTAAGATCGTACGGCTGACTTTTGGCGGCAAAGAAATCAACTTCTTTGATAGATGGCTCGTGATGATCTTCCACCGGAGACTCGTCTTGTTCATGAACCTTTGAGGAGGAATCTCCCCGAAGAAACTCGCCGGAGTGCAAGAACGCAATTTCTCGGCGATCTTGAGAAGGTTCTTCCATTTGAAGACAAAGAAAGATCGAGAGAGAGAGGTAGAGCAAAAAAATAAAAAGAGTATATATGTAAGAGATATATTAAGACTTAATTTATAAGGATAAGTTGTGTAAAGTCTTAGCTAAAGGTTTCTATTTTCAACGAGAAATCACTCTTTTGTCAAATGTTACACATACTAAAAAAAATTGACCAAGTAACTGTTATGTTTAAATTTTATATTAGTCGATTGATAATTTGTGGAAATTAATTTTTTATTTATTTAAGTCATTCTTATATAACAAAAATTTATAGCCTTTTATTTTAAGTTATATTTCATATTTATGTTGTATGACATATTGATTTTTTTGTGTGATAAGTATCAGTCTGACTGTTTCTTTACCTCTTAAAAATAGATAATTCATATACAACTAAGAAGATCTTGAGTGGTTCTTAAATGTCAGATTTGATCTCAATATTGTATGTATTTATTTATTTTGTTTTCTTTCTAATTTTGTTTAGAACTGTTACGAAAGGTTGTCCAAAGATTTAGATGCAGCCAAGAACTATGTAAATATTAAAATAAGAAAATGTCTCGAGTGGATTAGTTCCTTGATAATAACATACTATATGGCGTCAGATATGTACACGTGTCAAATGATAAAAGGGTAAGATCGAAAGAGTGACATGTAAATCGGAGATAACGTCAAGCGTAGCCTTAATTGTAACAGTGACGGAATTCCGTTAAGTAGCCGTTAGGAGAAAGTTGACGGAGAAGAACGACGTGAGACTCAGTAAAAGACGAGAAGCGTTGTCTTGAAGTCAACGGAGTTGACGGCACGGCATAACGGTGGCACTATCGGACGGTGAAGGAAACGATAAAGAGAGTGGGACCCAGAGAAGGAAGAAAAAGTACCTAATCCCACTTGACCATTCATTGAAGCCGGAGCTAACTACCAACTCATTATTTTGCTTTTTTTATTTTTTTGGTTTTAATAGTTTACGTTTTATATCTTAATTTACAAAAATATTAATAATCAAATTTCAGTTTTCTTAATCTGTCATCGTCAACGAGCTCAGAGAAGACCGTCGTGCAAGGTCATTAGAATATATTTATAGGGATATTATGATTTTGTTAATTATTTGAGATTCAGATTTGATATCTCTAGTGATTCGTTTCTATAACTTATTTTTGCTTTACTACTCGTTTTTAATAACTTTATATTGATTTGTTAAGTTGCTAGAGTTACTAACTTAATTAACTTTATGATGGTAAATAGATTTTTCTTTTTTTTCTTTTTGTTAACTAGTAGTCAAACTTTTTTAAATAGCATTTTAGATTTTCGTTTCCTCTGCAACTATAGATGAATATATATACTAATATCTTTTTCTTTTCTTTTCTTTTTGATAAAACCTGGAATTTCTTTTTGATAACTGAAGAAGAAGAAGAAAAGTTGTTTGATCTTTTGTTCTTGATTAACGTTTAAGCTAAGGATATCTTTTTCTCAATTCATCAGAGATTCAGAAGAACAAAATTTATCCCATATTTGGACCAACCTAAGGCTACTACTATCTATAGTGGCGCTGAAAGTTTTTTTTCTCTTTGATTGGTTTGTTTGATGTTATGTAACTATTTATATTTTGCATTGTTTTTTATTATTCGTCGAACTTTTTTTATTTAAAAAAATTTATGAAAGTTTTTTTTTTTTTTTTTGCTTCTGGTTAATGGGTTTGAGGATCCGGTGCATCTTCCTCTCGTCAAGATTCAAGACAAATCTCTCGCAGTCCTAACCAAGAATAAAACTAGGTACTAATATTTATATGTGAAAACAAAACACAAATGTGTGAAATATTTTACAGATCGAACAGAATGAAATATGTAAATGTGATAGTTAATTTACACAAGAAAGTACGCGAAAAGGAAAATTCAAACTTCCTGGTTCTTATCATTTTTATTCGTTAAGTATGCATAAAGTTGTCCAAAAAATGAAATAATGTGACTGTTTCCTATTGCTTGACGTATTAAATGCTCACACATATTTGAATTACTCTACACGACTACACCGCATTTGTGTACTTCAAAATCAGTATAGTATTTATAAATTTTCTTCTTTAAATTTGTATAATTGTCAAATAATTTTTACATATAACTGACATTTGTCCTTTTCGGTACACGTTTCTACTCGTCGAACAGCTTCTTGTGATTAGAAATCAAATTTCTTATGAGTATTTTAATTTAAATGTCGACACTATCTATAATTTTTTTTTAAAAACAAAAAAACTTTCGTTAATAAGGAAGTTATAAGCCTTAACCCACAACCTCTTTCAGCCTCGGATCAGTCGTAAATAGTTTCTACGAAATAGATTATTTATCGAAAATTTCAGTAGTCAAGAGTTACAAAGCTTTTTATATTGTGTTTGAAGTTTGATTTATAGAAAATGCATTTTTTTGCAAATTATTACGCGTAGTATTTTAAAATTTTCAAGATAAAGTTGTCCAATGGATATAATACAAGTCGAATCATCAGTCAAAAATCTAAGTATTATTGCACGTCACGTCGTTATTTGTGGATCCGTTCATTATATGTTCGCATATGACATGTAGCTACATTAGATGAATTTGATCATCATGATAATAAAACTAGATCAAATATCTAGTAAGGTCTGATCATTTATAAACCCAGTCCTCTAACATTAGAAACAAAAACTGTCTACCAAATTTTTGTTTTTGTTAATAATTAAGTTAATCTATTAATGAAGATGTGGAAAGAACTTTGGTCAACGAAGTAGTAGAAGATGCCATGTTTCCATTGACACTGAAATCTACAGCTGGAAGGTCCTTTTCCTTAGGGTTTTATTTAATTAGATATGGAAAAAAAATCGTACTTAGTACTATTTTATAAAAGAAAATGAGAAATCAAATTTCATAGTTTATTAGTTTATAAAAACATAGAGAAAATTTTAATGATACATTACATACAAGGCTTTCTACGTTTCAACTTTCAACTTTCAAGTCGTGATCTTAGCAATTTTCCATGTGAGGAGATTTCATCAAGTCAATGATAAGTTTAAATATATTTTAAATAATAAATGCAATTCCGTTTTATTCTTGGACTGATTAATAAAATAGTAGTAGATAATTATTAAAATAGCAAGGCAAATAATAAGCTATCAAACTATCAATCGCTATATTATGTATAAAATGCAAATAAAATCTTTATCAAAGGTAATGATAGTGCAAATGATATTACAGTTACCAAACTATTATTACCTATTTATTTTGTAAGTAAGAAATTTTCTTATATTACCCGTTTCAGAAATTATGGGAATTTTTCTTTTGACAAAATGCAAATAATATCTTTATCAAACTATCAATAGGTAATTATATTACAGTTACCAAAATATCTTTATCTATTTATTTTGGAAGTAAGAACTTTTCTTATCTTACCCGTTTCGGAAATTATGGGGAAATTGTTTCTGACAAAACATAAAAACGATATATTTAGGGTAAGATATAAAGTTAACTACTTTTTTTTATATTGAAAAAAGTTAACTACTACTTGCTTTGAGCTTTGTCCATTCCCCTTTGTTTGTAATTAAAATACGTGTCTAATGAGTAATGACTTCTTAAAAACCATTAGCAATAATTAAAATATATGTAAAATTCAAACGATGACTTGTTTTCCTCACAATTTTCACGTGAAACAAAATCTTCTTTTAATATGATATAGAAGAAAAATAATGGACAACTTATTATTTACAACGTCTTTTCCGAAAATGACAATAAATTTTAGTATATATTTTATTATATGTCTTTTAATTCAAACTAAGTGAAATGGTTAATTAGTTATAACTTACAAGAAAATGAGAAAAAGGGGAAGTTTCTTCACGTCCACACGATTAATTCAAAATGTCTGAAATATTTTTATTTCATTCTTGCTATGTGAATTTTTTTTGATAAAATATAATATGTGAATTTAGATACTACCTTATATTTTAATATATTTTTACCATATATGTTTATATGAATTGTCATATCTATAACCAATGCATGTACTGTTCCTTTCTTTAACACATATAAGTAGTATTCCCAAACTTGAAAGAATCACATATATATGCCGAAGATCTATTGTCTTTTGGACTTGAAAAGATTATGTGTTGGATATTTAATAATTTCCAAACAAAACAAAAAACATAAATTGGAAATGAGGAAGAAATCGAGTAAACGAAAACGGCGCTTAGGTAAAGCCTAAAATAAGCAAATAAAGAAGAAAAAGTCTACAAATTAGTCCCACATTTGCCCACACGTTTGGGAGAAAATAAAAATAAAAATTAAAGAGGCCAAAAAAATGGTCTACCTTTTTCCTCATTTTAATTACTTAACGGATATTTGTTTTTACACTGAATAACGTACAAAATACGTTAGATATATGTGGGTAATATAAATCAAATAAGGGGGATTTAATCATGCAATATGGTCCGCGGCTATTTTCTCGTAGTTGTTAACTAGTGAGGATCGTGGAATTCTAGCTAGATTTATTAATTAAGTTTGACCTCCTAGCTACTTATATTCACTCTCTTCACATGCATATATATATATAGATATCAGATAATTATAAGTAATCCAATATTATAAAGCTTCGGATCATGTACCTGTAAGTTTATAAATTTTTGCATCATTAGCTAAAGTAGTGTGGCAAATTATCAACCGTTCATTTTTAATACTAATTTAACACTAGTTCATCATATATTTATTTAGCAAAACAAGTTCACAGTGCTGTATATTCTATCTATTAAAGTATAAAAATTTTGGTTTAATATAAACTGATAAAAATTACTTGTATATAATCATTATTATTTAAAATTGTGATTAGAATAATTAACAAATTAAATGGAATATTTAGTATTTAAAACAATACTCTTTTAGTATATATAAAATAACTTTATTCAAACATGTAAAACAAAAGCAACAATTCATTGTATATTATTATGTCAAACAAATACTTCGTTAATCTTTAAGTATATGTGTATATTTTTATTATAAATACTTTTATATAATTGTTTTTTAAATAATGCAGCAAGAAGGTCCAAATGGGACCATTCTGTAGGGGGATTAGCCATCAAATTGCCAATCTTTTTCGTAGCAACTTTGAAAAGGGAGCGACCTCTATAAATTAATATCCACAATCATTCACAATTTGTTTCTTTTTGGTTTTAAAATTCATTCACAGTTTCACACTCACTCCCCAAAACAATTCTCTGATAATTAATTGATCTCTTTCTTATCTTTTTTAAATGCATCGTTGCTTATGCACATCGCGACGCATTTGTTTGTTTTCATGCACGTAAAATACATATACTATTGAAGTAGAGAACAACATAGCAGGAGGATGTGTATAATATTTATGACTGCACATCTATTGCAGTAGAGAACAAACTAAAGATGTATATACGTAACACGTTCCTGAAGGTTGAAAATCAAATTATGTTGGTTTCTTACTTTGTGGTTGCTTCTAGTTGCGAGTTTATTACTATAGTTTTGGGGACAACTAGGAGAATATTATAGTTTGTTTTTTTGATAAAAGAGAATATTATAGTTAAAGTGTCATGCTCAAGTATGTAATTAACTAAATAATCCACCGATATGCACGTCCAATTAAAGGCGATGATATATATAAACGTATGAGCACACATGTTTGTATGTGTGCATCCGTCCACATGGTCTAACAAAAGTCAAAGGAACCACCTAAATATCATTGATATATATACATATATTAATTAATCAGTTTCCCTTTACTAGGTTTAATACGAAAAACATATCTTTGATTCTTATAAGTTATAATTATAATTATTTTTTGGTTACTCAGGTATTTTTATAATTCTTATTTTATCTTTTTTCCCTTAAACTTCTTCCTTCTAAAACATAACTTTTAACAGAAAATACTTAAATTTAAAGATAAATAATACTACACTTTTATAAGTTTGCTTCATTTATTTAGTTCATAAATGCACATGTGCCATTTCCGCAACATACTCTTTTAAAATCTAAATAGTATAACCGTTGTTGTTTAGAGAGAAAGAGTACAAGTCTTAATTTAAACGATACAAATCATACCAAAAAAAGAGGAGATTACATTAATAAACATTGCAATTATCAAATTTTTGAACCGTACGTCATTTTTGTTGCCAGTTTGTGGATGGATTGTTAGTTTCCATTAAATGTATAAATTGGTCACGTTTGTGTTAGATGAGGCTGACGTTGATTGCCATTTGCCAGCGTTATCATCCCAACGACATGTCTTTTTAAAGATTTGTGAGCGTTGGATCGCTAAGTATTGTTATCGTCAAATTTTATAACCAACATAACTCGCATTCGCGTATATGGTAATACATTGGTCTCGGTTCTAGGATCAAGGACGCAAACTCATTTCACTGCCAAATTTACTTTAAAAATTCTAATGTCATGTAAACATTTTACGTGGACCATTTATATTTTACCACTTGAAATTCGGTTAAGATGTTTTTTGAGTGGTGGTTTTCTGAATTCCTTTGCCAAAAGACATCCGCCTTGTTAATAGTCGGATGTTTTGGCGAATCCAATACAATTAAAAAAAAAACAAATTACCGGAATATGTATAATTTAATTAAAATCAACTTACAATCAGTTTAATTTTTAAAAAATTGGCCTTAACCTTTTTAGCTAGAGTATATATACCAGAAAAACAAGAGCATAATAGAATAAAAGGTAGATGTTTATCTCGACGCTCTATTCTACTGCGAAGTTTAATACTTTTAAATCCATGACAATTAGGGTTTGGTGAATGAAAACGAAAGCATTAGCAATTACTGACTAATAGATCAGCTTATCTTACCCGATAATATTAATTTAAGAAGGTATATAGTGAATATCTAGCTGGTTAGGGTTAGGAATTGGGCTGATATAATAAATTACTGTTATCAGCGAGACTTAAAAGTTTGTGATTGGTCATCACTTGAAATTTAATTCCACGTATGTATAAGTGTATATGAGCTGTAGAAAAGCAAAATTTGGTCTCCCAATAATGAATGGTGCTTGAATTTCACATCCCACTCAATTTATCTCCGAAAACATCGGATACATATAATTTAGTTGTAGGATATATATTTCCTCCATCATCATACCGTCACATATGGTGCATAACGAAAATATTAACATATATGTGTATGTGCATATTTTTGTTATTATTAGAACCAACTGCACTTTTGTTATAGTTTATGAAAAAATATTGTAACTAGCTAATGTATGACAAAAATGAAAAATGCGTATTTTTGCGTTAAGTTAAGCTTTGTTTGTCTAGATTTTGAAGATTGCGTTAAACAATATTTATATAATAAGATTCGGAGAATTCTCAAATTTTTCTGTAAAATGCAGTTTCATTTAATTAATTTGTTTGACCATTTGTATACAATGTATTTTTTCATTGGTTGTTTTCTTAAAGTAGATATTAAAATTATGTTCTTTAATATAAGGAAAAATACTAAATTTGTTTAGTTTTTTAAATCATGTGATTTAAGTGTAAACATCATATATAATGAAATAGAGAAAGTATATATATAAAGATAGCATTTAAACGTTATTGATTGTAGTATATTATCCGACTATATATCTCAACATTAAATTTCAGAAAATTGCTAGAAACAAAAATTGTATAATCTGTTTTTATTCTCATGTGAAAACAACTCTATTTCGGAGATCCCCTTGTGACTTTGTTACTAGTAGTCTAGTACTCAAGTACTCTCATTTGGTCAAAAGACTGTAAAAGTATAACTCAATTTGTTACTTTGCTTCCATTTTTGAAAAAAATGCATGGCTTTTATAATTTTATTTAACTGCATTTGACATTTGAACTCGACCTGGTATATAGAAATCCAATAAATATTATAAACATTAAGTGTAAGGTTGTACAATCTAACAATGTGGAAACTTCCCTCTTGTACCGAATGCAGTTACATTCACATAAACAAAAAGTAAACAAGTTGTACTCTTTAAAAGAAAAATGTGGAAATTAATTTAATGGGCTATCACATTTGGTAACGGGCTCCATATTAGACCCAAGTTATACACCTTACATTATTTGGTTAACAAAATGATCATTTCAGCCCAAATCTCACTGATGGACTCTTTGTAAGAATTATGAACTCTTTTTCTTCAACAATACTTTTCAAATACAATATTTGTTGAGTAATGTATTGTTTAAAAGCAAAAGGTAAAATGAATATCTGGTAATGTAGAGATGACCATTAGATTTGTTTTTAATATTTATTAGATTTATAATTATATATTAAGAAAATTAGAAATAACCGGACAATCTAGCATGCAGTGCTAATTTTTTTTTACTCGTATGATTATTTTCATAGATTTAGCCTTATAGGCATGGTATGGCATATAGAGTAAACAAACTAGAGATAAGACTGATAAGTCATTTAAGTTAATGATATTCTTTAAAATAAAAACCAATGATCAAAAGGAAAAGTGTGATATAAAATCATATGACTTATCAGTCTTATCTCTAGTTTGTTTACTCTATATTATCTTTCTCTTAACATGATATATTGTTAATGACATTATGTGATTGGTATAGTCCTTCAACTATCATGTGACGAGATTCGATCTAATACCACTTGATGATACTATACATAGGTTTATAATATAAAATGGACCTATACATTAAAGTAATTGTGATTACTTCACATCAAACCAATGTAGTGGAACTAAAAACGTCTTTGTATTTTTGTAATCACGTACGTGGTTGACTTGATCAGTTAATGGTTAAGCATTTAGCAATCAACAAAAAAAAAACATCCGGAAGAATAACAGAAGAATAATCTGTTAATGGATTAAACTACTTTTCAAAATGTGGATTCAGATCCATTTTTTACCCGATGATCAATTTTGACAGTGTATATGTTGGTTTGGTGTTTTAGGGCATTTTCAATATAAATTTTTTTTTTTTTTAATTCTATTATAGAGTGGTTTTGGTCTAATATATCTCTATATTACAGTATAAAATAAAGTAATTTTATATTTTTTCTATATTTTATATTATAATTATTTTAAAATAAAATATTAGAGAGAATAGCTATTTTATTTTAAAATAAAAAATAGAAAAATACATTAGAGATGTCTTACTATTCTTTTTTTAAGCAATTGGATCTTATTTTCTTATTGGTTCACGACTTGGTCCAACGCTTACTTGCACAAGTTGCTCGGCGCTTTTCATGTTAGTTAGCCACCGACCTTCGAACTTGGACCTTTTTTTTTTTAGTCTTCAGAAACAGTCTTTGATACTGTAGTTTTGTAAACTAATTAAGACTTCAACAGAAAGTTTATCTTAATTTCAGTTTGGTCTTTTTATTATTTTATTTTTTTGGCAAAAGGTATTTTTATTAACTTTATTCAATTCAGTTCATACTAAAATGGTTTAACTTATTCCGATTGAAACTAATGTAAACCAAGATATATATATATATATATATATATATGTATGTATATATTGCACACAATTGTTATCAATACACTTTTCAAATCAAGAATTGGTCTTTGGTTGACCCAAACAAAAAAACTATATAATAAAAACAATAAACTCCACTAAAATATGTCAAAACGTTGACCAAATAAAACATTTAAGTAATAAGTCTTCCACTACTCCATCTCTATATAACAACAAAACCAAAACTCCATATTCTCACACACAACACAAGAAAAAAAACAAAAATGGAGAAACAAATGTCTATATTGATATCTCTCTTCATCTTCGTTTTCTCAATATCATCATCTCTCCATGAAACCGAAGCTCGATACCACTTCCATAGACTCGCACCAATCAAGAGACTAGTCCCAAGATCTCTCTACGACCAAATCTTCATCCACAAGGATAATAACGCATGCCCTGCAAAAGATTTCTACCCTTACGAAGCTTTCGTGGAGGCAACAAGATGGTTCCCGAGGTTTGGTAGCGTAGGAGCCATGAGCACAAGGCGGCGCGAAGTGGCTGCGTTTTTGGCGCAGATCTCTCACGAGACGACAGGAGGTTGGGCCACGGCACCGGACGGACCGTACGCGTGGGGACTATGTTTTAAAGAGGAAGTAAGTCCACAGAGTAATTATTGTGATGCTTCTAATAAGGAGTGGCCTTGTTTCCCCGGCAAGTCTTACAAAGGAAGAGGTCCCATTCAACTTTCTTGGTACGTCTAAGCTATAATATTAATCACTTAGCCATTAACCAATTCTATTTATTAACCGCTCGTATATAATACTCTTATCATTTCGAAATGATTGTTGGCGACTTTTACGTAATGCTATAAGATAATTTTAAGAGATCCTAAATATTATAATTCAGATACCTAACCTTTTGATATGAAGTAATGAAATGATTCCGAAAATCCCCATATATATTCACCAATCATAAATTTATCAAGCTATCATCCCATAATTTTGGCTATATTTAGAGGTCTTGATGGTTTTTTTACAGTTTACTACGTAAATAGCGGAACAAAATATGATTTGCAAATTGCAATGATACAAAAAAAAAAAACTAACCTATATTTAAAAAATTTTGAATATATAAATCCCACAGAAATCCTTTTACGTTTATTATTAATTAAAGAAAAAAATGTCATTGATAAAAAACACATGATACATATCGATATACCACATGTTACAGTTCCATCATTTTACAAGTTTCGACTAATGTAGTTTTATCATTCTACTATGTTGCTTTTATACAATCTTGTTATCCAAATATAATAATACGATCAGGTGTTAAGCTTTTACTTAATTTTTAGTCATTTTTTCTTTGGAATAAATAGGAATTACAATTACGGGCAGGCGGGTCGAGCATTGGGTTTCGACGGTTTAAAGAACCCAGAAATTGTAGCCAACAACTCCGTCATAGCTTTCAAGACAGCTCTCTGGTTTTGGATGACCGAACAGACTCCTAAACCGTCCTGTCATGCCGTCATGGTTAACCGGTACAGACCAACGAAAGCAGATATAGCAGCAAACCGAACCGTTGGTTATGGTCTAGTAACCAACATCATAAACGGCGGTTTAGAATGTGGGATTCCAGGAGATGGACGGGTCAGTGACCGGGTCGGGTATTTCCAAAGATACGCTCAGTTGTTTAAAGTCAACACAGGACCTAATTTAGACTGCGAGAACCAAAGACCCTTCTCCTAGAATTACAACAAACTTAAAAAGCTCTCTCTATGTATCAATGAAATTGGAGTTTAAACAAATATTTAATAAAACTCTCGCAAGCTGAGAGATTTCATGTTTACATTTTTACTTGAAAGCGTACCGTGACATGAAGTTGTTGACTTGAGTCGCGGTTTCATATGCGCCTTCTACACACCGGCCTAAGGCTACACCAGCGACGTAATTGCCGCCTAAAAATAGCCCTTCGTTGCCCGAAGATGTTAGAGATGATTTAGCCGTGTCAAGGAGATCAAGATGACCTACTAGAAACTGAGGAATGGCTTGAGGCCATACCCTAACTCCTAGTTTAAGTGGATCAGTCGCATTAGGCTTGATTAGCATTTTCCTCAAATCCCGATCAACCGCTTCAACTAACTCACCTTCGGACTGCGGAATCAAATTCCCAAGAAAGAAAAAAAAATCGTTTCTTAGGTTTACTTGTTTGAAGAAACGTGTGTCACAAGTGTTTGTTTGTTTTTTTTTACCTTGGATAGAATCCCGGTGTTGGTAGCGCCGCCAATGTAGTTCAACAGCAAAATTCTTCCGGGCGGTGCTCGATTTGGAAAGAGCGAGGAGCTGTATATAGTTCCTGAAGAAATTCAAACAACCGCATGAAGCTGCTTACATGAACATTTTGACATAATAAAGTTTAAAACCACCAGATTTTTACCTAGAGTTTCAATTCCTTGCGTGCGTGGATGAAGTTGCCCAAAACCCTTTAGTTCACCATCTATTAAACATTCTGCTCGGACTGCTTCTTTCGGGTACGAGACAGATACTGCTGCAACTGGTGGATAGTAAAGTTTTGAGAGTGCATTTGCGGCAGATTCCTGAAAAAGGAAAAAGTGATAAAGGTTAACACTTGATATAGGAACCCACAGTTGTCTATTTGAATCGCTGAGAAACTTACAGAAAGAGGGCGTAAGAGACTGCCAGCAACATGAGATGGCACAGTCATTACAACACTTTTGCTCTGCACGGAAACTATACCATCTGGAGTCTCATAGGTTAAGTTGTATCCTCCGTTGTCTAGCTTAGTAATACTTGAGAGCTTCCATGACAACTTAACTTTGCTACCCAACCTGTCAAATTCCAAAAGATTTCAGAAAACATTATAAAGTGTTTGCCTTTTTCCCTTCCAATAGAGAGAGAGACAAGTTGAGCATACCTTGCAGATATTGCTTCTGGCAACATTGTAAGTCCCTTTCTGAAAGAACCAACTGTTTGGCCCTGTGGTTTTGGCAAGCGCCTGAAGATATTGCAGGTTATGTTGGTTTTACAAATATACATCAAGAGACCCAAAAGGGAAATCCAAGCAACTGAAAAGGTAATGTAACTCACGGGTCTCGCACTTCCTTGGGTGCGTTTTTCCTTTCTTGAATCGCCTTAAAAGTACCACCTATGATGCTTCCACCATTTTGCTCTAGTTTCCAAACCTTCCCAAAAGCTGCTTTCATACTAAGTTTTGAAGGATCACCAGCATAAACACCTGAAAACATGAAATCAAAAGCATTAGGGGTGCATTACAACAATATGGTAATAAATGATTCATTTTAAGTTCTATAAGTCACTCTACCTGAACAAAATGGTTCAATCAAGCGCTCAAACACCTCATCACCAAGGTTACGCCGAACAAACTCCTCCACGGATTCTTCACGACCCTTTGTCAAAGTTTAGAACATGAGAGCAACTTCTACTAACATAAAACCTAGCTTTTCAAAATTGTATTTGATCTAAAGGTGCTCAAAAAATACAAACTGGAGGTGATGGTCGAATGCCAAGTGCACCAAGTCCAGCCCTAATCTTCCCACCAATGCTCATCAAATCGAAGAAAGGTAAGTCTAATGGTTTCGATGGAACTGGTCTCAGCTTCCCATTCCACAATACAAACCTTGGCGCAGTAGGATCTCCCAACACCAAATCATCCTTCAAACCACTATCTACCTGAACTTACCATAAACACAAATTCAAAACCAATTACATTGTTCTAAGTAAGATTGAAACATTCAAATTCAAGTCTATAGCCTTAATTTCATGTGAAGCAAAATTGATTCGGATTGTTTCAATTGAAGCAATTTCAAGAACTTACCACCATAGTGAGCATAGGATCAGAAGGCTGAAAACTATTAGGACCTTCTTCCCAAAGATAACCATTCTCTTCACAAGTGATAATGTTGCCTCCAACACGATCCTTAGCCTCCGTCACAATCAAATTTGGTGCAGCATTAGGATGCTTAGTAGCGAGTGCTTGCGCGATGCAGAGACCACTAATACCACCGCCTACAATTACACAATCTGCCGTGACGGTGGTGCCTCCTCCGCCTTCGATTTTGGAAGATCCGACGGCGGCTACCGAACAACGGAGTTTAAGAGGCTTATAGACATTAAATCGAAGATTCGGCTTCGAAAACGATGGTAGAAGCGACTGCGTCGTTGGACGGAGAAGAGATAACTCCATGAAAATCTCAGAGAATTCACAATTTTGTCAGCTTGTTGCGTTTTTTCAGATTGGGTAATCTTCAGAAGAAGAAGAAAACGAAGACGAAGAGGAGAGATATTCACCTGCATGTAGTCACACCGTAACTCCGTAAGACCAGATTACTTTCTTTGGTTTCGGTTTAGAGTTGGGTTTGGCCCAAATACTAATAAGTTTAGAAAGATCCGTAACGTTTAATCTTTAGCTTGGCCCATATTTGTAGTACGATATTTTGTATTGTTGTTTTTATGATAATCAAGGATGAACCAAGATTTTTACCATTCAACTAATTTCCGTAAATTAAGTATAGCCATTGTGCACCTCATTCATTAGGTTTTCTAATGAGTCTA
The DNA here is from genome assembly GCA_963555745.1 of Cardamine flexuosa. Lineage (NCBI taxonomy): Eukaryota > Viridiplantae > Streptophyta > Magnoliopsida > Brassicales > Brassicaceae > Cardamine > Cardamine flexuosa. The sequence continues at coordinate 20,122,561 of OY743221.1, read as the reverse complement.
ATTATTTTAAGTATGATATCATTTTGACTGATCAAATGAAAGTAGTTAAATAATTCTTCATTTGTGGAGAATTGATCTCTAATCTTCTAAATGTTCAGAACTATTCTTTCACAAGTGGAAACTAATGGTTTATTACCATTTGATTTCACTTTTCTTGTTAAGGTTTCAAATTTACCATTTTTATATGACAATTCTTTTAAATACCACTAAATTATATTTTTCTTCCATAAATATCACTAATTCTAAAAGTTTTCATCTATATCATAAAATGACCACAAATTTCTTTAACTATGTAAATATTTTTAGGATTTAGGATTTAGGATTTATGGTTTAAAAAACTTAAACCCTAAGCTCTAAACCCCTACTTCTATCCCATAAAAATTATACCCTAAATCTCAATTAGTGAACACAAACTCAAAAATTTTAAATATAAAATTTATAAAACCAATTTTTGTGTTTGTGGAATTTTTGAAAACAAAATTTTTTAGTAATATTTTTGGAACATTTAATTAATAATGATATTTTTGGTAACAAAATATAAAAATGTGGTGTTTTAGGGCATTTCTCTTTTTTATATCTGTAAAGAGTTTTTCTGTAACACAAATACTATCTAAGTTTGAATTTAAAATGTAGTGATAAGTTATTTGCATGCAAACTAGCGTGTTTTATACTAAAACTTTTAAACAAAAATATAATGTGATTTTAATAAAAATTTATCTTAAATTTTCAGTTATTATTAATATGATTTTTATATATATAATAATTGTGAATTTGTGATGCACAGCATCAATACTAAGGATTTACCTTATGGTCAATTAATTTAGTTGTGCAAGCTACAATTTTTTAGATAAATTATAATTTTATATTTTCAAAGCTTTTGTTTTAATTTTTGTTCCATTAATTAATTAATATACATTATACAAATTTTAGCTATTTTAACCATTTATTTAATATCGGACCGCACAACTTAATAAAATCAGACTGAACCGAATAATCATATTAAAAACTTTAAAATATCTACTTGATTTTTCTCTCGCTTGCTTTCATTTAAAGTCAACCTAGCTACTATAATCTCTCTAATCAACAAAAAGTTGTGACACCTCCTTTTTCTCTTATCATAATTATTGTTTTTATTCATTGGGTTACTGTTAAAGTCGATAAAATTACTTAGATATTTAATTTAGCAGAAGGAAAATATATATAGGCATGCTTAGCTTAAAATTAGCATTCAAAACCCCCAAAAAAAAAAAGCATGCTTAGCTTAAATTCGATATAATTGTATATTTTGATCGAAGTATTATGACCACTTGGTTAAGCAAAGCGACGTCGTTAGAGTAAACACCACATAATTAAAAAAAGACATGACTAGTCCATGTGTTTATGCTGTCTCTAATTATTCAAGGTCCTAAAGATTGTGTCTTTGTCTCGCGTCATTGTCCACTTATCTTTCTAATTAAATTTTTAACAAAACAAAAAAACTATTTAAGAAAAAAAATCTGATTGCGATATGAATAATTAGTTTTATTTCCCTCATATTATAGAGGTTTGGAGAGATAAACGGGTGGGATTTAAGCAATATATATGATCAAAATATTTATATTAATTAATCTTTCAAATCAAATGGGTTGTCATCCTTTATATCAACAAAAAGGAAAATAAACTCAACTTTTAATTTAGATTTCAAAGACATAATGAGATTAATTACGTTTTTAATTGCCCTTTTTCTTGATGTTTCGAAAGCCGTTGTATAATATATTGTGACCTTAAATTAATTTTTGTTACTTTGTGTCGTGTTCACTTGTATCCCATCAAACATCTATTCGTAGTTAGAGTTATATAAATGGATCGGTTCATAATTATGCACAAAACCTTCATCATAAGCAAATTTCGTTGTCGCCGACGAATTCTAGAATTTAATCATAGCATTGGTTTAGCCAATAATGATTACCACTTACATTACTAGTGTGGAGTTTTGACATGCTTCTATCATTTTAATTATAAAAATCACACTGATTATAAGAAAACACGAAAATTGAAACATTAATTCAAACAAATGATGCATTACCTCGAGTGAAATTTGTAACTGTACTTCAAACAAATAATCTCATATTTTTCTGTTAACACAAATAATCTTTTCGCAATTATTCTTCTACCAAAGGAAAAGAAAAACAGATTTTAAGAAAAACAAGAAAAATATATTAAAGAAATTACTATATATAAAACAACTCGAAGAAACATGCACCTTGGCAAAAACATGAATCGAACAGACACATCAAACAAGAAACTTCACTGCCACTTGCCAGCAAATGCCACGTAAGCATGAACCCAAGCGTGTGGACAGCGATGCACCGCGATTAAATTAATTAGTATACTTCTTGGTAAGGTCGTGATTAATACATTTCATATAAATATAGAAGTTATTTGACCATATCGAGTCCAAATATGTAATGGACGTTTTTGTTTTGTTTTTTTTACATCATTTAATGGACGTTTACATTAGACAATTTACAGCTAATAATGTTGATATATGACATTAAATAAATGTTGGATATGATTCGATAATATACAACCATACATAGTGTTTTTCTGTTGCAGGTAATTAATTACGATCCGTTTGTGAACTGTTTGTTTTCGTGTACGATTTATGTATAACAAAACGTGATTCAAAAAATCATACGTGTCGTAGTCGAAATGACACGACAGGTTGGAAAAAAAAAATACAATAAAGACGAATACATATTGAAATAGTACTATATTTTTAAAATGTCACCGTCTGGAGTTGATGACATTGTACACGAGAAACTTGGACGTGTGCATTGACACGTATCTTGTCTTGGACTTAGCCCTGATCCCTAATTTTATTTCCGAGTATTAAATACTTGCAATAATATACGACATTAAATTATTTTGGCAAAATACATCGCACAAAATATACAGCCACCGACGTCCAGATAGGCATTCTCTTTTCATTTTTGGTTTATATATAAAATTCATTTTGTTGTTGTTGTATGTTATCCAATGAAATACCGTCTGATCACTTTCTGTAACATTATAAGATCTTACAACTTGAAATTAGTTTATCTATATAATTTAACTAAAAGCAGAAGATAATAACAACACAATCATAGTAATCATACTAGTTCATTCAAAATGTACTTCACCAAACAAGTCCATGAAATACAATAATCAATATATATATATATGTATATATATATATATGTTTGGTTTATACTTCATCTATTTCATATTAAACTTCATTTTTAGAATTAAAAATATATTTGATAATAACTGTCAAATTATATTTTCAACGTAATTTTAAATGAGTTTATAATTTAACCCTACTTTTAATGTATTAAATAAGAAAATAAATAGCATGATCTTAACATGTACGTTATTGGGTTATGGTTATATATTAGTATGATTACATATGATATGAAATATATTTTCGAATTCTGTAGTCTGCAAATGTGAGTTATCTGAATATATATACTTTAATGTTTTTTATAAAGATATATATATATATATATGTTTAATGTTGAATTAAACTTTAACGTCACTATTTTGTGGTGTTAATCTTAACAAAAATGACGGTGTTTGGTATTATTAATAACATTACTTTTTACCTTTAATGCGTGACTGTGAAATGTGAATGGTATGTAATGTAATGTTAATGCCATTAACTCTAACTTTATCAAACCATTCAATGTGAATGATTCAAAGATATTTTCTAAGTTGTTTTCCCCTCCCAACTATTTAGTTAGCTAGCTTAACATTAACATACCCATTTATCCACGTTTTTCTTCTTTCTACAACTGAAGACAAAAATTATGTAGTTTTTTTTGCACCGCAGAATCGTTAATTCATAGTTACCCAATAGAAATTGTTGTATATACAATTATTATTATTTTATTTTTGTATATACAATTATTATTATTATTATGGGTAATGATAATATATAGTTAGTTTTAGATGAATAGTGGTTATTAAAAACCTAGTATTTTTTATTACATTAATAGATTTTTTTTGCAATATGTATTATATATGTTTTTGGCCAAAAACTTGCAAGCTCCGGCATGCATTGGATACTTTCAGTTATGTCCAAAACTCAAATAAGTATTATGTTTTTTTTCCTTTGGTATTTTTATTTAGCTTGCTTAAAACCTCAATAATTATTGGTCTAATAAGTAAGATCCAAACCGGGTAAAAAAAAGAAAAGAAAAGAGAAAAAAAAAAAAAAAAAGATCCAAACTGGGTCCTCAAGGATCAATCGACCCGAGTCCGGATCCACAATTAATATTTGTCACGTGACAACAATTGTGGATATATGTACGGTCGGAAAATGACGTAGGATCCCGATTTAGGTGGCTGATATCGGAATAAATTAACATTTAACTGTTGTGAATCATTAATAAAAATGTATCAAAAAGGTGAAATAAAATTCAGCTTTCTTTTGATCAAAGAAACCGTTACGACAGATTCTTCCGGCAAAGGTGTTTATTTTTCTTTTTGGGCCTACCAAAATTCTTACTCTTTGTCCTATGATATTTACTATCCACTTTTTTTTTCTCTGTGTTTTACTATTTAACAGAGCACGTACAAAGTAAGTGATGTAGAGAATGAACAAAAGTTACAAAACTAGTAATGGAATACCTAAAAATACGAATGGTTTTTGTTTTTTTTGAAAATTTGTATACAAAGGGTTTACATTATGTGTTTTCTAGCATGACAGTAACTTCTATCTCAACTTGTTAATCTAAAAGTGATACTAATAATAATGTGAGGATTTTATATAGCCTCTCTTATAAACACAATGTGACATATACAATTTATGTGTGTCTTAGTATAAGTACATTAGACTATTGACAATTAGAACCATACAATGTCTGACAGGCATATATAAATGGAAACCTCATGAAATTTTCCATGGGCCAGATATATGTTTTTCGAACTCGAGCATATATATATATATAGGATTGATATGACATTTTAACTTTTTAGTTTTTGTACATGGCATATTTTTTTTCAGCTGTACAAATGAAAATGATATGAAAGCGTAATAATGTGAAACGGAAAGGAAACAAAAGTTAATAGTCAAGGAGTTTCGATCTTTGATGTATGTAAATTTTGGCCGGTTGTTACTAGAATATTCAATGGCAGACAAACATTAATCAATTGCTAAAAGATAAAAAATCATGACTAACGATAATTATAAAAGTAATTAGCATCACTAACTGCAGCAAACTTGGGGTTTGCCGACAATTACTGGTCAACTACGTCATACTAATATTTTAACCAAAAAAAACCTACGTCATAATAAATAGTTGGAATTTATAAACAATTCTACCAAGAAAAATAAATTAGTAACTTTTCTTTGCGCAACATGACTACTGTATGATATGATACTTTTGAAAAGAAATGTATACATTGTTTGTTATCAAATCGATTTTCCTAAAAAAATCGTGTACACATTTCGAATAATAGTGATAATAAAATGTCTATCCTTTTCAGTATATCTTATAAATGTTGTTGGTTTCATATATTATCGTCTTAAAGTTTCAAAATATAATTTTTACTAAAAATGTAAAAATGTCTAATTCATTCCATATTAGAATAAGTTTTTAAAATGAATACAATTCAAAAGCCACTTACCTTTACTAAGATGTGATAGTATATTTAATTTTTTTTAGTCAAAACGATACTACTATTTTATAACAGTGAAAGTAAAATAACTTTCTCGTTAATATATGTTTTTATATTTCAAATGAGTGATTCTGGAAGGAACAACGCTGGGATTCGAATTAGCTAGTGAATGATGATGATGATGCGTAATGATTTCATGGTTAGTACATCCTTAATCACTATATCCATCACATCCAACGTGGCACCCACCTCTATGGCCCGCGATTCTCCTCTTGTTTTCATCATCATCTTCGCTTTATGTATTTGGACCCACTACTACATCCCGACACGTGTCGACTCTCTAGTGATCCATTATCATTCTCTTAAAAATTTTCCTTGCAAAACTTCTCAACGCAAACTCGTTTGAAATTTCTTTTTTAGGGTAAATGATAAATAGTTTAGTTTAGTCTATATTTTTTTAACTAATTAGTTACTATTAGCGTTAGACCCTTTAATTTGATATAAATGGTTAATTTTACGACGACTTCTAGGATGTCATGCGAAGCCATTTATATAATCCGCTTTCAATCAATATTATGCATAACCCCCATGAAAATATCCTTTATAGATTTAAATTATCTTTTATACACATGTAATTTATATTGGCTGAGTATGTAGTCCATACACATGGATCCATTGGTTTATATTTTAAGTGGTCTATCAAATATGTGATTAAATTTAATACGTATCAAATTGACAAATTATGTGATTAAATTTATAGCTGCATTCTTTTAATAATAAATATTACTGAGAAACAGTTACAGAAATTTTATTTATGACCTAATAATTCATTGAACTTTTTCATACATTGTATTTTGTCAATACCAAATTCTTTATTGGGGATATCGTTGGTTAACTATACACATCAAAACATTCTTCAACGTTGCTCGTGAAATTTAGATAATTAGGTCGTTGTCCAAATTTGAAACTTATATTCAGTATTTCTTTCCTCTCCTTTTTCCCAAATCCTAAAACGTAAGTATCCTCCGTGTGAGCTTATGCATTATGCTATATTAGTAAATAATATTCGGAAAATATATGAACTATCATTGTTATCCTTTTCAAATGTACATCTTTAGTGTTCAAATTTCGAGATCATAAGAAATGATTAATTCGTAAAGAAATTGTCCTGTTTATCAAGGAGGTTTGTAACTCTTAACATTGTTTTCTCATGCTCAATGATCGATCTTTTCCCAAAAACAAAACTTTCTTTTTTTTATTTGATGTTTCTACTTTAATTATTGTTCGTGTTAAGAATTCACATCGAAATATAAATATACCAACATAATAGTAGTTAAAAAATATGAATCACTTAATTTTTATTAACTGCTTTTGAGTTGAAAACTCATGTGTTCTTATACAATAAAGAGCAATTCTCAAAATAGCACACATTTAGAACAAAAAATAACATTTTTATTAAATGTCACTTCTTATATATAGCAAAAAAATTCTAATCTAATATTTTGAGGATTTAGAATTTAGGATTTAAGGTTTAAAAAATTCTAAATCATACCTCATACCCCCTAAAACTATACCCTAAATTATAAAATACTTTACCCAAACAAAAATTATTATCCTTTACTCTTTTTTTGGTCAAATCTATTATTATTACTCTTTACAAAAATCTCTTTTGATAATATTTCAGAGAATTTCTCTGTAATAAACTCAAACGGATATTAACTATAACTGACCAAAAAAAATAAAGTTAAACTCGAGAATGATAAAAAAAAAAATGAAAAATCTCAATTCCAGATAGTGTATTAAGATCTCCATAAAAAAAAAACCAATCAATACCAGTATGTAACTCCATTTACTTCTAATTAGTTTTTATTTAGAAACTCATGATTTCTCACAATTCGTTTGTAAAAAAAATTTGTATGGTTAACTTTTTTTTCTAAAATAAAAGTTAAGCGTGTAGCTCTCCAATTGCTTATAAATATGTTATGCCATAAAAATAGAATAAAATAAATACGCTTTGCAGAAATTTTCTTTTACATGACATCACGTTTAGATAAGTGTATTGTGGCAACAAAAACTAACTAGTAACTACATATGAGATATTAAACTTGAGAAAACGAATCTCGTCCGGGGCATGCAATGAAAAAAGAAAGCTTGAGAAAACCAAAAAGAAGATGACAAAACCTTTTTTTTTTAATTGCACACACGCATAATATATATGTATATCTATAGTATAAGACATTTCTTTTTTGGCACGACATTTAAGTACTAATGTAAAGAGTAGAATTATTGGAGTCTCAACCCTCTATGCGTGGGGTCCTTATAATAAATCTTATATCACCATTAACCATTAGGATAGCTTCCTCGGTATTTGACTTGTAAATTGTAATCTTGTATATGAAATAAAGAAAAAGAATTTGATACTGAATATACAAAGCTAGCCACCATACGGATGAGAGAAAAAGTACTTTCAAAATTCATATTACTAAATAATCGAAATAAAAAGTGTTTGAAAACAATGAAAAAATATAGTTCTTATATCGCATATATACGAAGAAAAAAAACACCCATCACGACTCTCCAAATTGCCTTTATTGTAGTATTATGTGACGCTGTCTGTATATGAACGTACGTGTGGATAGTTGCCCTACATGTCTTTGAACAATTGTTATCTTTCTTTGAACAATTGTTATCAGAATATATATATATATATATATATATATATGGGCTATGTACACATTTATTGGAATTATATTTCTGCCTATATCGTAGAATCCGATTCAATTTTATAATGGAACAACATTTTGGGCAAAGAGTTTTGTTTTTCGGTCATTTTGTACTGAATTAAATTATAAGAAAAAATCGGTAGGATATAGACTTTTTTTTGGTAGGATATAGATTATTTACGCATAGTTAAACTAATCAAATATAATTTGAAATGGGTATTCGAGTAAATCTATAAATTTCCAGTTAAAGCAGTACATGTACTTATAGATATGCATCTGAAAGTACATGTCTCATATTTCCTTGTGGTTTTGAACGATTAGTTTGGTGCACTTAGCTTAACTATATTCTTCGTAGTTTGTAGGGCATGGTCATAAATTTACTAAAAATTTATGAGCTGTATGGTCATATTAGTACTACTTAATAGTATAAACAGTCACAAGCGTGTAGATATAAATTTTGATTGCATTCATATCCAAAAACAACTTCTTTTTTCTTTCTTTTTTGAAAAATAAAAGCAACATATTAAACGCAAAACATTTTTAGCATAGACATAGTTAACGCAAGAGCAGAAAATTCGAATTATTTTCGTGTTCACGCTTAAGTATAGATATTATATATAAATACATTTAAAAAAAAAACAAACAAAAGAAAAGTCTTTTGTTATTATATTATAAACAGTAATGGATAATTGATTAATCAATTCGTTAAAGAGACAATAGTTGACCGGGGAGAAAACATATCATGTGCTTGCATTATGATAAGCTAAAGAGTAAATGATGATCACAAAAGGATTTTATTCCTGATTATATATTCATTTAATTTGTTAATTCATTTTTCAATTTGTCCATAATCTCATCTCCGTTTTCGTACCAGACAAAGGATTTAAGTAGCATACAAATGTTTAAAGGAATCTTTATATTTTCTTTTATAAAGAAAAGTCTAATTTTTTCCATTAACTAATGCATGCATCTTATGCCCCAAAAAAAAGTAATACTAGAAGATCAACAATATATATCACAAATACTAAAAGGACATTATAATTTGTTTGTCGTCCTAGAACAAATCGCTGTGTTGATAACTTGATATTGTCGATGAACGTAGAATATGTGATTCGACCACTAGAGGGAAACCAAGTTAGATTTTCCCCTTGACTATTATTTTGACATCCCATTCCTAAAAAAATTGCATGATCAAGATCTTTGGCAGGATAAAAAAAAAATGTGTCCACCCAAAAGCTATCCAATTAAACTCAAAAGTTGAAAATGTAATTGTTCGAAGAATCGACTTTTAGGAGAATATTACATGAGTTCTGAGCTTTGGTCAAGTGAATATCCAAAGCTGAACTTGTTGTTTGGTGAATTTATAATGCGACTTACAGAATAGGATTGAGACTTTTTGGCGATTTATGGAACTTGTGCTTAGTTTGTTACATTTTCTTTCTATTTTATTCATCCTCTCTCCATCATTGGAAATAATGAAAATATTATTTATCGAGAAACTGACGGTAAAGAAAAATTCAATTTAGTTTTATGAATAAAATTGACAAAAAAGATTATGTATTTAATATTTAATAAGTTCATTAGTTGAAGGATTTATTTTGTTAGCTGATAAACCCAATAAATAACTGGTTTTTAAAGACCTCAAAAACGAGTTTAGAATTTCGTTTGAGATCTTCCAGATATAAACAAATAAATTATTAATATTCTATGACTATATGTCTATATTGATCTAAAACTCAAATAAAATTATCAAAACCAAAAATTAAAGTGAACAACTCTTTTAGGAATTTACTATTTCGAAACACTTCAAGTGAAACTACATTTGATATAAAATAAGTGAAAGTAAACGAAAAACTAAATTGTCAAAACTCTTAACAGAAAATGTAAAATTTTTATATTAAAAAGTGTACACGTGGAGTGGGTTTGAGACATGAAAAGGTCCTACAAGGATGAGTCGAGATACGTTATCCACCACAGTCACAGTGTAGCACATGCGATTGCCTCTGTCCTTCTCCGTTTCCACAGGGCTCCACAATTTTCTAACTACCTGCTTCGCGTTCTATGGTAATTTCTGTACTCTAATGATGTTTCCATCGTTAGATCTATCAGCTGAGCCGTTAGATGTAACAATTTCTTATCAACATCGGTTGACTCTAAAAAGTGGGCTCAAAGTGGGCTCGAAACGGGCTCATCGTGTGATGGATGACCTAATTCCTAAAAGAGTTGTAAATTTACCCAAGTAAAAAGAAGTATAAAACTGGACAAATTTAAATATAACACATACTATAAATTAATAAATATAACGGACATTATAAAAATACAACTTCTTTTTTCAAAATACCAAGAAAATATAAGATTCGCAATTGTAAATCATTTGTAATATACATCAAAAAACTTTTAGATGATTTCCCAAAAAAAGAATATTGTGACATTTTTGAAGATAGTGTTTTTTATTTTGATACTTTGATATGCTAATTATAATTATAATGGTACTTCAATAATTGATCTTACATCTATCGAAGCCGTGTCCGAGACTTGGCTTATATATTCCATGAAGATTCCTCTTTTTTTATGTGAAGGCCTAAAAAACGACAACGAATCATTTTTGTTAAAACACTTTTTAATGATAATGGACCAAGTATTTTAATAATATTTTTAAACTAAACAAATAAGTTGACATCAATTCTTCATATTAATTTAGTTACTGACAATGTATGTCTCTTGGAATTCTAAAAATTGAGTCTTCAATCTATAATATTTTAAAATATTAGACGGAGTAGTTGGTAGTGTAAATATGTAATGCATGGTTTTACAAACACATGAATACATTGTTTTGTAATCTAAACGTATGACGGTGTTCAAATTTGGTTTCTGCACGACATCAATATTCCTTCTAACCTTCTATTTTAACTGATATAACTAATATTCTCTTCGGTTTTTTTTTTGTAATTTTAGATTTTTAAATTTGTTTTATTTATATATTGTTTTGAGTTTCCAATGCAAATGTATAAAATACTTTTACTTTTTTTATTTTAATATTATACCTATTAAAATAAAATTAACTATATATTAGTTGAGGATAAAACAGATAAATTAAGTGTTTTTTTAATATGTGTGTAAAGCTTAAAATTACAAAAAAAAGAGACAGAAGAAATAGTGTTTGAATAAAATAGTTTTAATCTTTGTTAAAACAGTTATTATTTAAGTACAATAAAGCAATGATATTTACTCATTTAGATGTTCTAAAGTCAAGTAATATAAATATAAAAGTTAAAAGGAGCAAAGATACTAATTTATATTTTAATGCACATAAGTAAATTAAATATGTGTATAACCAATAATGGCGCGGAATCATTGTGTGTTTTTATGCCTGGCACAATATAATATTGGTTCAAACCTAGTTAAACACTCTTCGGAAGTGATTAAATATTCGGTTGAATGAATATAAAAATGAATTGTTATGTTTTGTTAACTTTAATCATTGGAACGAATTATTAACTCATATTTCCTAAATTTAAAAAGAATTCATTGTTTACGCACAGAATCGTTATATATATATATATACATACTTCTATAGGTTAATAACGTCAGAATTACAATATTTTCAATTTAAATGAATATTAATTTATAAAATAATAATTGGCTTATTTTACCTATTTAGGAGTATAGAGATTAATTTATAGAGGTTTCATATGCTTTTAATATCAATTAGCCAAACTAAATTTCAATAGTTGTGAAATTTTAACATATTAAGATATGTGAAGGTAGTAAATAAGTTGTTTTCTTATAATATAAAAATTGTTTTATTTGTGCTAAAGGAACAATAATTTATTAGTGATTAAAATTTTATACGTGGAACAGACATTTTTGTTTTTTAAAATGTTGAACTTAACTGTTGGAAAAACAATTATGTATAAGAATTAGACGCGCCACACATTTATTACAAATCATAAATGCGAAATATATTACAAGCTGTGAACAACGTTCTAAATAAAGTTCAAATCCAATTTTCCGTAATATACAAATAACAAATATATATATATATATATATATATTATATTCTATATACATACGTTTTCCCCAAACAAAAGGATAGCGTGTGGTTTGTAAATCAAACCTTTAAGAAGAAACAATGCTAATAATTTTTACTTCCACACCAAAAGAAAATATAAGTTCACAGAGTCACATCCTTTTCATAGTTTTAAAAGTATTATCTTTACTTATATTCGTTTTCATAAGTTACTGAAAAAGAGTGACTTTTATATCCAAACTAAATTACCAACTATCAAATACGGTATAAATATTCACTTTAAAAATGTATTTAATTTCTTGATAGAAAAAAGTTATGATTGATGATAAACTTAAAAAAATTGCAAAAATTACTACACAACAACTTTAATCACTTATAAAATAAAATTGAATCATTTTTCTGTAAATTTATTTATTTTACTTAACATAAACTAAGCTACTATACAAAACTACCAATCAGAACAAAATAAAAAAAAGGGAAGTAGCTAATTTGACTCCTGTAAACTTCAACGTACCAAAACAAAAACCCTTTTGTTTATATTCTCCAAATCCTCCTCTCCCTTTCTCATCTTCTCACTTCAAACTCTCTCTATCTCTCTTTCTCTGACCTCTTATTATGAACTAAAGATTTCTCTGAAAGCTGACTTCATAAGCTCTTCTTTTTTTTTGTTTTGAAAGAAAACATACAAATTAAACCGGATCGATCTTTATATATCTAATTATAGATATTTAAATAGATGGGGAGACATTCATGTTGTTACAAACAGAAGCTTAGGAAAGGACTTTGGTCTCCTGAAGAAGATGAGAAGCTTCTTCGTTATATCACTAAGTATGGTCATGGCTGCTGGAGCTCTGTCCCTAAACAAGCTGGTAATTTTTATTTATTTATTTATTATCTTTGATTAATTCGTTTTTCTGATTCTTGAATTAATTTTTTATATAAAAATAAAATATTGTAGGTTTGCAGAGATGTGGGAAAAGCTGTAGATTAAGATGGATTAATTATCTAAGACCAGATTTGAAGCGAGGCGCATTTTCTCAGGATGAAGAAAATCTCATTATTGAACTCCATGCCGTTCTTGGCAACAGGTAAATAACTCCATGCCGTTCTCTTATTACAGCTGTGTTAACTGTATAAACTATAACTGTTTGGTTTGGTTCGGTTCAGGTGGTCTCAGATTGCTGCACAGCTTCCTGGTAGAACCGACAATGAAATCAAGAATCTGTGGAATTCTTGCTTGAAGAAGAAATTGAGGCTGAGAGGTATTGACCCAATTACACACAAGCTCTTAACCGAAGTAGAAACCGGTACGGATGAAAAACCCAAACCGGTTGAGAAGAGTCAACAACAGACCTACCTCGTTGAGACTGAAGGCTCCTCTAGTACCACCACTTGCAGCACTAACCAAAACAGCACTGATCATCTTTACACCGGAAATTTCGGTTTTCAACGGTTAAGTCTAGAAACCGGTTCAAGAATTCCAACCGGTTCAGACCTCGGCATCTGGATTCCCCAAAATCATCATCATCATCATGTCGATGAAACCGTCCCTAGTGCAGTGGTGCTACCCGGTTCAATGTTCTCCTCCGGTTTAACCTGCTCAACAACCGGTTACAGATCCTCTAATCTCGGTTTAATTGAATTGGAAAACTCATTCTCTACCGGTCCAATGATCACAGAGCAGCAACTTCAAGAGAGTAATTACAACAATTCGACATTCTTTGGTACAGGGAATCTCAATTGGGGATTACCAATGGAGGAAAATGCATTCACAATATCGAATAATTCGTTACAGAATCATTCAAATTCGTCATTATACAGTGAAATCAAATCGGAGACCAATTTTTTCGGTACAGAGGCTACAAATGTTGGTATGTGGCCATGTAACCAGCTTCAGCCTCAGCAACATGCTTATGGCCATATCTAAATCTTCTTCTTGTATATTATAAGGTGTGTGAATCTTATATTTATTCTTCATGTTTTCTTCTTTTTTTTTTGGTTCTTTCTTCAATATCGATTTTTTCAAATGGGTTGTGTATATATAGTTTGTGTTATATATCATTTAATTTAACAGTATTGTTTGTTACATTTTTTCATATATATATATTTCATGTACTTTGTGAAGCACAGTTTTCTGGACTCTGGGATTTTGTTTCTCTATTGTTGATGGGTTAATAACATTTATTTCTTATATTTTTGTTCATTTTTATCCCCTTTAATCAAGTTTATCGTATATATAAAGACAATAACATAATAGGGAATGTCACTTTTAATGATATGGTACTCGTACTCCTTTTAAGTTTTTTTCTTCTAATAAATGAAGTTTTGGGGTTTATAGTTTCTTATATAAAATTATATTTACTGAAGTCTATCTGTATGCAGTTTATTTCATTTTACCTATTAAGAAAAGTTTGAAATATACCCCTTCCATTATACGTCCATTTGATATTTTCCATACAAATAAAAACAAAATTAAATTAAATATTTATTATAAATATTACAAAAATAAATTGACTCTTATTTTTTTATTAACAGGAAAAATAAAAAAATTACACTTGAAAGATCAAAAACAAAATTCTCAAATAAATAGTGTATTCTAAACCGATAGGTTTTCTTGTTAACGGAAGGAATATTAATTAATAAATAACCAGAGCATAAGTCTATACATAAATTACAGAGGATACCGTAGATCTTCGTCATGTTTCGTTTTTATAAGTTTTATGTATCTAGTGATTTACATACTGGGAAAAAAAACTTAAAATGTTCTAGAAAAAAACGTAAAATATACACTTAAATGGAACAAATGGAACCAAAACAAACAAAATCGACGATGATTTTATCTTCGAAGTACTGAGGTATCTCTGAGATTAATTCTGGCAATTGAGATTGAATGATTATAGTATTTTGTTCCTTCTTAGGTCCTTTTTTATATTTTGATACGTTGATAGACAAAGCATTTATTCGATTGACTATTGTAACATTTTTTAGGTGAAGCTTCTAAAAAAGGCTAGTGTATCTTTATATAGGGACAACTTTATTACTTTATCTTTTTCTCACTTTAATTTTAGTTTCATTTTCATTGAGCTTAAGGAACAGTTTTTACTTTTAGTTGTCTTTATTCAATTTTAAAATAATATAGACATGTATAGGTGTTTTAATCAGGCAATTTTTAGTTTCTGCTTACTTCAAAGTTCAAACTAGTTTCTCTTGCAGCTGGTCAAGTTATTTGCTGTTTTTAGTTAACTTTAAATGAACATTAAACAAAAGCTGCTGCATCCTTTAAGAAAAACAAACTAAGGGGGGGGGGGGGGGGGGGGTTGTTTATTGGATAGTTATTAGTGTATAATTATAATTATGACGATTATAATGATTGCAGAATTAAAAGAAATTTGAGAGAGTTGTTTTTAAATTATCACAAATTCTCAGAGAGTTTTTCAGAATATCACATAACCAGTTAAGATTTTGAAAGTCTTTAAAGGTTGTTTCAGAAGAACATTTTTAAAAAAAAATCAATCAACCAATTATAAACACTAAACTTAACATAATATGAAAGTTAGTCAAATTATTTCTAATCCAACAACACATGACTTTGAATGAGTTTTTAAAATTATCAATTCAATAACATATGACTTTCAATGAATGTAAACAACTATTTAAAATACTGAACAATAACATATAATTTTAGTAGAGTCTTTATAATTTAAGATTAAATAATACTAAAGTTTTCAAAAATTATCACTCTTTTAAAATCACAAAACCAACGAGGCCCCTAAAGCTTCTGCATTCGTAACAATAGCTCTATTCTATACTTCGTAAAAACTTATATTTGTCTATTAAATCATGCCTACTAGATGAATTAATTTGATAGTTTAAAATGGAAGCCCAGTAAAGATTATATAGGCCTATAAGTCAAGCCATCAATGGATTATAAGCCCCACAAGTTTTCCTCTCTTGGTCACTTGTTTTTTTCCACGCTCTACTTCGTGGGAGTCGAAGAAAGTTGACAAAAATAAACAAAGCTACAAGAACATTTGTTTATAGCAAAGTCAGATTGTTCAGATGTTCGCTATTTCCACAAAATAGGTTCAAAGCCGTATAATATTTTGTCTTTATTTTCATCTGTTTTCTACCTTAAAATCTACAATTGGTGATGAATTTCCTATAATATTTTCTCAAACCGAGTAACCGACGATATCGAATATAACACGGTCATATTAATTGTTTTCAAGATGTTTTCCTAATAATATTATCAATGGCCGCCAATATGTCTTTGTCTTCTAAAACTAAATCTCAATGCCCTCGTGGGATGCGTTGATTGGTTTGCCTTCCATATAATTCTGATTTGGGTCGGTCTCACCAACTATTACTTTTATATATTAAATATTCAAATGATAACATTCTTTGCATTTTGCAACATATATTATTTCTCACGAGTTTATATACAGAGTATGCTATTACCCTTCTATGAATTAAGTCCATAAAGGAGGAAACGGTTTGTTGAGACTTAAAACTTTTTATATGCTTTTAAACACGCATATTTGGCATGATCACAACCACAAAATTTTAAATTATAAGTAATAGGGAGCTTTCATTGATGTTTTAGTACAAAGTTTTATAGTTCTAATGGATAGCAAAGTAAAAAGAAAGCTGAAAACACATTAGATCAAAAAAGATGCACAAAAAGCATTAAATAAAGTAGCCGTGTCGTCTTAATGCATGATTGGAAATTTTTATCTTTCTTTGTCACTACATTTACAAAATATCAAAATATATTTAATACAATGGGTTTGTGCAAAATTGTGTGATTGTTCAAAACATGCAACAGTGGAATTCTTTTGTTATGAGAAGAAATTACTATTAAAACCGTTATTAAACAAGACATGTCTAACAGAAATTCAGAACCTATAAATCTATGTTTTTGAATATTTATAGAATTTTGTTGTTGTCTGGACAGAGCACGTGCGACTTCCCACTAGAACCAATCATTAGAATGTAGTGACACATGTGGAAGACCTAATCAAGGCCGTCCATTACCCTTACAAACAGCAAAAAGCTGGCCTTATAATAAAATCGATAGTCCTTGTTTTCAGTAAAGAAGAAAACCAAGCAAATGTTTGGAATTTGGATCATTTAAGAGGTTTTTTCAGTCTTTGTTTTTCTCAGTAGGTCACGACTCGTGACTCACGAGAAATCAATTCTTTCCTGAAAAGAGAAACTTAGCTCCTTCATAAAGATAAAATATTCGAAGTTTTTCGCATATCACGACATGTGTTAGTGTTATCATGGCATCATCACATTATTTTTCTTTCAAACTAACATAACGTGTATATACTTGATAAAAAATAAAATAACATGCATATAGCTTCATATACACAACACATAAAAACATATACATTTTTCCCTGCAAAATAAAATGAATTATCAACGAAAATAACAACTAAATTTGGCTTTAATTTTGATATAGAATTATTTTATGTACTCACCAAACTCCCTTATATTCCAAACTAAATACCTTAATGACAATTAAAAACCAAGTTATTAAAAAGGACACCTATAGTAAAATTAAAGAAATTGGAATAATTTTGATATACGATAAGTAGGAGTAAGATATTTTGGACAGCCTCGTCGTGCGGACTGGTCTTGGTTCTAATCTCTTTCCCACCTCTTACGTGTCAGAAGTCGGTTGGTTTACGTAGTAGCTGGTCAATCTCACTTAGATCAGCAGAGACCATTTCTAATGTTTTTATAGTTAACTGTTAAAACACTTGTTAATTATAATTAACAATGATTTTATTGCTAAAACTAAAGTTCCTAGTTCCTCCTACCAAACGGATATACATACCTTATATGCCTAAATTACAAGAATATCCTTGTAGTCATCAGTCTCTAAACGATGGGATTGTGCCGCGTGGAAGTTAGCATTAGATTGTTCCTCAAGATAGATTGTTCCTCAAGATATATAATTTCTTGCATTCAGTAACAACATTCAGTGAGCAAATATAATAGTTGGGGAAGAAGTGAGAAATGTGCAACATTTATGTTCTATGAAATTTTAGATACACTACTACTTCATCCATTTCAAATACATGATGTTTTAGAGAAATTTGTTTGTTTCAAAATTATATGATGTTTTAGGATTTTAATGCAACTTTTTATCTTATTAATTATAAAGCATATTTATTTTACAAAGTTTATGATTTTAAAGCAACTTTCCAAAATCTATGATGTTTTAAGGAATACTAATATATATTGATTATTATTATTAAATATGGTTCCACTCATAAATATTATGTTGGCTAAAAATGAATAATTCTTTGCTATTTAATTTTACTTTTAGTTTTTAGTTGAAACATTATTTATGAGTAGAAAAATACTTAATAAAACATTCATATATTTTGGAATGTAGGAATATATTCTTAGCAAAAACAACTTAAACCAGAGAAAAAGTGATAATATTGGATCATTACACATCATTTTCTTTTGTCATATCTTTGATAAAATACACAAACTCATAGAACTAGGGAAGAGGGCACTTTTGGAAATTCAAAGAAAGGGGAATATAGGATAGGATATATAAGGCTTCCATGTCGTTATCTTTTTAATTACAAAATTTCACCAACAGAAGAAGAACAAAAAATCCGAAGCTAAAAACAGATACTCAGATAACTGAAAGAAAAATATCATCAGAAAACACAAATATAGGAAGAGTTAATATATTATGGCGTTTGATGAAGAAATGAAAATGGCGTCTTTCTTAAGAGGAGAAGAAGAAGAAGAACATCACCATTCATTGTCAAGGCTCTCCGTTTGTTCCAACTACGACGGCGATGAAGCCGACGATGAACCTTCTGATTCCGACGAAAAACGTGGCGGCAAAGGAGAGAAATCGATGGAAGAGCTAAATTTTTCAGATTCCGATAAAGGATCAACGGGATGTCAATCTCTTCCGGCGACGCCTCCGAGAAGGAGATGGCGGCGCGGTGGAGGTAATTTGGCGGTTAGTTCAGCGTTTTCCGGCGATAAAGCTTACGCGAGCGAGAATGAAGTTCAAAAGACGAATAACAAACAGAGGAGGAGGCGGAGATTGCGACCGGAGCATCCACCGTGGGTTGATAGTATGCGGAGGAGCTACGTCGGAGATGAACAGAGTGGTCACGGTGGTTACGGCGGAGGAGTGGTGGTTGTGACGAGGCCGATAGGAGGAGGAAGGCCATTGTGTATGGATTTAGAGGAAGTGAAAGCTTGTAAGGATTTAGGATTTGAGCTTGAACCGGGTCGGGTTTCGTATTCCGGGTCAACGATGGATACTAGTAGTGGCGGCAATTCTCCTATCTCTTCTAACCACCGTATTTCGAGTCCCGGTTAGTCCAAACAACCAAGCTTCTTTTTTTTTTTTTTTCTTGGCTTTACTTGAAAATACTTTTTAAAAAATTTGTTGTTTACTTTCCTTTTTTCCTTCTTCTGTTGGCTCTATTTGGACTAAATATCTAAAACTTGGGAAGAAGTCAAAAAAGGAAAAAATAATAATATCTTCCAAAGAGTAATAATATCTTCAACATTTTTATTTGCAAAATGGGGTGAATTTACCATTATGATGTTCATGATTTTGGGTGAATGTTATAAACGTAACATGGTAGTTTTATATGATTTACAACTATCGTATACATTTCATATATAAATTTATCAACATGAGTGAATTTCTTTGATGAGACGATGTTTTAGATTTTACTTAATAAAATAGCGCAATTATATGCGTATGCTAATCACATTTTGATCAAACTACGTAAAAACTTGATTTCTATAGTCACATTTTTATCAAATGTTTCATAATTTGCTTGTAGAATAAATTATAACCTTGTTGAGTTTGTGGTAAGAATTGATTTTACACAACTAAATATTGGTTTAATTTGATATTTCAGGGGATGATCCGAAAGATGTGAAAGCGAGGCTTAAGGCGTGGGCTCAAGCTGTGGCTTTTGTTTCGACTACTCGACCTCCTAATTCTCTATGATCCCTCTAATACCCAAAATTTTCACCTACAAAAAAAAAAAAAAAAAAAAAAATCAAACTTGCATGCATTTCCGAGTTGCGTTTTGAAAATTCTTTTTGGGGTTTTGATTTTCGTATTTTTACAGATTTTGTTCTGTTTTCGTGTGTAGCCATTGAGATTTTCTTCTGTGTTCATGTGTAGCCGTTGGGATTTGGGCAATTGACATGATCATACGCCAAAAGTATTTGGAGTTAAAACGATATAACGACTAAGTTTGTTGATTGGTTTCTCCATCATTGTAATATTCATTATTGGTAAAACTAGATATTCTAAAATTAAACTCGAAGCAAAGAAAGAATCGTTTTTACTCCCAAGAAGGGGAAAAAGAAAGAATCGTACTATAATTTGTGTATCTGAAGAGCTAAGCAGAAACGGAAGGTGTAGCGACCACTGGATCTTGTGGCTCATCATCGAACTGATATTTGTTGTATTCTTGGAGCAAGATATCACGGCAAGGTACAACGGCTCCAAGCTTGATACAAGCTAAGAAAGCCCCGGATAGTTTACGGTGAAGGCTATAGGCTTCATCAGGCGGTGGTGTGAGTCTATGTTTCAACATGGTTGCTCCTAAATTGGACATACGCTGAGTAACGTTGTTGGCTCGGAAATCATAGCCACTGGGTTCAGCAAAAGGTAGACCAACGATGAAAGCGGCTTGTACGTGAGCGTCTAACATTACATCTGGTTCATCTCCGGTTAAGAACCCAAGTCTCTTTGACATTTCAATCACTCCATCACAGTCTTTATCCGCACATGCCATCACCTGAAAAAAAGAGAGCTTCCCATCAATTATTATTCTCAAGACTCAAGTTTTATAGTTCTTTATTTTACAGTTCTTTACATGTCAAGGAGAGGATTTTTTTTACCATTCGTAGATAGTCATCGACGAATTTCTTGGAATAACCACGAGCTGCTCCAAAATCGATGAGATTGATTGTGTTTGTGGCTTCATTGTATAAGAAGTTACCCCAGTTTGGATCCGTCTGCATGAAGCGGAAGACGAAGAGCTCTTTTAGCGTGAGTTCGAGCATCTTTCTCCCAACATAATCTCTTGTTTTCTGATCTAATAATGCCACTTTATCAATGGAGGTCCCTATGTGAATGTATATGTACAAATTCTACGTTAGTTCATCATCATATCATAATAGCAAATGATCTGAAGTAAGTAGGCGAGGAATGGAGTTTACCAGATATAAGCTCTGTGGTTAGAACTTTTTTGCTTGAAATCTCATCTACCACAAGTGGAACGTAAAACCCTGGAGTGTCTGAAAGCAAATCACGAAAATGCTTTTGACTGGTTGCTTCGATTTCATAGTCACACTCCCGCGCCAACTCTTCTTTAGCAACCTACAAAAAAACCTCGAATAAATTGATGTTATCAGGCAGAGGAAACTGAACGTATTTGCTTATTCAAGAGTTGGTATGATAACAATACCTTTACAGCTCTGTCCAGAAAGAGTCCCTTTGGAATTAGATTTGTATAACTTAACAAACGTCTCACATTTTCAATATCACTATCAATGCTATCGGCAACACCAGGGTACTGAATCTTTATCGCTACTTCTAATCCATCTTTAGTTACAGCTCGGTGCACCTTAAAAATATCATCAACAAGAAACTATTCAACATATATCTTCAATCAAAATACAATCTCAGAAACTAAGTTAGTAGTAGTACCTGACCAATACTCGCTGCTGCAAGCGGTTCATAATCAAAACTAGTCAACTTAGATTGCCAATTTTCACCTAACTCAGCATCCAAAACTGGATTAAGTTGACTCCTTGGCATCACATCTGCACCTTGACGCACATATTCCAAAGCTTTCAAAATCTATACAACAAGAGCCTATCTTTATGTCAAAAACAAGATAGCAACACAGAGAAAACTCAAGTTGAGAAAGATTGATAATTTACCGGAGCAGGAACAAGACTCTCGTCTTGAATACTCAACATTTGACCAACTTTAAGAGCAGCTCCACGCATTTCACACAATCCAAGAGCTAATCTTTCCGCATTTTCCTTAGACATTATAGACGAAACCGCTGGTTGATTACCTTCTGTAATTGGTGCTCCATTCACAAGCCTATACGTAGATTCTTTAACAGCTCCCCAAGCAAGAGCTGCTCCTAAATTGAAAAACCTAATCACACAAATTCAAACTTGTTAAAAAAAAATGCTTCAATCATAGTTTAACCTAACTAAGCAATGACTGATTAATTCTATTTACCCATAAGCTCTTGCCATTGGAGTTGATGGAATCTTCCGTTCTCTTAGTTTACGTCTCTTCACCGGAGCTACTACATCTAACGGAGATGATTCGGTAGCTCTAACTCCAATATTCTCGTCTTCTCTATTTGAATTCTTAACTTCGCTACTCAGGATTTTTGAATCAACGATTTTCTCGTTTTCGACGGAGATAGGTTCAATGTTAGCAGATCTAATCTCAGGCGTTGCGACGACGGAATCTTTGGTAACTTCATCATCGAAGTATACGACGGAAGGTTCTTTAGATCGACGGTTAGAGAGATCGCGAAGCTTTCCGGAGGTAAGTCCGACTAAATCAGTGGCGGCAACCAAAGCTTTTTTCCCTGAAGACGTAATTAAGCCTTCGAGATCTCCATTTCTCGCTCTCTGTAACTCTGGAGACTGATTATAGATCTCTTTCGCTACAAGCGATACACCATTCACGAGCCTCCTTAGTTGGTTCCACGAACTCATTACGCAATCGTGGATTTGAATTTACTGTTCTTCTTCGTTTTCCATTTTTTTGAATGTTTCGTTTTCTCGATATTTTCCCGTGAAAATTTAGAAATATGAGTTTCTGTGTCAGAACACGAAGGTCGGAGACGAGCAGCCCGAGGTTTACGTGGGGATACGACAACCAGAAGCTCTTTCTCCAAGATTTTAATTTCGGCCCACTTAGGTTATTTGAATTGTTAATGTAAAGCCCATTGGGCCATTATAGCCATTTGTAAATGATTAATATAAGGATTTAAAAACGTATTGAAGGAATTTGTCATGAAACCGAGTAGTACAGTACATCACTACATTGGCATTCTAAGAAACGTTTTAAGGGTGAAGACTGAAGAGACAATTGGCTGCTAATTATTGTGACGAAAGTAATATGTGTCTTAAAGAAACGTTTTAAGGCTGAAGAGACATCTGCATTGATGTCTTTTTCGAAGGATCTACGAGAAACGTTTTTTTTTTTGAGGTTGCTTTCGTTTCGAATTTAAATTCATTGAAAAAATGATACTATAGGTTTCCTACAAATTTGAACTTGTCTCAGAAAAAGTAAAAAAAAAATTACTTTATGAATGACTGCTTTACATTAACAGTAGAAAACCGACAATAATTGAATATGTTGTAACATTTAAGCAAAATATGAAAATAAAAAATGAAAAATGTACATTGATTATTATTATAATTTATATGCCTAAGTACAATGCATCTCCACTCACAAAAGTAACCTCAGAAAGAAATTATATAATAAGAACAAAAATAAAACTGAGACCCGCAAGTAATATGAAATCATCTTTGAAAATATTTTCTCTTACCCATTAGTTTTTTTTTTCTTTTTCATAAATGTATTATGGGAGGTTTCGTCTTTCGGTCTTGAAAAAAAATTGTTAGATTATTTTCCATAATGGGATGGAAGAATATTGTAACTAAATAAATTCGAATATAAAATTGGTCAAGCCACTCAAACTTGTCAGAATGGCAATATAGTAATCGAATTGAATTAGATATAAGCCATAGTTAATTAGTTGGCATCTACCTACAGGTGGTCATCATTTGTCTCTATATATATACCATATTTTATTTCAATTAAGAATACTTTAGTCTTGAGATCTTCAAAATCATCTGAGAGCTTTGACAAACAAAGACGAAGAGAAAATGTCCATTAGAGCTCAAGAACATCAAAGTCTTGAAGGTATATATATTTACTCAAATCTATTTCTTCTTAAGTTTTAAGCAATATGTTTATTTGAAACCCGTTTTACATCGTTTTAAAAAGCTTTTGCTCATCTCTTCAAGATCATGAGATCCAAAATCATACTTAGGGTTTCCCACTTATTATTTTTTCCATTTCTCGAAGGTTTTTGCGTTTTAGATTAGATCGGGTTTGGACCGTTTGGTTTATCGATCATGTTATATATGATATATGATATATATCAATAATGTTGTTATGTTATTAGAATTCCGTAAATGATGTCTATGAATTTTTCCTCTTGGAGAACATTAGCACAAGTATTTTCAACTTTTTAACCATTTGAAGATCGTCCAATTTAATCTATAAAAAACACCGCCAATAGGTTTCCCAAAAGCTCATTTGGATCTAGAATTAAAGTTTTTGTTTTGTCTTTTTATTTAATAATGGCAATTGTCAAATATAGGGTCACTGAGATAATGACAGTTTAGTGAAAAATAAATAACTCTTAGTGGGTAAAGAATGTTGGCAACATTATAGTGGAACTTAAGATTCAACAAAAGGCATTAAAATTTTACACAAAGATATATCACGTTAATATAGTTACATCCTGAAAAAAAAGTGAAAAATGGTAGACCGGAAATGATCACTTAGTTTAAAATAATTATATTATTGGATGTAAAAATCGCAGATTTAAAGAAGAAAAAACATATTTTAGAATTGATGATGTATGTATATATTTTGAATTAAATTTATAATTAATGTACATGGGCCCATTTTGAGTATAAGTAAGGCCCAAATAAAAGCCTATAGTTCAAAGCAAAGCCTGGTTTTTAGACGCATCACTAGAGATCTAGAAAACTATGCAGACTTCTCCGATCTTATCAGACTTCTCCTCCGCCTTTCCTCACCCACGCGCCGCCGCGTTAGCCACCACTTCCGGCGTTTCAATTTCTCCATCTCCGACGAGAAAATTTCACTCTACAAACATATCACTATCCTATTTTTCTCCTTCGTCGACACTTCTAGCTTCTTCTCGTAGATGTTGTTTTTCATGCCGATTTGGCAACGGTTCTCAGCGATTCGATTCGAACGACGATGAAATTGAAATCGATGAAGATGATTATTTGGTTGATTGTTTGACAGATGGGAAAACAGAGGATTTAGTAGGCGACGATGGAGTTCTAATCGAGGTTAAGAAACTCGAGAAAAGTTCACGGCGAATTCGTTCGAAGATTGGTATGAAAGCGAGTCTCGATTCCGTTTGGAGCGTTTTAACTGATTACGAGAAGCTATCAGATTTCATCCCAGGCCTTGTTGTTAGCGAATTGGTTGAGAAAGAAGGGAATCGTGTTCGTCTCTTCCAGGTTTTTTTGCTCTCTCATTAGTCAAATTATGGTATCAATGCTTTTCGTTTAGGTTCAAATCTGGGTTAGGTTATAAATTTGGAAACTTTTTGATACTAAAATGTGAAAATGTGCGTTTGTGTTGTAAATGATGAAACTTTAATGGAGACTAGTTCATTACTGTTGAGCTTTAGTTTGATTCAAATGTAGAAACTTTGTTACTAAATGTGAATGTTCCTTTTGGTTTTGTGGTTGGTTTAAACAGATGGGACAGCAGAATTTAGCATTAGGACTTAAATTCAATGCGAAAGCTGTTCTAGATTGTTACGAGAAAGAGCTTGAGATACTACCATATGGGAGGAGACGTGAAATCGACTTTAAGATGGTCGAAGGCGATTTCCAATTGTTTGAAGGCAAATGGTCAATCGAACAAGTTAGATAATCATAATATCTTATAAGAACACATTCATATCATTTTTCCTCTGAGACTGTTTTTTGATTCTTTTCTATGCTTACACAGTTGGACAAAGGGATTCATGGGGAAGCTATGGATTTACAGTTTAAAGATTTTCCGACTACGCTTGCGTACACTGTGGATGTGAAGCCAAAGATGTGGTTACCAGTGAGGCTAGTTGAAGGAAGATTGTGTAAAGAGATTAAAACAAATCTTATGAGTGTTCGTGATGCAGCTCAAAAAGTTATTGAAGGTGTTATTCATGATCTTTGAGTTTTCTCTTGAGTTAGTGTTCTACACATCTTTGCAAATTAGATATATATGGTGAATTTTAACAGATTATGTAATTGTCAATACATACACTTTGTTCCCACTTGTATATTCTAAATCTATAGACTTTGAATATACACCAAGTTTGTTCGACAGGTGATTGCTCCGACCAGAGATGTAAACAATTAAATATACAATAAAGCCTATATAGTTTATTTCTGGTGAATTTTTAAAGAATATGTAATTGTCATCAATACACTTGTATATTCTAAATCTACAGACTTTGACATATGATGATTGCTCCGACCAGAGATGTAAAAAGTTAAGCGTAGAGGGTAAATCAAGTTGAGTGTAGTGAATTGGCAAAAAAACTGAAATTTGACCGTAACTCGGGTAAATCGGTAATTAACGGATATACTCTGTTTTCTGTAACTTAAAAACAGAGTGCTCTCTGTTTCGGAAACAGAGCAATTTTTATTTTATTTTTGAGAAATTTCTTCAAATAACATTATATGAAGTTTTTTTTTTCCCACAAATAGCACTTTATTTTCATTTTGGACAAAAATAATATTTTTATAAAATCAAAATTTAAATTTTTTATTTAAATTAAATATTGTACAATTTAAAATATAATTTATTTGGAGTGAAATGTATGGTTTAGGATTTAGGGCTTAAAGTTTATGGTTTTTAAACTCTAAGCTGTAAAAATATGAGAGTAGAAGATTCTGTGCTATATAAGTAAAATAATTTTTAGTAGAATTGTTATTTTTGTCCAAAATAAAAATTGAGTGCTATCTGTAAAATAAAAATTATATTTAATGTTATTTTTGAGAATTGACTTTTATTTTTTGTCAAGAACATTAGTGATATGTTTTAAATCCATAATTCGAATCAACTTCATCTTCGTTAGGAGTAAAAATCTTTACACATTAGAAGAGATTGAGATCAAATGACGAATACTGAAACCGATAAATGAATTATACAAAAGACCTTAAAGAACTCCTTAATATATTAGTAAATGTCTTCTTCTTTAAATATACAAATACAATCATCATTGCTTCAGTCTTCTCCAGATTCTAAACTCTCTGGAAGCAAGACCATACAATAAAAGCTCTAAAACAAGCAGCATATGGCAGATGATGATGATGATGCAACAAAGAAAACAAAAAAAGAAACAAACCCCAATGAAAAGTAAATACAAAAGATAAACAAAAACCATAATAAATACCATTATACCATAATCAGAAGTTAATGTTGCTCTTGAAGCTCTGACCAAACTTCCAATTCGAAGGAACAACATTGAGAGCTGCTTTGATACTTCCATCACTTAGTTGAACTTTGAAAGATAAAGATTGACCATTAAGCAAAGTATTGCTTTGGAAATTAACTCCCCAGTTTCTTGACATTGTCTCCCATTTATTACTCTTAGAGCCTTTAATCCAAACTTTAGAGATATCACCAACTCCTCCTACGTTTGAGATAAGAACAAGCTCGAAATAGTTTCTACCGTTTATGGTAAATCTCATACCTCCGCTTCTTCTGCATCCAACTCTTTTGTAAAGAATTGGGACTATTCCGGCTTTGTACTTAGCAATAGTGAGAAAAGCTGGTTGAGCCATGTCGAAGTGTGGTCTTGGTGGATTACACCATCCTCCATTGTCACTTGCTTGAGCAAAGTTTGGTGGACAGAAGTTTGTGGCTGTGATTGTGATTGATCTGCCTTTAAGGCACCATTGTGGTACTTTGGTTGCGTCGCACAAGATTTGGTAGCATCCACCACATGACTTGCCGTCGTTGAACAGTGCCGTGCTTAACGCGGCTGTGTTTGTCTTGTAACCGTCTGTGTATAGGTTTCCATAACCACAAGCTCCACCTGAAGAGAAGAGACAAACAAAGAAAATTAAACCTATGAGAAGGTTTCTTGAGAATCAAGAAAGCTTTCTTTTTTGGAGCTCTAAACCAAATCAAACCGAAATTTGTTTTTAATCTGATTTTAACCGAATAATCTCTATTAAAACCAAATTTAGTAAAACTGAGTTGAATCAAAAATCAATCAAAATTCCTCATTTAAAAATTCTCCCTAGTTTTGATTTTTTTTTAAAATATGAAATAAACCATATTTTTATATTTTATTTTAAATTGAACTGAATCAAACCGGTACAACTTCTCCAAATTGGATAAAACATAAGATTTAAAATGTTAAACCGAACCGAGTGAAAAAAAAACAAATGTTTAAACCTAGTTTATGAGACTTACCCATTGTACCAGAAGCATCACTTCCGCCATAGAAGGTCGCATGAGCTTGCGACCAACCTGTGGAAACTGAGCTGATCTTCATGAAGAACATTGTGGAGAAGATCACTACTACCAAAAGAGATAAAATCTTGGTCATTTTTTTTCAATTGCAAAGGTTTTTAACTTTTGGTTATTTTGATTAAAGAAGAAGTTGATGATTGTAATCTTGGATGATAAGACTTAGGTAGGCTTAAGCTGCTATTTATAGTAAAAATCACAGAGCTTGTTACAATTATTATATTATCTATAAATTTAATTATGTATGACTTGGAATTACCGGAAAACGTTGAAAATAATAATTTGATTTGGTGATGATTGATTCAATGATTATAAGAGTGCGAAAAATACGGAGTTTTCAGGCATATGATAATCAAGTTTAATCCTATAAGACATGTGAGTATAGGTGGTTGCTTTTAGTTTCTTTCAAATATTATAAAACTTTTGTTCTCTTTTCCTAAGTTTTAAATTGTTTTATCTTGTCAACCAAGTTTTATAAGTCTTTATTGATTTTTTTTAGCCGATGGGTGATTTTAGTTACGTGTAAAACGGCGTTTAGTACATAGCGAAAGGAACATAAGGGTGCACCAAATTAAAATGTCAACTATTTTAAACCACTTTCACCAACCAGATTAGTTGAAATAGAAAATTCAACATGTACCTATGTGATGTATTTAAGCCTTTTATCAACAAAATAAGTCGATATGATTTATATCATAAGTGGGCTATAGTTTAATCATCTTTTTTTGGTTTTTGCAATTGTTTTTAGCTATTTATTATTACATTAAATAGTTCTAAATACGAATGATTACATATTTATAGTCAAATGTTCTTAATTCGAATTATTACATATTTATAGTCAAATGACAAGTTTTCTTAATAATGGCTAATGAATGTAGAATAGTATAATTCGAATATCAATGGGACTTAGTTGAAAATTAAACGTACGACATCAACTGATAAGTGCTCCTCCATTTACGCGAATTCCGTGGTACCTTGCAAGTTGCCAACTTACACTCCTAAATAGATTATTTATGGGTGATCCAAATTTTTGAATATGTACATATTTATTTTGGTAAAATATGTAGATAATATCCTAATTTATATATAGATAAATTAGGATCCCTAATTTTGTTAAAAAAAAAAAAAGAAACTTAACAATACAAAGTATACATATTCTTCATCTGTACATTCCACCCACAGATTGATACGTACAATATTACAAACATATACTGTATCTAATTTGGCTATTCAACCTAACTTGAAATTTCTAAGATGGTCCAAGTCAAACGTTAATATATTATAAGTATGTAACATAATCAATTTATAAGTCATGTAATATAAATTATAGATACCCTAATATTATGGCATATCTAATGGTACGTCCATGTACTTATCACATGGGTGATGGGCTGATTCCATTTGATAAACTCACACATGGACCAACCACTCTGCATTTCAATGATAAAATCCATGTATTTTTATATAAATCAAGTCATTGACCATCGGATTAAACATAATTAACTATAGGGAAAAAGAAAAAGAAAAAGTACCATGGTACAGTACGTATAAGTTTATAGATTACGATTGATCTACGTACGTATAAATCAAGGAAGATTTATTTATTTTGTTAAAACCAAGCAATAATATTCATTCTTTGTTAATAATCCAATGTTGTGATAGACCTTAGAAATAATTGAATGGTGTACCAACTTACTTATTTATCTGCAAGTCATAAAATGATTTGAGTTTATAGAATTAAATTTCATCGATGATATATCACACGTTAACTACAAAATTTTCTGTAAAGTATTTAATTTAATCATATGCTTAATTACCGCTTGATGTAAGTTCCAAATCGTGTAATCCACTAGTTATATTGTAATCTTTAAAGTTAAAACCAATTTTAGTATTTCAATTTAAGCCATTAATTTATATTACCTAAAATGAAAATAAGAAACGCGAGTTTTTGAATGGTTATGGTTGAACAAAAAAAAAGACAAAAATTTCTCAAATTTTCCTGCTTTCGTATTTCCGTCAAATTTTAAGGATTTCCTTTGAATATGTGTCTTTCTTGATCTGAACTTACCAAATTGTATTACTTTTTGTTCAGATCTTCATCCTCAGACCGAAACAAATACATATGTATCCATTCATGCTGAGGGTGGAATCAACAGAAAATTGATGTGTGTCTTGTCTTCCATGCTTCTATATCATTTAATTCGTTTTATATATTGTGACTGTCCAATCATAGATCAATATGGTAATCGCAGATGCCATTCTAAATTTCATTTTCGTTGATTGAGTTATGGCTTCTCTTTACGAATCTGTAATTCAGTTGTTGCCAAAATTATGAACGCAACTTTGCCCTCATTGACACACGTCCTAACTCCTCAGGTAACCCAGAAAAGTTATAAACATGATATTTTAGTTCGATATCACTTCTTACACAGTGCATATGTATATGCATATGTATAAGATCATTAAACTAAGAAACTGATCAATAGATTCTGCTAGTGACGAAACAATAGTTTTAAAATGACATTAAATTTGAATTAATTATTTCTTTATTTGGTAAAACAATTTAGAGTAATCAAACCATTCAATAGCCGAATCCGATTATCCGAACCAAAATCGATCCAAAATAAAAGGTTTGGGTTAGATTCGGATATGCTCAATATACCCATTTGACTCCTAAACTCATATATTCATGGGTATCAGTTCAGTTCCAGGAATTACTTAAACCCATTTACCCGAATCGAAACCAACATGAGAAAACAGTTTGGATCAGGTGCGGGTATGTTCAATTTACCAATCGGATCCTAAACTCATATACATGTGAGTATTGGTTCTGTTCCGGATATTACCAGATCAGATATCCGAAATATAATATATATTAACACATAGAAGTTTTTGGTACTAAATATTTATACGGATTTGAAAATTTTCGGGTAAAATTTACCGAATATTAATATAATATCTCTGAAAATATCTGAACTGATTGTATCCAATTTTGTTTGAATTTTTATGAGTGATTTTTTTAGACCAGAATCCGATCCAAAACTTCTCTACCCAAAAAACCCAAACCCGTTTAGTTCCTATCCGAAGCCAATCCAAATACTCGAATGCTCATACATATCCAATTATATACTCGAATACCCAAAACATAATACATTAACACACATAGATATTTTTGGTAATTGGTATTTTGGGTATTTTAGCACATTTCTGAGTATTTTGGTACTAAAATGTTTAATGGGTTTGAGTACTTTCAAATATATATTTTTGTATATTTCTCTCAACTAAAATTTTCAGTTTAATTCGGAAAATTTAAGTGAATATTTTTTAAAACAAAATTAAATATTTTATTTTAAAAAATTGGTCACAGTATGTGTTAAATTTTTTTTTCAAGAAGTTTAAATTATCTCGTTGAACTAAACTATGTATATATACTTGGTTCAATATTATTTCGATGTTTTATGTTCGTATTTATGGTTGCCATGACAGTCAAATTTGTTTGTTTTTTGGTGGTGACACAAATACAAAAGCCATGACAGTCAAATTTGTATTTTACACGGAAATTTTATATATTTGTGGTGGGAAACCAAGCTTTGTGGTATATTTGTATTTGTGTCATGACTTGGACATTGTAATTGTGAACTTTGTGTTGCCTTAAATTTGATTATTAAATTCTCGTCTGTGTATTTTGTCTAGTATAAATATACGTGTTTATGTTTGTGAGAACATTTTTTATTTGTGTTCATGTGTCGGCTTTTAGCTAATCATAAATCATTACCTTAATTGGCAAATAACTGAGGTATAACACATCCATCGAACTCAAAATTAGTCAAAACTCAAAAGAGAAGGGCGTACCCTGAGTAAAAACATCAGTTCTGCCTCAAAAACAAAAGCCATGGCAATCAAATTTGTATTTTACATGATATTTCTATATGTTTGTCTTCTCATTTAAACTTGTGGTGGATTTGTATTTGTGTCATGACTTTTGTATTTGACTTGAACATTGTCATGACTTTTAAAGAAACAAATAATATAATGTCCAACCAACTCAAAAATTCAAAATAAAAAGGAAATTAAGGGCATACCTCATACCTGTACTTGAGAAAAGCTTCAGTTTTGCCACTAATAAACTAATCATATAGTCATGCTCTGTATCAAAAAGATCAAAGGAGATCCAAAAACATCACAAAGAGCTAAGAGCAACTTTCTGGAGTGTAAAACAAAAAGAAAAAGAAATTTTAAAAGAATTCATGAAGAAGAGCATTCTATGCAAGATTCAAGTAGACTATTTAGAGAAGTCAAGGGACAAATAAGAGACCAAAACTGGAAGAAGTAGGAACATGTTATGATTGAAGAGATGCAGTCTCTGGAAAAGACGGAAATATGGGATATTGTCTCAAAACCAAATAAGAAGAAAACAGTCGGATGTAAATAGATCTTTAAACTAAAAGAAGACATTCCAGGAGTTGAAGAACCTAGATACAAGGCAAGACTTGTAGCTAAGGGATTTACACAGGTGAAAAAAGTAGATTATAATGAGATTTTCTCTGCGGTAGTTAAGCATGTGTCCATAAGGATCATGTTGTCAGTTGTTGTGAACTACGATCTGGAGTTAGAACAACTTGATATTAAGACTCCATTTCTAAACGGTACTTTGAATGAAGTCATCTACATGAATTAGCCTGAAGGGTTCATAGAGAAAGAAAGTGAAGACAAGGTGTGTCTACTCAAGAAGTCACTATATGGATTAAAACAATCTCCGAGACAATGGAATCAGAAGTTTGACAACTTTATGAAGTTACAAGGATTCCAAAGGTGTGTCAATGATATGTGTGTCTACTACAAAGGATCAACTATCAATGATCAGCTATTCCTTTTACTCTACATAGACGACATGCTAATAGCGGCAAAAGGTTTAGAAAAAGTTAACATTCTAAAGAAGAGTCTAAGCAAGGAGTTTGAAATGAAGGATTTAGGACCAGCTAATCGGATCCTGGGAATGGACATTGTTAGGGAAAGACAAAAGAGAACACTAAAGCTATCACAGAATAGATACCTAAGATAGGTATTGAGGAATTTCAATATGGATGAATGTAAGCCGGTAGTATCACTAGTCAACACTCAGTTGAAACTGAGAAGCTTAACTCAGGAAGAGTTGACTAAAGAGGAACTACACATGAGCTCTATTCCGTATGCGAGTGCAGTTGGGAGCATCATGTATGCAATGATTGGTTCAAGGCCTGATCTTGCATATGCTATTTGTCTAGTTAGTCGGTTTATGGCTAAGCCAGGAAGAGAACATTGGACTGCGGTTAAGTGGATCCTAAGGTACATCAAAGGTGCAACAAACATTAGCCTAACATTCACCAAGTCATATCATCTGGATATTGAAGGGTTTTGTGATTCAGATTATGCTACGGACCTTGACAGAAGAAGATCTGTTTTAGGATATGTGTTCAAGGTAGGAGGAAACACTGTGAGTTAGAGAGCCAACCTTCAGCATGTGGTAACCTTATCAATCACATAAGCTGAATACATGGCACTCACGGAAACGTCTAAGGAAGGGATTTGGTTAGAGAAAATGTGCAATGAATTGGGGATAATTTCGGAAAGTTTTAAGATGAATTGTGATTCACAAAGTGCCATTCACTTAGCAAGAAATCTAGTTCATCATGACAGGACAAAGCACATTGCAACTAAATACCATTTCATACGAGATTTAGTAGAAGACAGCTCAGTAAATCTAGTCAAGGTTCACACTACATCAAATCCGGCGGACATCATGACAAAGGGATTACCTGGTAATACGTTCAGTAATTTCCTTGAATCGTTGAAGGTTACCGCCTGATTTCTTGTAGAGGTACAGCTTGATAATCCTGTTGGTTGGGGAATCTCGCATGGAAAGGAAAGGCATTATAAGATTCTTCAAAATGCATCTCGGACAAA
The DNA here is from genome assembly GCA_963555745.1 of Cardamine flexuosa. Classification (NCBI taxonomy): domain Eukaryota; kingdom Viridiplantae; phylum Streptophyta; class Magnoliopsida; order Brassicales; family Brassicaceae; genus Cardamine; species Cardamine flexuosa. The sequence continues at coordinate 20,087,862 of OY743221.1, read as the reverse complement.
TAAATCAACAAAAGCAAGGGAGTTTAGATGGTAAAATCTGAAGTCAAAACAAGGAGGCCATTACCTTTTATCAGACGTCAAAGAATCGTAGTCCTCGCGTTCTTTGCCGCCTGAATAGTAACATTCATCGAACAGGAACATTTAGTTTGATGGACACTGGAAAGTAAACAGAATCGGAATCCGGGTTAAACTAAGGATTCAAGTAACGATTCAACTTACTGAGGCTTAGGGTTTTGGCTGCACAAGAGCAGACATACTCCTTGACCAATTTGCCGGAGAATCTTCCTCGAGGAAGATCAGGGGTAAGTGTTGGTGTGTAACGGGAGGAAGCCGTGTTGGAAGTACTGCTAGAGGAGGCCATTTGAGGAGTGTGTCGAAAGGTTTCTAAGTTTTCTTGGTTTGAGAGGGAGACGAAACGAGAAAGGGGTTTGCTTGAGAAGAAGACAAAAGGTGGAGATTTGTGGAGAAACGATTTGTCTTTTATCCAAGTTTACTGGATCGACGCATCAGTTGGGCCGGGTAAACTTAAGAAATCAGAAGAAGAAGGTTAATGGATCCGTGATCCATTAAGATGTGAGGAGGTTACTTGAAGAAAAAGGAAAAACCATGAGCTAGGTTAAAACTCAAGTCGGTTGATCGAGTAAGTATATATACACGATTAGGTTTCTCAAGTTCAATCATCACCAATATACAAGAAGCAAAAGAGGAACAAGCATAGAGTTTTCTAAAGAGAGAGTTCTAGGTCAAGCTTGTTTCTAAGGCGCTTCGGCTAGTGAGTTTTGGGTTTCTTGCTCTTGGGTTCATCGTCTTCGTCGTCATCCTCCACATGCATGAAGATCTTGAGTTCTTTGTCGATCACTTCATAGTACCTGAAAAGAGAGATAAAGAGTTAGGTCATTGAAACTTAGAGAGAAGAGAGTTTGTAAACATATTAAACTTGTTGATTTTTTATAGTGAAAGTGTGTGGGACAAGAGTTTCCACACGAGACGTACTCTCAAAGTTTGAGAAGAACTCGTTAATTCGTTGGTGTCGTTAGTTTTAATACTTGTGATTGCTTAAACTATCTAAACGGATTAAGGTTAAAATCTTTACACATGGTTTGAAAATGATTCATTCTAATGTTGGTGACAGAGTCTTTATGTTTGTTGATGTTTAATTAAATAGTTGTAAATCATGTTAAAGTTTTATCGAAATGAAATAATTAAGCGTTCGTTTCTTTCAGTAGGTCTAAAGTTTAGGTAAGTCATACAAGTAGTCATCGCATTTTTCTTGTTTTTGGTCTTAAAATGTTTGGAAAAATAAGACTGATAGTATTGTGTTGTTAAACTTTAAGGAGTAAACTAAAGAGTGATAACGTTAGGAACATCTAGATATATCAGATTAAGATTGCAAAAGTCTTAGATAAGTATTAAGGATAATGGAATTGAACTTATAAAGGAAATGATAAAATAAATCTGAAAGAAAATCCTGGCTTGACATCCATATTTCACTTTGGGTTTTAAGAAACTATCTTTGACCCCCACCCATCGGACAAAAATGAATATCTCCATAGGCCTTCAAGATGAATCCGCAATCTTTGCATCGTCTCTGCCAAGCAGTCAAGTGCACAAATGTAGCCATAGGTTTCAATGGAGCTGGAATTGAAATACAAATGCAAGATGATAGGGAAAATGCACCGCAAATTACAATTTAAGCAATCTGGGCGAGACACGCTATTATTGAGCACAGCTTCAAGACATAAATCTTTCCCATCATCAGATATTCTGCGTTTTGGCATGAGCCCTGAAAAGTCTCCGAGCACACACAGTGTGTGCAAACTAGCCCGGTGATCTTTATACGTGTAGAACCATGTCTTTGGGTTGGTTTCTTTTTCACAAATGTCACACCAGTATTTACCACTTGCCTCTTCTCCATAGCATAGTGAAAGAGGACGATCGTCAACTCTATGCTCTACCACTAGTGGTAAAGTGGCGCATTTGAAGCATATGGCAAATGCACAATATTTTTCAATGCATCCGAGCACACGATCAGTACACTTGTTGCAGCCATTGCAGCTCTTAGCTTCTTCATCTGGTGAATGGTGAAATAAAGGATGATAGGGATGACTTGGATGGAAAAATGGCTCAGAAATTGAACTGCACTGGAGATCAAGTTTCGCATACCCTTCCTCGTACCTGAAACCATTGGAATGTCTATGACAACCTGTACACTGAAAAAGGTCAGCCTCGGTTGTGACTAAAGTAAGCCGTTCATTGTGTAGCACATGCCGTTTCTTTCTTGGAAATTCAGCGCAGTATTTGTGGAGAAGGAAATCACAACTGATGCAGCCATAGAAGGATTGGAGAGAGATTGGATGGGTGCATGCGCTGCACCGCTTGTTCTTCTCACATAGAACACCATTGTCGTGGAGCCTTAGGGGATGCTCTTCGTGGCTGAAATGTCGTATTGTGTTGTCACCTATTACCACATATGGCTCTATATCCTCTGTTTCTTCAGGAACTCCTTCTAGTTCTATCCCTTTCGACACATCTTTTCTAGTAGCACATATAGAATGAACGACATAGCCAGGACACTTGTCACACGAATAACCTCCACAAGTCCAATCCACTTTCTGGTGACAAACTCCACACACAGAATTGACAACACCAAGAACAGAAGTTCGAGAAACACGATGATCATGTCGGTTGATGTTGATGACGCGTGGGAGGCGAATACAGTCTTGATGGATCATAAAACCACATTGAACACATATGTAAGGGCTTCGATCTCCCTTGAGACCCCAAGCATTACATGTAAAAGAATCGAGTCTCGGGAGAAGTGTGAGTTGGTGATCATGAGCTTTCGAATCCAAAATAAATTGTGGTGGTGGTTGTAAAACACAAGGAAAATCCAAGGTGAAGTTACACGAAGAACAATGATAAAACAATCTACCATCAACCTTTTTAATTCCGCAAAGACGACATTTTCCATCAGAATAGTCTGGTGATCGACCATTGAGGAGCTTAAGAGAGTGTAAGGAGTGGTAAAAATGGTTGACCTCTGTGGGGAGGTTTACCTCTAAAAGATGTTTTACTTCTGACGGATGCCATACGCAATCCACATCGAAGGATAAATCACATTCATAACATTTGTATGGAAGAAAATAACCAGTCTTCCCACATTTAGCGTCACAAGTGAAGTCGGTTTGCTTCTTCAGAAGAATGAGCTTATGGTGATGCGTCTCGGAGATGTCAATAACATCTGGTGGTGGGTAATTTGCACAGTATAGATCCACGTTGAACTCACAGATCTCACAATGATAGCATAGATCGTTGGTTAGCCATCCACATAAATCACAACAACGATCTTCTATTCTTCGAAGTCGAAGAGTGTGACCGAGGTGAGATGGGTGTTCGATGTATTCAGAAGAATCACCACATTTCTTGTGAACGAAGAAATCACAGCTTTTGCAATAGTAGCCATCATTGATATCTTTCAAGCGTCCACAGCAATAAATAAACAAAAGAGTGATTTTCTTATGATATTTGGCTTCTCAAATTGTAGGATCAGGATGGAGTAGATTTGGAGTTTAACCTGAACGGAACAATGTCGAGACAAGTGGATGAAGACGATGAACTTAGTGTGATGGTAAGTACTTCGTCGCTGTGTAAAAGTATAATAACATTGACAATATTATGGAACACTTCTTATGGTTCTTTACACTGCCTATACTACAGATTTTTCACCTTATTGGGAAAATAAAGAGAAGGAACAATTGTGAAATTTGCGACGATACTCCCTTATACTCTGTTTCATAATGATATGTTCTTTTATTTCTCAAGAATCTATTGTTATAGTCTCGTATGCCAACATTTTTTTTTAAAAGCAGTATCTATTGTTTATATCAAACTTTAACCATGTTATTTTTTCTGGTAGAATCCTCATTTTCAGACGGTTTAAATTTGAAAAATTTTACATAATTTATTTATTTTTATTTATTGTGTTGATGTGTATCCGTAACGTTCTATTCAATATTTTCGGTAGAAGCAAACTTCACATGGAGAGTTGCCCAACAGAAGCTCAAGAAATCTGATTTTGAGATTCCAATGTTGAGATTCGGTAATCTTGAGATTGATTTGGCATCTGATTTGTTCGGCCCGATCACACCTCTTATATGCTTCTTTGAATTCCAATGAGATCCTGCTGCGTCGAGGTAATATATGAGTTCTTCTTTTATGGGATGTGTTGTGTTGTTTGATTCTGCAAAAAATGGGGGAATTTTAGGAAGATATATATATAGAAACAAATTGTAATTGGTTCCGAACATTTTGATTGGATTGAACTATGCAGAGAATTTAGGGCTTAAAGCTTTGTTTTCTTGCTCCAAAATTGCAAAATTTGATTGTAATTGGGAATGTTTGCAGTAGTGATGCCTTCACAATTGGTATGCCACCAGCTTGGGTTGATGATTCTGAGGAGATAACATTTAATATACAAAAGGTTCGAGATAAAATGAGTGAACTTGCAAAGGCTCATTCAAAAGCTCTAATGCCTACTTTTGGAGTTGACAAAGGGATCCAACGTATAGTTGAGATGCTCACTCATGATATCACAGATCTCTTGAGGAACTCAGAGAAGAGATTGTCTGCTTCATTGCCATGTCAAATATACCACTGACATTAATAAACACCTTTTGTGGAATCACCAAGTCATTGCCTTACTTACACTGCCAATACCATAATGAGAATTATAGGGTTTGGATGAACAGCAGACAATCAAGTTGAAGAAAGGGCAATATGTCTCAGCGGAAAGGGAAAGAGAGATACAGCAGGTAACTTGGAAGCTGTTACTCCACCATATTTTCTTTACAAACCTGCTTGGTTCACATTTCAATGGTGATTATTAACTTCAGACTACTCTCTAGGTTTTGGGATCTGTTAATGACCTTGCACAGATAATGAAGGACTTATCAGCTCTTGTCATTGACCAGGTTTCTCACCGACTCATTAAAAGGCATATGAGTTGCATAAATTGATGCAGAGTTTTTGTTGGTTTCTCTACAATTAGTTTTTTTGTTTGTATCAATCAGGGCACTATAGTTGATCGGATAGACTACAATATCCAAAATGTCTCTACATCGGTTGAGGAAGGCTATAAACAACTACAAAAGGTTTGATTCTCTACCAAAAAACTCACAAGTTTTTGTGAATACTCTACAGATTTTTCACCTTATTTGAGACATATTTCAATTTTTGAATAGGCGGAGAGAACACAAAGAGAAGGAGCAATGGTGAAATGTGCTACAATACTCCTTATACTTTGTCTCATAATGATTGTTCTTTTAGTCCTCAAGAATCTCTTGTTTTAGCCATATATGGTACAACTCAATAAAAACTGCTTGTCTTTTGTCATAACAAACATGGACCATTTGTTGAATTCTCATTTTCCAAGCATTTTAAGTTTAGAGAAGTTTTGTTTTTCTCATTTTTTTGTGTAGTCTAATCAGTATACAAAGTTTTAGTCGTGAGGTATGGTTTCAAAATAATTCCTTGTAATGGTTGTGACAATTCTTTGTTGATGTTTACTCTTAAGTACGAGTTGTAACGCATGTTAAAGCTTCACCGTAATGATATGATTTACCATTCTCTTCTTTGAATAGGTCAGAAGTTACGATGAGTCATAAAAGTAGTCATCGCATTTGTCTTGTTTTTAGTCTTGAAAATTTTGAACAGGTTAGACTGAGAGTGCTGTGTTATTCAAGAAAACTAAAGAATAATAACTTTAGGAACAGCTATATTTATCAAATTAAGATTGCAAGATTCGTAGTTATACATTAAGGATAAAAGAATTGAACTTGTAAAGGAAATGATAAAAATAAATCTGAAAGAAAATCCTGGCTTTGACATCCTTATTCTCTTTCGGGCTTTAATAATATACCTTTACCTCATTATGTCAGCCTATGGAGCAAATATGCATACCATTCAATGAAGCAGCCAAATGAACAAAAGTCGACATATGAGGTTTCAGAAACCGTTAAATTTGTACGCAAGATGATAGGGAAAATGCAACGAGACTTACAGTTCCAGCAAAATGGGCGAGACACGCTATTATTGAGCACCACATCAAAATATAAATCTTCCGGATCTTCCGGATCTACGAATATGCTTCTTGGCATAAGATTTGAGTCTCCGAGCACGCACAATGTGTGCAAACTAGCCTGGTTATCTTTACATGTGTAGAACCATGTCTTTGTGTTGGTTTTTGTTTCACAAATATCACACCAGTATTTACAGCTTGTCTCTTCTCCATAGCATAGTGAAAGAGGATGCTCGTCAACTATATGCTTTACCATTTGTGGTAAAATGGCGCATTCGAATCCCAACACAAATCGACAATATTTTTCAATGCATCCGAGCACACGATAAATACACTTGTTGCAGCCATTGCAGCTCTTAGCTTCTTCATCTGGTGAAAGGTGATATAAAGGATGGGGATGACTTGGATGAACAAATGGCTCAGAAATTGAACTGCACCGAAGATCGATTTTCTTATTCCCATGCTCGTACCTGAAACCATTGGAATATCTAAGACAGGCTGTACACTGAAAATAGTCAATGCCGGTTGTAACTAAAGTAAGCCGTTCATTGTGTAGCACATGGCGTTTCTTTCTTGGAAATTCAGCGCAGTATTTGTGGAGAAAGAAATCACAACTGATGCAGCCATAGAAGGATTGGAGAGAGATTGGATGGGTGCATGCGCTGCACCATTTGTTCTTCTCAGATTGAACACCATTGTCGTGGAGTCTTAGGTGATGCTTTTCGTGGCTGAAATGTCGTATTGTGTTGTCACCTATTACCACATATGGCTCTATATCCTCTGGCTCTTCAGGTACTCCTTCTAGTTCTTCACCATTCCACACATCATCCCTAGTAGCACATTTAGAATGAACGACATAGCCAGGACACTTGTCACACGAATAACCTCCACAAGTCCAATCCACTTTCTGGTGACAAACTCCACACACAGAATTGACAACACCAAGAAGAGAAGTCCGAGAAACACGGTGATCATGTCGGTTGATGTTGATGACGCGTGGGAGGCAAATACAGTCTTGATGGATCATAAAACCACATTGAACACATATGTAAGGGCTTCGATCTCCCTTGAGACCGCAAGCATTACATGTAAAAGAATCGAGTCTCGGGAGAAGTGTGAGTTGGTGATCATGAGCTTTCAAATCCAAAAGAGATTGTTCTGGTGGATGTTTAACACAACACAGATCCAAGGTGAAGTTACATGAAGAACAATGATAAAACGATCTATCATCAACCTTTGTTCCGCAAAGACGACATTTTCCATCAGAATAGTCTGGTAATGGACCGGTGAGGAACTTAAGAGAGTGTAAGGAGTGGTGAGAGTGGTTTACCTCTGATGGGTGGTTTACCTCTGGCTCTGATGGGTGATTTACCTCTGACGGTGGGTCCCATACGCAATCCACATGGAAGGATAAATCACATTCATCACATCTGTAAGGAAACTGAAAACCAGACTTCCCACATTTAGCATCACAGCTGAACTTGGTAATCTTCTTGAGAAGGGTGAGCTTGTGGTGATGTGTCTCGGGGATGTCAATAACTTCTGGTGGTGGGTACTTTGCACAGTATAGATCCACGTCGAACATACAGATCCCACAATGATAGCTTAGATCCTTGATTATCGATCCACATAAATCACAACCACGAGCCCCTTCTATTCTTCGAAGTTTAAGAGTGTGAATGGAGTGAGATGGATGTTCGATGGATTTAGAGGACTCGCCACATACCTTGTGGACAAAAAGATCGCAGGTTTTGCAAGAGTAGCCATCACTGATATCTTTGATTAAGCGTCCACAGCAATCACCTCTCCTCGGAATCAGATCATTACAAGGCATCATAAGATGCTCGTGGATCAACCGTAGTGACACTCCCTCAGATTCCATGATCCAAGGAAGAAAAAGAAGAAGAAACAAGACGAAAATGTTGAATGTTATTTAACAAAAGCAAAAAAGAAAGAAAATGTTGAAATGTATATCCTCAAAGCTATACGTCTCTTTTACTCGCCACTCAAATATTATCCTTGCAGCCCGAAGAAACGTAATAATTGTGGTAAAATATATCTACTCGAGTATGATGCTAATCTTTTAATTACCACCATAAGAAACAAAAACAAAAACAAATAATGAAGAACTCGAAACAAATATCTTGCACAGATAATGAAGGACTTATCAGCTATTGTCGTTGACCAGGTTTCTCACTGACTCATTAGAAGGCATATGAGTTACATAAATGGTTGCTGAGTTTTTGTTGGTTTCTCAACTATTAGTTTTTTTTTTTGTTTGTATCAATCAGGGCACTATAGTTGATAGGATAGACTACAATATCCAAAATGTCTCTACATCGGTTGAGGAAGGCTTGATTCTTTACCAAGAAACTCATAAGTTTTTGTGAATACTCTACAGATTTTTCACCTTATAGAGACATATTTCGATTTTTGAATAGGCTGAGAGAACACAAAGAGAAGGAGCAATGGTGAAATGTGCTACAATACTCCTTATACTTTGTCTCATAATGATTGTTCTTTTAGTCCTTAAAGAATCTCTTGTTTTAGTCATATAGCAGCAAAGCAATAAAAACTGCTTGTCTTTTATCATAACAAACATCGACCATTTGTTGAATTCTTATTCGAGAAGTGTTATTCTCAGTTTTCTTTTGTGTATAGCAATAAGTATTACAAAGTTTAAGTCGTGAGGCATGGTTTCAGAATAATTAATTCTAATGTTTGTGACAATCATTGTATGTTCGATGATGTTCACTTAAATAGTTGTAATGCATGTTAAAGCTTTATCGAAATGAAATTTGTTACCGTTCGAGTCTTTGAGTAGGTCAAAAGTTTAGTTGAATCATAAATATAGACATCGCATTTTCTTGTTTTTTTGGTCGTAAAATTTTTGAACAGACAAGATTGATAAGAGTTGTGTTCTTTATTTTTAAGGAGAAAAATGAAAGAGTGAAAATTATAGAAACAGCTAGATCATATCAAATTAAGATTGCAAGATTCTTAGATAGTAATACATATACTGGAATTGAACTTGTAAAAGAAATCTGAAAGAAAATCACGCACTTGTCCAATATCAATGGCTGGGTTAAGAAAATATCCGAGGTCCAATATTATATCGACTGTTCTTGTATGAAGTCACCGTGTCAATGTATCAAGTGCGGCTCCCTATGTGTAATTAATATCTAAATGGGAAGAGGGATTAACAAGTTGAAGAAAGGGAAAGAGAGATACAGCAGGTAACTTTACTTGGAAGCTGTTGCTTACTCCACCATATTTTCTTACGAAGCTGCTTGGTTCACATTTCGATGGTGACTAAATCTTGCACAGATAATGAAGGACTTATCAGCTTTTGTCATTGACCAGGTTTCTCCCTGACTCATTAAAAGGCATATATGAGATCATTCTTACGTAATATCATGCCTTTTAAATTGTTTTTTTCTTCATGATATTACATAAGGATGATCTTGAAATCTATCTTTCGTAGCAAGCGTATCAGTTACTACATTTGCTTTCCTATGTTATACAGAAAAATTTGACATTTTAGCTTCTCCCTGTTGATCTTTGAATATAATGGCTCCAATGCTCCATTTCCTGTAAGAGTTGGTAAGGATATTATCTGTGGCCACTCTTCAATAAACTTAAGCTGCATCAAACTTTTGATGATCACAAAAGAAATCCAAGATGGTGTAAGTATTGCAAAAAGGATAATCACTATGAAGCCATTTGCTATTTCAAGAAGAAGAAATCCAACGATGATCAAAACATACAGCCAAAATCACAAATAGAATGGCTTTAACTGTGGAGAAGATGTGTCCAAGGAGAAAAACTTAACAAGCTTATTATGTACACACAGAAGAAGTTAACATGGAAGAGCTATGGTTTTCAGAAAGTCATATACCAACGGTTCAAAGCACATGGATTCTTGATAGTGGAGCAACAAATCACATGGTCAAAGAAGAAGGATTGTTCTCAGATTTGGATAAATCGGTTCTTACTCCTACCAAAACAGCTAATGGAGACAAAGTTATGAGTATTGGGACATGAAACATCACTGTGGAAACAAGTTTGGCTCAAATAACCATAAGCAATGTATTCCTAGTTCCAAAGATCACAAGAAATCTACTTAGTGGTAACGACTGGGTATAAGGTTTTATTTGATAGTGAAAAGGGCATCATAATGGACAAAGATTACAACAAGAGTGGAACTATCTCTGTTCACTATGCTGGTCAATCATTGATAAAACAGTCTAACACATGCCTAACAACAGTTCGAAAATCTCAATACTCAAAAAGGATAAAGCAGTAAGTTCAACCATTACATCACAAGAAACCAGAGAAAGTGAAACACCACGACTGAAAAACAAAAGCAAGACAGAGAGGGGAGGATCACCAAGAACAATAAAAGAAAATGCAGATGCTCAATATGTCTACAACCAAACCACAAAGATGAAGGAAAGCAAAGACAAGATTTCTCACGATAAAGTAAAGTCAGAAACAAAGATGCACAATGCGGTTCTGAAATTTCAGAAAATAATAATAAAAAGGAGTGTCAATGAAGATATAGTTGAAGAGAATCACAGCAAAAGAGAGCTAGAGAACAATGATTCTACACAAAATTCTTACAAGAAGTCACTGCAGAGAAAAGAACAAAACAATCCTTTGGAAGGGTTATGTTTGAAAGAAGTTGTCAACGACCAAGACTAGAGACAGGCTATGGATGAAGAAACCACGATGATCAAGAAAAATAAATTTTGGTATCTCACAGAAGAACCACACGGATATATTCAGAGAGAGCTTATATTTGTGTTGGCTTTTTATCTAACCATAAACAAACAAATAATATAATGTCCAACCAACTCAAAATTCAAAATCAAAAGAAAAGGGCATACCTTATACATGTACCTGAGAAAAAGCTTCAGTTCTATCACTAATAAACTAATCACAGAGTCATGCTCTGTATCAAAAATATCAAAGGTTTAAAACTTTAATACAAGTCAGTATTTTTGTTCTAGGAATTAGGACTACTTAGCTTTCCCTGGATAACCATTTAAATCCTGCAATTTCACTAAAACTTTGCAGCTTGCATTAAAAGGTCTACGAATCACAAACTCAATCAAAGTTGCTGAATTTCTATGATAACTCAATTTTCAGGTAAAGAATCAGACACACATGTAAAGAAACTATAAGATGTAAACACATATTAATAGGCTACAAAGATCAACAAGAAACTATAAGATGCTGAACATTCATGAGCTATATAATTCCTTAGTAGTACCGTTTTAGTATATATGAAGAGTGTATATGAATCCACATGTCTTCATATGGCTTTCTCCAAGCAAATAAAAAACATAAGTCATTTGGTCTCTGACACAAACATTGGACGAACGAACTCATGCTACTACTACTACAAAAAACTTATATGCAACCAACAACCAATAGTATTCAAAATCAAGAAACAAGACATATATTGTAGAAATAGAGACAAAGAGGCAAAATCTTCATCAAATATGAGATTATTTCTCCTATAACTTAAGCATGTATAGAATTCAACTACATAAATTCAGACATCTAATAACACTAGGATGTCAGAAATTAAAAATCAAGAAATGAGACATATATTACAGAAATAGAGACAACGAGGCAAAATCTTCATCAAATATGAGATTTTTTCTCTTACAACTCAAGCAGGTATAGAATTCAAATACATAAATTCAGACACATCTAATAACACTACAATGTCAGAAATTATGGTAGAGAGAGAGAGAGATAGAGAAGTCAAACCTGAGACAGAACGTGAAGCTGAAAATTTACCTGATCAAAAGTGGGGAAATATAATCTGCAATACATCGATCTCCCTGTTAAGAACCAATCACCAAAAATATAGTAAGGACACAGTGGAACAAACATAAATTAATTTATTCTTCAATGACTTAAAAACTGTATTTGCAAGACAAGCACATAAAACTAAAACAAAAGAGAAGTGAACTTACCATTGTCAAAATCTAACACTAACACTGGTTTGAACTTTGATGTACCTAACATGATTAAAAACAACACATACGAGTTGAAGATGAAATACTTACCGCATGGCCAAGATGTCAGATTTTGTATCACGCAGAGCCGTGTAGATTTGAATATTCTATTCATATTTTTCCAGATACAACAGAGTATATACATCATGGATTGCGAGAAATAATGCACAGAATTGAACTTACAATTTTATGGTATCTTTCGACAAGTCTTATTAATGAACATTTGTCATATTGTCTTTCGAATTTTAGGCTGCAACTTTTAGCAGAGTATTGAATTTCCCAATCAGATTCAGTTCCCATCATATGCAGAACATTGAATATGTGTTCATGTTGCCCCAGCACAACAAAGAGAGTTTTATCAGACAAGTGAGTTTCCCAATCTTAGAAACATCATTCACAAGTTTTACGAACAATACCTTCTTTTTTTTCTCCTTTATCAATTAGCAGATTATTGAATACTGTCTTGCTATATCCCATTTCAGTAAGAGATCTTTAAGCAGACTATTATATATATATCATGTTGTCCCAGCACAACAAGATAGAGTATCTGCAGAAACTTGAATTATGATACTCTGAACACCAATTAGTGGGGCCTTAAATCATAGGACATTTATTCTCCTTTCAATATAATATCATTTTGTCCCAGCTTAACAAGATACTGTGTTTAGAGTTTACGCAGATCATTGAATTTCCCAATTATTAGACATAAAGTCTTAAGCAGAAACTGAAGTTTGTTTATATCAAGTTGCCCAACTCAACAAGATACTCTATAGAGTTCACGCAGATCATTGAATTTCCCATTTCTATACATCAAGTTGCCCAGCTCAACAAGATTCTCTATAGAGTTTTGCAGATCATTGAATTTTCCAATCATAAGACACGAAGTCTAGTGAAGGTTGTAGATCATTGAATTTTCCAATCATAAGACACGAAGTCTAATGAAGGTGGTATATACATCATGCTTGTTTAGGCAACATCAGACCCTTTATTCCCAAGTTAGAAACGGGACAAACAACAATATGTGTTGATTCTTGTACAACGATAAAAGTTGATTTTTGATTTGCAAACTTTGAAATTAATTTTAATTATAAATGAAAACAAGGTTCCGAGTCTACGAAACGAAACCCTAACCCTCTCAAACCGAAGAAATCACAGATTTTAAAAGAGGGGTTTTTATTTGAAACCCTAATTTGAAAGACCATACGTAAATAACTTTGAAATTGAAAAACCTAAGATAAAGAACAAAACGATGAAAGAGGAGTTTTGGATTTACCGAAACATTGAAATCAGAAAAGGGAAAAATTTTCAATCAACAATCGCAAAAGTTAAACCGCTGAAAACACAAAACCCTTACGATTCAAAATCAGAGAAAAACACAATCGCGAGAGAGATTAAACATAAACTGCGTTAGATCTAACCTAAAAACAGAGAAGTAACAGAAGATTGAAGAAGAAGATAATGAAGAAAAGAGTTGAGAGAATATGCGGCTGATTTGTTGAAACAAAAGAACGTTGAGACTTTATTCATAATAAACTTCCGTCTCAGGTAGACAAGGGTATTTCTGTAACTTTAAATTTTTTATTCCAAAATTTAAGATTAAATCTATAATCTCAATTCGACGGCCAAGATCAGATAGACTACTATAAATCAGGTGGGGGCGGTACCACCAGATCAATGATCTAAGTTCCTTCCCTGTTCGGGCTTAAGCTAATTCTTTTTCTAGTCGAAAAGATCTGAAGAACACTTTCTTTATTCTCCCTGGACAAGTTTGTATTGCAGAGATCAGAATCGAATCCGTAACACCATTGTTGATTCTCTAGGCTAATTTAAAACTTTGTAAGAAGTTTCTGTTTCGTCTTTTCACCAGTAAAAGAAGACTACTAGGATTCGATATTTATATGCAATATGTATGTATGAACTAGAGACACCTTCACGAACGAACATATTTAAGATTTTATATGTAGATGTATTACTAAATATATAAGTTGTATACTTTTAGATCCAGATCGTATTCTTAAGAACATGTTACCATATCATTTTCTGCATATATTGTTAAATTAGAAGATTTTTATGAGAATTCTTGAGTCAATCATTACCTAATTCATTACCATAATTTATATTGCTTGAGTTGGAAGTATTTATTTCTATAACATATACACAGTCAACCAGAAAAACATTTATCTGGTCAACCGGAATATTTTACCGGAAACAAACAAGCACAGCATATGTATCTTACAAGTTACAACCAAACTATTGATCTTAAACCGACACAACCGGAATATCATCCGAACCGGTTTTAACCTTAAACACATTCTTGCTTGAAGGCAAACCACCCACTGGTTCATCTTCAATTCCACATTCATTAGTTCCTCTCCTAATCATGAAGTAACCATCCTGCAACATTTCAGTTCATATAATGTCAAAACATTCATTAACAAACCAAAATCCAAAATCTTTCCTAAATTATAATTACAACTAACACTTACATCACCCCAGCTTCTGTTCCATTGATTTGCCATCAACTACAAATAATTGAAAAAATAAACCAATAAAGTTATAAAAAAATTCAAACTTTAACCTAAGAATTTCGATATAAAGTTTTAACATTTACCCAATAATCTTCACCGTCATCACTAGTTCCCCAACCAATAAGTTTAACAGCATGACCTCCAATGTTAGAACCTGTTATATGCTTATACACTCCAGAGTTGTAATGAGCAAAATCCTAAATTAAAAAAAAAAAACCATTAATTACCCATTTGTCTTAACCTTTTTACTCAATACCATCAAAAGATTAAAGTTTTAATTACCTCATAAACGGTAAAAGAGACTTCAACAGGTCCATTCTTATAAACCTCAGCCATGATATCTTGTGGATTAGATTTAACAGTGTAAGTACTAACACTGTAATGTTTTGATTGGCTCCAAAGTTGGTTTCCACTAACACATTTCCTCAAACATTTTGGTGTAGGATAAGCCGGTTCACAACCCGGGTGGGAGCATCCGGTAGTATCAAAGTATGGATCACACTAATAATCACAAAACCAATCACAACATTACTTTAAAAAACTTCAACTAAAAGTCTAAAACCAATTCCAAATGTGATAGAAGATTAAAAATCTTTTACCTCTTCTGTGACAACACCACTATATGAAAAGTATTGCCAAGCAGCAATTGGGTAGCCACCGTCACAACCATCACCACAACGGAATCCACAACATGCTAAGAGATCATTTACTGATAAAGTAATGTTCTTGAATTGGGGGTAACAAAAAAAAGATTAGGCTTTTGGATTAATTAATCTTAAGTTGTTAAATAGTATTATTATTACCATGCCAAATTGGATACAGAATCTATCAGATAGTGATTCAACAGCACCAAATGCCCAGCAAGAACCACAATGTCCCTAAAACCAAAAACCACAAATCTCATTAAACCGGTTTTTTCATAAATGTTGCAAGACACACAAAAGATTAAAACTTTACCTGATCTGTTCATAGAGGAGTCAACACACATATACACAAAAAACAAATAGTTAGTAAAAAAAATGATAAATGAAATTTCAACTGTGGAAAGAAAAGATAAAAGCAAACCTAAGATGTTTCCAATACTGGTGCATTGAGGCCAAGCGGTTCTAGCATCGAATGTTTTAGGTAACTTTAAAGATGGATCATGGCTTACGACAGGAACACCTAAGAGAAGCTTCTTTGGTGTTGGTTTAACTCCAAGAAGACGCTTAAACTCTGCAACCTGCAACATACAATACAAAAGACGCTTAAAGAACAAAGATTGATGAATCCATCATTAGATTTGTGTTGTTGGGTCATATGAGATCTTTACTGTAGCGTTTGAAAAACGGTCATTTATAGAAGCTTTCCATCCAGAGTTTGGATTTTCGTTGACTTTCTTCACAATCTCATCCTGTTAAAAAGTAAAAATCTTGATTAGTGAGAAATCAGAAAAAAAAACAGAACAAATTACGAATTAGTTAACTAAAGAAAATTCAGACCTGAAGTATCTTTGAGTTCAGTTTCTGTTTGGAAAGATTCTCTGCAGTGATTCCCTGATTGAGACAAAACCAAGAAGAGACTACTAGTCAACAAAGTTTGGATCTTTATAAATCAGACAATAAAGTAAAATTTCTTAGTTTTTTACCAGGAATTAAACAATGAAAACTTAAGTAGTACACAATATTGGATCTCTAAGGAAACATAGTACCAAGCTAACACAAATCGAACTTAAAGAAAGTAAATAAGAGATGATTATGGAAGCTTAATACCTTTAAGTCAAAAGCCAAGATGAGTCCAAAGAGCAAGAAAACAAAGACCAAACAGAGTTTGGTATTGTAAACAGCCATGATTGTTCTTCGATGAATCTGAAATCAAAAGATCTCTTCGTACAAGTAAACCTCAGTGATCGGGGGAATCTGATTTAAACAAAAAGAGAGAGAGAGAGAGTGGCTTATCTACTGCACGATGACAGAGACATTTCTTGGGAAACTGAATCAGCCAATGACTTCTTTAAGAGCCAAAGGAAGATCTTAGCCGTTGATTGGTTCAATCTACGGAATTCTAGGCCGTTAAAGGTCTACATGATGGCCACGTTGCATCATTACACATCCTCGTAATATTTATCTTATGGGATTGGTGTTGGACTCTTTGTTACGACATCGTATTTGCAAGTTAACAAACCTTGAATATGTTTTACTTTCTTTTTTTATGAATATGTTTTACTTGTGATATACTAAAATCAAATTTACCTTCTTTTTTTCTTCTTCTTAAAGTTCAGCGTTGATTATAATAACTAATATAATTTTGATGTCAAAACTGAAAATACAATAAAACTAGAATTTTCTACGATTGGATTGAAATAGTTTTGTGTTTTTTGTAATTGGGAATAGTTGTATTATTTAACTTAAATAACCATCGGATAAAATAACATGCACATAATATTTACCAGAATAATTATAAGGCTGAAATAATGTTAATTGTTTAAAATTTTCTAGAAATTATTAAGCATTTGAATATGCGTACTTGTAAAGTTATTAACCTGATAAAAAATAAGTTGATATTGTTTTTCTAATTTGTGTATAGGGTACACATAATTTTATCCCAAAGTTTTTATATATACTAACAAATTCTTACAAGTTATTTATATGACTAGACAACAAAGACTTGATTATTAATTAGTGATATCAAAAGTCTTAATTAGAATTTGGTTACATGACATTACGACTATGCGAATTGAAGAGAGCTTTGTTGAGACAAGTGAAAGCATCGTCGTAGGAGACAAAGCCCATGAACCAAAACTCAACCCCATCATGTGTCACAATATGCAAATACCTCTCACTTGGCTTTAACATGTTCGATGATGAACCAATCCAACTTACCTTCTCCAACTCCATCACCACCTATCAGATTTAGCACTAATCAATTTTAACCAACTAATATTATTTCTGTTAGTTAAAAATTTAAAACTTGTTGCCTAATTAGTAATCTTGTAGTAAGCCGGAGGAGCGGTTCCACCGCCGGAAGAAGGACGAGGAATGGCATAGTCGCTACAGAAAGTGATTCTTTTGTTAGAAATGTATAAGATTCCAGTCACTGGTCCTGAAGTGGTGGAGATGTAGCAAACAAACGAATCTATAAGTTTCTCTGCGGCTATAACACCAAACTCTCGTTGAAAAACTCTCTCTGGTCCTCCTTCAACGATCATCTTAGTGCCTTGTGAAAGCCTGGCCATTGCTGCATCACTTATGCTAGGACTAAACTTCACTGTTCATGTCACGTTTCATGCATATTATTCCAAGATGGGATAGATCAAAAAGACAATATATTGTATAAAAGAATTATTTAAAAAAATATCACGTACGGTGGTCTTTTAAACCGCCGGCTAATGCTTCCACTTTCTTCCCATACCGATTCAAGACCTCAAGAACCTTATCCTTGGACCCTAGATCGATACCAATCAAGATTTAATCGTTGTGGCTTAACAAAGACAAGAAGCATGGTTTATTAATTAGACTTACTCTTATCAGAAGCTGAGGTGGGAGTAGTAGTCTGGACGTAATGATTATTATTACGACCGCTATATCCGTTGGTTTTGTGGCTAGTTGTATATTCTAAGGTATCGTTCACGGACTTGTACTGTGGACTCATGATATCACTATAATGATTATGATGATGCATGAGACGAACGATAGATGAGGTTAATTAATATAGATGGAGAAGCGTGGGTTATACGCAATCGGACATTTGTTCATTGCTTTTTAAGAATTGATTCTCCATGGACGGTAATGTAATTATTTATTTGAGAATAATTAAAATTCTTATTCTGTCTTATCTTGCTACCTGGAAAGTGGTTTCATCACAATTCATCACAAACCTATTTTACCTTGGAAATTTTTTTCCTCCGACGACCAAAATCCATTTGAATAAATTGAAAGATTTGACTTGAGCATTAATTCTTAGATGGCAAGTAAGTACAATTGCTAAATAGTTTGGTAACAATCAAGATCCCCTTTCATGGTCAACTTGAAAACTAAAAATCATTACCATCAAAATCAGAATAAAAATCTATGTTTCAATAAAAACTTTAAAGTTAGACACAAAAACTATGGAGGCCATGAGTTCCTAATACTGTCTGAGCTAGACGAGGCTTTTAAGCCAAGGAAAGAAGGTTCAGTTAGCATCCGAGGCAAGTGGCTATATGGTTCCAGAACAAGAAGGCTCGTTGGATATCGAAGCAGCTCCAGACAAAGTACAACATTCTCAGACAAAACTACTACAACTTCCTCAAGCATGAAAAACAAGCTTTAGTCTCTGATCAGCCCCAAACCCAATCAGGATATTATTGTTTCTTGCATCCGTATTGAACTCTATGAAACTGAAACATAATCATTGTTGTGTAATAATTTTGACTACACTTGAACTCTAAAAAAAAAAAAAATTGTCAAAAACCATAAACTTGATAAATGGAGTTAATTTAGAAAACGTTAAATATAACTGACGAAAAAGCAAACTTTTAAAATATAAAGGACTATATTGAAATACTACTTATTAAAGGTATTTTAATGTTATATGTACCCTTTCTTATTCTTCTTCTTCTCTAGCCGCCACAATTACTCACTGATTAGAAGCAGAATAATCATCACAGACCTAATTCAAAGGAGATCATACATGTCTTGGAGAGGAGGCCGAGGCCGAGGTCGAGGCCAAGGATATGCCGCTGAGCCTTTTTTGATGTTCCCTGTAAGTTCAACTTTTTAGGGTTTTTTTGTTCCTCTAAAATTGATCTCTTCAATTACAAATTCTGTGTTTTTTTCACTGGCAGGAAATTACATTACCTGATCCGAATTCTATTCCATTGGACAGAACATTAGTTGCGAGCTACTTTAAATTCAACAGGTTTTGGGTAAATTCTTCTTATCATTTAGGCGATGGTGTTACAAAGAAAGGTAATTTGAAATTCAACACTTTTTGCAATCCTCTCTTAAAAAGTTTTGATTTTTTTGTTTCTTTCTGATTTTTTGTTTTTTGTTTATATTTATCAGAGAATGAAATTTTAGATATTGAGAGGTATTCAGACTCGTTGAAGCCGAAGAACAAGTCTAATAAGAAAGCATCTTTTTATGATTTTGTTGTTCTTAGACCTGACAATTTCCCTAAAGAACTTATTGGAGGTTTGTTTTTGTTTAATCATCTCAACACTCGTTTTTTTCGCTTTTTAGATTCATCTTTTAGTCACTGTGATTGTTGATTCTTTCAGATACTCGAAGAGAACGGCCTGTGAAGAGAGTTAAATGGAGTCAAGAAGCAGGTACATTGTTTTTTTTTCCCAACAGTGTAACAAGAATCTGAATTTTGATGTTTTGTTTTACAGATATTCAGAAATTGGATGCGTTTGAGAAGCTTGAAGCTAAGTTTAAGGTAACTATGACAACAGCTCTATGTTTTTTTGTTTTTTTAATCTTCTCATATATATGTAACAATCATGATTTGGATTTTTGTTTTTTTGGTTAGGCTGAAGGTAAAGAAGAGAAAGAAGAAGGAGAAGGTAAAGAAGAAGGAGAAGGTGATGAAGAAGTTGAGGAATCAGAAGGAGAAGAATCTGATAATGGAGATTATGATCAGGTTTTCTATTTTTTTTTTTTTCCAATATTAATGGTGAATTGAAATACCTTTTGATTTCCTCTTCTCAAGTTACTTAAAAAGTTGAAATTTTTTTGTTTGTAGAATCAAGACTTTGATGATGATGATGACGATTATAATGTGGATGATGGTGAATGTAAGTATCATCTGTATCCCCTTTGTTTCCTTACTAAGATTATATATTTGTGCTCTTAAACTAACTTG
The DNA here is from genome assembly GCA_963555745.1 of Cardamine flexuosa. Classification (NCBI taxonomy): domain Eukaryota; kingdom Viridiplantae; phylum Streptophyta; class Magnoliopsida; order Brassicales; family Brassicaceae; genus Cardamine; species Cardamine flexuosa. The sequence continues at coordinate 20,067,400 of OY743221.1, read as the reverse complement.
GTGTATCTCGTTTCTTGCCTACAGTTGAACCTGTGTATTAAGCCTAGTCTTCTCTTTCCCAAGAGAATCAAGTTTTGCAGACAAGAGAAGCTCAGCCTTGAAGGTGAAAACTGAAAAGGCTCTTCGGATCATATTTATTGCTACTTAATTTGTTTTGTTTCCTTTGTTCTTGCGTTATACCAATATTATATTTAGTGGAATGTTGTGCTTTCAGTCATTATCTGAATTTTCTTTCAATATCTCAAAAGCATTATCTAAAATTTGTATGATTGAAATGTAACATTTTAGTTTAATTCATATATCAAAATGAACCAAAACTAACTTCATTTATTAAACAAGTGTTTATCTACAGAGTATTTTCGTGGTATTACATAAGGATGATCTTGAAACCTATCATTCGTTTCTTAGAACAAATTATTTATTATTTATTATTTTTTTATAAGGATTAAATTCATAACTTAAAAATTATAAACAAATGGTTATCAAAAATATTTTTCTACCGTTTATAATCTATATGTGGTTTTTTCATTAAAATAAATAAATAGTCATCAAAAGTTTTTTTCTACTATTTATCCTAATGATAATCATATCACTGTTATAAATTCAAAATTAGGGACAATAGAGGAGTACCACATTTAAATCAAACAGACCAGAGTGTCAAACTTATACGAAAAATCAAACCCAACAGACATCAATTCTATCAATAAAATAAAATACTTAACTTGGATCTAGGACGTTGGAAACATGAAGGTCTTAAACAATCTGACTGACCATTGATTTTTTTATTAGTCTCGGATTCAGATCAAGATAAAATCAAATGATCACATGAGAGCTTATTGTAAAGTATGGTTGATTCTTCGATAATATCATTGTTTCTGAACAAGTTTTGACTCAATAAAACAAAAGTTTTGAAAAATAAAAGAAAAATTGGGATTGATTCTCAAACGAATAAGAATAGTTAGTAACAACCTCCCCTACACTTAAATTATATTGTCTCCAATATAAATAAACCTAAAGAAAGTAATAAAATAAATTAAATAGAGATTGAACTGTTATATTTTGAAAAACGTGATCTGAGATGGTTTGTGTATGTCGACCGACACACATCCTGCTTGTCGATCGACATAAGCAGGAATGTGATGTTCCAAAATTTTTGACACCATTCAATTGATTATTCAACTTGTTTTCTAATATTTAGATTCTGATTAAGAACAAAATATGTCAAATAACAAGAAAATATATAACATAAAAGAGTTTAATAATATTCAATAAAAGTTAGAAATAAAATATTGAAACAAAAATAGAAGCAAAAACGAAAATTTAACTGTTGGGAGTTTTTTTTGATTAACTTCTTTTAATCAAAATATTTTTCATTAGAATAAACAATCTAATTTTGTTAGACAAGTATGAACTATTTTTCTTCATGGTTTAACGCTAAGATGGAATACTTTTGATAATGACATGTAACTTTTTTTTTGCGTTATACATATAATTTACATATTTTCTTATTCAACCAGCATCGCATTTTTGCGGATCATAGTATCATTTTTTAAATTATTTATATATAGATAAATTGTACCGAATCTCGGATACATGTATGTAATTAATTATGCTAACAGTAAACACATTTAAACTTGCAAGAATACAAATTGAGAAACTGAGGAAAATAAAAACAAATTGAAAAAATGTTAGGAGGAGTACGCAGGACGAACAACAACGACATTTGCGCGCGTCCGACGTGTCAGCTTTTTACCTCTTCCACTGTCTCTTTCCTCTTACTCCCTCTAAACGCGTCTTTTTGCCGGCGCGTGTCTTCCACGCTATATCAGGTACTGTTCTTGGGTCCTACACCTCCACCAATTATCGTATTTTTCTTACTTTAAAATTTTCCTGTAGTTTTGGGATTATTGTTATTTTTTCGAGATAATAATCATATCATATACGCATCTAAATCAAACAAGTGAAAACAAACAAAATAGACACAATACGATAATTATCTTTCTTTTTATCACAAAATATTAGAGGTTGGTGACACATACGACATATCCTTGTCTTTTTATACAAACATTAATTTATTTGACTATGAAATATCTGAAAATTCTACGGGATTTTTCTCTTTCTTTGTAGTGAAGGTTTCCCTCTCGTGATTTTAATTTCTTAGCTAAAATAATATTTAACTAAATTTTCAAGAAAAGAAAAAATTTTCCACAAACAGAAAAAAAAAGAGAGAGAATAGTTTCCATAAACGGGTCAAGATGACATGTTGACATGAACGCTAGCATTTTCAGAATTTGACTGTTGGGAGTCTTATCTTATTATACAAAAATTTAGTCTTTCACAATAATTCAACATGTATTAAAATTATTATTAACGAGAACATGATATACACTAAAACTTCTATAAATTAATAATGTTACGATTATGATATTTTATTAATTTATAGGGATATTAGTTTATTTATAAATTATTAAGTATTAATTTATCATATAAAATAAGATTTATTAATTAGAACTATTGGAAGCAAATGGAAAAGGAACACCGAGTAGGATCAAAGAGTCATGAGGTATGCAGCACACTCAACCAAAATATATAGAATTGGATCATCAACGGGTGTTAGAGAATTTTAATAAAAAAGATAAAATACATAAATTAAAAGCATTTGATCTAAATAAAACTAATGTTTTAGATAATATTAATTTTAATAATTTTGGACTAAAGTTTAAAAATTAAAAAAAAATCAAATTATTTGATGATAAATAACAAGTATTATATATACATTCACTTATATACACGATTAACATAAATTTAAATTTATGATTAGTAATCTCAATTGTGGTAGTTAAACAGCTTAATTATAAGACTATTAAAATAAAAGTTATGTCTATTTAATTTTAAAAACTTATAGAAAATTTTACTTACTTTTATGAAAAGTTATATAAAATTATAACAATAAAATAGTTTAAAATATAACATAATATTTTCTTATATAAAAAAAATTAGTGATTTCTAACATAAATTCATTAAAAATACTAAAATTATATTATATATATATATATGCAAATTTATATGATTATTAATTTATATTATTGATGAGACCATATATTTATATAAAGATTGTAAAAAAATAATTATCCTTTTATTTTATCAAATTTTGTTCATTTTTACACCTACTTTACTCAAAACCAATATATTTTATTATTTTGTATAACAACTAATTATGATTAATGCTAATTAAAATGAACCAAAACTAACTTTATTTATAAAACAAGTGTGTATATACAGAGTATTTTCGTGGTATTACATAAGGATGATCTTGAAACCTATCATTCGTAGCAAGTGTATCAGTTACTACATTTGCTTTTATTACAAGTGTATCAGTTACTACAAAATAAACCAAAACTAACTTCATTTATTAAACACATTTGTGATAGTTATTATTTTATTTCTATTTTCGTATTGTTCCGCCATGTCCCGCTTCCATCCCAAATTTTATATAGAATATATAAATAAGACATGCTTTTTGATACCTACATTCCCATACTGTTCACATTCCCCTAAAATCATGTCTCAAAATCATAACAAACCTGCACCATTTGTTGAACTCTCATTTTTAAAAGCGTTTTAAATTTTACAAAAATATACAAAGACTTAGTTGTGAGGCATGGTGTAGAGAAACGGTTTGTCTTTTATCCAAGTTTACTGGATCGACGCATTAGTTGGGCCAAACTTTGTTGGGCCGGATCAACTTAAGAAATTAGAAGAAGAAGGTTTATAGATCCGTGATCTATTAAGATGTGAGGAGGTTATTTGAAGAAAAAAGAAAAACCAAGAGCTAGGTTAAAGCTCAAGTCGGTTGATCGAGTAAGTATATATATACGATTAGGTTTCTCAAATTCAATCATCACCAATATACAAGAAGCAAAAGAGGAACAAGCATAGAGTTTTCTAAAGAGAGACTTCTAGGTCAAACTTGATTCTAAGGCGCTTTGGTTAGTGAGTTTTGGGTTTCTTGCTCTTGGGTTCATCGTCTTCGTCGTCATCCTCCACAGGCGTGAAGACCTTGAGTTCTTTGTCGATCTCTTCATAATACCTGAAAAGAGAGATAGAGAGTTAAGTCATTGAGACTTAAAGAGAGAGAGAGAGAGCTTGTAAACATATTAAACTTGTTGATTTCTTATAGTGGAAGTTTGTGGGACAAAAGTTCCCACACGAGACGTACTCTCAAGTTTGAGAGGAACTCATTAATTTGTTGATGTCGTTAGTTTTAGTACTTGTGATTGCTTAAACTATCTAAACGGATTAAGGTTAAAATATTCACAAGTGGTATCAGAGCACTCAGGTTAAAGCAGAAGGCGATCAAGTATCAGGTTCTGCTATCAGATACTAAAGAAATCAAGCAAGGGGAAATCAAGGCTGCGTGTAGTTTCATTCTTGAAACAGGATAAACATGGAGCATAACATTAGCAAGTTCAGTGTGGAAAAGTTTGGCGGTAAAGGGGACTTTGGATTATAGAAGTTCAAGATGATCTGTCAACTAAAGCTACTGGGTCTAGACTCTTATGTGCAGGAGAGCACATCAACCTCTACTTAAGGAAAAGTTGATTCCACGAATGATGAAAAGAATCAACAGAAGTAAAGATTGAGAAAGATGAAGCTAAGGCAAAAGAAGACCGGGTTGCTAAGGATAAAATAGCAAGGAAACTGATTTGCATGAGCTTGGAGGATCCAGTCCTTCAGAAAGTAATGAAAGGAAAAATGGCTCTAGAGGTATGGCAGGGGTTGGAAAAGGAGTATCAAACTAAATCCTTATTAAACAGGATTTATCTGAAGCAAAAGTACTCTTGCTTCAAGTTTGAAGAAAGCAAAAACATAGATGAAAATCTAGACGTCTTTCTCAAACTGATCTAAGACTTGAGCAGTTTGAATATCCACTTCACAGATAAAAATCAAGCAATTCAGATCTTATCTGCACTTCCAGAAGTGTACGATTCACTAAGGGACACTCTTAAGTATGGGGTTGGAAAAACCGTGACTTTAACTGTTGAAGACGTGACAAGTTCTGCTTATTCTAAGGAAATAATATTACGGGAGAAAGGGTTGTTGGAACAAACAAAACCAAACTCCGAAGGACTGTTTGTGGGCAGAGGTAGAACAGAAAATAGAAACAATGGTCAAGGAGGGAACAAGTCGAAGGGCAAAAACAAGAGATCTAAGTCAAGGCCAAAAGGACAACCTAAGGCAAGAGAGTGTTGGGTTTGCAGCAAGAAAGGTCACTTCAAAGCGGACTTTCCGGAGAGGAAGAACGCCAAGAGTTCTGCAAACATGGCTATAGAAGAAGAGCATCCTATGATACTAACAGCTAGTCTTCATGACACTAAGAATGAGTGGGTACTTGACTTTGGGTGTACATTTCACATTATCCCAGACAAGGGAGTCCTATTTGACCTAGAAAAAATTGATGGGGAAAAAATTCTTATGGGTTACGACACTCATAGTGAAGTGAAAGGCACATGAAAACTGAGGATTAAAAATCTGGATGGCACTATTGTAATACTTACAGAGGTAAGGTACATGCCCACCATGGGCAGAAATCTAATCTCATACCCGGTCAGCTTGAGAAGAATGGTTACAACTATGTTGGTGAGGATTTCAAGGTAATATTCTACAAGCAAAGAAAGAAAGTGTTTTTAGGAGAGTATCAGGATGGACTATATTTCTTGGATGGTATAGTTCTGACAGGAGAATCATCTGTTACTCGGGCCAAAATAAACAAAACAAACATATAGCATTCAAGGCTAGGACACATGAGTCTAAAGAACCTAAACATTCTGTTAAAAGAAGGTTACGTGGACCCCAAGGAAGTTCATACATTGGATTTCTGTGAGGAATGTGACTCAGGGAAGTCTCACAAACAAAGTTTCTCAGAAGCTAAGCATACATCAACGTCTATTCTAGAATATATCCACAGTGATCTGTGGGGATCAGTCTTGAATGAACCAAGCTTGTCAGGTTGTAAGTACTTCTTGACCTTTATTGATGACTATTCAAGAAGGGTATGGATCAGGTTCTTAAGAAGTAAGTATGAAGTGTTAGATAAGTTTTCGGAGTGGAAGACTCTGATGGAAAATCAAACAAATGAGAAGATCAAGTGCCTCAAAACAGACAACAGACTTGAACTCTGTAACAACCAGATGGATAAGCTATGCAAGGAATCCGGAATAAAGAGGCACATGACCTGCACTAATACACCACAGCAAAATGGTGTATCAGAGAGGATGAATAGAACGATAACTGATAAGATAAGATGTATGTTAATAGAATCTGGATTGGAAAAGAAATTTTGGGCAGAAGCGGCAGCAACATCAGTGTATCTAATCAACAGATCACCAACCACATCCCTAAACTTCAAGATTCCGGAAGAACTTTGGTATGGATTAAAGGTAGATTACAGTGGCCTAAAACGTTTTGGTTGTGTCGCATATGTACACACACAACAGGACAAGATGAGTCCAATAGCTGTCAATGGCATCTTCACGGGTTAGCCTCTAGGAACTAAGGGATTCAGGGTATGGATACAAGAAGAAGGGAAGTGCGTAATCAGCAGGAATGTAATCTTTAATGAAGAAACTCTGTACAAGGAAAAGACAAAAGTACAAAAGGAGAATACGTCTGAAAGGTCAAAGAAGGTGATCTTTAGTACATAGTTAATCCAGAAACCAAAGACCACAGCTCAATGTCCCAATGAGCAAGGTGGAGCAGTTTCAGACAATGAGGAAGACACCAGTGAAGGTGGAGCATCCTCAGAAGAATCAGAGAAAAGTGAAACTGAAGATGATCATGATTCAAATCATGAGGAAGAAAATCAGGGGGTTGAACATGACTCTCTAGATGGGTATTTGCTGGCCAGATACAAAGACTCTTACTGTGTGGCGTATGCTTTGGCTTGTGCAGCGGAGATTGACATTGATGAACCAATAACCGTCAATGAGACAATGAGAGACCAAAATAGGAAGAAGTGGGAACATGCTATGATTGAAGAGATTCAATCTCTGGAAAAGACGGAGACATGGGATACTGTCTCAAAACCAGATAGGAAGAAAACAGTCGGATGTAAATAAATCTTTAAACTAAAGGAAGGCATTCCAAGAGTTGAAGAACCTAGATACAAGGCAAGACTTGTAGCTAAGGGATTTACACAGGTGGAAGAAGTAGATTACAATGAGATTTTCTCTCCGGTGGTTAAGCATGTGTCCATAAGGATCATGTTTTTAGTTGTTGTGAACTACGATATGGAGTTAGAACAACTTGATATTAAGACTGCGTTTCTAAACGGTACTCTGGATGAAGTCATCTACATGAATCAGCCTGAAGGGTTCATAGAGAAAGGAAGTGAAGACAAGGTGTGTCTACTCAAGAAGTCACTCTATGTATTAAGACAATCTCCAAGATAATGGAATCAGAAGTTTGACAACTTTATGAAGTCATAAGGATTCCAAAGGTGTGTCAATGATCTGTGTGTCTACCACAAAGGATCAACTATCAATGATCAGGTATTTCTTTTACTCTACATAGACGACATGCTAATAGCGGCAAAAGGTTTAGAAAAAGTTAACATTCTAAAGAAGAGTCTAAGCGAGGAGTTTGAGATGAAGGATTTAGGACCAGCTAATCGGATCCTAGGAATGAACATTGTTAGGGAAAGACAAAAGGGAACACTAAAGCTATAACAGAACAGATACCTAAGACATGTATTGAGGAATTTCAATATGGATGAATGTAAGCTGGTAGTATCACCAGTCAACACTCATTTAAAACTGAGAAGCTTAACACAAGAAGAGTTGACTAAAGAGGAACTACACATGAACTCTATTATGTATGCGAGTGCAGTTGGGAGCATCATGTATGCAATGATTGGTTCAAGGCCTGATCTTGCCTATGATGTTTGTCTAGTTAGTCGGTTTATGGCTAAGCCAGGAAGAGAACACTGGGCTGCGGTTAAGTGAATCCTAAGGTACATCAAAGGTGCAACAAACATTAGCCTAACATTCACCAAGTCATATCATATGGATATTGAAGGGTTTTGTGATTCAGATTATGCTACGGACCTTGACAGAAGAAGATCTATTTCAGGAAATGTGTTCAAGGTAGGAGGAAATATTGTGAGTTAGAGAGCCAGCCTTCAGCATGTGGTAACCTTATCAACCACATAAGCTGAATACATGGCACTCACGGAAGCGTCTAAGGAAGGGATTTGGTTACAGAAAATGTGCAATGAATTGGGATAATTTTGGAAAGTTTTAAAGATGAATTGTGATTCACAAAGTGCCATTCACTTAGCAAGAAATCCAGTTCATCATGACAGGACAAAGCACATTGCAACTAAATATCATTTCATACGAGATTTAGTAGAAGACAGCTCAGTAAATCTAGTCAAGGTTCACACTACATCAAATCCGGCGGACATCATGACTAAGGGATTACCTGGTAATACGTTCAGCAATTTCCTTGAATCGTTGAAGGTCACCGCCTGATTTCTCTTAGAGGTACAGTTTGATAACCCTGTTGGTTGGGGAATCTTGCATGGAAAAGAAAGGCATTAGAAGATTCTTCAAAATTCGTCTCGGACAAATAAATCAACAAAAGCAAGAGACTTTGGATGGTAAAATCTGAAGTCAAAACAAGGAGGCTATTACCTTTTATCAGACGTCAAAGAATCGTAATCCTCGCGTTCTTTGCCGCCTGAACAGTAACATTCATCGAACATGAACAATTAGTTTGATGGACACTGGAAAGTAAACATAATCGAAATCCGGGTTAAACTAACGATTCAACTTACTGAGGCTTAGGGTTTTGGCTGCACAGTAGCAGACGTACTCCTTGACCAATTTGCCTGAGAATCTTCCTCGAGGAAGATCAGGGGTAAGCGTTGGTGTGTGACGGGAGGATGCCATGTTAGAAGTACTGCTAGAGGAGGCCATTTGAGGAGTGTCGAAAGGTTTCTAAGTTTTCTTTGGTTTGAGAGGGAGACAAAACGAAAAGGAGGTTTGCTTGAGAAGAAGACAAAAGATGGAGATTTGTGGTGAAACAATTTGTCTTTTATCCAAGTTTACTGGACCGACGCATCAGTTGGGCCAAATTTTATTGGGCCGGGTCAACTTAAGAAATCAGAAGAAGAAGGTTAATGGATCTGTGATCCATTAAGATGTGAGGAGGTTACTTGAAGAAAAAGGAAAATCCATGAGCTAGGTTAAAGCTCAAGTTGGTTGATCGAGTAAGTATATATACACGATTAGGTTTCTCAAGTTCAATCATCACCAATATACAAGAAGCAAAAGAGGAACAAGCATAGAGTTTTTTAAAGAAAGAGTTCTAGGTCAAGCTTGTTTCTAAGGCGCTTCGGCTAGTGAGCTTAGGGTTTCTTGATCTTGGGTTCATCGTCTTTGTCGTCATCCTCCACAGGCGTGAAGACCTTGAGTTCTTTGTTGAACTCTTCATAGTACCTGAAAAGAGAGATAGAGAGTTAGGTCACTGAGACTTAGAGAAAGAAAGCTTGTAAACATATTAAACTTGTTGATTTCTTATATTGAAAGTTTATGGGACAAGAGTTCCCATACGAGACGTACTCTCAAGTTTGAGAGAAACTCGTTAATTCGTTGGTGTCGTTAGTTTTAGTACTTGTGATTGCTTAAACTATCTAAACAGATTAAGGTTAAAATCTTCACACATGGTTTGAAAATAATTCATTCTAATGTTGGTGACAAAGTCTTTGTATGTTTGTTGATGTTTAATTAAATAGTTGTAAAGCATGTTAAAGTTTTATCGAAATGAAATGATTAAGCGTTCGTTTCTTTTAGTAGATCTAAAGTTTAGGTAATTTATACAAGTAGTCATCGCAATTTTCTTGTTTTTGGTCTTAAAATGTTTGAAAAGATAAGACTGATAGTATTGTGTTGTTAAACTTTAAGGAGTAAGCTAAAGAGTGATAACGTTAGGAACATCTAGATATATCAGATTAAGATTGCAAAAGTTTTAGATAAGTATTAAGGATAATGGAACTGAACTTATAAAAGAAAAGATAAAATAAATCTGAAAGAAAATCCTGGCTTGACATCCATATTTCACTTTGGCCTTTAAGAAACTATCTTTGACCCCAACCTTTTGCATTGCCTCATTTATGCAGCCAATAGAACAAACGTGGATATCTTCATAGGCCTTCAAGATGATAGAGAAAATGCAATGTGATTTACAATTGAAGTAAAATGGGCGAGACACATTATTATTGAGCACAACCTCAAGGTCTGAATTATTTATTTTGCTTCCTGGCATGAACCCTAAAAAGTATCCAAGCACACATTTTGTGTGCAAACTAGCACGGTGATCTTTATACGTGTAGAACCATGTCTTTTGGTTGGTTTCTTTTTCACAGATGTCACACGAATATTTACCACTTGCCTCTTCTCCATAGCATAGTAAAAGAGGATGATCAATAATCATTGTCTTTCTTAAATCATTTTTAGTGTATTTTTTATGTTTTATTTTAAAATAAAATAGAGTTTTTTCAATATTATATTATATTTTAGAATTACTCTAGTGTAAAGTAATTATAATATAATATATAAAAAAAAAAAAAATATAGAGTAAATAATAGTGTTACTTTATTTTAAAATAAAATATAAAAATAGATTAGAGCAAATGTTACTATAAACTCTATTATAGAGGTTAGAGTAAAAATTACTCTCAACACTCCCTTTACGAAATAAAGTTGGTTTTATGAAGTAAAGTTGGTTTTTTTTTCCTTATAACGAACTTTGGGTTAATATATGTTTGTGTTTGTAGCATGTGGTTAAAGTTCTGTATCCAATGGACTTGACCTACTCTTTGACATACTGTTTTTGACAGCGTTCTCTTGCAACAGATCTTCAAAATCTTTCTATGGAGCTCCGCAGGAAACAATCTTCTTATTTGAAACGTCTCCAGCAGCAGACATAGGTATATATTTTTCCTTTTTATTCAAGAAATTAACAAAGAGAGATTTACTAATTGATATTTGATTTCTCAATCATAGGGTCATGATGAAGTAGATTTGGAGTTTAACTGAATGGAAAGATGTCGAGACTGGATGAAGACGATGAACTTGGTGGGATGGTAAGTGCTTCATTGCCGTGTCAAATATACCACTGACATTAATAAACACCTTTTGTGGAATCACCAAGTCATTGCCTTACTTACACTGCCAATACCATAATGAGAATCACCAGTTTGTCTTCAACAATCAAGTTGAAGAAAGGCCAACATGTCTCAGTGGAAAGGGAACAACAGACAGAGGTATATATGTTTCCTTTTTATTTACGAAGCTGTTTGGTTCACATTTCGATGGTGATTAACTTTCGATTACTCTCTAGGTTATGGGATCTGTTAATGACCTTGCACAGATTATGAAGGACTTATCAGCTCTTGTCATTGACCAGGTTTCTCCCTGACTCACTAAAAGGCTTATGAGCTACATAAATGGGTGCAGAGTTTTTGTTGGTTTCTCAACTATTTTTTGTTTTTTGTATAAATCAGGGCACCATAGTTGATCGGAAAGACTACAATATCCAAAATGTCTCCACATCGGTTGAGGAAGGCTATAAACAACTACAAAAGGTTTGATTCTCTACCAAAAAACTCACAAGTTTTTGTGAATACTCTACAGATTTTTCACCTTATAGAGACATTTCAATTTTTGAATAGGCGGATAGAACACAAAGAGAAGGAGCAATGGTGAAATGTGCTACAATACTCCTTATACTTTATCTCACAATGATTGTTCTTTTAGTCCTCAAGAATCTCTTGTTTTAGCCATATATGGTACAAATCAATAAAAACTGCTTGTCTTTTGTCATAACAAACATGGACCATTTGTTGAATTCTCATTTTCCAAGCATTTTAAGTTTAGAGAAGTTTTGTTTTTCTCATTTTTTTGTGTAGTCTAATCAGTATACAAAGTTTTAGTTGAGAGGTATGGTTTCAAAATAATTCCTTGTAATGGTTGTGACAATTCTTTGTATGTTTGTTGATGTTTACTCTTAAGTACGAGTTGTAACGCATGTTAAAGCTTCACCGTAATGATATGATTTACCATTCTCTTCTTTGAATAGGTCAGAAGTTACGATGAGACATAAAAGTAGTCATCGCATTTGTCTTGTTTTTAGTCTTGAAAATTTTGAACAGGTTAGACTGAGAGTGCGGTGTTATTCAAGAAAACTAAAGAATAATAACTTTAGGAACAGCTATATATATCAAATTAAGATTGCAAGATTCGTAGTTATACATTAAGGATAAAAGAATTGAACTTGTAAAGGAAATGATAAAATAAATCTGAAAGAAAATCCTGGCTTTTACATCCTTATTCCCTTTCGGGCTTTAATAATATATCTTTACCTCATTCAATGTAGCAGCCAAATGAACAAAAGTCGAGATATGAGGTTTCAGAAATCATATTTTCACACAAGATGATAGGGAAAATGCAACGGGACTCACAGTTCCAGCAAAATGGGCGAGACACGCTATTATTGAGCACCACCTCAAAATATACTCCTTCCGAATCTTTTGTTATGCTTATTGGCATAAGATTTGAGTCTCCGAGCACGCACAGTGTGTGCAAACTAGCCTGGTTATCTTTACACGTGTAGAACCATGTCTTTGGGTTGGTTTCTTTTTCACAAATGTCACACCAGTATTTACCACTTGCCTCTTCTCCATAGCATAGTGAGAGAGGATGCTCGTCAACTATATGCTTTACCACTTGTGGTAAAGTGGCGCATTCGAATCCCAACACAAATCCACAATCTTTTTCAATGCATCCGAGCACACGATAAGTACACTTGTTGCAGCCATTGCAGCTCTTATCTTCTTCATCTGGTGAAAGGTGATATAAAGGATGGGGATGACTTGGATGAACAAATGGCTCAGAAATTGAACTGCACCGGAGATCGATTTTCTTATTCCCATGCTCGTACCTGAAACCATTGGAAACTCTAAGACAGGCTGTACAACGAAAAGAGTCAACGTGGGTAGTAACTAAAGTAAGCCGTTCATTGTGTAGCACATGGCGTTTCTTTCTTGGAAAGTCAGCGCAGTATTTGTGGAGAAAGAAATCACAATCGATGCAGCCATAGAAGGATTGGAGAGAGATTGGATGGGTGCATGCGCTGCACCACTTGTTCTTCTCAGATTGAACACCATTGTCATGGAGTCTTAGGGGATGCTCTTCGTGGCTGAAATGTCGTATTGTGTTGGCATCTATTACCACATATGGCTCTATATCCTCTGGCTCTTCAGGAACTCCTTCTAGGTCTTTCCCATTCCACACATCATTTCTAGTAGCACATTTAGAATGAACGACATAGCCAGGACACTTGTCACACGAATAACCTCCACAAGTCCAATCCACTTTCTGGTGACAAACTCCACACACAGAATTCACAACACCAAGAAGACAAGTCCGAGAAATACGGTGATCATGTCGGTTGATGTTGATGACGCGTGGGAGGCCAATACAGCCTTGATGGATCATAAAATCACATTGATAACATACGTAAGGGCTTCGATCTCCCTTGAGCCCGCAAGCATTACATGTAAAAGAATCGAGTCTTGGGAGAAGGGTGAGTTGGTGATCATGAGCTTTCAAATTCAAAAGAGATTGTGATGGTGGATGTTTAACACAAGGAAGATCCAAGGTGAAGTTACAAGAAGAACAATGATAAAACGATCCATCATCAACCTTTGTTCCGCAAAGACGACATTTTCCATCAGAATAGTCGGGTAATGGACCGGTGAGGAACTTAAGAGAGTGTAAGGAGTGGTGAGAGTGGTTTACCTCTGATGGGTGGTTTACCTCTGGCTCTGATGGGTGATTTACCTCTGACGGTGGGTCCCATACGCAATCCACATGGAAGGATAAATCACATTCATCACATCTGTAAGGAAACGCAAAACCAGACTTCCCACATTTAGCATCACAGCTGAAGTTGGTAAACTTCTTGAGAAGGGTGAGCTTGTGGTGATGTGTCTCGGGGATGTCAATAACCTCTGGTGGTGGGTACTTTGCACAGCATAGATCCACGTCGAAAACACAGATCTCACAACGATAGCCTAGTTCCTTGATGTCCCATCCACATAAATCACATAAACGATCCTTTAGTCTTCGAAGTTGAAGAGGGTGATTGGAGTGAGATGGATGTTCGATGGATTTAGAGGACTCGCCACATACCTTGTGGACAAAAAAATCGCAGGTTTTGCAAGAGTAGCCATCACTGATATCTTTGATTAAGCGTCCACAGCAATCACCTCTCCTCGGAATCAGATCATTACAAGGCATCATAAGATGCTCGTGGATCAACGGTAGTGACACTCCCTCAGATTTCATGATCGTATACAAGATTGGGAAGAAGAAGAAGAAGAAGGATTTTTTTTTGTTTGATCTGAATTCTCAAAGTCAAAGCTATGGTGCTTTCACGTTTCTCTCTCTCTCTCTCTCTCTCTGGTCTTCTTGTTAATCTAAACTCAAAGTCAAAGCTATGGTGCTTTCACGTTTCTCTCTCTCTCTCTCTCTGGTCTTCTTGTTAATCTAAACTCTCAACGTGGCTCGACTCTTATAAAATTAATAGATACCATTTAGATATATCAGACTTTTGGTGGATTTCCATTAACAATAAAAATAAACGTGGTTCCTACAATTACCAATAGTCAATAGACATGGCTGAGCTAGCGATGTTCCTACTAGGCTTGGAAAAGGGCAACATGTCTCAGCGGAAAGGGAAAGAGAGATACAGCAGGCAACTTTACTTGGAAGCTGTTGCTTTACGAAGCTGCTTGGTTCACATTTCGATGGTGATTAAATCTTGCACAGATAATGAAGGACTTATCAGCTCTTGTCATTGACCAGGTTTCTCCCTGACTCATTAAAAGGCATCCTTACGTAATATCATGCCCTTTAAAATGTTTTTTTTTTTCATGATATTACATAAGGATGATCTTGAAATCTATCTTTCGTAGCAGGCGGATCAGTTACTACATTTGCTTTCCTATGTTATACAGAAAAAATTGACATTTCAGCTTCTACTTGTTGATCTTTGAATATAATGGCTCCAATGCTCCATTTCCTGTAAGAGTTGGTAACGATATTATCTGTGGCCACTCTTCAGTAACACAAGTGCTTTATCTTTGGCTAGGTTTGAAGTTGATATTGATAACTTCAGAGTTATTAAATTTAACTGTATCTATGAGTTGGCTTGTATACTGGAAATTGCCTTTGAATATACCATTTTTTTATATTTTTTTCATCTCTAATCATTAGTTTCCTTGGATATTATTTTAATTTGTTGATGTTAGAATTAGGGAACTTCATTGATTGTGGTTATGAAGATTTGGAGAACGAAGCGGTTTGGTCGCTAATTGTGAAGATACACATTGGCTAAATGCGTTTGGCTAAGCCTAGTCCACATCAAAGTAGAGGAATCAGGAGGATAAAACAGTGAAAAACTAATTCAGCGAACAAAATAAATTAATCTGGTGATCGGAGACGAAAACGAAAAACTCAATTCAGGAGATATTCGAATCTATCCAATTTAGAGGATATGAATTTAAGGGCAAAAAAGGAGAGCTTTTTCACTCACAAAACTGATTCGAGTTTTGATATAAGCCTCTGTCTGAACCAGAAGGTGTTCCTATATTTCACCTTCTCGTTATTCGGAGGCTATACATACATGTCTACACATACTTCTGAAACTGATGTCTGAAACTTTTTGGGGGAGAAGCTTGATTGTAATAAAACAAGAAGCTTATCCTCAGAAACAAAAAGCCACAAGTCAAAACGACCAAAAACAATACAGAAAGTATTGATGATCAGATTGATTTTTGCCTCCTAACTAAGCCTAAATATGAAATTGACTAAGGAACTTAGGGTTCATAAGACTACTCAAGGAGGCATATTTATCCCCAAACCAAAACAAAAAAAACATGAAATAACCAAAGACACCGAAGAATATGAGTAACAAAGAGAAGAAGTGGCGCAGCCCTTTATATTCACTCTGCATTTTCTAGGGTTTTTAATGGGTTGGCTTTATGACTATTTTACCCTCTTCAAACAACCGATTGTTTAATTTGGTCTGGTTTTATAAAACCGCTTGTGTTTTATAGTTCAGAGTTTATAGACTGAATGATAGAGAGATTCGATCATTCACTTCATAGTTTTTGAAATATAATTTCAACAATTTAAATATATTTTTTTAAAAGATTTTTTTTTCATATACTTTTTTTGTTTTAACAAAACAAGAAAAAAATATGTGAGAATTTTATATATTAATGCAGTTGTATAATCATTTTTGCTAAAATTGTTTAACATTTATTACAATTAGATTAGGGTGATTTGAGTTTTAATAAAATTTGAGAAGATTTGGTTAAATTTTGGCGAATTAAGAAATTTGTTAATAAATTATCTGAATTTTCACTTAAAACTATACGATTAAAGATTTGATATTTGTAATTTGAACTAAGAATTTTAGTAAAATTTTGAATCCAATTCTTAAAATATTTCTAAAATAATATATTTACTTTAAATGTAAAAATTTCTGAATTTAATAACACTTGATTTAAAAATATATGTTAAAATTCATGTTTAAATAATATATGATTTGTCATTTAAATATAAATCACCCAAATCCCTAGTTCGATATTTGATAAACTCATAATTATTCTACATTTAATATCAGATAGATATAAATATATATCCACACACAAAAAAAAACAGCCTATGCTTCTTACATTCCGACAGTTACACTTTAGCACATATTTAGATTTTTCCTAATCAACATTGAATAATGAAAATAGAAAACTAGAGATACACTTACACAATTTACGTATTCCTTACATGGACATTTGGACTTGATGATAAACATAGAATCTAATTTCACACAATATCAGTTGCTTCATGCTTGTAGTTTTCTTATAAATAAAAAGAGATAGGGAATTACAAAATTATTAATCTCACGCGGTTTTAGAAACAGCAAGAAGTTCATACCTCTAAAGCAATAACAGCACGGAGTTCTCTTGTCCTTGTCTGGACTCGAGTTCGCATGTGGGAAAGCCAACTGTAAAAAGAGTAAGCATGCGCGCTGTTTTTTTTGTTGGTAGCGGTTACACCAACTGTTCCTACTCATACAGTACATTAATTTTTAAACATTCCTTTTTTTGCCTTTTTCAATTTACTTTCTTTTAATGCTAAATTAAAATAAAAAAAATGTTCTTCCCTGTCAAAGATTTTTCCTGAATCGTTCTTCTCTCTTTCTCCTTTGTTGTTGTTTTTTTCTTGATAAAAAGAGAGGAAAAAACGTATCATCTCAGATTCTTTACCTTTCTTCTTAAGGAAAACCCCAAAAGAGAAAAGAGATAATCACATTCAGATTTTAGGGGTTTCTGTCAGATTCTCCGACGAAATTCAAGATCCAAATCTCGGCAATGTCGACGTTTTCGCCGTCATTGGCCATAATTTCATTTCTTTTGTTGATTCTTCTGAATCTATATTTAGTTTCTGCTAATGATTCCACGGAGATTTTCAAAGGCGGAGAGATTAGGTTACCTTCGGAGAAGATCAACGGTGAAAAAAACAGAGGCGAATTCTGCGAAGCAACGGTTGAACCGGGTTCGTGTCCTGTTAAGTGTTTCAGGGCAGATCCGGTTTGTGGCGAAGACAGCGTAACTTACTGGTGCGGTTGTTCAGATGCTTTGTGCTATGGTGTTCGTGTTGCTAAACTAGGAGCTTGTGATGTTGGTAATGGCGTTGGTTTGTCTGTTCCCGGACAAGCTCTGCTTTTGATCCACATTGTCTGGCTCATGCTTCTAGGGTTTTCTATTCTCTTTGGCCTCTTTTGAACCAAACAACATATTGAGATTTGTTAGGTTCTGAAGATTGGATTGAATCTTTTTTTTGTTTATAACCTTTGTATTGAAATTATTACAACAAGATGAATAAGAATCATTTATTTTGGTTTGGTTCTAACAAATGAAGCTTTTTTGAATCTTGATTTCTCCATCTCTTTACCAAGATAATCGAGGATTGTATCGGTTACATGATTAGGCAAACAACCTGCGTCTAGCATCGCTTTCAAGTACTTGTACGCTTCTTTCAATTTCCCTGCTTTGCTATTCACTTCGATCATCGTATTGTAACTCACAACGTCTGGATTTATCCCATTGCTCTTCATGTGATCAAACAGACGCGTCGCTTCATCTAACCGGTTTGCTTTCCCGAGCGCGTTGATCAATGTGTTGTACATTACAATGTCTAGATATCCTCCTTGCGTTGTGAGTCTTTCGAGAACCGCGCTTGCTAAGTCGGCTCTACCCATTTTTCCTAACCCTTGGATTATAACGTTGTATGTTGCTATGTCCGCTGCGCAAAAGTTATCGCCCATTTGGTCTAGCACTCCACGAGCAGTTTTGAAGTGACCTTTTTTAACAAACGAGGTCAGCATGGTGTTGTAGGTGTAGCTCGTGAGATCTGTAACACCCATTGAATTGAATATCTCGAACAATTTGCAGGCTAAGCTGAGATCACCTTTGGACAGATAAATAGATAGAAAAGTGTTCATCATGTCTACATCGAAAGATGCTGGTTTTGCTTCAACTCTCTGTCCTCTGGCTAAACCAAACAAGGGCTTATGTCGGTTGCTCTGGTGGGCTAATTGGTCCATATAAGGAGATGATGACCAAGGGTCGTCTTCTATAGGTGATGATACTTTCTCAGCCCTAGGTCCATCCTCTTCCATGTTCATGATATCTAGGAAGCTTCCTTTACTTGGAAACATTGGGGTGTAATCTTTATCTTTGCTCTGTGGACGTTTTAGTGAAGCTTCCACTCCTGCGTTCCATCTGAGAACATTAGGCACCAAGTTTCCTTCTCGTATGTGCTTCATCAGCTTCTCTTTCCAATCCCATCTCCCTTGTTTGTGAAATCCGATCAAGAGTGAACTAATTGTAACCAAATCTACAGTGAAACCTCTAATTTCCATCTCCTCTACCAATTTCATTGCACTCTCTAGCTCCCCTTCTCTACAAAGCTGCAACACAACAATACTAAACGTAATGGCATCGACAAACTGACCCTTCTTCTTCAAGTCACAGAACAAAGTAAACCCAGCCTCAGCCCTTCCGTTCCTAAATAACCCATCAATTAGAATGTTGTATGTCCAGCAGGAAGCTCTAACTCCTTCTTGAACCATCTTCTCAAACAGCTGACAAGCCTCAGTGACTTTTCTTGCCTTGAGCGTCCCATCTAAAAGAGAATTATACAATATAACATCAGGGACAAATCCATTATACTGCATCTCACCGAAAATCCTCATCGCATCATCCATACGGTAAGATTTACAACATCCTTGGATCAGTATTCGATATGTAGAATTATCAGGCTCATGGCCAGATACTTTCAATTCATCCCACGCAATCAAAGCATCTTTAGCTTTTCCAAATAAACACAACACATGAATCAGGCTGTTATATGTGCATATATCAGGACCAATAGAAGAAGATCCAGAGACTAAGCTTTGCTCTTTCATCTCCTTAAACAAACAAAAAGCAGCATCCAAATCTCCCCAACAACCAAATCCATGAATACAGATGTTATAACTCCATGTATCAAGCTTGAATCTTTTCATTCCTTTTATCTTTTCCAAAACCCTTTTGAATTCAAACTTCATATCAGCTCTTCTTAGACCTACCAATAGCTCATTAACAGCAACAGTTCCAGGAAGATAACTTACAATAACACCACCAGCATCATCATTATAATTACCAGAAGCTTCTAGAAGCTTAAAGAAAATGGAAAGAGCAAGACGCAATTCATTTTTCTTCACCAAAGCAATAAGAACAGAATCATATAAACTAGGGTTTAAGCAATCTCCTAATTCCTCCATGTAATCCAAAACTCCTAACGCTGAATCGAATTTACCAGAACGGATTAAGGAATCTAGAAGAACTTTAGACGTCGTCTGATCCAAACAAACGCCGTCTTCCTTCATTGAACCAAGCAGATTGGGAACTTCTCCGAGAAGCCCTGTCCGGCAAACAGTGCGAAATATCTGAGAGTAAGCTGATGAGGAATGTTTGTATCCAGGACGAAGAGTAAAACACCATCGGAAGAAATCAAGCTTCTTCGATGGATCTATGGAGTTTCTACGAAGGATTTGGAGAACGATAGGTTCCGAAATCGGTATTGAGTTCGCGTCGAGGCTCCGTGTACTCGATTGAGACAAGGTCTTGGATAGAAACGCAACGAGAAGGACATTACAAAGCTGTGGAAACGGTGAATTTCTCGCCGGAGATAGACCGGAAATTGCAGCTGATACGGCTCTTGCTCTTCCATGGCGCATCGCATAGTGACTTCCTTCACTCAGAAAAATTGATCGCCGAGAAACAAAACGAAAGCTGCTAACATAAACACGGCTTCGTTTAGTACCGATTAATAGAAACGTCGTATAGTCGTTCTTCAAAACCCAGGCCTAGGCCCATATAATAGATGTAATGGGCCCAATAGTAGGCCCATTAATATGACTAGAATAGGGTATTCAATTTTCAGTCGATAAACCCTAAAGTTATCTCCGTCGTGTTCATTCTCCGCTTTGCCGTTTTCATTGATAAACGAAGGAGAAGCTTCGTTCGTCGCCAGTCGTAAAAATGGGTTTCAAGAGGAAGAAAGGTGATGGTGAAGGCGAAGAAATGGAATCAGGAGATCGAGGAAGGTCTAATTTCAATGTACCGGTGAAGAGAAGCGTGATACTTCCTTCGATGATTAAGAACAAAGATAAGAGATCTAAAGTATACGCGAAGCAGAAGCATGAGAAGAAAGTCGAGAAGCAGAAGAAGATTAAAGCTCGTGACGCTGCTGAGAAACAAGCTCTAGAGCTTGGCGAAGAGGTAAAAAGATCTGATGAAAATTTTGTGGGATTTTTGAATTTGAGTTTCTGAATTTTGATTTTATCTTTCTTCCTGCTTTGTAGCCTCCACAAAAGATGATTCCGAAGACGATTGAGAATACTAGAGAAGCTGATGAAACAGTTTGCAGACCTGACGATGAAGAAGTATGTTTAGTTTTCATTAGTAATTTAGTGTTCATCTCAAATCAATTTTATTGTGCTTGTTAGTAATTTAGTGGAATTGAAAATTTGCAGTTGTTTGCGGATATTGATGCTGATGAATTCAATCCAGTCCTGAGACGTGAGATTACTCCTAAGATCTTGATCACAACTTGTCGTTTCAATTCCACTGTAAGCCTTATTTGTTAATCCTAATTTGAAATCTGCCATTGTTTTATGAGAGATTCTAAGTAATGTTGTTGGATTGTGCAGAGAGGACCTGCATTTATATCTGAGTTGATATCAGTGATACCAAACTCTCATTATCAGAAAAGAGGAACTTACGATTTGAAAAAGGTGTTGCTTGTTAGTTTCATTGAGTCATTGTTTTGATATAAAGTTCATCTCTTTTGCAATTATATAACCTTGTTAGAGATGTTGTTCTGTAGATTGTGGAATACGCAACGAAGAAAGATTTTACATCTCTTATTGTTGTTCATACTAAACGTAGAGAACCTGGTTAGTTTCTTATCCTGGGTTTTGAAGTCTGTTTTGATGTCATCTTTATATTGTTTTGTTTCACAAGCTTTTGCTATTTCATACATGTAGATGCACTTCTCATCATCGGTTTGCCAAATGGTCCTACCGCTCATTTCAAGCTGTCGAATCTTGTTCTAAGAAAGGATATTAAGGTATGTTATCTAAATACATTACTCTTTCTCTACATTTGAGTATAGATTAGTGATTAAATTTTAATTTCAGGGTCATGGAAATCCTACAAGCCATGAACCTGAACTGGTTTTGAATAACTTTACAACGCGTTTAGGGAATCGTGTTGGGAGGTTAGTATAGTTTTGTTTTTCATTTTTGTTTTCCGTTATGGTCTCTTTTGATTTCTCACTAATGTTAGAATTTTGTGATTTTACTCAGATTTATTCAATCACTCTTCCCTCCGGATCCTAATTTCCGTGGTAGGAGAGTTGTGACATTCCATAACCAGCGTGACTTCATATTTTTTAGACATCATCGGTACATTACATAATTTCACCTTTTCTTTTTTTTAGTTCGTTCATTGAAACTGTTATTGAACAAATACAATACTATTCAGTTACATATTTGAGTCAAAGGAAAGCAAACAGAGTGATAAAGGAAAAGATGGTGGTCCTATAGAGAAAGTAAAACCTCGTCTTCAGGTCAGTTTATTATCCATAATTCTATCTCCAGTGTGTTTAAATCGATCACCATTCTCAACTTTCGTATATTTTACGTACAGGAATGTGGTCCTCGATTCACGCTTAAGCTAGTTACTTTACAGCATGGAACCTTTGACACCAAAGGCGGAGAATTTGAATGGGTTCATAAGGTAAAGACACTAGAAGATATATATATAAGTTTCATTGCTCTTCTTTAGAGTCTGATGATCAGAGCATTGTTAATTTGTGTTCTTATGTTTTGTTGTGTGTTTCGTTACAGCCTGAAATGGACACTAGCAGGAGGAGGTTCTTCTTATAAATTTTGCTTGTCTTTGAGTTCAAACAAAAATTTGTCTATTTATTTTTCATTTTCGAATTTTCCCCATCTCCTACTAAATTTGTATGTCTTGAAACTTTACATTTCCTTTTAAATATTAGCCATCGAATGAATCGTACTCTTATTTCAACAGTATATGTCCCCCTGTTTAAATCAACTCAAATCCGTATCTGTATAATATTTGCTGCTTCTGACTCGTGATTGTAAAAATGATATAGAGAAAACGCAGTGTGTTATTTTGCAAATCTTCGCATGTATTAGCAGATAATTTTATCACGACATTTATTAATTTTGAACAAGATAGGACGAAGATTTTTTGATCCATTGGGGCCAAGTACTCAATGGGCCTATTGTAAAGGCTTTTTGTTGCTGTGTAAATTTAACATTGATTGGTGTCAAGTCACTCAGTAACAGTAATATTGATTTGAGACTCAAGTTTCACAACGGTAAAAAACAATAGCCGTTAGGAAATTAGCCGTTGAAAGAAGAAATCCAAGTTTGCCTATAAATGTGACTCGTGCCCCAGAAGAAAGAAGCCTAAACATTTCAAACTCACTTTTTCTTCTATCTTCTTCATTATATTCTATTAGTTTCAGAAAGCAAAGACTCTTTCTTTTACTTCGTTAAAAACCCAGAGAGAAAGAAAAGTGAAGTCTCATCATCCAAAGCTCTGTAAAGACTCTTGTCAAAGTATCAAACTCTGTAAGTGTTATTAGCGTAATTTCGTACTACTTTTCATATTATGTTTTTATCATGTTCTCTTCTTCGTCAGTTTTGTCTAAAACCATCTCGTCCTCTGTTTCTTTCGAGGGTTCTTCCAAGTTCCCTTCAAGAAAATAACCAGCCAAATTTCTCCGTGAATCTAGATTCGTAACCAAGAACAAGAGATGGGTTCAGACTCTGCTTTTCAGGTTTGGTAAGAATCTGTTTTTGATTGAAAATATATATTTTTCTTAAAGCTTCTTGTTATTTTGTTGGTTTGAATGAGAAGCTTGATTTTTTTATCAAATCTTATCTCTCTTGGTCTCTGTTAAAAGCCAATATAATCTGATGAGTGGTGACTTAAGAAGATTTAGTGAAGTTAGTTAGATCATTTTAGCTTATAGGTCAACTCGCAAGATCCAACAGCAAATATATATGTTGCTCGTTTATTCAGTTTTTCTAATTTTGGAATGTCTGTGATAATGGTTCTCTTTAA
Organism: Cardamine flexuosa; assembly: GCA_963555745.1. Classification (NCBI taxonomy): domain Eukaryota; kingdom Viridiplantae; phylum Streptophyta; class Magnoliopsida; order Brassicales; family Brassicaceae; genus Cardamine; species Cardamine flexuosa. The sequence continues at coordinate 20,043,559 of OY743221.1, read as the reverse complement.
GTTTTAACCTATAGTTTATTTTCGTCTTAATGTAGGTTCAAAATCTTGATTCGTGAAGTTAGGAAGTGGAAGCAACCCAAACCTGTTTCAGTTTCGTGAGTGATTTGCTTGGCAACAAATTCTATAGTGCTTTTTACAAGGTCACGTGCTAAAAATCTTCTCTTCTTTTAGGTCTTCGGATTTTATAGAAGGTTTCTCTTTAATTAAACCCTATAGTTTGTTTTCGTCTTAATGTAGGTTTAAAATCTTGATTCGTGAAGTTGTGAAGTGGACGCAGCTCAAAACTGTTTCAGTTTCGTGAAGTTGTGAAGTGGAAGCAGCCCAAAACTCTTCGGTTCATGTATCATGCAGATCAACAAATTCTAAGGTATCAAAGATAATAACTGATTTAGTAAAATTTAGTTTAAGTTTTATGGTTTTTGGCAAAATAATGTTTTTAAGTAAAACCCCTTTTAATTTCTTTTCAAAGAAGCTTAAAAATTGTTTTTAAGTTTAAAAATTGTGAAAACAAACCGAATCTTTACATCCCGTCTTTTGAATTTTCTTTGGTCTGTTAGAAGTGTTAAGTTCAACTTATTTTCACATAACATAAATTTAATGCTTAGGTTTCTTCGAAACAAAATTGTTTTAAGTATAAAATCAAATTGGTTAATAGAATTATTAAACAAACAAACAAAAACTATATTTAAAAATTTAAGGAATCATAGTTTTTCTTTTATTTTAGAGAACCCAAAATGTTAAGTTTAAAAATTGTGAAAACAAACCGAATCTATACATCCCGTCCTTCAAATTTTCTTTGGTCCGTTAGAGGTGTTAAGTTCAACATGATTTCGCATAACATTTTATTTAATGCTTAGGTTTCTTCGGAAAAAAAATGTGTAAGTATAAAATCAAACAGGTTATCAAAATCAAACTGGCTTTTAGAATTATAAAAACAAAACAAAATTTAAACAAAATTTAAAATTTTTAAGGGAAAATAATGTTTTAAGTAAACCATTTTAATTTTGTTTCAAAGAAGCTTAAGTGTTATGTTTAAAAATTGTGAAAATTAATCGAATCTTGACATTCCGTCCTTGGAATTTTCTTTGATATTGTTGTTAAGTTCAACATGTTTTCGCATAACATAAATCTAATGCTTAGATTTTGAAATAAAAATATTTTATGATCTTTTACTAAAATCAAATCGGTTTTAAAAATTATAAAAAAAAAGATGAAAACTAAATTTAAAAATTTAAGGAAAAATAAATTTTCAAGTAAACTATTTTATTTTTATTTTAAAGAAGCTTAAGTGTTTAAGTTTTAAAATTGTGAAATCAAACCGAATCTTGACATCACTTTAAAATTTTCTTGGTCCCTATTAAGTTTAACCTGTTTTCACATAACATAAATTTAATGCTTAATTTTCTTTGAAATAAAAATATTTTATTTGATCATGGTGTTAAGTTCAACATGTTTTCGCATAACATAAATCTAATGCTTAAAAATATTTTATGATCTTTTACTAAAATCAAATCGGTTTAAAATTACAGAACAAAAGATGAAAACTAAATTTAAAAGTTTAACGAAAATTATTTTTTCAAGTAAACTATTTTATTTTTATTTTAAAGAAGCTTGTTTAAGTTTTAAAATTTTGAAATCATACCGAATCTTGACATCACTTTAAAATTTTCTTGGTCCTTTACCTGTTAAGTTTAACCTATTTTCACATAACATAAATTTAATGCTTAGTTTTCTTTGAATTAAAAATATTCTTATATTTGATATTTTATTAAAATCAAATCAGCTTTTAGAATTATAAAACAAAAAAAAGACAAAAAATTATAAAACAGAATTTAAAAGTTGAAGTCAAAACATGTTTTTAAGTAAAACCATTTTAATTTTAAAATTATATAAAAATAAACAAATCTTGACATCCCGTCTTTAAAATTTTCTGTGATATTTTTTGAGGTGTTATGTTTAATTTGTTTTCGCATAACTTAAATTCAGTGCTCAAGTTTTTTCGAAATAAAATTTTTTGTAATAGATATTTTATTAAAATTAAATTGATTTTTAGAACTATAAAACAAGAAAATTAAAAACTAAAGTTAATTGTTTATGGCCAAATAAATTTTAAAGTAACCATTTTAATTTTATTTTAAAGAAACAAGTGTTAAGTTTTAAAATTGAGAAAATAAACCGAATCTTGACATCTCGTCCTTAGAATAGTTTTGGTCTTTCAGAGGTGTTAATTTCAATCCGTTCTCACATAACGCGAATTTAATACTTAAGTTTTTTTGAAATAATATTTTAATATGTCAATGTATTTTTATTAAAATCCAGTTGGTTTATAAACAAGAAAATTAAAACTAAATTTTCATGTTTTGGCAGAATAATTTTGAAGTAAACCGTTTTAGTTTTATTTCAGAGAAGCTTAATGTTAAGTTTTAAAATTATAAAAACAAATCAAATCTTGACATTCCAATCATTAAAATTTTCTTTGGTCCATTATAAGTGTTAAGTTCAATCTGTTTTCTCATAACGTAAATTCAATGCTTAAGTTTCTTTGAAATAAAAATATTTGTTGTAATTGATATTTTGTTTAAATCAAATTGTGTTATAAACAAGAAATTTAAAAGGAACAATTTTTTTGGTTATTAAACGTACAAATTTCAAAATCGAACATGACACCTTCTTTAGATTTTCTTTAATATGTTTTAAAAGAAACTTAGCTTTTTGATTAAACCAAAAGTTTGATACTTTTATATTTATTGTTGTATTAATTAATTTTCGCAAATAGTTTATGTAAACCATTTTAGTAAAACTAAGATGATAGTTACAATTTTTTTACATTTCAAAGAAACATAAATGTTAAAAATTTAACGTGAGAAAGGAAATTGATCGAATGAAGTTTGTGTATCCATTTTGGTTGCATGTTTCTTTAATAATAAATTTCGGTTAATCTTTGAATGGAAAAGTGATAAATCATCACCAGCCTTACAAACTAACAATACTAATTTTATAATTAGTTATTAAAGATTTCGATAATTATTCAACAGTTATATATTATTATTATATTACTCAACGAACACTCGAACTACGAGAAGAGCAGAAGAGAAATGTTGTATTTTTTTCTGTAAGATGTTAATTGTGTAAGCTTATATAATAGAACCGTATTATAAAATAGAAAAATTAGTATACTATTTAAGTATTAGATTGCAGAAGCCAGAAATCATGTATTGTCTCGTATTCATGTCGTCGTCAATTATGGCGGCTATAGCCATAAATTCTCAAAAATAATTATTAGAAACTAAAAATGCTGCAAACTTATGTTCGAAGTTCTAGTGAACCGTCAAAAACTTGCCACGTCTCCTCCATTCACTAAAACTAGATTTTGTCAACGCTTAGGGGGAAAATATTAAATAATATATTGTTGGAGATAAACTTTAAGGATTCAATTATTCATTTAACCTTATTATTGAGGATCATTTTGGATTCAAAGCTTAACACATAAGTACATAATTTTAAATTATGAAAATAATTATATTTCCCAATAGATAAATAGATCCGATCTATTATAAACTTGTAGTCTTCTAAAATGTAAGCCCAGGATAAAAAAAAAACTAAGTTAGAAAAATAAGAACACACAAAATATAAGTTACCAACTACAATTTTAACTGAGACAAAACAAAAATTTCATAAAATATATAGAAAATCTAAAAAGAAATGGCACACGTGAATTTTCAGAGAAGTTACTCAAATCAATTGTTTTACTTTTTTATTATTAATTTCCAATAACAATATAAATAGCCGTTTATTTCTTCTTCTTCACTACTACCACTACTTGTCTTTCAAAAAGAAAAAGAAAAAACAGAGAGGAAAAAGAAAAACTTCACTCAAACCCTATAAATTTTGTAGCAGAGATTCAGAAAGTTTTATTTTTTCCGATCGGTTAAAAATGGTGAAAGATCTAGTGGGGTATAGGTTTTTTCCGACGGGAGAAGAATTAATAAACTATTATCTAAAGAACAAAATTCATGGCAAGACATGGCTCGTTGATGAAGCTATAAGCGAAATCAACATCTGTAGTTACGAACCAATGTTATTGCCTTGTAAGTTTCCTCTAACAAAAATCATCATCGCTAACTATAATCAATTCATTTCTTAATTCTTGATTTGGGTTTTGTTTGGTAGCTTTGTCAAAGATAAAATCAGACGATCCTGTATGGTACTTCTTCTCACCAAAAGAGTACACAACAGCGAAGAAGAAGGTCACCAAGAGAACAACAAGTAATGGGTATTGGAAAGCTACAGGTGTTGATCGTAAAATCAAAGATAAAAGAGGAAATCGTGGAGAGATTGGGATTAAGAAGACACTTGTTTATTATGAAGGTAGGGTTCCTAATGGTGTTTGGACTCCTTGGGTTATGCATGAGTATCACATCACTTTCTTGCCTCTTGATCAGGTAATAAAAAACAATTCAATTTTAAAGATTCTTTTTTTTTAATGTTTTCCCCAAATTGAATTTGGTAGCTTTTTGTTTCGTAATGAAAATTTGAGTCTTGTTCTTGTTGAATTGGATTTGTGGGTTTTGACTCATCTTTGAAGTTCTGTGTTGGTGTGGTGTAAAGAGTCTTAATTTGTGTCAAAGTTGTGGCCTTTTTGCTTTTGCCAAAGCTTATGATAGAGTTGGTTGAGGGGTTTTGACTCATCTTTGAGGTTCAGTATTGGTTTTAGTCTTGTTCTTGTTGAAATGGATTTGTGGGTTTTGACTCATCTTTGAGGTTCTGTGTTAGTTTTGTTGTAAAGAGTCTAATTTGTGTCAAAGTTATGGCCTTTTTGCTTGTGATAGAGTTGGTTGAGAAGTTTTGACTTATCTGGGTCTGAGTTCGTTTTAGTCTTGATTTTGTTGAAATGGATTTGTGGGTTTTGACTCATATTTTAGGTTGTGTTAGTTTGATGTAAAGTGTCTTAATTTGTATCAAAGTTTTGGCCTTTTTGCTTTTGCCAGAGCTTGTGATAGAGTTGGTTGAGTCATGTGTGAAAGAACTTATGTTTGTGTGTATACCTTTTTGGAATTTGTGTAGAGGAACTATGTTATATGCCAAGTGATGTATAAGGGTGAAGATGGAGACATAACATCTGTTGGTAATAACTCGAGTGAGCCAAGCCAATCTATGGTCTCTGATTCGACTACTGTCGGAGCAACGGTTAACACATCCCCTGAGGTGAGTCTAGTTTCTGATTTGTTTCATTATATCATTCACTAACAATCTTGTTTCTTTACTCGTTTTTTTTTTTATAACAGTTTCAGGTTGAGCAAGCAGGTGAAGAAGATTTATATGGTTTGTCTGTGAAAGATCTGCAATTACCAATAATAAACACACAAAGTGGTCTCTCTCTGTCTGATGTGTGTAATCCAAACACGTTGTTGATGAGCGACTACAACTACAACAACATCAACCAACAGACTTCGTACGATGATGATTATATTAATAGATTGCTGAGTTATAACGGAGGGAATTATGAAGATGTGCTTCCCAATCAAGAATTAATGATGCTTGAGAACCGTAATGAGCATAGGCCAAAGAAATCTTTGTCAGGGATCATTCTTGATTCTAGCAGTGATAGTTGTAGTAGCGATGCTGAATCCATCTCTGCAATGGTAAAAACCACTTCAATCAATCATTTTCTTTATCATTTACTTTCATGGAGTGTATGAATCTAACGTTTTCATTCTAACAGAGTTACCAAGGAACATCAAGTCCATGTAGTCCAGATAGACACTTGCCAAGTTGGTCTACAGATCCATCGATATATCAACTCACACGGCGTACCGTACCATCGAAACAAGTACGTTTAATTTTGTGGCTACTTGTATCTTATAGTCTCAACATATACATTGGATTTTAAAGATAATGATTGTGTGAGTTTTCTTTTTTCAGATGAGACAAGGTAGGTCTAAAGCCGTTGTTGCATCCATAGACAAGAAGGAGACACATATGGTGAAGACAGAGAATAGGAGATGGTTTGTTACAGAAGAAGCAATGAAGAAAGACTGCAAGAATCCACAATATGTCTATCTCATCAACTTCATCATAGGCCTCTTCCTCTTGCTGGCTCTCATTGGCAACATCGTATCTGATTTACGAACCGTTAAATCTTGATCTTGTTCTTTTCTTCCGAGTGTGTGAAATATATATATGCGTGTATGATTGTGACAAAAGAAAATATATACTGTATGTGTGTGTAAGAAGAACATAAATTTATTTCCACAAGTAATTAAACTGTACTATGATATAGTTGGAACACCCTTAATTGATTTCCACAATTAGTTATGATCATTTATGTAGTTTTAGAGACTAGATATGTATGTATTTGCTGGTAAGAAAAACAAAACAAAACATGTTCTACTAAAAAAATCACTTATCACAAAATTCACTATTTGAAAGAGACAATGAATTGGGGTTTTTGATGAGACAAAATACAAAATATCATAAAGTGATATTGATTCTCAATTCGACCAAATCTCTGCAACTATAAGTACATTTGCATATGATTGACCCTCTTTACCTTTAGCTTTTCAATCCATAGTTATCAATAACTATTGTGTACTAGTTCACTTGGCTCTCTGTTTCAATTGTTAAGAATTTCTTAGACAGCGCATATATTTTTCATCAGGATCATTTTAAGTTTTTTTTTTATTTACCCAAAAGAAAAAAGATAAATACGAAATGTTATGTTTATCAGTAAATAGTGAATGTTAGTAAACATATTCATATCGTTATCAATGACTCAATATGGTAGCACTAGCACCGTAGCAGCTATTATTTCCGAAAGATCCATCGAAATAAAAAAGCTTCAAACTTAGCTTCAAAGCTCCAGTAGTTTTGTTTAATGAACCGTCAATAACTTGCCACGTTTCAATTCAAATTATGAAAAATATAGATATTGTTATGTTTTTTTTTCTTCATCAAAAATATAAAAAAAATTGTTCTATTTTGTCAACCTATAATAAAAGCATATTGGAAAACAGACAAATACTAGTAAAGTGTATATGTATATATATATGTATATATTTATTTTTTTGTTTGTTTGTTTGTTAATAAAGTGTACTATATTGGTAGAAACTAGAAAGTACTACGTATTCTGGTATTCATGTCAATGTTGGCGAGTACATTTTCCGAAAGATCTTTTGAAATCTAAAAATGCAACTTAGGCTCAAAGCTCGTACCAGTTTTTTCTTAATCATCGATACTTGCCAGCTGATCAGAATTACATTTTTTTCCAACGTTTAGGAATAAACATTAAATAATTCTATGGAGTAACAGATAAATCTAACTAATACAGTAGTAGAAAACGAATTTTATTTCCCAATAGACTAAAGTGATCTAATTAAATTTTAAATTTAAGTAACGTGAGAAAATTCTTTTGTAAACATAATTGAAAATTCGAGACATAAAATTATTAAATCTCAGCTTCCCTTATTATTTTTTCAACATCTTCAATTGCTGTCCGATAACCAATTATGGGGCAAAGACACTTTGATCGGATACTTCGATTACTGTTCCTATAAAAAAAACTATACCAACAAATTAAAGATAGAGAGATTTTCAAAATCTACCTTACTAATAGCTTTTATTTTTTTCTTTTTGCAACCGATAACAGGCAAATCATATTATTGAGTATCATGACTACGCTAATCTCTTCCTACATTCACAAACATCACATATCACATATTAAGAATAAACTCAACTGTAATACGAGAGAGAGAACATAACAAAATTAGGATTGGGATCGCCATCACGATAGTAAGGATCCTAAAATTGAGAAGTTTAGACCACACAGATTCATGAGATAAATTGAATCTAATAATTATCACAAAAAATCGACAAATTTTATCATATTCGATTCAAAAATTTTAACGAATTTTATTTCCTAGTGGAGTAAGTGGTCTAATTAAAATTTAAATCTGAAGTAACGTGAGGAAATTCTTTCTTAAACATAATTGAGATTTGAGACATAAAACAATTTTGTTTTTTTACAGAATTAAATCTTAAGAGAAAATAGACACGATATAAAGTGTGCTTCGTACCAACCGTTAACCCCCCTACGTGTCACTTCATCTTTTCCGAGAAGTTGGTAAATTTAATTTATTTATCTTTTTAACATTTCAAAAACTTTTCAGCTATAAATATAAGTTCTCTCTTCACCAGTCTCTCTACACTTGTGGGACTCTTATTTCAAAAGAAAGAGAAACAGAGCAAAAAGTCACTCAAACCCTAGAAAATTCATTTTTGTTTTTTTCCGGTGGGATATAGATTTTCTCCGATCAGTTGATTGTGTTAAAAAGATGGGGAAAGATCCGAAGGGATATAGATTTGCTCCGACGGGAGAGGAATTGATAAATTATTATCTAATGAACAAATTTTTAGGTAAGATATGTCTCGTTGACGAAGCTATTAGCGAGATTAACCTCTGTAGCCACGAACCAAAAGTGTTGCCTTGTAAGTTGTTATCTTCTCTTAACTCTTACCTTATATAATCATTATCATTGATCATTTCTAATTCTGGATTTTGTGTTTTTTTTGTTGTTGTTGTTAGCGTTAGCGAGGATCAGATCAGAAGATCTTGTATGGTACTTCTTCTGTCCGATAGAGTACACAACTGGGAAGAATAAGGAAACGAAGAGGAGTACAAGTTCTGGTTTTTGGAAACCAACTGGTATAGATCGGAAAATCAAAGATAAGAGAGGCCACGGTGTTGAGATTGGTTTTAAAAAGACACTTTATTACCATCAAGGTAAGGTCGGAAAAGCAGTTAGAACTCCTTGGGTCATTCATGAGTATCACATCACTTGCTTGCCTCAAAAACAGGTAAATATAAACAATTTCACATTCTCATTTTTTGAAATTCTTGTTCTTGTTGAAATGGATTTGGGGGTTTATGACTTATTTAATTGTTAGCTGTAATATTTGAGGTTGATTTTTGTTTTGCTGACAAATGAACTTAAATGTGTTACTTTTGGAAATTGTTCAGAGGGCAAATTATGTGATCTGCCAAGTAATGTATAATGGTAAAGATGGAGACATTTTATATGGTAATAAATCGAATGAGCTAAGTCCTCAATCTTTGGCCTCTGTTAACACAGCGCCTGAGGTAAGTGTCCTGTTTCATTATTCATCACTATTGAGTATATATCCTTTACTCTTTTGTCTCTTTTTAAAGGTTCAGGTTGGAAATATCTGTGCTATGACTATCGATGATTTGTATGGTATTAACTTTAATGAGCCAAGTCACTCTTTGGCTTCTGTTTCTAACACAGCGCCTGAGGTAAGTCCTGTTTCTGAGATGGTTTCATTAGTCATTAAAGTATAGAACTGTTTCTTTACTCGTTTTGTCTCTTTTTAAAGGTTCAGGTTGAGCAACCAGGTGATGAAGAAAATATATTGGGTATGATTGTGGATGATGTGGAAAGCCCTGTGAATCCAAACACGTTTTTCAACGACAACATCAACCCTAACGTGCAGCCACCACAAACTGTTTACGATGAACCTTATTTGATTAATGAAGATTTGTTACACAAAAAACAGGTGAGTTTCAGTTTCTAAGATGGTTTCATTATTCATTTTTTACTATCCATCTGTTTCTGATTTACTCAGTTGTCTCTTTTTACAGCTTGAGGTTGAACAAAAATTCAATGCTTTGTATGGATGGAATTTTGATGATATGTATCCCAATCAAGACTTAATGATGCAAGAGAACCGCAATGAGCATAGGCCAAAGAAAGCTTTGTCAGGGTTTTTTGTTGATTCTAGCAGTGATAGTGATAGTGGTAGTGATGCTGAATCTATCTCTGCTACGGTATTAAACCATTTTCTTTATCACTCATTTTCTTTATCAATAATACTTTCATGGAGTGTAATCTTTATTAATCTCAAAGTTTTCATTATTATATGACAGAGTTTCAAAGGAACATCTAGTCCAGGTAGTAGTAATGTTGCTAGTCCACTTCCAAGTAGCTCAAGCACAGACTCTTGCAAAGATCTTCAAACTTCTGCAGATTCTTCAATCAGTACAAAGACCAAGGAATCTCAACTCATATCAAAACAAGAGGTATTGAGTTTGCTCTATGTTTGGACACTTTATCTTATATTCTCAAAGCATATGTTACGTGATTTTAAAGATGGTGATTTATGTGATTTTGCTTTTTCAGGTGAAACAAGGAACACCAAGAGCCGTTGATGCATCCATGGACAACAATGAGTCATCTTTAGTGAAGACAAGGAAGAAAGGTTGGTTTATTCTAGAGGATGCAATGGAGAGAAACCGCAAGAATCAACGACATATCTATTTCATCAATATGATCATAGTCTTCATTCTATTGCTCGCTCTCATTGTTGCCAACATCAGATCGGTTTTACTACCCTTCAAAACATGAAAATACCGATGGAGTTTTTGATCGCTAGAGAGGCAATATCAAATTGATCAAAGCACTATTTTTTCATTAAAAAAATGGATTTTCCTAATTCAGCTTTCGGAATGTGTTAAGAATATGTGTGTATGAACAAGAGACGAAACGCGATCGTTTTCAACGTGTATACAGGTCTTTCTTGGGCGTTACGTTTTAGATTTTTTTTGTAATCTTATTTGTGTAATAGAGTTTCTGATTTCTGAATCATTCAAAACAGAGAAATGTAAACTAACTTATATATGTAGATGAATGTGTAGGAAGTAAATGTGCGCTAGTGAATGCATGTGCCTGGATAGATAATAACATGACCAAAACAAAATTCAAGGTTTAACCCAAGCAAATACCAACGGCAGAGAACCGCCAAAGAAATATGTGTCAGGGAACATTGTTGATTCTAGTGGGAATCTGTTGATAAATAAGATAGTATGTTTTTGATGAGACAAACTATCATAAAGTGTTATTAATTCTCAATTCGATCAAATCTTCTGCATCTATAAGTACATTTGCATATGATTGACCCTTTAGCTTTTCAATCCAAAGTTATCAATAAGTAAATAACTATTGTTCTAATCACTAGGGCTCTCTGTTTCAATTGTTAAGAATTTCTTAAACAGCGCATATATTTTTCACTCACAATCATTTTACGTTTTTTGTTCCAAAAGACAAAAAAATAAGAACAGTTATGTTTTTCTGTAAATAGTTAATAAAATAATAAGCATAGAATAGAATAGAGCCATTTGTAAAAATTCAATAAAACTATATTGAAGAAATTAGTAATTAGTAAAGATATTCATACTGTCGTCAATGACTCAGTATGGTAATAGCAGCTATTATTTCCGAAACTTCGAAATAAAAAGGCTTTCAAACTTAGCTTCGAAGCTCCAACAGTTTTGTTTAATGAACCGTCAATAACTTGCCACGTTTCAGTTCAAATTATGAAAAATGGGAATATATATTGTTATGTTTTTCTGTTTACTAAAAGGAACAAAAAAAGTGTTAATTTTTTATATTTACCAAAAATATAGAAAGAATTGTTATATCTAATCAACCTATAATATTAGAACCATATTAGATACAGATAATAATTAATATACTATTTGAAAGTGTACTACTATATTGGATTATACTTGGTAATTAATATACTATTTGAAAGCGTACTACTAGTCTACTATATTGGATTATACTTGGTAACTAATATACTATTTGAAAGTGTACAATTGGTAAAAAAGTAAAATCCATCTTTTAACTTTAAAAAACTGGTATAAATACTTGGCTTCACTGTCTGCCTTCACCAATCTCTCTCTATTTGTGCTTGTAAATATAGAAAGAATTGTTAATAGTATTAATTTTGTCAACCTATAATAATAGAACCATATTAGAAAAACAGACAACAATTAATATACTATTTGAAAGTGTACTATGGTAGAAAGTATAACGTATTCAACGGCGGCGGATATATTTTCTGAAAGATCCTTGGAAATATAAAAATGCAATTTACTTGTCTTCGAAGCTCCTACAAGTTTTCATTATGGACCGTCGATAGATATAATTTGCCAGTTGTCATCATCAGACTTACATTTTTTCAACGTTTTGAAAGAAAACATTAAATAAACCTATATTTGGAGACATAGTAGATTCAAATCTTTTTTTTAGTAAAAGTAATACATGATTAATGATTTTAACCACACATTACAGACTTGAAATAATAGAAAACGAATTCTATTTCCCGGTAGACTAAAAATGATTTCACTCAATTTTAAATTTGAAGTAACGTGAGGAAGTTCTTTTGTAAACATATAAGTTTTGAGACCAAAAAAAAATGTTTTATTTACAAAATTATTAAAATGTTAAGAGAAATAGACACGGTTTCGCCACGATATAAGGAGCTGGCGTGCTTCGTATCCACTGAAAACGCGACACGTCTTACTTCATTTTTCCGAGAAAGTGGTGAATTTTATTTTATTTTATTTTTTGTTAAAAGGTTTTCGTATTTTTAGTTTTTTGTTTTAACTTTCAAAAACTTTTCAGGTATAAATATAAGTTCTCTTCACTAGTCTCTCTACTTGTATGACTTGTAATTTCAAAAGAAAGAGAAACAGAGCAAACAAAAACCCCAACTCAAACCCTAGAAAAATTCAGCCGCGATTCCGAGATCCTTTTTTGTATTTTCCGATCAGTTTTTTGTGTTACAAAAATGCGGAAAGATCCGGTGGGTTATAGATTTGCTCCGACGGGAGAGGAATTGATCATTTATTATCTAATGAACAAAATTTCAGGCAAGATATGGCTCGTTGACGAAGCTATTAGCGAGATCAACATCTGTAGTTACGAACCAAAGCTCTTGCCTTGTAAGTTTTTCTATTCTCTTTACCTTTATAAATCATCATCATCATTGATCATTTCTAATTCTGGATTTGTTTTTTTTTTATTGTTGTTGTTTGGTTGTAGCGTTAGCGAAGATCCAGTCGGACGATCATGTATGGTACTTCTTCTGTCCGATAGAGTACACAAGTGCGAAGAACAATCTAACGAAGAGGAGTACTGGTTCTGGGTTTTGGAAACCAACTGGTAAAGATCGAAAAATCAGAGATAAGAAAGGCAACGGTGTTGAGATTGGTCTTAAAAAGACACTTGTTTACCATCAAGGTAAGGTCGGAAATGCTGTTAGAACTCCTTGGATTATCCACGAGCATCACATCACTTGCTTGCCTCAAAATCTGGTAAAATTAAACAATTTTCAGATTCTGTGTTGGTGTTTCAATATGTTGTCATTGATGTGTGTGTGCAGTTTTATTTTGCTGGAAAATGAACTTATATGTGTGTTACTTTTGGAATTTGTGTTAGAGGAAATATGTGATCTGTCAAGTAATGTATAATGGTGAAGATGGAGACATTTTATATGGTAATAAATCGAATGAGCCAAGTCACTCTTTGGCTTCTGTTTCTAACACAGTGCCTGAGGTATAAGTCCTGTTTCTGAGATGGTTTCATTATTAATTTAGTATAGAACTGTTTCTTTACTCGTTGTTTCTTTTGTTTACATCTTCAGGTTGAGCAGTTAGGTGAAGAAAATGTATTTGGTATGTCTGTGGATGATTTGGTTGGCCCTGTGAACAACGTAGAAAAGAATTTATCTCTGTCTGATGGATTTAATCCAAACACGTTGCTCAACGACAACAACATCAACCCTAACGTGCAGCCACAAACTCCTTGCAATGGACCTTATTTTAATGGAGTGATTTTTGAAGATGCGTTTAACACAGGGCTTGATCAGGTAAGTTTCAGTTTCTGTGTTCAGTTTCGTTAGTTGATTTTACTATCCATCTGTTCTAATTTTTACTCAGTTGTCTCTTTTTACAGCTTGAGGTTGAAGAAAATGGTTTGTCTGAGAATGATCTGCTAATACCAATGAACCAACACAATGATCTCGCTGGATTTGATCCAAACAAGTTCTTGTTCGGTGACTACTACAACAACCAGCAGCAGACACAAACTTGTGACGATGATTTTCTTACTGAATTGCTTTTAAACGGAGGGAATTTTGAACTAACGATGCAAGAGAACCGCAATGAGCATAGGCCAAAGAAAGCTTTGTCAGGGTGTTTTGTTGATTCTAGCAGTGATTGTGATAGTGATAGTGATAGTGATGCTGAATCTATCTCTGCTACGGTATTAAACCATTTTCTTAATCAATAATACTTTCATGGAGTAATCTTTATTAATCTCAAAGTTTTCATTATTATATGACAGAGTTTCAAAGCAACATCAAGTTCAGGTAGTAATGTTGCTAGTCCAATTCCAAGTTGCTCAAGCACAGACTCTTGCAAAGATCTTCAAACTTCTGCAGATCCTTCCATCAGTACAAAGACCAAGGAATCTCAACTCACATCAAAACAAGAGGTCTGTTGATTTTGTGGATACTTTTATCTTATATAATCTCTCAAAACATATGTTATGTGATTTTAAAGATGGTGGTTTATGTGATTTTGTTTTTTCAGGTGAAACAAGGAACACCAAGAGCCGTTGATGCATCCATGGACAACAATGAGTCATCTTTGGTGAAGACAGAGAAGAAGAGTTTGTTTATTCTAGAGGATGCAAACCACAAGAATCCACAGTCTATCTATTTCATCAACATGATCATTGGCTTGCTTCTATTGCTGGCTCTCATTACCAACATCATATCGGTCTACTGAACTAAAGCTAATGAAACCTACTTATATATGGAGTTTGATAGCTTAGAGAGGCAAAAGCAGATTTGATCAAAACACTTCTTCTTTTTTTAATTGAGTTTTTCTAATTCAGCTTTTTTTTTCTGAATGTGTGAATAATATATGTGTATGAATAATATAGGTTACAGGTATTTCTTGGGCCTAAAGTTTTAGAATTTTTGTAATCTCATTTGTGTAATAGAGACCTTCTGATTTCTGAATCATTCAAAACAGAGAAAGGTTAACTAAGTTAGAGTATATAAAGATTCTACATTTATCGTTTTTTGAACATATGATCATTGGTGGATAAGAAGAATCTCAAGATCCTATCAAATTTTTTGAACAGGATCATTAGCTAAACAGTAGAAGCAAAAGAAAAAAAAAACATGATCATACGTTTATATAACACATGAAATTTAATGTAAATGTTTTGAACCAAGCTTGTTACTTGTTAGTTACAATTTGGAAAATCTCGGTTTGGTTATGAAAGTGTACTACAATAGTATTGGTTTAATAAATAAAAAAAGTGCACTTACTTCTTGGTAGCTACTACTTAACAACGGCGGCGGATAATGTATGATCTCGTGTCAACGGCGGCGGATATATTTTCCGAAAGATCTTTGCAAATATAAAAATGCAACTACTTACTTGTCTTCGAAGCTCCGTCGATAGATAATTTGCCAGCTGCTATTATCAGAGTTACATATTTTCAACGTTTAGGAAAAAAACATTAAATAAGCCAAAAAACATTAAAAAAAACAATTTTTTTTTGTTTTACAAATTAAGAAATAGATAGACAGGCTTAGAATTTAGAAACGATATAAGGAGCTGGCGTGCTTTGTACCCACTGATAATACGCCACGTGTCACTTCAGTTTTTTCCGAGAAATTGGTAAAAAGTATATAATCCATCTTTTAACTTTTGAAAAATAGTATAAATACTGGCCTTCACCAGTCTTTCTCTCTACTTGTGAGACTTGTAATTTCAAAAGAAAGAGAAACAGAGAAAGAAAAAAAAACCCAGAATTCAAACCCTAGAAAAATTTAGCCGCGATTAAGAGGTTTTTGTATTTTCTGATCAGTTTATTTGTGTTAAAAATGGGAAAATATCCGGTGGGATATAGATTTGCTCCGACGGGAGAGGAATTGATTGATTATCTAAAAAACAAAATTCATGGTAAGACATGGCTCGTTGACGAATCTATAAGCGAAATCAACATCTGTAGTTACGAACCAAAGCTCTTGCCTTGTAAGTTTTCCTCTTCTCTTAAATCATCATCATCTCTCTCATTTCTGGTAATTTCTAAATCTGGATTTGGGGGTTTTGTAGCATTAGCGAGGATCAAATCAGACGATCATGTATGGTACTTCTTCTGTCCGATTGAGTACACAAGTGCGAAGAACAAGGCAACGAAGAGGAGTACAGGTTCTGGATTCTGGAAACCAACTGGTGTAGATCGGAAAATCAAAGATAAGAGAGGCAAAGGTGTTGAGATTGGTCTTAAAAAGACACTTGTGTATTACGAAGGTAAGGTTCCTAATGAAGTTAGAACTCCTTGGGTTATTCATGAGTTTCAAATCACTTCCTTGCCTCAAAATCAGGTAAAACAAACAATTTCAGATTTCTCATTTTTGAATTCTTGCTAATTTTGTTGAAATGGATTTGGGGGTTTTTGAACATCTCTAGCTCAATTTGTGGTTTTTTGTTGGTGTTTTAAGCTTGTGATAGAGTTGTTTTGCTGGTAAATGAACTTATGTGTGTTACTTTTGGAATTTGTGTAGAGGAACTATGTGATCTGCCAAGTGATGTATAAGGGTGAAGAAGAAGGAGACATTTTGTATGGAAATAAATCGAATGAGCCAAGTCACTCTTTGGCTTCTGTTTCTAATACTTTCAGATCAGTTAGCACAGCGCCTGAGGTAAGTGTCCTGTTTCTAAGATGGTTTCATTATTCATTTACGATCGATCTGTTTCTTTACTCTTTGTTTCTTTTGTTTACAGCTTCAGGTTGGGCAGTTAGGTGAAGAAAATGTCTATGGTATGTCTGTGGATGACATTTTATATGGTAATAAATCGATTGAGCGAAGTCACTCTTTGGCCTCTGTTACTAATACTTTCAGAGCAATTAACACAGAGGTAAGTCCTGTTTCTGAGATGCTTCATTATTCATCACTATGGAGTATATATATAACTCGTTTTGTCTCTTTTTAAAGGTTCAGGTTGAGCAACCAGGAGAAGAAAATGCCTTTGGTATGTCTGTGGATGATTTGGTTAGCCCTGTGAACAACGAACAAAGGAGTCTCTCTTTGTCTGATGGATTTAATCCAAACACGTTGCTCAACGACAACAACATCAACCCTAACGTGCTGGTGCAGACACAAACTTATTTTAATGAAGATGCGTTTATCACAGGGCTTGATCTGGTGAGATTCAGTTTCTGAGATGGTTTCGTTACTCATTTTACCATCCATCTGTTTCTAATTTTACTCATTGTCTCTTTTTACAGCTTGAGGTTGAAGAAAATGGTTTGTCTGTGAATGATCTGCTAATGCCAATGAACCAACGCAATGATCTCGCCGGATTTGGTCCAAACACGTTCTTGTTCGGTGACGACTACTACAACAACCATCAGCCACAAACTTGTGACGATGATTTTATTAATGAATTGCTTTATGACGGTGGGAATTTTGCACTAACGATGCAAGAGAACCGTAATGAGCATAGACCAAAGAAAGCTTTGTCAGGATGTTTTGTTGATTCTAGCAGTGATTGTGATAGTGGTAGTGATGCTGAATCCATCTCTGCAACGGTATAAAACCACTTCATCACTTATTTTCTTTCATGGAGTTGTATAATATAATCTGTATTCTAATCTTTCCATTATTATATGACAGAGTTACAAAGGAATATCAAGTCCAAGTAGTAGTAATGTTACTAGTCCAATTCCAAGTTGCTCAAGCACAGACTCTTGCAAAGATCTTCAAACTTCTGCAGATTCTTCCATCAGTACAAAGACCAAGGAATCTCAACTCATATCAAAACAAGACGTATTGAGTTTGCTCCTATGTTCATTTTTTGGATACTTTATTTTTTGTATAGGTTATGTGATTTTAAAGATGATGATTTATGTGATTTTGCTTTTTTCAGGTGAAACAAGGAACACCAAGAGCCGTTGATGTATCCATGGAAAACAATGAGTCATATTTGGTGAAGACAGAGAAGAAGGGTTTGTTTATTCTAGAGGATGCAAACCGCAAGAATCCGCAGTATATTTATTTCATCAACATGATCATAGGCTTCCTTCTATTGTTGGCTCTCGTTGGAAACATCGTATCTGTTTATTGAACCTGAACCTACTGATGGATTTTGATAGCTAGAGAGAGGCAAAAGGAGATTTGATCAAAACACTTCTTTTTAAAAAATTGAGTTTTTTTCTAATTCAGATTTCTTCTGAATGTGTGAATAATATATGTGTGTATGTGTATGAAACTGGATCGTTCTCAACCTGTATAGCTTACAGGTCTTTCTTGGGCCTAAAGTTTTAGAGTTTTTGTAATCCCATTTGTGTAATGGAGAGACCTTCTGATTTCCTGAATCATTCAAAACAGAAAAAAGTTAATTAACTTAGCAAGGGCATATATCTTACATTTATCGTTTTATAAAACATATGATCATTGGTGGATTATAAGAATCTCAAGATCCTATCAAATTTTGTGAAGTGGAATCACATTAGCTTAACAGTAGAAGCAAAAAAAAAACATGATAAAAAAAAAATGTAAATTTCTTTGAACCAAGCTTGTTAGCAATTTGGAAAATTTCGGTTTGGTTATGAAAATTTTCTCCGTTATGTGTTAACCGGTTTTTCAATTTTGGGCCGGACGTTCTGAAGTCAAAGACTTTATCTGCTTTCAATGAATTGTACAAATAATCACTCTTTTATTTATTTATTTTCAATTTTTTATAATTTTTTTTTACATCTGAACGATATTAAATTAAACTGTAATTTATAAAAAAAATTTCGAATTTCTTTCAAACTGTATTTAAAAAACCAAAGTAAACGAAATCAATTTTCTATAATTTCTCTGTATGGAAATAATAATCTGAGAATTTCAGTGTAATAACAAATTATCAGCTTTAGATGCAACTGCTCGGCAAATATAATTTTTTTTTCACTTGAGAAAAAGTTGCATTCGATTATTTTGTTTCCCACTGTTTTTTCCAACATTTATCTACTGTAAATTACAATTTCTACTCTCTTTCATTTCAAATTTTCAATTAAAAAAACATTAGATATGTCAGATTTAAAATTTAAATTAAGATAAAATATCCACATGTCTCTATGCCGTCACCAATGACGTCAATTGATGAACGTTAGATAGGAGAAAAAATCGAACGTTACGGAACGGTAACTTTTTAAAATTTTGTTTTTCTTTTAATTATTTTAATCCGTAACGGTAACTTATTAGACCGTTGTGAAATAATCTCTATATATACACCTCCTCCTCCTTGATCCTTAATCAGACATGAAAATAGTTCTTCTAACTCTATTTCTCTTCTTTAAATAAAATGTTATACCACTTAAAGAATTTGTTAAAGTTCTTCAACTCAAAGTTATTTCTGATTTTCTCATCACCGAGCGACAAACATAAAGCCATCTCTGCCGTCAATACCTCCTACCTACTCTGTCCGCTCTCCGTGTTTTCAGGGCCAGCTCCGGCGAGTTCTCCGATTCCCCTGCTTCAGGAGTTGCTCCAGTGGACTCACCTTCGCCTTGTGCTCTCCTCTTTGGACCTCCAAGTGCCAGTCTTCAAACATTAAGACATCACCCTTTAAGGTAACGCCTTTGGTCACAAATTTTTATTTAAAACTGTTGTTGGTAAATTAGACAAGTTTATAAAACTCAGGCTCTATTTGTTTTTATGTTTTAGTTAATCTCTTTTATGGCTCATTTGATTTGATATTACTCTTAAAATGTTGGTTTTAAAAAGTAAAGCAGTCACTCAAATCATGCTCTGTTTTTATATATTCATATATGTAGAAAAAAATTACATTTCTTCTTCTACTATCTTAAAACTTAAGTGTTATTTTCTTAAACAGAGAAACTAATAATGAGTGTCACCAAGTAAAATGAGTTTATTGAGTAAGATAACAAAAAAATCTGAAACGTAACTTTACTTTTGACATAATTTGGTTGTTGGATTATAAATATCAAATTAACTAACGAATAACTGATCTGATTTTGCAGATGCTTTTGAAGAATACAAACTCATGGAGTGTGGAACGAAAAAGGCCTGAATGAGAAAGTGATTCATAGCGTTGAAGGTGGTGATGGAGGGAGATTGTTACGGACAGAGAAATCTTAAGCCAACCTTCCGAGTTTTTATACTTTGGAATGTGTAATTTATGAGTTCTTGTATGATAAATTATGCGTAGATGATAGGATGTATGTGTCGGGTGTGACATATGCAACCATGTAAAAATGTATAGGTATGGTGTGAGGTATGCTTGTAATGTGGGATGTGGATAATAAGGTAGGTGAATGTGTAGGAAGCAAATGTGCTTGTATAGATGAACGTGTAGGAAGGAGATATGTTTCTATAGTAGATGAATGTGTAGGCATGTTAGAGCAATGTGTAGGCATGGTAGATGAATGTGTAAAAAGGAAAGGTAGTATTAGGAAGTATATACAGGGGCGGATCTAAAGAGGGAGTAGGTAAGGCACGTGCCCCATACTGCTTAAAAATAAATTCTAAATGATAAATGTACATATGAGTTTGATTAGTCCAGTGGTTATATGTGCCTCATGCTAAAGTTGAGGCCTCCCTTTTCCTTTTTGTTTTTCAGATTTTTTTTGTTTTGTCATTTGCTTCTTTTATGTTTTTATTTGTGCCCCATACAACTTTTTGGTCTAGATCCGCCCCTAAGTATATATGCTTAGAAGAATGTGTAGAATGTGTATAGACAGTTTATGTTCAAGAAAAGGCGTCTCAATTCCTTACTTCTTTCTAATTCATAGATGCGCTCGTATAGATGAGTGAATGTTGAAAATATATGAAGATGAAAACAAAATTCAAGGTAGGATTTTCATAAACCGAACAAACAACAAGTTCAATATAAGAGAAACAAAGAGCCCAAATAAATATTAGTCAGGGTGAGAGTTACTAGTGAGAGTTAAATCCAATGCAAAAAAGACAAAGGAATTTCTGCATCATCCAAAAAATTAAAGCTTAATGAATGAACATGATCATATTTCATAACATTAAAACCAAAAACAAATCATCAACTTAATTTTAAGCGATTTGGATGCATATTTTTTTTGTATGTTTTTTGAATACCTACAAACTTTTCAGTTTTCAAAGTTGTATAAGAAATACGGTAGATCGACTAAGACTGATAGTGAAAACCGTTTCCTGTCGACATCATAGGTGTGTAACAGTAAAATTAGAAAGATTATTTTCAGATTAAAAGTTTGCAACTTTAGTCGGAAGTAAATCTTATTTTACCATTAACCAAAAAAAAAAAATCTCGTTTTCGCAATTAACTTTTATTAACTTGCAAGTTGCCACGTATCCGATTAAGAACAAAAAAAATTGAAAAAAATAAAATTACTTTCTAATTATCACCTTCGGAATATTAGATACACCCCCCTTAGTTGTGTAGAGTTGAGTCATCTTGATGTGTCTTAAAAGTTAACATTATAGGACTGTAAGAAACGCGTATTATCGATATTGAAGTATTTAAAATATATATATATATATATATATATATAATAATCCACCTTCTGTCTCTGTCTATTTCTCTCTAAAACATTATAATTTAAAACAAAAATTCAAAGAATATACAACAAATTTAAGACTATGTTTATAAATTTTAATCATGGAAAGAAGAAAATGTTTAAATGAAGTTGAGGAATGCAAACAAAGGCAACATACGCCTTGTATTATCAAGAAGATCTTACTTAAAAACTTAATTGTATATCATCATTATTAACCAAAATTTGTATATTCTCTTTTAACTCAACCACACATATTAGACTATACTGATCACATTAATAAGTTTCTTCAGAAAATATTAAAAAAGTTCTAGACACGGTTTACCATCACATCACGAAGTTAATGGGCCACATCCCACATGCAAAGCTATTAATTTCTGCAAAACCATTTATTTTATTTTACTAAGAAAGTAAACTTTTTCATTGCGTACAAAAATAAAAGAACGAACCTTCAACCTTCTTCGCCTTCAATTTATTTTTTGTAATTTTTTATTCAAACAATTTAAATACTCCTCTCTGCTTCTTCTCTTCCCCCCTTCAAAAATTAACATCTAGAAACTTTTTTTTTTTCCGTGTGTCTGAAGCTTACCTAGATTTATAGTGAAAAAATGGATCAAAAACCAGGATTCAGATTTCACCCGACCGATCAAGAACTCATAAACTATTACCTGAAGAACAAAATCCTCGGTAACAATAACCTCGTCGACGACACTATCAACGAGATCAACATTTTAAACTACCATCCTGCTTCTTTGTCACGTAACTCTCTCTAATTTATTCACTTCGATTCATATTAACAATTTTCTGGTTTTGTTTTGAATATTTTGGAGTTTTTTTTTTATTACAGCGTTATCAAGAATCAAATCTAAAGATCGTATATACTACTTCTTTGCAATGAAGCGGCACAAGAACGGACCAAAAAACATGAGGAAGAGAAGTAGTACCATAGAAAAATCTTGGTATTGGAACGTTAGTGGAAACCCTAAAAAAATCGAAGATGAGAATGGAAACAAGATTGGAGAAAAACAGGTTCTTGTGTACAAAGAATATGGAGCTCCTAAAATCAAAGGGAAGAAGAAGAAGTCTTCTTGGGCTATGCATGAGTATCAGATCACTTCCTTGTCTCATCCTAATTTGGTACCTTTCATTTGTTTTTCTTGTTTCATTAGTGTTTTGCTAAGTTAGTCCAAATGATTCTTGGGTGATTGTTATTTTGATATTTTCATTGTTATATGCAAAAAAATAAAAAATAAAAGAAAAAGGTATCTATTTTTTCTTTTTCAGGATCCGTATATTATATGCAAAATATTTGATAAGCGTACTAAAAAGACAGTATTTTCAAATGGTAATAGCTCGAGCGAGCCTAGTCAAGAAAACTTATATGGTTTGTGTGTTGATGAGTTGAGAATCCCAATGAACCAACAAGACCATATTTTACCAAGCAACAACAACCCTAACGTGCAGCTACAAAGTCCTTATTATGGTGATGATTATTTTAATGGATTGTTGAGTTATAACGGAGGGAATTTTGAAGATGTGTTTTCAGATCAAGAACTCATTATGCAACAGAACTGTAACGATTACAAGCCAAAGAAAGCTTTGTCAGGGATCATTCTTGATTCTAGCAGTGATAGTGGTAGCAATGCTGAATCAATATCTGCAATGGTAAAGCTACCATCACTCATTTTCTTTATCCATTACTTTCATGGATTTATATAACTCAATGAAATTTGACAGAGTTTCAAAGGAATTTCAAGTCCAAATGATAGTGTTGGTAGCTCAAGTGGACACTCCCAAACCGGCTTAGATGAGATTCACAATATATCTATCTCATGAACTTCATCATAGGCTTCTTTCTGATCCTAAAGTTCTTCTGAATGCGTAAATGAAACGTAGATATGTGTGTCAGTGTGTACAACAAATATGTTACTTGTGCCTAAAGTTAATGCATTTTAGGGTATATCTTAAAATCTCATTTTCCCTGTAAGAGAGCAGCTGAATGAATCATCCCAAAGGATTGGATTATTAAAAAAAGCGTATCAAGATCGATGTTACATTTATCTTAATGAACATGATCATAAGTGGATGATAAAAAAAGAATCGAAAGACCCTAAAGAAGATAACGAGATCACAAGTTCCTTATAAGAGAAGGTAGATACATAACAGATCCCAAGTGTTTCAAGGAGCTTGCCCCAGAGATCTGATCCACCAAGAATCTAATCGAGTGTGCCATGAAACACGCTGCTAAGCATCTGCTCATGGTTGATTCAGTCATCACTAGTCAAAAAAAACAAAACAAAATGTCACACTTAAGATCGATAAATGTATGCAAGGAGAAACAAAGACTAAAAAATCTAACCTTTAAGAGCAACTGCGTTTGATGTTAAAACGAGCAAATCTACGATGAAGATCACAGAAACCGGTAATTCCCAAACCGGCATAGCAAATAGAAAGATCTTGACGTAACTCGAGATTAAAATCGCCAAAAGAAGCTCTTTTCCTCTGTAAATCATTCATCATCATATACTAAACTTATTCAGGGCACATATAGAGTAAAGATAAGACTCTAGTGAAACATATAATATATACCTGCAAGTAGTAGCGATTGACATAACGAGCATAACCTTAGCAGCAAGTGCAAATGATAAAACAAATGCGAAATTCGTTGATAAGACATTGACCACAACCTGTAAAAAAATGCATACATAAGTTTATGGTTTCATTTACAAACAATTGTCTCAAGGAAAAAGAACCAACCTTTAAGGATGCAAGAAGAAAACTCATGGACACACTTGATTGGTCATTGGTTCTTTGCAGTAACAAGCTTCTATCTTTTGAAATTGTTAAAGACTCTCAAAATTGAAAGTAGGCTTTATACTATAAATAAATATAACAAAAAGGATACAAGTATCTAGAAGAAGATAAGCCAAGACCAATTTCCACAACATATGCTGCCAAATTGTGAAATCCTCAACTGTAAGGGTTCATTCATCCATATTTCTAATTTAGAATCAAAACTTAATAGAAATGTGTGTGCATGAAAAGTAAAATCAAATACCTGAAAAAGTAGAGTTTCTTGATTCACCACATTGTAGAGTAAGTGTCTATATGCTTTTGGTTTGTGAAGAATCAAGTCGATGAAAATTATCTAATAAATTAAAAACAAAAATTGATGAATCACAAAAACATAAAATTCAACTACTGAAAAATGGAAAATTAGAGATATAAAACGGACCATTAGCTCACATTCCACATATTCGTCTGCTATTTCCTCGCAATTTTCCTACCAACGAAAAAAATAAACATGTAAACTTTACGAGTAGAAGAAATTAAGAACCCTAATTAATTTTGGTTTAAGGAAAGAAAAAGAAAAAAACATACGCATTTCATGAGACGAAAACTGGCAGGAGAGTATTGAACGAACAAAGATTTAACCTTATGGCCACACTCCACACACCTCTTCTCTCTCGCCATTTTCTCTCTCGACTCTCTCGAAATGCCTCCGTCTCCGGGTATGAAATCGGATCCCTATTCGGGTTGATACTTGGGCTGTAATGGGCCTTTTATTTTATCATTTTTGGCCCCAAGTCCAATAAACCGCAGTTACTTATATTAACTAAGCTAGTTTTTCTTATACAACAAACCCAGCATTAACACATTTCAACTCGATGTGAATCTTAAAGGTTAAAACTAAACTGATGAAATTTTTATTTTTAATCTGTATTTAATGATATTTTCTTTATCAACATCAGTTATATTTATCTATTTTCGCGGATCCGCATCAATTATATAATGTCCTAGACCTAGGCATTCAGATAAAATTTATGGTTCAGGTTTTCGAATATTTTGAGTTTAAAGATTTAAGATTCAGTCTATTTTTTATCAAATTCGGGTTGAATTCAGTTCAGTTCTATCAGGTTCGGGTCTGATTCAAATACTGGCAAAACAAAAGTTAAAGAAAATAATTACATTTGATTATTTATTTTCTCAGAATAGTTTTATCAGTCATATATCCACATAAATATCTAAAGTATAAAATAATATATATTTTTATTTAATTAATGTTTTATCTGTTAAAACATCTGTATTAATGTTTTATCTTTTTATAAAAGTTTTTATTAAAATAATACAGAGTCATGCTCGCATATATACTAAAGAATCTTTTGTCTAAAATTAATTATCTTCGGGTTTATAATTGCAATGTCAGATAATTTGGTAATATCAATTCTAAATATAATTAATATTTTTAGGTATATAATTGCATTTCAATTTTTGGATTTATTTTGGGTTCAGCATTGCTTATTAGAATATATGAGTATAGGACCCATTCAAGTATTTTATTGGTTTTGGTTCAAATTTTGGGCTCTGTTTGGTTTGGTTCTTCAAATTTTTTTGGTATTTAGCTCATGCCTATAAAAGCCCTAACCTGTGTACATAAACTCAGTTTGTGTTACGTTGCTGCCAACAACAACCAAAAAAAAAGGGAAACAGGTCAGTTTGCTTCTTTTCCAGGTCAAGAGTCTAGGGAGAATGAAACCTTTTAAATTTAATGTGACACAATAATCAAAGACTTCAGAGTAGGCTAATCATGTACTACTTTATACGTAATTCTCTAACTGAAACGAGACTAATCATGTGTTAATACTATAATTATGTACTACTTTAGTCATTATCAGTATCTAACTCACATAATGATTTCAAAATCTGTTCCCACCACACATAGCTGTCTCCTGATTAATAAAATTTTGCAAATTAGTTCTCATTATTGCTTTCAAGGGGTTTCGTTTTCTCAGTTTTGATTGTGTATCATACACACTATTACTATTTCATTTTTGTTTAAACAAAGTACATCGAATCCAATAAATAAATTAAAAGATCCAAACAAGACACGTACGGTCGTACGGTTGAACGGTTACAAGTAATCAACAGAACAAGCAACCAACGAAGTAAATGAGAAAAGAAAAATATACTAAATTTTTTTTTTTTTTTGGGATATAGTAAAATGAAAGAACATATCATAACTTTCTTACTTCATTTTCTAAATTATTATTTTATACACTGAAATTTTCCTTCCATAGCTTTCCCCTTTATTGTTCTCTCTGTCCACAACCTACAAATCTCAATCTCTTTAAACCAAGCAAAGACAACAGTAACCAAACAAACTAAAATTGGACCATGGGTTTGGGTTAGAGATAGAGAGAGAAATAGAGAGTTTTTTGAAACTGCCCATTAGCTTAGAATGTACCATGAAACTTTGTCAGCTTAGCTAGAGATAGGCACAGAGAGTACAATTTATAAAAGTTACATATGCTTTTTTCTGATCCTTCCCAATTATACATCTCAAACAAAAACAACAAAAAAGTTGGGATAAAAGATGAACACTTTTGACTTTTAGGGATTGGTGTATGCATTTCAATAGAATAGTTAAAAACTCAACATTATATAATTAAAGATGATTATTTATGTATAATATAACATTGAAATATTGAGGTTTTCTTAGATCAACATGGTAACCACTAGGGTTCAAGAATCAACATGTTGAAGCAAAAACTCAAAACCAAAACAAATTAAAGATATAATTAAGCCAGGTTAGTTTCCTCACTACCTTCTAGTTCCCCAATTGCCATATGAACTTAATAATATGAAAGTGACTTAAAATACTTTTATTAATTTATTCTATCTTCAAAACTCAGAAGACTTGCCTTTCCTTTTATATTCTTCATCATCACTTAGCTGCATAACCGAAGAAGACGATGCACCCATTTCGCCACGTGGAGACCTCCAAGATGGTTGATCATGATCCTCTCTGATCACAACCGGAGACGAAGAAGAACACCCTACAACTCCCATTTCGCCACGTGTCTCCCCTGAAGAAGAAGACTCCTCCACCACGTCAACCCCAAACAGCCTCAGCTTCTTCACCGTCGTCGATGTTCCCTCCCCCGGCTGAGTAGACGCCGATGGAGGTGTTACTCTCGCCGCAGGAAAAACAGGAACCGAGTCATAAACCAACGGCTCAGATCCACCAAGATTATTCCAATGATGATGATCCAACGGTGCTCCAGCGTAGTAACGCCCACCATTAACAATTCTACCATAACCATACCCTAAAATCTCCCTTTCTTGAAATTGGTTAGGATAAAACGGTGGGAAACTCCGGTAGCTTGGAATGGAATATTCCGTCATCGGATAATAGCTAGCAGCCGTTGGATACGTCGGAGACCCGAAAACGAAATTGCGCTGATGAAACTGATTGTGTAAAAGGTTAATCTCGGCTCTATGCCTCCAATCGATGAACATTATTTTCCGACGTTTCTCCGGTTCGTTATCGTCGGGGATATATCCACGGTGGAAAGAGACGGTGTCTCCGGCGAATAGTTTCTTCTCCTTGACGAAACGGCTCCATCCTTTAGTCATCACGTAGCTTTGGCTACTGTTCCAATACGAGTAACGAAACCTCCACATCTTGCCGTTTCTGTCTTGGAAATCCAACACCGTGCCGTTTTGGTTGGCGTTTAACGGGAAGTAGTTCTCTGCATGTTGCTTAGGAATCACGAGACGGTTTAGTTTGCCGACGTCGCTTGGTGTCAACACTTTGTCGAACATGTGCTCTCTCATCTCCGAGCTGTAGTAGTAGTTGTTGTTGTTGTCGGAACCGGTGATTTCTTGGTCAGAACTCATGGTTATCAAAAGTATCAAAGCTCTTTTATATGGTTTCTTGAGAAGATATTGATGATGACCCAATTTAGATCTTCGAAAAAGTATCCAACTTTTCTTTTAAGGGGTTATTGAGAAGATTGTGAACCAATTCAAGATCTTTAAAGAATATCCAAGTCTTTTTAATGGGTTCTTGAAAAGAAGATGAACCAATTCAAGATCTTTCAAAAAGTGTTTTCAACTTTATTTTTATGGATCTGATGAGTGATTCTTGACAAGAAGTACAAACTCCTTCAATATACATGAGATAATACTATTAGAAATCAAATCAAGATCACAAACCACAATACTAAGAAAATAAGTATAGATTAAAATTAAAGCAAAGATTAAGTGAAGAACAAAACCCTAGAATCCAGAAGAAGAAGAAGACAGACGTACTCTATGTGTTTTGCTTCTTCTTCTGATCTTTTCGTTGACTCCAAAAGATAAAATAAATGAAAATGAAATCAATGGTATTGAGTTAAATTGGGTTCTCTTTCTCTCTATATGACTTTTAAAGGGTGAAGAGAAAAATAGTGGCTTGAGAGATTTTCTCGATGATAGAGATGAAGATCACAATACTAGAGAAGAGTAAAGGGACCCATGAATGATGTGGTTTGGGTCATGTGAGAGCTTCTTGTCCTTTTCAATTAGCTATAGACTTGGGGTAACTCTAGCTATTTATATAGATATACATATGTATATATATACTTTACATGTATTGTGATGTAGGTAAGGCAAATGTGTCAATGTTTTGTGAGACTATTTCTTCTCTATTTTTAATTTGCTCTTTACTCACATCAGATTTTTTGTATTTATTGTTTTTGTTTGTCTTTTTCTTTTTGGTTAACCTTGTTTTTGTTTGTTAGTTTCATCAAACTAGTTATTTTTAGCTAATTACATTAATTTCTCACATATCATAACTAATCTGTGTGCAAAGAAAATGGAAAACCGTACAACAGAATGTTAGTCCAATATAGATTTATTAGATGTTGTTCCACGCAGATGTGAACGCGTGGAAATAGTTAATCTTAATATTTGTACATGCATATCAGAAATATGTAAAAAGACCACGAACAAATTTAATAATAAGTTACAAGATACACACTGAACCATGATATAATATTTTTTATCTATACATGTAAATGAATCACTAAAAGTTTTAAGAATATATTATTAGATAGATATTAGACCAGATCAATAGTTTTGTTAGGAAATCACAAAATAAGTACCTTAAAAATATTATTTAAATATAAGAAAAATCTGGAAAAAGTAATAATAGTAATTTTTAATTAATGTGAAATATTTGTATTTTCTCTATTTTAAAATTTTTAATACTAAAATTTTGATGCAAAAATATAATTTTGATTTTAAATCATAATGACACTCTCTAAAAGTACCTTTATCTTCTCCTTTTTTTCTGTAAGAAAAAACACAATTAAATAAAATAAAAAAAGCAAAGTACCAAAAAACAAGTCTTAAACTTTTCACAAATAGTTGTAAAAATGGTTCAAAACATTTTCACAATAATTTCTGTATGAAAGAAGAAGAAACTGTTGTATTTCTGTAATTTATTAAAGTTGTGATAGTTTTCAGTTATAATTGGTAAATATATATATATATATATATATATATATATATATTAAGTACAAAGGAGTAAATATTTGTCAGGTGAGATAACCATATTTTTTTGTCTATAGGTGATAAACCAATAAAGTCTTCAAGATATTTTAAACAGTTGTTTTGCTTTGGTAATTAGTTTAGTATCTCCAATTTTAATACGTGGACTTCAATATAGTATCTGGTATATCAATTAAATTTAAAACTATATATGTATACTTTGTCTTAATTTGTCAAAATGTAAACACGTGTAACTTTTCAAGATTTTCTTTCACCATCTTAATTGGTTATTTCATATGGGTTATGAAAGAAAAAAATGTCGTCTTCTGACTTTTTTTGGTAGTTAATTAGCTTTTACTGTCAGAACTGAGAAATTTTGAGAAGGAAAATAAAAAAAGATAATGGAGATGCTCAATTGCTGATAATCTTTATGTAAGAAAAAACATAACGAATTTTGTCCAATTCGTCCGGTTATGATTATTACAAAAGTCAAGTGGAAAAGTAGCTCTGGTTTTCTATGTGTGTCCATGTTTTGTGGTACCCAACATTATTTACATCAACATCAAAGCACAATATAGCACATCTAAAAGTCATCAATGTATATGTAAATCAATCCGTTGATGATTTTTCGTCTAAAGTTTTAAATAAATCCAGGAATGCATGTTAAGAACAAATAGCTTCTAGTTATATGTTTGTTTTCAATTTAGCTTTCGGTTATTAGCTTGTGCTCACATGTTATATGTTATACAAGACTTACAAGTGGAAACAGGTAACATTCCGCGTCGGCTTGATTTTGACTCGGGTTGGCCCAACTTATATTCATGTTTTGTTACGGTTAAATTTCATAGATTTTCAACTAAGAAACTATCTGGTTATAAATGTATTGGTCTATGTTATGTATATATTAGTTTAGATTATATTTTAATGTTATGTATATAATGTCATTTGGCGGATTTTACAAAAATCCATACCCCACCACCAATTTGGTACATGATCGATCTAGGTTTATAAACACTCTTGCAAATATACATATTCTTGCTATATGTATGTTCTAACTAGAATATATTTCCTAGGCGTTTAAATACATAAATACATATAATACAATACACTTGAAACCCTCCTCTACCTATTATACTTTCTGTGATATTATGAATTATCCATTTAACTTTGTTTTCTTTTGTTTAAAAACTAACTATGCTTACAATTTAGTAATTTACAAAGCATTTCAATAGCTTGAGCTCAATGATATATAGTAGTCTAGTGGTACTTGAATAAGGTTAAGGTATTATTTCGTTTTTTCCCCGGTTCTACTAATGTTGAAAAAGCACATACTTTTATCGGCCATTAATCCGGATGTTTTACATGGTGTTATACACTTATACCCAACAAACTCGTATACTTCAATTTTATTTTTTTAACGTCTTGTTTTATTAGAATATATTTATAACTCGTTTGACAATATCCTCCGGATACAATATGGAAGATGGACAAATGTTTGAGAAGTTACATATTGATCAAAATCAGATTTTGCTAATCTATGTGCTACACTATTGGAATCTCGTGAGATTAAGGAGAACTGAATTTCTTAAAATCGATCCGCCCAGCTGCGGATATCAGTGATGAGATGTTCCATTGTGATGATGAGAATGTTGTTGTTGATAAGATCAAAAAGTGTCTTACAATCTCTTTCAATAACAATTCAGCGATAACCCCTACACCAAGTTGACTGTAGGGCATACAAGAAAACGAGACCTTCAGCTTCTAGGGGAGAAAAACCTTGGTTTATTTGAGCCTTACCTGCGAGACAAAACTTTTTTCTTTCATTGCGTACAATCCAGCATGCGCCAATATGTCCATTTTGGTAGTTAAAACTACCATCCACATTGACTTTAACAAAACCTGTTACAGGAGGAATCCAACGAGACTGGTAGGTAGAAGGATTATTGATGGTAGAAGGATGAGTTTGATGTTGGTTTGTTTTTGTCGCTAGCCATTCGATAACATCATTCTTAGCCTTTCGAATAACTGATTCCGCATCCCACAAAACCTTATTGAAAATGAGGTTATTACGGGATTTCCAAATGTGCCACATAATTCAGTAAGGACGATGTCGTATTTCTTCGGTTAGATTTGATGATGATGATATCAACTCTGAAATATTATCTTCAAGAGAATCTGAAGAGCTGAATAGATGCGGATTCGAAAGATTTGAGCTTTCTCATATTGATGAAGCATATGGACAGTTGAATAAAAGGTGGTTAATGGATTCTTCATCTTGGTGACATCTTTGGCATACAGGGTCAATAGGTATTCCACGTTTGCATAACTCGGTACCGGAACTTAGGGCCGAGGATAAGACTCTCCATAAGAAATGTTTTAGTTTCGGTGGTATGTCAGACTTCCATATCTTTGTCTTGATGAGTGGATTATCTTTCGGGGGAAGAATGTAAGGCTCCATTGTATCAGGTAGATGGTTTGAAAGCCAGTATCCTGATTTGATACTATAGTTACCATCTTTCGTATAGTGCCAGATTAGTTTGTATGTACTTTGATGTTGTGGGATATAAATTCGGGAAACAATTTCTGCATCTTCGGATGTTAACCACTGATGAAGTTTGTGTGTATCCCATTATCTTCCATTAGGCTGCTTCAAAGCGGTTATATTTGATGGTTGGAGTCCTTGAAAGTTGCAGAGCGCTCTTGGTGGGTGTGTTGGAAGCCACTTATCTAACGCAGGGTTAATAGTACTATTACTGCCCAGTTGGTAGCGCATACCTTGTACAAGTAGATCCCGACCAGAAAGAATTGAACGGCAACCATACAAAGGTTTAATCCCCAATTCCGCACTTATATACTCCAAATTTAGTCGGACTCCAACCTAGCTAGACTATTCGAGTTATCCTTCTTTTTTTAAGTAGCTTATTTCATGATTTAATCCTCAGTGAATAAGTACTGAAAGTGATAAGTAGCATCATCCCTACTAATCTACTATTAGCTTAAACCTTTTGGTTTTCTAATTATCCTAGAAATGGATCATTCTTTTACATGTATATATATAATAATATAATACTATATTATAAAACATTTTCGAAATGATAACATGAAAAAATATATCAACAAACGGTTAGGGTAAGGACCAGTGGACCACTACGTCCATGTAGAGTTTGTCGCAAAAGAGCCTCCCACGCTTTTCCTTCACATTTTATATATTTATATCTCTATTTACTTTGTTCAACTTGGGGATTTTTTCATTAATTATTTTCGACCTTTTTTTATAGCCATCGAAAAATGTTAGGGATTAATTTGGTCCCCTTTAGGAAACAATGCTTTATGAAATTTCGTAGTGCATGTAATAAGAAAAATGCTATAATTCTGTTATATGTATATAGTTATGTCGACATCTATTGTGTATATATTTATTAAGATGGAGACACTAGCGGAAAATGGCTATTACTATATGAAATGAAAGTAGCCGGTCCAGTTTCATTCTGGGAACCAAGAAAAAAACTGAAACATTATAACAATTAATATAAGCGTAGTCAATCATTAATTAACTTTGAAATGCGTACGTATGGGTGCATAAGTAGATACTATAGTATTTATGTATGGAGAATGGGGTATCGAAGGAGCAAAAATATAGTCCATTTGCATGGATGGAGGATAGGATTCTTTAAATTTCTGTAATATCCATTTCACACTGTTATTAGTTTTGCTCCGATTCAACAATTCGATAACTGTAATTTTACATAGCAAAACATATGTTTATGAATATTTTTCTAATTATTTTTGCATAAACAATCTAGTACATAAGTGTTTAAAGTTTATTTTTAGTTAGGATTTTGGTTTAAAAGACTTTCTGGTTAATTAAACGACATAACTAATGACTGTGGTTTATTTTTCCAACGAAAGAAAGGTTTGACATACACGCGCCGTCGTTTATTGGAAAAGTGACTGTGGTATTGATTGATACTTACTGGGCCAGGCCCAGTTTGGGTGGGCGGCAGATCCAACTATCTGACAAAAGAGGGAAAAAAAAAAGTTCTCCACCACCTGACAATTTCTTCTTCTGATTCTGCAAATCTAATTGGGATTTGCATTTAAGAGGAAAACAAAAATATGAAAGTGAGAATGACACTTTATTATAAAAGTCTGGTTTCATTGGAACGAAATCGAAGCTTGAAATTATTATTAAGAAAAAAAAGATCCAAAGACACTGTTACAAAATACAAATACAAAGTAAGAAAAATCTTAAAATGGGGATTATTAATTTTCAGACAAAAGATCCCTTAGAAGAAAACAACAACAACAAAAACAAAGAAGCGTTAAAGCACATATATCAGACCAGCTCATGAACACGTGCTTATTCAAAAACCCAAATATCAGACAAATTCACTGCAACAAAATCTGAGATTGCAGAGCCAAAAACTTGGCAGGAATGTTCTTGAGAAATGTCTTTTTTTTTTTATCTCCTCAGGGTGTGAAGAATGTACTCAGCGTAAAGGTCCCTATGATGATATCAAAATCAAGATTTGTTCAAAAGATATAAAAAAAAAGAAAAAAAAAAGAATTTAGAAGAAAATAAGAAAGTTAATTACATTGAGTATTGAATGGCTTCAATAGCAGGACCAGGTTGTAGAAAATCATTCACTGCAACTTCCTTATTTTCATTCTTCTTGTCTGTTAAATTTTTTTTTGGTTAAAGGTAACAACAACAAAAAAACAGTGATTTACTCTAATTAAAGATTAGAGAAGATTAAACAATAAGTAATAATTAAGGATACAGTCTTCAAAGAATCGGCGGATTTCAGAGAGACGATGTGGTGGAAGTTCATTGATGTTAGTGTAATGCTTATACTCAGGATCATCAACACAAACCGCAATGATCTTATCATCTTTTTCACCCTTTATTTCAAGAAAAAAAAAAAAAACTCAAAATTAGCAATAGTAAAATGCTTAAACCAAGTTAACACAGAGATTTTGGATGTAACCTGGTCAATCATAGGCATTAAACCAATGGCTCTGGCACGTAGAAAACACCCTGGAAGCACTGGCTCCTGATACATATATATAATCAAGAATGTTTTCAACTATATATAAAATATTTGTTTTCTTATGGTGTTAATTATAAGACTCAAATCAAACCTGCATGATAACTAAAACATCCAAAGGATCATTGTCTTCACATAATGTGCGTGGGATAAAACCGTAGTTATGAGGATACACAACTGAAGAATACAGAATCCTATCAACCTGAGAGACATAAATCAAAACATTTGAGATTTGTTTTCCCACAAGATTATCAATCATCATCATCTACATATAAATAAATTCATATAATTCTATTACCTTGATAAGTCCTGTTTTTTTGTCAAGTTCATATTTCACTTTGCTTCCCTTTGAGATCTCAATAACCTGATTTTTCATTCAAAAATTATATATTCTATTTTGTGATCTTCTCAGTAAAAATCTTATTTATCATCGAACATAACAAGTCTTACCACATTGAAAATCACTGGAGCTCCAGGTCCTACAGGACAAATAATAATTTAGTTTTTTTAACATCTATAAAACTAAATACAAAAATATCTTTTAACAGTTTTTTTTAATGGTTTAGTGATTAATACCGATTTCAAGATCATGCCATGGATGTGCAGCAACTGATCTCCTAGACAAAGATGAAAGGATCCTCTCGTTTAACCGTGGAGTTGGTCGCTGAAGCCTCTCTGCTTTGTTCTGTTTCACTTCTTCTTCTCCACTCATCTAATAACACAACAAAACCAACCAAACCTTAGATTCTTTAAATCAATATTATCTAAATCTGGATATAATCTTTAACTATTGATGATCATCATACGATCCATCACTTAGATTTAACATATACATCAGATTCTACTACGATCAAGAATCAACAAAAACTCGATCCAAGATTTTCATCAATCATCTTAATTCAAGCTAAATACTAATCATATGTATCATATTTGTTCATTTCTCTATAAATATTCCGTTATTAGCAAAATTCAAGAGCATGAAAACATCGATACATAACAAAATTTAATATCTAAAGAACAAGAAAAAAAAAAGTCGTACCTTGGAATCGTTTCAAGAAACAGAACAATTTTGCGGAAAGTGAGGAGGAAGAAAAGACTGACAATGAAAAGAAAAAGTGAAGCGCGTGATCTTCAGTTGCGAGCCATAATCGTATTTATAGAACGCGAGTAAAACGGATTAAGCTTTAATTAAGCGATTTAACTAATCGTGATTAATAATGACCGTTCGATCATTCAGAACTTGGGGCCCACCGTAAAACACTAATCTCAGTCTCTTGAACGATTCTCAAACACACACGTGGCACTCCCACTTTTAACTATATAAACTTAGTGAAGAAAAGAAACAAGGAAAAAGCACGAAACCTAAAACAAACAAAACATATTGTAACAATGGCTATCAACAGAATCGCGATTGGAACGCCGGGAGAAGCTAGTCGTCCCGACGCGATTAGAGCGGCTTTCGCGGAGTTTTTCTCGATGGTTATATTCGTTTTCGCGGGTCAAGGCTCTGGAATGGCTTACGGAAAACTAACCGGAGACGGTCCAGCCACACCTTCCGGTCTCGTGGCTGCTTCTTTGGCTCATGCGTTTGCGTTGATCGTGGCGGTTTCAGTTGGAGCAAACGTTTCAGGCGGCCACGTGAATCCGGCGGTTACATTCGGAGCTTTTGTAGGTGGAAACATAACGTTGTTAAGAGCTATTCTTTATTGGATCGCTCAGCTACTTGGAGCTGTCGTAGCTTGCTTGTTACTCAAGGTAAGTACAGGTGGGATGGAAACGGCAGCGTTTTCACTCTCACATGGAGTGACACCATGGAACGCAGTCGTTTTCGAGATTGTTATGACTTTTGGGTTAGTTTACACAGTTTACGCTACTGCCGTGGATCCCAAGAAAGGTGATATTGGAATCATTGCTCCTTTAGCGATTGGGTTAATCGTTGGAGCTAACATTCTAGTCGGTGGTGCCTTCGATGGTGCGCCCATGAACCCGGCGGTTTCGTTTGGTCCAGCCGTGGTTAGCTGGACTTGGACGAATCATTGGGTCTATTGGGTTGGTCCTTTTATCGGCGCAGCCATTGCAGCTATTGTCTATGACACTATCTTTATTGGTGGTAATGGTCATGAACCACTTCCTTCAAATGATTTCTAAGTTAGGGTTATTTCTTGTTTCTTGTGTAACAAGAAATTTTCTGTTGTGCCCTAATTACTAAGCGTATTCTGAGAGAGATTATTATTCATGTTATTTATTCTCTGATGTGTCTTTTTCTTTTTAGTCGTGTGGTGAAGATGTTAATTTTACTACTTTGTGGTTTTTAAGTAATTAATAAACCGATTCTTGGAAATTTTACATTAGATATTATTTTGAATTAGATTAATTAATTAATTTGCTTAGTATGTCACACGTTAGAAAATCATGCACAAAGGGATTTATTGGAGGGCATTTTCTCGAGATTATGCTTCCATTGTGGTGAAAACATATAAAATAAATGGGACCCGCCATTATCAGTACTACGATGATAATTTATGGTTGGTCCATGCACGTTCTATGTGAATCTTTTAGTTAATGATAATTTAGTGGATTTAAAAGTATTTAATTTAATCAATCGACGTCAAAAAAACAAAAAGTATGTAACCAATGGACAGTGACTAATAGAAATTGACACGAGAATGGAATTCAAAAAAATTGTTCAATCGACCAGACTATCACAAGATTGTTGGTTCGACGCAGTAATTTACGTTTTGTGAAAACGCCGTAGCTATCACTAAAAGTGGTTTCAGATCTTTAAAACATGTTATGCGTTGATTTTTTTTTT
The DNA here is from genome assembly GCA_963555745.1 of Cardamine flexuosa. Classification (NCBI taxonomy): domain Eukaryota; kingdom Viridiplantae; phylum Streptophyta; class Magnoliopsida; order Brassicales; family Brassicaceae; genus Cardamine; species Cardamine flexuosa. The sequence goes on along the minus strand of OY743221.1, from coordinate 20,005,949 downwards.
ATCATACAAGGTGGTTTCAGATTTAAAAAATCTAAAAATGTAACGCCAAATTTTTTGGTATGATTATGTCAATGATTTTTTAAATTAAATTTGAATATGAAAATAGGCTATAGTATGGTAATAAGGTGTCCCGGTTTATCTTCTAAAACGCGCTTGGCAGTAGCTTGCACGTTCAAGCAAATTGCAACTTCGAGATTTGAATTATTTGATACTCTCCATGTATAATCCTTCAATAATTATTGATTAATACTATTATTCATCGTGGATTTAAAAGAGATATTAGTGGATTGGTCGTAGTACTATAAGAAAATTCAATAATTTATGTATGAAAATCATTAACTCATAACGAAAATCAATATTCCCATCGATAACACAATATCAAAATAAACTTTCGAACCAAAGTATCAATTCGAGTTCGATAATACTTAATACTAATAGGCTGGAAAGTGGAAAGGCCCATTAAAAACCTCACTTTCCGAATTAGCGAAACCAAGCATGACATTAACGCGTAACGACCACGCGCACGTCAATCTCACGTGGGGTCCATTATCTGACGTGGTACGTGTATACGTGGATAGATCGGCTCTTCTAATCTGGGCTTAGCCGGGCCAAGGTTTGTGGCCTTACTGAGCTTAAACCTTTATTAAAATCTATGTAAGGCCTTTTGTCTGGAAGACTGGAACCCAACAAGAAAATGAGTAAATTATTTGATTTTTCTGAAAAACTTACTGTAAATTGACCAAATGTTTGACTTTGACCAAAAGTTGGAGGAAATCAGAGTTGTTACTCGTAGATATCTTCTCTGACGTTCGATCTTGTCGTTCACTGACACACAATATTTAAATAAATGTACCGTTGCTGTCTGTATAAAACTTTTAGAGAAAATTATTAACCTATTGTAGAATTAAAAAAAAAAATTCGATTCATTTTGTTTCCGATTTTATGAGTTTCTATTCCATTCAAAATATAATAGGGAAATATGTTTTCTTTTAACTAACCGAAAATACAGATATGAATAATTTTTTTGAAAAAAAATGGTTTGAAAAAGCGATGGGCAGAGTAGGCTGATGTTTACGTTTTACAAGTGAGACGGATATGTCAATGAGACTCTGACCATAGACTTCCTTTTACGACGCTTTTTAATCTTCGGAATATTAAATTTTCTCTGTCACCTTTCCCATCGGTTTTCTAAGTAAAGATAAAACGTAAAATTGTGTCATTATAAAATAAAGAACTATTTTATAGTCTATAGACGTTGATAAAAATAAAAAAAAAGGTTAGGCGTAAAAATTGTCAGACGCATGGAGGGTATAATAACTAATCGTAAAAAAAAACAAAATCTTAATAAGAAAATGCGAAGACTGAAGGCGACATTTGTCTTTGTAATGATGTTCTGCTTTAATTGTATTTGTTTCCATTTCCGTAACCATTTTAATACGGACAACAAAAGTCAATTTCTTAACATCCCCTACATAAAAAATGGGGATTATTTATAACATTTTGTAGATATAAAACTAATATTGATTAATGAGTTAGCTGTGTTTGAAAATTACAGGCAATATAAAAAACCTTCATAATGTCACTGTAGATCCCTGCGGCTATTCTAAAAGCTAAAGAGTAACGACTCATACAAAAATTCATCTCCTTAGCTTTGTTCATTTTTATTTATTTTACTTGCCTTTTTTGTAACCTAAAGTTACACACATACTAGGAAAAAAAGAATTAAAAAGTCAACTAATTTCAACTAAGATTTGACCACATCATTTCACCGTTGATATGCTCGAAGATCTGATGAACGGCTGTCGCTATCGCGTCTGCTGATCCTAATCGACATCCATCTTCTATCTGCATGCACAACACCATTCATTTCTCATCTATTAAACTCTTTTATAAAAAAAAATAGTAGTAACTACTTAAATAATTTTTTTTTTTAATACAAATTAAATTTCATAACAAAACATTTTCTAAGAATGCAGATTCCTTAATCTTCCTCCAAAAGTCAAATCGCTAGTTAAACAAGGCTACTTATAATGATGTTTTTAACAAGAGATTTAAATTCAATATATAATGATGTTTAAACAATGCTACTTATAATGTGAAACTAAAACAATTAATTTAAGATATAACAAGAGATTAAAGATTTAACTAACCTTGAGATTAAAAGAGTAGAAGACAAAGTCAAAGGAAGAAGAGATAGTTAGATGCAAAATCGCAAGCTTTAGGTTTTCAATGGAGACTATAGCTCTCAAGATCTGTCCTTTTCCTCTCTTACACCGAACCTTCAAACTCACATGGTTCTGTATCACCGTTGCTTCCACTTCCGCTGTCTCTCCACCGCCGAATCTCGTCGTAAAACCATCTTCCGACGTCGTCGAGACGCTCGAAACAGAAGAGTAAGTAGTACATGCACGAGACGAAGAAGAAGAACACGACGCCGTTTTAGGATTCTCAGTACTTCCTTCGTTTCGTTTCTCAGCTTCTAGAGTTTGCAAGAGTTGCTCCAGTTCTTTAATGAAATCTATTGCGCCTCCTACAATCGAAGCTTGATCACCCTTTAAAAAAAATAAGATTAAAACTTTTTTAGGTTTCTTGAAAAGAAAGATTTGAAATTTGGATTATTAAAGAAACCCTAAAAAGAATAACAAAAAAATGTTACCCGTTGAAGAAACGAAGGAGGCATGAGAGAACGAAGAGAGTTTAAGTGCTCATTCATTTGTTTTCTTCGATTACGTTCGACGGCAATGTGAGTCATTCTTTGGTTTTCAACTTCGTCTTTGTTCTTCGGAGCTCTTGTCCGTTTCCGTTTTCGTTTCTCTTTGACCATTGCTGTTCTCGGATCTTTTTCCGGGTCACCCGGATCTATTTTGATGGTTTCAAGAGTACTGAGACAGCTCTCTGGTTCTTGAGGTTGGATCTGATGAAGAAGTGATTGGAGAATCTGATTTGGTTCCGTTGTTGGAAAATTATAATTAGGTTCCATGGATTGAAGCATTTGTAGAAATGGGATCTTCTCTTCAAAAGTAGTGTCTGAAATCTGACTGACCTGTTGTTGACCAAATCTCAATAATTCGTCCATAATTATCTTCAACAAAGAAAATAACAAAAGATTAGTTTTGAGACAAAGTGGTGGTTGAAGAAATTAATGTTTTGGGGTGGATGGATAATTCTTAAGACAGAACAAAGATAAGGTACGAGGAAAGAACATTAAATTATAGAGAAATAAGGAATGTCTCTAAGAGAGGAAACAAGAAAGGTAAAGAATTTGGCATTGAATGTTAATCATCTGAAAGTAGGAGGAAGAAGAAGAAGAAGAAGAGAGTAAATGCTTACAGGAGAATCAATTGAAGCTCTAAAGAATCTCTCCAATGGAACTTCTTCTGAAGTAATATATTTTTATAAAATTTGGGGTTATATTGGGTATCTTTCCCCTCAAATAGTCGTCAAATTAACTTCTTCTTCTTCTGCTCTCGACCAAAAACATTCTTTTGGGTTCACACTTACTAAGCAGTTCTAAATAAATGCAGCTTCCACATATATAAAAAGTGAGAAGACAATGGAGAGAAGGATAAGTTAGGTGCATGTATATTAAAATAAAACCAAGATAAAATAAAAAAAACTCCTAACGATACAATTCTATATATTTGTATATTTTAAATCTGGTATATAACCCAGTATATATATATATATAGTTAAAACGTTTGTATGTTTAAAAAAATATTAATGTAGAAAACACAATACTTGAACTTTTAGGGCGAAATATATGTTGGTCATCTAGATCAAATGTCTAATTGTCTCTATGGAATTTCAACTATTTTCTTTGGATGGATGGGTTTCTTCAATCCTATTCCATATTTTATTTTCGAATTCTGTTTAAGAATAAAAATTTCTCAATTCTTACTTTACTTTCACTTGAAATAGAACTATATATTTTTACTCCATATTTAGGTATTAGAAATAGAGTTGGACTGAGAAAAATATAATTCCAGAAAATATTTACTCCATTTCAAAATAACAACCTCAACAATCAAAACATTTTTGTCTTGAATAAACCTACACGTTTGATGTTTCATAGGCAAACTATGGAATTTGATATTTCGCTAGTCTAAAATATATATGAAACAACTTTATCCAAAGCTATATTAAAAAAGAAGATTTAAGCTATGATTCAAAATATTACTAAAAATAGTTAATATCCATATGGTTAAATCATCATTCAACTAATCGTTTTTAGTGACATTCAATTAAATCATGATTTAACTAATCGTCTTCTGCGTTTTGATATATTGGCTTCATTCTTGTTACATACTAAGCAGTCCGTATTTATTTCATTTTTCTTACCATATGTTTCGGTGAAACTAATAGGAAGTGGCTAGATCCACGTAGCTTCGATTCTATATTGTGTATATTAATTCACTGTATAGACACAATGAGACGGTGCGTTGGGACTAGGACGGGATAGAGGGGTCCCGTAAAAGTATTATTGAAGATGGCAGTGAAGACAGTTTTTTTTTGGGTAGGGACACAATTTACATGAACAGTACTTTTCACTCTTATTAAGACAGTTTCAGAACCAAGAAGACCAAGCCTCTGTTTCTTCCTTCTTCTCTTTCTTTTTTTCTTCTTTAAAATAATTAACTTTCTTCAAAAAGGGTTTTTATGTCTTTTACTTCAACTATTTCATTTATTTTGTTTTCTTCTTTTAATCGAGCTAGAACAAGAACCTTTATGGATCTTCAAATATTTTCCCAATTTGATGTCTAGACGTAGTATTTTCAAAACTTAATATGACAATAATGCCCTTTAAGAAGAGGACGGACAATGCACATGGCCAAGGCCATGGGTGCCGAACGTTAAGTGTCCTAATAATACCAACTCGATTTCAGTGCCTTTGTCTCTAGGGCAAACAACAGTACTCTCCTCCAAAAGAAATTTGCCTCTTTTTTTTGCCTTTTTTGTTTGCCTTTTTCCTTCTCCCAAACTATAGATTTTTGTTCTACTTCAATGTTTTTTTTTCTTGATAAAGAGTTTTTATTTTATTGAGCTTGGACTTTGTTGTTTGTACCATGCAGAAGTGAGTCCAAAATTCACATGTAACCTAACCTAATGGTGTATATGAATAGATTAAATTTGAAAGTGGCATAGAGATGAATGATGAACTACTTCTTCAGCCATCATATGTATACATTTTTTTTTGTTAAAGGATATGTATAAATTGTTGCAAACTAAATAATACTTATTTTTCGTCAGAGTAACGTAGAGTATACATTTACCAATATTTTATAAATTACTATATAATATATCATCCATATAACATAAGATAACGTCTAATAATTTATCTTTTTCTAATATTTATCTTCCTGCTTGATTAAGAAACTGTTTGTATATAGATTTTTTCCGTTCCAATTAATAAAATAGATATTTGCCATAAAAAATTAAAATAACAGAAAATACTGTGGTAAACTTAAGTGATCATAGACAAGCGTGACGAGAACATAGTAATGGGTTTGCCCAATTTTAAGATCGATCAATTCCATGTATTGTATCTCAATTCTCTTTATCGATTTGGCCTATTAAGGGAAGGCCTAGAGTGGACGAGTTAGGTTTCTAAATTTGACTATACAATCTTACATCCATTATAAAATTAGCCGCAAATAGAAACTCGTTTTGTCATTCATATATATCTGTTATAAATTTATCACACTCTTTTGTTTTACTAAGAAACTAATCAAAATTTCAAGTTATTATAAAATGTAATAATGTATGATAAATAACACACTACATTGTCGGAATGTCTCGATGTAATGTCGAATGGTCATCTTGCATCTTTTATAGATAGGAAGTAGATTTGCAAACAAGTAAAATAAAATCTTGTATACACGCACAACCTTGTAACATTTATTGCCATAAAATAATATAAATATGTGACAAAACAAGAAAAGAAAATAAATAAATATGTGACAAAAGATTGAAAGTAATTATAAAAAATTATATGCTAATGGGGAACTGAATCAACCATATGTGATGCTAATAAAATTAAGTCAACATGCATCATTATATAAAGAAGTTATGTAGACTAGTTAAGATTCCATTAAGTCAAAGATGAAAACGTTAAGAAGAACCAAAACCTCAAAAAATAAAAATTTGAGAAGCAACTTTTTATATCATAAATTCACACGGTTTATCATCAAAAGATCGATGTTACTATGTAGACAGACGATTGATCCCACTGCAAATTTATTGTACCTGATAACTTTATAATGAAATAATATTATTGAGTTGGTTTGATACAGATTATGAGACACACATATATAATGCTAACATTAAGTTAATAATAATACTAAATAATGTAAATTTTCTTAATCTTTATCTAACACATAAAGAGAATATACTTGCATAATACGTAATATAAAAATTTAGAGAATATTATTTTTTGGGTTTCAAAGACTTTGCGTCATATTGTGGACTCTATGACCCACTTTACTTGATCCACAAAATACACATTTTGTTCCTCTAATATGTCCTTATATATTTTGGTATGCAAAATGCAACTTTGCAATCACAAAGCAAAACACGTATATCATAGATAACTTATTGAGGACGGACAACATGTTAAACGAATTTTCCGGATAGAAACTTCAATATGGACAAAAGAGATGGAACTTCAACTCGTTTTTGATCTTAATAAAAGGAAATAATAACATTCCATGGGCGCAAACTCTACACCTTTACAAATAATTATCCTTGACTCGGACAGTTCATAAACCAAACTAAAAAAATTGACCTAAAAACTTGAGTTTTCTAAACAAAACCTTCATAATGGTTAAACTATAACCAAATTCCTTTATAATAAGATAAGCTAAAACATAAATTAAAAAATAATACTTTTAGAATAAATCTTAGAAAATTATGATAAACTAAGCCCTTAACCATGATCATGTCATAAAGAATTTTTCATTATTAACCCTTATACTCAAAAATAAAACCTTATTTTAAGAAAAAGAAAAAAAATAAGAACACCCACACGTAAACTAAAACCACCAACAAAATTTAAAAATATAAATAAATTACTATGTAACTTATTAAAACTTAACGTGGTCAACAAGTCCATACGTGACGTCTTCATCATCATCACTTTCTTCACTTTCGTCGACTTCACCATCACCGGAGGAATTGGTCGACGTTGTTATAATCCTTTTGTGAGAAAATATCACACAAATTTGCGAAATTTTTTAATATTGATCCACTACATCGTGTGCTCTAATACCATGATAATTTTAAAATAAAATAATATTATTGAATTGGTTTGATACAAGACTTTAAAACACACATATATAGTATTATCATTAACCTAATGATAACACCAAATAATATAAATTTTCTTAATCTTTATTTAACATATAAAAAGAATATACTTACACAATAAATAATATAAAAATTTTTAAAATATTTTTCTTTAGACTTCACAGACTTCACGAATTTTATGTCATATCATGAATTCCAACGGTCTACTTTACTTGATCCAAAAAATACACATTTTGTTCCTCTAATAAATCCACACTGAGACAAACTGAAACCGACGTACGTATGTAGTCTTCGAATTGAGTACCTACTTCGTATAAATCGAAATATACATATTTATCCAAACACACATATGAATCAATCATCAAATAAACAAATATATATACAAAAATACACACATATATGTCTGAGATAAACAGATCGAGGTCGTATAAAGACAAGAAAAGGATCTAAGTTAGATCTCCATATGATAAAATTGATTATTAAAAAACGTCTTATCCATTGTAACACCAAGTCCAATGAAAATCGCGGCCCAATTTTTTTTTGTTTTCCTTTTCAAAAAAAGATATATGAAATTGAAGAATCTTATCTCTTTCTTTGTATGATAGACCTTCGTAGCCTCATATAAGTGTTTAGTACCAAGGGAATAGACTTTTGGCCACGTAGCCACTTATCTTTTCTTTTTCATGTCTTGAATTAAAATTTACGATACAATTGTAACCACCAAATCGTCAATGATACAAATATGTTTCTTTTTCGTTTTTGTTCGTGGATCATTAGTTAGTTTGGTTAAATTCGTGGATAAATTTTGGATTTGAACTAGTCGTTTGGTGCTGATTATATTTATACAATTCTGATTTGAATAGTTGGGAGATATTGATGTTGTGTTCATCACACTCGTAGATCTTCGTAATTATTGTTTTGTTCTTTTAGATTGGCTCAAAGTTTTCGATTCAGACCCATATTACATTAACCCGCATCAAAATGGCCCAATATTTCTAATTGTAAACCCATATAGTATGAAGGTGAATACCCATTGAGCCATAAAGGCCTTATCGATTTTTTATTTTTCAGTTGATTAGGCATGGGCATGGCATGGCCCGCATGGGTGGGCATTTGGTATAAGTTATAAGTTAAGCTGATTAAAAACTCAAGATCGTAAGATGTTTCAAAGGATTTTTCAAAAACTCAACATTTGGTAAGCTGATATGTATTTTTCAAAGGATTTTCGTAAGATGTTTAAAATATTTTCCAAATTTCAACTGTGGTTAGATCATGGATAAAAAAAGATTATGGATCTGTCAACTAATAGTATGGGAGAAAGTAATATAAAAAGACTATCTATACAAATATTGGAACAAAACTCTAGAAGCAGCCTCTTTTTGTAAGAGGGTTGGTGGATGGCGAGGAATAAAGAATGGCATACTGTCTTTGGATTAAGAAAATGGGAAAAAATAAAAAGACATTTTGTAAAGCAAGAATTATTTGTTTCTTATATTTATAATTTATTCGTACACTACCCGACAAAACAAAAAAATCGTTCATTCTGTTTCTTTCTTTTCATGCCAAATCTATTATTAAAGTAGTACCAATTTGGAATACTTGATCGATTCTCAGTTCATTTAAATCAGTAGCTATAGAGACTGCTACGGTGCGGCTGTGATAACAAGATAACAACTAAAGAAAAATAAAACAAAAATTTTCAAATCATCAGGTGGACTGGAAAATATTTACCGTGAACAAACTAATCCATAATTAACATTAAAAAAAACAAAAAAAAACCTAATCCAAGATAAGGTGGCTAACATTTGTTCGTACGATATAGTTTAGGGGTCGATGATTAGAGCCAAGTACGACCCAATTAGTATGCAACATTTACATGAGTCCCAAATTTTCAGGAGTCTCACCTAAAACTATTTAGTAGATCCACTAAAAAAAATCAAAGAAATTAACTGTAATAGAAAATTAAAAATAATTAAAATATAATCCAAAAATTTTTAGTTATAAAATTACTGCTAAAGAATTATTTTATAATTTTTTTAAGAGTAAAAGATTAATTTTGATTTCTACAATATTTATCACTAAACTATTATATTTCAATATTTTTATGATTTAAGAAATTTATCATTCAAACTTCAAAATATTTAAATATAAAAATTATTAAAAGTAAAGATATATCATGGTTTTTATAATATTAGTCACTAAATATATTATGCTAAATATATGTTATGTTTAAAACAAAAATATGTTAGCTTTGTATAGGACTATGAAAATTTCAGGACCGATTCAGGATGATGGATGATTATATCCGAAGTATTTTTCTCTTTTTTTGGTTAACGGCCTAAATCTAAAGATATTGTTAGCTATGTTTCAGAAATTTTGATTTCAGAATATTTTATATAAATTTAAAACAATAAATATTTAATAATAGACACTTTTTTGTTTACATTAAAGAATCTTCCACATATATAAATCAATAGTAATGCAAGAATTTAAACACTCTAGATTAACAAGTACTCTACAATCTATTAACAATAACAATTAAAAATATATTTAAAATTTCATAAATTAAACTTTTTGAAACAAGAATAAAAGTTCATGAAATCAAACTTTATGAAATAGATGAAGTATTATTTTTGAGAACTGTATAGATTCATATGAAACAAAATATCCAATATATATACATATATATATATATATATTTATTTATATGTGAAGAAGTTTTATAAATAATGACCATAGACGGTAGTGATAGTCATTCTCTTGTTTTGTTGTTTGGTTAGAATGTAAATGTTTGGTTGTCAACAATATGTTTTCCAACGTAGAATTCGTAAATATATCGATTTAAAAGTCTGTTAAATTTATCGAATCAGTTTCTCTTATAATAAATTAATACGCACAATTGTTTTCCATATGGATCTAAGTTAGGTTATATAAATAAATATAGAAAAGAGAGAAACACTTTAACATAAGAATAAATGAAAGTTATAAAAGCTAAAATATTATCATATATAGTATATATATATATATGCATTTAACACTTGGTGCCTCGCCCACTAACACTTGTGTTGTGCCTCGTTAACGACTGATGTTTATCTTATTTTGAGTCAAAGCATTGGTTCAATCATGCAACAATGACTTTATCTATATATAGCTTTAATCAATTAAACTTAAATTCTTTATTTCTTTATTTAAAATAATAATTAATTGATACTATATTTATAGTTGCGTTATGCGTTTTTGTTTTCTGTTACAAATATGTATTGCTTTCTTTGATTGCGCCTAAATTCTATAATAATTTGTACCAAATTTCCGAGACTTGTCTCTTTCAACATGTACAACCAAAAGCTTCAATATGACCAAGCTTTTTGACGCATTTCATTTATACACTAATGACTCATTTCTCTTTTCATGAAATACATATTTTCGATCTCGTCCATTTGCAAGTACTTTCTAAATCCACTAACTTGAGTTAGAATTATATTAATTTATCAACTTGACTGTTCTTTCCATTTTTAAATCAAAAATATATTTTACAATAGAATCATCAAAAGTTACATAGATGAATTACATATTTGGTAAATCAATCTTTAGGAAACAATATTTAAGTTCACTTCTAAGGATGAACCTTTCCATTTACTTCCTTAAGTTTTAACCAATCAAAAATCTATCTAATATTACATTTAAAAAAACAATAAAAACAAATTTAAGAAAAATAAAATTTTCACACTAATAAATATTATATTAAAACATATAAATTTACAGTATCAGTTCCATAAAGAATTATATAAAAAATACTACACCCTACAACTATATAAAATAAAGAACCCAAATATATGATGTTACAGTATTTATTCCTTAAAATTATTATATATAAAAAGTACTATACTCTATATTGTAGAGCCTACACCCATATAAAATAAATAACCGAAACATTTATTTTTACAGTAATTATTCTGTAAAATATTTATATAAAGAACTCAAATATACGATTTTACAGTATTTATTTCGTAATTTGTTTGTAAAAAGTATAATTTATCCTACACTCATATTAAATAAAGAACTCAAATATATGATTTTACAGTATTTATCTATAAAAACTTTATATAAAATAGTATATCCTAACCATATAAAATATAAAAAAACCGAATATATATTTTTACAGTAGTATTTTTTTTTTAACTATGCCCATCACACATTGAATGAAAAAATAGAAACATAAAATAATAATTTTATTTTTAATTTATTATTTATGTTTTAAATATAATATGATATGAAATATTCTTTTTAGTTAAAATTAAAAAGATGAATAACGGGATTCATTCAAGTATTTTTCATCTTTAGGGATATCTTGAAAGTTGAAACTACTCTCAAACATTAAGGGGCATATAAAATGCATAGGAAATCAGTAAAAATGAAACACACTCAATATGACTTATTATTGTCATATGGTTGATTTAAATTTAAATCTATTTGTCTTTTTTTCTACCAAATTATTTTATTATTGTGTTATACTAGATAAATATCTGTATTACGATTTCATTTTTTTTGTTTTAGTAACACATTAGTATATTAAATAAAATGTTTTTCTTAGTGTAGAAAAATAAAACTATTAAATAATAGTGATTAAACATTAGAAAACAGTTAATGATTTTAAACTTTAGTGTCCGGAAATAGTTAGTGTCAAAAAGTTTAAATATTATTTCACAAATACATTTTAAATTCTACAAGAAAATTTTAAAAATATTCAAGAAATAACATAAAAACCGTAGTGGATGTTTTATGGACAAAACTCATACTTTACTTTGTATGAGTGATATAAAAGTATTTTTTCACATAAAATGTAACTCTTTCCCGATATCCCTCTTTTATTCTCATTTCTCTTCACTCATTGTTGTCTCAACAATTTTCACTACTCATGCTTCCTTATTTCTATCTAATTTATCAAACAATTTTTTACCATATTTTTTTTGTTTAGCTTTTATTCATTAGAAAATATTTATTAACAAAACCTAAAAGTTTTATTCATAAGAAAATATTCTTAGAGATGATAATCATTGATATATAATATTGAACAAGCTCTAGATCTTCAAAAAAATTTAGGATAGCATAATCAAAAACCCTTCCCCCAATCCGAAAACATTGAATCTCAAATCTCTGTATGATAATTACATAACTTTTTAAAAAAAAAACTCAAACTAAAGAAAATCCAAGCTCTGGACTCTTTATCCAACAAAAATCAATTAGCACAAGAAAATCTAAAACCAATGTTAATCAACGATATGAGACTCAATTAGGTCGGTTAAAAATCAGTTAATCAACATATGTATTTTTATTAATGGTACAAAATAAAGATTATATGGTAATTATATTAAAATGATTTAATTGTTTATAAAGGTTTTCATTAATTTTTTCATGGTAAAAATAAAAATTATAAGATGTGTATAATTAAAATGATATGATTAGTTTAAAAATTTTGTTTATTAATTTATTCATGGTAACAAATATATATTATGATTATTATCTTATGTGTATAATTAAAATGACTTGATTAGTTTACACAGTTTTTTCATTAACTAATATGGCATCAAAAGTGTTATATATTTACTTATGTGTACAAATTAAATAATTTAATTAAAAGATCAATTTTTTTTAATTTATTAAGATGTCAAGCTTACAATACAAGAACAAGCTTATGTGTCATCCCAAAAGAAACATAATGTTTTATATTCAAAACAATTTATTTGTGTTTAGCCGTCTAAAAAACCGTTATATAATTCAAGCCTGAAATAAACTGTTTCCAACTACACTATTTTAGTATTTTGTATTCATAACAAAATTTAAAAGTAGAACATAAGAAATGTATACTTTTCTGCTATGATGATTAAAAAACAAACTCTACAACATATATCTGTAAGCACGAAAAAAAAAAAAAAAAAATTATCTGTAAGCATATTCAAATTTTTTGACCATAGGCCTCGTGAAACTAGATGTATATAGTGTCAGGGGCAGTTATAAGAATGAGTGAAGGGTGCATATGTTCGCAGTCAAAAAATTTGGGTTATTTTTATGGTTAAAATAAAAAAATTTATTGTCTTAAAAACCAAAAACCAAAACTTTTTATATAGAAAAAGGCCCAACTTTTATTATTAGCACATGATCTTCAAATTTATTGGATCATTACTATATAGAGTTTTAGAAAGATTAAGTAATAGTTAAATTGTTGCGACAATACATCAACTCCATCTATCCATCTTGTTAAGATGGAGATAGTTATTTGAAAGAAATAAAAAAATCAAATATCTTCTTTTTCGTCCATATTACTAGGTGAGCTGTGCTTTGCGTGTAATTTATATTATAATTTACTAATAGAGATTAAAATAATTTCACTGATACAAAGTATTAGTATATCTATTTTTAACGGTTTTATATGAACTTTATAAAAAAAATTATCGATAACATATATATATATATATATATATATTATTAAATTAGATTTATCAAAAGTCAAATCCTAAAATATATTTTGAATTCTTAAAGGTTTTGATGTTTAAATTATTTCATCCAAAAGCATCATACAATTTCCTATATCAGATGTTCACAACTACACATGACTTAATCAATCCAACCATCTATATATCTAGTTTCTGAAATCTATATCCCTATATAAGTTTTGAATATCGTATAATATAAAAGGATGAAATTCTCAAAATGATTCAAAACTTATATTAGAAAACAGTCAATGCTTCCACTTCTTTTTTTCAAAATTGAGTTGAATGTATTAGATATTGATCTATATTTTCAAAATATACATATTATATTTCTCTTTCGTTCTATATTTTTTCGTCATCAACACGATAAAATTGAACCATGTACCACATTATATAGATCATCAATAATATTGAACTTCTTCCATAAACAACATATATGTTTTAACTTCCATTCATACTATCTTTATTTCTCTCGTCATTGTAAAATATTGAAGCATATATAATATATTCATCGGTTTTAAACATAGTCTTTATAATCTTCATCATGTTTCCCCTTTTCCGTTTATTTTTAATTAATGGTCAATGACTTGAGCTCTGTAAAATTCATATGGTTTAACTCAATTTTTCTTTCAAAGATTAGATTGAACTTGTTAAAGTTTTGGGATAACACAACATATCTCTTATAATATACATTTTTATATTGTTTTTAAAATTTTGGATTTTGTCATTCAAGCTTTTAGAAGCTTCTATGAATATTTCACTATTAAACGAATTCTCGTTTGCTCGAACACCGATTTTTGATAATCAAAATGACTGTTTTTTTCCATATAACATATTTACATTAAATAAAGTTTGTAACTTATAATAAAAATTATTAATACTTTGATACTTATTTAAATAATTGTATAAACTATATAAATACAAAATTTAATCTATTAAATTTAAACATGAAGCTCTTTAATTTAAATTCATAAATTATAATAACAATTATTAATAGTTTGATTTATTTTAAATAATTTTCTAATTTATATGAATAAATCTAATAAATTTAAAATTATTAGAAATGGCTTTTCAAATTCTTTTTCAAATTAATATATTAAAAATGCTAATTATTATGAGAATTTAAATGTTTGTGAGGTAATTAGAGACGTATTTTAGTAAAGTAAGTAATATTGATGTGTTAATTTATTAAGAGTATGAAAATATTGAAATGGCTTTCTAAGAATAGAGATATTAAGATCTTCTGGAATCAGCCCAAAAGGTCCAACAAAGAAAATGAAATGCTGTCAGTAGTGGAGGTGGTCGAAGTAAAGGTGGCCGAGAAGTTCATGAGGCCATGGTCATCTACGTTAGTGTTACTTTGCATTTTAATTTGAAATTCTTTTTATCAATTTTTTTTTTAAAAAGGAAATAGCTTATAAAAATTAAATATAAGGCAAGACTAGTAGTTGAATCCATGGAAACTGAAAAGGAGATTCTTAGGATTAAATATAAGGTTAGATTATTAAAAGCTGAATTCGACTTAATTAGTATATGAGTCCAGACTTAAAATTATCATATTGATAAAAAGGAACAAAATCTTTTAAAAGTCCTTCAAGTATATATTCTATATATGTCGCAAACTCAATAGCTTTGATGTGGCTGGAAAAAAAACAACACTCAATTCCTTTGATGTCTTTTGATTAATCACGTAATTAAGAGTCGCTGGGCAATAAAGAGTTTCAGGGTATGACTCAACCCTTTTTTACATGTTCCTTTGTATATTAAGAAAAGAGTATACATATTATGCATTTTCCGACTTTAAATACTTTTCTTATTATTATTATTTTTGTCAAAACGTTAAACTTTACTGCAACTAAAAAAATATACAATCAAATGTGATTATTCAAAATCGTTTAGGAAAATATATAATGTATTAAAAATGGAATTTTTTGAAAAATCAACAAAACTAATTTACCTTCGAAACCAGACTATAAGATCAGGAGCATCATAGCGACGATCTCCTTGACTGCAAAAAGAGATATAAATTCGTTACGAACAACTTTGTCAATACTGCTCACCATCTTCGTCACACACAGAGGTGGGATATGTGATTCTTTTACAATTATTATTATTATTATTAATAAGCGAAGTAAGCTATAGAAATATGATTATTCTGACATTTGTACTTGCTTTCTTGCTAAAAGATAAGAAACTCTCGTGGGATTCGCCATGCATAAAAAGCAAAGCCATTGATACAATAAATTTGGCAAACGCACCCACGAAGACGATTTCAATCATACTATTTTATTACTCCATTTTTTGTTTTGCCACATATTTTATTGCTCCATAACTATCGTCTTTTTTCATTATATTTTTTAGTGTTTTTTACCGGGTTGTTTTTGAATAAATACTAGTTCATTATTTTTGACTGCAGCTATATAAATATTCCACAGTCAACATATAAGATAAATCAATCGCTCGCTCATTTGCACCACGTCATCATGAACCAAGCATCCATCCAGTATTACATTTCTTGGGTCTCATACATTTTGCATCATAAAATATTATTGTATTCTTAATTTAGTGACCAAACACACTTCTACTTCTTCTTTTTTTACCCTAATGGTGTATTATTTACAGAAGAAGTACAGTAGTGGTGATATTTAAGAATACAATAATATTATTATATCACCAAACATACTTAGTATTCTTAAATTATTATATCATCGCTAAATATGTTTTCCTAGTCACGGACTCTCACCGTAAATTTCATGTATGTAGAATTTGAAAATCTATGTATATCCTGATTATATATACATCACGTGGTACAAAAAATTAAAAATTGAAATTTTTTTTGTAACAAAATATCGATAATTTGCGATTGATTCAATACGAAGAATGACGTAGAAACGAAGCTCGTCATGATTACACATTCCAAAGAGTAGTTGTTGGTGTTATTAGTTTTACAATATCTCAATAGTCATTTATTAATCATGACATCATTTTAGTCAAAACACACATGACAAAACTGAGTCTGAAAGTAACACAAAACTAATTAAGCACATAAATGCGTACGGTGGAAAACGGATTTAATGATGAAATCACGGGAAACGTCTACGAAGTTAAAACCAACGTGGCGAAGATCTATTAAGAATATCCATAATATTTTTTTTGATAAATATCACAATTACAGTGCAAATCCTTCTTTAGCTGCATATTCTATTCTCAAAATATTTCACAATATTGTTTACAAGGTTTAAGTAAGAATTGCTTTTTAAGTTATTCGATGAGAGAGAAGAAAGACAGAGAGCAATTTTTGTGTTCAAGGGAACATGTATGTATGGTGGAACACTTGTTCTACGCACTTGGATATATACTAGGAATAAGTTAGTGTCATTTTGATATAATATTGAGTCAATATTAGGTAAATCTGAAGATTAATTAAAACAGTTTTTAGCAAAACATTTAGAGGCTTGGATAATCCAACTATTGCTGGAATTGTATTTGTCTCAACATTTTCGTTTTTTACAGATTATTGCTGGAATAATATAAAACTTTTAAGCATAGAAGAGAATTCAAGCTTCATAGAGAGCACTTGGTAGAAACTCTTTGTACTGTAGCGATGCTACATTTATATATACTTATTATATTCCTGACTCGTGACTGCTGACAAAGAGTCATATATCGTACTCGTAGTATTATTTATGTTTTTGGTATGAATTCTTCACTTGTTTGGCTCCTAAATAAGCTTTTTTAGAAGTGCTTGAGCTTTCACTCCTTTCGTGTGCCATTTCTCAGCAGTATTATAAAGAAAAAGCAAAGCAAATTAAAGCAATTTCTTTTTTTATGGCTGTAATGATTTGTAAATAAAGAAATATTAAATTAGAATTAAAATAAATATATAACATGAAAAATAAAGTATGACGAAGGCATAGTAGCCAGACTTAATTATCCTCCTCTTCTTTAAGGAAAAAGAAAAAAACTGATAATTGTTCTATCTTTTTTTCTTTTTTTTTGTCAAAAATTCAGGAAAGCATGCAGATTATTGTTAACATTTAAAAATTAAAAGCATCTCCAATAGGAAAGTTTCAAGATAGAGTTTTTACACTATTTTAAAATTAAAATATTAATAAATTAATATGAAGTTCTTACACTATTTATTAAATTGTTTCTAAAAACTCTTAGCTAAAAGACTTTTATAAGAGTTTTAATAAGAGTTTGTTACACTATTCAATTATTTATTAATATATATATATTTTTTTGTTTTTAGAACCCCATCTTAAATTTTTTTATTGGAAATGGTCTAATTTCACAAACTACGAATTTTCAACTATTGTCTGTTATATTCTCATAAATAAGGGACACATCACTTCACATCATCCACGAAAAGTCGAGAATCGAAATAATTCATCATATATATGTTTTTGTTAAAGATTTTCAGCATATATATATTGAAATTTATTTATTTATTTTGATGATTTAATAGAGGTAGTTCACAACAATCTCTTGATTTTTTTATTTTATTTTTTCGATGTTAACTTCTTTCCATCCTTATTTATCTAAAATTAAGACTAAAATCGTCACCAATCTGTTAGAATAATTTTTTAAAATAATAATTGGGAAAGCGTTGAAATAACTTCCCAGAAATCTTATGCTACTTATTCATCAGTCGTCTTACAGTACGGTATCATCCAAAAGAAAATTTACATAAAACTGGAAGTGTATCTCAAATTGTTGAAAACCCCCACTAAATTATTTAGAAACTTTGGTGAAACTCAACAATTTGAGATATTATTACACAGTTTTTTTTTTTTTTGGGTGATACATAATTACATGTGAAATACCATCAGCAATAAGAAACCGAAATTCCAACAAACCTGAGTTATTTTTGTGATATCACTATAACTAAATCTCTCAGACAAAACGGTCTATTTATATTTAGTACCGATTTACTAGTCTAGATTTTTGTTATAATATTTTGTTTATGTAAAAAAAGATGCAGATTGAACCATATTTCTTTCACTCAATGAAAGGTCCTATTCGATAGTGTTTATTTATATAAACAAATTACAATATCCAAATGAACTCCGTGAAAACTAAAATCGAAAAAGTAAAAGCTAAACATTGCGAGACAAGTGATGAATTATAGTCCAATAAAACAATCAGACGAGGATTTTCTTCTCTTCTTCATATTGAATTCGTTAGGATAATATCGGTTCTTTTAGATGAAAAGGAGAGTTTGAGGAACTTAGATTAAGGAGTCATCGGCATAACCAAAAGCTGGCCTTTGTTAATATTTGTTCTGCTTTCCTCTTCTTTTTCTTCTTCCACTGTATTGGTAGGTATCTTCATGATTTTACACTCTTCTATTTGCTTACTCTTACTCCATAAAAATACATATAACCCAATCACAACCACCACAGATCCGAGAACGCTGCAACAAAAATAAAGTTTTAGTCCGTAACACGCATATGGGTGTATATATATATTTTTTTATAAAGGGTTTCAAATTAAAAGCAACTAAAAATTAGTGGAACGATCAATGTTTCGTATATATTAAACTAGGTCTACTCTTTTCGATAAAAAAATTCTAACAATATATATATAGCTAAATCTAACAATATTGATGAATATGATTAATTTTATTTTACAAATGCATGCATATACCTTCCCAAATGAATGGTACGATTAAGAATCAAGAAATCGAATACGGTGGCAGACATAAGCACGACAGGACTAAATACTGAGGTTAAGACAGGTCCTCGTTTTTTAATACACCACGATATTCCAACCGTACACATTCCTTGTTGAATCATTCCCTACAAACATACATACACACACAAATTATCAATACTGTCTGATTTATATATCATGAATCCTAATTATTCACATGTTGTGGACGAATTTATATAAATATATATGATGTACCGCCACAATGATGGTTACGATGGTGAGCTCGTCTCTGATGATCCAATCTTTTGCATGTCTAGTCTTGATCAAGCTAAGAAGAGCGCATTGAAGCGTACCAAACATGGACAAAATAACGGTACTCGAGTATGGACAAGGGTAATTTAGGTTGATCTTGGCTTGTATAAGCATCCAAGAACTGAAAAGTGTAACTCCTGTGAATAAAAGCAAACAACCTTTGACCCAATTCTCACGTCCTGTGTGGTTGTTTGAAATCGTTCCATGTTCTTGAGTGTTTGTTAATGGAATGCCTTGATACAACGTAAAAAGTAAAGCTCCTGCTAAGCTTATCAAAGTTCCAAGAACGATGCCGTATCCTACTTTTGTTTTTAAATTTAGCTTTTCGAACCTGCAAATATTATTTATCAAAACAAAAAAGTTTAAGGTTTAACTTGAAATGATAAAATATGATTACATAGGGCATTTTTTAAAATGATTTTTGAATATTAAATTTACCCAAATATTAAAGCCAAAATGAAAGTGAGGGCAGGTAGTATGGCCAAGAAAGCAGATCCCAAGGTGGCAGAAGTGTAGGAAAGTCCAAGCAAGTAGAAATATTGCATCAAGCTCGCTCTGAACAAAATAAAGATTATACATATATTTTTTGTTTTGGTCAGAAAAGATTATACATATCTTAAACACCAAAACACAAAGAGGGAGATAATTGTAAGAAATAAGGAGTTAGGGGAATCAAAATGAAACTTACCCAAAGAGGGCACTGACGAAAAGCTGACACGAGAGGCTTATGGTTAGCTTCGGTCTTGTTTTCCTGACAAAATACATGAAATCGAATATTTATTTACTTAGTAATCAAATTCTGATTCCATATCCGTAATTTGTACAGCCATAAAATTCTCATACTTCTTCGACATAAAAAAAGGTTACGAAAATCAAAGTATTAAACTAGATGAGGAGAATTATCAGAAAAAAAGTATAGAGACATAAATCGACATAGAAATAAAGCATCAAACGTTCTATTTGTTTTTTTTTTGTCTTCTTTTATTTTTCACAAAATAGTAACCAAAATTCAATTTTTTAAAATAGTGCCTTGAACTTTTAAAGTACTATATATTTGTTTAGTAGTTTCTGAAAGCATTGAAGAAGTGGAAAAATGAAAAGCTACGAAAAACGAAAAGATAAAAATAAAAACCCACCGTTCCCAGAAAAAGGCGATTGGAAGAAGAAAAAGGGTGGAAATGCTTAAACGATAGGTCGCAATAATCATATGACTAATGCCTCCATCGAGAACTTTCTTAATCAAAGCGTTAACCATTCCCGTAATCATGTTAGTCACAATTATGACGATCACCGGTGCCCATTTTCCATCGATAAAACCCATGATTAATAAGTTAATTTACTACTTAATAACCAAGATCCTCTATCTCTCTCACTCGCCTGCTCTCGTAGCTTCTACTCTCTCTCTTTCTTCCTCAATAACTTGTTTAAGTAGTGAAAGCCTTCTAACAAACAAACTTTGTTTTGAGTAGTGAAGCATAGAGACTGGGGTTGGATATATATTTATATATATCATATATGATGAGTTGGAGCTAATTACTTTTAAAAGAAGAAGAGTATAAAATATCTATTCATTCTTTTAGTATTATGAAATAGTTTTTCTTTTTAAATTGTGTATATAATATGCTATTTTTGTTTTGGTGGAAGAGAGTAGCTACTAACCAATATACTGTATATGTGTGTGTGTGTGATATATAGACAACATATTTTTTATAGTGATATATTTAATGCATTTATGTACTCCATCTATTATAATTTATTAGATGTTTAAAAATCTTTTGCTTGTTCTATTTTATTAAATGTTTTAGATAAACGATTATATTTGATTGGTTGAAATAATTTAATAAAAAAAATAAAGGATATTTTTATAAAAAAAAGTAGATATCTTAATATGTGAGCTTTTATCTAAACACTTATTATTATGGAACATAAGGAGTATTAAATCTATTTTTTCATAAACTATGCGGGGGCATGAACTATTTTTAAGATATTAATTAAGTATATAATTATTACGAATATGTAAAACTAATAACGCTAAAGAGTAAAGTTTGTTTTTTTTGTTGGACTTTCTAGACAGTAAAGTTTGGTGGTATTAATTAATATAGTTAAGGACTCAAATTATTATATCCGAAGATCAATAATTAAATTAATTTTCATTATATATTTGTATCCTTACAATTCACACAAACACACTTTCGGACTCTGAACTAATAATACAATGATAAAACTAATAGACTAATAGTCTAATACAAACAACTAATACACAAGCCAGTATAAACTCGAGTTTGTTGTCTACAAATCTTATTATATTTATCAAATTATGTAGCACTAATTGAATCAAACACTTTTTTTTTGTATTTGCTCACGTTGTTAATTAAGAAACAAATGTAATCATCCCAAAAAGTTAAAGGTGGATAAATCTCAATCATTTTCATCTGATAAAGCAAATTTTATATTAACTAGGCAAAATTAAAGTTTAATTATCTCTAAACTTAGATGTTAAGACACCTGACAAATTTATAGCACGTCAAATTCTTGTTTTTCCTGATTATTATTTATAACTTTATTGATAATAACTTGGATATATGATGTCTAATTCGAAAGTAAAAGCTTTTGAAAAGCTAAAACTTTGAGCCAAGAAAAAACACTAAGCTAAAATTTTATTTTCATATCATGATAAAATAAAAAACTACTCTCTTCCACACAAAATATACTCTAACTTAAATGGGAATGAAAAAAAAACTTAGTATATGTATTTTATTACATCATTTTCATTACAAAATTAGTTAAAGTATATTTTTAGTATAATAAATCAGAGAAAGGCAATTCTATCATATACTATTAGTTACCTACACGATAATTTATTATGATTTTATTTTTCTTTTTTGGTCAACAATACTTTACTATGATATTTATACAGAAGTATTATTTATTTGATTTATAATCAAATCTTCGGAGGAAAGTAATTTAACTAGTGTCACATTTTTTTTAATTCTCTTAGTTTGTTCAATATTTGTTTCCAAAAGATGTCACTTATATTCAGGGATATTATGTTCCACGTATTTCTATATTGTTGCCAAAACCATGACAAATTGATTATACTATTTATAAATGATTTGGGTATACATTTTGATAATTTTAATTTCTCCTTTTCAAGAAGTCTGATAAATTTAATTGATTATATTATTCCTGTTTGTGAAAGCATGCAAACTTTTATCGTTTAAAAATTGAAAAAATTGAAAACTGAAAATCAACAAGTCAACCTTATCATATTACCACTGCCCAAAGTTCAAATCAATTTATATCAGAGTACATTTTCTTTTTCTCTTTTTGCTTATAACTTGTTTTGTACAATATATACCACATGTGCAACTTGATCTTACTGATACTTTAATATTAGTGGTGATAGTATTTTCTGAAAATCTATTATATTTAGAGTTAAATTAATTTTAAAATAATATTCAAATATAACCATTAATATTCTAAAAGTACCGATGAATTAAATTACTGATATAATAACATGTTAAACAAATATTTTGTTAAAGCAATATCTATAATTTTCATTATATATAAATATATTAGTTATTATTATTTTAACATTATTTATATAATTATAGTAGTTTAGTTTTATAATTGAAGTATTAAGTTAGAAACATGCGTGTTAATTATTTATATAATTGTATTATTTCAAGTAAATTCTCAAAATTTCTTATTTTTGTATTCTATAATTAATAATTTTTTATATGATTTTGTTTTTTTTATCATTTGACGCATAACACGGAACCATTTAATCTTACATATTATTTAAGAAGTAAAAAAACCAAGAACAAAAATAATAATTATTTTTCATTATAATCAAACATCTGTTATTCAAACATGATGATTGCAACAATATTGGCGATGGGCTTGTAAATTTGCATTGCGTCATAAGGATTTGTAAATTTTGCATTATGATGGGATTTGTATGTGTTTTTCAATAAAAAGTATTACGTAGTTTCTTCTAAATTTTTTATTTAGTTCTGTAAATTATAATTCTTTATTTTCTTTTTCTTTTCCTGAGAGGGATACCATTTGACTTTGAGAGCTTATACTTGGTGATGCAAAGGGAGGGAAAAAAAAAAAACTCGAAAAATAAGTAGACTATAAGAAAGCCAGCAGGTAATTAATTGCAAGAGTGATTAATAAGATCGTGTAGGTGGATAAGATCGTTATTTACTTCACGTTAAAAGATTGATGACTTCAACATCTGTTATTTACTAGGAAAACATGGCGAATGCAACAACATTGGTGATGATTCGAAACTTTTAGAAGCAAATCAATGATCTCCTAACTTAGTAGTAAAACACTTAAGAATATATTATAGACTCCTTTATTAATGTGTGAAATAGTAGGGTATATATGCATGTATAGGATTTACACGAGTCTGGCTTATATATCGAATCACAGATATTGTGCTAAAAAATGGGAACCTCTTGTTACTGCAAATAACTTCGCTACCTCCTTGCTGCCGACGTGAAAACTGTCTGAATGAATCAACCTTCACGTGCCTATTTAGCGTGTTAGATAGAGATTCCGATTCCATTTAAATCTAACAACTCAGTCGTTTGACATGACCTCCGGGAAGAGCTATCTCACAAGGGTTTTTGAGTCGGATCAGGTCTCTTGACAAAAAAGTGAGCATCTTCGAAAGGTGTAAAGAGATAAATTCCTTGGAGAGAATGTTCCACACATAATGATCACACGTTCATGTTTTATGAGGATTTAAAGGGAGATATTTATTCCCAAACATTATTAACATGACGATGTCATATTTTTCATATTAACAACTATGTATATCTTCTATATACTCAATTTTTTTGTGTCTTTTTATATTTTTTTGTTCTTTCACACATTACTGTTGGATATTTGTGAATAAATTTCTCATTAAACCTCTCTTTTTATTAAGTCTCTTTCTTTCTTTGGTATTCTCTTAATTTCTCTCTTTTGTATATATTAAAACTCAAATACTAAATTGCTAACTGTTATTGTATTAGTTTCCATTTTTCTTGATTGTATTTTCTTCATGATTTCCTTTTTACTTAGTTTTCTTTGTAGCTTCAATTCCTTTTTGCTTTTTCTATTTTTCTCTTCTTTTCATTTTTCTTGATTTTTCTTTGTTCTTCATATTTTTTTTTTCTGGTAAAGAAACCGAATCTATTCCAACAAATTACCAAACTAGTTTTTTCCAAGGATTCAATTTTTACTTTCTTTTTTTAATTCATTTTTACTTTTTTTACTCTAATTACATTTATTTATTTCTCTGTCTGCTGCAGTAACCATAAGAGTCCAACAATAAAATTCAAGCAAACCGGCCCAAGCCCAAAATGTTTTCTACTTTGTTTTTTTTTTTATTTACCATCCAACTGATCTTTCAGTTTAGTTTCAGGTAGTTATAAATTATATTTCACTCACTATAATTTTCATTATGAAATTATCTATCCATTTTCATTTAACTAGTCGAAATGATGTCATATATTTTTAGTATTTGTGTTAAATCATGCTCAACTAAATTATTGGCCTGTGATTTGTTTTTTACTTTCTTATTATTATAATACTTTCAGTGTTACAAATTCTAATATAAAAATTATTTAACGTATAAGGACATCTCCATTTATATTCTATATTTTTCTCTAAACTCTAATATAAAGTAAATTTGCTTCCATCTATCTCTATATCTCACTTTTATATAGAGTAACACTAAAGACATCTCCAATCTAACTCTTTACTTTTCTCTAAATTTTATTTATAAAGTAAATTCTTCTCCAATCTAACTATATATCTCACTTTAAAATAGAAGAATGAGGAGGATTACTATATATATATATATATATATATATATAATAACTCTATTTTTCCTCTATTTTAGAATTAAACTTTTTTATTTATAATTTAGTTTTTTATATATTTTTGTTTCATGTCTTAATGTCACTCATTTAATTAAAAAAAATTAAGCAATATGAAATTAAAAAAATCAAGATAACATAAAACTAAAAAGATGTGGGTCAAATTATAAATTTAAATAATATAATAATTTATGGAAATTTATGAGAAATAAAGATGTAGAGTCAAATTGTAAGTTTTAGAAATAAACATTTTAGTAATAAAATTAAAAATAGAATATACTTCAGAATACTTTTTTTAGAGTAAAATATAGAGTATTACATTGGAGAGAAACACTAGTCTATTATATAGTTATTTTATTTTAGAGTAAAAATAGAGAAATACATTAAAGATTGTCTTATTTACTGAAACAACCCCACCCATTTTCTTTCTCGATAATAATATTCTCATAAATATTAAAGTCTCTCAGGACAAACTAAATTAACAATTCACGGAAACCTCATTAATATAATAGTTCAGCTTAATCAGTCTAAACCAAAATTCTGCAATACAATAAATACAAAATAAATCCCTGTATGTAATCCCCATTCCCCAGCTTTGGTCTCACGAGCTCCAGAAAGCTAAACTTTTTCTGCACCAAGGCTGGGAAAAGGGGATGACATACATGGATTTATTTTTTATTAATTGTATTGCAGAATTTTGGTTTAGACTGGTTAAGCTGAACTATTATATATATATATTAATGTGGTTTCCGTGAATTGTTAATTTAGTTTGTGCTGAGAGATTTTAATATTTATGAAAATATTATTATCGAGAAAGAAAATGGGTTGAGTTGTTTCATTTACTCTATATATATAGAGTAGCTCTATTTTTTCTCCTATATTTTACACTACAATTATTTTAAAATAGAGTAACTCTAAAATAAATAGAACATTGGAGATAAACTGTACTCTATTTTAGAGTTACTATATTTTAGAGTTACAAATAGAGAAATACATTAGAGCATCTCCAACTCCACTCAATTTTCTCATTTATTATAAGTAAAACATGCTCCAATCCCACTTTATATCTCATTCTAAAATAAAGTTTTGAAAAAAATACTCTATATTTGGAGTAATTTTATTCATTACTCTATTATAAAGTATTTTTTTGTTATTTATAAAATAATATTTTAGCTTTTATAGATTTTATCTTATACTTAAAAAATATTATTAAATAAAATTTTAGTTATGTAGTTAGATAAATGTTAGTAATAAATTAAAAATAGCTGTATAATTAAAAATTTAAAATATAACAACAACTTTTATTTATTAGAAACACAATAACATAATCAGAATTAAAGAAAACAACACAAATTAAACATAACACAACACAATAAACGCTAGTAATTCTACTTATGTAATAAATCATATTTTTATTGAGTTTTTGGTTTAAACAAAATATGTGGATTAAATTTATAATTTTGATAAATAATAGATCTTTTAAGAAATTAATTATTAAAAATATAATTGAAATATTCTTTTTAGATTTAAAACTTGAGGAATGAGTTGGAGTAAAACTCATCTATAATACTCATTTCTATTATAGAATAACTATATTTTAAAATAAAATACAGAAGAATGAGTTGGAAATGCTTTAAAAATCTCACACTCAAAGCCGGGGGAAGAAGTAGGAGAGTGAAATTGGCCATTTTGTGGGGCTTCCTTTTGTTTAATATATTTTTTCTTTATATATATGTATTGAATATTATAAAACTAATTATATTAAGATAAAGGAAGAAGATGATGTGGACAAAAATATTTAAGAAAGTAATTAAAAGTTTTTTTCTTTATATTTCGACATTTTTTTTTTTTTTTCTTTTTCATATTTTGATGTTTGCTTTTCTTTGTTTGTTTTTCTTATGTTTATAGAAATTTCCATTTTTATTTGTTTAGGACCCCCAAATTATCGGAGCCCAGAGCTACCCCTGCTCACACTCACTCATATAACAAAATCAGTTTTTTTTCATTTAGCTCAACCAATATAGTCAATTTATTTAATATGTTTCACTAGTTTTCACAATAGTTTATCATAAGGATGAATCACAATTTTATTGTTGAAATCGAAATCAGTTAGTTTGAATCTGACATTTTTCTTTCATTTGCCTATTTTCACAACAAAGATATGTATAATCTGACTGAAAGAAAATTCAACGTAACAAGATGTTTCCCATGCATTTTTTTTTTGAGGTAGACTAAGCACCAACCCAAAGCTCGGTCTAAATTTGTCAATTGGATCCTAGAAATAAGCTCAAACAGCAAAAAACCGCACTAAAGAAAGAAAGATAACCTTCCTCAAAGCTTGAGTCCCGAGACATCTGCCACACGTTAATCTACCATCAAAATTAGTCTCGAGATACCTGATAAAATAACCTACCGCCAAGGCTCGAGTTCCAAGGTACCTGCTGAAGTAACATACTATTGAGGTTCTAGTTCTGAGATATCTGCTAATGTATAGGATTAGGTGAAATTTACCTCTATAAACAAAGAGGAACATTGTTATAATTAGGGGTAGGTATTTGATTACCATTTGGATTTGGATCGGGTATTTCGAGTATTTTGGATGTTCAGATTTAAAGGTGTAACATCCATTTAGGTATTTCATAGTTTCAAACGAGTTTGAATAGGATATCTTCTTGTTTGGATCGAGTTTGGATATATCCAAAGTATTAGAGAAGTTAAAAAAATAGTTAAATTTGAATAAAAATTGGTGATATTTTTACAAATATAAATAAAAAATCAAATATTTTAGTTATTTTGGTTAGTATTGATCTTAGAATATTATATATACTCAAAAATTTCTCTAAGTCCCGATATATTTGCATGAATATATCTAAAAGTAAATGAAATATCCAAAATAACTAAAATACCTAAAGATTTTAAGTATTTAAATTATTACAAATATATAATATTACCAATATATTATGTACTTATAGTTTGAGTATTTTTGGATATCTATCCAGATTCAGGTTTAGATCGGATTCTAGTTTAGACGTTCGGGTTTAAAAAATTAAAACCCGTTCAGATATTTTAAAACTTTGGATCGGATCAGAGGTTCTTTGAGTTGGGTGTGGTTTTTTTGCCCGCCTCTAATCAGAGCAAACTAATAAAAAATTAAGGAGAGAATTGAGCAAATCATTTAATTCCTATCAAGCAACCTAAATTATACAAAGACACTTGAAAGACCAACCTTGGTTTCCCAACCTCGGTGGAACTTTTAACCTTGGCTCATCTGAACTTCTGGTACCCGAAGCTCCAACCAAGTCTCATTTGTTATCAACACTCACTTGTAACTCCTCATTCCTACCTTGGTCTTTGTCATTTCCGAGGTTTTGCTTTATCACGAAAGTTTATGAACTTGTACTTATATTATCGATATATCCTTTTGTATCCACCACCAGCAATCTTCATTATGCTACCATTCTCTCTCTCTCTCTCTCTCTCTCTCTCTATATATATATATCTATCGCGTCATGATATGTAGGTTCTGTATATCGTAAAATGAACTAAAGATTGATTTGAAACAAACAAATATTGTCCTCTTTTTTCTGTTAATAACAAATAAAATATTGTTAAATATATAAACCAACTTTTATACGAAAAAACGTATTGCATAAAAAAGGTCACGTTGTCGTTAGAAAGGAACCGAGCTGCGATATCTTTAGAATTGACGATGCTTAAAAGCTAGGGTGCATTGATTAATTGTGCGAATAGAAAGCACACATCCATTATCCAATTATTGGATTTCAATTTGGGTTTATTGGTTATCAATGGATGACATGATGAGATATGATTGTCTAAAGATGTGTGCGATAGCACCCGTAGGAGGAAATACTGAGTGCTCTGACATGGGAAAATTAAAATTAAATTTCAATTTGACTCAGTATTTCCTCAAACAACATATTAAAATTAAAATTAATTTTTTTTAATGTTCATTCAAATTGACTTAAAATCAATATATGAATGGTAGCCAGGGTTCGATAAAATTTAGAAGATTTTTAAGGAATCTAAAAGTTTATATGTAAGGAATCTAAAAGTTTATATACTGGTATTTGATTTGTTAGGACTTTATATATAAGGAATCTAAAAGTTTATATACTGGTATTTGATTTGTTAGGACTTTATATATAAGGAATCTAAAAGTTTATATACTGGTATTTGATTTGTTAGGCCTTTATATATAAGGAATCTAAAAGTTTATCCATTTCCTCTTTTTTGTTTTGTTTTTTAAATCTATTATATCTGCACAAATTAACAAATTAGACTAACGAAATGGATTTAAATGCAATGGTTCAGAGTTTTGGACAAATTAAAAATGGACGAACCCAACAAAAGCACTTAAGGAAAGCTAAACCCGAGGAGTAAGTTTCGGTTCTTGTTGACATAACAGAAAAAAAAATTAAATGAATAATATTCGTATCGTTAGTGGAGTATAAATTTTACCAAAAAAAATATGAATACAAAAATGATATAAATAACCCTTCAATATATGTGACGAGATTAATGGATATAAATGCAGCATATGGGTCTAAAAGAAAACTCCTGAGTGTTGGTCTCGAAATTAAACACTTTTTTCTCTCTTCTCTCTACCCACTTGGGTTGGTGTCGATTCGATGTTTATGCTATCTAAAGTCTGTCTTTCCTATCTTTTACCCATTGTCCCTCTCCTCCTATTTCTTATGGTTGTGTTCAGGAGCGGATGTAGACAGAGATTTTATGGGGAGCAGAAATTAAATTGCTTAATTAATTAGGACTAGAATAGCAAATAACAACAGGGCCAATATTGAAAATATGAATAAGTTTATATGTGGTTCCTTGTAGACGTTCTCTGTTTTAATAATTGAAGAAGACCATTAACTAAAAGAAGAAATCAAATGAGTATAAAATTTGATGTGGCTACACTCATTTATTTTTTTATGTCGTTGATCGGTCACTAGTCAATAAAGAGTCACTAGTCAATAAAGAGTCATTGTTAACTACCACCCCTTTTTACGTGTTTCTTTATATATTAAAAATAGTATACGTAGTTCCTTTGTCGACTTGAATATATTAACATGCATGAATCAAGCGGTCGAAACCGGATTCTAGGTGATTTTGACATGTGGTATGGCTTTATTATTAAAAAGATAAGAAACTATCGTGGGGGTTATTATTTAGCAAAAGAGAAAGAAAACAAAAACTCTAGTGAGGTGAGCCATGCAAAAAGGTCAGGCAATACCAAATATTATTAGTACAACTGATAAAGATTTTAGACGAATTTTAGAAGTTATTAGTGTGAATGATGCTTAAGATAAAATTATTATTATATACTGTAGTTTTGAATCAGAAAAAATTATGAAATTCAGCTTAGAATCTCCTGATATTCAAAAAGAAAATGACAATACAAAAAATTAAACATACGTACGCATTGGTTGATTGTCCGTTACATTCGCTTTGATTTTATCGAAAATATCCTAGGCGATGCTGTTTAACTTGTTTTAATCTTAGACGTAAGTCAATTTGACAAAGAAAATTTGACCCTATTTTAAACTCTTAACACCGATTTTTAGGAGACCCTGATATATATATAAAAAAAAGCACTTACTTTGCAAATACCAGACAAAATCACCAGCCGATATGTATTATATTAGAAAACACTGTGGGTCTCATACAGTTTGCAGCATATAAAAATAGTTAAAATCTTAAATCATAAACTTTAAACTTTAAATTATATATTTTACTTTAAAAAATTATATTTTAAATTATAAAATATTTAATTCAAACTAAAAAATTAAATTATTACTTTTTATAAAATATTATTTTATTTTAAATAAAAATGTGTGTTAAATTTGGTACAAAAATATATTTTAATACTATTTTAGAGAATTTCTTTACTAGATTAGAGATGTTCTGGGTTAGAGACATATAGAGTAATTTCTTATATAGCATAGATTAATTTCAAAACGATTCTAGAATTATTGGAGCTAGTTCTTTGAAAAAGATGTATATACTATCTAAAGAACGACTAAACTATGATTTTCTTATTATTATTACATGAACAATTTTTTTAGTTGAATTGTGTGTATATATAATATGATACTTTTTGGTGGAAGAGAGTCGCTGGATCTTTCTACTATTCTTGGGACTTTAGGAATCTAAAATTTAACTGAATCATTTTTTATTTGCTCAATTATGTGATAGAAGGTATTATTTTCAAATTTGGAATTAAATCTAACTTATTATTGATAACTTTAAATAATGTTCAAAAAAAATGAAATTGGAATACTAGGAGTTGAGAAGGTTTCTGAACTTCTAAGTTCAGAGGGGCCTAACTAAAGTATGTTTAAATTTAAAAATTTTATTAAATAATTTGAAATATTGTAGTACAAAAATGAAATGTAAATAGATAGTAAACATCCGAAAGTATGACAAAAAAAAAAAAATGAAACCAAAACATTCATCAATGTGTAATATTAGAATACAAATTTGAACTAAGTAACTTGTGCGCCGAAAAAAAAAACCAAAGAAGAAATAATGTGTGGACAAGTTCGTGTTTTGTTTTTGTTCTGATAAAATTTGGTAGACTAGTCCATGTTAATTCACTGGTCGATGGTATTTCAAAATAGTGTACGAAGAGAGTAAAAGGAAAGAAAAGGTCTTAATCAAATTAATCAAGGAGTCATTGGAACAACCATAAGATGACCCTTTTTGTATTGTTCATCATCTTCTTCTTCACCACAATGAGAAGGTAACTTCTGGTCGCATTCTGCTTCCTTCATTTGCCTGACTTTTCCCGACAAGAATATGTATAATCCAAAGATTACAACCATAGATCCGATAACACTACACGTGTAAAAGAACATTCACTTTTCAAGTTCATGTATAATATTTATGTGTATAGATATATAAATATTCGATGTACCTTCCAATGCAAACTTGACGATGAAGGATCGAGAAGTCAAACAGTGTTGCGAATATAAGCCCCACAGGAGTAAAAACAGAAGTAAAGATAGGTCCTCTCTTTCTTATGCACCAAGACGTCCCCACCGTACATATTCCTTGTGCTACCGCTCCCTATAACAAAATGTGTTACATACATAACATAAATTTTACTAGAAATTTATCTAAAACCCAATTTTTACTCCCAAATATTTAACAATAATATAAAAAACTTACTGCATAAACAATGGTCAAGATATCAAGTTTATCTGTGAGGACCCAAGCCGCAATATCTCTAGATTTGATGAGACTTAAAAGGGCACATTGGATGGTTCCAAAGAACGATAATATGACAGTACTCGAATATTGACAAGGGTATTTCTCGTTCACTTTGGATTGTATTAGTAGCCATGACCCGAAACAGCTACTACCCGCAAAGAGAAGCACGCATCCGATGACCCAATTCTCGGGTTTTATTGCGGTTTTATTGTTCATGGACTGATGAGTTTCTAGTTTGTGAAGTTTTGTCAAGGGAATGCCTTTGTACATTGTAAGTAACAAAGCTCCTCCTATGCATATCAAAGTGCCCATCACCATCCCCATACCCGCTTTGCTTTTCATGTTTAGCTTCTCTATCCTATACTCACAGAAATGGGGTTTAAATATTAAATTTAATTTGTTATGCTATATTTTATTTGAAATACTAGACGTTTTGTTTACCTGAATATTAAGGCCATAACGAATGTAACCGCAGGTGTCATACTAATAAAAGCACATGCTAGCGTAGCCGATGTGTACGATAGCCCCAGTAGGAAGAAATATTGAGTCAAGCTTGCCCTAAAGTTTTTAAAAATATATAACATTTAATTCTATACAAAAAATATCTTAATTGGACTAAAAATGGGTTAGAATGATACAACTACAAGTGAAAATTGTCTAAATTTTTATATCAAATTATGAAAATATTATATATTAAGAAAATTATGAAAATATCATCTATTAAAAAAGTCTAAAATTTTATTTATCATAAAAGTCTAAAATATTATAGAGAAAATTATTTAGAATTGACCCCTTTGAAATTTATTTCCAAGCAGAAACTCTTACCGTCTTAAAAATCTTTACCAGGATACCCGTTTGAATATAAAACTTTTCAAAAGATATATTTTAAACAATGTTCTAATATTATATAAAAAAGTCTAAATTTTATATCAAATGAAAAGATTATATATTAAAAAAAAGTCTAAAACTAAAATTCTCAACTCCAAATTCAAAAACCCAAATACCTTTTTAAAAACGTATATTATAAAATCAGAAACCATAAATCTTGAGTTTATTTTAAAAACTAAAAATATTGTTTATTTAAAAAGAAGAACGAACCCAACAAGAGCACTGAAGAAAAGCTGAACCAAGATGTTGAGCGTAAGTTTCGGTCTTGTACTCCTAACAAAATAAACAATGAATAATGTTTTATGGTTAATCATTACAATTAGAAAAATATAAACAACAGCAAAATTAATGAATACTATAATATACTTACCGTTCCCAAAAATATGCAATTGGTGCTAAAAATACGGTGGAAATAGCGAGACGGTATGTTGCAATGACCATATGGTTAACACCACCGTCGAGTACTTTCTTAACCAAAGCATTTCCTAAACCGAGCGCCGAATTAATCACAACCATAATTATTACCGGCGTCCATTTACCATCGCAGTAACCCATTTCTTACTAACAAACAAAATGTAATTACTTATAACTAAGAACTTATCTCTCTCCGCTATTTTTTTGTTTTCGTTTTATCTGAAGATTGTGTATGTGAATGATTGAATGAAGAAACTGGTATATATAGAGATAGTGTTCACTATTCATATTACTTGTCTTTTTAAAATTCTTTTTCTTAAAGAATAAAGTAAGATTTTGTAAAATTAATGCTTATTCTGTTTCTCTTTATGATCGACACACATTTCTCGTTGAATTAGACAGATGGTGATGACATTGAATCATTGACGTACGTAAGCGATGGCCATTTAATTATTTTAAGAATATTTCTCTCCTATATATCGCCACCGCTAGTTCATATGCTTCATGCGGGACATAGGGACGTTCCTTCTTTTTTTTCTTTTTTTTTTGTTAATGGGAGGTTCCTTCTTTACTAAAATTAAACTATTATCCATTATTTGACAAACTATTATGGTATTTTCTAACTTTTTTATCCCTTAAGTTTAATTATTATTAAATACTTTAACCATATGAATATCATGTAATACTTAGTTTTATCTTCGGACCTATATATTCCGATTTTGTTGTCATTAAAAGCATGTTTCATGTAAAAAATTTTGTAAACACCTGAATGGAATTAGTCCGTCACATATATATATCCACCAAGAGATATCATACTTAAAAGGGGAGCCACCAAACCTATCACAACTTAGTTCAGTTAATTATTCTGTTACATATATATATAGAGTTTATAATTTAAACATAAAATTAAATTAGTACATTTTGTTTTCTAGCTATACAAAAAAAATATAGACGAATTAATTTGACTAGGATTGCATACAATTTTTTTTGTTTTTTTTGTTAAAGGGTTTGTCTTTCATACAATTTAATCATTAAGAACGTGGTGATGTGCATGGTATAGAATTAATTCCCTCCACTGGTCGAGGTCATCTATTTTAGGAAATGTATTTGGAAATCATTAAAAAGCTAGGCTTTTACTCTCTCTTTTTTTTGGTAAATTTCACTAGAACAGTGACATGCACTCACATATTCCCAACAACAAAAACTGGGGGAGGCAGATGGGCAAACATTTTAACATTGGTTATATATTAACTCTTCTATGAAAGACAAGTACGTTGTATATTAACTCAAACTGTAGGTTTTAGTTAGGTAATTGCGTTTGCTCTATTTTTCATTACTCCGTTGGTTTCATTTTATTTATAACTTTTTTTGGGGGTCAAAATTTGTAGTTTTAAGCTTTAAATTGTTTTTTTGTTTTAAGTTTACAATAGAAATGTTTGTTAAAACTTCAATTTTTACTTCTATTACTTTAATGTCACAACTAATAAAAAAAATTGTTATACATATTAGTAAGAGATCAAATAGACATTTTAATTATTTTTTTAGTTAATGTGTAAAAACCTTAAATGATATATAAATTGAAACATAGAGAATAGTAAAATAACTTAAGTGAGTTAGATGAAAAAACTTGAAAAACTTCGGGTGGTCGGTGTAGCACAAGCGAAATGATTATGCGTTCATTTATATATATATGGTCATTAATGTATGTTTAGCTGTTCTCTACTCTTTTTTTGTTTGTCCTGCAAAACTACACGTGTATTCAACTATGATGTGTATTGATTACAAATGTTTTTTTTTCCTTAAAACACATCTTTATATCCTTTCCTTCTGAAACTTTTACAATTACACCATTTTGAGTTTCTGAGCATACATTGGAGAAAGGATGTGTTGGAGCTATGGATGTAGTAGCTCCTTTGTTAGTGATACAAATGATTTGCATCACGAGTCCGACCTAAACATTGCTGATCCAGACATGATTCAACTAGTTTAAACACAGTAATTGGTTAAAGAAACTCAAGTTTTCAATCCTATTTATTACTGTTGGTTTTAGTATATATTAATTGTCATTACAGAACCTAATTGTGTCTTTTCTTGCTTTTCATTTTTATTTTTCCTTTTCTTTATGTTTTCTTTCCCATTGATATCTGTTGGCTTTAATCTTCTTTTGAAAAAAGCAAAGGAAAGAAAAAGTGAGATAAAGCTTTTACTTCTTTGAGGTATAATATAATATAGCTAGTCGGCCAATTTGATTTCTTCGAACAAATAATGGACATTTTGATCAGATCATAATGGGCTTGTGTGCATGTACACCTCTAAAAGAGACCACAATTTGCACATAATATAACGGAATTATCAGCAATATACTATAAAATAACTTTTTCGAATTACGAAGAGATGGGAATGTTTATGATATAAAGTTATAAACGAAGAGGCATGACTTCGGGCGTAAGCAGGATACTGTAATTAACATCTTGGCCGTCATTGTTATTTTTATTAAAACGCTTGCCGCCGTCATTGTTCGTATTCTTCACGTTGGTTTTTGTCAATAGGTTCCAATCTTTATTTTTATATATTGATCGATGAGGATAGAGCTGTTAATTAAGGCTTAAGACCGCGGGTTACGCACAATCTGCCTTGTAATAAAACGGTTTAGTTTTATTTGCGGTCTTGCGGGCTTTAACCTTTCATGGGCTAATTGTTGCGGTTAGCGGGCTTGACAGCGTGCTAAAAATATATAGACATGATTTTGAAAGAAGGTTGGTCTGGTTGCAATTGATAAATTTTGATAGATTTCTCATAGATGAAAATTTTAGATTCAAACTGCTATTTATTTACTCTCTTATGTTGTCAAATTTTTAGGTGGAAGAAGAACATTCAACATTTCAATTAATCTCTTGCTTCCAAGTTCGCCAGAGGACTGACTGGGCTGAGAGTTTCATTAGCAACGGCGGGGCAGAGTCAGACTTCAAATTGGACCAAGCTTGGAAAGAGGCCCAAGTGTAGAATATGCATGGCGTAAGACCAATTCTTGTTTGGACAAGGGCCCAGATTTGGGAACTGCAGGAGCACCTAAGGAGTAGGTGGTCACGTGTTTCCAGGTAATCCGAGCAGAGGCAGCAAGCAGAGGGGATTTGGATCCCCCAAGCAACAAGTCTAGCTCGAGTAGGCAATCTGTTCAGCTGCATAATCTACGAAAGGAAGGCATATATATTGAACAACCATATTGGTAAAACTCATAAATGAGTTTATGAGTTTAATGAGTTTGTTTTGGTAAAACTCATAAATGAATAAATTTTAAGGTTATGCTTGTACTTTCTAGTTCCTATATTAGTCTAAATAAATGACCCAAGCTCAATTAAGGCGTGAGCTTTATCTCTTAAAAGTATGTACGTAAGATTGATCAATACAAAATTGTAGCTAAAAAAATGTTTCGATTTTTCTAGAGCAAAAAAATGTTATTATGCAGTCGTAGCGAATATAACTTTTTGGTAAATTGTAGTAATTTTTATACACATTTGCGACTGTATAAATTGAAACATTTACTTAGGTTGAGCAACACATCTCTATAAACTAATTTTCACTATTTTATTAGAAACATTATGTGAATTATTTTCCTAATTTGTTACAATTGATAAAACAATTTGTTACGAATTTGGAATTAACCTATTGTAGTTAAAGGCTACGCTATAGCGGCTACATTATGTAACAAATTGCTTTAATTTTGCTACAAACCAATGGTAGCACTTTGCTCCAATTTCCTTTAAACAATCTGCTAAAGTTTAGCTACTAAATTGCTTCAGCACATTGTAACAAATAGCAACGACATTTTAATCGTTGTCTGTCACTAAATTGTTACCGATTTGCTACTTATAGTTGTAACAATTTGTTTCACCATTCTTACATCGATTCCGTAATAAATTTGCTTCGACTAAGAGATACATATACATAAAGTTTGCTTTTCTTGCCACTGAAGAAGCATTTATAGGTAGCCAAAGATAATTAAAATCTTAAAGCCTAAAGGAGAGACTTGGACTCTGCTACAAATGATTATTCAAAGTAAACTCTTCGATAACTAGACCATCACTACTTAATTATAGTTATGTGAAAATCTAACATACTCAGTACGTGTATTAATTAGTGTGTATCCTTATTATCGAAAAAAGAAAAAGATAAAAAAAAAAATGCCCCCCAGAAAAATAAGGTAATGACATAAACTAATCCGAACTGAATCTCTTTTATTCCGGTTACACTGGGTCTATATTATTGGAGTCTCCACTGAGTGAATCAACCGAAAAGTTAAAGATACAGGAAAAAGGTCTTATAATAAAGAGTTACTCAATGACTTATGACGATTATGATAGCA
The DNA here is from genome assembly GCA_963555745.1 of Cardamine flexuosa. Classification (NCBI taxonomy): domain Eukaryota; kingdom Viridiplantae; phylum Streptophyta; class Magnoliopsida; order Brassicales; family Brassicaceae; genus Cardamine; species Cardamine flexuosa. The sequence continues at coordinate 19,967,415 of OY743221.1, read as the reverse complement.
AAATATCTATTTCCATCACACACACACGACTATATATAATCAAACTGGTAATTTAGTATTGTTGCCATTTATAGTCATATGGTCTTCGTTTTCAGTATTCTGACAAAACTTGGAAGGTGTCAAAGTCTTCAAAGCAGACTGATATGTTTCACTCTTCTTTCCCCAGAGAAACACGTAGAGACCAGTTATAGTCACTGCTGATCCAAGTATGCTGCATTATTATTTTTATAAATCATAAACAAATATAAATATATTAGTTAAGTTTTTTCTTTTTTTCTTGATAAAAATATATCAGTTAGGTTAACAGACTATATGATATGGTCTGAGGATAAAACCTGCCGAGGTATAAAGGAGTGCGTAAGATGAGGAAATCGAATAAAGTAGCAGAGACTAAAGTGACGGGGGTGAATGTTGACACGAATACTGCTCCTGTCATTTTTATCGACCATGACATTACCACTGTCGTCATCGCTTGTCCAATTATTCCCTGATTTATTTTTATATTAATTGATCATGTTAAATAAAAAAATGATACAAATCCTTTACAATTTATTATGTTATAAAATCATATAAGTCGTTGAAGAAACATTTATAAATTTATAAATGATTTAAAGGAAGTAGTCGGAAATCAGTATCGGTAAAAAGTATTGTTGTATGATCCGATATTCCGATTTACGATTTACTATGTATGTTTTATTGCTACATATGTACTTATTATATAAAAGTAAACTATTATTGTCTAGGGTTATCCGGTTCGGTATCTAAATCGGATATAAAAATAAAAAATAGTTTACCTTGATATAATAAGTATGTAAACAAATAAAACATACATAGTGCAATTTTTTTTATGAAAACATATACAAATTTATTTTAATAAAACATATAAAAAATTTGCATAAAAAACATATATATACAAATTCATCTTAATAAACTTAACTTTTAGATTAAAAAATATCATTGAAATCTTACTTTAAAATGATATAGTAGAAATATAAGAATAAATGAAACAACTAAAAGAGAAATTTATAAGAAAACATAGATTATAACTTACGACTCTCTTTTATGAAAAAGTTACAATAGATAAAAGATATCTAGATAAGAAGATATCAAAAAAAACAAAACTTCTAACTCTTCGTTTTTTGTTTTGACAGATTATTCCTTATATTTTAAAAAAAACGAAGAGTTAGAAAACAAATAGTTAGAAGTTTTCTTTTCAATTTTTACAATACCATTTTTTAAAACACTACAATAAAATATTTATAAACTAATAACGTTGAAACTTGAAATTATAATATTTATAATATTTTATTAATTTATTATGTTTATTAATTTATAGACGTATATTTGAATCAAAATATGGAATATACATTTATAGAAATCTTACTGTATATATATTTTCTTCTTCTTTTGAATTTCTATTTTAATGAGTATATATGTGTAAATGTAATCAAAATAAGAAGAAAAACTTACAGCGTAAAGGATGACAAAGATGACGAATTTGTCTTGGATGATCCAAGCTTCGACTTCTCTACTCTTATAAAGACTCAAAATGGCACATTGAAATGCTGCAAAGACTGACATGAGACATGTGCTTGAATACTTATTGCTAGGATACTTAACGCTCAATTTCCCTTGAAACAACATCCATAGTGACATCAACACTGTTCCGATGATCAAATAAAGACATCCTAGAAGCCATTTATTTGTTTGGTCATGGCCATTTTTATGTATTATGTTATTGTTGTGAAGAGCTTCGGGATGAGAATGAGGGTTTGATATTTGCGGGCCTTTGTAAAATGTCAAGAACATTGCTCCGATTATGCAAATTAGGGTTCCTAATAACTTGAGGACACCTGCTTTGGTCTTCAGGTTTTGCGTATTTTCTATCCTGCAATTTTTAAAGAGAGATAATAATTTTTAATTTTGATGATGTTTTGTGATATTTAATGCAATAAATAAAAATTAAATTAACATTACCTGAAAATAAGGGCCAATGCAAAGGTAATAGCGGGTAACATGCTAAGTAGAGCCAGCGAAACAGTGGCTGACGTGTACGACAGTCCAAGCAGAAAGAAAAATTGCATCAAACTTGCCCTGCATTAATAAATAAAAATTGAACATATAAAATAAAGAGATTAAAAGTTATTGAAAAATAAAATAAAGAGACTATAAGTAGAATAATTCTTAATCTAGAAAATAGGGTTAACTGAGTACTTTTGATCATAAAAATATCAATAAAATCATTTGTTAGAAACAAAATAATTAGAAGAGTGTCATTATCAATTAATGTCACATAAACAATTTTTTGTTTTTTGGAAAGAAGTAAGTATTTACGATTTTATCACCACTGAAAACAAAATTGCATCGAAGTTGCATTATTTTAAAAAATTGAACATAAGATACAAAAGAAACAGAGTAGAGGTTGTAATTACTAAGAGATATAACGTGTTAGACAACTCTTTTAATTTATGGTTTTTCATTTTAAATGTAAATAAAAACATACAAATTGAAATTGCGTATTATATAACAAGAACAAGTAAAAAGGACAAACCCAAGTAATCCGCTGATGAAATGTTCGCACAAAAGCGTGAACGTGAGCCTTGGTATTGTTTCCCTATAACAAACTCATGTAAAAAGCAAACTTCATTACAAAAATTAAAAGTCAGTTAAAATGAGTTTTCAAAATCTATCACACATGAGAAGAACAGTTGTATTACTTCAAGAGTGCAAGGCTGCGACATATTTCAAAACCGCACTAGTTTATTGGTGCATAAAACTCAAATCATCTTATATATACGACTAGTCCGAATTTTAACACTTAAATGATGAAATCGTACATGAATAAAAACAGCTATTTTATTAATATTTTAATAATAGTATAAATTTACTTTTAAACAAAGATTCCTACTGTTTTAAAAGTTTTTTAAAGAAAATTTCGTTTAAAAATAATTTTTTCAAATAATCTATTTTATACAATGACCCAATTTTAAATTCATAGTTAATTGGTTTAAATTTATAGTTAATTGATTTAAATTTAGACGTCTGAAAACTAAATCATACAAAATACGAGAATATGACCAAATAAATTTACTTTAAAAAAATGTAATCAAAGAGAGTTTCAAAATCGAGTTTCCACGCATGGATAAGAATAAAAACATTCATACCTCTCCCAAATATAAGAAAATGGAACCAAGATTAAAGCAGAAATAAGCATTCTATAAGCACCAAAGATCATATGGTTAACACCAACATCAAGTGCTTTCTTAGCGAGAGCATTCACTGATCCCATTGCAACACTTGATATTAACATTACTACTACTGGTGCCCATTGTTCTTCCTTCATCATCCCTCTCTCTCTATCTTTCTCTCTCTTGATTTTTTTGTGTGTTCTGTAATATTTTTCTTTGCGTTTGACAACTATACGCATTCCCATTTACATATATTTATAATAAAGTTTGTGGGTGTGGTTGCTAACATTTTGGATATCTTTGGTTTCTTGTGAAAATTTGTTTAATATTAAATCTAGTGAAAAAGTAGAAACTAGATTCTTAAATTACGTCGAAGATCATTACCGAAGAAATATTTGAATCAAATCTGGATACAAACGCAGTTTTACATAGATGCAATTTAAATAAGAAACAGAAAAAATATTTCATTTAAAATATATATTTAAGTCTTAGCCAAACATCGCAAATTTGATTTGAAAATAATAATACTTGAGAAGAAAAGTTATATATATATATATACTAAAAAATAGTTAATGTGATAAATTTTGCTAAATTTTGTTTATCAAATATTCTGTATCAAAATTAAAAATTTATTGATGTATATTTTATTTATAACCAATTAAATTTAATAGTTTAAAGTTGATAAATAAATAATTTATTTATTACAATCCCCAATATATTAAAGGAAAAGACATATTAAGAGAGAGATTAAAATGTAAATCATAGAATATAAGGTTTGAGAAAATTAATACTTAAAGTACCAACCAATTACTTGATATTATTTTTATAAATATAGCTGTATTTTTATATCTACTAATCATATTATATATATATATATATATATATATATATATATATTGGTCATAACATAGATTTACTACTATTTTCATATATTAAAAAGAGAGAACTTTTAAAGAAACATTAAAAATATCCCATGCACGCCATTTGAAAAATCATTATCTTTTAAAATTTACTTATATGTACATTGTGTGGATTAATGTTTCGCACATGGCAGAAAATTTTAACATTATTAGCATATCATTGTTTGACTTGGAAAGCTTTGGATTTTACGTTTTCAGGTCAGATACATGTTGTGTTTTATTCTCTATATATCACAACAATTGGTATAAGATTAAGAGCATACATGTAAAAAAAAAAAAAATTTCAATCAGGTGAATATTACGATAAAGTATGGAAAATAATGATGGAATCCAGTTTTTACTAATGTTTTTTGGCTAAACTTCCAGTGACTATTCCAGTAAAACTCATCATTGGAACAACCGGATTTTGGGACTTTTGTAATTCTTGTAATGAACATTATGAATTAGTATATTTACTTGTAAAAATAAAATTAAATTGAATAAAAAATGAGTATGTAAAGTGATAGTTTAGAAAACTTATAAAGTTTGAATTGAAGTTTGAGCAAGTTGTTGGAATGATGCAGACATATATGAGATGCACTTGAAGAAGAATGATCAGACGACTAGAAAAAGAATTGCTCTGGAATTGTAAGAAAGTACTTCATAAAATTCGAAAGAGACCAACACACAGGTGGATCATCTTAGACAGATACAAAGATAACAGAAATTCCAACAAACATTGTGCTAAATATGAATGTAATAAGAATTATGCCAGAATTTAATTTTGATTTTTCATAATTGATTTATATATATATATATATATATATGTCATTAATCAAACATTATTCAACTAGTTTAAACACAGTTGGTTAAATAAACTCGAGTTTCCGATCCAATTTATCACAGTTAGATTAAACACAAAACCTACTTGTGTCATTTTCTTGCTTTCCATTTTCATTTTCCCTTTTCTTTCCACTGAAAACAGTTGGCTTTATAATCTTCTTTTGGAAAAGGAAGGAAAGAAAAAGTTAGATAAAGCTTTAATAGGCCAATTTGATTTCCTCGAAAAAATAATACATTTTTGTCAGATCATTGTGTGCTTACGTGCATGCATCACCACCAAAGGAGACCATAATTTGCATACAGTATAACGAAAGTATTAGAAATATATAAAAGAAACTTTTTTTTTCCAAATAATAAGAGACTGGGAATGCTTCTGATATAAACGAGGAGGCAGCCCTAACCTAACATTTAAGATGAGTCCGGATGTAGTTGTTTTTTTATTTAGTTAATATTGTCTGGGAGATAAATTTTTGACTAGGGCACGTGCCTCACCCTTGTGTAAGCTGGATCCGCCCCTGATGACTTCGATGGTAACTTGGTAAGTAGAGCTGTCAATTGGACGGACATGTGTGATGTGTCTATGAGTTTCATTCATTCCAGTTACAAACTTGTCCAAATAAACATGTATCGTTTGGACAGATATGTTTAAATGGTGATGTTTAAGTTAATCTGCAGTTGAAAATGGACAAAACTTTATGGTCAGCGGATAACTCATACTCAAATAGAATTAAAATTTTCTGATTTGGGATAAAATAAAAATTAAAAAAATACTATTCACTAAAAAAAACACTCAAAACTAATAAAATATATATATCTTTTGGAACAAAAATGTAAATCTGTTACAAATAATTTCTCGTTACACATAATTTCATTTTCTCTGATACCATTAAAGCTTTTGAATTTTCTTGGTCTTTACAATAGGCATTTATAGAGTATTTATAGAGGAAATTTAATACACAATTCACAATTTCAAGAAGAAGATCAGAGATGAAATTATGGAGTCATTAATGACCAAAATAGAAACCGAATCCATATTCGATCATTCCATCTTGCCTATTAAAACCAAATTTGTCTCTCCCTTCTTCTTTTTTTGCATCAACCTCTTGTATACATATATTCAATCATGCAACAATACTTAAAACTAAGATTTAATTTCTCATTTAAAAAAAAAATATTAACAAAACATTGATATAAAGAGATTGAAACAGCCAAAAATGAAACGGATTTTGCTATTATTATAGTTACTTGATTTAATTTATCAAAAAAAAATCTAAAGACTAACAAATCTCACAAATCACTTTACAACAAATATATTTGTAATCCATAATTCCATATAATCCAATTATTGAATAGACGTTCAAAGGCAAGCCCATCTGAATATAATCTTTATTGGGCATTGTTAGTTTTTGCTTCATTGTCCATGCTGACAGATAAATTTCAGTCCAAACAAATAAATGTCCAAACAGAGAAGCCCAGCTAGTTTAGACAACCCAATTGACAGTTCTAGTCGTAAGCATGGGTACTGTAAGTCTGTAACATCTCGGCCGTCATTGTTCGTATACTTCACGTCGGTATTTGTCAATAGGTTTTTCTATAATTATCTTGATCGATTCGTTATTTTTGAAATAGAATTAATATTTTAAAACTCTTCCCATGCGGCATGCGTTACTACTTTTACGCTTTTATCCTATTAACAAAATTTTCTAGCTTTAGCAAAAAAAAAACAAAATTCTCTAGCTCCACACTCTTAAGTTAGGAAGTACGAATCAAAACCAGGACTGGCTCATAAGGGGGACGAGAAATGCAAAAGCTCATAATCCAATTCTGTATCCTAATAATTAAGAGGCATGATTAATATATATATATACTTCAAAATGTTTAAAAATAAGATTGAAGGGGGACCATGCCCAAAATAATATTTTATACGCATATATTTTTGTTTTCACTGCAAAATCTATAAAATATATTGCTTGTAAAATTTTAATGAAAAGGATTTAGTAAAACTCATAAAAGAATAAATTTTAAGGGTCCAAATATATTTTTTTGTCCTAAATCCCAAAAAACATGTTGAGCTGGATGCGATCTAATCATTAAAAACAATATTTGATTTAAAGACAACTTGAATTTCAAATGTACCATTACTATTATTTTACCTTTCAAAATTACCATTTAATATTAGTTTACCTTTCAAACGTAAACACTAAACATCACGATTGAAGGTCAAATTTGTACCTTCTAGCTCTATATTAGTCTAGATAAACGGTTAAAGCTTGACCCAACTTTTTTTGGGATGTTCAATCTAATTAAGGCGGGGACATTAATCTCTTAAAAATTGTACGCAAGAATGTAAGATTCATCATCAATACAAAATTCAAAATTGTATCATCTGTATAATATATCATTTTTACGGTTAGATAGATATTGCATGTTCCCTCTCCTAAGAAGTTTCCTCCCGTAACACTTTGCTGCCCAAATTTTATAAGTAAAAATGTATTGGGTTTACAGGTTTAGTTTTTTCTTTTTCTTTTTGTAGTCAAAAGGGGTTTACGGTAAAAAAATTATAATCAAACTTTTACTAGTGACATCAAAATAAAATAAAAGTTTTGCTGCTTTATTCTTTTGTATGCTTGCTTGCTTCTAACTTCTTCGTATATCTATTAATTTTTTTATTACATTGCCATTTGTGGATATAAGAAGAAGCTAGTAGGATCTGAATATGTGTGCACCAACTTATAGCGAAGTTAATATTAATGATTTCAATTTTCAAAAAGTAAATCAAATTATGTTTCCAATAATTCTATATAGCTTAATACACAATGATTTATTTTAGCTACGATTTTTAAGACATAGGGAATATATCACTACAAGAAAACATGACTGATTCCGACAAGGGTATTAGTCGGAATATTGTCGAAAATGGAAGAATTTTGAAAAAATTTAGACAAAATAAAAATAGTCGGAATATGGCTCACGAAAAAAAAAATTTGGAAATTTTTCGGAAATATATTTTGTCCAAATTTAGTAGTAAATAATTAGTCTGAATTTTGCAAGAAATAGTGTGATCATATTCCGACCAAATTTTGGTAATCGAAGAGAAATTAATAGTCAGAAAAGTAGCCAGAAATTAGAAATAATTTTGAAGTCATTTTATAAAATTAAGAATAAGAAATTGTCATAATTTAATCGGAAAAAACAAAACTTTGTCAGAATTTTGTCGGAAAAAACAAAAAAATATACTCGAAATTTGTTCGGAAAAAACAATCTTAGGAAAAAACACGTAGTCTGAATTTTTTCGGAAAAAAAAAATACAATAGTCAGAATATTGTCGTTATTATTAGTCAGAATTTTGTACGAATTGGTGTAAAATAAATTAAATCAAGAACGATAAATAAGTAAATTATCATAAATCAACGAAAATGTCTTTAAATAAAATATATTACAAGCTTAATTATACAATAAAAATATTAAAAGTTTAAGGCATTGTGAAATCAAGATCTTACTGAGGGATCCGTTGGGATTACGAGATCTTTGGAATGACGGAACAACATTGGAATGCGCATTTTACATTATCTTTTGCCAAAATAGAATATCACTTGAGATAATTGTATGTTTTGTTGAGATGTTTGAAGCTCATGTATATTTTTCATTTTGTGATCTCAACTCTGCTTGCAATTCAATGATCTTTGATGATTGATTTCATTGCATCTCATTGTCATTCACACTATAAAAAATTGAGCCATAACCATAGTTTGATAATTTCTTAAACAATGATAACTCCTAAAAAATAAATTTTAATTTTATTATAAAAGTATAAATAAAAGAGAACTTAAATTAAAAATTATCCTTTATATAATAAAGCACATGTCACATGGCCAATAGAAACATGTCACATAGATTTTTTTTTCTATTTTTTTGCCACATAGATATTTATTATAAATTTAAATCTTATTTAAAAAATATAAAAATTAAAAAGTTGAACAAAAAAAACTGAAAAAAGCTTCCCACCTATCACTAAACAATAAATTATCTCCATTATACCATATCTTTATTAACTTCAAAATTTTCTTTTGTTCATACTCAATAGTTCTCTCTTTTTCTTATTTCTCTCATCTCTATTTCATATTAATTTTCTATTATCATCAAATTTAAGATGTCTTTAAATTTTAGTTTAATTTCTAAATTAAATTCTTCAACCAATAAATGGAAGATTAGAGCTATAATACCTCGGACTTGGAATTTCCGTCCTAAATGTAAATTTGAATCAATTCTAAGCATGTAAATTATTGTGATGGATGAAAAAAGTATTTTGCATATACCAAATTTTTTTCTTCTGTTTTTTATTTTATTTTATTCTTATTAATTGAACATATTTTTGTTTGTTTTTTGGTTAAAGGTATTTTTAGTAGTAAATATTACATTTATTTTAATCTTACATGAGACCATTGATTTTAATATTAATGACTTTATTTTATGACAAGAATATTAAATTATTTTTCTTTCTAAAATATTATTAAAATTAGAAAGTTATTCAAAAAAAATTTATTGTTATTTAAATATTTTTCTTATGCAAGATATTTATTTTCATTTTTTATTTCGATTTTTATATTTATTGGATTTTATTAGTTTGAATACCAATATTTATATTATACGTTCATATTAAACTTTACAAAACAAAATAATTTTTCAAAATTTGTTTTATATTATCTCAAATAACATTTTTAATATAAGAAAAATATATTGTATTTAGAATATATTTTAATTTTAAAAAAGTTTCCTTAAATTTCATAAAAATATTATGTTCGTACGTTAGCACGGGAAATATATTAATAATTAAATAAATCAAAATATTATCTTATAATAAATTTTATTTTTATTAGTTTGTGATAAATAGACCTCTCCCAAATTTTCAGATTCTTGTCTCTTTCTCACTTTCTTTACAATGAAGGTAAATAGTCTCGGCTTTCTTATCGATACAAGAAATTTTCAATTTAAATTGCCAAAAAATATAAAAAGTTGTAACTATGTTAGCTGTTATGTTGGCTGCATCTCTAACCATTACTATATTTAATTTACATATTTACGTAACACGTGACAGACAAATTTTTTTTTTTTAACTGAAAGAAATCCCTTAATGAAATTCAAACTCATCCCTTGAAATTCAAATCCATCACTACTAGTTATGTGAAAATCTAACATACTGAGTACGTGTGTTAGTGTGTATATCTTTAATTCCTTTTTATCGAAAAAAGAAAGAAAAACGCATGCCCCCAAAAGATATCAGAATGACATAAACTAACACACCATCCGAACTGAACCTCTTTTATTCCGATCACAGCAATCCAACTGGTTACAATGGGCCTATATTATTGGAGTCTCCAATCTCCATTGAGTGAATCAACCTATCTCACTCCGAAAAAGTTGAAAATACAGGGAAAAAATCTTATAATAAAGAGTTGATCAATGACTTATGACAATTATGATAGCAAATAGCTATCTCCATCACACACACACACGATTATATATAATCAAATGGGCAATTTAGATTTGTTGTCATTTGTTGTCACATGGTCTTCGTTTTCAATATTCTGACAAAACTTGGAAGGTGTCAAAGTCTTCAAAACAGGCTGATCTGTTTCACTCTTCTTTCCCCATAGAAATACGTAGAGACCAGTTATAGTCACTACTGATCCAAGTATGCTGCATTTGTTTTTTAAATAAATCATAAATAAATATAAATGTAGCACTAATTAGGTTAATATACTATATATATGATATGGTTTGAGAATGAAACCTGCCGAGGTATAAAGGAGAGTGTAAGATGAGGAAATCAAATAACGTAGCAGAGACTAGACTGATGGGGGTGAATGTTGACACGAATACTGCTCCTGTCATTTTTATCGACCATGACGTTACCACTGTCGACATCGCTTGTCCAACTATTCCCTGATTTATTTTTCACATTGATCATCTTATATAAAAACCATATAAATTCTGTTATAATTAATCATGCTATAAACTCATATAATTTGTTGGAGAAATTCATATAATCTTTAAAAAAACACTGAATTAAAGGAGAAGAAGTTGGAAATTAGTATCGGTAAAAATTACTGTTTTAGGATTCGATTTACTATTACATGTTAAGTTAAACCCGACAAAATAATAATTCACCTTTTTATAATAAGTATGCAACAACATGAAACACATTGAGTGCTTTGAAATGAAATGCTATAGTTTTTTTTTTCTTTTTGTTTTTTGGTTTTGGAGTGTGCTCCATCGCGTGAACTCGTAGACACAAAGCACTGGCCCATGCTTTTAGTATATCAACGAGCCACTTACGACAAGCACAAATGAAATGCTATAGTATGAATATAAGAATCAACGAAATATCTAAAAGGGAGATTTATAAGAAGACAGATATTGAAAACCCTTTTAACAAACAAAAGAAAGAGAGAAAAAGACAGAGATTATAAATTACGACTCTCTTTTAGGAAAAGGTTATAGATAAAGATATATATGACGTTTATAGAATCAAAGAAAATAAAACTTCTAACTCGTCATTTGTTTTGACAGAATAACCATCATCTTTTTATCAATATTTTACAAGCTTATATACCCTATAGGCTATAGATTACTTATATATATATATATATATATAATCAAAATAAGAAGAAAAACTTACAGCGTAAAGGATGACAAAAATGACGAATTTGTCTTGGATGATCCAAGCTTCGATTTCTCTACTCTTATAAAGACTCAAAATGGCACATTGAAATGCTGCGAAGACTGACATGAGACATGTGCTTGAATACTTATTACTAGGATACTTAACGCTCAATTTCCCTTGAAACAACATCCATAATGACAGCAACACTGTTCCGATGATCAAATAAAGACATCCTATAAGCCATTTATTTGTTTGGTCTTGGCCATTTTTATGTATTGTGTTATTGTTGTGAAGAGCTTCGGGATGAGAATGAGGGTTTGATATTTGCGGGCCTTTGTAAAAGGTCAAGAACATTGCTCCGATTATGCAAATTAGGGTTCCTAATAACTTGAGGACACCTGCTTTGCTCTTCAGGTTTTGTGTATTCTCTATCCTGCATTTATTATATATGAAAAAAGAGAAAGATATATAATTTTGATAACATTTTGTGATATTTAAAGTTTTAATAAATAATCAATAATTTAAACAAAATTAACATTACCTGAAAATAAGGGCCAATGCAAAGGTAATAGCGGGTAACATGCTAACTAGAGCCATCGAAACAGTTGCTGACGTGTACGATAGTCCAAGCAAAAAGAAAAATTGCATCAAACTTGCCCTGCGTTATATATTTTTTTAAAAATTAACATTGAAAAATAAAAGAAACAGTGTAGAGCTTGTAATTACTAAGAGATATAACGTGTTAGATAACTCTTTTAATTTTTGCTTTTTCTTTGTAAAAGTATATAAAATCACTAAAACATAAGAAGTTGCGTATTATATAACAAGAAAAGGTGAAAAGAACAAACCCAAGTAATCCGCTGATGAAATGTTCGCACAAAAGCACGAACGTGAGCCTTGGTCTTGTTTTCCTATAGCAAAAAATGTATATATATCAACATTGCAAACTTAATAATATACATGGAAGATCAAATCACACATGAGAAGAAGTGAAGAACAGTTGGTCTAGTACTGACGAGAAATTTAATAATATACGATTAGTCCGAATTTTAACACTTAAATGATGAAATCATACATGAATTAAAAATAGCTACTATATAATATTTTAATTGTAACATAATTTCAAACTCATAGTTAATTGGTTTAAATTTAGACGTCTGAAAACAAAATCATACAAAATACGAAAATATGACCAAATAAATTTACTTTAAAAAAATGTAATCAAAGAGAGTTTCAAAATCGAGTTTCCACGCATGGATAAGAATAAAAACATTCATACCTCTCCCAAATATAAGAAAATGGAACCAAGATTAAAGCAGAAATAAGCATTCTATAAGCACCAAAGATCATATGGTTAACACCAACATCAAGTGCTTTCTTAGCGAGAGCATTCACTGATCCCATTGCAACACTTGATATTAACATTACTACTACTGGTGCCCATTGTTCTTCCTTCATCATCCCTCTCTCTATCTTTCTCTCTCTTTGTCTCTCTTGATTTTTTAGTTTATGAAATTGTTAATAGTTACTCTTTGCGTTTGGCAACCACACGCCTTCCCATCTACTTTCATTTATAATAAAGTTAGTGGGTGTGGTTGCTAACATTTTGGATATCTTTGTTTTCTTGTTAAGCTTACTTTAAAATTAATATATAATTTTTCTCTTCAGAAAAAGTCTAAATTTGATTGTTAAATTATGTCGGAGATCATTCCCGAAGAAATATTTGAATCATATATGGATGCAAACGCAGTTTTACAAAGATGCAATTTAAATTAGAAACACAAAGTTAAAACATATATTTAAGTCTGAGCCTAACATCGCAAAATTGATTTGAAAAATATTAATCTCTCATAAGAAAAGTTATGTATATATATATATATATATGTTGAAAAATTCATGTAATTCGGTATATCAAATGTTCTGTATCAAATTAAAAATTTATTCATACATATGTTATTTACATACCATTGAAATTAATAGGTTAAAGTTGAAAAATATAATTGATTTATTACAAGCCCCAATATGTTAAAGGAGACGATACAGAGAGAAATTTAAAATGTAAATCATAGAATATAAGGTTTTGAGAAAATTAATACTTAAAGTAACAAACAAGTATTGGACATTATTTTTGATAAATATCGTTGTATTTTCACATATACTATCCATGTATTAAAATATATATTTTGTTCATCACAGAGACTTTTACTATATATTAAAGGCATAAATTTTAAAGAAACATTATGTCTGGTTATATTGATATCCCATGCCATTTGAAAAAAATCATTATATTTATAAATTTTACTGATATGTACATTATGTACGGATTAATGTTTTAGTAATTTAATATTAAAATAAGTAGATAACATATCTTTATCATAATCATAATCACTATCATAAAATTTCACATGGTCATATTTATTTCATCTATTAATAGTTAAGTCTATTCAATACAGTATACTTTTAGAAAGAAAAAATGAAAACGTAAACTCACTAAACAGTAAATATGCACTAATCTGGTAGACTATTAATGTTCTCAAGATGGAACTAAATTCCGCAGATAATTAAACGATTGTTTGTAAGAAAAACAAATTTCCGCATTTTACGTTAAAACACTTTACTTCTCACATTTCTGTTCGTGTCATTTACTTTACATTTTTTTGCTGGCCTTAAGCCCCTTTTTTGTTTTCTTTAACTAATTGTTTAAGTTGTTTATCACCACAGTCAGTACATAATTTTCGGACCAACAAAAATTAACACATACATTTAGATATTTAGTATTTGAAAATATAATAATTATTCTAATGTTACAGTAAACAAACTAAAAATATTGTTAATGGATATTACAGTAAACCAAATAGATCAAAACTTTTATTTTATAGTTAATATCGTCAACTTTATATATACAACAAAATTATTTGACTACAGTTACTTATTTTTGTAGGAAACATAACGTTTCGTTATTTATTATTACTTTTTTCTTTCGTTTCGTTTTTTTCATTAAAGCCAGATATAATATCCACATTCCATTTGCAAATTATGTTATTAAATCAGAATTCATTCTAAAATGTCTTAACATATCATGTATATATTGCGTGTCAAGCTTCGTTGTTTTTTGTTGATATCAAGCTTTATATGGAAAGAGATTAAAAGTGTGATCGAAAGATTTACATAAAGGTTGAAAATTCTACTACGACAAGTATTTTCTTCTTTCTCAGTTTTGCTTTTTTCTTAATAAGTTCATTGATACTGATGTGTCTACAACTAGACCAAATTAGTATAACTTAACAAAATTTAAAGATTTATAAAATTAGGTATGAACTTACAGCTCTGGAAAAAAAACTGTGAACTTATTGGATTTGGTTTATCTGATAAAAAAACTAATATAACATTTACTTGCAATAACTAGGAGAATACACTATCGATATTACCAAATTTCAATCATCTCTTCAAAAAATGCTGGATGAATAGAAACCAACGAAATGATCATAAATAATCTTTTTCTCTTCTTTTTTTTTGTAGATTTTGTTCCCATGTCAATTGTTTTGTTATTTATCAAAGAACTGATTTAATTTTATTTGAGAAACTGAAATAACCGAAGTGACTCAATAATGAATTATATGTGAATTTTTTTAAATAACCTCGCACTACTAGAACACCTGAAATAAAATGGTATAAAATAACATTTTACTCTTTACCTTGTCAATCTTATATGTTTACTTAAAAAATCAAATATGGAAATCTGTCATAAAACTATTTCTATTTAATTCATATAACTAATATGGAACAAATATTTTCTATAAAAAAAGTATCCTAAGAAAAATTCGAAACAAATATAACAGATATAATATATCTTTCATGAAAATATGAATGGATCATACTATACTATATATTAATCATAGAATAATTTCTATGAATATAGAAGACAAAATCAATTAGTTGTCGTACATATCTATAAATATGTAATCCAAGACAAAAAAAAGAAAAAAAAATCTATAAATATGTAACATTTGGACTATAATATAATGTTAGTATTAATTTATAGACAGATTGGTTATTTTTAATCGTTTTTCACTTAAGTTGTTACCTTCAGATTATAGAAAACTAAGTGTCCAGACAATTTGATATAAATGAAATTAATATTTTAGATGAGATAAATCTTGTAGTTTCTACTTGAACATTTAATATTGAAAATATTTTTATATAACTTGAAACTTTTTTATATAAGTAAAAAACTTACGAAAATTGATTGTCCTGATGACGAAGTTATAGACAATACCAAAATATGATAATTTGACAATACTACACAGCAATAGATATATGCTTCAAAAACACTAAAACTATATATTAGTATAATCTCTTATATATAAATATTAATTTAGAATATCAATAAGACCATACACTTACAGTGAATAATTTTATTTATTTTTTTTTTAATTTGTTTTTCTCTTTAAAGAGAAGAAATCTCGTTTTTTCTTCTTCTTCAAGCTAGCTTCTGCCAATGGATTATTCACTCCTACTTATCACCATGCCGACATTTTTTTGTCATCAATCGTCACTGGCACTGCCTCCTAGTCACCACTTACCATGATAGCGTTCTCAACACTATAAAGACAATGGCCTCATGAGAGCCAGCCCGGAGCATAAAGCTACCAATTTTTGATAATCACAAGATTTAGGCATAAAGTTCAGGTTTATATTATGCCTAAACCTTGTGATTATCAAACAAACATTAGAGAAAATGTTAAAAGGCCAAAAAAAAATGAAAATTCAATCAAGATTTTGAATGTTAAAAGGCCAAGCAAAAACAATACACAATTTTATTTTATTTTTTTGTTAGAGATGTCGAGGTATATAATTGGTGTGCTCTCACCCCGGTTCTAAAGAATTTCACTTTCAAAACGAAGTAAAATCGATTTTCACTTTTGGTTACTAAAATAAAAACTTGTAGAGTGAGATATAAGTTGAAATTTGGTAGGGTTTTATGATAAAATAACATGAATTATCATAATTTTTATTTGTAAAAGAATATAATCAACTTTTCTTTTGTTCTGGTTCTATATGATTGGTCAATAATTGAAACAACAATACCGAGTAGCAAAATAAAAATAAAAACTGAAACAACAAAAAAAAAACAGAAACCATAGAAAAAGAATTTTAGTATCACATTCCAATATAAATGATACCATTTGTCTCAAGCTTCCTTAACCGGAAATGTATGAAAACTTGCGAATTTGTTCCGTCAGAAATATATCAATATTCCACAATCTCGCAGCTTCGTTGATGTATATATATTATATATAATAGACACACACAACTTAAGGTATAGTATAGAGCCATATGTTGGAAATTTGTATTGATAAAGTGAAATGGGATGTGTTTGCAGTACGCAATTAAGAGGAGGAACAAGGCATGAAGACATTTCACGTCTTGCTTCTCAAACCTTTTGTAAGTCATGTCCATTCAATTATATATACGCACGTTCACTACATTCACAAAATATGAATTTAAGTTTAAGTGTTTTGCGTTTGCAGTTAGCGAAACTGAGGTTGAAGTTCTGCATGAATTGTTCACCAAACTCACTTCTTGTCTCAGCAACAACAATCTTATGACCAAAGTTAGACTCCAAACTAAAGTTTCTTTCCACAATCTGGATATGACGTCGATTTTTGTTGGTTTCAGGAAGAGTTTCAATCCATCTTGACCAAGGACACCAAAAGACGTAGTCTTTCAGCAGAACGGATAAAATTTCTACTAAATTTATCAAGTGGACATCAGTCTAGTGGGTAGGTAATGGGCCTAATGGTCTCTCTAATCCAGAAAAGTTTACGGGGGTTTGGCCCTAAGTTCCTTGTTAATTACAAATAAAATAGATAAATTTTATATATTAAGTGGTAAAATATATAAAGATTAACCTAGCTCATACATAAATCTTCTTAATTTTATTTTAAAATTTTGATAAAATATGCAGATTTTTGGACTGTTCGATATGAGAAACGATGGGGCTATAGATTTTGGAGAGTTTGTACACTCTCTCAACATTTTTCACCCAAACTCATCCCAAAGAGATAAAGCCCTATGTATTTATTCTTTTAATCACTCGAATTATATATTTATTTATTTCCATGTTATGAAGTTTGTTTTTCTTTAGTTTTGCTAAAGATAAATGTTATATATGAACTATAACAATAAAAATTAAATCTGATCACTAGTTTATAAACAGTTGCATTTCGATTATACGATACTCATCAGACTGGATTCATTGAACCGGAAGAGGTAAGTCGTCCTCGTTTCACCAAAAAAAAAACAAAAAAAGTATTACCGTAGTCATATATATTTGACGGTGTTTTTCTACTTGTAAAAAAATAAAGGTGAAAGAGATGATAATAGACGTTCTAGAAGAATCAGAACTTACGCTAACCGAGAGTCTCATCGACTCTATCGTATCCAAAGTATGTAAATGGTTACGTTTCTATGTACATGCTCTTAAAAAAAAAAGCCTTTATATATGTACCGGTTTAACATTTTGGTTACTTACTTATTATTTTTGTTGATTTATATTTTCGGTAGACATTTGAAGAGGCTGATTGGAAAAAGGATGGTAAAATAGATTTGGAAGAATGGGAGAATTTTGTGGCCACCAATCCTTTGACGCTCAAGAACATGACCATTCCTTTCTTAAAGTAACTCGTTTGTTTGGTTTTTCCTAAATCCTAACTATATTATTTTCCTATATATGCACACAAAACAGACATTTTCATTGAAAACTAAGATATTTAAGGTTTATTTTTCAGGGACATACCGAGGATTTTTCCAAATTTTCTTCAATAAAATAGGCCATCTTACCTAATATCTCTAATGTTTAACGAAGATTGAAAGCATTTGTTTTTTAACCACAAAGCTAAAGATATTATGTAATACTCCTATGTAAAGTTAAAGCTGAGATCGGCTCGTGGACGAGACAAAAGGGATTTCAGAAAAGGAAAAGCAAAAAAGGAATAAATTGTGTAACTTCGAGGAGAGCAAATTGAACATGATATGAGATCCGTGAACTGTAATAGTGATTGATTGTCCAAGATCGACCGAAATTAGAAAG
Source organism: Cardamine flexuosa (assembly GCA_963555745.1). Lineage (NCBI taxonomy): Eukaryota > Viridiplantae > Streptophyta > Magnoliopsida > Brassicales > Brassicaceae > Cardamine > Cardamine flexuosa. The sequence continues at coordinate 19,948,728 of OY743221.1, read as the reverse complement.
TAAAATAACAAATATCTAAAAAGTTGTTGATAAATTGTCAATATATACCGAATTAGAAAATGTAAAAAAAAAATTAAGAAAATAATAATTATATTAACTTCGAACAAATTAAACATAATACAAACTATTTGTTAACCAAGTTGCAGGACAAATATAACTATAAAAAAACAAATTATTTGTAGTCGATGAGTTGATAAAAGATATACAGATTCGTTGATCTTTCAAAAAACATATGTTAGTCTTATGGCTTCAAATTTCTTCATCTAATCTTTGACATCTTTACATAAAATTAGAACTGTAATGTCTTCATGATAACCGAACTAAAAATTTTCTCTCTAAATAACCGAACTAAAAATTTTATTGGGTGTAAAGTCTTAACGCCTTTGCATGAATAATATCTTACATCTAAAGTGATGGTTAATATTCATTTTAAAGGATTCAAAGTTTCGAACTAACAAAATTATGTACTGTTCATTCGTTTAAAGCATTAATTTGTGAAGCACAACTATTAAACATTTTATACTTATTGTGAGAAGAGTCTAAACGACCGAAACAATTTGACAAGAAAAATATAGTTAAATCGGAAAACTGCAAAACAACATAAAACGAATTCTAAGACTATTTAAATTCGTAAGAAAATAGTTCATTCATCGTGGAAAGATATGATAAAACCCAAATGGGATATGCATGAAGATGCCATTGCCATATGTCTAACCAACACAATGAGCTGTTATGTTTATAGATTCGCTATATGCTAATGCCACGGAGGATAGGAAAAAAAAAATTTGCCGACAATATTTTATAACCAAATACAACTAATTAATATCCACAGATCCAAACGACTGTAAAACTAAGTAAAATGTAACATATTTAAAACTGTATCATACATAATATCTGGCTTATGCCTCTAGATTTATTATTACACATGATAAAAAAGAAAGACAACAAGTGAAAAACAAAGATTACAAACTCTAGTTTCTCTTTAACTTTTTAAACATAAGATTATATAAAAAAAAACAAGATTAATAACTAGACATCAACTTTACAAATTGAAGGAGCAAGAAGTGGAACTTGTCCAGTAGAAGAACGATTAAATCTCAACCACACATCACACCTTGCATAAAATCCGTACCGTCCAGTCTTAATCGCACCAGCTTTCCAACGAAGCCTCCCAACAACCACAACCCTCATCAAAACGGCACCGTACGCTTCATCATTCTTCAAACCATTAGCCACGTCCGGCGAAACAGGGATCCCGGCTGCTCCCAACACCGGAGCTATCACCACATTAGATTTATGTCCCAAACGTAACGGTGGAAGCGGAAGCGGCGGCGTTATGATCTGATCTCTGTATGTAACGTACATCGAGAGCTTGTCGTAGTGAATAGAGACTCTCCGGTTAGGATTTCGCGCCAAAACGCTGAACTGAAAGGAGGTTGTGATTAACGGTGGCGCTGTGAAGTTGAGGTCGTAGATGGCTGCTCCGACGACGGTGAGACGTGGCTTGTGTGGACGGTAGACGAGCCAGAGGATTAAAGCGATGAGGCCTAGTAAGACTAGGATGGTGAATATAGCGGCGCATATGGAATGAAGAGGGCCTCTTCCGCCTTCATGGCCTTCTTTGGAGTAAGATTCCGGCGTTGAAGAGGCGGAGGGAACATTCTTGTGATCTGCTTTGTGATCTGCTTTTGCTTCTCCTTCTCCCATGGCTATATATATGTATATACACGAGAATCAGAGGTTTTTTGGGTTTGGTGTAGAGTGAGGCTTTTAGAAGAAGGAGTTGAAGATAAGTAGATGCAAGTTTTTTGTCTTGTTTTGTTTTCGTTTTTCTTTTTTAATTTTTCTAGTTAGTTTTGAGTACATTTTAATAATTGTTTATTAACCTAGAAAGCTTGGAATTGTAATTATGTGTTCGTATTACTTTTGTGAAGCTAATTAAGCTATTTTTGTAAAGCAGCTGTAGAAAATGATTCTGGTTTTTTAGATTAATAACATTTGGGTTAAATGTTAATTAACAATAATATATTATTGAGTACTTTCGGAAGAGTCCAAATCTCGGTGCCAAGCGTTCACGTGACGGATCTGATGGTTTTAATTTGAATGAATAAAAATATCTCAGTTTTCATAAAAGAGAAGTATACACTTTAAAATAATTTGTTGTCTATGGTTGACTTATTTGATGACTTTATACGGTTTTCGTGCGAGGTGATAACTACAATCTTTTTTGGCAGTGTTGAAAGTTTTTAAAAAGAATATGAAAATTATTAGCTTACGGCTAGTGAAAGTTAGAATGTTGGATATTTTGTTTGCATAAAAACATTATTCGTGTTTTAAAGTTGTATTAAATTCGGTTACGTTGCCTAATTAATAATCAATCAACTGAATTTAAAATTACAAAGCAATTAAACTATACATCCATCGAAGGTACAGTAGATAAATTGGGTACTACAGGTCCACAACATGTGTAAAACTTGTTTTTTATATGAGAGATTCTTAGGTTTAGAAAAGTACAACAGCCTTTTATGTCCACATCTCTAACAATATTTCTTAACACTTCTATATAAATTTAAAACACTAATAAAAATGAGTTGTAAACTTCCAAAATAATTAATAACCACATACGAGAATCTGTTAACACTTAAACACACGACCCGAGATACCGCACCGACACTTAAGTCACCGACGATGATAAGCATAAAGTGTATACTACTGGGCCTAATTATAAAAGCCCAATAACAAATTGGGCCTAATTTATAACTATTGTATAACATTAATCTCTCCATCTCTCACTTCCAAGTTCCAACGGCCGATTATTCAGAACTCCGACCGATGATTCGCCGGCCGATCTACGGCTGCTCCGCCGTTGTTCGCTGCCTTCATTCTCCATTATGTTTATTGCCGCATTTTCTATTCTACTCTTCATCCAGTTCATCTAAACATGAAGCCCGAGAACCGATGATCTCGTCTCTGGTATCGAATCGGAACCCTAAATCCTCAATCGGGTCACCAACTCGGGTTCAAAAGCTCATAGCTTCTCAATCGGATCCTCTCCTCGCGAAAGAGATCTTCGATTACGCTTCTCAGCAGCCCAATTTCCGCCACTCTCAATCTTCTCATCTCATCCTCATTCTCAAACTCGGCCGTGCTAGATACTTCAATCTCATCGACGATGTTCTCGCCAAGCACAGATCAAGCGGAAATCAAGTAACCGGAGAACTTTTCACATACCTAATTAAAATATACGCAGAAGCAAAGTTACCGGAGAAAGCTTTAACTACGTTTCACAAAATGCTAGAGTTCAATTTCACGCCACAGCCAAAACATCTGAATCGGATTCTAGAAGTTCTCGTAAGCCACAGAGGCTATCTCCAGAAAGGTTTTGATCTTTTCAAGAGTGCGCGGCTTCACGGAGTAATGCCTAACACGAGAACTTACAACATATTGATGCAAGCTTTTTGTTTGAACGATGATTTGAGTATTGCATACCAACTGTTTGGTAAAATGCTTGAGAGAGATGTCGTCCCTGATGTAGAGTCTTATAGGATTCTGATTCAAGGGTTTTGCAGGAAAGGACAAGTGAATGGTGCTATGGAATTACTAGACGATATGTTGAATAAAGGCTTCGTGCCTGATAGATTGAGTTACACTACATTGTTGAACAGTTTATGTAGGAAGACACAGCTTCGTGAGGCGTACAAGCTTCTATGTAGGATGAAGTTAAAAGGATGTAATCCTGATATTGTTCATTACAACACGATAATATTCGGGTTTTGTAGAGAAGGTCGTGGTATGGATGCTAGGAAAGTTCTTGATGATATGGTAACAAATGGTTGCTCGCCTAATTTGATATCGTATAGGACGTTGATTGGAGGATTGTGTGATCAAGGAATGTTTGATGAAGGGAAGATTTATTTACAAGAGATGATATCGAAAGGGTTTTCTCCTCATTTCTCGGTTTCTAATAGTTTGGTTAAAGGGTTTTGTAGCTTTGGGAGAGTCGATGAAGCATGTGATGTGGTTGAGGTTGTGATGAAAAATGGAGAAACATTGCATTTAGACACTTGGGAGATGATAGTTTCTATGATCTGTAGAGAAGATGAGTCGGAGAAGATCAAACAGTTTCTTGAAGATGCTGTAAAGGTAGAGATAAGCGGTGATACCAGAATCGTCGATGTTGGTCTTGGCTTAGGATCTTACCTTTCTAGTAAGCTAGAGATGAAACGTAAAAATATTCGAGAGAGGAGGAGACATTTATAGGTTCGTCGTTGGTGGGCCTTATTTGGGCTTTATTATTCGTTTAGCCCACTTAGCTTCATATCAGATTTTGATCAATTAGTAAAAGTGAGAGTGGTGAGTTAAATCAGATCTGAGTTTCGCCGATTACTCAGAAAATTGTAAAATGCCGGAGATAGAACAAGACGATGCGGCGGCGGAGTCGGTGGATTCCTCCACCGTTAAATTCGGCACACCGGAAGCATTGGATTATGTACGATCGCTAACTGACGTTGGCGCGATGACGCGTCTTCTTCACGAGTGTATCGCTTACCAACGTAGTCTAGACTCAGATCTCGATACGCTTCTATCGCAGAGAACGGAGCTTGATCGGAATCTCGTTCACCTTCAGAGATCCGCGGAGATTCTTGACATCGTGAAGGCAGATGCAGATCATATGCTTGGAAATGTTCGATCGACCTGTGATCTCGCGGATCAGGTTAGTGGCAAGGTACGAGAGCTCGATCTTGCTCAATCTCGTGTGAATGTTACTCTCTCGCGCATTGACGCCATTGTCGAGCGAGGCAATTGCATTGAAGGCGTGAAGACTGCTTTGGATTCGGAGGATTACGAATCCGCCGCGAAATTCGTACAGAGATTTCTCCAGATCGATTCACAGTACAAGGATTCTGGTTCCGATCAGAGAGAGCAGCTTCTCGCTTCGAAGAAGCAGCTTGAAGGTATTGTGAAGAAGAAGCTGTTGGCGGCAATAGACCAGAGAGATCATCCTACAATATTGAGATTCGTGAGACTGTATTCTCCACTGGGAATGGAGGAGGAAGGTCTACAAGTCTACGTTGGTTACCTGAAAAAGGTCATTGCGATGAGAGGGAGAATGGAATACGAAAATGTGGTTGAGCTCATGGAGCAAGGACTCGGACAGGTTGATTTCGTTGGGTGCTTAACTAATTTGTTTAAGGACATTGTTATGGCGATTGAAGAAAACGATGAGATCTTGAGAGGTCTTTGCGGAGAAGATGGTGTTGTTTATGCGATTTGTGAATTGCAAGAGGAATGTGATTCTAGAGGTTCGTTGATCTTGAAGAAGTACATGGAGTTTAGAAAGTTAGCTAGATTGGCATCTGATATAAACAATTCTCCCAATCTAAATCTTCTTGCTGGTGGTGCGTCTGAAGGACCAGACCCGAGAGAAGTTGAGCAGTATGTGGAAGAGATACTATCGCTGATGCAGTTGGGTGAGGAGTATACCGAGTTCATGGTGTCAAAAATCAAGTCTTTGACTTCGGTAGATCCTGAACTGTTGCCAAGGGCTACAAAGGCATTTAGAAATGGAAGTTTTAGCAAAGTGATTCAGGATGTGACAGGATTCTATGTGATACTAGAAGGATTCTTTATGGTCGAGAATGTGAGGAAAGCTATAAGGATCGATGAGCATGTACCAGACAGTCTTACCACATCAATGGTGGATGATGTGTTCTACGTGTTGCAGAGTTGTCTAAGGAGAGCGATTTCAACTTCAAACATCAGTTCTGTGATTGCTGTATTGAGCAATGCTGGTAGCTTGTTGGGCAATGATTACCATGAAGCTTTACAACAGAAGATTAGAGAGCCAAACCTTGGTGCTAGGTTGTTTTTGGGTGGTATTGGTGTGGAAAACACCGGAAATGAGATTGCAACTGCTTTGAACAATATGGATGTGAGCTGCAATTACATTCACAAACTAAAAGATGGAATCGAGGAGCAATGTGCTGAGGTTAGTTGTCATTCTTCTGATACTTTATGATTTACATAACTAGGAAACTTAAGGAACAACAATCTGGGATTCATTAGACTAGAATTATCTCGACTATACATGGAAATATCACTTTACTTCTCTGTGTTGAAATGTTAACATAATAAGTGATTTAAGAACCGAGAACTTGTTTGATAGAGGTAATGTAGGCTCTGTTTATCTCATGAGGACCAATTTCGTGATGTTGATTTGCACTTTTGAAGACTGGACATTTTTGTCTCACTTGCTTTATATCTCTTTTGATAATCACAGGTGTTTTCTGCGCCAGCAGATCGAGAGAGGATAAAATCATGTCTATCAGAGTTAGGCGAGTTAAGCAACACGTTCAAGCAATTACTCAACTCAGGCATGGAACAGCTAGTAGCAACCGTAACACCAAGAATCCGTCCAGTTCTAGACACAGTAGCTACCATAAGCTACGAGTTAACAGAAACCGAGTACGCAGAGAACGAAGTGAACGACCCGTGGGTCCAACGACTTCTCCACTCAGTCGAAACAAACGCCGCGTGGCTTCAACCACTAATGACATCCAACAACTACGACTCTTTTCTGCATCTGATAATCGATTTCATAGTGAAGAGACTCGAAGTCATAATGATGCAGAAACGGTTTAGCCAGCTTGGTGGGCTTCAGCTTGACAGAGACACAAGGGCTTTGGTTAGCCATTTCTCTGGTATGACTCAGAAAACAGTAAGAGATAAGTTTGCTCGGTTAACTCAAATGGCGACAATACTGAACTTGGAGAAGGTGTCAGAGATTTTAGACTTTTGGGGAGAGAACTCGGGACCCATGACTTGGAGACTAACACCAGCTGAGGTTAGACGGGTCTTGGGTCTTCGGGTCGAGTTTAAACCCGAATCAATTGCTGCTCTCAAGTTGTGATGTACCTTCTCTTTTTTATGTCATCTATAATTTGTTCAAACCAATATTTTTTAGAAACTGGCTACGTCTACAAATATTTAAATCTCATGTACACAGAATCAAAATCAAACTAAACTTACACCAATTTTAGTGAAAACGAACTAAAAAACTGTATTAACGAATTTTAATTAATAAATGGGACCGAGGAACACAGAATTTTGTTTTAAAGACACGGAAATTTATTTACATAAAGGTAGTTCCACGTGGAACATTGTGATGGTGTCACGATTTGGTTCTCCCGCCAGCATTAAAAATTAAATAAAAAATGAAAAAGAAAACAAAAACAAAAAGATTTCAATTTCCCCCGCTTACACACTTCGTCTTCTCAAATCTTCCACAGGAAGCTCTCTCTCTCTCTCCAAATCCTTCCTTAGTGAAACCCATTTTTATTTTGAAAATCTGGGTTTTTATTGAAGCCAATTTCTGTTTTTGATTCAACCCAAATTTCGATATCCCCCTTGGGTTTCTCCACCCTCAAACCCTAATTTCTTCATTGGAAAAATGGTGGATTCGGGGTATTCTTCAAATTCGTTTTCAAGTGTTCGATTCTGTCTCGTTGGATTCAATCCCATCGATGAAGACGCGGTATTTATCTATTTCCCAATTGTCAATTGTTTCTCCAGTGAAATCGTTTTCCAATTAAGATGGTTTCTGATTTGATAAGTATCTGTTAGATTGTTTGTTTAATTAAAAAGATTGAATTTTTTGGGATTACAGTTACGGAGAAAGCTCTTGAGTGGTGGTGGTGTTGATGTTGGTCAAAACAGTCAAACCTGTACTCACTTCATCGTTGATAAACTTCTTTTTGTAAGTCTTTTCTAATCTCTATTTATTATATTTGCTCTGTTCAAATATTCTTACTTTGATTTGATATTATATGATAGGATGATCCAATTTGTGTTGCTGCTCGAAGCAATGGGAAAGTGGTTGTCACAGGATCATGGGTTCATCACTGCTTCGATACTGGAATACTTCTCGATGCTAATTCTGTAATGATATTACTACTTTCAAAAATCAAAGATTTCAGTAAACAAGAACATTATTTGAATGGTTTCATCTTATATTTTGTTTGATTGAATTTGATTTAACAGGTTATATACAGACCTCTTAAAGACTTGAATGGGATTCCAGGAGCCAAAAGCTTAGTTGTGTGTTTGACTGGCTACGTACGTCAAGATAGAGAAGACATTATGGTTTGTTTTGCCTATTTTTTTTCTTGGGATTTTGGTTATGTCTTTTGTTTGTTGTATCTTATGAGAGACTTGTTTGTTTGTTTGCAGACGATGGTTGAATTGATGGGTGGACAATTCTCTAAGCCATTGGTAGCAAACCGAGTAACACATCTTGTATGTTACAAGTTTGAGGGTGAAAAGTATGAGCTAGCTAAGCGGATGAAGAGAATCAAACTAATCAACCACCGTTGGTTAGAAGATTGGTAAGAACCATCCAAAAGTTTTTTATCTTTGGTTTTTGGTTTTTGTGGTTGCTATGAAGATTCTCACATAGTTTTTTTTTTTTCATCTTTGCAGCTTAAGGAATTGGAAACTCATTCCTGAGGTTGATTACGAGAGAAGGTAAAAAAGCGCACACCTATCCATCTCAATCTCTTGTGTGTAAATTTCATTGAACGCCTGGAATTGTTATTCTGTAGAGTTGGTTTGGGCTTATGAGAATTTAGTAGTGGCAGTAAGAGATCAAGATGCTTCGGATCTTGTGTTTGACACATGGCTCTGGTTTAGTTACATCCTCATTCATGTGCATGATATATATAAAAGTCGACTGGTATAGATGCCAGGAAACCACTAGGCACTAAACTCATTTAATAATGTTTGAAAGAGTTATAAACGTTATAGTCCTAATCTAATGGTATATTGACAATTCTCAGATTTCCAATATACTACTGAAACGTGAATTTATGTCTTTGTAAATAAATTGGCTTCTGGATTCCGTTCTCATTTCAGCCTCATTAATAGTGTTAATCTTCAGCAGCTGGACCAAGCATATACTTCCACTACAAGCTGATCACTTTTTTTTAATCTTTTCTCAGTGGCTATGAGTTGGAGATAATGGAGGCTTCAGCTGAGGATTCTGAAGACGAAGCAGAAAATGCTTCTGTTAAGCGTGCAAACAAAAGTCCTCTTGGTCTTAGGGTCCCTGCTGTGGCTGCAGTGGAAATGTCTAAGTCAGAAGGGAAGGATATTCAGGTTGTTCAAACAAATTCAGGTGCACAAGAAGGTTCATCGTCCAAAGACAATTGTTTAACTCCTAAGAAGACGGATAAACCTTTTGAAGCCATGGTCTCTACTAATGCGGGTGTTGCTGATCAACATAATTACCAGAGAGCAAGCACATTTCAGGATACTTCTAATTATGCATCTCACGTTAGTGTTGCAAACAAGACTCCTGAGGAAGGTATGAGCAGAGTAGAGACTGATGGCTCAACATCTGTTCGAAGGCATTCTTCTCTAGCCACTTATTCAAGGAAAACACTTCAGAGATCTCCAGAAGAGTCGAGTGGCCACCAAAACAGTTGCCTGAGAATGGATGACAAGAACCTAAAAGCTTCGTCTGCCTTTAATATCTCTGCATCAAAATCTGGTTCTTCCATGGGAAGAACAACACTCTTTGAAGATCTTGACAAGATTGATAAGGTGCATGGCGGAAAGTCCCCTCCGATGTTGCCTCAGGTGAAACTTACAGATGGATCTGTCAGTAGCAAAGGTTCACCAAAGGTATACCAAAACAGCGAGCCAAGTATTACACCACCAGCTAGTTTGTTATTTCAGGAAATAAGACCAGGTTTGTCTAAAGAAAACCTTAGGCCTGTACTGAGCATTAGTGATCCAACTGAAAGTGTGGAAGTTGGCCATAACTCACCTGTGAGTGTTGTAAGTACTAAACTGTTGAGCTCCAATGTGGTACCCATGGAAGATGCTGTTTCAACTGCGAAAAGATCATCGACTGAAGCAATTATGGGGAATATCTTATTGCAGGAACCAAGATCAGACTCACCTAAACAAAACCTCAGGGTTGCGCCAAACATCAGTGACCACACTGAAGGCAGGGAAGCTGCACAGAACTTGGATCTGAGTGATTTAGCAGCTAAGTTTTTCAATCAAAGTGTTGTGCCCATGGAAGCTGCTCTTTGGACTCCAGAAAATATTACTTTGAAGAGTGCATTGGATGAAGTACCTGAAAGAACCGTAACTGAGCCTGAGATAAAGAGATCTAGCACCTCTCCTCGGTCGGGTTCAATTGGTATGAAAGACAAGCTAGAAACAGAGCTGACCAAGAAGAAACCAGCTCCAAGAAAGAGTCTAGGCACCAGAGGCAGGAGAAAGAACCCTATTAACCAAAAGGGATCTATATACTTGAGTGAACCTACCCCAAAGGACGATCACACTGATTGTCTAAACAAAGGAGAAGTTTCAGCGCCAGCAACAGATAATGACAATCAGAAGGAGGTATCAAGCCCTGTCTTACATACTGAGGTTGTACCAGAAGTTGCAGAACATATTGACTCAGAGACTGAAGCCCTTAAGGGAATTGACTCTGTAGACAAGAAATCTTATGGCCCAGAAGAGAATGTCCATCTTGTGATGGTGAACCAAGATGAGCTGCAGGCTAAGACTCCGGAGGAAACTGATGCGGAGGCGGAAACTACAATGGTAGAACCAGAGCTTAGTGATGTTCCAACTAAAGATCCAAGTGATGGTGCATTACAGTTAGAGGTTGATAAGAGTAAAACTAAACGCAAAAGGGAGGCTACTGTGGGTAAAAATAGCCTTCAAAGTGGGAAGAAAGAAAGTTCTTCTAAAGCCAAATTAGGAAAATCCAGTGTCAAGAAGACAAAAAAATCTAGAAAAGAAGATGATGCCAAAGTAAATGATACTCTGATGAAAGATCTCTCTGCGGACGAGAAGGAGAACTTAGCATCTGGGAATGTCAGTTCTGGTGGAGACAAGAGTCCAGTTCCCGGAGAAACATTAGCAAGAAAGGAAGATGCAGCTAAAGATCCAAGTGATGTTTCAGTGCAATCAGTGGTTGGTAAAAATAAAGGTAAACGCAGAAAGGAGGATGATGTAGAAGAGAATAAGCTTCAAAAACCTGGTGTCAAAAAGGCAAAAATTTCTAAGAAAAAAGAAGACGCCAAAGCAAAGATGAAAGATGCGACCAATTCTGCAGAAGTGAAAGAGAATCTAGCAGTAGATAAGGAATCTGGTGATGTCAGTTCTGATGGAACCCAAAGCCCAGTTATGGTGAAATCATTAGCAAGAAAGAAAGCTGCAGCTAAGGATCCTTCAAAAGAGGCTATTGTAGAAAAAAGTCTTCAAAGTGGAAAGAAAGGAAGTTCTTCAACAGCTGAAGTAGGAAAATCTAGTTCTGTCAAGAAGACTAAAAAGTCTAAAAAGGGACACTGTAACACTGTGATGAAAGAGAGGGGGGATAACTCTGCAAAAGTGAAGGAGAACATTGCAGTGGATAAAACATCTGAGAAGGTCGGTTCTGGGGAAGACCAAAGCCCGGTTTCAGCAAAACCATTAGCAAGAAAGAAAGTTGCAAAGTCGGCTAAAACAAGTACAAAGGCGGTTAAAGAGTCTAAGCAGCTCAGTGTTAAGTCCTCGGCTAGTAGAAAAGCCTTACAGGACAAAGAACAAGAGCCGAAGTTTTTTACTGTGAGTGGTCCTAGGCCCCAGAGAAACGAATACCAGAAGATCATTAGACGGTTAAAAGGAAAATGCTGCAGAGACTCTCATCAGTGGTCTTATCAAGCAACCCATTTCATTGCTTCTGAAATCCGTAGGACAGAAAAGTTTTTCGCTGCTGCTGCATCTGGAAGGTAACTTATTTCAATCAAATATTTAATACTCTTTAGCATTATACAGCCTCTGTATTGAGTAAACACCAAACTAAGCATTGATTTGCAAACAATTCTGCTTTGATAGAAGAAATGTATCTTTTTATTTTGTAAATGTAGTTGGATTCTGAAAACGGACTATGTGGCCGATTCAAAGGAAGCTGGGAAACTATTAGCAGAGGAGCCATATGAATGGCACAGTAGTGGTATTAGTGCTGATGGTGCAATAAACCTTGAGTCCCCAAGGAAATGGCGGCTTGTCAGGGAGCAAACAGGACATGGTGCTTTATATGGACTGCGGATTGTTGTTTACGGTGACTGCACCATCCCTTCTTTGGTAAGTTGTATCTTTGGCAAAGTGAATTCGTCTCTTAATACAATATATTCATGATATTTATCAAAAGGAGGTGCAATAGAGAAGAAAACGTTCACATCCTTTTTGTCATTTGTTCTTGGTTCTTAGATGTCTTTCTTTGTATTTGTTTCTTCCTCTAATCAGGATACATTAAAGCGAGCTGTGAAAGCTGGGGATGGTACGATACTAGCAACCGCGCCTCCTTACACGCGTTTCTTGAACCAAAACACTGATTTCGCGTTGATAAGCCCTGGGATACCTCGGGACGACGTGTGGATCCAAGAGTTTATACGACATGAAATCCCTTGTGTTCTCGCTGATTATCTTGTGGAGTATGTTTGTAAACCGGGATACGCACTTGACAAGCATGTGCTCTACAACACGAACTCATGGGCGGAAAGGTCGTTTAACAAGATGCAGCTTAGTGCAGATGAGTCTGTACCATTTTGAGTTAAAAGTAGATAGGAGTAAATTTCCTTAAGTTTTGTAATAAACTAGTTATGCAAATGTGACCAAAAAAAGAAGTGTTTATCATTAATCGAGAAAGAATCAGTCACATTGATTACCATATCATTTAACTTGCAACCATTTTCGAGCCGTTGTATTAGACGAATTTGAGCCGTTATCATAACGTCTCTCTATCAGGTTAATCAATTTTTAATTAATTTACTCTTTTGATACTGACTAATACATTATACTGTACATGGTTTAGTTTTTCCTCTTAAGATAATAAAAAGGAAATACATCGTCTAATTTTATGATGTACTTCCACGAGTTCTTTTTATTCCAAATATAAAATTTTCCAACTAAGAAACATTGTAAGTACCATTTTAACGATGTGTGAACAAATAGTATATGCGTTTGACCACTTTTTTGTAAAAAAAATATATTTTTGCGAAATTTCAAACATTGGCCTATGACCGACTTTTTTTGGAACATTTGTTTTTATCTATACTTAAACTGTTTCATCGTTACAAATATAGTCAATGAGTATACAAAACCCACTCATAATGTGGAAAGCAATTAAGCAAATATAAAAATGACGATACAAAAACTCATTGATCAACCATGGCATAATAACTCGGAAGGTCATCATCATTAGCAACAAGAATTAGATTCTATGACACGTGGGAGGTTACTAGTGGTTGATTCCAATTGTTCTTCGAAAGAAGTCAGCTTTTTCCGTATCCGCAGAAAACCATCCAGATTTGGTGTCGCTTTGTAGTTTCCGAATTCCGGATCAGACATTTACACAAACACTTGGCGTGCGTTTTGTAAAGATCGGTGAATTGCGTAACTGGAGAAGATGAAGTATGTGTTGGTGACTGGAGGAGTGGTGAGTGGCCTTGGCAAAGGCGTTACTGCTAGTAGTATCGGCGTCGTCCTTAAAGCTTGTGGTCTTCGAGTTACCTCCATTAAAATTGGTTAAGATCTCTTCTCTCTCGAGTTTGAATTTCTCATTTCATTCAAAAAAGGAAACCATTTTCACTAGAAATAGTAACAATTCGATAAAGGTTGAGCCTTTTAGTCTTTTCTGTTGATATTGACTTTGTTAACGTTGTAATTTTGATCTAATTGGAACTCTTTAGTCTTCTAGACTTTGCTAAGGTTCTTATACTGTTTTCATTTAATGATACAGATCCATATTTGAACACTGATGCTGGTACAATGTCACCTTTTGAGCATGGAGAGGTCTTTGTACTCGATGATGGTGGAGAGGTTTTCTTGTTTGAATTCTTCTTTACATTTTTGGTTATAAAGCATCTTATTGATAGATGCTAGTTGCTAAAGAATGGTTGCATATCGCTCGTTTATGTTCCGTCTAAGGTTGATCTTGATTTGGGCAACTACGAAAGATTTCTTGATGTCACATTAACCAAGGACAACAACATAACCACTGGGAAGATTTATCAGGTACTGATTTTGGGGAGCATTGTAGTGTTAACTTTAAACCGATGAATGATTAAAGTTCTTACCTTTTTTTTTTTCTCACTAGTCTGTTCTGGAGAAGGAAAGAAAAGGTGATTACCTTGGGAAGACTGTTCAGGTAAAAGTTTGTGTGGGTGAATTAGTAGGTTGTGTTTAGATTTTGTTGATAGCTCATGTTTTTGTATTTAAATCGTTTTTTTTTTTTAAAGGTTGTTCCACACATTACTGATGCAATCAAAGATTGGATTGAGTCAGTCTCTCTGATTCCTGTTGATGGAAAGGAAGGCCAAGCTGATGTTTGTGTTATTGAGTTGGGTGGAACTGTTGGTAAGAGCTTTTGACGATACCAATCATATCTGGTTCTTGTTACTTAATTACAGTTTTAAAGATCCTTATTGGCTTATGATAGGTGACATAGAATCAATGCCTTTTATCGAGGCCTTGAGACAATTGTCCTTCTCGGTTGGTAAGCTAGTGAATCCTCCTCCTCTGGGACAAGCATGCTTTATGTTTTCAGTGGTTCTCTGCTTTATTCTTAATGATGTTGGTTCATATTTCGCTTGCTAGGACAAGAAAATTTCTGTCTGATTCATGTCAGCTTGATTCCCGTTTTGGGTGTTGTTGGGGAGCAGGTATAATATTTTCTTACCTAGACATGTGCACATTGGTAAACTTTAAAACAGTGTAAACCTTAGTATATATTCCTTCATGCAGAAAACAAAGCCAACCCAACACAGTGTCCGAGAACTAAGAGCATTGGGATTGACTCCTCACTTTTTGGCATGTCGCTCTGCTCAGGTATCGCCTCAAAACTTACTTAGCATTTGCATACCTTGGAAAACTGTGACCTTTCACAGTTGCTGCAGACTCTTGACATGTTTTTTTTTGTTCTCTTCAGCCGCTACTGGAAACTACAAAGGCAAAATTGTCTCAGTTTTGTCATGTGGCGGTATGAATTTTGTGTGAAGTCTACGTTATGTATTTACTTAACTGATGTATATCTTATGCAGTTGGGATCTTATATGGCTTGATGATTTCTTACAGTCTGCTAATATTCTCAATATCCATGATGTTCCAAACATTTGGCATGTTCCTCTCCTACTCCGTGTAAGTTGGATACTTTTTTGCTCTTCTTCCACAGAGAAGAAAAATGGAAATCTAAACTTTGTATTTTGTTGTTGAAGTACTTTTCCATGTGTGCTCTTGCTGCAGAACCAAAACGCTCATCATTCGATTCTCAAACAACTGAATCTAACTAGGTAAGCCTCAATTCTTATGGTGTTCGTTGCTTAGATATCACAATTGAACACTTTATAAGCATAACACATATTCCACAAAACTCATCTCTTTCAGCGTTGCAACAGAACCTGATCTGGATAGCTGGACTAAGATGGCTGAGACTTTTGATAACTTGACAGATCATGTGAGTATTTACTGGCCAGCACACTTTGTTTTAGAGCCTTATATAAAGAGACTATCCCTCTGTTATGCACAGGTCAAAATTGCTATGGTTGGAAAATACGTTGGTCTAACGGATTCTTATCTGTCAGTTGTTAAGGTAAACTTGGAAAAGTGAATTTTTCAGACTTTAGTCTTTCTTTCTACCAATTGAATTCGGTTTGCTTTACTTTTTTCATATTTTCTTTCTACATCGCAGGCCCTTCTTCATGCCTGCATTGCATGTTCATTGAAGCCAGATATAGAATGGATTGCAGCTTCAGATCTTGAAGACGAAAGTGAGAAATCGGTATATACCAAATAATAACTTTCATCTTCTTTTAATATTTCTGATCACTGTTTTCCTTTTAAGCATCACTTTCTCATTCGCAGACTCCGGAAGCACATGCTGCTGCTTGGAAGATCTTGAAGGTGAGAATTTCACTCTCAGGTCTCTCCACATTTGTTTGCCGACAATAAAGTCTCTGTTTTTGTTTTTGCAGAGTGCAGAATGCATTCTTGTTCCCGGTGGCTTTGGAGATCGTGGCGTGAGCGGAATGGTATTAGCAGCGAAATACGCTAGAGAGAACAAAATTCCTTATCTTGGTATCTGTTTAGGGATGCAAATCGCAGTAATTGAGTTTGCCAGAACTGTAAGAAACGCCTTTTTAACTCTGAAATAACTTTTCCTTGCTGTGTTCCTTTTGCCTCGCTAAATTTTAACTTTCTTCTTCTTATTCTCTGACATTGGTTCCAGGTTTTGGGTTTGGAAAGAGCAAATAGTACTGAATTCGATGCTCAGACACCTGACCCTGTTATTATATTCATGCCAGAAGTATGTATTCCGAACATGTATTAAGAAACCTACCAGTGGAGTCCGTTTCATTCTCTCATTCGTTGTTTATTATTACCACAGGGCTCAAGAACACATATGGGAAGCACAATGAGACTAGGATCCCGAAGAACGCATTTACCGAACCGAGACTCTCTCACTTCAAAACTGTAAGTTTAAACCTGCATTTATCTTTGCCGTTTCCTTTGAGATTCCTTGTAGTTTTCAGTTCATTGTTTAAAGACTACAACTTGTTTTTCTTTTGGCATTTCCAGTTATGGTGACGTTTCTTATGTAGACGAAAGGCATAGGCACCGTTACGAGGTTGGTTTTTTCATTAATGGTGGTTCCTTCAACGTATTATTATTCACATAGTTGATCACAATGATGTGTGAAAACGGTATTTTATTCGATGATGTTAGGTGAATCCAGAAGTAGCTCAAGTACTTGAAGATGCTGGTCTAAGACTTGTTGGCAAAGATGATACAGGGAAACGAATTGAGGTAATAAAAGAACATCTTATTGTTGATATCTGGTCAGGTCTTCCTCTGCTAAATCTCTCTTCTTTTTTTTGTTTGAATAGGTGATTGAGTTTCATGATCATCCATTTTATGTTGGAGTTCAGTTTCATCCAGAATTTAAGTCAAGACCAACTAGACCTTCTCCTCTGTTTTCAGGTAAGTCTTGATTTTTGTTGAGAAACATTTGTCTTGTCTCTCATATTCTTAAAAAGCTCATTCATTAGATTTGTAATGTAAATTTGTACAGGGTTTATATTGGCTGCGAGGAAGCTTCTTTAGTCTCATTTGAGCAATTGAGTCGAAGAAGCTCGAGCTCTTTCTTCTTCATCCTCATTATATACATTTTGTATATATATAAGAATAAAAGCCAACATTTTGTTACTTTGTCATTATTATAATAAGCCTTAATTTGAAGGCAAGACTTGTTCACTGACTGACTGACACAAGTGACAGTTGATGGGTCACAAAAGAAGTGAGATACGAGTTTTGTGTTATAAAATTATTTTTATTTGGGTTATGAAAGAATAATAATAAGAATATTCATCTCATTTGGTAAAACTGTTTACATTTTTGGACCGACACTATTAGAGGGGACAATTTCATAACCCATTAACCAAGTCAATTTCTCTACTCGGGTAAATATTTTTAATGAGGGGGACACAAATGTAGAAGTAATCTGCACAAAATACTACTAAAAGGTTATTTTTCAAAAACAAATAAAATTTGATAAAAACAACAAAATCTCATCCACATGAATAACCTAACTCTGTTTGTTTTTTTTTCTCCCCCAACAAAAAAATGATCCAACCCGCCGGCAAACCACACAAGAAAATTAAATTCCCACATCTCAATTTGTGTCTCCGGTTTGACTAAACCAAACCCATTTGACCGGCAAAGGTTTTCATCTTCTACAACCAAAAGCTACCTTTGATTTTCTTCCATACCGGGCCAATGAAACCTTCCTCTACTTTCTCCTTAGTCCATATATAGCACCATCAGCTGCTTTTTTCTATATACAAAAAGTAAATTTACATTACGTTACAAATAAAATTTTAAAAATTATCTTATGTAGCAGATACATTTAAGAAAACAAAAAATCTGATGATCAAAATGAGAGACCCACATGTGATTAGAAAATAACCAAGCTAGCTGGCTCAAGCCAATCTTTTAATAATTGGGATTCTAAAGAGCCATTGTCATCTCTATACAATGGGGTCCGAATAAAAGAATCGGTCCCCTTTGCTTTCAACATTTTTATAAAGAACAAAAGAGAACGTGGGGTCAAGATACCAAACACAAGAAGAACTAAAGAGACCAACTCTAATTAGCTGTGTTAATAGTGATGGTGAACACAAGCTTCTTCACACGTCTCCCTTTGTTTCCTTCCACCGACCCTTTCTGCTTATCATTTTATCTATAACTAAACGAAGATATGAGACACACACACACACAAATTGGATGGTTTAAACAACAATGCTCAATGTAGGAGCCACTCATTTTTCCTTTTGATCAAGACAATAACTCTAGTTGCACACTGTACATAACCACCGACAGAACAACAACAATGGTTTTGTATCAATCAAATAGACAAAACAACCAAACAATCTATAGCTTATCTTCAGTTTCTCCACCAACACAAAACCCACAACCACCACCAAAAGTGTTAAGCTTCACATGTGCTCAAAACAGAAACTTAAAAAAAAAACACACAAAAATCACAAAGCGAAGAGTCTTTATTCAAAAAGAATATAGTAGTTCAACTACTAATCAACAAACTAAACATAAGCTTAAGCATATATATTAAACTAAATTATACAGTAATAAAAACCCAAAAAAAAGATGAGATTTTTGTTTACCGGCGTCGTCTTCGTCGTGGTCAATGAGAATGTCGATACAAGTCGTAAGGTGTCCATAATGCATCTAAAGGACAAGGCCGTTTGGAATCAAGTCTTAACCATGGCTTACCACTACCAGACCAATGAAGCAAACTCACAGGACCAGGATGCAAATCACGACAACTACCTCTAACATTATCACCACCAAGCCCATGCTGATTCCACCGGTGAGAAATCGGTGCCACGTCACCAGCAAAAACTAGAAGAAACGGTGGTAACGAACCAAGCTCATAAATCCTCTCAGTTTTTTGAATCTCCATCCATTTCTCAATACGTTTCGTGTAACCACCGTTTCTCCATTTCTTCAGATCTATCACCATCACACCTGTGTTGAAATAACAAGGCTTCCTCCCTTTAAACGTACCGGAGAATCTCTCCTCCGACCAAAACCCACCGGTGAAATATTTCGTGAAATTCGCGTGACAATACTCCGGAGCTCCGATCACTGATCTCGAACCTAGCGAAGTTTTCCAAAGCTTGGAGATGTCATCGACAACGACGAGATCCGAATCTAAGTAGATCACACGGTTAACGCAAGGCTCGAGCAGATCGGCGAGGTAGTTTCTAGCGTAATTCAATGGTTGTTCGAGAGCTTGTCTAACGGAAGAAGAAATCAAACCACGAACCGTGTCAGGGGTAAAATAGTAAATGTTGAATTTTAATTCCGGGAAAGTCGATTTCACTAGCGACTCTAGTAGTTTTGTTTCTTCCGAAACGACGACGATGAAGTGGAAGAAGATGCTCTCTGGACACATCGTGTGCTGTAGGATCGAATTAACGGCTGCGATTGAGCCACGTAGATATTCCACGTCTAACGTGATCGCCACGTGGACTAACGATGGATTGCAAACGCCGCCTGAGGAGAGACATTCTTCGCCGTTGTTGAAGATTACTTGAGCTTTTCTGAAGATCGGCGATGGTGATGACCGGATTGCCGCCGCCGGTGGGAATGATTGTAGCGACGGTGACAATACGATCACTGCCATCGCGGCGGAGAAAATTCCAGAAAATCTTGTAATCCAAAGCATTTCGAAAAAAAATTATTTGATTTTGAATATCTAAAATTAAGAAATTGGAACCCTAGAAATTATGAAAAACAAAAAGAGATATTTTCTTGGAGAGATTGAGGAGAAGAGTCCATTAGATAATGAAAATAGTCGGAGAATAAGAAATAGGAGAAGCGCAGGTTAAGAAAAAAAGAGTGCCACTAAAGTGCACTCTAAACCTTGCGTTCTCTTATTCTCTGCTCGGAGCTCGGAGAAGAAGAAGAAGATGATGAAGAAGACGACGATGAAAGAGAGAATATCAATGGTTTTAATTAAATATATTTTTTTTGTTTTGTTTATAGTATTTCTTTTAAATAATAAAAAAACGAGAGTGAGAAGTGAATGCTATATTATTATTTGTTTTTATTTTGCATCAGTATTTGTAATTTATTCGTATTTTATTGATTATTTATGTCAAGTTGGAATAGTTTTAATGAATATTTAAGAAGAAACAAATAAATTTGTGTAAGTGTAACGATTACAGAGAAAGAAAGACCAGCTGTCATTGTCTGTCTTCTATTCTAAATTTTTGCTATTATTACAACACAATCTGAATATTTTAGAAACGTCAGGATTTAGTTCTTTTAAAAAATATTGAATACTCCCATTTATTTAAAATAAAGGATATTCAAGAAAATTTAATGAATAGAACAAAACGTTTAAAGATGTAAATGGGAATCTCTGTTACAACGTACAAAAATGGTAGTTAGGTTTGTGGTTTAGAGATGTATATCAGATTACACATGTTTATGTTTTGTTTTTGTTTGTTAATATCAAGACAAAACAATAAACAAGATCTGACAAGTGATTTTTTTTAATATTTCATAACAATTTGATATTTAATGTTACTAATTTAGTTGAGATTGAGTATTTCGTTTTTTTTTAAGTGATTCTATATGAATGGCAATGCATTCTTTAGTGGATTCTGTTAAACGCTAAATTTAAGTTTTAACATACTATAAATGGAATTATAGAAGATATTCAAGTATGAAATCCTAGTATTATCTATTAAAAAAAAAGTAAAATAAAAATATAAAAAAGACACATTTCAAATTGTCGGAACAATTACATGGTTTTACCAAATTAAATTTATATGCAGTAATTTCACGACTGGTTTATTACAACCATTAAATTACACCATTATATTAATTTATAGTTAAGCCATCTCACATTTTCATTGTGGACCCTTTATTTTGTTATTACATAAATAGTCGTCGTTTAGCCTGACACAAGCGACACGACCAATGCGAATCTTAAATTTTCCTTTGCTATGCAAAATCTAACACGTACGTTAACGTACTCTTAAGTAGAGAAGCTTTCATTTATTTATTTTTGTTTTTTAACATCAGAAGCTCTAATTTCTTTTATATTTTTGTTCTTTACAAGTTGATCATACCACCATTAATAATCCACCACGTGTGACGTGTCCATGACAAATCCAAGACAAGAAAGCAATCGAGACCTATACTCAAAAACCCTACGCTTTGATTGTAAGATTATTAATTTAAATGAATTTTCTAATACATTGTGAAATGTGTTGTTGGTCTAAAAGCACATGGTAACACAGTCCGTACGGTCTACAGTTCAGAGCCACATAGGCCCATTTACAATTCAAACCAGGCTGGCTTCCACGACCATCACTCGGGTCGTGACTCGGATTCTCACTCAATCTCTGCCTCGTGGGTCCCAAACCGGACCCGGACCCGACTCATTTATGTTGATTCTTTACTTCTTACCTTCTTGAAACAAATATAATTGCAAGAGACTGAGACTGAACTTTTTATTTTCTTGGCTCAGTATAGATATTTTCTTTTTCTTTTGATCTCACTCAGCATAGATTCATTCCCTATTGATTATATTTGCACATGATTTACTTGTCTCCAAATCAAATGACCTCAAAAGTTTATAGTTGTTAATTGAGGTATTTTATCTCATGTGTTGTCAAAGCATGTATGTTTGTCGAGCGGATTATGACGCGGAGCCAGGCCTAGACCATTGCATCAGGCAAGTGAAGGCCAAGCTTTAGACAACATATATCATAAAAAAATTTGTGGCCAAATGATGAAAATGGGTAATGGTCTAGTACTTACATAAGTGTCTCACTTCACTTTGAAGTTTGAATTTTGTAAGACACTTATAAGTAGTTGAATGGTCTAGTATAAAAGTTGAATTGAGTTTGCTTAGTTAGTAGTTTTCCAAAGGTGGAACTGTGGAAGAAGAGAGAACACAAAAGTCTTGTGATTTTATTTTAAAAAAATTAGTTTTGAATGTTGGCCCAAAAAAAGTTTTTCTTTTAAGACCTCATCAATAGCAACTTTGGAATGTGATTCTCTTAAAATTTACAGCTTGTGGGGAATAATAATAACAACACAGAAGGAATCTTGGTGAAGAACAAAATTTAAACTCTTTTTATTTAGACCATGTGAAAACTGTCTCTTATATCATCATCATTTATGCTCGAATCAATTTTTTTTGTACCTAATTTCATAAATCACATCAACTCCAAATTCGAAGACTCAAGACATTTAAAAAAAAAATAGCAAATTAGTTTCTTTATCCCCAAGAAAGTAGAAAAGAGTTTATTTTTCTTAAAATTTATTCTCAAAGCTAATCAAAAGTAAACATTTCTGCTTTCAATTTAAAATGTATAATCTAGGCGGTCAAAGGCATTTTTGATGCTCTTAATTTCGTTTCTGTTGGAAATTGAGCTCTGAGGGTAGACCAACAGGAGTTGACTCAAGCTTGTGTGAAGTATCTCTTGGATTTTTCGGCGGCGTTAGGGGTTCCTTTACAAATCCGGGTGGTCGAATCTTCGGTACATCCTCATCGGCCGGAGTCTTTGGATTCGCTACATCATCTAAACCTACAACAATATCAACAATATTTAGTTGTGACAGCTTAACATGAAATAAATTTTAGTTTAAAGTAAAAAAAAATGATGATATATACTTCGGGGTCTGACGGGAAAAGACTAGGCCCGTCTCCATCGTTACGAGCATGAATCTTTGGATCAGCGGTTCGACCAGAAGAAGCAAGTCTCCTCACAAATAGACCACGACCGAGACAAGAACGTGCCGCAGAAGAAAAAGCTGGTGAAGACAGCATTATTTCTAGCTATGTTGTTGTCTCTTGGATAAAAAACAATGAACGTGTTTTAAATACACGAATTAGTCATAAAGCTAAACCCTAATTTCTCGCAGAAAGAAACTATGGCCATGATTATAATCACCACTAATCTCTCCTATTTATAGATCAAATGTTCGATTGCTCTTGTTTAGAATCTAAGACCTATTCTTTAGCTCCTCTGTTTTCTAAAATTTCTGGTCAAAAAAGATTTACTTATATGATATTTCGATAAAGAGATTAATAACTGAAAATAATGACAAATTTCAAAATAATTGTTCCTCTTTCCCAACACGTAGTAGCAACATCCGAACAAACTTGGACAAAAAGAAAAAGAAAAAAAAAACTAATCGTAGCGATGTTTTTTCATATCCACGAGAACGAAAAGAGAGAGATTTCTTCTTCGTCACGTGACCACTGACTGATATGTTGACTTAAAATCCAAGCAACTATATAAAAGTCAATTCAACTTCTATACCTTTTCAGAGAAAGTTGAATTGACCAGGAGGAACATTAGTGCTTCCGAACTGGAAACCACCAGATTGTGGAGCATGATTCTCATCGTTGCCTTCTTCTTCATCATCTTCAGTCCAAAAGGTTTCCAGGATTTTCACGGCTTTTTGGTATATATCATTGTTGTCATGACTCTGAAGATTCTCAATCTTCTCAAGTCCTTCTGCTTCATCAATCATTTGAACGAAAAGGTTATCGTCTCCTGTGTAACCTAAGTTCTTCTCTGCTTCTCCAACCACGAGAATGTTCTCTAGCGCTTCTAAGCAAACCATTATGACTTTTGGATCCGGGCAGACAAGGAGATCGCATAATGGTTTTATACAGCCTTGGTTCACCAAAAACCTGAGAAGAAACAGACATGTTTTAGAAATGACCTTTTTTACTAAAGAAACATTTGGTATATTTCTTTTTTTTAACGTACTTGATTTGATCATGAGTGCCACCAGAAGTAGCATTTGAGATTCCCCAAGCAGCTTCTTTTTTCACATCAAATTCTGCACTGTGAAGCACCAAAACAAGAGACTGGACTATGCCTGCGTTAATCACTGCCTGCACATTCAGGTTTAAATAAAAATCAGACACAGGAAATATCGATTTTCGACTTTGTTGTTAAATGCCATATTATATAAATTAAACTCACTTGTATCTGATCTTTATTCCCAGCTGTAATGTTTGAGATAGTCCAGCAAGCTTCCTTCTTGATACTTTTCTTAATGGTTTTATTCAGAAGGGCCAAAAGAGAAGGAAGCGCTTGATGATCGAGAACCATCTGTGTTAGGAGAATATGTTAAGAGACATTTTGCTTCTTAAAAACTCAAAGTAGAGACTTGTGAATGTATTATAAATATACGCACCTGAGTCTGTTGATCATCTCCGGTTACAATATTTCCAATAGTACGAAGAGCAGGAATCAGCACTGATGGTGACGAATGACTAAGCAGAGGAAGAGGAAGCACATAATTCAGAAAACATAAATAATGATTCATTGCATTGTCATAAAAATTAAGAAAACTATCAGATTGCTTACCCTAAGAGCTCGATGAGGCGAGGGACAACTTGTGCTTGGATGACTGCTTCTATTTTGTCGTTTGAATTATCAGAGAGGTAGGACAGAGCCCAACATGTATCTGTGAGAACTTCATCATCTTCTGATTGCACAAGGCGCTTAAGAACTGGTAAAGATGCTTGTGTCTGCTCCAAAAAATATAGAAACAACATATCAGAAGCAAGTTATAATATATAATGGAGAGTCCAAATTCGGTCTATAAAAGTGTGTAATAATCTTTAAACAAACCTGCTCAAATGAAGGCTGAGGTTTCCCTCTGCAGAAGTTTGATAACGTCCATGTAGCATTCCTCATCATTGAAAGCTTTGTATGGTCATTGAATAAAGCCAGAAGAGGCGTCATGGCACCGTAACTTAAGACAAGATCACGGCAACTTGGTGAGTCTCCAGCAACATTTCCCAATGCCCACACAGCCTATACTCACGGGAAAAACAACAACAAACAGACCTCAGAATGGAAACAGTCTCATTGAATTTACTACACTGGTCTAAGAGTTCCTTTGAAAACAAACCAATGATAGTGAGGATTTAAGCGTATACCTGTTCACGGACATCTTCACTAGCAGAGCTGAGAAGTTGGATGAATATAGGTACAGCGCCACTTTCAACAATGACATTAGTATTCTCTGATGTCCCTGAAGCAATGTTGGTGATCGCCCAAGCTGCCTCAAACTAAACACATGGCATACATAACAAATACATCAAACTAGTAAACAATCAATCTGTCCCATAAAAACACAAATCCAGGTTTTTTTCTCACCTGAAGTTGAGGGAAGTCATCTCTTGAAAGAAACGTCACAACTCGAGGAACAATACCAGATCGTACAACATCATTGATAGGAGGATTTTGCTCTACAAAAAGCAATAAAAAACAACTGTTAAAGACTCTAACCAAAAATGCTGATTTTTGTTATATACAAAGACCATAAACCACAAACCAATCGAAAGAAGTTTCCTCAATAAATTTGTTGCCTCCAGTTGTGAATTACTATCCTCTGACCAAATTCCAGCACACATCGCTGGTAGATTTTCTTTCAACTGTAATACCAATAGACACTATAAGCAATCATCCAAATTTTATGAGATTTTCAAACCTAATTCTCTCTACAAGATCAAGTTCAACACAGGTCAAACTAGATTCCATATCGCAATCTTTGGGCCAAGACGTCAACAGTTTACGGAAGTTGTTTATTTCACAAGCCAAAGACAATATCCAAAAATAAAAATCAAGATCCTCTAAGTGCAATAGTAACAAAATGCTCTCAGCAAAGACACAGAACAATCGCGAAATCTTCCAATCTAATACTAATCGATCTTCAATTAGATATTCATATGAACCAGATACAATCTAATTGATCAAATCGGAATCGTAAACACAAGATAGAATCAAAGAATCACATACTTTCTTCGCTGCATCTTCCGGTTGTGCGGCGGCTGAGCCAAAAGGCATAGAAGAAGCTGGGACTCCCTCGCGTCGTTTCTTCTGTAAATTCTCCTCTCTCTTGTTCTTCCTGATCTCAACCATGTTATCCTCTCGTCTCCGCCGTCCTTCTTCCGCATCAACCGCTACTTTGTACCGATTCCGTCGCACCTCCGTCTTCGCGCTTGGTCTGAGAGACATCGCCGCCGCTTAATCGATTCAAATTTAGGAAGAATAAAATTGAAGACGAGTTCGATCGATGAAACTTTGATTTGAGAGTGAATGAAGGGTTTAGGAGATTGATGCGAGTATCTTTATACAAGAAGAGCGTATACGAAGGAGGCCACGATTCAGGAGACTTTTTTTAATCCAAAAATGTCCCTTAATCTTCTTGTTAATTACGAAAATGCCACGCACTTTGTTATTCTTTTTGAATTTGAATGTTAACGTCTCTCTGCTTTTCTAGGTAAATAATGTACACCGGACTAATTGGTATTTTAGCGATTTACTTATATTTTGTTCCCTTTAATTTCTCCTGGCAATATTCCTTTTTTTTTTCTCCCAGCAATATTCAAATTTAAGAGGCTTTTTAAGCCCAACTAAATTAGTGCGTAGCCCAACGTAATTAGGGCTCAGCTTATGCTATATTGTGGTTGGTCTCATCTTTCCAAGATGCACGAAAGAGTAAAGTATGAGCATACAGTTTGTAAAAGATAAATTCCTTCAAATAGCAGTAAATGAAGTTTTTGTTTTACAAATAATATTTTTTTTATAGACAAAAATTAGCATTTTTATAAAAGATAAAATTTAAAATTTTTTATTTAGGTTAAATAATATATAATTTAAGGTATAATTTGTTTGGGATAAAAAATATAATTTAGGGTTTAAGTGACAGAGTTTACGGAAGTGTTGTTTTATTCATAGATATATCAATATATATATATATATATATATAGTTACATGAGACTTAGGGTTAATCAATAATATACAATTCCTAAACTACCCTCAATACTCCCCCTCAAGTTGGAGCATGCAGATTACAAATGCCCAATTTGGTAAGTAGATATTAAAATTGAACACTACCCAACGCTTTGGTGAGAATATCCGCCAGTTGATCTTTTGTGTTTACATACATTGTCTTGATTGTCCCATCTTTGATAGCATCTCGTACAAAATGACAATCATTCTCAATGTGTTTGGTGCGCTCATGAAACACTGGATTCTTAGCAATTTGCATCGCCGCTTGACTATCACAAAACAAAGCAGTTGGATCAGTAGCCTTGATGCCAAAAAATTCAAGAAGTGAGCGAAGCCACTTAACTTCTTTGGTAGCTTCTCGCATGGAGCGATATTCAGATTCAGCAGAAGATAAGGACACTGTATCTTGCTTCTTAGTTTTCCAGGAGATGAGTGAGCCACCAAGTAAAAACACATAGCCTGTCAACGAGCGACGAGTAAGTGGACAAGCCGAGTAATCTGCATCACAGTAACCTTGAAGACGAAGATCATCATTAGCACTGAAAAGAATTCCTTGACCAACCACACCTTTTAAGTACCGTACAACACGAAGTGCTGCTTCCCATTGAGACACACGAGGAAACTTCATAAACTGCGAAAGGATATGCACCGCATATGACAATTCAGGGCGAGTGAGGGTAAGATAAATAAGGCAACCAACAATAAGACGATATTGCTCTGGATCAGCATAAAGTTTGTCATCTTCGTTGGGCAAAGGAAGTTGATGACTTTGCTCAAGTGGTGTACCAGCCGAACGTGCACCAAGCAAACTGCATTCTTCAATAATATCAAGACAATACTTATGTTGACAAATAAAGATACCCGCAGAACTACGAGCAACTTCAATACCCAAAAAATAACGAAGAGTTCCCAAATATTTCATGTAAAAACAAGTATGGAGATAGTCCTTAAACGCAGCAATAGTTTTGATATCATTACCTCCAATCACAAGATCATCCACATACACCATCAGATACATTTCAACCGATCCTTGGATAAATGAAAACAAGGAATAGTCCGAGTGAGATTGAGTAAAACCATAGCGAAGAAGTGCAGCTTGAAACGTTGAGAACCAACAACGAGGAGCCTGTTTCAAACCATATAGAGATTTTAAGAGTTTACAGACTTTGTTGGGAGTTGAGCGTGAAAAACCTTGAGGTAGGCGTACATAGACTTCTTCTGTCAAATCACCATGCAGAAATGCGTTATGGACATCCATTTGATGAAGTTCCCACTTTCGAGCCGCAGCAACTTTAAGAAAACTTCGAATCGTCGTCGGTTTAGATACTGGAGCAAAAGTTTCATCATAATTAAGTCCTTCTTCTTGACGATTTCCCAATGCAACTAAACGAGCTTTATATCTTGCTATAGTACCATCTGCGTTATACTTGATGGTGAATATCCACTTAGTACCAATAGCTTTCTTTCCCGAAGGTAAATCAGTGAGATCCCAAGTTTTATTGTCCTCAAGTGCTTTAATTTCAGCTGCCATAGCATCTTGACACTCTTGATACAACATAGCTTCAGAAAATGATTTTGGCTCCTTTATCGCTATGATCTTTGCCAAGAAAGCCTTTATAACTGTCGGAAAATCGAGCACATGATATATAGTTAGCCAGAGGATAAAGAGTACCTGGAGGATCATGAGAGGACTGGAGCAAAGAGTGTGATGTATCAGTGGAGTCTTGGCTTGTAATGATCATAAGGAGCAAGTAAAATCGAAGTCCGCTTCTCACGAGTACTTCTGCATAGACTCGGGGCCACAACAGCTTGTGAGGACTCAGACACGACCTCAACAAGTGTTTCTGATGTTCCCAGATTACCACTATTAGTGCCAGCCACATCAGCACCTGTTTGTCTCCCAACAACATTAGAAGAACCTCCACCATTTTCCGGTGGTGAAACAGCATCATTAGATGAACTCCCCCTTAATGGTGAATCCGATGTAGGAGCTGCATGTAACGTAGAGTCATCATCAATAAATGGTTGGAGTGAACAAGGAGGAGTACTCAGATTTTCAACAGAGGAAACTGTTGCAAAGGGAAACATGTCTTCATTGAATATAACATCTCTAGTAACAAAATACTCATGAGACTCCAAATCATAAAATCTCCACCCTTTTTGATTGTACGGATACCCAAGAAATACACACCTAGTAGCTCTTTCATCAAACTTATCCCGCACACGAGTACCCTTATGAGCATAACAGAGACATCCAAAAACTTTGAGATGCTTATACGCAGCAGACTTCCCAAACAGAAGCTCATATGGTGTCTTACCCTTCAAAACTTTTGACGGTGTTCGATTAATCAAATAACATGCTGTCAAAACACAATCACCCCAAAACTTAATTGGTAAAGAAGCTTGAAACCGTAGAGCACGTGCAACATTTAGAATATGTCTGTGTTTCCGTTCAACACGACCATTCTATTGAGGTGTCCCAACACACGATGTTTGATGAACAATACCTTCAGACGCAAAGAATGACTTTAGGCATATAAATTCTGTACCATTATCACTATGAACCATGCGTACATTTTTCCAAACTGGCGTAAGGCCATAGCACAAATTGTTTTGAGATGGTTGGAAACCTCACTCTTAGAGCGCATAAGAAATACCCATACTGATCGTGAGAAGTCATCAACAACAGTAAGGAAATACAAAGATCCACATGTCGCAGGTGTATTGTATGGACCCCAAACATCACAATGTATTAGAGAAAAAATAGTTTCAGCTTTATTATCACTTTCATCAAAAGAACACCGAGAATGTTTAGCCCTTATACAAACGTCACAATGATCACTTGTTTGATGACTAACAGTACCTAAATCAATAAACTCCGATAAACTAGAAAGTAAAGACTTTGCAGGATGACCAAGACGCCTATGCCACAGTTCACGACCAACAATCGGACCCACATCATTAGCTTGAACCGTAAAGACCTCCTGAAAGTAATAAAGACCATCACACTCTTCACCTGCTCCAATCATCATCCTCATTGTACGGTCTTACAAGTAACAGAATTTTTCAGTAAATACTGCAATACAAGGTTTTTCTTTCAACAGTCGTGCCACTGATAACAAAGTGTTTGTCAACTCAGAAACAAAATAAACAGAGATGAGAATAATATTGCGCCCAAGTCATATTTTCCCTTGATGAGAAGCAACCACAAGATCACCATTTGGGAGACCAATAGGACATGGTGGGATGGTAACCACATCAAACAATAAATCAAAATGCCTAGTAAGATGGTGAGATGCACCAATATCAATAACAATACCAGATAGACGATCAGTAGGCGGTGCAGATGGAGGATTTAAAAGTTGAACAAGTTGTGACATCTGCTCCTTACTCAGTGTAAGACCAGCCCCATCCTCCGTAGAAATCGTATGTTGTTGGCCCGAGGAGCTTCCAATGTTGAAAGCTGCAACATGATTAGCTGATCCACGACCTCCTCTTCCTCGGGTAGAAATAAATCCTCCTCTACCACCATTGTTTTGGTTAATTCCTCTACCACTTGTTTTGTTCCATCCTCTACCACGACCAAAACCTGTATCATTGTGTGTTTCAGGAAATCCATGAAGCTGATAACAATCACGCATGATATGTCCAGCACGACCACAATAATTGCATGTTGTTACCATACGACCACGACCCAACGAACCAGAGTTATTATTTTGTGCTTGAACCGAAAAACCAACCACATCAGAACGTGTTTAAGTAATACTTGTGACACGTTGATGACGTTCTTCTTGAAGAACCATCGCAAACACAACATTCAACGATGGTGGTGGATGCATACACAAGATATTAGACCTTGTCGTCCCGAACCGAGTTGTATCAAGTCCCATAAGAAACTGCCTTCTTCGTTGTTTATCTCTCTGTTCCCCAAGAGCTTTAACCACCTTACATGTAGAAGACCCACAACAACATTCTAAAGTTGTTTCAAACTCATCAATTCCATCCCACATCAACTTCATCTTACCAAAAATAGTCCTGACAAATTGATTTTCTTGTTTGCAGGAGTTGACCGCTGCTTGCAACTCGTAAATACGTGGTTCATTACCCACTGAAAAATGCACCTGAATATCCTGCCAAAGCTCATAAGCTGTCTCCGAACAAGAGATAGATCCACGCAACTTAGGTTCAATAGCGTTTAATATCCACGCCACAAGCATTGAATTAACAATTCCCCACAATTTAATAGAATTGTTTCCTTCCTTAGGTTTCGTAACCACTCCATTAATAAAACGAAGTTTGTTCTTGGCTCTCAACGCATTCCTCATCAACTTAGACCACCTCTCGTAATTATTTTCATTCAACAAAACACTACATATCACTTGACCTGGATCTGCAGAAGCATGAAGATAGAAATCGGATAAAATATCAGAATCCCTGGACGACACGGTCGTCTTCGAACCATCAACACCGTTAACCATCGCAACACTGAGTTACCTCGTCGGCACCCAACAAAAGAAACACGAGTATCTCGTCGACACTCAACCAAAAGAACAAAAAAATCGATTTTAACAAACCCTAAGCTCTGATACTATGACAGAGTTTGCGGAAGTGTTGTTTTATTTTGATATCAACATATATATATAGTTACATGAGACTTAGGGTTAATCAATAATATACAATTTCTAAACTACCTTCAATATTAGGACTTAGAGTTTAGGGTTTTTAAACCCTAACCCTAAGTCCTAAACTCTAAACTCTAAAATCTAAACCCTAAAAATATAAGGTTAGAAGATTTTGTGCTATATAAAAAAAAATATTTAGTAAAAAAGCTATTTTTGTCCAAAAAGAAATGTTATTTGTAAAATAAAAACTTCATTTAGTGTTATTTATGAGAATTGTCCTTCGTAAAATGACGATAGGCTAAAATTTGTACTAAAATTAAATTAAGAAAATACTCTATTTTAAGTAGTATAATAATCCAAAATTAATCTGCAAATTTTAAAATTAATATTTATTTGTTTTTTTTCTTCTTTTTACTAACCACACATTAATCAAATGTTTCGAATTAATTCAAGAAAAATAAAAGACGACCCTAAAACATCTTCATGTAATTATAAATATGTTCTTAATTATGCTATGCGATCTAGACCATCGTCATTTCTTTAGCTTTGTAACGTCCTGTGTAAGCCTTGTTTTGCATTCTCATTTGCTCGTAAAATTTGACAATAAACTCCTCAGCTTTCACATCAATCATCTCATCACCTCCATCACCATCACCATCACCATAACATTCATCATCATCATCATCATCATCATCATCTTCATCTAGACAATCCATATCGCGCAACGACTTTGCTGATCCATATCCAGAGATCCCCGAGGAGGAAGAGCTAGACGTTGCCGTAAAAACCTCAACCATCTCCGACACCTGATCGTCACTAATCACCGGAGCTTCCTCCGTCGCCGGAGAAGACAATGGTGGCATTATC
This sequence comes from Cardamine flexuosa, assembly GCA_963555745.1. Classification (NCBI taxonomy): domain Eukaryota; kingdom Viridiplantae; phylum Streptophyta; class Magnoliopsida; order Brassicales; family Brassicaceae; genus Cardamine; species Cardamine flexuosa. The sequence goes on along the minus strand of OY743221.1, from coordinate 19,916,318 downwards.
ATGATATTAGAAGATGGCAGTGTCGTCGTAATATTGTCATTTTTCAACAGCCTAACAGACTCGACAAATCGCCGCCAAACCCCGTTATTTGACGACTTTCTCCTCCTCTGACTGCGAAGCATGTATAAAACGACACTGATCACGTGCATACCACGTGACCGTTTCTTCTTCATCTTATTCTTGATCTCTTCTTCGCCACCATTATTCTGATTTTTAATTTCCATATAAAAGATGAATTAATGGTGACTCAAAGGGATTCAAGATAGGGGCTTTCCCTGCAATGAGCAGGGAAGAGAGAATTTGAAAGAAGAGATCCCAAGGAAGAAAAGGTTTTTGCGTATGTATATTTATATGAAAATAAACACAAGGGTGTAAATTTCTATTTTTAAAGTATTGGGGGTAAGAACTATAACATTGAAGAGTTTAAGGTTATCGGTGGAAGTAAAAGCTGTCTCTTAAGAGAGCTTTCACGTCATAACTAGAAAAGACAACGCACCTCCTGCGCTACTTACGGGAAGAAGAAGTTAAAGAGAAGAAAGACAGCTAATTAAACTTAAGCAAAGAAGGAAAGCTAAAACCAAACCTAATTAATAAATTATACTGCTAATTATTTTCGTAGTTAAATTAGTCAATGCTTCCCCTTCTTGTCTTTTTTTTTCTTTTTCTTTTTTGCCCTAATTAATATTTCAGGATTATGAAGAAATCATATCAAAATTCGATTAAGAACTGAAATAAATGAATATGCATATGAATAAAACAAATGAGGAAATGTTACTTGCATGAATAATAGCCTGAAAACATGGTTCAATGCAAAAATGGCACTAACTTCCAACCCGTACGTTAAACGTACATAATTAAACATATTGCCCATATATTGACATTTGAATTTGTCTTCAACTTGGTCTGATCATACGTACATACCCCGGAATTTTTGAAACCCGTATTACAAAATATTCCACCGAAATATCTTTTATTACGTCTCAATGTTTCAAAACAACAAGCACGTACACGTATAATCTTCTCTTTGTGGCCTTAGATAAGTTATTAGTTATAACCTAGGAAACATGTAAACTCTTTTCGAGATCCGTTTTCTGTTTCCGAAATGTTTTGGAAACAGAAACTTTCGGAAACGCGATGGAAACATGTTTTTAGAAAACCGTCATTTGAAAACGTGATGGAAAGTCTATTTACATTTCGAAAACATAATGAAAACTTGTTTTTTTTTTTTTTTTGGAAATTTGTTAAATATATAATTTGGAAACATAAGATATGCATGCTATATCTATTTTTTTACTTTTTAAAATCATAATTAATTTATAAAATATATTTCATATTTTTTCTCTAAAAATTAATCATAACGGAAAAAGTAAAACTTAAAAGTTTATAACTTTAAAAAAAAACCTAGAGAAAACACAAGAGATCAGAGCAAGGTAAAAATTGTTTCAGTAAAATTGATTAGTATATTAAATTTAGTGGTTATAAGATTTTATTTTACTTAAACTACTTAATACTTATTTATTAGACTTTTGTTGTTTCAAATATTTTTTAATATGTTTTTATGTTTCACTATATTTTAAATTATATATATATACACACTATATTATATATATATATATATATATTCACGTTTCCAACACGTACCTGTTTCTTAATTTTTTCTAAAAATCGTTTCCGTATTTCCCTACGAATCGCTTTCGTTTATCCGTTTCCGTTTCTATGCAACTTAGGTTATAACTAATTAGTCTTAAGAAACTAAAATAAGTAAACAACATCAACTTAAACGATTGTGTTAGAGGCTTAGAGCTACATGTTCACTACTAATAATAATTTGAAAGCGCATAGATCGATTTGTAGATTATAAGTCATATATTAATTTTTGGCCAGTTTGATGATTATCTCGGATGAAACATTTGTTGCAGGCGATGCACCTTATAAAGGTTTATGTAAAGTTGCAGTTACAAAATAAGGCTCAAATCGCAAGACTGGATAGATTTAGAGCATCTCCAATAGGTGAATCTCTAATGGAGTTCATAACAAATATTTTATTATAAATTTTGAATATTTTAAAGTTAAGAATTTCACTAAACTTTTTTAATTAATTTATACACCAATAATAAATTCTATTAGGGATTCTAAATAAAAAATATTATTTATATAATATTTATTTTGTTATAATTTATAAACAAATCACTACAAAAAAATAGCCTCAGATTTAATAGGAAAATTATGTTTTTAAGATTCAAGTTTCTGAGGTTACTACTACCAAAGATAAGCTATATGTTACAAGTTCAATTACAAAATTCCCCTTTTCCACCTTAAATCTTTATTATTAGCCAAAAGGATCATCAAAAATTGAAAACAGAATTATTATACATAAAAACAAAATTAAATAATTTAAGTAAATAACTCATAATTGTATAATTTATAATTTATTTATTATGTAAAATGATATATAAATTAAGCTGATTTTGAATAATGATTATATATAGATCCGTCTGGTTGATAAAAAACTCTGTCTGGTTACATTTGAACTCCAAATGGTTAAATGAATGAATTAATTAAATATAATATTGAATTTCGATTGAACCAAATGGAGTTCAATGACAAATCAACCACGTCACCCATTAGAACCGGCTCTAAAAACTTTTACATAAAGGATGGTTGTAAACATTAAATCCAATTCTCATTTATTTTAAGCTCATTAATTATTTATAACTCATGTTAACAACGCCTTAATAACTCCTATGAAGGTGGTCTTAAGTATGTATATATATATAGGTTTCAGCCGGGATCATTAGGAATTTAAAAAAAAAAAAATTCTTAGAACAAAGCTAATGACAATGAGTATGACTGCGCCTCGTCCCTCGAGGCTCTAGACCTTAATTATACTTTAGAGTCTCTTTTAATTATGTTGTTTAGACAAAGCCGAGCCAGGATAATTATATATATATAGAAACTAAAATCTAGAATACGCTTAAATTCTATATTGCGAACGCATTTCCTTGTAAAAAGATCAACAACCATGATCCTTTTGTGTTTAGCCAGATTATTTATGAGAAGAAACAAAAAAAATCATGTGCTACCAGTTATTTCCTCAAATTTAACTTACTATATTTTAAAATAGAAAATCGAAGAAATACCATGTGTTGGGAAGCTTAATTAACCAATTATATATAAACATTATAAACTATAAACACTATACATATTTCTTACAAAATATATGTCAAAACGTAGTTAAGTCAATAGTAAAACAGGTTTCTCTGGCGGTGCAAAAAGACTTTTAATATATTTGGACGGCATTCTTTTACATGAAGATTGTATTTTTTAGACATTATTTTTTCTCTATTTTGTTTGTTTGTTGACAGTATCGTTGTACTTCTTAAAAAAAAAATTGTATATTATCTTTCACATGAAGATACATGAATATATATATATATATATATATATATATATCTGATATCCGACTAAGAACGCACGTTACAGTATTTGCAAATGGAACACAGTTTCGTGGAAACTAGAAACTATGATAAGGAGACAGCCGCAACATTCAACAACATTGTTCAACGGCACACACAACTAAACTAATCCAGCTAGCCTTCTGTCCCAAATTTTAATTAGATCTCTGATTGCGTTTAGTTATTATCTTGCTTAATTATAATTTATAACGAAAGTTCCATTTTTTCTGTATTGTTAGTTTGATTCTAATAAATCAGTAAACAATAACCTAACTATCTAATAATAGATCTTGAAATTATTCGGTAGTCAATTTATTCAAAAGATAATTGCATTTCGTTAAAAAAATAGTTTAGGCAATCATAAGTTTGTCAAAAAAAATAAAATTATGTAGCATCTAGAAAATTTGGATACAAACGGCGAACCATATATTCACCGTAGCACCTATATTTCAATTTTAAATTGCAAAAAAAAGGGAAAAACAATATCTAAACGTACACATCTCGAGACTGAAAACTTGAAACTAATAATTAAATTTGAAAACAACAAATATACTAAAGTATTTTTAAACAAATATATTACATATGTATTTGGAAAAAAGCATAACAGACAAAACAAAAGAAGCATAATTGTTGAGAAACGAAACGGCTAACCCAGCCAGCTAAGATATGGTCCGCGTACTGCCGTGACCCACATGAACTTATTTGTAAAGTTTTACTAAAAAACAAATATTACTAATTTTTTCGAATAGTTTTTAAATGATGATCTATACAAAAACATGTATGTATTTAAATTTCCTGGCAATTTTATTTTTGCCTACATTAAAAAAATAAATTTTAAATCAACTCCAAAAACTAGCATTTAAAAATACTCCTTTCATAAAATAATATAGCTTACTCCTTTCATAAAAAAATACTCCTTTCATTTCATAAAAAAATGCACGAAAATGTCAGTCACGTAGGATAATATACTTTTTGCTGATTAAATGCGATAATTTATTTTTATTTGTTACTCCGCGTTGTGCAAATTGCAAACAGCAAGCAAAAGCTGCAAACTTTTATGTATATATAAACTCACTACACACACAATCATTTCAAGAAACATAAAGCAACACACTAAAGATAACCTTCATCAAGAAAAGAAAAAAAACACATCTCAGATCAAATCACCACCAGAATTAATATTTTGGCGAGTATCATCATTCATCAATGGCAGATTTGTCTCAGAAGAAAATCAGAAGAAATGCAATAACACATAAAGCATGGAGTCTCGTAAGAATGGCTCTTCTATGGGGAAGAAAAGGTGGAGTTTTCAAAAGATGGCCATTGTTCGAACTACGTAGCTTGTTCTCCAAGCATCTCAAAGCCCTAACTCATCTTCATCTTAATAACGGTGACCGTTATTATCTCTCACGTTATTACGGAGAACGCCAGCTTTCCTTTGATGAAACGCCGTTCTTTAACGTCAAGAAGAAGATGCATCGTCCTTCTACTATGTCTATGAGGTTCCTCCTTCCTTGCATTGATCCCCCCGTAGATTTTGACTATGACTTTGAAGTGGACGGTCAAGATTATTTCGATGAGGTAATATCGTACGGTTACGATGAAGCTTGTTCGCAAGATCGTGATAGTGTGGCTAAGGATGATGATGAGGAAGAAGAAGAGGAGAAAGGAGTAGATGTGAGAGCAGAGGAGTTCATTGCTAAGTTCTATGAGCAAATCAAATTGCAGAGACAAATCTCTTACTTTGAATGCAAACAACATAACGACGCCGTATCGTTATAGAACTATAATGATGCTTATTGAAGTATTCTTTTTTTGTGAATGCAGTTTACTTTCTGTTTTGTAATCGAGAATATTTATTTATTCATGAATGCAGTTTGCTTTTTGTTTGGTAGATAACTGAGACTATATTTTATTTACTGCAACACAAAGACGTTTCATTTTTGATATTTTTATTCACATGTACTTTATATTTTTGTTCTTCCAATTTTACTGAATATCCTTAGACATTATTATTGCTTAAAATACTAAAAACAAACAAATAAATAGATATGATATATTGATGTTAATCGAGTATCGAGGTATTTACATTTCCATTATATTTTTCCTCTAAACTCTAGTATTCTACTATAAAATAATTATTCTCCACACCTACTCTATTTTCCATTTTAAAACAGAGTCATGAATAATATTACTCTAATAATACATTACTCTATTATATAGTTAAAATTATTTTATTAATAAAATGGTCACTAACTTGTAAATATTTATATTTTATACTTGATTTGATCAACAATATATAATAAGTATCAAAAATAAAGAAAAAAACATAAATTAAAAACATAACAAAGACTTTCACGTTTGCAATCTATTTTAACCGGATTTGACTACACAGTAGTAATTGATTCCAATATGTTTTACATTTTAAATCTTTTTTTGTTTTTTCAAATGTTATGTAATAAATTTTTTATTTATTTAGTTTCAATAATATCATAATTTTAATTTCTAGCATAAATAAAATACGTGGATTAAATACATAATTGGATAAAAATGGATATTTTTAAAATAATAATATAAGTGGAGAAATAAATACTTATAATATTAGAAATAGATTTTAGAATAAACAATAGAAGAATAAATTGAAGTAAAATTCAAATTTATTTTAGATTTATATTGTTTTCAAGAAAATTAGAAAATATATTAATAACGCTTTTGAATCTGTTTGCCATAAACCTGATAAGCATTTCGTTTAAGCTAAGATTGGTTTTAAGAGCATCTCCAATATATTATTCTATTTTTTTTTTTAAATAGAGTAATTTCAAAATAGAGTTGAATTATATTGTAATCCTACTCTATTTTAGAATTAAAAATAGAATAATGAATAAAAAATAAAGTGATGAATAAAATTATTCTATATTTGAGTAATCATATTTTTACTTTTTATTATGGAGTTAGAAATGGAATAGAATTAGATCAAATTTTACTTCAAAATAAAATATAGAGTAAAAAATAGAATAATATTAAAAATAGTCTAATAGTTTAGGCTGGGAAAATTGCTTGCATTTTGGATCGTATCATCCAATCATATACATGTATATATTTGATTCAAATGATCTGATTTTTTAAATAAAAGATACAAATTACCCATTTAGATAATGTACACTAGGAAATAACGACATATTTGCTAGTTATCCTAAATATATAAATTATCCGTTTGGGTTATTTAAAATTTTAATATTATTAAAATTATTAAATATTTATTTTTAAACTTACTTGAAACCGAAGTTTTACCTATAGATTATAAAATTATAGATTATGGCTAACTTGAATATGCTCCAACATTTTAAGAATGATTAAAAAACTAAAATGAAAAAATTGATGGCAAGCAGTCCGAAAGTCAGTATTTATTGTTTTTGTTTAACGTCAGTATTTGTTGTTTTCTTAATAATATATGTAAATTACTCAAAAAATCATTTTAAAAAAACAGATAAAGTAATATTTTATTATTATTCGTACTATAGTCTAAAACTATAAAACAACTATAAAAGTGTGACTGACCCAAGTTATACCCAAAGTAATAATATTGTATTATCATTCCTACTATTATATTATATTTTATTGACACCAATGACAATCTTACTACATTATAAAAGTGTGACTCCACCAAATTTAATTGTAAAAAAATGCACTACCACTTCAGAAAATATTTTAAAAGAAGAAATGCCACTTTAACTAAATAAACCAGTTGAAAAAAGAATAAAAAACAAACTAAACTAACCCTGTGAACATCTAAACTAAGGATTTGATCGATTCACTTGCAACCGCCCGTAAATATATTGTTTACGAATGTTTGTGGTTAACAAACATTTTATAACAATCATAAAAATTGCGATAGATGGCTCCAGACAGTTTGAAATCACTATATTTCAAAAATTTATTCCAACTAGCGTTTGTAATTTGTTATTTTAATTCTTTTTAAATAAATAATACAGATAAAATTTTACCAAAAGTAAAATTTATAAAATTCTTATTTTCTCTTATCAAGTATTATCATATTAAAATCTTAAATGCTTTATATATGTATTATCTAAACTAAGATATATTTATAATTATAAAATAAATTTTTTTAAATATAAAATGTCCACACTTTAGTTATTCTATAATTTATTGAAAATTAAACTTTTAAAAATTTATTATATTAATACAAATTTTTGTTCTTATTGAAATTATATGTTATAAAAATATTTGATATATTTTATGTTTAAACCAACCGTTATCAAACAACAATTTTTTCGCAAACACATATGTTTCTAATTATTAAACCAGTAGAGTAAATCGTTTAATAATGTTTATAACCGAAACCATTCGCGCATCAGCAACAGTTACGTTTAAACAGCAGTAAGTCAACAACTGGTACCCATTTCTAGTTCCATTTCTCACGTCATACATTGAGTTGCAACTTGTAATGAAGTTTACTATAAATTTACCGTTGTCTCTTATAGTGAAAATAAGAAGAAGAAAAAAAACCATTTTTTGCAACCCTATCAATTTGAGTAAATGGGAAAGAGTTGTGTTGCGACTACTACTTTCCTCTCGCTTCTCCTTCTCTTCCTTCAAACCCTAAAATATGTTCACGCCAGCTTCATCTGCTACGGCGATTTTTACGCCGGGAACTACGGCGACAATCGAGACTCTCTCTTCTCTTCTCTTCCTTCTAACGTCGTTACTAATGGAGGTTTCTACAACGCGTCGTTTGGCAGTGATTCCAAAAACAACAGCGTCCACGTTGTTGCCTTATGCAGACGAGGCTACGAGAAGCAAGCTTGTGAGACATGTCTCGAACATGTGATTGCAGACACAAAAACCAAATGTCCTAGTCAAAAGGAATCATTCTCGTGGGTCACTGATGAATCCGACGATGTTTCTTGCTTCCTACGCTACACTAATCACTCGACTTTTAGCAAAGTCGAGCTCTCACCACTTGTTATTAACCCTAACCCAAACAGCATAATAGATTCATCCAAATCCAAGAACATGACTATTTTCAGCCAAGAATGGAATGAAATGGTTAACCGGACGCTGGAGGTTGCTTCTACCGCTGAGACTTCCTCAGTCCTCAAATACTACAACGCCACAAGAACAGAGTTCACAGATATTCCAGATGTTTATGCACTAATGCAGTGCACACCTGATCTATCTCCAAGCGACTGCAAGATTTGTCTTAGACATTGTGTGGCTGATTTTCAAAGACAATACTGGGGAAGACAAGGAGGTGGAGTTAGTCGGCCTAGCTGTTATTTCCGGTGGGATCTTTTTCCTTTCTATAAAGCTTTTGATAATGTTTCAAGAGTTCTTGCTCCTCCTCCCCAACCTTCTTCGACGTCTATACTCCATTGCGGGAGAGACAAGAAAAGTCTTGAAGGAAGCAACATTGCAATCATTGTGGTCCCTACAGTTATCAATCTCTTGATATTTGCTGGTCTAATATTTTCTTGGAAGAAAAAGTCGTCACACACCAGAATCAAAGGTAAAGTCTTTTAAAGAAAGATCCAATTAGTAATGAGTAGAATTGACTTATATATTCGATATAAAATAATAGTCGTCACACACCAGAATCAAAGGTAAAGTCTTTTTCGTGATGGATGATGTGCAGAGTCTTGTGATTCAGATGATGATGATCAATCTCTGTTACGGTTTGATCTTCAAATGGTTGCAACTGCAACCAATGACTTCTCTGCTGAAAATAAGCGTGGCCAAGGTGGATTTGGATCCGTCTACAAGGTAAAGAAACTTCTAAGATTCCTTCTAAAAATAAAGAATCAAATATAAAAATTGGACTCTCTGAAAATTTATTTTTAAACAAACATTCCTACTGCTTTTAAAAATCTTGACAGGAGACTCTGTTTTGAAAATTTATTTCCAAACATGGTCGTCTGGAAATATTTTTAAAACAGTAGGGTTTGAAAATAAATTTTCAAAATGTTTATTTTTTGTATTTAATCCTAATTTGTTTTTGTAATATCGGTAATCTTATAGCATGAGAATCGGTTTTCAGGGAATATTACCGAGCGGGCAAGAGATAGCGGTAAAGAGATTAACAAAAGGTTCAGGGCAAGGAGATAAAGAGTTCAGGAATGAGGTCTTACTCTTGACAAGACTCCAACATAGGAACCTAGTTAAGCTTCTTGGGTTTTGTAACGAAGGAGATGAACAGATTCTCGTCTACGAGTTCGTCCCTAATTCAAGCCTTGACCACTTCATATTTGGTGAGCCTTCGCGGAGACCGCTGCATCTTTGTTACAATATCTTTAGCAAACAAAAGTTTAAACTGTTTCCTTGAGATCTGCAGATGAAGACAAACGCCAGCTTCTTACATGGGATGTGAGGTACAAAATCATAGAAGGAGTTGCAAGAGGGCTTCTTTATCTCCATGAAGACTCTCAGTTGAGGATTATTCACAGAGATTTAAAGGCAAGTAATATCCTCTTAGATGCTGAGATGAACCCTAAAGTTGCAGATTTTGGGATGGCGAGGTTGTTTAACATGGATGAAACTCGAGGAGAGACAAGCAGAGTAGTTGGAACCTAGTAAGTATGCTCTGTTTCAGTTAGATGCTCTGTTTTTCTTATTTTAAGAATTCTTTTTATCAGCATCCCACATTAATATGATTTGGTTAATGCAGTGGATATATGGCTCCAGAATACGCGACATATGGACAATTCTCAGCTGGATCTGATGTTTATAGCTTTGGTGTTATGCTTCTAGAGATGATAAGTGGTAAAAGAAATAAAATTTTGGAAAAAGAAGAAGAGGACGAAGAAGAAGAAGAGCTTCCAGCTTTTGTAAGCTTTTTAATTACTTTATTGATCATCTTTCTTCTTATTCTTTAATTAATTACATGTACTAATTAAAAATAATAATTATTTGCAGGTGTGGAAAAGGTGGATTGAAGGAAGATCTGCAGAGATCATCGATCCTTTGGCTACTCTGAGTAACAACATATCAATAAACCAAGTTATGAAGCTCATCCACATAGGTCTGTTGTGTGTTCAAGAGAACGTTTCCAAAAGACCTAGCATTAATTCAATCCTCTTTTGGCTTGAAAGTCACGCTACTACCACCATGCCTGTCCCTACACCTGTTGCTTTTCTTAGTCAACCATCACCATCACAATCACAATCATCATCTTCATCATCATCGCCATCACTGTGCCCCTAATGAAGCATTAAGCTGTTTGTATTGTAACCTCTCTATCTCTTTCTGCACATTCAGCGACATATGTTGTGTAAGGAGATGCCGTTTAGTGCAAGCTAACTTATGTTACTTGATATGGTTAAGCCAGCATCACTTATCTTCTTTGATATTTTGTTTAGCTTTTATTTGTTGAATTATGTAGTTAAAATATTAGAACAAAAACTAAACTGAAACTTTGTTGCATTATATCAAATCACAATTCAAAATTTGTTATGATCCTTGTTCTAAATATCAGCGCTTAATCGTTCAACGATAGCTTTTCACTGTGATTATATCTAATCAAAGTAATTAATATTTGGACATTTTTCGCCGATTAATTTCTGTCTAAAAATGAGAGACTCATGGTTCTCACCATTTCTTAGAAATTTATAATATTTTATTTATATTTGTTATTTTATAGTTTTTAAAAGATTCATTAAAAAATTCATTGAAAAACTATCAATGCACATGCTCTAACATAATGATAATTTTATTTTTAAGAAATTGGATATTTTATTCGCGCAAAAATAATCTAAATTAAATTCATATTAAACATGAGATGGTGGAAGACTCAAATCATTGAGATTGCAGTCTTTTTCATTTGATTATATAAACTTTTCTGTATTCTTATATCTATTTGACTATATATTAAATTTAGAATTACAAATGTCGATAGTTTTTATCAATATGTCCACAAAACTATGGGGGACGACGACGTCTATAAAGCTACAGTTGATGATGGTGGGTGGGCTGTCCATAAAACTGATAAAATTTTTCCACCATATCAAACCTTTTCAAAAAAATTGTTATTCTTTATTTCAAATTTTTGATATTCTTAGGGTGTGGTCTTACGTGGAGATAAGAAGAACGATTTACACGTAACAATACTTTATAGTTTATACTTCCAGAGAAGAAAACCTTGTAAGTTCATACGACGTTGTTAAATCTTGTAAAACCAAGAGGTCCAATGATACATATAAATTTTAAAAGTTAGCTTACTTTTTATTTAAATTTTGACCCCTGGTCAAAAGAAATATGAACCCCTACAAATATTTAGCTTCAATACAAGTGGCCAAGTGGGACCCAGTCAGATTAATATATAAAACATGAGATGTGGAAAATTAATATAAAACGTTTATCAAAAATTATATTTTTTTTCGACTAGGGATATTAATTTTCCACCATCTCATGTTTAACATTAGTTTGATTTAAACAAATGTAAGAAACGAAGTCATCTAAATAAACGTATAATAACAAATGTTGAATAGTGCTTTAAAATAACACAATCAAGTTTTAGTTTAATAAATCTTAGAGAAAGTTCCATAAAATACATCAACTATTTATCTATTTTCACAAAAATATTTGAACTTTTAGAGTATCCACAAAAATACATGAATTAATTTTATCTTCCATTAAAATACACAAAATTTTAAATTATATCCAATAAACAAGCAAGAGTTAATAAAAAGTAATATCCATTAATGTTTTAATACATTAGAAAAACATATAAAACTTTAAAAAATCAAAGAATTGTAGAAAAATCTAAAATAATTCTAAACAAAATAATTGAGCTGATAAAGTTTGGGATTTATAAATAAAAATTTCAAAAAACATCTAAAACATTCCTAATACTCTTTGAAAATTCTAAAAATTCTAAAAGCTAAATATAAAGTTTTAGATTCAGCATACAATTCCTTTAATATAGTTATTAGTTATCATTTTTTCTTTTATAAATAAATTAAAAAATAGCATCAGAAAATAACATTACTTTTAAACAAATTATAATTATATTATTTTCCATGTTACCTAGAAGAGAGTTTTATGTGAAAATATAATAACATAAGAAGTTGTATATAATTCTGTTAAAATGTATTTTTATGTGAAAGAAGTTGTATATAATTCTGTTAAAATGTACATATAAATATTTTGTTTTAATAGTTCTAATTTTAATAAAAAATAAAAAATGTTAGAAATTTTATCCATTTCTTTGAGTTTTTTATTTATTAATCAAAAAATTTAGAATTTTGATCTTTTTTATGAATCATTGAAAGAATAAAATGTTTGTAATTTTAAATATTTTATTTATAACTATATATATATATTTGAAATTTTAAAAATATTTTTAGTTATAACATTAATAGATATTAGTTTTCATCATCTCTTGGGTGTTTAAAGGATATAATTTACGAGTTTAAATATTTTAATGGAATAAATAATTAGTTTATATATTATTTTGAGTACTTTAAAATTTCATATATTTTAGTGGAAATAGATAAATAGTTGGTGTATTTTTATGAAATTTTACCTAAATCTTAAATCTTGTTCTTGATTAAGTCAACAGATAAAACTTTAATACGAACTCATATACAAAACAAAACTTTATAAAAAATTCCCACCAGGGATATTAATTTCCCACCATCTCATGTTTAACATTTATTTGATTTAAACAAATGTAATAAGCGAAGTCGTCTAAGTAAGTCTCACCCACTGCCATCTTTGAGATCAACCACTGCCAAATTTTGTCACTTTTTGTATTCACCCAAAACTCAATTTCTCTCATGTCACCAAATTATACAAATATAACAATTATTCATTAACAAAAAAAGAAAAGAAATTATGAACAAATCCATAAATTTCATTTCTTAATCTTAACAATAATAATGAAGAACTCAGCTGGGATCTTTCTCACTTCCTCTCTTCTTCTTTTCCTTCAATCCCTCCATGGCGTCAAAGCCAGCTTCATCTGCATCGGAAGCTCCTTCCCCACCAACAGTAGCTACCACGAAAACCGTGATTTTCTCTTCTCTACTCTTTCTAATAAAGTCACCGCAAACAGTGGATTCTACAACGCTTCACTCGACAGCGTTCATGTTCTTGGCCTCTGCAGAAGAGACTACGAGCAGCAAGGTTGTATAAACTGCGTCGAAAAAGGGATCCTAGCGATTGAAAAAAGTTGTTCTAATCTTGTTGAATCGTTTAGTTGGGACAGTGACGATGGAGACCATGTTTCTTGTCTTGTACGTACCACAAATCACTCAACTTATCAGAAACTCGAGCTTGGACCAGCTACGATTGACCCGAGCCCTGTCAGTATCGACACATCGACAAAGAACATGACCCTCTTCCGCCAAGAATGGGAAGAAATGGCTGACCAGACACTCGAGGCTGCAACCAATGACACGTCCACAATGGTTATCAAGTATTACGGTGTTGTAAAAGCAGAGTTTGTCGAGTTTCCAAATGTTTATATGATGATGCAATGCACACCGGACATAACTTCAGGAGAGTGCAAGAGATGTTTGGAAGATTGTGTTAAGTATTTTAAAGATCAGTTTTGGGGAAGACAAGGATGCGGAGTTTCTCGACCGAGCTGTATTTTCCGGTGGGATCTTTATGCTTTTTACGGCGCTTTTGCTAATGTAACAAGAGTTCCCGCGCCTCCTCGACCTTTGTTACCTGGAGCACATGCAATCTCCGTCACTCACTTGAAAGGTGTGAAAACAAATGAGTTAATAAACATGTGAAATTATTTGTGACGAGTGACGACCAATAAAAGAAGCTAATCTTGCAGGAGGACTTATCGCGATACTTGTGGTTCCTATCTTCATTAATCTTCTCTTGTTTATCGGTCTAATCAGAGCCTATATTCGGATGAGAAAACCGAATAACAGAATAAATGGTATGTTCTCATGCTTTTCAATCATTTTTTTTTTGTGATGCGTCACTGCTCATAGGTTGTTTTGTTTTGGTATGTGCAGAGCAGCAGTATGGTTCTGGTGGTCAATCTATGCTACGGTTCGATTTTGGAATGATCCTAATCGCAACTAATGACTTCTCCTCTGAAAACAAGATTGGCCAAGGTGGATTTGGATCTGTCTACAAGGTAAATAAACTTGTACCAATAATAATACTATAAAAAATGAATCTTTATAGCATGAAAAATCTTTTGCAGGGGAAGTTACCGAACGGACAAGAAATAGCGGTAAAGAGATTAACAGAAGGTTCAGGGCAAGGAGATGAAGAGTTTAGGAATGAGGTCTTACTCTTGACAAGACTCCAACATAGGAATCTGGTTAAGCTTCTTGGGTTTTGTAATGAAGGAGATGAACAGATTCTTGTCTATGAGTTTGTCACCAATTCAAGCCTTAACAACTTCATATTTGGTGAGCCTTTTCACTTAAATTGATGTGTAAGCTTTGAATGTTTAGTATTGAGTATTGACGCTTATTTGGAAAATCTGCAGATGAAGAGAAGCGTTTGCAACTAACTTGGAACATGAGGTCCAGAATTATAGATGGCGTTGCACGAGGTCTTCTTTATCTACATGAAGATTCTCAGCTGAGGATCATTCACCGAGACTTGAAGGCAGCCAATATCCTTTTAGATGAAGATATGAACCCTAAAGTTTCAGACTTTGGGATGGCGAGGTTGTTCAACATGGACCAGACTATAGCAGTGACAAAAAGAGTAATTGGAACCTTGTAAGTATGCTCTGTTTTAACAGTATATTTTCAATGTTTCAAAATTCAAGACATAGATGCTCTGTTTTAGACATGGATGCTTTTTTTTTTTTTTTTTGAACAGAATCTTTCAGACAAGACATAAATGCTCCGCTTCACACATAATCTTTTAGACATAACATTGATCCTATTCCTATCCTTTTTCTATTTACATAACAGAGATTCTTGGAATCGGAATCATAATTATTTTGATATTGGTTGAGATTGTTGGATTAGGATCACTTGTAATGTTATTGTGTTTTTTTTGTTGGTAAAAATATTCTATTGAAAATGCATAATTAAATTGTAATGTTATTGTTGCATGTGTTTAGAGGATATATGGCTCCTGAGTACCTTAGGAATAAAAGATTTTCAGTCAAGACAGACGTTTACAGTTTCGGAGTCGTGCTTCTCGAAATGATAACTGGTCAAAGTAACAAGAAATATGTCGAATCCTTGGGGCTCCCCGCACATGTAAGCATATAGAGTTTTTATTTTTGGGGTAACATATGTAAACATATAGTTATCAGTCTTGTTTCTTACTTTGGACACAAATGAATCACAAAAGCTATTGATTATAATAAATTTATGATGATGATAATATATAGGCATGGAAGTGTTGGGTTGAAGGTGAAGCTGCGAGTATCATTGATCCTGTCTTAAGTAGGAGCTTGACAAACGAAATCGTGAGATTCATTCATATCGGTTTATTGTGCGTTCAAGAAAATGTTGTAAAAAGACCAACTATGAGTTTGGTTATTCAATGGCTTGGAAGTGACACTATCGCAATTCCTTTACCTGCAAGAGCTGCTTTCACCACATATCTTCCTAGTGAAACCGATGCATCGGATCAAGCCAAAAGTGAAGCTAGTGCATTATCATTAAATGGGCTCTCAATCACCGAGTTAAGTCCTCGTTGAAACCGAGATCTCTCTATAAACTCACACATCTAAGTGTTTAGCAGAATAGAGAGATTAAGCAAGTGTTTATTTCCAGGTCAATTAGTGAACCAAATCATCGGTTGTACACAATAAACGTACAATTTAACCATATAAACATTTTCTCCTTAATACTTTGTGAAATTCTTATTAAGGTCGGACAAAATTGAAAGAACTTGATTGGAACTAATCCTCATTGTTTCAAAATCGACTAAAACCTTACTGTCAACACCAAAATTTGGAAAGATTTACGAATCCGATGGAATCCAAGAGAATCAATGACGTTGCTACATGGATAAAAATGTGGGAGTTTAATCATAATATCAACAAGATCTAACCACAATCTGGAGGAGAAGAACCAAGGAGGAAATAAAGATGTAGGCCCGCCGCGTCGTTCGTTTCACGTTACTCATTGACGAATTGATTGAATTTTCCCAACCGTCGAAAATTCAACGACAAAGAACAGTACATACTGGAGAAACTGAAAAGTGAAAGATTTATTATAATCACAAAAGCAAGAAATTTTGCTCATTAAATTGATCTTGAGTTTGACTTTAAGGATGATCAATTTCTCAATCTTATTGCTTTAGTCCTCTCTCAAAGTTAAATCAAAGATAATCATCATTGAGTTATGGGAGAGATGGAGCATACCGGAGACGAGTTTGTGGAGGCGATATTGTACGTTAATGGCGTTCGTAGAGTGTTACCTGATGGTTTGGCTCATATGACGCTTCTTCAATATCTCAGAGGTTGGTATTTAGTTATTTTGGTCTTTGGAATGATTGAAAATTATTAAAAGTTTCTATTTTTAGACTAAAATTCTGGTGTATGAGCCAATTAGTTGCTCCACTTACTCATGTTTCTTAGTTTGAAGATGATTGGTATGCATCTTCTTAGTGTGACTTTGATTACTCAGATGAAGTTTTTTTTTTCCAATTTGGTAAAGTTTGTCTTTTTTTTTGTTTTCCTTTTAGATTTAGGACTGAGCGGGACAAAGCTGGGGTGCGGTGAAGGTGGTTGTGGGGCTTGCACGGTGATGGTCTCTAGCTTTGACAAAGAATCAAACAAATGCATGTGCGTCTCTGTTTCTCTATCTGTTGTTGGTTCTAGCCTTGCTTAAGTTTAGGCTTTCTCCAACCTGATTTTTTTTTTCTTGTAGGCATTATGCTGTCAACGCTTGTTTAGCACCTCTCTATTCTGTGGAAGGAATGCATGTTATATCCATTGAGGGAGTTGGTCATCGCAAACTTGGCTTGCACCCACTTCAGGTATGTTTACTTGTGCAGTTGTTCTAGTTTTTTTCTCATTTCTGGAAGAATCTAATGTTGCAAAAACATTACAATCTCAGGAGTCATTGGCATCTTCTCATGGTTCCCAATGTGGGTTTTGTACTCCTGGCTTTATCATGTCCATGTATGCGTTATTGAGGTCTAAAAAAAACCAACCTTGTGAAGAGGAGATTGAAGAATGTCTTGCAGGGAATTTATGTCGTTGTACTGGTTACAGACCGATTCTTGATGCGTTCCGGGTTTTTGCAAAGACTAATGATGCTCTATACAGTGGTTTATCTTCACTTAGCCTTCCAGATGGTTCAAGTATCTGTCCATCTACTGGCAAACCTTGTTCATGTGGATCAACATCAACAAATGAAGCCACCACTTGTAATGATGATGGTAGTTTTCAGCCTGTCTCTTATAGTGATATAGATGGGGCTAAGTATACAGAAAAGGAGCTCATATTCCCCCCTGAACTCTTAATGAGGAAATTAGCTCCTTTAAAGTTGAGAGGAAATGGAGGGCTTATCTGGTACAGACCCGTAAGACTTCAGTACTTGCTTGATCTCAAAGCAAAACATCCGGATGCAAAGCTAGTGGTAGGTAATACGGAGGTGGGAGTTGAAATGAGACTGAAGAAGTTACATTATCAGGTGCTAATATATGTTGCTCAAGTCCCAGAACTCAACACAGTGAATGTCAATGACAATGGGGTAGAGGTTGGTTCTGCCTTAAGACTTTCTGAACTCCTGGGATTATTCAGGAGGGTTGTGAAGGAGCGTCCTGCGCATGAAACATCAGCTTGCAAGGCTTTTATTGAGCAGCTGAAGTGGTTTGCTGGGACACAAATAAGAAATGTTGCTTGCATTGGTGGAAACATCTGTACAGCTAGTCCAATATCTGATTTAAATCCTCTTTGGATAGCTTCGAGAGCAGAGTTCCGGATAATCAATTGCAATGGAGATATACGGTCCGTACCTGCAAAAGATTTCTTCCGTGGTTATCGTAAAGTGGATATGGAAAGCAACGAGATCTTGTTGTCAGTATTCCTACCATGGACAAGGCGCTTAGAGTATGTGAAAGAATTTAAACAAGCTCACCGTAAGGATGATGATATAGCCATTGTCAATGGTGGAATGAGCATATTCCTTGAAGAAAAAGGTCAGGAATTGTATGTTTCCGATGCATCAATTGCTTTTGGTGGTGTAGCTCCAGCTTCTTTGTGTGCAAGAAAGACTGAAGAGTTTCTAATTGGAAAGAATTGGAATAAAGATCTTCTGCAAGATGCATTGAAGGTCATACAAAGTGATGTCTCAATTAAGGAAGATGCTCCTGGTGGAATGGTGGAGTTCCGGAGATCACTAACCTTAAGCTTCTTCTTTAAATTTTTCTTATGGGTTTCTTATCATATACATGATGTAAAGCCAACTATAGAGACCTTCCCATCTTCCCATATGTCAGCTATGCAATCATTTTCTCGGCAATGTAGAATTGGAAGACAAGACTATGAGACCGTAAAACAGGGAAATTCTGTTGGCTTGCCTGAAGTCCATCTTTCAGCGAGAATGCAGGTCTGTTGATCAATCCTGTGTACTCAATTCAAGTATAGATGTTTTTCTCTTATTGATTGATTGATTTTTGTGATAAGTATAGAAGAGAAAAAGATTCTTGAGTGTATAATTGTTGTTTTCAGCATAATACAATAGCTCTGTGTTCATGTAGGTCACAGGGGAGGCGGAATATACTGACGATACCCCAGTGCCTCCTAATACATTGCATGCTGCCTTGGTGCTAAGCCAAATGCCACATGCTCGCATACTTTCAATCGATGATTCAAATGCCAAATATTCGCCTGGTTTTGCTGGTCTGTTTCTTGGTAAAGATGTTCCTGCAGATAATATGATTGGACCAGTTGTTGCCGATGAAGAATTATTTGCTACGGATGTGGTCACATGTGTGGGACAAGTAAGATTTCTTTTTAAACTTCAGTTTCCACTTTCTTAGTAGCTTTTTCCTTGGAGACTGATTGGGTAACCCTTTGTATCTTTGTGTATTAGAGAAAGTGTTTCTGGTAAAGGTATTTTTTTATCACCAGAGCAAGATTTATGCATGTATTGATAATAATACAATTTGTTCTCATATTGATCTAGTTATTTTGTTAGATATATGTAGTTCTTATCTTCCCTGTTGTTTCATTAAATTGCATCTGGCTCTTTCAGGTCATTGGAGTAGTTGTTGCGGATACACATGAAAATGCAAAAACTGCAGCAGGAAAAGTTGAAGTTGAGTATGAAGAATTACCAGCGATATTATCAATCAAGGAGGCTATTGATGCTAAAAGTTTCCACCCTAACACAGAGAGAAAGTTAAGAAAAGGGGATGTAGAGCTATGCTTTCGATCAGGTCAGTGTGATAGGATAATAGAGGGAGAGGTTCAAATGGGTGGTCAGGAACACTTTTACATGGAACCTCATGCTAGTTTGGTCTGGACAATTGATGGAGGCAAAGAAGTTCATATGATCTCATCCACTCAAGTAAGCATACTATTTAGTAGAAATTTTATTGTTGTCTAGCGTTAAGATTAGAATAGCATACTGTCATATGCTTCATTTAGTCGAATTCATTTTAATAATTGCTTTCTAAGAACAGTAGATGGCCATAAAGCTCTCTATGATATGAAATGAAAATGTTGTTTCTGCTAAAGCAATATTGGTTGTTGTGATTTATATGTAGGATCCTCATAAGCACCAGAACTATGTTTCTCGTGTTCTCGGTCTGCCAATGTCTAAAGTGGTATGCAAAACCAAACGAATTGGTGGTGGCTTTGGTGGTAAGGAAACAAGATCGGCCTTCGTAGCTGCTGCAGCTTCTGTTCCTTCCTACCTCTTGAATCGACCTGTGAAACTCATACTTGACAGAGATGTGGACATGATGATATCAGGTCATCGTCATAGTTTTGTTGGGAAGTATAAGGTATCTTCCTCTGTTTTTTCCCAGGAACTCTTATAAGTCAGCACTCATCACACACTGCATTTCATCTAGCAGAAAGAGTGGAGTAGATCGTTAGACAAAAATATTCCTTTTTATTTGGGTATTCTGCTATTGTTTACAGGTTGGATTTACGAATGAAGGAAAAATATTAGCATATGACCTTGAAATCTACAACAATGGAGGAAACTCTTTGGATCTTTCCTCTGCTGTTCTCGAAATTGCCATGTTTGACTCGGATAATGTTTATGAGATCCCAAATGTGAGCATCACAGGGAACGTTTGCTTTACTAATTTTCCTAGCAACACTGCTTTCCGAGGGTTTGGAGGGCCTCAAGGTATGCTTATAACTGAAAACTGGATTCAGCGAATTGCAGCTGAACTTGATAAAAGCCCTGAAGAAATCAGAGTGAGTTGAATGTTTAGGTAGATCCCTGTTCATCCTTTTCTTGGTTTCAAATTTTGATGTTTTCTTGGGTATTTTACAAACAATTAGGAGATGAACTTTCAAGTGGATGGTTCTATCACACATTACTCTCAGATTCTTCAGCACTGCACACTGCATCAGCTCTGGAAGGAGCTGAAAGTATCCTGCAACTTCGTAAAGGCTCGTAGAGAAGTAGACGAGTTTAATAGTCATAACCGGTGGAAAAAGCGTGGTGTGGCTATGATTCCTACAAAATTTGGCGTCTCGTTTACCAAAAAGTTCATGAACCAGGTAATTTTCGTTTAGGTAGATCCCTGTTTTTTCGTTCAGACTTAGTTATCATTGAAAGACTAGGAAGGATCTGAGTTTTTTTTTGTATACTCAATCCATTTTGATTGATTGCTATCTAGGCTGGTGCTCTTGTACATGTTTACACCGACGGTACTGTGTTGGTGACACATGGAGGCGTGGAAATGGGTCAAGGATTGCACACAAAGGTCGCCCAAGTTGCTGCATCGGCCTTTAACATTCCCCTTAGTTCAGTTTTTGTGTCAGAGACAAGCACCGACAAGGTACATTTTTATGCCAGCTAGACTTTTGAGATGTAACTAAGTTCCAGGCAGATCACAAAAGTATTACGGTCTCTCTTGATAGGTTCCAAATGCATCAGCAACTGCTGCCTCTGTGAGCTCTGACATGTACGGTGCTGCAGTTTTGGATGCTTGTGAGCAGATTAAAACACGAATGGAGACTGTTGCATCTAAGCTCAATATCAACTCTTTTGCTGAGGTAATTCTTGAGAATGTTTTATTTTATTACCATTTTGATGAAAAACTCTCTTGGTCGATCACATGCCTCTGTTTGAATGTAATTGTAGCTGGCAAGCGCGTGCTATTTTGAACGGATAGACCTCTCTGCTCACGGTTTTCACATTGTTCCCGACATTGGCTTTGACTGGGTATCTGGAAAAGGGAACCCATTCAGATATCACACATATGGAGCTGCTTTTGCTGAAGTTGAGATTGATACATTGACTGGTGACTTTCATACGAGAACAGTTGATATAATGCTGGACCTTGGATATTCTCTTAACCCAGCCATCGATATTGGACAAGTTCGTCCTCTTCTTCTCATTAGCAAACCTAATGCATATCATAAGAAAAGAGTGTGTGTTTATGTCTGAGTTCTGGAAAAAAACACCATTTTGCAGATAGAAGGAGCATTTGTACAAGGGTTAGGTTGGGTAGCTTTAGAAGAACTCAAATGGGGTGATACAGCTCATAAGTGGATTAAACCGGGAAATCTACTTACTTGCGGACCCGGAAACTACAAAATACCTTCCATTAACGACATTCCATTCAACTTCAAGGTTTCTCTTCTCAAGGTACTATATGTTACTATAAAAACACCAAAAGCTTTTTCTGCTTGCTAGTGTAGAAACTGACCGTTGAGGTTTCATTAGGGGAATCCAAATTCAAAGGCGATACATTCATCAAAAGCAGTTGGTGAGCCTCCGTTTTTTCTAGCATCATCTGTCTTCTTTGCGATAAAAGATGCAATCAAAGCGGCTAGAGCCGAGATGGGTCTTAGCAGCAAATGGTTCCCACTGGACACTCCTGCGACTCCAGAGCGTATCAGGATGGCTTGTTTCGACGAGTTTACTTCTCCTTTTGTAAGTTTAGAATTCTGCCCTAAGCTTAGTGTTTGAGCTTTTAACTTTTCACCCACAAGGGAAAAATAAATGATGCTCAAAACAGATTAGGATGCTATTTTCGTTAATTAATCATCTAAAATGCTATTTCATCGAATTTAAAATCCAAAATATACTTTTTTTTTTGCAATTGTCTCTTTGCCTATTTTGGACGACTAGTGACTTTGGTATTACTTTTTTATTGCTCATAATCATATTCTCAATATAGGTCCTAAATTAAGTGATTAGAACCTTCAAAGATTTGTTCTGTTTCTGGTGAATAGTCATGCCTTTATGCTGAGAACACGTAACATGCAACTTTTATGTATTATTATGATAGCTTTTCTTTGGGGTCAGATAAAGAAAAAGTAAAACGAAAAAGGAAGAAGCAGAAGATAATGTTTAAGTGGCAAGAGAAAGAGGCTTCAACTCAACTTTCAAACTTTCTTCTTGTTTCTTTTACTTCTTCTTCCTTCAATCATGGAATCTGAGGGAGTGTCATTACCGTTAATCCACAAGCATCTTATGATGCCTTGGCATGAGCTGATTCCAAGGAGAGGTGATTGTTGTGGACGCTTTGAAGCTACCAGTGAGGGCTATTACTGCAAAAGCTGCGATTATTTCGTCCACAAGAAATGTGGCGACGACTCCTCCGAGTATATCGAACACTCATCTCACTCCATTCACACTCTTCAGCTTCTAAAAAAACCAGATTATACTTGTGATTTATGTGGATGGGAAGTCAAAGATCTATGCTATTATTGTGACATCTGTAAGTTCACCGTGGATCTATACTGTGCAAAGTACCCACCACCAAAGGTTATTGACACCTCCGAGACGCATCACCACAAGCTCACGCTTTTCAAGAAGCAAACTGTGTTTGACTGTGATGCTAAATGTGGGAAGAGTATTGGACGTACGTTTCCTTACAAGTGTCATAAATGCGATTTATCCTTCCATGTGGATTGTGTATGGCATCCGTCAGTGGTAAAACAGCCTTTAGAGGTAAACCACCCGTCAGAGGTAAACCACTCTTACCACTCTTTACACCCTCTTAAGCTCCTCACCAGTGGATTACCAGACTATTCTGACAGCAAATGTCGTCTTTGCACAATAATAGTTGATGATAAATTGTTTTATCATTGTTCTTCTTGTAACTTCACCTTAGATATGCATTGGGTTTTACATCCACCACCACAATCTCTTATGGATTTGAAAGCTCATGATCACCAACTCACCCTTCTCCCAAGACTCGATTCTTTTACGTCTAATGCTTGCGGGCTGAAGGGAGATCGAAGTCCTTACGTATGTTTTCAATGTGGTTTTATGATCCATCAAGACTGTCTTGACCTTCCATGCCTCATCGACATTAATCGGCATGATCACCGTATCTCTCGTACTTCTGTTCTTGGTGTTATGAATTCTGTATGTGGAGTTTGTCGCCAGAAGTTGGATTGGACTTGTGGAGGTTATTCTTGTCACCGGTGTCCTGGCTATGTTGTCCATTCTAAATGTGCTACTAGAGAAGACGTGTGGAACGGGAGAGAACTCGAAGGAGTTCCTGAATTTCCAGAAGATATAGAGCCATATGTTGTAATTGATGACAACACCATACAACATTTCAGCCACAAAGAGGGTTACCTAAAACTCCACGTTAATGGTGGTCTATGTGAAGATGACAACCAACGGTGCAGTGCATGCACCCATTCCATCTGTCTCCAATCCTTCTATGGCTGTACGGATTGCGATTTCATTCTCCACCAAATCTGTGCTGAATTCCCTAAAAGAAAATGGCATGTGCTACACAATCACCAGTTTACTTTAGTTGTAGCCAAGGCCGATTCTTTTTGGTGTCAAGCTTGTTTTAGACTGTCCAATGGTTTCAGGTACCAGCATAGAGACAGGGTATTAGATGTCTTGTGCGGTTCAATTTATGAGCCATTTATTCATCCAAGTCATCCCCATCATCCTTTATATTACCCTTCACCAGATGAAGAAGCTAAGAGCTGTAATGGCTGCAACAAGGTGATCATCGATAATTTGCTCAGATGCATTGAAAAAGATTGTGCATTTGCCATATGCTTCAAATGCGCCACTTTACCACATGTGGTAAAGCATAGAGTTGATAATAATCCTCTCTCACTATGCTATGGAGAAGAGGCAAGTGGTAAATATTGGTGTGACATTTGTGAGAAAGAAACGATTCCAAATAATTGGTTCTACACGTGTAAAGATCACCGGGCTAGTTTGCATACAGAGTGTGTGCTCGGAGACTTTTCATGGCTCATGCCACGAAGAGTAGTAAAGCGTACAAACAAATCATATGAGGTGGTGCTCAATAATAGCGTTTCTCACCCATTTTGCTGCAATTGTAAGTTGCATTGCATTTTTCCTATCATCTTGAAGACGCGTGGAACCTCAGATGAATACTTTTGCTCTCTTGGATGCATCTGAAGCTTGGCAAGTGTTTTATTTTAGATTTCGTGTATCATTTCTTTTACAAGTTTACTTCCATAAGTTGATTTCCTTGATGTATCCTTATCTATGAATCTTGCAATGTTAGTTTGATATGATCCAGCTGTTTCTAACGCTTTCAACCTTTTGTTTTCTACAAAATTTTACCTTGAAAATGAAGAGCACTCCAATATTAGTCTAAATTTTACCTTATCTGTTCAAATATTTGAAGACCAAAACCAAGAAAATTGCAGATAACAAAATTTCTTTTCTCTCTTCTTTGAATCATCTAAAGTTTGGACTCAAGAATCAAACAGTCAATTACTTACAAAAAAGGGTCACAAACATTAGAATTAAATAATCTGATATCTTCACCAAATTATTTATATATTTTTCCAATTAGTTTTTCATTTACCCGTTAAAAATTCAATATAAATCATATGATTTGACATTTTGAGTGATCCAACATTATATATTTTTATTTTGAACACTAAAATTCTAGAAATCCTTTTTTTTATCTTACACTATACAAATTTGAGAACTCTTATTACCAAACACTCTATCGTAATATTACATCCAAACATTTCTTAACTAATTAATTCTCTATAATCTTTTCCTTATCTAATATTTCTCTATAATCATTTACTTATCTAATATTATGACTTTTTATGAATGTATCCCCTTTGAATTTGGATACATTCATCAAAAAATTTCTACGAATTGATGGATCGACCGTAAACTATCAAATTTTAATATATAAAAAATATATATAGAAATTAATAATTTTATATAGTTGATGAAGTATAATATATGATATATTTGAAAATATAAAGAATTTTATGTATAAAATTATAAAATTTATTATAAAAAGATAATATTAAAAGAATTATTTTTAGTATTTTTATTTTATTTTTAAAAATATTAAATTACAATAATCAAATATTCGGGTCTCGCTAACCTGTTGGATAATAGGAAAAAGTTAGATATAAAAACTACTTACACAAATTTATAAAATATATATAAGCTAACTAACCAACAACATTAATATTTTATAATTAAATGAAGTCAAAATTATATATAAGCAAAAAAAAATATAAAAACTAGACAAACAAAATCTATAATTTATAAATTATGTGAAAAACTGACCACAATATATTAAACAGTAAAATATAAATATTGTAGCATATTAAAAAAAACATTAACCCGCGGTGTACCGCAGATTCTACTCTAGTTAAAGTTTTAAAAGTGCATACCAATTCTACAACTATCCTAATTTAATTAATTATTCTTAAGTTCCAGTTAATGTGCTAGTTGATATATTTTGTATCAAACTGTTATATAAAATTGTATATTATTCTTTCAATGTTTTAGTATCTAATATGTCAAATCAAATAGAATACTAAATTGATTCTCCCCGTACATGACGTGGGTTATCGTCTTAGATTTCAAGTTTTTGTACTCAAGAAACAAAAATGGTACGAAAGACTAGTAACTCGATATCATGCTTTACTATATGCTATATATCAGTATATAACCCGGAGTAAAACGTAAATAACATTTTTTTCACCGCCCAAGTGTTCATCACCTGAGCCGGATGATACATATTAGGAGAAGAAATTACTTGGCGAGGCAACCGATCGATTGTAGACCCTTTAAACGAACCAAAGTTGACTATATTTGCAAGTGGTTCGCTTTAATAAAAAAGTAATAGTAGGAATTTTCGAATACATCATATATATATTTTTATATATATAATAGGTATTTTAACTTTTCGTTTTTTAATTAAATAAACTTTTACTTTATTTTTATTAATTACATTAATAATTTTCTTTTCTATTTTTACTTCTTTTTTGTAGTTTTTTTGTGAAGTTAAATTAAATAGACTTTTTTCCTTTTATAATTCTATTCCTTTTTAAAATTTTTTTTATTTTTTCTGATAGTTTATGGTTTTGTTTATTTATTTTTTTAAATAACTATTTTAACTTTTTCGTTTTTTAATTAAATGAACTTTTACTTTATTTTTATAAAATTACATTAATAATTTTCTTTTCTAATTTTACTTCCTTTTCATAATCTAATTTTCTTTTCTACTTTTACATTCTTTTTGTAGTTTTTATGTTAAGTTAAATAAGAATAGATTTTTTTCCTTTTATAATTGTATTCTTGTTTTATATTTCCTTTTATTTTTCTGATAATCTATGGTTTTGTTTGTTTTTATTTTTTAAATAGGTATTTAACTTTTTCATTTTTTAATTAAATGAACTTTTACTTTATTTTTATAAAGTTACATTAATAATTTCCTTTTCTACTTTTACTTTCTTTTTATAAAATATATATTTTTCCTTTTTAATTGCATTCCATTTTTAAACATGTCAAAATCTAATTTTCTTTTCTACTTTTACTTTCTTTTTTAGTTTTTATGTTAAGTTAAATAAAATATATTTTTTCTTTATTAATTATATTCTTATTCTTTTTACTTTTCTGATAATATGTGCTTTTGTTTATTTTTTTTTCTTAAATAGGTATTTTAACTTTTTCGTATTTTAGTTAATTTTTTTGTCCTTTTATAATTGCATTTCATTTCTAAAACATGTCAAAATCTGAACGTTTAAACTGACATGTATCACGATATGCTGAATTACTAACTTTGAATCATTCATTTTTATATAATAAGATATAGTAGATAGGACCCGCCCGATAGAAGAGTTTTAAATTTTAAACTAAATTAAAATAAATTATTTTTATTCAATTAAACTTTTTTTATTAATAATATCTTAAATTGTTTTAGAAAATTAAACAGAAATCATGTTTTGTTAGAGAATATAGTTATTTACAAAATTTTAGCTTTCTATATGAATAAATAAATAAATTTTCTATATTAATTTTTTCTTATAAAAATACTAAAGATCTATATAATGTACAAAAGCTTTTGGTTCTTACTTGTTGTTGTTTTTTTTCGATTACCATGTTAGATAGCGTGGAAAAAATATCAGAAACTCGAGAAAATAAACCAAATTCCATCCGAAAAGAGGTAGTAACCCAAAAAAATCTAAATGGATCCTAAACTTCTATATCCGAAAGGCCAAACATGAACTGAACTGAACCGATAATCGAATGGATATCCAAAATACTCGAAATACAATTATATACCCAAAAATATTAATAATATTTAGATTTGATATAACTCAATTACCCAACAATTATAAACCCAAAAATATCAATTATTTTTATATCAAATAATTAAAATACCTAAAATTAACCAAAATATCTGAAAGGTCTAAGTTATTAACTCTTTGTTAAATAAAATTTTTTCATATACACTTGATTTTGCTATACAATTTAACTCAATTTTTAATTATTAAAATCTTACTCTAACCTTATCTATACTCATATAAATTAATAGAAGTCAAAAAATTTAATCAAAATAATATGCAATATATCATACAAATATCCGTATATAATAATATTATAAAATAATTTAAAAAAATAACAACAGTATTAGTAATTTAGTGGAAAACCATGAAACTTGAAAAAGTAACATTGTAAATAAACCAAAATTTAGGTACACATTTTCGTTTTGGTATTTTTTAAAAATATATTTTTAACTTTAGTTATTTATTAGTTAAATTAACAATTTTGTGATTTCTTTTTTTCCTTTTTCATAAAAACTACACATTTTACTTTTTTGTGTTTATTTTAAATGTATTTTTAAAATTTAGTTATTGATTAGATACTTTAACATTTTCTTTTCTGTTTTTTACAAAACTTCACTTTTTCCTTTTTTAGGATTTGTGAATTTTAATTAATAATTTGATATATTAACAATTACTGAATTTTTTTTTTGTTAATTTTTATTTTATATATATTTTTTATAATTTGATACGTGTTAGATCTGAATGATTAATGACATATGTCATGATTTTATAAGTTATAATTTTGACAGATATCAACTTCTAATTAGTGTAACCTAAATTTATATAATAAAATATATATATCTTCGTCTATGTTGTGTATTTATTGATTCATTAATGAAACATTTCCAAGAGTCTGATCTATTACAATATTGCATAGTGTTGGCACCGTTGATTTTAACAGGAAACCTTTTGAGAGACAAAGAGACGTGAACGGAACATAGCTTTTAGATATTAGATCCCACTTTTTCTTCTTCATCCCGTCTCTCTCCAATCCTTCTATTGTTAATTGGGCATTTTGTCGGCTTCGCCGATGTCCAACTTCAAAATTATCCATTTGGACAGGTTGTCCGATTGGACAGATTATCCGATTGGACATGCTCATTTAAACATTAATTAAAAATAAACAAAATTAAGATGGATAACGGGTAGTTTATAGACAAACATAATTAAAGTATTTTTTTTAATTTAAGGTAATTAAAAAAACATTATTTATGAAAAAAAAAATTCAAAATTAATAAGTTAATATTTTCTTTAACTGAAAAAATATATATCTATTATACTTAATTTCATATTTTTGTTTTCTTCAATCTTACCTATTAAGACAATATATTTTTTTTTTGTTTACTTATTGTTTAGATTCTTGAATTTGTTTATGTGATTCTGATTTTTTTCAAATTATGGATCAAAGTTCTGTAATTCTTATTTTTTGTTTACTTATTGTTTACAATTTATACATCAAAATTATGTTTTATTATTTTATTGTGCATTTAAATGTTTAAATCTAAATAACTAAGTGGATATCCATATGAATTTGGTTCTTTTTTTGATATGGACGTTCTTTATTCATTGTCAAGACGAACAGACAAATAAATGTGCAGACAAAAAAAATGTCCAACCAAGACTTTCCTATTATGGACATGAACCGTCCATTTGACAGAACTAGTTGTATGGATTGCGATTTCACTCTCCACCAAATCTCTGCTGAATTTCCTAGAAAAAAAACGACATGTGCTACACAATGAACGGCTTACTTTAGTTACAACGGACGCTGATTTTTTTGAGTGTACAGCTTGTTTTAGAGATTCGAATGGGTTCAGGTACGAGCATGGGAATAAGAAATTCGATCTCCAATGCAGTTCAATTTCTGAGCCATTTGTCCATCCAAGTCATCACCAGATGAAGAAGCTAAGTGCTGCAATGGCTGCAACAAGGTGATCGATAATGTGCTCAGATGCATTGAAAAAGATTGTGTATTTGTATTGGGATTCGAATGTTATGGAGAAGAGGCAAGTGGTAGGTATTGGTGTGATATCTGTGAAAAAGAAACCAACCCAAAGGCATGGTTCTACACTTGTAAAAATCACCAGGCTAGTTTGCACACACACTGTGTGTTGGGAGACTTTTCAGGTCTCATGCCAAGAAGCACAATAGGAGATCCGGAAAATCTATTTTTTGAGGTGGTGCTCAATAATAGGGTGTCTCGCCCATTTTACATCATTTGTAAGTCGCATTGCATTTTCCCTATCATTTTGAAGATGCCTGTAGTTGATATCTACGTTTGTTCTGTTGGCTGCATGATTAAGTCAGTAGAGGAGTTTCTTAATGCCCAAAAGTAAAATAAGGATGTCCAGCCAGGATTTTCTTTCAGATTTATTATATCATTTCCTTTATAAGTTATGTTCCATTATCCTTGATACAATCTAAGACTCTTGCAGTCTTAATCTGATATATCTAGATGTTCCTAACATTATCACTCTTTAGTTGTCTCCTTAAATTGAACAACACAATACTGTCAGTCTTATCTGTTCAAACATTTTAAGAACGAAAACAAGAAAAATGCGAATATGCGATGGCTACTTTTATGACTGGCCTAAACTTTAAAACTACTCAAAGAAACGAACGGTAAATAAATAATTTCATTTCAATGAAGCTTAAACATGCTTTACAACTATTTAAGTAAACATCAACAAACATATAAAGAACTGTCACCAACATTATATAGAATGAATTATTTGGAAGCCATGCCTCACGACTAATTCTTTGTGCACTTATTGTAAATGGTCTAGGTTTGTTATGACAAAAGACAAGTAGTTTTTACTGAGGACTAAAAGAGCAATCATTATGAGACAAAGTATAAGGAGTATTGTAGCACATTTCACCATTGCTCCTTCTCTTTGTGTTCTCTCCGCCTATTCAAAAGTTGAAATGTCTCTATAAGGTAAAAAATCTGTAGAGTATTCACAAAAACTTGTGAGCTTTTTGGTAGAGAATCAAACCGTTTGTAGTTGTTTACCTGTTGTATCTCTCTTTGACTCGTTCCCTTTCCGCTGAGACATGTTGGCCTTTCTTCAACTTGATTATCTGTTGTTCATCCAAACCCTATAATTTGTTGAAGACTGACTGATTATTCTCATTATGGTATTGGCAGTGTAAGTAAGGCACTGACTTGGTGATTCCAATCCACAAAATGGATTTATTAATGTCAGTGATATATTTTACACGGCAATGAAGCACTTAGCATCCCACCAAGTTCATCGTCTTCATCAAGTCTCGACATCTTTCCATTCAGATTAAGCTCCATCCTGACCCTATGATTGGAGAAGTCAAATAGTATAAAATAAGTAAAATCTCTATTTTGTTAATTTCAGAAGGCCCTCTATTTTGTCAATCTCTTCTCTGAGTTCCTCAAGAGATCTGCAATCTCTTCTCAACTACACGTTGAATCCCTTTGTTATCTCCAAATGTAGGCATTAGAGCCTTTGAATGAGCTTTTGTATGTTAAATGTTATCTCCTCAGAATCGTCAACCCAAGCTGGTGGCATACCAATTGTGAAAGCATCACTACTGCAAACATTCACAATAACAAAGCTTTAAGCCCTAAATTCTCTATATAGTTCAATCCAATCAAAAAAGCTCGAATCAATTACAAATTTGTTTCTATATATACATAGAATTCCCCCAATTTTTCCAGAATCAAACAACAACAAAATTGAATGAAGAAGAACTCATAAAAGAGGTATGATCAGATGCCAAATCAATCTCAAGATTACCGAATCTCAACATTGGAATCTCAAAATCAGATTTCTTGAGCTTCTGTTGGGCAACTCTCCATGTGAAGTTTGCTTCTACCGAAAATATTGAATAGAACGTTACGGATACACATCAACACAATAAAATAAAATAAAATAAAAAATTATGTAAAATTTTTCAAATTTAAACCGTCTGAAAAATGAGGATTCTACCAGAAAAAATAACATGGTTAAAGTTTGATATAAACAATAGATACTGTTTTTAAAAAAAATTGTTGGCATACGAGACTATAACAATAGATTCTTGAGAAATAAAAGAACAAATTATTATGAAACAGAGTATAAGGGAGTATCGTCGCACATTTCACAATTGTTCCTTCTCTTTGTTTTCCCAATAAGGTGAAAAATCTGTAGTATAGGCAGTGTAAAGAACCATAAGAAATGTTCCATAATATTGTCAATGTTATTATACTTTTTACACAGCGACGAAGTACTTACCATCACACTAAGTTCATCGTCTTCATCCACTCGTCTTGACATTGTTCCGTTCAGGTTAAACTCCAAATCTACTCCATCCTGACCCTACAATTCGAGAAGCCAAATATGATAACAAAATCACTCTTTTGTTTTTATTTATTGAAAATGAAAGAAACATTACCTCTTCTGCTCTTGGAGACGTTTCAAACAAGTAGATTGTTATCTGTGAGGCTCCATGAAGAGAGAGTCTGAAGATCTGTTACCAGAGAACGCTGTCAAAACAGTGTCAAAAAGTAGGTCAAGTCCATTGGAGTGCCCCACTAACACATGTAGACATAACTTTAACCTCACGCTACTAACGTAATTAAAACACAAACAGTACCTGAAAAAAGTTATTCAAATTAATTTCATACATTTTGCTAACTGATAATGTCAACTAGAATTGGTAGTAATTTCAGTTTGACACCAAAAGAAAAATAAATAAAAGAGGAATGGTGGTAATTAAAAGATTTGCATCATATTCGAATGAATTCAACCAAATTTCGTTATCTGATTCTCCTTTTCCTTCTGTTAAAACACAGACCCAAACACATGTATTAACCTAAAGAGTATACTGAGGAGGCATACGCTATGATTAAAACATATACACGATTAATATATGATTTGCTAATTGATAATGGTAATCATACAGTTTCACATGAGAATCGTTTTTAAAATATCTGATTTGTGTAAAGAAAAATGAGCACCAAAACTGCAAAAGTCCAAAATTCATATATCTATAAAATTATTTAAGAACATTTATCAAATCATTGACGATTTTTGTTTTTGTTTTTGTTTTTGTTTCTTATGGTGGTAATTAAAAGATTTGCATCATACTCGAGTAGATATATTTTACAACAATTGTAACGTTTCTTCGGGCTGCAAGGATAATATTTGAGTGGCGAGTAAAAGAGACGTAGCTTTGAGGATATACATTTCAACATTTTCTTTCTTTTTTGCTTTTGTTAAATAACATTCAACATTTTCGTCTTGTTTCTCTTGTTTCTTCTTCTTTTTCTTCCTTGGATCATGGAATCTGAGGGAGTGTCACTACCGTTGATCCACGAGCATCTTATGATGCCTTGTAATGATCTGATTCCGACGAGAGGTGATTGCTGTGGACGCTTAATCAAAGATATCAGTGATGGCTACTCTTGCAAAACCTGCGATTTTTTTGTCCACAAGATATGTGGCGAGTCCTCTAAATCCATCGAACATCCATCTCACTCCAATCACCCTCTTCAACTTCGAAGACTAGAGGGTCGTGGTTGTGATTTATGTGGATCGTACATCAAGGATCTAAGCTATCATTGTGGGATCTGTGAGTTCGACGTGGATATATACTGTGCAAAGTACCCACCACCAGATGTTATTGACATCTCCGAGACACATCACCACAAGCTCACCCTTCTCAAGAAGATTACCAAGTTCAGCTGTGATGCTAAATGTGGGAAGTCTGGTTTTGCGTTTCCTTACAAATGTGATGAATGTGATTTATCCTTCCATGTGGATTGCGTATGGGACCCACCGTCAGAGGTAAATCACCCATCAGAGGTAAACCACCCGACAGAGGTAAACCACTCTTACCATTCCTTACACCCTCTTAAGCTCCTCACCGATGGATTACCAGACTATTCTGATGGAAAATGTCGTCTTTGCGGAAGAAAGGTTGATGATAGATCGTTTTATCATTGTTCTTCGTGTAACTTCACCTTGGATCTGCGTTGTGTTAAAGATCCACCACAACAATCTCTTTTGGATTTGAAAGCTCATGATCACCAACTCACCCTTCTCCCGAGACTCGATTCTTTTACTTGTAATGCTTGCGGGCTCAAGGGAGATCGAAGCCCTTACATATGTGTTCAATGTGGTTTTATGATCCATCAAGACTGTATTCGCCTCCCACGCGTCATCAACATCAACCGACATGATCATCGTGTTTCTCGAACTTCTGTTCTTGGTGTTGTCAATTCTGTGTGTGGAGTTTGTCACCAGAAAGTGGATTGGACTTGTGGAGGTTATTCGTGTGACAAGTGTCCTGGCTATGTCGTTCATTCTAAATGTGCTACTAGAAATGATGTGTGGAATGGGAAAGAACTAGAAGGAGTACCTGAAGAGCCAGAGGATATAGAGCCATATGTGGTAATAGATGACAACACAATACGACATTTCAGCCACAAAAAGCATCACCTAAGACTCCACGACAATGGTGTTCAATCTGAGAAGAACAAGTGGTGCAGCGCATGCACCCATCCAATCTCTCTCCAATCCTTCTATGGCTGCATCAGTTGTGATTTCTTTCTCCACAAATACTGCGCTGAATTTCCAAGAAAGAAACGGCATGTTACACACAATGAACGGCTTACTTTAGTTACAACCAAGACTAATTTTTTTATGTGTACAGCCTGTCTTAGACGTTCCAATGGTTTCAGGTACGAGCATAGGAAAAAGAAACTCGATCTCCGGTGCAGTTCAATTTCTGAGCCATTTTTTCATCCAAGTCATCCCCATCATCCTTTATATCACCTTTCACCAGATGAAGAAGCTAAGAGCTGCAATGGCTGCAACAAGTGTACTTATCTTGTGCTTGGATGCATTGAAAAATATTGTGGATTTGTGTTGGGATTCGAATGCGCCATTTTACCACAAGTGGTAAAGCATATAGTTGACGAGCATCCTCTTTCACTATGCTATGGAGAAGAGACAAGCCGTAAATATTGGTGTGATATTTGTGAAACAAAAACCAACCCAAATACATGGTTCTACACATGTAAAGATAACCAAGCTAGTTTGCACACACTGTGCGTGCTCGGAGACTCAAATCTTATGCCAAGAAGCAAATTAGTAAATCTGAAAAAACCGAAAAAATTATATTTTAAGGTGGTGCTCAATAATAGCGTGTCTCGCCCATTTTGCTGCAACTGTAAGTCCCGTTGCATTTTCCCTATCATCATAAATATTTTTTCTCAAACCTCATATCTCTACTTTTGTTCATTTGGCTGCTTCATGGAATGGTATATACATATATGGTAAATGGCTGATATAATGAGGTAAAGATATATTATTAAATCCCGAAAGGGAATAAGGATGTAAAAGTCAGGATTTTCTTTCAGATTTATTTTATCATTTCCTTTTCAAGTTCAATTTTTTTATCCTTAATGTATAACTACGAATCTTGCAATCTTAATTTGATATATATAGCTGTTCCTAAAGTTATTATTCTTTAGTTTTCTTGAATAACACAACACTCTCAGTCTAACCTGTTCAAAATTTTCAAGACTAAAAACAAGACAAATGCGATGACTACTTTTATGACTCATTGTAACTTCTGATCTATTCAAAGAAGAGAATGGTAAATCATATCATTTAGATGAAGCTTTAACATGCGTTACAACTCGTACTTAAGAGTAAACATCAACAAACATACAAAGAATTGTCACAACCATTACAAGGAATTATTTTGAAACCATACCTCACGACTAAAACTTTGTATACTGATTAGACTACACAAAAAAATGAGAAAAACAAAACTTCTCTAAACTTAAAATGCTTGGAAAATGAGAATTCAACAAATGGTCCATGTTTGTTATGACAAAAGACAAGCAGTTTTTATTGATTTGTACCATATATGGCTAAAACAAGAGATTCTTGAGGACTAAAAGAACAATCATTATGAGACAAAGTATAAGGAGTATTGTAGCACATTTCACCATTGCTCCTTCTCTTTGTGTTCTCTCCGCCTATTCAAAAATTGAAATATGTCTCAAATAAGGTGAAAAATCTGTAGAGTATTCACAAAAACTTGTGAGTTTTTTGGTAGAGAATCAAACCTTTTGTAGTTGTTTATAGCCTTCCTCAACCGATGTAGAGACATTTTGGATATTGTAGTCTATCCGATCAACTATAGTGCCCTGATTGATACAAACAACAAAAACTAATTGTAGAGAAACCAACAAAAACTCTGCATCAATTTATGCAACTCATATGCCTTTTAATGAGTCAGTGAGAAACCTGGTCAATAACAAGAGCTGATAAGTCCTTCATTATCTGTGCAAGGTCATTCACAGATCCCAAAACCTAGAGAGTAGTCTGAAGTTAATAATCACCATTGAAATGTGAACCAAGCAGGTTTGTAAAGAAAATATGGAGTAACAGCTTCCAAGTTACCTGCTGTATCTCTCTTTCCCTTTCCGCTGAGACATGTTGCCCTTTCTTCAACTTGATTGTCTGTTGTTCATCCAAACCCTATAATTCTCATTATGGTATTGGCAGTGTAAGGAAGGCGAAGCTAATTTATTGGGAAAACTTCATATCCACAATGCTAATTTTACACAGTAATGAAGCACTTACCATTCCACCAAGTTCATCGTCTTCTTCCAGTCTTGACATCTTTCCATTCAGATTAAACTCCAAATCGACACCATCCTGACCCTATGATTGAGAAGTCAAATATAAATAACAAAAATCTCTCTTTGTTTTATTTTTTGAAAATTAAGGAAACATACCTCTTTCTGCTGCTGAAGACGTTTCAAATAAGTAGATTGTTTTCTGCGGAGCTCCATGGAGAGGTTTTGAAGATCTGTTGCAAGAGAACGCTGTCAAAAACAGTATGTCAAAGAGTAGGTCAATTCCATTAGAGACAGAACTTTAACCACATGCTACAAACACAAACATATATTAACCCAAATTTCGTTATAAGGGAAAAAAACCAATTTTACTTCATAAAATTTGCTAATGATATTATCCACAGGAGTTTCATATGAGGACCATTTAACAACCTTCCCTCATTCTTTATCGTTAACAAGCTAACTAACTTACAAAATTTAAGAATACCTGCACATTTTTCCTGAGGTTTGATTCTTCAGAAGGCCCTGTAGTAGATAATTTCTGCAATCTCTTTTCTGAGTTCCTCAAGAGATCTGTGATATCATGAGTGACCATCTCAACTACACGTTGGATCCCTTTGTCATCTCCAAAAGTAGGCATTAGAGCTTTTGAATGAGCCTTTGCAAGTTCACTCATTTTATCTCGAACCTTTTGTATATTAAATGTTATCTCCTCAGAATCATCAACCCAAGCTGGTGGCATACCAATTGTGAAGGCATCACTACTGCAAACATTCCCAATAACAACAAAAATTTCAATTTTGGAGCAATAAAACAAAGCTTTAAACCCTAAATTCTCTATATAGTTCAATCCAATCAAAATGTTCGGAACCAATTACAATTCCTCCAATTGTGTAGAATCAAACAACACATCCCATAACGAAAATGAATGAAGAAGAATTCATATATATTACCTTGACGGACCAGGATCATTGGAATTCAAAGGAGCATAAGAGGTGTTGTGATTGGACCGAGTAAACGAACCGCTAACCATTTCGATCACCGGACCACCGAACGAATCAGATAAAGGAGCACGCGCGCTTTTACACGCATCTCTGTGTTTCCTGTACACCGTCGTTCGATTCCTCGTCGCCATCAACACAATTCAATCTCAATATAATCAACTTCTACAGGAAATATTCCCGGAAAATGGATTCGGAGCTAAGATTTCACGAACTTGTGTCGTCGGAAAAAAAGCAAACGAATCTGAATCGCAATAACGTTTCTAGTTAAGCGCGTGTTGCAGACTTAACCACGGAGGAGATTTATTTGAGCTTTATTTATGGGCTTATAAGGCCCATTTGTATTTTGAGCTTTTTAATTTTTTTGCCACTTACGGTCAATATAAGTGTGTGGAGCACACGTTTTAAGACGATGACGCACTTAAAAAGCTAAAGGTAGCAAAAAGACGAAACACCCTGTAGATTCCTTCCTATGTGGACTCTTGGCAGCTAAAAAGTCAACAGAGGGGACCGGTGGTGAAGTGAAAAAGCTTTGGTGACCGAATAGGGATAGTTTAGTCATTTACACTTTACCTCAATAGATTCGTGTCCATGGACTCTCGCCTGACAACAACAACAAAAAACTTCATTTAAAGGTCTGAACTTTAGGTGTGTTTCCTCGCACTTTCATGCTCAACAAAGTACTGACAGGTTGTAATAAATACACGAGGAAGAATATCATTTAATTAAACCAAAACAGAAAGAAAAAAAAAAGTGATTTGAGATTTCCCGTTCAGGTTTTTTTTTTGTTGGATTCAGAATCAGATGGAAAATGATTTGTTGGGTATTTTTGGGTTTGATTCTTCGAAGAAATATCGATTAGAAGAACTTGCCAAGTATCAGTCTGGTTAGTTTCAAATTCCACTCCTTTTTCCGATTTGATTTTAGCTTATAATTTGATTTTACGGTTTATGCTGGTGTTATGAATCTAAAATTGGAAACTTTAATCTCTACTGATATAAAAATTTATCACTTTATAGTTTAGACTTTTGTTGTGAATTTTGGTAAAAGTTTTGTGATTGTAAACTTTTGATTTTTTTAGGTTCATGTATTGAGTTTGAAGATGTTGAAGGAGATGATGATGATGATGAAATGGCAGTGGAGTATCCATGCCCGTTTTGCTCAGATGATTATGATTTAGTTGAATTGTGTCACCATATTGACGAGGAACATCAACTAGAAGCTAACAATGGGGTAATTTCAGTTCATATCCATCTCCAAATTCATTCACATGAAGCAGTTAGTTGTGCTTTACATGCTTACTTTAGTAGGTAGGATTGTGATTCTGTAATTAGAGTTGGTAGGTACTTCTTGAAATTTAGTTCCTGATGCATTGAGGAACCATTTCTCTCATACGTTTGTTGAGCTTAAAGAGATCACCTTTAGATAATGAGCTTTGGTTGTGATGTAGATATGTCCGGTTTGTAGCAGACGGGTGAAGATGCATATGGTTGATCACATTACCACGCAACATAGAAATGTCTTGAAGATATCCTTTTTAATTTACTCTTCTTGCTTTTTTAACCATTTTGAAGATTACATATGATTCTGTATATATATCGATATTTGTGTTCCTTGACGAAAACTTACCTTGAACAAAAGCAGAGACTTTACAAGGATGAGTCATATTCAGCATTTTCTCTAAGGACTAAGAAATATTTACAGTCTCTAATCAAAGAGCCACTGTCTACTAATCGTACATCCAAAAGTGCTCCTGACCCATTATTATCATTCATCTTCAATCCGCCTTCACCAAACCAGTCCAAGCTTGTACTGCCAGATTTTTCAAGTGAAGCAATCATAGAAGACAAGAGCTCTATTAGGGATTCAACAGAAAAGTAAGCAACTCTTTTTCACATTTTCTTGATTCTGCGTGTGTTGCCTCACCTTCTCGAACCTTGTCTAAAGATATGTTTTTGCTTTTTGCCAGAGACGGCAAAATCCTGTCTCTTTTGTCTGATACAGAGCTACTAGAGAAGGCAAAGAAGAGAGAGTTTGTACAAGGTTTAATATCATCAGCCATATTCGATGACATCGACAACTTCTGAGTAACAATAAGAAAAGATTTGATACATTGTTTGAATCTGTGTTGCTCTTAGTTAAGTATAGCAAAGTACACTAGAGTAGTCTATAATATAAGCCAATGAGCTTCTATTTATCTTCAAACTTCTACTTTGTTTGTTTACAGCTTCTAATCCTTAAGTTACTTGAGGTCGAAGTTTCCTTAACAACCATTTCTTCCGTAGTTTCACATCTAGAGCCAAGAAAGTTTTCGCCTTGAGTTCATCTTCAAGCAGATCACAAGCATCTAATATAAGCTCCTCGTCCATGTCTGGTAACGCTTGAATAGCCTCAACCACGTCCTCTGTTGCTATGGTTTTGGTTTCATCAACTCGAGGCTTCTTCCTGTTTATAGGACTTGTATCAGTATTAGCAAGTTGATCTCTTTTGTTTTTATGGTCAAACAAAAGAGAGTTGCTATCTTCTTCCTCAGCTGAAATAGACAAATCTGTAGTCCCACTGGACTTGAATTCTTGAAATTCAGTTTCAGGATCAAACCAATCCATAGCTACAAAGCAGTCACTCTCTTCGATCCCAGAATCGCCACAGAGCACACACAGATCTTTATAGTATGGAATTGGCCGAGTCATAAACTGTCTTGCATCTCTATGAGCCTGTATTTGTTTCAGACAAGATTACACTTTTAAAAAGATACCAAACACTTAGCTAAGAGCAGAGCAACTAATTTACCTTTATATAGTCTTGCCAGACATTATCATCAGCTGTAACCATTTGACGCTCATCATCCCAAGCAAACCCATCTGACCGAAGAAGACTCTTGATCGCACTGAACTGTCTTCTCAGAGTCTTATACCGATTCTTCAACACATCAACATCAAAGTAAGACTCAAATTTCTCATTGAAGAGAGTAACCATCTCAGTCCATGCTTGTTTCCTGAAAACACCTTCAATCTGGTTTCCTCTTCTCGCTTGGTCAAGCATCAGATCAATGAAATATCGATCCATTGGAGGATGCCAAGTAGTCCTACACCGTGTAATGCAGCTTCCTTTTGAGTTAGACATGATTGTTGAAGATTCATATATTCTGTTGTAACCTTCATCTTCCTGAATCAATATCTTCGTTTCTCCCTCAGTAACATTCTCCTGAACTGAATCATGTATTGTTCATTCACAGATTACTTATAAACTAAACACTACCATAGATTAAAGATTGTACCTTTGTGCTCAGAGAATCCATCAGAGTAAATAAAGCACAGATCTTTGTAATAAGGTATTGACTTTATCCGAAAAGACCTCGAATCAGGATGAACCTAAAAAAGAATCCAAATCAATCCTTGTAAAAGTTTATCCTCAGAAGAAGAACAACAACAAAACGCAAACGCACCTTGAGATACTCATCCCAAACGCTATTATCAGCAATCACCATCTTTCTCGTTTCATCCCAAATAAAACCATCTTCTTTTAATAGATTCTTCACAGATTTAAACAAGTTCCTTAACGTCTTGTGTCTGTTTTTCAAAATATCTTTACCATAAGGAAACTTGAATTTGGCAGTGAATGAAGAAGACATGAACTTCCAAGCACGTTTGCTAAACAAATGATCTTCAAATCTGTTGCCTTTTCTCACTTGCTCCATCATAAGCTCGATGAAGTACTGATCCATTTCAGGTGTCCACACTGTTCTTAATCTCTCATTGCCGTTTCTACTAAGTGTGCTCATTATTTCTTACCTGCAAAAAAATTCGACTGCACGAACGGAAAATTTGAAATTGAGATATCAAATTTTGAAATCAGATCACATAATTAAAACTAGAATCGATAAGAAATTCATCTAAATTAGCTAGAGAGCAGAGAATCGTTCCGCTTACAGAAAACTCCGGTTGAGACACAGAGATTCCGATGGGGAAATTAGAGTTCCGGTGAGATTTTAGGGATAAGGTTGTCCAGGATAAGGTTATACTCTTATTCGCAACCAATTTAAAAACCTATATGGGCTTATATTACATTATTAGGCTTAAACTATTATGGCCCTTTACCTTAAACGATGTCGTTTAGTCTAGGGTTTTTTTGGGCCAAAGGGACGTCGTTTTGCTTTCGTCGTCGTCATCTTCGTGAAAGCTGTCCACAAAATTTTGCTGTTTAAACTGAACTACCGAAGAACATCTCCATTAAAGAGTAAAAACCTTGTTCTTCATTTCACCTATTCAACTCAGAGAAGACAATAAGTAGAATCAACGAAGACTCCATGGATGATTTCAAAGGCCTCAGAATAACTCAACTCGATACTGATGATGAAGATGACGAAGCTGAATTGGAGCCGACAAACATCGATGAGTTTGATGATGATGATGATGATGATGAAGAAGATTGTGAACCAGTGGTGTTAGGTTTCGTTGAGAGTCCTAAATTCGCATGGTCAAGTCTCCGTCAACTATTCCCTAATTTAGCCGGTGGTGTTCCGGTACTAAAAAGTTTCAATTTTTACGATCAAAGTCTTCATTTTTTATGTTCTTAGATAATGATTGATTCTTGGGTTTAATGTTTTGCGATATAGGCATGGTTGGATCCAATTAATTTACCATCAGGGAAGTCAATTCTATGTGATTTATGTGAAGAACCTCTTCAATTTGTACTTCAGGTCTGTTTTATACTAATTTTGTTGTTCCTTCCATAAGTTTTTGGTCGGTTTATTAATGGGAGTTGAGGAAATTTTGCAGCTTTATGCTCCGTTAACAGACAAGGAATCAGCTTTTCACCGGACGTTGTTTCTCTTCATGTGTCCATCTATGACTTGTCTCCTTCGTGATCAACATGAGCAATGGAAACGTGCTCCAGAGAAGGCTATGAGAAGGTAGAAAGGAATCTCTTATTATATATCGCATCTTTGTGTTTGTTTGTCTTCTTAACAATAAATCACTATTTTGTTCTGTTTTTGAAGTACGAAGGTGTTTCGTTGCCAATTGCCTCGTGTGAATCCTTTTTACTCGAGTGAGGCTCCAAAGCAAGATGGAACTGACAAACCATTGAGTCACGGAGGTATTAGTATGAACTGATTTGATGGGTTTGAATCAATTCCTAGAATTCTCTTTACTGATTTGGCTTGTTTCTCGTTAGCTCCGCTTTGCACTTGGTGTGGA
This sequence comes from Cardamine flexuosa, assembly GCA_963555745.1. NCBI lineage: Eukaryota > Viridiplantae > Streptophyta > Magnoliopsida > Brassicales > Brassicaceae > Cardamine > Cardamine flexuosa. The sequence goes on along the minus strand of OY743221.1, from coordinate 19,873,356 downwards.
ATTTGGAAAGGAGATAAAGTATGTGGCGGCTGCAAAAATGCTCGATATTGTTCACCGAAACACCAGGTGTGTGCATATTGCATAGTAGATTCTGTTGTTTCGCTAGATTCCGTACTTTTTTAACAAACTTTAACAATGATCTTGTTTCTAATTTTCAGGTTCTGCATTGGCGCTTGGGTCATAAAACCGAATGCCAACAGCTTCGTGCGGTTATAGAAACATCTGACTCAAGCCCTGTCAATAATGGGGTTTCTCTAACTCAAAAGCAGAAAGGTTAGTAAAATTCACAAACTTTTCTTTTCCTAGCCTTGGAACTGTGTGATAAAGGATTGTTTGGGTTTGTGCAGTTGCGAGTAAGAGTCTATGGAAAGAATTTATTTTGATAAATGAAGATGAAAGTGACTATGATACGGAAATGTCAGAAAATGATGAAGTTGCTAAACCTTTGGTCTCAAAGAGAGAAGTTAACGACCAAATGAAATCGTTAATGAATGATTTTGAGGTAAAGTCACTTGTCACTACCATTTTTTTGGCTACTAGTATAAGTTTCGTCGAATGATTCTCAATTCACTTGCTTTGTACAGGGTGATGCTGAGAAAAAGAGTTTTGTTAATTTTCAACAACGCATAGCCAAAGCTCCTGAACAAGTTGTAAGGTGATGATTCAAACACAGAAATTGTGATTTTTTGTATACATTTATTCTCTTCATGACATTAATTTGTGAAATTCATTTTTTCGTTATACAGATATTGCCGGAGCTCTGGTGCTAAACCTCTTTGGCCTATAGCAAGCGGACGACTCTCTAAGTCGGAGATTCCACATTGCAAATCTTGTGGTGGTCCTCTTTGTTTTGAATTTCAGGTAATTCTTTCGACCAAAGTTGATCATCTCTTTTCCATAAAACTTGTATTAGTCTGGTCTTTAGTCACTTTATAAACCGGTCAAGAAAATACATAACCAACAGTTTTAGCTGAGTCAACCCGATTTCAAACCAGTAAAAACACAATATTGGAAGCTCGTCTCTGTTTTTGATCATTTTAATGGCGGTTATATCAGGTAATGCCGCAGCTACTGTTCTTCTTCGGCGGGAAAAACGACAAGGAATCTCTCGATTGGGCAACAATCGTGGTGTATGCATGTGAGAACTCGTGTGAGTCGAGCTTAAGTTACAAGGAAGAGTTTGTTTGGGTTCAACTACACAGTCAAACAACTTAGGATCTTCTCTTCTCTTCTCTTCTGATTCCTGTTGGCATGTTGCCCAAAAGTTTTGTTCTTAACCGGCTCGGTCCGGACCGGACTTAATATTTGTAATCTTTTCATGTGGGTTTTATTTGTTTGAAGATCTCTCCCGTTTAAAAAGATCATATGTTTTGTGACATTAGTCCTTAGTAGACTATGAGTAACAAGATTTTCTTATATATCGTGATTAACTAAACTATAATTCAACTTGCAAATTATGCTACTTCACGTTATTAGTCATCATAAAAAATCGAATAGTTGGGTGACTTTCCACATTTAATCTGCCTTGGCTTTAAACATATTATGGATATGGCTATTCCTTTTCATATAGGCCTATGATACTAGTCGTAGTAGAAGGCAAGTCTATTGATTGAGAAAGAAAAAAGAAATTGAAGACAGAATTAAGTATCCTGAAAAAGAAGGAACTACTGAAAAAGGTTCTCATATTTGTCGCAAACAAAGTGTTTTCACAAAGCTGAATAACAAAAACCATTCAAAATCACTACTAAAGAGAATTCACTACCAAGCAAACTTCTCACTTCTTGTTCTTAGACTTCTTCGCTGGTACCCTACAAACAATAAAACAACCCAACGAAAGAGATTAGTATGCTGCCACAAACAGAAAAACAGATTTGTTTCACATGTGATAAAGATCAAAACTTACTCTGCGGCTTGGGCAGGTGGTGCGGCGGCAGTCATGTCTCCTCCAGGACCCTGAAATGAAATCACAAAACCATATTATATGAACTAATCACACCTCTTGAAAACAAACCCACCAAATGATCAGAGTAAGTTACCTTGGCAAGACGCTCCTCTCGTCGAGCATGTTTCCTTTCTCGGCTAGCCTTGTTCTTAATCCTCTTAGCCTCAAACTGATCAGACAAAGTCTTCTCTCTAGCCTTCTCAGCCTTTGATTTGTGAATGCTCTCCATCAACACACGCTTGTTCTTGAAGACGTTTCCCTTGACTTTCATGTACATGTCATGGTACATGTGTCTGTCAATCTTCTTCGTCTCTCTATACTTCTTCAAGAGACGTCTCAACACTCTCATCCTCCTCATCCACAATACCTTTGTTGGCAACCTTGCCTCTCTGGTACCCTTCCTCTTACCTTAAACCCATTATATACAATAGCCAAATTAAACAACTGTGGTAAAATCTCAAGAGTGTGTGGTCTTGTGGATAAAATGTTGCATACCATAACCAGAGTGACGACCCTTCATTTTGGCAATCTTCATACGTCGAGCTCTGGAACGAGAGTGAATCTTGGTTGGTTTCCTTATGATGAAACCATCCTTCACAAGCTTCCTTATGTTTTGGCCTAAAGATACATAGCAATCCAAAAATCTTTAATCAGAAATACAATCAACTGTCAAATGCATAGTTTCATATTGATAAACGCAAATTAAGATCAATGTTGATTCCGTAACAATCAGAAACCATTTCCAGTGAAATCGTAAATACTTAAATCAATCATAACATCTGTGTTAGCTTAAACACAAACAAACTTTTAAGGAATTCTAAAAATCGGATCGAAATCTAATAGAATCACCATTTCCGAGCTCAGTTTTATCGGATTGAATTCCAATCATCCAACGTATCCTACGAATTAAGCTACAAAAGTCTATAAAATCTTGTTTTTCTACCGTCATCATCAACAAGTTTCAATCGCAGATATAAATCCAAACAACGAAGTAAACAAAAATTAAGTATGAAGAAGAACGACATACGCGAATTGGCCATGGAGATATCACTTCCTTCATTTGGGTCGAGCCATACTTTTTTCTGCCCGCAGTTCAGCACTGAAGCTGCGAGACGCTTCTGGAGCTTCAACGAAACCATTTTAGCCTCTCGATTGATTTTGGCGGAGAAGAGACCATTGATGAAGAAAATATCTTTATATATGACATTTGCTAGGGTTACTCGTCTGCCAAAAAAACTATCAGTTCTAGTTGGGCCTTTTGCTAAGCTTATTATAGGCCCACTAGTATTGAATTTTACACACGTGCGTTGACTCGTTGCACAAATTTCACTAGGCCTACTTGGCTTAGCTACATGTGCCCATACCCATTTGTATAAGCTTAGCAAATTAAAGAAAACATAATAATGAAGGAGATCAAGTGGTAATTTTAATTTGTTCAGTGAGAAATAAAAACCTCAATAAATTGCAGATGTACCTTCTACTCAAGAAAATGCATCCAAATAATATTGGAACTTAAGATCTACAAATCCTGGTTTTTCAAATTGTTACAATCAAGGTATGTATTTTTACAAATTAATTAATGTGGGAAATGTCGAAATTTAGATCATTTCAAAAAAAAAAAGTTGAACCATCCAAACGTGTAATAGATTAGAGGTAACTAAAGTTATTATCAAATTCATATTGTAACATGTAAAAATATATTAGTTATACCCAAAAGAGATCATTTTCATTATTTTTACCCCAAAAAGTTTGGACCGGGACACATATATGACAGGATGATCAGATTTGATACATTCTTACGGAACCAAAAATAAGAAGCTACGTAATCTTTCAAAGGCAATCATTGGCCCATCGTTGACATGGTAAAAACTACTATTCACCTAAAAATAGATAGATTGAGAAGGGTAGAAAAACACTTAAAAATAGAATAACCGATGACAAAAACAAAACAAAAAGAATAGAAACAACCTAAAAATACATTTTTCAAAGCTCTTTAAATAACAAATTATCAGTTCGATTCTTCTTTATAATAACCACACGAGAAGAAAAGAGAAGAGAACGAGAAAAAGGAAAAAAAAAACAATGAAAATGGTCGGAAGGATCTTTCTCCTCTTCCTCTCCGTCTACATCACGGTGGCCATCGCCGGGAAAGCTCCACCACCAACATTCACCGAGAAAGGCAAAGCCCTAGCTGAGAAACTCTGCGAGAAATCCGAAGACAAAGAGTTTTGCGTTTCAAGCTTAACGTCACGTCATGAAGCAGAAACCGCAACCGCAGCAAAACTCGGCGTGATCGCGTTAAGCATCGCGTCTACAAACGCTTCAGACACATCTTTCTACATCAAAGCGAAACTGAAACAAAAGAACCTCGAGCCAGCGTTAGAAGACACACTCGACGATTGCTCTAAGAACTACTTAGACGCAGTCGCGCAGCTCGACGATTCTCTCGCCGCTTTGCTCGCGAATGCGTACATCGACGTTGATATTTGGCTTAACACGGCGATAAGCGACGGTGAGGCTTGTGAAAGCGCTTTGAATGATCGTGCTGGTAATGATGCTGAGCTTGCTCGTAGAAACACGAACTTCTTGAAGCTTTGCAAGGACGCTCTTCTCATTAACACTATTTTAACTCCCTAAATTTTAATTTGTTGCCGATTAACTAATTTCTATTTGCTTCACTTGTTGTAATTTTTTTTTTCTAAATGGCTGGCTCGTTGATTTTTCCGGGGGTAAATTTGACGATATTTGATATACATATACTTGTGTTTTGGGAAATTTTGAATGAGCATATTGAAGTATTTATATATATATATTAACAATTTAAAATACAATAAATATGGTTTTTTTTAATTCCCGTAATTAACCAATGAAATTAACCAAATTATGTATTTTATTTTCCTTTCTTCTATTTTACACAATGATTTAAATGATTTTTTTTTTATATCATCCTCTTTATTTACATCACTGTTAATTACAACATTATACTCGTTATTCATTCTAACGTTAATAATTCCTTTGGTTATTAAAAACGTAAATAATTCTCATTTTTGGTTAAAATTCTTAAATATTTTAAGTATCTCTCGTAAATTACCAAATAAAACATGTTATTGAAGAGGTCATTTTAATATAATTCATATTCCCTAGCTAATCCTAATCCTAAAACTATGGATTAAAAAAGTATTTGAACAGAAAAGGAAGAATATATATTTAATTTGACCACAAGAGAAAAATATCTTTGTTTTTCATATCGGACGGCATTTGTGTGGCCAGGGAAGCCTACCTGAGAGTTTGATATCTGTCTCTCGCGCAATCTCCTCTTCTTCTTTCTTCCTCTTCTTCGTCTTCTTCACATCACTGTGTACTTCCTCCTCTCTCTATTCTATCTTTTCGAAATCTCCCCTATCCGAATTCCACCTCTGAAAAATAGTTCTCTCAATTTTCATCTCTGTGGATTTCGGAATCTGGAGATTTTAAATTCTTCTTGTTCGATCAAATGGTGGATCGATTTTGTGTGATTTCTTTGCCTCATTAAGCAATGACTTCTGCTTCTTCCATGTCCGGTGCGTTTTCTTTCGTTTCGCTCTGATTTTTGTTTTATCTCTTTCATGTTCGTAGCCTAGGCAGAGAATCTAATGGACGCTTTGTGAGTTCTTCTCTAATTGAAATTCGCGCGCAATTTTTTAGTGTCGAGATAATTTTCACCTTAGGACTGTGATTTTTCTTAGCTATGAATCCGTTACAGAGAGAAACGAGTCTTTGCTTAGCTATGAATCCCTTCTTAGGATTTTGTATCATTGAATTTGAATAGTTAGAATTAGAGCGATTATTAGGTTTAAGAGTAGTTCATGTGCCAACTAAACACATCCTACCTTTCTTGTTGAGGACCACAGTTTTCTTATTACTAGTTAAGGAATTTAGTTTTTGAATTCATGCATCTACTTTTACCCTTTTTGGTTGTTTTTTGTTTTGTTTTGGGTTTACTGATTGAATATGTGTGTACAATGCAGTGTCTGTGGAATGTGTGAACATATGTAATCTAACCAAAGGAGAAGGGAATGCAAGAAGTGATTGCAATGCTCTCTCCTGTGCTTGGAAAGCTCCAAGAGCTTTAACTGGGTCTCTAGCTAGCACTGCTCATCCACCTGTCTGTTCTTTGTATTCATGTGGAAGAAATGGAAGAAAGAGTAGAACAAAATCTGTAAGTTTTCTTTCCTGCTCCAGAACTGTGTTTTGTACATGATCACCTTGTCCACGTTGCCATGGTGGCAGTATTTGCTAATTGCTATCTATTCTTGAGGTTCCTTACGGTAACTCCTTTGGATAATGTAGTGCGCCTGGCAGAGGTATGAATATGAAGTAGGCTTTTCTGAGGCTCCTTCCTTTGTAAATGTGAGAAGTATCTTGAAGTCCAGATTATCATTTAGTAGTCATAAAAAATGGGAACGGTATTGCTTATCGGCTGAATCTTCTGGTGAATCCGAAGATGTTACCGTCGAAACATTGTGGGAGGTATGATGCACTACCCTCTTCTGTTCATTGGCACTCTATTAGGAAAATACTCCAGTCTCAACCATTTTAATGGGTGGTGGTTATCTATGCAGGACCTTTTCCCTTCAATATCTTACTTATCCTGTAAAGAATTAGAATTTGTTCGAAAGGGCCTCAAGGTATGATGATATAGGTTACTTTATATTTGAAAGGCTTCTTTCAGCTATGTCCTATATAATTCCTCGTTTTACGTGTAATCATTGAAGTATATTTTAGCCTTCTGGTATTCATTTCTTAATTCAGTAAGAAAGGTTTGTGCAGTTAGCGTTTGAGGCACACCATGGTCAAAAGAGACGTAGTGGGGAACCATTCATTATACATCCGGTTGCAGTTGCTCGTATCCTTGGGGAACTTGTGAGTTGCATGATACGTTTTCAATATGGAATTATGGATTCACGTGATAATTAGTTGGAATGCTTAGTAAGTTACTTTTGTACTTGTGTAGGAATTAGATTGGGAGTCTATTGTTGCTGGATTATTACATGACACGGTCGAGGATACAAATTTCATTACTTTTGAAAAGATAGAAGAAGAGTTTGGTGCAACTGTGCGTCACATTGTAGAAGGGGAGACCAAGGTCTGCCTATGTGTGTTTACTGCAATATTTTTCCTTTCCTCTAACCCTTTATAGAGAAAGAACTCCACGCTTCCATTGAAGTTCATTTATTTATAAACGATTTTTCCCTATTAGGTGTCAAAACTGGGAAAGTTAAAGTGTAAAACCGAAAGTGAACCAATACAAGATGTAAAAGCAGATGATTTGCGACAGATGTTTTTGGCGATGACAGACGAGGTTTCAATCTTCTAAGATTTTCTTTCAGTTGGTGTGTTTATATTATTCATCAGCAGACCTAACTGCTTTGTTCCAGGTCCGCGTCATTATTGTCAAGCTAGCTGACCGGTTGCATAATATGAGAACTCTCTGTCACATGCCTCCCCATAAGCAGGTGATTCCTTCAAGTAGTTGAGATTTGTTGCTCATACAGCTCTCAGCTCTATATTTCATTTGTGATAACTAATGACTTTGTGAATTTCGTCCAGTCCAGCATTGCAGGGGAGACTTTGCAGGTCTTTGCTCCTTTAGCAAAATTGCTTGGAATGTATTCGATTAAGGTATAAACCTTCCCTTTATGTATTGTTATCGCTTGCTATTAATAATTCTTAAAACAATTTTATGCACGATATGGCCATAGTTTTCAAGTCGCATCAGTTGAAATGTATGTTAGTGTGTAAATGAAGCCTAATTATCTGAGTTGTTGTGCCCCATAGCGTTCTGAGTTTTGCGGTGGTATTCTTGCAGTCTGAACTGGAAAATCTATCTTTCATGTACGTAAGTGCTGAGGATTATGGTAGAGTCACAAGCAGGATCGCCAACCTCTACAAAGAGCATGAGAAAGAACTCACTGAGGTAATTCAACTAATTATCGGCTCTGAAATTGACAAAACATTATTGAAAAAAGAAAGGAGATTAGAGAAGGATGTCGATTATGAACCTAGACGCTCTTTGACCTTTTGCACTGTGAACTCATCTGGGCGTTTATTTAGTTCATCTGCATTCACAGAGTCCTACTATGTATCTTAGGCAAACAGAATTTTGGTGAAAAAGATTGAGGATGATCAGTTTCTGGACCTTGTGACTGTGAATACTGATGTTCGATCTGTTTGCAAGGAAACTTACAGGTGAATCTATCAATGACTTGTTCATTTTACTCTGTAACCTACCCTTTTCTTCAGCATCTGAAGTCTCTTATTTTAATCTGCAGCATATACAAAGCTGCTCTCAAATCGAAAGGATCAATTAATGATTACAACCAGATTGCTCAGGTTTGTGTGTTACTCTCGTCTCCAAGTTGTATCAAAGGTTTTGAATACAGAACTACAATCTGTGAGCTTAATATGATTGTTAACACGCTACTTCCCCTAATTTGTTTATTTTAGCAGTTACGGATTATTGTAAAGCCAAAACCTTCTGTGGGGGTCGGGCCTTTGTGCAGTCCACAACAGGTGAAACCCCAATGAAAAGGAAGTGGGAATCTTTTTTTTTTTTTTTGTTCTGGTCACTTAGCTTTCTCGCTCTGTCATCAATGCAGATATGCTATCACATTCTTGGACTAGTTCATGAGATCTGGAAACCTATTCCCCGAACTGTACGTATCTGATCTTCTGGTATTTCAGGGGATATTTTCACTACATCACATCTGATCATATGTCTTACCTTTTTGTTACAGGTAAAAGATTACATTGCGACCCCGAAGCCTAATGGCTATCAGAGCCTCCATACTACTGTTATTCCGTTCTTGTATGAGAGTATGTTTCGATTGGAGGTTCAGGTATTTGAGATTATATTATTTCATCACAGTTCTTAGAAAACCGCCAGTGATTAGTACAAAAGAATTTGGTTTTGTCTTTTAAAGGTTGAAGAATGGGGAAATTTCGAAAAGGCTGATTTCATTAGGTATTAAAACTACATTTTTCTCTGCAGATCAGAACCGAGGAGATGGACTTGATTGCTGAAAGGGGCATTGCTGTTTACTATAATGGCAGGGCTCTTTCTGCTGGATTAGTTGGAAATTTAGTTCCTTTAGGTAGAAATTCAAGGGGAAAGACGTGTGGCCTCAACAATGCAGATTTTGCACTCAGGGTATTTACTTACCATATTCAGAAGTTAAAATGCAGAGAGACGTGCTAGATGTAGGCACTGATATTTTCTTGTTTGCCTTCCCACTATGATGTTAGTTATGACAGTTTATTTTTCCAGGTTGGGTGGCTAAATGCAATAAGGGAATGGCAAGAGGAGTTTGTTGGTAACATGACCTCTAGAGAATTTGTGGATACCATTACGAGGGATCTTTTAGGTAGTCGTGTGTTTGTATTCACACCGAAGGGAGAGGTAAGGACTACTCTTTGAAGCCTCTTAAACGTCATCTAATTTTTTTTACGATTTTACTTAAATGCTTTGGTATTCTATTTGCAGATAAAGAACCTTCCGAAAGGTGCCACCGTTGTTGACTACGCTTATCTGATTCACACGGAAATCGGAAACAAGATGGTAGCAGCAAAGGTATTTTCCCCATTCCTGTCATTCTTTCCATGAACAACTGAACCAGACTCTAAGGATACTTGAAACTGCAGGTCAATGGTAATCTTGTTTCTCCAACGCATGTTCTTGAGAATGCTGAGGTCGTGGAGATAGTCACCTACAACGTTTGTACCTTTTCTCTCTTGCATTTTTGTTCATTTCTCCTTTTCTTTTTGTCCTGCTTGGGGAAATATTGATTGCCTTCATCATGCGCTAATACCTAGGTTCCACGAGCTCTCATGTTTTCTTCTTATTGTCTCATAACAGGCCCTCTCAAGCAAATCTGCTTTCCAAAGACATAAACAGTGGTTGCAACATGCCAAAACAAGGAGTGCAAGACACAAGATTATGAGAGTATGTTATTTTTATTCACTTGCTTTGTGCTAATTGCCTCACTGTTACTAATTCGTTTCTCTCATCTTGTTCCAGTTCCTAAGGGAGCAAGCTGCACAATGTGCTGCCGAAATAACCCAAGATCAAGTGAATGATTTTGTGGCAGACTCTGATAGTGATGTGGAAGATCTCACAGAAGATTCGCGAAAGAGCCTACAATGGTGGGAGAAAATCCTCGCCAATGTTAAGCAATTCCAGTCACAAGACAAAAGCAAAGATACAACACCCACTTCTCAGAACGGAAGCCTTTGGGTGCCAAAGGTAAATGGGAAACACAACAAAGCCATCAAGAACTCGAGTTTGGAGAGTCCAGAATTCTTCTTACCTGGAGATGGAATTCCCAAGATTTTGCCTGCTAACATCCCTGCTTATAAAGAAGTTCTGCCTGGTTTAGATAGTTGGCGAGACAGTAAAATCGACTCATGGCATCATCTCGAAGGTCACTCTATCGACTGGTTATGTGTAGTATCCATGGATCGCAAAGGTATGTTCTTCATTTGCTTCTGGTCACGAATCCAAAACTACTTCTCTTTTTTTCCCTTTTTTTGGTTCTATTGGAAAGTCAAATCAACTGTTTGTTATATTTTGGCAGGCATAATCGCAGAGGTTACAACTGTCCTCGCAACTGAAGGCATCACAGTATGTTCTTGCGTGGTGCGTGCTTTAACTTCAAAACTTTTACTTCTGAAGTTTTTTAATAGTTTCTAACGACTGATCTTATAAATGTCATGGTTTTTTTGCAGGCCGAGATTGACAGAGGAAGAGGATTAGCAGTAATGTTATTTCAAATAGAAGCAGACATTGAAAATTTGGTAATAAATATGTCCCAGTGTTCTCAACTCTTAAGTTTTTTCGATCTTCGATCACTAAACCCTAACCTGTGTCTCTATGGATTGTTTAAACTCCCAGGTAAGTGTATGCGCAAAGGTGGATCTAATCTTGGGTGTGTTGGGATGGTCCAGTGGTTGTAGCTGGCCAAAATCAACAGATAGTACTCAAGTTCTTGAGTGTTAAAGCCAAAGGACTCACTCATGTTCTTGGCCATGAAGTTTTGTCATGTTCACTGGAAAAATAAGGTCACAGGAGGAAGAGAAAGAGAGAGTATGGTTGCTCCAAGTAGAGGTAGAGAGAGCTCTTATGATATTCTTGAAAATATAAATCATTTTGTTTTGAAAATATATCCAGGAAAAAAAGAGTCAAAATTCTTTTAGATGTGTTATGTTCAATAAATCATGGTCATTGTATATAGAGACCAAAAGAGTGAAATGGATATACGATGTAATATGTAGATACTTCTGTAAAACTTATACTTGCACATATTAAAAAACGGATGCATTTTACAAATACAGTATATTATGATTTGCTCATGGGTTTTTTTTTGCTTTCTTGTTTCCTTTGTTGGTAAACAAATTTTTTGGACAAAACCAAAATAAATCTAGAAATCTACATCTGTTGGTTCTAAGTTTGTTTCTCCATTTATAAGGTTCAACTGTAAATTAATACCCATAAGCTTTAACAAAAGTTCGAATACCATTAGGCAAGTCAAAAGATGCAATTAGGTGATTAGAACAAATAAAATAAAATTCCGAAGAAAGACAACAGAAGATACATATGACCAAGTCATATACAAATGAAATAAAACACAAAGAAAACAAACTCTTAGCTCATTTTCAGACAAGGAATCAAACGAACGAAAAGATTATACATCTCCAAGAACATGTTGATTTCATGTTTCATCAAAATATGAATTAGTAGTAAGTAGGTTCAGAGGTGAAGAAGAAAGGGCCAACCCAGTAAAGCTTGAAGCTCTTGTCTTTAAGAACACGGTACTGGCTCAATGGCTGTCCTCTTACTCCTTTGTTAACATTGGTCGGGAAATCGCAATCATGGATTGGAGATTTGTCAAGGAAAGCTTTGCAGTTGCCAACAGTCCTTCCTGCACGAAGCTCTGAAGGGAATATTGAGGCGAAGAAGTAACCTTTAGCATCGGTTTTGCTACTCATTATCGATACTGGAACCAACTCTTTCCCATATATATCCTTCTTCACGCATGAAATTCTTGCCGTTGCACCTATCGTACAACAATGCCATCATTGAGTTGATTTTTTAGTAACAACGATAAAATAAAAATAAAGAAACAATTAGCTATTATTTTTAGATTAGCCTTTATTTAGATTTTTTAGAAATGGCGTATTAAAAAGAAAAAATAAAAGTGATCACCAATATGTATAAATTGTTTTTTTTTTGGTTGGCTAAAGTTTATGCAACATGTATTAATATGCTATGGATTTTAACCTACCACTAGACCAAATTAATTCGTCTTGGATATAAAGAAGTAATATTACCTTTAATAGGGTAAATTTTGCCACCGGACTTGCACATGATGACACCTTCAAAAGCCAATGGGATCAATTTTCCGGTCTCGGGGTCAGCTTCTTCATTGCCGTAATAAGCAACTGAGGATATGATCAGAGATGAGAAGACGACCAAAGAAGCAGCAAATGAGAGGCGTGAGAAAGCCATTTTATTTTTCTTTGGCTTGCTTTGCTTATATGTTTAGTATTGCAGAAAAAGCAAGTGAAGTTTTCAAAACTAGTTCCATGGGTTTATATAGGTTAATTGCGTTGACAAAGAGCGTTAATTCTCTAATTAAACTATTGGTTTAGTATAATTATGAAAACGATCAACTTGTAAAACGTGACTGCACGGCATACAATAGTGTTCTTGTCCCGACGTGAGTCGCATTATATAGTGTGTGGATTGCCAATTCTAAAGACGGTTCTGTAAGAGTTCGTATTGAATCTTCTATTCCACGCAAGCCGTTTAATTTTTTTATTAAAATACTATAGGCCCAAAAATATTAGGTAGGCCCAATATATTTTTTATGTGGATAAAAAGCCCATCAGAGTTCCACTGAATTTGATTTTTTGTTTTTCTGTGACAAAAAATCGAATTTGGTCGGTTAATTCATTTCTTTTTAGTGTTCGTTTTCAAAGATGAAACCAAAAGAAAACATTTCTAGAAACTACGTGGCATGAAAACAGAGCACCAGTTGTCTTGTTCCTCTGAATTTTCCACGTCTCGATACAACCGCTTTCAAAGCAGAGCAACACTCAGACGCCGGAGAGCCTCCACTGCTTTACTATTCCCTTAAAATATATTTTTATATACATACACTCACTCTCAGAGTCACACATGTACTCTGGTTTAACACAAACACGTCACTTCTAGCGAAAACAGTATCAAGAAACACAGAAGATCAAACACGTCTTCTTCTTCTTTCTCTATCTCTCTTTGTCGCCACAGAATCATTTTCCTTTTTAATAGCAATCGTTGATGATTCGATCCGATCATTCGAAGCGGGAAAAAGCTCTTTACGATTTCTTGGATCATCTGAAAATCCATGGCAACCCCTAAACTCACTAGGGTTCCGAGCACAAGGGATCGCGTGAAAGACACGCTATCTGCTCACCGCAACGAACTTGTCGCCCTTCTCTCAAGGTTCTTTCCTCGAGACTTAGAAAATTTCGACCCTTTTCTGTTTGATTTGATTTCTTAAGCGTGTGTTTTTATGAAGGTATGTGGATCAAGGAAAAGGGATTCTTCAACCGCATAACTTAATCGACGAACTTGAATCTTTAATCGAAGACGATGCAGTCAAGAAAAGTCTCTCTGATGGTCCTTTTGGTGAAATCCTTAAATCCGCAATGGTAAAACGAAAAATAATTACTAATTTCATCTTACAAACTAATTATAGTTTTAGAATGATTATTACTAATATTTTGGTTGTATAGGAAGCCATAGTGATGCCACCATTTGTTGCTTTAGCGGTTAGACCAAGACCTGGTGTTTGGGAATATGTTCGTGTTAATGTCTTCGAGTTAAGTGTTGAACAATTAACAGTTTCTGAGTATCTTTGTTTCAAAGAAGAACTCGTTGATGGACCTAATGATGATCCTTTTTGTCTTGAGCTCGATTTCGAACCATTCAACGCAAACGTGCCACGTCCTTCTCGTTCATCTTCTATTGGTAATGGTGTTCAGTTTCTGAATCGTCACTTGTCTTCTGTTATGTTCCGTAACAAAGATTGCTTGGAGCCTCTTCTTGATTTCCTTAGGGTTCATAAATATAAGGGTCATGTAAGTTTTTTTTCCCCCTTAATGCTTCATTTTTGTTGCTTATCAAACTTGGATTTACCTTTGCCCAAATATGACATCTATAAAATAATAAACACATTATTGGTCCCAATATTATTAATTTATAGAGGTTTTACTGTAATGGAAAACATTTTTGTTTTGTTTTGTTCATAGTCATTGATGTTGAATGATCGGATACAAAGCATATCTAGGCTTCAAAACCAACTTAGTAAAGCAGAAGATTATATCTCTAAGCTTTCACAAGAAACTCCGTTTTCGGAATTGGAATATTCGATTCAAGGAATGGGTTTTGAGAAAGGTTGGGGAGATACCGCAGGACGAGTTCTCGAAATGATGTATCTACTCTCTGATATTCTTCAAGCTCCTGATCCTTCTTCTTTGGAGAAGTTTCTTGGAATGGTACCAATGGTTTTCAACGTTGTCATTTTATCTCCACATGGATATTTTGGGCAAGCCAATGTCTTAGGTTTACCTGACACTGGTGGACAAGTATATATCTCCCTAAACCCTTAGTTTAATTTATGTTTTAGATTTTGGTTAGCTTTTTTTAAGAGTCTTTAATGTTTCAGATTGTCTATATTCTAGACCAAGTCCGAGCCCTTGAGACTGAAATGCTGTTGAGAATAAAGAGACAAGGGTTGGATGTCAAACCTAGGATTCTTATTGTAAGCATATTTATCTTTTGATATAATTGTAGGTTAATCTCAATAGTGCTTATGGACTTACATTTTTCTTACCTTTTTCCCCAAGGTAACAAGATTGATACCCGAATCGAGAGGAACTACATGCAATCAGCGGTTAGAGCGAGTCAGCGGAACCGAGCATACTCACATTCTCAGGGTTCCTTTTAGATCTGACAAAGGGATCCTCCGTAAGTGGATTTCAAGATTCGACGTATGGCCTTATCTAGAGGACTTTGCTCAGGTTTTAAAAAAATATCTTAGGTTTCTTGAGTGTTGTTGTTTACTTCTCATCCAAGAAACTAACTGATATTTCTTATTTAAAAAAATAGGATGCCGCAAGTGAGATTATCGGTGAATTACAGGGTTTACCGGATTTTATCATCGGTAACTATAGTGATGGAAACCTAGTTGCATCGTTAATGGCACATAGAATGGGTGTTACACAAGTAAGGGTTTCAACTTTGCTTGTTATGTTGTTTATTTATGGAAAATAATGAATTCTTGAATTATTTTGACATAAACAGTGTACTATTGCACATGCTTTGGAGAAAACAAAGTATCCAGATTCAGACATTTACTGGAAAGAGTTCGACAAAAAGTATCACTTCTCTTGTCAATTCACAGCTGATCTAATAGCAATGAACAATGCAGATTTCATCATCACTAGCACTTATCAAGAAATCGCAGGGACGTAAGTGACTTTATCAAAAACTGTTCCTTTTTCGTGTTTTCTATTGTATTTTTAGCCGATCCTACGATACTCCAATTTTTTCAGGAAGAACACTGTTGGTCAATATGAAAGTCACGGGTCTTTTACGCTACCCGGACTATATAGAGTAGTCCATGGTATCGATGTGTTTGATCCAAAGTTCAACATAGTCTCGCCTGGCGCAGACTTGACCATTTATTTCCCATTTTCTGAAGAATCTAAGAGACTTACAGCTTTACATGGTTCAATAGAGCAAATGCTCTATACCCCTGACCAGACCGATGAGCATGTGTAAGTTTGTTAGCATTCTATTATTTGAATTACATTACATTATCTAGGTTGTGTGACTTGTGTCTAGTCGATATAAAAGTAAATAAACCAGATTTTGGTTTGGGTTTTGTTTTGTTGCAGCGGTACACTGAGTGATCGATCGAAACCAATACTTTTCTCTATGGCAAGACTCGACAAAGTGAAGAACATATCCGGTTTAGTTGAGATGTATGGTAAGAACACAAAGTTGAGGGAGCTGGTGAATCTGGTTGTCATAGCTGGTAATATTGATGTGGACAAGTCCAAAGACCGAGAAGAAATCGCAGAGATTGAGAAAATGCATAACCTTATGAAGAGCTACAAGCTTGAAGGGCAGTTTCGTTGGATAACTGCTCAGACTAATCGAGCTCGAAACGGTGAACTTTACCGTTACATTGCAGATACAGGAGGTGCTTTTGCTCAGGTACGTAATATGCATTCATTTTTTTTGGTTTGGTTCGATTTGGTCCCCTTTGGTTTTTGTGTTGGAATTGGTTAGCATTCAGGTATTAGATAATCTAGAAACTTAAACTAAACATTCAGTTTTTTGAAAAACTACATACGTATAAAACGTAGATAATATTATATAGTTTTGGTTTATTCAGTTCAGTTATGCAGTTCTGTTTAAGAACTAACTAGTCACTATAAAAAGTATCCATTTGGTTATTAATTTTATATAGTTTTGAGTTACATTTGGTTGGGTTTTGAATAAAAAATTGTGTTGGTATAAATAAATAAAATAGTATAATGCAACTCTTATCTATTTAAATTTCAGTTTATATTTCCTTTACTTGGTTTGGGTTACATAAATTTTGTCCTTTGTTTAGGAACTAACAATATTAGCCATGAAAATCAAAGATACTAATTAAAATGGCCTCTTTTTGTATACTATAATTAGCCTGCGTTCTATGAGGCGTTTGGGCTTACGGTAGTGGAAGCAATGACTTGTGGGCTTCCGACTTTTGCCACTTGTCACGGTGGCCCTGCAGAGATTATCGAGCACGGGCTATCAGGTTTCCACATTGATCCATACCATCCGGATCAAGCGGGTAACATAATGGCCGATTTCTTTGGACGTTGCAAGGAAGATCCAAGCCATTGGAAGAAAGTATCAGACTCTGGTCTCCAAAGGATATACGAAAGGTAAAGGCCTATCTAAAACAAAAACAAAACGGTTATAAAAGTATTTGAACCAGAATATAACAAAGTTGAAATGATTTTTGTGTTAGGTACACATGGAAGATATATTCGGAGAGGTTGATGACATTAGCTGGTGTGTATGGTTTTTGGAAATACGTATCAAAATTGGAGCGTCGTGAGACTCGACGATACCTTGAAATGTTCTACATTCTCAAATTCCGTGACTTGGTATAAATTTTTACAAACTCTTCATTCTTTCTTCTATATATAGCTCTCAAGGATTGGTCTAACTAAAGATTAATGATTTGATCTCTCTGGTTTTGTTTTGTTTTGTTTTCAGGTGAAAACTGTCCCTTTAACTGGTGAGGACTGACCTGACCAGGTTCATCCTTCAGCGTTGGATGTAAGTTTTAGCTGTAAAAAAATAATAAAGGATGAATAAAATTGGTTATGTTGCATGTGTGCAAGGAAAGGAGGAGTTATTGCGAACTCATAATGTTCATAGTACTTGCTGTATTTTGTTTTTGTCATGTGTGTGTGACTTGACATGTTGAAAGTCACGTGAAGTTTGTAGCTTACAATAAAAAGTCTTGGTAGAATTTTCATTTCACATCCTATCGTTACAATAATAACTAGATAATTTACATGAGTACATGACCATTTGTCGATGCAAAATAAATTAATCGATTATCGAGGTTATAGTATTAGTTATGCGTTAAAGTCTTAAATTAGGAAACATTTTAACGTTTTGGTGAAAGATTATCATAACTAACTAACAGTAGTACAGTACAACATTTGAAAATAGTTTATTTAAATATTTTCTTAGGAAGACAAATACTAAAAAAATGTTATGGTATTTCAGAAACGGAACAAAAAAAAACTAGTGATATATATAATATTTAATTGTTATTTTTTTGTTGAAAAATTAGAAACATAAAGGATGTGGATAGATCTTTTTTGTTTGTTTGTATACAAATGTGTAAAAAATGTTAGTCGCACTTAAGAGTTGAAGACTCTACATTAGTACATTTTAATCGTTGGGTTGTAAAACCCCATATTGGAAAATTTAAATAGCAAAAGATTTGGTAATTTTACAACATTCTCTTTAGCAAGAGGAGTTGGTAGAATAAAAAATGTGGTTAAGATCTAACTGGATACTAAACTAAAAAGCGAAACGAGACATTATGGGTCTTAATTTAAAAAAAATTACTTCACATTTATTGATAAATATCGAGATACACAATTGATGCATGAGTTGAATAATGTTGAAATTTAAATAATAAATAAAAACTGACATATAGGAGGAGAATGACAAAAGCAGCTTTAATTGACCAATGAGAAAGGACAGTTCTCTCTCTGGTCAATTGCTCGCTTCCCGTGTCGTGGAAAATGCTTCTCCCGATGCAATAAACATCAATCATTATTCTTTTTTATTCTTTCTAAAACTAAAAATACTTTTCATAATTTCATTTATGATGTGTCTGAATACCCAAATCTTTCTAACTAATTTTTCTAGTTAAAACTATTATTCACATAGTCATAGTCACCTGCTTTATTAATTTTATTTTTTAGAATCTCGATATCTCAACTATGTGAGGTTGTTTAATAAAACCAATAAATTCCAGAACTCGAAATTCAACTTGAGCTGTTAAATTTAAGCATATCTTTTTATAATATCCTCAGCACGCTTAATCATTTTATTTTTTTGCTCATTTTTTTGTGAATCAAGAGAGTAACACATGTAACTCAGTGATTTACCTTCCTAAAATGTTATTTTCTCTAGTTTTCTCAGTATTTCCAAATACTCCACGAAGGTGGGAACCAATCAAGAAATCACAATCTCATCTATTATAACGATAAACAGCTGGAGATTCTATCCACTCCCCCAAAAATATAAAAACTAAAATAATCACATAAACATACAAAAAATAACGACATGGATAGAATAATTAAAAGGACGATAACATTAATAACCCCAAATAAGATTACACTTGACGTTATATAATAACGAACCATCTCTCGGACCAATGTCCTCTTGTGATCCGATTTTTCGATCCAAGATATATATACTAAAAACATAAAAATAAAAATAAAGATTACTTCCTTCACTTTTATTTTTACTTAAACTAACACATTCATTCATTACTAAATTTGAGTCAACTGTTACAACTAGAGTTGACCATAGGAATGAGCGAAGTAGGCAAGAGCTCCAACAAGTGGTGCGTTGATGTAAGTAGCCGGCTCGGATTGCTCGTAATCAGACCGTTCATCCGGGAAGCGATCGTGCTGGTCCGGACCACCAACTACTGCGCCAACAAGGAAATTAGGGTTTGGAGATTGAGAATTCATGATAGCAAATCCTTGGTGGCATTGGATCTTGGCCGGGTGGCTTGCGACGCAAGGTAAGGAGGAGCCACGGTGGTGGATTCGCCGTGGGAATTTCGGACCATAACCAACCATGTAAGACATTCTTAATGGGTTGTCTCCAAGTAAATAATCCACCTATTAAATAACCAAAAAAAAAAAAGAATCATTAAAATGTTGGTTCAAAACAACCCTAAACTATATGAAGATTCATGAGGTCATAAAAATTGTACCTGTCTTTTGGCGATGGAGCGGATGCGACCGGGAGTGTAGACGGAGCCACCGCAATGGACGACGGTTCTGGCGGAGGTTAAGTATTTGGCGTACGTCAAGAGCAAGAACGATGTTGACGTCACGTATTGCATGTTGGCGTCAGCCATTTTAAACAATAACCCACCTACATAACAATAACATAACATATTTGATATAAATGATTTATTCAGTCAAATGCTATCGCCCGAAAATAGAAAAGTAATGAGAATGAAGGGACAAAGATGCAAATAAGTGAAAGATGAGGGAGTAAAATGCAAGAACCTGGGGTATACTGAGTAGAAGAGAAAGGAGCACCAGGAATAACAGAGCAGATGAAATTATCAGCATGACCTTTGTATTCATGAAGTGTCTTCACATTCTGAACCAGAAATGCCTATATATATACACACAAAATTAATCAAAATATAATTTAGAGATTTATCATTTATAAAACCATAAATAAATAAATTTAGATTCTAAATTAGAAAAAAGTTTATACCTTTGTAAGAAGAATCCTGGCTCCAGCATGCTTGTTATCCCAACCAAAAGTGTTATCATACTCAGCAGCTCCAAGAATTTGTCCATTAGTTTTTATGTAATTCAAATATTTTAAATTCTTGGTCGCTTTTTGTAACCAAGCAGCTCCCCACAACAACTCATCCTACCCAACAAAAAAAATATATATATATTTCTTTAATTTCAGCTTTTTTTTAAATCTGATTATGTGTAAAATAAAATTAGAAACCATTTATTATAATTACCTGATAGCCAGAGTACGAGCAATAAAATGGACAAACATCAGGTTTCAATCCTGCACTGTAAGTTCCTCTGTATTTGTCCGCAAATGCAAAAACCTTAAATTCCACACCAAACAAATAAAAATAAATCAGTTTTTCGAAGAAAATATATATAACAAAATATTTTAAGTATAACCAAAAAAAAAAAAAAAAAAAAAAAAATACCCTGATGGCTCGTTTGAGGAGGACTTTGGAGTAACTGGGATCAGATTTTCTGAAAACAATAGCAGCAGCGGCGAGAGCAGCGGCAGTTTCAGCGGCGACATCAGAACCAGGAGTGTTCTTGTCTACTTTAAACACACTTCTAACAGTATCCATATCCTCTGGTCTTTCCCAACAAGAATGGTCTTTATTAGCATCACCAACTTGAACATAAATGGTATCAGGCTGTGAAGTTGCTTTGAGTAGATAATCTGTAGCCCAACGAATCGCTATTTTAGCGTTTTGTAATTCAGATTTCATGAGACCACCGAATTCAATTACACTCCATGACAACATTGTTGTTGTGAATGCCATTGGGAATCCAAATTTGATGTTGTCTCCTGCATCATAGTATCCTCCTACCAAGTCCACCTGAAAAAAAAAAACACAAATTAGGGATTTTTTTGAAAAGAGGGGTAAAAAAAGTATAGAATAAAGTTTGAATCTTTTGACGACACTGATAGAGAATTGAACCTACATTGTTGTGAATCTTGAGATCTATCACTAATTTGTTTTGAAATTAGGGATTTTACAAAATGACCAAAAAACCCTAATTTTTATCCTCTGTTTTTTTTTAGGTAAAGGTTGAATTTTTTGATGTTATTGATATAAAACTTCACCTACATTGTTGAGATCTCTCAGTAAATAAGAAAACCCATTTCATATTTCCATTAAAAAAGTTAGAAAAAGTCTTGAAAAATCAAAGTAGAAGAGAGTGAGTGAGTGAGTAAAGTTGAGTTGATTTACATGAAGAGCAGAGCCATCAGAGAGACCAGAGTCTCTTCTCCAACTCATTCTTTGGTTAGAAGGAAGCTTCCCAGACCTTTGGCCTTCAAAGAAGAGAATGGATTTGGTGAGAGCGTCTTTGTAGTTGTGCTTGGCCACGTGGTGACGATGGTGACTATAAAGAGAAGAAGAAGAAGAGTAGGAGAAGCCATTGCAGAGAAAGAAGAAGAAGAAAGAGAGGAAAATGATGACTCTAGAGGTGTAGGAGAAGGAAGAAGAAGATAGAAGAAAAGCCATTTTCTCTGAGAGAGAAAGAGATTGCAGAAGCTGCTTTGTGGGAAACAGAGGAAGTAGCTCTACTCTTTATAAAGGGAAAATGTTTGCTTGTCTCTCTCCTCTCTGTGGCTAGTTAAAAAGTTTTTTTTTTGTGTGTTTCCCATGTGGTAATAAAACGAGTTAAGAGCTGAGATTTTTGTTTTGTCAGAAGAAGAAGTTGCTTGTAGCAGAGAGGGGGAAAATGCCAGCTGGATAGTTTTTGTCTAAAATCAGAATAAAGAAAGAGTCGAGGGGTTTTTGAATAATATTGAAAAATAAGGCATTGTCCGTACTTCTGCTTGTATGAACTCGTTGGGGGAGATGGAAGCCCATTCGCAATCTAACTTATGACTATGATTCATTTCACTTCTGAATATGATTTTATTGCATTTATTTGAATACATATCTGATTTTTGGATAAGATTCGGCGCTTGTGAAGTTTGAATATGACAAAAACGATCTATTTTAAAAAATATATAACTTTTGTCTAATTCGGTTTATAAAAAAATTGTTTAAGTTTTGCCGAATATTTTTGAGTACTAATGGGCTTCGCTAGTAATGCGAGCAGAATAATCGAGTGATATAATTGCATTAAGTTTCCGTGGAATAATTTCAAACGCTAAAATTTGACTCATTATTCAAAAACGTAAAAGAAAAAGTGAAAACTTGATGAATACTATGCATGGTAACAAAAAATAGTGGAATCATATATTCGAAACATGAAAACGTGGAAAATGGTATACTATTTCTTCATCAATATAATGATTACTATGATAGTAAAAGTAGCGGAATCATTATTCAAAAACGTAAAAAAAAAGTGAAAACTTGATTAATACTATGCATGGTAACAAAAAATAGTGGAATCATATTTTCAAAACATGAAAACGTTGAAAACTGTATACTATTCATCATCAATGCTAATCTTGTGAAACTACTAACGAGATATATCATCAAACTGTGCCGTCAAAAAATATATATATCATCAAAGTGCTTGCTGAAAGTTTCAAAAATTTCTTTTTAAAAATCCAAAAAATAAGTTAGATTCATCTCCAATGTTTTGTTCTATTTTTTCCTAAAAAAAATAGAGATCTTTAAAAATAGAGAAAGAATTTACTCAATAATTGTCTCTATTTTTATTTTAAAAATAATAATTAATATATATAATAGTTTTATCTTCTTAACTAACTTAAATTAAAAAAATTTACTTTTTAATTTTACAAATTTGATCTATTTTGTTTTTTTATTGTAGATTTTTTAATTTATCATCTTCATGTAACTTGTATTTCTAATTTATTATAAGTTTATGTTGCATGTTATAGTAATTAAATAACCAAGTTTAATAATATAATTATATATAAATACATAAATAAACATATAATTTTGTTTTAAATATAAAATAAATAAATATATAAAATTAAAAGATCATATTATAAATAGAAAAGTATTTTTTTAGAAATAGAGGAATGAATAGTGTTTTTCCAAATATAGAGAAATACTATTCATTTTTTTATTTTTAGAGCAACATATAGAGTGGCATTGGAGATGATTTTGCTCTAAAAATAGAGAAATCTCTAAAAATAGAATACCATTGGAAATGCTTTTAGCTTATCATAATTAAATTATACAGAACACACAATTCATGCTTAGTGTTTGTTATTTTGTTAGATATTAACTTACTACTTTGATAAAGTGTAAATCTAAAATAGTTTTAGATTTTATTTACTGCACAAATTAGGGAAACAAATCTCTAAAGTGTAGGTACTCACATAATATAATTGTTTGGACGTAATTATGATATGAGATTCAATTTAACTAAATGGCGTATTAGTGATTTAGTGTTTACTGTTCTATCATGTATCACCTTTTTATTTTTATTTTTTTGTCGCGGTTTACTTTTTTTTAATTATGCATCATATGTTATATAGACAGGATACTACTTAAGCTACCCAAATAAAATGCCAAATAAATATTCGTAGCAGTTTTAGACAGTTGAACCATTAATTGGTGTAGATAGTTTTATGGACCATTTTTTGGGTAGATTCTATTGATGATGTAACTTGCAATTATGACTTTAAATTCTAATCATGCTTATACATGTGTGCATGTGATCAGCCTTTTAATACGAATCTATGATGAACTATAAACTCTGGCCATGATAACAATTATTAGAAACTAATAGTGGTTTTCTCCTTTAAGTTGAATCCGTCACATATAAAAGAGTTAATTGGAGTTGTTATTTTATTTTTTTATTTTATTTTTTGACAAAAATTGGAATTGTTATGTTTTCTGCTAAAAAAGGTTATAATAATTTGAATCATAATGTACGGTAAATGCGTTACAGCAATGATTGTCATAACTTATCGCCAAGCAAATTACTTAATTTACGGACAATTAAAATAAACGTCGAGGGCCCAAATTACATTACAGGTAATAAATAGTGCTTCACTTTATCGAGACAATTTTATAAATTAAACTGATTTAAATTTTGATAATTACAAAAGTAAAATACCTAAAGTGGAACCGAGTAAAAAAAATTAAACATGAAGAAGTAGTTTTCATGAATGAATAAACTAGTAGGGACTATTATTGGCAATGAGGCTCTCTTCTAGTGAAAGAAAGCAACTGTGGAGAAGACAGTCAAGACACCATAGTTGCTCGACTTGGGACAGTGAAGCGAGACAATAAGGTTTCGAACAGCATTTTCAACATTTTAAAAATTAGTCAAGAATAAACTAAAACTGTTTTTGATTTTTTGGGATTTCACATATTTGTCTCTTTGCTATACAATATAACAAATGTGATGAAATACAGAAGCGATGAAATCCATCTAATTACATGTGTCGGATATTTGTTTATATCAATTACACATTATTTTTAGTGAATGGTTTAAATAACCAATAAAATCTTAACACAACATTATTTTCATTTCTTTTAAAACTAAGATTCAATTTCTTGTGGAAAAGATTAGCGCCATAGCTTAATGCATTTCATTGGCAGTTTGGTCCTAAGAATTTTAATTAGTACACAAGTAAACAATACATTTTCCCATAAAGAATTATATTTAGTTACATAAAGTACTTTTAAAACATTTCTAATTCAATATTCATAAAACTTAAGATATATAGAGTGATAATCGTCCATGTATATTATGCTATTTATTGGAGGTGGTTTTCTTTTTTCCAAATAAATACCAACATCAAACGATATGTGGATATGTTTTAAACAAAGTTACGACCGGAAAGACTAATAAGTCATCAAGCTCAGCATTGATCGGACTACTTGAGATCGATTACTCTCTTATCCTATCCAGATTCACGTTCTCCTTCTCTCATAGAACAGTAAATTGGTTGTATGTCTCACCTTTTGTAGTTTTTGAATATATCATTTACGCAAAACTGTCTCTTTTAATTCCATCATGGGCATCTCTATGTAACTAACTATAAATAAGAGTAGAGTAGATCCTGCGATATATCGCGGGTCAATATTTTTTTTAATTATATAAAAATATTTATATTTTACTGTTTAATATTTTATGATCAGTTTTTTACATAATTTATATATTTATAGATTTTGTTTGTCTAACTTTCATAATTTTTTTGTAACCAACTATAAATCAGATGTGAAATAATAGTTATTTGTATAAATCTTAACAATAAAAACCAAAAAAACAAATTACGACCGGAAAGACTAACAAGTCATATCATTTGTTTTGGAGTACCTAGAAAAATAGCAAGTCCCATACGCCAAAAATGACTCTGGACGAATGAGCGCACCTACTCATTTTTCTTATGGGAAAAACTCAAGCCTAATCAACCGTCAGACGAGATTCTCAAAGTTTTGTTCTGAACAATTACAATAGAAATTACTGTGGTTATTATTCACGTGTCATAATTTATATGTCATGTAGTCCTTAAAACGGTTTAATACATGAAGGAAATTGTTATTCGTTCTATATATATATATATATATATATATAAAGTTATTAGTTATTTGTAATGCTGTTAATTGTTTTTCATGATAACAAGTGAAACTTAACTGTTTTTTTTTTATATCAAGTGAAATTTAATTGTTGAACAAATAGTTTAAACCAATATTTTCAACCAAAATAAATCATAAGATTTTTTTCCTTTTTATAGTACAAGTCTTGGCCCAAACGTTACATCTTCGATTGTATTGT
Source organism: Cardamine flexuosa (assembly GCA_963555745.1). Classification (NCBI taxonomy): domain Eukaryota; kingdom Viridiplantae; phylum Streptophyta; class Magnoliopsida; order Brassicales; family Brassicaceae; genus Cardamine; species Cardamine flexuosa. The sequence goes on along the minus strand of OY743221.1, from coordinate 19,847,564 downwards.
ATCAAGAGTTTTGACAAAGAAAACTCCTTGGATATAGGACATTTCCCTCGGCAGTACTTTTTTTCTCTTTCTTTATTTTTGTCAAACCAAAATAAAGTCCATCGTCAGTCACTATGTGGATTTCTAAAAAAGAAACAAATAAAAAAAAGAGAGACGGGAAGGGAGAATCGTTTTCATTTGAAAAATTATGAGAAACTGATGAGAAAACTATTGAGACACTTGTCTCTGTATGAGTAAATATTATGTTAAGTCTATTTAACTGATTAACATGTTCTAACTGCCCTCTATTCTTACAGCCACATGTTGATATTGCTGTTTAAAATTCTGAAAATATATACACACTTTTTGGTTATATAAATGCTGAGAAATACTTATTAATATATTCTCAGACTCTCAGTATATGATTGTGTATAGTGTATAAGAGTCGCGTTGAATAATAATAGAGACGATGGGAATGTCGTATCATCATGTGCGCTTCTGTGATGACTCCACATGCCTTATGACCCTCCAAAAACAAAACACGATATAAAGAGGAAAAATCAAACCAAACTTTGGATTCATGTTCTTATTCTACTTTTTTTCGCTGCTCTGTAAAAGTTTCTAATTATTGAACAACCAGAAAAAAAAAATGGTAAAGGCTAAAATTTAATCCTCTTATTAAAAAAAAACATGACTATAAATTTCATCTGAAAAACAATTTTCTTTAAAGTAAATTCTTGTTTAATTTTATACTACGGTTATAAAGTGTAAACTGTTGAACTATATGTTCAAAACAATCGAATTTAGGGTTTTAAAAACAAGATAAAAATAAATAAATTATTATTTATTAATTTCGTGAAGAACAAGTAACAAAAGATTAGAATTTTTGACTAAAGAAAACAAAACCTTATGAAATTTAGGGTTTAGATTTTTCTGAGTGACTTTTGAATGCCTATGTTTTAAGAATTTTTCATTTATAATAATTGTACGATAATTTGAGTCATTATGGGTATTGATCATGTTTTTTCTTATTTATTCGTCATTTTTTTTATCCAATTAAAATTTCTTTGTTTCATAGTTCGGCTCATGTTTATAAAGCCGACAAACTTTTTTTTAATGAACCAACGTCAAGTTGGATTTTAGATAAATAAAACTTAATTTGAATTGGGTTTATAGTAGAATGTTAAACCAACTACTAACACAAACCATCATTTTGTCTGCTCTCAAAACTTAGACTCATTTTCAGAATTCAGTCGGTCATAAACTTTGTTTAGATCTTACTTGCTGTGAGATTATCAATTTTTCGATTTGGATAATAAGTCTTTAAGTCTATATGACTTCATCAATGTTTACGTTACAACAATTTGCTTCATTTAAAAAAAAAAGAACTATTATATAAACCGAGACTAAATGGGATGCCAGTTGAATTAAGCCATGTGTCACCACTAATAAATGGACCTACAGTGAATTGGGCTGCCTCCGTTGCATTTGTAATGCTCCTAAAACCAGCCCATTGGACCCGATCTGTTAAGTTCGACCCGGGCCCATCATTCATATACTCTCCATAATATAAAGTTTCAAGTGCAAACTCTTTATCCCACTCCAACCATCCAGCAGGATGTATAAGATCATCAATAAAAGATTTTATGAAAACCGTTCTTGAATATTTTCTCCATGGTCGACCTAAGTACGCCTTGAAGTTTGCTTTCACAGGGACCAGATCAGGTGCGGCCAAAAGGCTACAATTAATTATAGAAATACCTGTTGGCTCTTCCGAATTATTGCGGCTCTGAGCCGTGAATACAATTTTCTTGTTAGGATTTGGTTTACGAGCATAAAGATTTCATTTCTGGAACACAACCGCCGCGTTACCGAATATGAAATCGATTGTACCAAATATATCGCATTCTCGATAGAATTGTTTGGCTGAATGAACATAAAGAGTGTCTTGGTAACCTCCGAACGCGCAACGGTAAAAGGCAGAGAGGTCAGAACCGCTTCGTAATGCCACGGCCTGTTCTTTGTCCGGTCCAGCAAAATTCACGAATGATATGTCCTTAGCTATGAAGCCATTACCTTTCACGCCTGCATAAACAAATGTATATCTAACTAATACTTCTTGATTAAACATAGATGATAGGAAGGTAAATTAAGAACATTGTATAAATAATGTTTAGCATTACAAAACCAAGGGATTAAAATGTGATTTAATAAAAAGACTAACCTACGGTAGCAGATTTAAATGTTGTCCATCCATCAACCCGGCTCCGGTTAGATTTTATGACTGTTAATCCGATACCGTCTCCCACAAACATTATCATTGTTTTCTTGTTTGATATATCGACGTTCTCAAAATACTCCTTACCTTTTATGTAAATAATAAATCTACTCCAAAAATTTGAGAATTAGTTTTAGACACATGTATCATCGAATTTTCCAATCACATAAAAAAAAAAAAATCATGTTACATAACACATGCATGTATCTATCTTTCAGTGGTTCACATGCACAGATATTAAATATGAAACTATATAATTTGTTTGGCGAATATATATTTTTGTTCCGTGTGTATCAATTAGATTTATAAAATTGATAATGAAGCGGAACTACTTATATAAAATCAACGTATCGTAAAAAAAACGTATAATGGTGCAATTCATTTAAACTTGTATCATTAATCTTACAGAATCGTAAATTAAATGAAGAAAAATGGTGTTTCAACATGATTTATACGATAAGCCTTTAAAATAAAATAAAAACATGATTATACAATTGATAAAACTTCGAAAATCATTTCTTTGGATTTTTTTTTTCAAATTATGTCAACGTTAATCATGCTTGACTACATTGAATTAAGATTTATGAGTTTTTAAGTACCTGGTTTTGCTCGAGTTAGGAGCGGCAGAGACGGCAGCACTAATGGTTGTGAAGTTTCCGGTACCATCTTTTGCCACGGAGAGATGAAAACTAGTATTTTGTACCGGAGCCTGGAGGAGTCTCTGGTCGTTCTCCGAGAACCAACTCGGGTATTTGACGTCAACTTCAGATGTTTCCGGGGAAGAGTCATTCCCCGAAATCATCTGAATCATATCGAGAGAGTTGCTGAGGTTCTTAGAGATGTTTAAGATGTTATTCTTCAACCTCTCATCCAATCTATACGTCCTATCATTATTATTATCATTTCCATTGGTCGTGAAACCATCGAGACACGTGTCTTGGTTCGTCATGGCATTGCTGAGTAACATTTTGATGTCGTTGGAATCAAGAGAGGAAGATCGGATCTCTGAGATTGCGGTTTTGAGATCGGAAATGGTGTCATCGAATAGCCCGAGACAGTCTTCGAACGCGCAGAGATCAAGGTGGGTTAGTTTTGAACGGAGATGGTTTTGGTTATCGGAGAAGATGGAGGAAGAGAGATTGATATCTGAGATGGTTTGGTTTAAGGTGGCGAGTACAAGCTCATGAATGTTTTTGGTTTCGGTTAAACGCAGCTTTTTGGAAGTGGTGTATGATGGTGAATGAGATGAAACGAAGGTGGAAACGGAGGTTAAGAGAAAGATTAATGGCAGTAAGTTGAGAATTGTGTGTTTTGAATTTTTCTTAATTGGATTTTTCATCTTTGTTCTGTGTAAGATCGTAGTGAAAAAAAATGAAAGATGTAGAAGACTAACCTGAAATGTATTAAAAAATGAATGGTGTGGTCTTATAGAAAACTCCCAAAGGTAACAATATAAAGGAGAAGACTTGTGTAATATATATCTTCTTGTTTTTGTTAAATGTCTAACAGATATTAAACAAAAAGAGAAATTTAGAACTAGAAGAATATTATATATGTTAGTCAAACTCATTTTCTTTAGACTATGGTAATTGTTTCACATTAAGGTATACCAATTTACTCACACATAATAACATCTAAATCATGGAAGTCTTTGTTCAAATTGAATAAAAATACATCAAGGTTTTACCAAACTACGTAAAATGCATAGGAATCGTTCCACGCACTTCCTACAGTTGTCTAGTTGTCTTAAAAACATAATCTTTCTCTATTTCTTGTTAATCCTATTTCTAGAAGAAAAAAATTGTTTCAAAAGGATCAAATTTATAGGTTTTTAATGCATGTTTTATTAGCTATTAATGATGAATTGAAAAGTTCAAGAGAAATAATTAAATTAGATTGGTTTAAAAAAAATGTTAATCACAAAGAACTATACATTTACAAAAAACTTTTAGATGTTTTCTTAATATGTGTGAAAATCTTAGAAAAATGATTAATAAGAAAATAGAGGGAGTATTAGTTAAAAGAAAATACTATCCTCTACTTAAACTCTTGTTAATTTGAATATAGTCGTAAAAGTAAACTATTGTTAAACCCGTTTATCCAAAAAAATTACTACAAAACTACACTTCTCAAATAATCATAGAGGATTTAGAGATCAAGAGTATAGGCAATCCCAGTAGAATTAAGCCATTTGATACCTTCAATAAAACTACCAACAGAGAATTGAGTCGCTTCCATTTCATTTTGACTGTATGGACAAATTTTTGATGATTTTGGAGGTTTGGGATCAAATTTACCTAAATATTAGTATTGTTGTTGTAATTTACTTTATGTAATATTTATGTGTGTGTAACTTTATTTTCTTGTATCACTTTATTTTGTATTTCATTTTCTTAATATAGTATTATTTTTATATAGTTGTTATTTAATATCATGTAATCTTTTTTATATATTAACATTTTCTTATTTTAAAAAGTTATTTCAATATAAAAATTAAATTTATAAAAGTATATATGAAATATTTGTAATTTTAAAAAAGTTTAGACTAAAATAATAATACAAAATTATTAAAAGTATGTATATAATATATAATTGTAGGAACTAAAATGCAAAAAAATTATTTATTAAGATTATGTACGAATATAGTTATAGTCGTAGTATTATGCATTGCTAAACTAAAATCTTCAAATTTAGCAAAAATTTCTTTTCCCTCACCAACTATAACTATATTCGTTGGATATATATCCCGATGAAACAATCCTTTGGAATGTAAATGAAGAACACATTAGCCACATTCCTGAAAATCTCAATAACATTTATCTCCATTACATTTACTCTCCTGCTATCAGCTTCATCTTTCCAAATAAGAATTTCTTGAATCTTACCACGGACAAACAACATAAAATCTTCAAAACTACACCAAAAGCGTTGAATACATGTATAGCTAACCTCACCTTCCATCATAGTATAATAGTAAAGGAGAATCGAAAGTGAATTCTCACCCATACCGTGTGAATATTTTTACATCGCTAAAAACTTTCCGAGATGTTAAACGTCTCTTGATACACACTTATTTATGTTCAAATTTTCTATCAACTGTAGAACCCACACCTTTTTCTCTCACAGACATACAACCGTTTATCTTCAGCACTTGATCCTCGTGAGGTATCCTAACCGCAGGAGAATCATCAGATATCTGCAAAACATTAAACAAGATGAAATCTCAGAGGAGAAGCCGGATTTGGACACTTGAGAAAGATCGATTCATGTAATCTTTTTCATATATTAACATTTTCTTATTTTAGAAATTTATTTTAATATAAAAATTAAATTTGTAAAAGTATATATGAAATATTTGTGAATTCTAAAAAAGTTTAGACTAAAATAATAAAAAAAACAAAATTATTAAGATTATATATATGGTATATAATTGTATGAACTAAAATGCAAATAAAAAGATGAATCTTTAAATTTGAAATGTTGAATAGTAACACTTCAAATATGGAGTGTCACTATTCAATACTTCAAAATTTGAAGATTTCATGTAAAAACCTTCATATTTAAAAGGGTAGAGTATGAGTTGGAAATACTTTAAATAGACATGGCAGAAACAATCAAACTAACAAGAAAATCCAACAATCAAACTATTACCTCATTCATTCCCTCTGTCCACTGGGATTGATTTTAGAAGAGATTTCGGATTTGGAAGAAAACTGAGATTTAAGGTTTGAGAGAGGTTTAGGAAAAAAAAACAATGTTACTGATGGAAGTAAAATGGCTCATTTTTCACAATGTGTGTTAGTACGAAGAGAGGGAGTGAACAGCTGCAAATCACATAAAAAGGAGAGCTAATTGGAGCACACAAATTAAGATTATAATTAATAAATCCAATGAGTTCTAATATATGCAGTTAAATATTTATAAATTAATATTTGCTGCATTAATTAACATTATAAAATAATAAAAATTGCTTTGATGTAAAAATGAACAAAATTAGATAAGATTATAAGATAATAACTTTTAGAATCTCTATGTAAATATATAATATCATTAGTAACATAAATTAATAACTATGTAAATTTACACACACAAAATATATATATTTCTATATATAATATACTTTTAGTATTTCCTATGTTCCTAATTAATCATATTTCTAAGATTTTCATACATATTAAAAAAACTCATTAAAACATAGTTATAAATGCATTTGTTTTTGTAAATAATAATTTTCTATAATTCTAAATCAATAATATTTAATTATTTATTTTAAAATTTACAATTCATCATTAAATAGCTAATAAAATATGCATAGAAAACCTAAAAATATGATTTTCTGAAACAAACAAAATTTCTAGAAATATGATCAATTAGGAACGGAAAGAGTATCTTTTAGGTAGTTTTTTTTTGAATTTAAAATTCAAAATAAAATCTAGTGTTATTCAATAATGTATTTGCTGAAATACATTAAAATACACTTTTTATTGAGATTAAACATTCGTTTGCATATTTTAAAATACATTAAAAACAAGTGTTATTCAATATTGATTTAACTTAGTTATATTTAGATTAAAATGTATTTTAATGTAAACAAAATACCAACCTTTACCATATATTTTATAATACCTCTCAAATTAAAATACGTTAAAAGTATTCTAAAACTTAACTGAATAACAGCTCTTTAGTGAATTGAATTCTGTTAGAAATCATGGTTTTTAGAATCTCTCTCGTATTGTCTTTTTGTCCTTCTCTCCTTTACTTCATCTCTGCTTTGATTTTAATAACAATCTCATACATTTATTATAACCATTCAAAGTAAGAGATTCCAATTTCCTAGTATATTCATGAACAAATCAATAAATTTACAAATTTAAACAAATACTATTAATATATATTCACCTACTAGTATATATATATATATATATATATATATATCAATTAATACTAGTATTAAATTTAAATTTAATATATATATATATATATATCAATTAATACTAGTATATTCATTTTTTCTCCAAATTAATATTTTGTAACAAATTTCACCTACGCAAAGAAAATAACACATTAACTTTGTTTTTATTAAAGAACAAACTTTAATTCTGAGTTCTTATCTGAAGACTAATGAAGAGACTAGGGTTCGACTGGTTTAGGATTATTAAAAATTGTTAATAAAAAAAAAAGCTATGCATTTATAATAAATTTTTGGATGTTTTTTTAATATGTGTGAAAATCTTAAAAATATGATTAATAAGAAATAGATGGAGTATTAGCTGTATATAAGAAAATACTATCCTCTGCTTAAACTCTTGTTAATTTGAATATAGTCGTAAAAGTAAACTATTGTAAAACCCGTTTATCCAAAAAAATTATACTCACAAACTAATAATCATAGAGGATTTAGAGATCAAGAGTGTAGGGAATCCCAGTAGAATTAAGCCATTTGCTACCTTCAATAAAACTACCAACAGAGAATTGAGTCGCTTCCATTTCATTTTCGATACGCTTAAAACCAGGCCACTCAACCCGGTTTGTCATATTCGAACCGGGTCCTTCATTCATATACTCTCCATAATATAAAGTATCAAGTGCAAAATCATTATTCCACTTCAACCATCCAGAAGGATCAACCAAATCATCAATAAACGATTTTATAATAACCGTCCTAGAATAAAGTTGCCAAGGACGACCTAAGTATGCTTTGAAGTTGGCTTTCTCAGAGATCAAGTCTGGTGCAGCTAATATCTTACTATTAATTATAGAAATACCCGTTGGTTGACTTGAGTCTTCTCTTCCTTGAGCTGTAAATGTGATTCTTTGTTTAGGAATTGGTTTACGAGCGTAGAGACTACAGTTTTGGAACACAACCGATGCGTCACCAAATATGACATCTACTGTGCCATATACATCACATTCTCGATAAAACTGTTTGTGTGAATGGACATATATTGTGTCTTGGTAGCTTTCAAAGCTGCATCTGTAGAAGGCAGAGAGGTCAGAACTGCTTCGTAATGCCACAGCTTGGTGGTTGGCTGCTCCGGCATCATTCACGAATGATAAGTCCTTAGCTATGAAGCCATTACCTCTTACTCCTACATACACAGTTACATGTAATTTTGTTTGTGGGGTTCAACTTCTTCATATTTAATATTAGTTGCGAAAATGTTTAGCATAACAAAAGTAAGGGACTAAAAGAAAATTTAAGAGGAAACCTTACCAACGGTAGCGGAGTTAAATGCTGTCCATCCATCTCCGTAACAGCGGTTGGCTTTTATAACTGTCCGTCCGATTCCGTCTCCAACAAACATTATCATCGTCTTCTCCCTCGGTATTTCGATGTTTTCGAGATATACCCCGCATTTTATATATATCACAAATCTACAATATAGAAAAATCAATATTACATTTATATATATGTAAAGGTGTAAACGAAAGGCATTGGTGATGAGTACATAACAAATATTTTCATTTTTCACAAAGACAAATTAAAGCAAAGACTAAAGACTAAATGTTAAACTAAATGACTTGAAATTATTTGTAACGCTTTCTGAGCTCAATTTTTCATATTAATGAAAAAATATTTTGCATGGCGAAGAGTCGAGATTTGGAAAGAACCAATACCTCATTACATATTTTCGCGTCATTTTACGTTTATACTTCAAAACTTATTTTTGCACCAAACAATCTAAAATTTAGACCTACGAAATTTTAAGACAAAATAATTAAAAAAATTGTTTTTAAAAACAAAAACAAAAAAAAACATTTTAAACCAAAAAAAAAACTGTACATGTAACGTTTTGTACCTGGTTTCGCTCGAGTTAGGAGCGGCGGTTATTGCCTCGCCAATGGTTGTGTAGTTTCCGGTACCATTTTGAGCCACGACGAGATTAACTTTAGTCTCAATCATCGGAGCTTGAAGTACGTTCCGGTCAGTCCCTGAGATCCACATCGGAAACTCAACGTCATTCTCTAATTTCTCTAAAATATTCCCCGGAATATTCTCAATCATAGCTAAGGAGCTGCTGACGTAGCTAGAGATATTGAAAAGATTCTCCTTCAAGTTCTCAGCCACTCCATAAGTCTTAGCATTATCATTGGAATTCTCGTCATCGTCGCTAGAAGCGAAACCATGAAGACATGTTCGTGTATTCGTCATTGCGGCGCTGAGAAACATTTTGACTTTATGGAGAACCGGAGAATGAGATCGGAGCTCGGATATTGCGACGGTGAGATCGGAGACGGTATCATCGAGTAGCTCAAGACAGTCATCGAATGCGCAGCGATCACGATGGCTTAGGTTTGAGCCGAGACGGTTTTGGAGGTCGGAGAAGTTGGTGGAAGAGAGATTGACTTTTGAGATGGTTTGGTTTAATGTGGCGACGACAAGTTCAGTGATGTCATCGGAGGATGTAAAACGCTGCGTTTTGTGTGGTGGATGAGATAAAACGACGGTAGTAGATAAGAAGAGTAGGAGAGTGGTCAATCGTAGTAAACTGAGAGTAATGCTTTTTGACGTTTTCCTCATTGAATTATTCTTTATAAAAACAGAATTAGTGAAAAAGGGAGAAATTAAGAGATGATGATGTGAAAAGAGGAACTTCTTATATATAAAAAAAACGAAGAAGAGTTACACAAAACGAATTTATATTGAATGTTATTGTGTATGGAAAGAAATAGGGAAACAAATCCTTATATTCCATATGTTGTAACATGTATGCGATATATTCCGATACATTTACTTACTTACACGGTTACACACATGGTAATATATATTTCAATTTCTGAAAGTCTTTGTTCAAAGTAAATAAAGTTGTTTTGCATGGAGTATATATATTTTCTACCGTACACGTACGGTTTCAAAGTTTCCCTAAAAACGTAAAATCTGAATATTGAATTTTGACCGGCATATATGTTTGACACCTTAAATGTTGTTTTGTTGTTATGCATTGAATTTAGAGCTGTGGTCTTACTAAATAATCAAAACAATTAAAAGAACTAAAAATGTTTGAATCCGAAATATTCAGCAAAAAACTTAACGGGGATCCGTAGAGAAATTTCATTCCCCGGGTAAAGAATTATATCCTTTGCGCCTGCTAACAGACTTTACATTTTGGTTTTAATTTTAAAAATATTTAAATTTAATCGAATTAATGGATAATTTTGGTTAACAAAAATTAAAACCTTGTATATGTACAATTTTTGTTATTTAGTCATTTAAAGATATGATGAAAAATATTTTTATATTAACAATAAAAAAATAAAATTTCAGCTTTAAAAATAGCATTTTCAAGAAAATATATAGATTGACATCAGGGAAAGAAAAAACTGGAAATACTACAACACGTTTTTGCCGAATTACATTATGTCTTTTCGCATACCTTCCACCACATTGAAAGTCTTTCCAAATAACCTTTTTTGTTACAAATAGTATAAAACGAGTTCCATAAATAATTTCAACATACATCCTCTAAATTGTAGGTTTAGGACGTAATCTCATGTAACATGTTTTGCACGATAACAAAAACATGATTTAGCATAGGTTTTATTTCTGATAATTTGTAGGAATGTCAAAATTCGCTAGTACACATATATAATCTCCCCAAGTGTCCAGGCCAGTCGTTTGATTTAGCAACTCGGTTTGAATTTTAACAATTCTATACTACATACGGTGAAAATATGCTAATTAAACAAAACAAATTATATTGATGTACTTCTTTTAATCATGGAAAACCATTTGAATCATTCTGGTTTGAATCGGTTTCTTAATAAGGAATTTCAAAGCTTCCCATAATGCGTGCCGTTTTTTCTGTCTATATTTATGTCGGCATACAATTTGTGACAAGCGAAAAAAAAGTGGAGTATAACATGCGTGCCGTTAGAATTACGGGTTAACACTATTTAGAATTTGAGTTTACTTACCAATTTGACTTCTGCACATAGGAAATCGAATTCAATCTAACAACTTGAGTTAATTACTATTTTTCTCAACGAAAGTTCTAATGCGTTAGTTGAAAGTATATGTTAACTTATTAAGGAGCCAATAGTGTTTTCTTAGAAATGTTATCTAGAAATGAGCAGAACAAATAAAACATGAATATGAAACAATAAAATTGACCTTCGAATAAAGACGTGTCGAACATATGCGAAAAAATCATATATATATATACTTTCATTCATAAACATTAAACTGAACGCATGTTTAATCATAATTAAGTTAACGTCACCGTCACAGTCAAGTCTTTGGCTCAGAATCCATCGTTTTCGGATGGTCTGTTCTTTCTTTCTTTTTGAACCATTTACGCATACCGATGAAAAGGTTTCTCAGTAAGCATGCAGTACTGTCCAAACCAATACCACAAAGTATTATAGTATTGAGTTTAGTTCAGATACAAACAAAATTATACCTATTCGATAACCAGTGAAGTAAAACGAACTGCAAAATTCGTTAGGTTTTTAATGTTAAGAAGATATAAGTATTTAATTTAAGTGCAAAATCTTAAGGTGGACCAGGATGTGATTCATGGGTCTTCTTGACCCTTCTCGAGTCTCAATTATTTGTGCGTGTTGACCGAAAAATTGTTCCTGTTGAAGCAATTTTTTCTAAATATTCCTCATCAAATATATAGTACATTTTTAAAAAATGTTGACAAAAATTGGGGAATACAGTTCTATAATGATAAGTGATGCGTAGTAAAGATTCACATACAAAAATGATTTTATGGTAATGCGTTGTTTATTCACAAATTCTGTATGTCTATGTGTGTGTCGGTTTATATAATCGTATAATAATTGAAAAAATTTATCACAATATTCCAAAACGAATTATTTTGTAGTTACTTTGGCTCATAAGTCAAATAGCCAATAACTTGCCCCATACCTAACCTAAGATAGTTAATTGTAATCAAAATGACGACGGAGAATTTAAAGATAATTAAACTCTATCTGTTATATGCATAGATAGTCACATGTCACACATATATAAAAATTCTCGTACACATTGCCACCGTCTTTGACAATATTTCTTCTATCTGAGCTGTGTTTTGTATATATGATACAATCGAGTTTTATGAATTGAAATATCCTGATTAGTTTCAAAGTTTACAACCATGCACGAGGTTTAAATCGTGAATTCTGAAATTTTGCATAGTAAAAAGTTTTGTATTCATTAGTGTTATGTAATATAACTAATAGAGCCAAACATGAACGATCGAACAATGAAGATGGATCTTTACCAAACAGCTGGGCAGCTTTGAAGATGCAATGTTCGATGATAATAACTAACAACGCGTTTTGTCTTACAAGACTCCAAAGATTTGACTTGGAAACACTAAAAGTCGCATTATTGTTGTTTTGTTATATACATAATCCCAAAAAGGAAAAAAACAAAACAATTTAAATTAAATTGAGGAAAAACGTTTATTTGTGAAATTATGGCCACGACAACTACATTACATAATATAGACATCATTGTGGAAAAATTTCCCCATCGTCTCATGAAACACAAATTTGTATATAATTGTTCATATTATTGGTTCAATTTATTAAAAAATGTATATATTTTACAAACACTAAGAAATTAATGTTTTCTTCTGAACCTCGTCAGTCGTCAATAAATAATTATTTCTCTGGCTTGGTAAACCAATCCGTAGGAAAAGTTTACCAACGGCACCTCAATATTTTCTAATTTTAGCCATACAACAAACCAAACTATGGGTCACAACATTTAAGCGATATGGAATCAAGCAAAACGATAACTTCTTAAAATTAGTCTGAAGAATAAACAAACTCATATAAAATTGTTGATTTTTTTTGCCACTAAAAGTACTCTAAGAAGACGTAAAATAAACAAAAAAAGAGTACTCTAAGAATGAGATCATTATAAAACTAAATTCGAACTGTTTTTCCCAAACCTCTAACACTGCTTCGATCCTACAAAATGCTTAACATGGACCATATCGACGCTTCAAACTCTAAATGTAGAAGGAATCAACTTTTTTTCTTTCACATTTGGCTCCTAGCAACATTGTGCTTTCATTTTGTATGTAGATATACCATTTCAAATAACGCTTGATCCAAATGTTTTGACAAAAAATGTAAATCACTGAATGTGTTTTGACACCAAATCGTAACCTGTTAATTATAAATTTTCTGCATGTCACACTTACATTATACATAGTCATGTTTTTATAGGAAGATAAAATAAAAGCATTATATAGTAGTATAAGATAAATAGTTACAGTTTCAAAATAAAAAAAAATTTAGTTACGGACCCACATCCCAAACCACCTCCACTCGATTTATAGTCTATATAAACCCACTAAACCTTTTCCAAAATCATACCAAAATTTACAACAATAACAAAAAAACATGGCATCTCCCAAACTCTTCCTCGTAACACTCTTCTTGTCTTTACAAACACTCATCATTACTTCTCAAACTCTTCTTCCTTCTACATCAAACTCTTCCTCAACCATCTGTAAAACGACACCGGATCCAAAATTCTGCAAATCAGTGTTCCCACAAACATCTCAAGGCGACGTTCGCGACTACGGCCGCTTCTCCCTCCGCAAATCGCTAACGCAATCGCGAAAATTCACACGCACCATTGACAAATACCTCAAACGCAACAATGCCTTATTATCGCAATCCGCCATTGGAGCTCTCCAAGATTGTAAAGACCTCGCAGGCCTCACAACAGACTATCTGATAACGTCGTTTGAAACCGTTAACGTCCCTGCATCGTCTAAAACGCTATCGCTTTCCAAAGCCGACGAGATTCAAACGCTTCTATCCGCGGCGTTGACTAACGAGCAAACGTGTCTTGAAGGAATCAACACCGCCGCTTCTACTTCGTGGACTATACGAAACGGCGTCGCATTGCCTCTCATTAACGATACGAAGCTATTTAGCGTTTCGCTTGCGTTATTCACCAAAGGGTGGGTCCCAAAGAAGAATAAACAACCAGCTGGGTACTCTTGGGCCCACCCGAAGAACACTCACACTCACACAAAGCCGTTCCGTCATTTCCGTAACGGAGCGTTGCCACTAAAGATGACGGAACAGACACGCGCCGTTTACGAGTCTTTAAGCAGGAGGAAACTCGCTGACGACGATAATGACGGAAACACGGTGCTTGTGAGCGATATGGTAACGGTGAACCTAAACGGAACGGGAAATTTCACGACCATAACAGATGCTGTTGCAGCGGCGCCGAATAAAACTGATGGTACCGCCGGTTATTTCGTTATCTATGTGACGGCAGGTGTTTATGAGGAAAATGTAGTAATTGCGAAAAACAAAAGATATCTAATGATGATCGGTGACGGGATAAATCGTACGGTGGTTACCGGTAACCGGAATGTCGTCGACGGTTGGACCACTTTCAACTCCGCCACTTTTGGTACGCCTATATAATTTTGTTTAACCCCAAAAAGTGCTATTTTCACATTAACTAGTTTAGTTTTTGAAATATAAAATTTATAGCTTAGAAATATGAAATTGTTACATTTCGAAAAGAGTACCTTGTTGAAAATATTATCTATATCGTGTTTAAAATATTTAATCAATTCTAATAATTTATTTCTAGCATTTAAAAATAGATGTAAAAATAAATAATCACCGGCACTTTTGTTACGTTGCCGACTACTACACATATGGCTATGATGACTTGATGAAAACTAACCACAAAAGTTATTCAAATTTTTAAATTTTCTACGTGCGTAACAGTTCATAATTGCACGTTTTTTCACTATATGACAAACTTTATATTACTTCTAGGAGTGTAGTGAATAAATGACAAGACGCATTATTGAATGACTGTTACCATTTTATTTATATATTTTCATAGAAATCAAGAATAACCGTTACAACTTTTATTTTTTTCCAGCCGTAACATCGCCGAACTTTGTTGCCGTGAACATGACTTTCCGAAATACCGCCGGGCCAGAGAAGCACCAGGCCGTGGCATTGAGGAGCAGTGCTGATCTCTCGATCTTCTATAGTTGCAGTTTCGAAGCTTATCAAGACACTTTATATACTCATTCACTAAGACAATTCTATAGAGAATGTGACATTTATGGAACGGTTGATTTCATATTCGGCAATGCAGCTGTTGTGTTTCAAAACTGTAATCTATACCCGAGACAACCGATGCCGAACCAGTTTAATGCTATTACAGCTCAAGGTCGTACCGATCCTAACCAGAATACAGGAACTTCAATCCACAATTGTACGATTAGACCAGCGGATGATTTGGTTTCGAGTAACTATACGGTTAAAACGTATTTGGGACGACCGTGGAAGGAGTATTCAAGAACGGTTTTTATGCAATCGTACATGGACGGGTTTGTTGAACCGGTTGGTTGGAGAGAGTGGAATGGAGATTTTGCGTTGAGTACGTTGTACTATGGTGAGTATAACAACACCGGATCCGGTTCAAATACCAAGGATCGTGTGGTTTGGCCCGGTTATCACGTAATTAATTCTACCGATGCGAGTAATTTCACAGTTTCGAATTTCTTGTTAGGAGATGGTTGGATGGTTCAGAGTGGTGTGCCTTATGTCAGTGGTTTACTTGCGTAATTTCTTGTATTTGATTATTTTGTTTTAGTTATTAATTTATTATCACTTGTTAAGTTATATAGTTGTAATAAGCTGTTGTAATTTTTTAGACATTCTTTGATAAAATAATGAAATTTGATAAGATTTTATTTACGTTTTTTAGAAACAAATAAAATAAAACGAAGAACTAATTTTTGTTTTGTTGGTCGAAAACTTAATTATATTAGGTGGGACATTTAAATCGGTTCAACTACATTACTCTTCAAAGAGAGTTTTGCGAGAGCATCACTGCTCTGAAATAAATGATACAGATATGCGACGAAATTAAGGGAATATTAGAATTAAGGGAACCGAAACAAATGATATAGATATTACTAGTCACAATTTTTTTTTTTGTCAGCCATACCAAATAAATGAATATATCTCTAAAGGGGATTTGCAGATTTTACACCGTTGGTTTAGTTTTCTTGAAATTTTTAATTTAAATATAACTGAGAAGTTAAGAACTGAGAAGAAGAAGAAGAAGAAACAAAGCAATGGAGAAGATAGAGCATTTGACGATTTCTACCAATGGAATAAACATGCATGTGGCTTCGATTGGTTCAGGTCCAGTGATCCTCTTCCTCCATGGCTTCCCTGATCTCTGGTACTCATGGCGTCACCAGCTTCTCTCTTTCGCCGCCTTAGGTTACCGCGCAATCGCTCCAGATCTTCGAGGTTACGGCGATTCCGACGCGCCGCCGTCTCCTGAATCTTACACCGTCCTTCATATCGTCGGAGATCTAGTCGGATTACTGAATTCACTCGGTGTTGACAAGGTTTTCCTCGTCGGTCACGATTGGGGAGCAATCGTCGCGTGGTGGCTCTGTATGATCCGACCTGATCGAGTCAACGCTTTGGTCAACACTAGCGTTGCATTCAATCCGAGGAATCCTTCTGTGAAACCTGTTGATGCGTTTAGGGCTTTGTTCGGTGACGATTACTACATCTGCAGGTTTCAGGTGATACTTTAAAAATTGAACTCATGAAACTCAATTGAAATGAAAATTAGGGTATTGATGAATTTCTGAAGTGGTTGAAATCAATTACATACTGCTTATGAAATTCAATGAAAGATAATTTTGATGATTACTGTTAATGATGGTATCAGAATGAGAAACTGTTACTTCATGAATTGGTTAGTTTGGTGTTTAGTTGTATTAAGCTTTTTTTTGCCATGGCAATGAGGAATTTTGATGCTGCTTGAAGAAAGTTGAGTTTTTATGTGATAATGTATCAATAATGGAAAATTTCTTGAAACCAGCCACCATTAGTTTCTCTTTGGATCTATAGAAACATGGACCATGACCTACCTATACAAAGCTCATATTAGTTCAGCCTCTGATATAGTGGTATGCAAGTTGCATTATATTATTTTTAAGTCAAAATCATTTACTTTGTTTGAGACTTTGAGTATATATGGTTGCTTTAAGTAAATGCAAGTTGGACCAGTCTTGTTGGTTTTGCGTCACTTAAATTTGGTCTCTTTACTAATGATTATTTTCTCAGGAGCCTGGAGAGATCGAAGAGGATTTTGCTCAAGTTGATACGAAGAAGATAATAAACAGATTTTTCACTTCGCGTAACCCACGCCCACCTTGCATTCCAAAGACTCTTGGTTTCAAAGGTTTGCCTGATCCACCACCTTTGCCTGCTTGGCTCACCGAAGAAGATGTCAGTTACTACGCAGACAAGTTTAACCAAAAAGGCTTCACCGGTGGACTAAACTACTATCGCGCTTTGAACCTGTAAGTCTTATGAATCTAGCCACCAATTCCACACATACATTTCATTATATATCTCCTCATGGTTAACCTTGGACCTTGAATCTGATATGTAGAGGCTGGGAACTAACGGCTCCATGGGCTGGTCTACAAATCAAGGTCCCTGTGAAATTCATAGTGGGTGATCTAGATATAGTATACAATATCCCGGGAACTAAAGAATACATACATGAAGGTGGTTTGAAGAAGCATGTACCGTTTCTACAAGAAGTGGTGGTAATGGAAGGTGTAGGTCATTTCCTCCAGCAAGAGAGGCCCGACGAGGTCACTGACCATATCTATGGCTTCTTCAAGAAATTCTCAACCCGCGAAACCTCATCCTTGTAGTTCAAGGTTACTTTCTTTCTTGATGTGAGCCGTTGAAAGATACTTTATGTAAGTTGTGTGTGATTTTACTTGTTTAATAGTTTAGGAAAATGTAATAAAACAAAAATATTGTTCTGAAGTATTTATTTTTCTATTGGGTTGGGCCACGTAATTATTGCCAAATAAACATGGATAACTCACTTTGTTGAACTGAAAAAAATAGAGAGAAGTTGAATTTTTGTTTCCGAATTCTTTCCTCCAGTTCAATGAATCCACAACTTTTTTTAATTAAATTTTGAATTTGAAATGTAGTAACAGAAATATATGTATTTTTTGTCAAAAAAAACAATCGTGTAACTGATAATTTCATTTTAAGAAATTTTCTAAAATAAATGTTTTCTTTTTATCACAAATAACACTCACTAAAACTAAAAACATATATACTCATGTTTAAAATAAAACTTAGATCGTGAGAAAGAGAAGATTTTCTCGTCAACTAGAAATTTGAATTTTGATATTGACGACAACGAATTCCAAACTTGCAAGTAGGAGAGATTTTGAGTCTAGATCGTTGCATTACTTTGCAGCGACAACAACAAAATAAAATTTCAATGTCAACAAGAGAACTATAAACATAGTTAAATCTACAAAATATATTGACGAAGGTGACTCATACTGAACATCGATTTAGTTATGGATATTGAACATTAATTTAAATCCAAAATCGACGTTAGTGACTGAAATCAAAACCAATAATTAAAATCGATAAATATATTTATTCGTTTTAGTATATGATTATCTGAACTTTAAATTATTTGCAAACTGAAACTAGCATATAACATTGAATTTTTGATGTGTTAATTTTAAATTAGCGAGTTTTTTAGGTCAAATGATTAGAAAATTCATTAATCCAATCTCCGGTTGTGTGATTTCAAACTATTTGCAAATTGAATCTAGCTTAAAACTAGTAATTTTGTTATGTGTTGATTTAATGAATCTGATGAATTTGTGGTGTTTATGAATATGTATCTTTTAAGAACTTATGTTATCTTTACGATGAATCTGATGATTTTTTTTCTGATGAACTTATGTAGTTATGTGTGTATTTATTTGTTTAATAATTTAGAAAAATGTATAAAACAAATGCTTTTTCAAGTATTTATTTTTCTATTGTGTTGGGCGGCCACGTAATAATTGCCAAATCACAACATGGATAACTCATTTTGTTGGATTGAAAAAAACAGAGAGAAGTTGAATTTTTGTTCCCAAATTATTTTACTCTAGTTCAATGAATCCACAACTTTTCTTATTAAATGTTAAATTTTGAATTTATATGGTATATAGAAAATGTCGGTAAGCATAGACAAAAAATTAATAAAAGAAATTTGAAATGTAATCAAAGAAATACATGTATTTTTTTGGGTCAAAAACGATAAATCTCGCAGGATATTTATACCTAGTAAATAAAAGAAAAGGAAATATATTACCATTTTCGTCTTATGATTGGAGAATGGAGAGGACTGATATCTCAATATTTTGACAGTGGATATTTTTCAACAGATGAATAATTTACATTTTTACAATTTCATGCACGTTAAAATCACGCGCCTGCTACGCGTAAAACTCCGCCTTTTGTTAGACAAATATTCACCAATTGAAGACGCCAGTCAGAGATAAACCACTCCGCCGCTGAAAAGACAAAAACACCCTCGTCTTCTTCCGTCGCGCCGCTTCTACAGAAATGTCATTTTAGTCAGACTATTCCCTTTTGGAGAAAAAAACCACCTAATCAATTTCGTTGTCCCAATCCAAAATTCCTCCTTCTTCGCTGTTACGCTTCACCTAAAGCCAAAATCGAAGAGAAAAATAATGCAATCGTCGAAAGGACGGCGTAAAGTGGTCCCTACAACCACCGGAGCCGGTATTGACTCGGCGGAGAAGCTTGACGAACTCTTGATATCATCTGCGATATGTAACGGTGAAGATTTAGGACCGTTTGTGCGGAAAACGTTCGGTACAGGAAAACCAGAGACTCTTCTTCACCATCTCAAGTTTTTCGCGCGATCTAAAGAATCAGAGATCGAAGAGGTATGTAAAGCTCACTATCAGGACTTTATCCACGCCGTGGACGATCTTAAATCGCTACTCTCAGATGTTGAATCGCTTAAATCTGCGCTTTCCGATTCAAACTCTAAACTCCAATCCGTTGCGGCGCCGCTTCTTTCGTCTCTCGATTCGCTTGTTGAGGCTCAGACTGTGTCAAAGAACATCGATCTAGCGATTGGAGCCGTGACTCACTGCGTTCGTGTTATGGAACTTGTATCCCGAGCTAATCAGCATCTTCAGAGCGGTAATTTTTACATGGCGTTGAAGTGTGTGGACTCGATTGAGAGCGATTTCATGGAGAAAACTCCTTCGTCAACGCTGAAGCGGATGCTGGAGAATAGGATTCCGGCGATTCGATCTTATGTGGAGAGGAAAGTGATGCAGGAGTTTGGTGATTGGTTGGTTGAGATCCGTGTGGTGAGTCGTAATTTAGGTCAATTGGCTATTGGTGAAGCTTCCGCAGCTCGTCAGCGAGAGGAAGAGCTTAGAATTAAGCAGAGGCAAGCGGAGGAGCAGAGTAGACTCAGTTTACGTGATTGCGTTTATGCGTTAAACGAAGAAGAGGATGATGAATTTGGTTCTGGCCCTGAAGGCAGCGATGGTGGTAGTTCTGGAGGTGGATTGCTAGGGTTTGATTTGACTCCACTCTATAGAGCTTATCACATTCAACAAACACTATCTCTTGAAGATAGTTTCAAGCAGTACTATTTTGAGAATAGGAAACTTCAGCTTACCACTGACTTCCAGGTATCTTCTATAACACCGTTTCTCGAGTCTCATCAGACGTTTTTCGCACAGATCGCTGGGTTTTTCATAGTTGAGGATAGAGTTTTAAGGACTGGAGGAGGTTTGATTTCGAAGCTGGAAGTGGAGAGTTTGTGGGATATTGCTGTTAATATGATGTGTGTTGTGTTGGAGGAGCAATTCTCTAGGATGCAGACGGCTAATCATCTCTTGTTGATTAAGGATTATGTGAGCTTGTTAGGGGTGAGTCTACGCAGGTATGGGTATGCTGTTGATTCTCTTCTCGAAGTTTTGAGCAAGCATAGGGATAAGTATCATGAGTTGTTACTATCTGATTGCCGTAAACAGATCACAGAAGCTTTATCAGCAGATAGGTTTGAACAGATGTTGATGAAGAGAGAATATGAATATTCCATGCATGTGCTCTCTTTCCAGTTACAAACATCAGATATAGTACCGGCGTTCCCTTACATTGCTCCGTTTTCAACCACCGTGCCAGATTGTTGCCGGATTGTGCGGTCTTTTATTGAGGATTCGGTTAGTTTCATGTCTCATGGAGGTCAGCTTGATTTCTATGATGTAGTGAAGAAGTATTTGGATAGGCTTCTAGGCGAGGTTCTCGAAGAGGCTCTGTTGAAGCTGATTAGTACATCGGTTCATGGAGTTTCTCAGGCAATGCAAGTTGCAGCAAACATGGCCGTGTTTGAGCGAGCTTGCGATTTCTTCTTCCGTCACGCTGCACAGCTTTCAGGAGTTCCGATGAGAATGGCGGAGAGAGGTAGGAGACATTTCCCATTGACTAAATCCCAAAAGGCTGCAGAAGATACACTCTCGGGAATGCTTAAGAAGAAGATAGACGGTTTCATGACGTTGATCGAGAATGTCAACTGGACAAGCGACGATACTCCACAAGATGGAAACGAGTACATGAATGAAGTATTGATGTTCTTGGAAACTTTGGTTTCCACCGCACAACAGATATTACCCACTAAAGTCCTGAAAAGGGTTTTGCGCGATGTCCTTGCCCACATATCTGAGAAAATCGTTGGAACATTATGTGGTGATCTCGTAAAAAGATTGAGCATGGCTGCAATCAAAGGACTTGATGTGGATATTCAGTTGCTGGACTCATTTACAGAGAAGCTAACTCCAATGCTCACAGATAAAGAAGCTAAAGAGATGAAAAAAGCTTTCATTGAGATAAGACAGATGATCAACTTGCTTTTGAGTAGTCATCCTGAGAATTTCATTAACCCGGTTATAAGAGAAAGAAGCTACAATACTTTGGATCACAGGAAAGTTGCGGCGGTTTCAGAGAAATTCAGAGATCCATCAGATAGTATTTTTGGGACTTTTGGGGCAAGAGGAGCGAGGCAAAACCCGAAGAACAAATCGTTAGATGCATTGATAAAGAGATTGAAAGATGTGAGCTGATGATGATGGATCCGAGCACAAACCCCAAAGCGTAAGTACCATCTCGTCATTTGTTTTATCTATATGCTATATTGTTAATTATATGATTGCTTTATATTTCATTGTTGATGATTCGTTGGTCTCTCAGAGAAAAGGCAAAAAAAAAAACACAAAACTGATTTCACCCCCAAGATTGTATCTTCTTTTCCATTAATAACATTTTTCGCACATGAGCTTGACAGTTAAATTCCTGTTTTCGTATCAACTTATACATATTTTATTTGAAAACTACTTGATGAAGTTGAATCGTGTTTGTGTTATTTGGATTTTTCGGTTTAGCAGTTTGATAACTAGATTCAAGTCAAAACTAAGATGGATTGGATTAGTTTATTACGGTTCTGATTTAGCTTCTAAGTTTAGTTCTCTTTACCAACCAAAATACAGATTTATACTTTGGTTTGTTGTATCAACTGTGAATCTATTCGATTGAAAACTATAACCGATTTACCCGAATCTATACTACTTGGCTCGGTTAAGGTTAGTTTGGTTTTCATTCCTTTGAACACGTGTCCTCTCTGTCGATCAAATCGCCACCGTCCATCCAATTGCATGGTTTTCTTCATCAGACGCGCGAATTTACTCAGTCCACAAGACACATACACTCAACAAGTGTTTCCGTCTCTCTAAACTTATGAGACCATTCTAAATACTTAAGCTCCAAAAGCACATTTAGACACGAATCATAGGAACAAAAGAGAAAGAACCCATGTCACCAATCAAGAAACTCCCTTGTATCATCATCGTCTTTCTCTTCTTCACCGTCTCTTTCGCTGTCTCCGACCAAAAGCCAACCGCTTACGACGCCGTCGAAAGCTACAAGTTACCAGTCGGGATCCTCCCAAAAGGCGTCATTGACTATGACCTTAACCCAAAAACCGGAGATTTCAAAGTCCACTTCAACGAGACGTGTAAATTCTCAATCCAATCGTACCAGCTTAAGTATCAATCAACTATCTCAGGCGTTATATCCACCGGCCATGTCAAGAATCTGAAAGGCGTTAGTGTTAAGGTGCTTTTCTTCTGGCTTAATATTGTTGAAGTATCTCTTGACGGCGCCGATCTCGATTTCTCCGTCGGAGTCGCGTCGGCAAATTTCCCGGCAGCTGATTTTGAAGAGAGTCCTCAGTGTGGTTGTGGGTTTGATTGTACTAATAATGGGCTTCTCTTTTCTTCTTAAGCCTATTGGGATCTTTTTGTATTGAATAAAAAGGCCTTGAGTTTTAAAAGTAAAATACTATTCTCCCATATACTTTGGGTTTGGGCTTACACAATAGTTGAAAAGCTGGATTACACGAGAACAGATAAATCGATAACAAAACTTCTTATAGCTCCTTTAATTTAGAAGAAAATCAAGAGCATTAGTTCATTACTCACTCCACAATAAGACCGACTTAGAACCAAAATACACACACATTTAAATTGGTGTCACATTCAACAGATCAGCTTCTAAAAACACAGATAAAATTCTCATAAAACAATCTTAAAACACAGATAAAAGTCTCATCCAACAAACTTAATTTCAGACCACAAACTGGGTTCCACAACAAGCATAAGGTTTTCAAAATGCATAAAAAAGAAATAAGTCTGATAAAACATTCAGAATAACAAGTTCCACCACAACTAGCATAATGTTTTTCCAGAAACTTACCATCTAAAGTCTTGCTTAGTTGATAGACAAGCGAGGGATGCAGAAGTCAGCGAGGAGACATGTCGGCTCTGTAACCTGCGAGCCATCGTCACCAATCAGCGGGAGAATCATACTTCTTTCGGACACTTTGACAAATGAAGTCATCTTCTTGTAGACTATCTGGACAGTCACAAGATTCTTTCCCTCTCTCTTATCAAATGCAACAATGATCGCATCTCTAAGCCCAACATAGCGTGAACCAACGTATAACGGGCCATTGTAAATTCCCTACACAACAAGAACAAAACTGAACAAGATTAGATCATTAATCTCTGAAAAATATTTGAAAATTTAACACTTAAAACAACATTTTACCTCCTCTCCAACCATATCAAACTCTGGACTGAACACATGCAGTCTTGCTCCCACTGGTTGTTCCGTACACAGCTTCAATGCTCCAGCCAAATCTGCAGCCTCAACCACGTCTCCTTTAATGGGAACGAGAGGCTGGATTGGGTGAGTTTCGAACACGCATCCAAGATGTAACCACTGGTCTCTTGTTGGTAGCCCTTTCTTAAAAGCAAATTCAAGGCAGTCTTTGACAGTGAGCACACGACGTGATCCCTGCCCATCTTTCTTCTTGGTCACCCAACAAAACGAAAATTTTCCCGGCCCAAATACCCACTTGTGCCAAACGTCTTCCATCAAGGACCTAATGCAGTTTTCACGCGCCGCACTAATTCTTCCTTGCCAGCGTTATCCACCAAATACTGAGCAGAGAACTCAGTATACTCATAGTCGAGTTTCAAGAGAACCCGTGCAGAGCTAATCAGGCTCACGGCTAACAAAGCTGCAGATTGAGATGCATCTGCAAGATACAAAACAAAAGGAGAGAAGGATTAGACTGAAGATGTTATATTGAAAGGATCAGTTAAAAACTTAAAACCAAACCAAAGTTTCTTTGAATGATGCAAAGAAAGTAGTAATACCGTAATCTTCTTGCTCTTTGTTTGCTCGTATACAATCTGGATGACATTTTCCAGCCGAGTTTGAAGGATCGTTATTCATCATCTTAACCCTGTAGAAACAAGCAGAAGAATACACTCACAAATCCAGTAGAATCAAGCAGAAGAACACAACCAGAAATATATATAAAGCAAAACCAAAACAAGAACCTAACTAGCTTAAGCATAAACATGGTTTCAAGCTTTTAAGTAGAAACAAGGAGAAGAAGATATTCACAAATCAAGTAGAATCAAGCAGAAGAACACATCCATATGTATATAAAGCAAAACCTAACTAGCTATGCATAAAAATGGTTTAAAGCTTTCAGGAGAAAAATCGAAGCTTTAGACTAAATCAAACTAACGTTGAGAGCAAAGAATAAGTAAGGATCCAGTATGAAAGTTAAAACCCTAAAACGTAACTAAAGAAAGCTCATTTCTGTTCACTGAGAAAGGCCAAATGACGAACAGAATCCGTAAGAAAAAAACTCAAAAACAAGCTAAAAATATCCAAATGAGGAAGAGAAAATGGAGAGAAAGTTACCGGAGACACAGCGAGACGAGAATCACAATGAGGAGACAGTCGCAGTCACAGTCGCAGCTAGCTTGTAGAGAAAATATCTGAGAATGTTCGCGAAACTACCGAAGCCCTCTCGAAACTACCGAAGCCCTCTCGCGAAACTACCGAAGCCATCGTCTCTCTCGGATCCTCAACCAAGACAGGTTTGTTCTTAAAAATGAAACGACTTACAGAGCAAAATGCAGACATTGCAAGTTGTTAAGTTTATAGTATATGCTAATATCTTTTTTGGTTGGTGTTTTCAGACAATATTGTTGTGATGTGGACAGACATTGATGGTTTCACCAATGTTCTCAGGTTTTCATGCTTTGCCATACAATGGCTCGTCATCTTATTTATTGAAAAGAAAACTTAATGTTATTACAGTAACAGCTTCTTTGACATATATGGCTAAAAGATTTATTTATTCATAGAACACCTTGTGGACATACTTTGAACATGGAAAGCAAAATGGCTTCCTTTAATGAAGATAGCTTTTCAGATCAACGAACAGTGTATCTGATCAAACCAAGATAAGCACCTGCGGACATTTTGACTAAAATTTTTGTACATTCTTATAGATAGCAGTCAACTAGGAATGACCTTGAAGTCGTATTGTAGCTATTTTCTTTATGCCTTTCAATAATATATAGTAGCACCTTAAAAGTCTAAACCAGTGTAAAGGAAGAAACAAATTTTGCAATTTACCAGCACAAAAGGCTCGAGGTGTACTAGCTTCAACATTTTGACTCTTGGATGAGATTCCCATTCATCAAGAAAGCTTTTTATACTTTCTTTATGAATGGGAATCATGTAGCTTCTTCATATTTCTGTATGAACATAGGCATAGCGATACAAAGCCAAATTCAGACAATGAGTCTTAATTCACCAAATTGTTAAATGAAACAATCAACAAATCCAGTAGAATCAAGCAGAAGAACACACATCCATACATATACAAAGCAAAACCAAAACAAGACCTACCTACCTAAAGCCTAAAGCATAAAAATGGTTTCAAGCTTTTTAAGTAGACACAAGTAGAAGACGACATTCGCAAATCTAGTAGAATCAAGCAGAAGAACACTTCCATGTGTATATTTATATAAAGCAAAACCCAAAACAAGACCTAAGAAGCTAAAGCATAAACATGGTTTCAAGCTTTGAGGAGAAAAATCGAAGCTTTAGACTGAACCAAACTAACGTTTATAGCAAAGAATGACGCTAACCTAAACAAGGATCCAGCAAAGAATAACTCTAACCTAAACAAGGATCCAGTATCAAAACGCAAACCCTAAATCGTTACTAAAAAAGTTCACTACTGCTCACTGAGAAAGGCCAAATGAAGAGCATAATCCGTGACGAGGAAGAGAAAATGGAGAGAAAGTTACAAGGAGGAGACAGTCGCAGTCGCAGCTAGCTTGTAGAGAAAAAATCAGAGAATGTTCGCGAAACTTTCAAAGCCCTTCACGAAGCCCTATTTCACCTCAGTTTAGTGTCCAAAACGATGTCGCTTTGAGACCAATGTTTTAAATTCATTTAGCGGACGCCGTTTTAATAATCCCCACACTAACACGGCGACGTTTTAAGAATTGCCAATGTTAAACGGGAAGTAGAATAATCGTTTCTCAAATTCTATAGCAATCCAAATTAAATATTTCCTGATTTGCCAAATTATACAGTGCCTTTTAATTAGTCTCAAGTAGCCTTTGCATGATCATTGGGAAAGAAAAAACGAATGAATAGTATGGAGTAGATGAAAAAATTCATTCAGATTAATCATCTTCATTTAGAGCATGTTACATGAAAAATACATGAACTCAAAATTCATAAATAGTTTACACATTACAGCTTGTTCATATTTCGATAATTGAAAATATTATTTGACAAGTCAAAAATTCGTGTTGTCACCATTATCGAAACTTCGTTACCATATAACACAAGCCAACCATTTTTAACCCAAAAAGAAAAAAACACAAGACAACCGTATAAGAAGAAAACTGAATCAAAACATTCACTGTTCTAACATCTAGAAAATGTAAAAGTTAAATAAATAAATAAATACCTTATATGAAATCATTTGGATACCAAATTTTATAAGCAAATGGCTCGGTTCTGCCAATTCTTCGTGGGGTTGGGGTTGAATGGTTGATCATCTTCTTCATGCGTTTGGACTAGTTATCATGTGCAATTTTTTTGTCTTTTTGTTGACAAATGTCTTAACCCTAATAAAAATTATTGCACCACATTTATCCAGTAGAGATACTTTTTTTTTCCAAAATAAAACAGTCTCATCTATAAAACCTAACAGCCTGTGCAACTTAGCCACGTGTCCAGCTGTCATCATAAAACGACTTCGTATTGTCTCTTAGACAGATATTTTCAACGACCATTTAGAAAGAAAAGAAAAAAAAAAAGTCTCCGACGGCAAAATCGAAAATCCAAAGCAAAAAAAACAAAATCAAACCTTTTTGAT
Organism: Cardamine flexuosa; assembly: GCA_963555745.1. Classification (NCBI taxonomy): domain Eukaryota; kingdom Viridiplantae; phylum Streptophyta; class Magnoliopsida; order Brassicales; family Brassicaceae; genus Cardamine; species Cardamine flexuosa. The sequence continues at coordinate 19,819,635 of OY743221.1, read as the reverse complement.
TCTTCCTTCCTTTACTTGCACAGATTCGATTCGAGTTCCATGGAAACTCAAATGTCTCATCTCCTGATTCTAATCGTTTCTTGTCTCTTCCTCTCATCACTCGCCGTCGCCGTCGAATCAGATTCTCCGACGGCGTATTCAATCCTCCAAAGCTACAACTTCCCCGTCGGAATCCTTCCAAAAGGAGTCGTATCTTACGATTTAGACACAACAACGGGAAAATTCCATGCGTATTTCAACGATTCGTGTAGCTTCTCTCTGATTGGTTCATACCAATTGAATTACAAATCGACGATCAGTGGTTACATCTCAGAGAACAAGCTCAAGAAATTGACTGGTGTTAAGGTCAAGGTTTTGTTCATTTGGCTTAACATCGTCGAGGTTAGTAGAAAAGGCGACGAGATGGAGTTTTCCGTTGGAATCACGTCGGCGAATTTCGCGATCCAAGAGTTTTTAGAATCGCCTCAGTGTGGTTGTGGATTTGAGTGTAAGGATTCGAAGTTGGAGATGTTTGGGAGAAAGCACTCTTTGGTTTCTTCGTCTTGAAATTATGAAAGAAAGAAAAAGGTAACGTGACCTTTTGAAAAAGATTGTATCTTTTTTTTTAATGTAATTCCCGAATATATTGTCCAATAATATGACCGTAGTTTGTGTTCTTGTGATTGGCTGAGGAATCAAAACTTTATATTTATGGGATCCAAAGTTCTGGTAATGATTGAAAGAAAAGTGATTGAAGTGAAATATAGGACAAAATTAGTGGATTTAGTAGTGATGTGAAAACTGATATTTTCTGTTCATAAGGTGAATTTATGAACCATGGCTCTGAAAAAAAGTTATACTCTTTGGATTGAATGAGCTAATAAGATAGGATTGAGCTGCAGTATGTAGTTTATGAGACTGTTTCTATGGATCTTGGATCATTCTGTATGGTGAAAAGAGTATTAGCTTGTCGATATAAGAGGTACTTTGTGAAGATGTTTATGGTATGGATTGGAATGAATAGGACATGGTTCTTTGAAGAACTACACTGATTTCTTTAATGCATCATTCATACCATTTGTGTCGATGATGATGGATTTTGGTTTGTGATTTAGTTGATTTCAGCTCTTCATAAGCTTGATAGTATCAGGAACTGGGAACTATGGATTTGATTAGTTATTGTTGGAATATCCTAGTTTGAGATAGATGTCTACTGTTGCATAGAATCTAGCTAACAAAATTTAGCTGGGAACAATGTAGTAATTGAATTACAGGTTTAAATGATGATCGTATATAACAGTATTTTGTTTATGAAGATTTTAGGTAGTTTTTCTTTGTTTTTTGGTGGCTTTTAGGGGAAAGCTTTAGCTTAATTGATGGGATCTCATTTGAACCTGGTTATGGATCGAATAACCGGTTTGAGTTTTCGGGTCTTTGATGCTTAAACATTTCCTCGTAAGGTTCATTATCTTCGTTTATTGATGTTAAGGTTATGTCGTGATCCATTCGTCAACGGATCTGAAAAGACAAATAGGCAAAATCACAAGTCAACGAATGTGCGGAGGCAGAAATTTCGGGCTAAGCTCTTTGAGAGTTGATAATTGTTATTGATGGCAATAGATATAAGAAAAGTTTCGAAATCGACGACAAATGATTCCTATACGAAGTCAAGAGAATAATTATTTCGTTCTACAAAATGCGACCTAATTCTTTAACCAAAAAAGGAAAAAAATGCGACCTACTAGTTGTAATTGTCACAAGAATAGAATACGTCTAACAAAATTTAACCAAAATGAGATCATAATTTTTTATTTTTCTTTTTTAAATTGTAAATATCATTAGGAATGAATTGTTAGGCTTACAAGAAATGGTACCTATAAAAGTGGCTACCTTGCCAAAAAAAAGAGGAAAAAACAAGGGAGCATATACTAGAGATCATCAATTTATATCGCTTTTATAAAAATTTCGGGATAGAAGTTTTCTAATTTATAATGAGATTAATTGCACCCAAAAAATATACATGGATGGTAAAAATATATACATGGAATCATGGATATGCCTAGTGATATTGACTTTTAAAAAATGCATCATCGTAACGCACTCATTTATAAATACGTAATTTATTTTTATAAATTGAAGAAATGTACGTAATAATAATATTTAAAATTTACAATAAACCCCCATTTATAATAATGTATTTAGGTTTTGGCTCCAATCTTCCGGTTGTCAATTTAAAAAATAAAAACGTGAAATTATTATTAAAAAACACGATAATATAGAAAGAAAATACTATTCCACATTTTCGCCCGTAGACTAAATGAGAGAGTTTTGTGGGAGGCATCAAGTATTAACTAGTAAGTAGTTCATGTCCTTCTCAAACGAATTAATAATTATGCAAGTAACTCAAGCAGATCATAAATATTTCTTTTTCAACTATTGATGAATTTTCACTTTTGGAAGAAAAAGGGAAAAGAATATGAAAGTGTATGGAACTTGCTCCGTCAAATCCAATTTATATTTCTGATATTTGAAGAACATCATGTGCATTCATTTATTCATTATTTGGTATGATTTTTTTCTTAACAAATACTAGAAAAACTTTATACTAACTATTTCTTCTCAAAATAATTACTTTCGAGAGATTTTGCCAAACAAGGTGTCAGACAATAAGTTACTCGTCCATTTCCAAACTTCCTTTTTCGTTTGTTTTTTTCCGTTAATTTCCAATGCATTATATGATGGAGCTATAACAAACATACTTTTTATGGTTAGTTTTCAAACAAAAGGCAGATTTATTATTCAAATAGCAGGAATTTTGGATCATCTAATGTTTAGTCGCTATTTGAACATGTGCGAACATTTATCTTTATGTACAAGGAATAAACCAACTTGTTAGTTTTAAATTTTAATATTCTATTAGATTCTGAACTATTAGAGTTTGAAGGTCTACATACGAATTATTTGTGTTATTATGATAATTATGACTATACGAATGATTGGATACGAATTACCAAACAAGTCAAAAAAATAAAGGAACATGTAACAAAAGAGATGACTAGAATATTTATTTATTTTATCGTCAAGTAAAAGAAAATTCAGTGCTGGTAGATTCGATGTACCAAGTTGCCTCTCAAGTCTCAAGTCTCAAAGCCTTTGAGCATAATTGACTCTTCAGAAGAAGACAGGACACGTCTTATACTTCCTTGCCCTTTTGGATTCTTTTAACTTCACCTTACAAATATAGAATCAAATTCAAAATATAGAAAATACTATTATTTCCTAGTTTTAAATTTACAAATGGGACCAAATATATTTATATACATTATATGTTGATAAACATCAATTTTGAAAACTATTATGTCAATGATAATTGAACAAAATAAAATGCAAATCTATTATTTTTAATATATTGTGATTTTATCACAGCATATTTTCAGTTTTGGCAATAAATATGGCTACCTAGCCAACAATTAAATTTGTATTCTGATTTGTTCTAATATCGTATTGTACATCTATGAAATTTGTCATATTTTTTCTTATACCATGTAAGACTAGCTAGCATAATCAAATTTATGGCTGACCTTTGAGTCTCGTGACTCGTGATATGTGTGAAATACAGAATACATCAGTATTATTTTTGTTAATAATTTAGTCTCACTAAGGAAAATGAATAAATTAAGTTAAAATCATTCATCAAGGTGTGATTAGATAAACGCGAAGAGTTAAAGCTAATATGCCTCCTATATATATACCTAACTATAACATACATTTATACACATACACTAGTATAAAACTATAATAAAAGAACCGTCGAAACTTCAAACGTACAAAACATGTCTTTATAACACTAATTTCATTTAGTTAAGAACGTTGTTAAAGGATGTATATGTCACTTACTTGTCGCTAATTGCACTGACACTAATCTACAACAATTAGATAAAGTAAGAGGGAAGATTCTGTCGGTTTATATAAATGCAATGAACAAACCACGTATGAAAGTTTATACTAATATATTTATCGGATTATAATTGCGTCTACACGACTACCTCTATAGTATATGCTTATGTTATGTTCCAATAATTTTTGCTATTTTTTAAAAAGTCCAATAATTCATCGGAACATTCTTTTAAATATGTTATCTCACAACACTATACAATAATTTTGAACTTTTTCTCATGTTCTTTGTATTTCAATAGAAATGGAACGATGAAAGTGTAAATTTATCATGGCCATTATGATTCTGAATCATAATAAATGAATGATTTGTGCCAGAATAACATTTTAAATAAGTTAGGTAGGATTAGTAAAACAGTAGAACAAACTTTTTCACTAAAGTTGATCTTTCTTTTTTCATCACTAAAATTTTACCTTTGCATGTTAGATATGACACATCTCAAATCTCGCTCAATAGTATTTGTTATGAATAGTAACATCATACATCCAACGATCTGTTAAATTAGTTTAAAAATGTTTTGAAATTGCTAGCGAAATAATCAATCATTCAACAAACTCTATTATTATGAATAAGACCATCATACATCCAACGATCCATTGTTACAAGTATAGATGAAGCACAAAGCTTCTCTATGACTATTTATTAATCATTAGATCATTAACCCACTTGCCCTAATCTCCTCTTAAAAGATCTTGAACAAATTACATAAAAATAATTAATCAAAAAAGAGCTTCTTTTTAAAATTAATTAAATCACTGCTTGTTGTTCAAGAGAGCTGCTCTGAGCTCAGCCGGGTCAATCTCTTTGGAACCGGTTTCGGGTCTGTAATAACCGGTTTTGGGATCTGGAACCCAAGAAATCTTCTGGGTTGATTCTTCCACTCCCTTCTTCTTCATCACAGCTGAAACAACAGCTCCACCTTTTCCACCGCTCGAAACGCTCCCTTCAACCGCCGTGGCCGCATAACCGCGTCTGTTAACAAACACCCAAAATGACACCGTTTAGAAAACAGACCATAACTACCAAAAACAGAGTATTATAAAAGGAGAAAACAGAGCAATAGAAATTTACCGGAAGATTGCATTGGAGAGTTCACGAGAGACGAAAGAAGATACAAGCTTAACGTTAGAAAGCGAACGAGCCATTTTCGGATTATGTGGTTTCTTGAAGAGAGAAAGAGAGAAAACAGACAATATAAAAGGTCGAAACTTTTTTTTTGTAGGAAGGTTTTTTCTTCTTTTCGCCGCCGCAGAAGGATAGATTTTTATTTGAAGAATTGAAAACTTCTTTTAATAATCTGCGGCAACGAGATTGAAGAAACTTGGTTTCGTCTGTGTTCTCTCTCTCAAGCTTGATAGATTTCGAAAATGGCTTGAAGAGATGAGAAGAGAAGTAGAGGAAAGGAAGGTTTATATAGAAGGACAAGGAGGAAGGAGAAGAGAAGTAACTTGGAAATTGTCTTTTCACTTGCCATAAACGACTGCGTCAATTTTGGCCTTTGACCCATATTTAGCCTTGCCTTTTTTTAAATGGAAGTCAAAATTAGACTTTATTTTTATTTTTGTTTAATAAATTTTTTAATTAGGTTTAAATGTGTGATTTCTATGATGTTTTATTTTATTTTTAAGGAAACTGCAGAATTATTACTCATTTTTTTAGTTTGAACTATCTTATTTTTATGTTGCGAATAAAATATTCCGAGTATACTTTTTTGTAATTTGTAAAATGGAATCTTAGTAAAAGCGACGAAAATGACTGATGTATTTTCAAAAATTAAATAGTATAGGAAGGATTTAATGATTGATGATAATCTACATGTTGACGTGTGGAAAGTAGGGAAAGGGAAGGTTCGAATAGATCATCAATGTGTTTTAGGTATGTCAAGATGTCATTGGTCTAAGAGTCTAAGCGGAATTATTTGATAGTAATTAATGTAGAATTATGATGATTATAATAATTACAGAGTTTAAGGAAATGTTTCTAAAATTACAAAATTTCAGAGAATATTGCATCTTATCCGTTAAGATTTTTAAAGTTGTTTCATAAGAACAAAAATTTTAAAATCAATCAACCAATAACACTATATTTAATGTGATATGAAAGGTTTTTTTTTTTAATTCAATAACTCACAACTTTTAATGAATTTAAAAATTTATCATTTCAACAACACCTAACTTTTAATGAAGGTAAACAACCTAAGAAAACATAATACTCCTAAAGTTTGTATGATATACTTATAAAAAATAACTCGAATGTATAAGCATATAAATCTATACAAAAAATGTAATGTCGAAGGATATTGATAAACTAAGAAAATGATATTTTGAGGCGGTGGAGTTTTATCTTGATTGGTTCTCGACGACCACATCTTTGGTTTGTGGTTTCGCCCCCAGCTTCGTCCACGAGCATCTTGTTTCTTTTCTTTTCTTGGTAATGGTTACGCATCTTGGGTCTTTTTTCTTTTTCTTTCTTTCATCTGTTTTTGTATACGTAAGTATGCGTTATTAGTTTATCTACTACTATTATTACTAGCAGACAAGAGTTCGAGTCTGCACCATAATTTTGAAAAGTAATCAATGTACATCTTAAATAACAAACATCTCAAAATTTTCACATGTCTTAAAAATTAGTCTGAATTTAGTTATAAAAGAAAACCTAAATGATCATAAAAGTCAGGTTACAGTTAAACCTCTATAAATTAATACTTGATTTATTAATAATTTTATTAAATTAATAAAAATTTTGGTCCCAAAATATTATTTTAATCTAAATATCATTTTTATAAATTAATAACCTCAATAAATTAGTAAAATATTATAAAATACATTGATCTTAATATTATTAATTGATAAAGGTTTTACAATTTTTTTTTTTGTTGGTTTTATACTATTTTTAGTTATATTAACATTTTACATTCTTAGATAATAGTTACTCTATGTTATATCCATGCAATGCAATTATAAAATTAATAGAAACATCATTTTATTCATCTAATAAAACATACTATATTTTACATATCATGATATGTTATAATCAAGCATATTATGATTATTATATTAAAACGTCTCTTAGCTCTAAGGTTTCAACTGTTTTTTTCATTTTACTGTTATATTTCTTCCTTCTAATTATCTCTATATATCGGGCATAACATTTACTGTTTTAATGCCAAAAGATACTACTATACTATAAATTTGAAATTAAATGAGCAAAATTAAATTATTTTTTTTGGGATAAGGACAGGCTGTTGTGTTAGGCGGTTGGTATATGAACTGAGAACATGTCGTTGGTTCTCTCCATCTACACCACTAAACATTCGTGATGTTTTTATGGCTTTTGCATGTTCTCTACCTTTCTGTTTCTTTGGTCAAAATTTCTATCTCGTCTTTTTCATGGTTCACCCGAAAGTTAGTTGTCAAGTAAATTCGGTAACTACCTTAATATCGTATTTAAGATCACAGAGTCATTACCATCTAACTAGTTTACTAAATATTTTTTCTAAATTGAAATATTTGATATTCATAATAGATTTCAAGTGTAAAAAATTATAGATTCAAATCTTGGTCACTGGTCTTTTGACCTTTTTAGTTTTCTTCGATATATAACTTTCAAATCATGTTTTGTATACCATTTTTTTCATTTTAAATAAGATAGTCAAGGACAGGTTTATACACATTTCTAAAATTCTCTTAAGTGAACTAGAACTATAATCAGATTAAAAAGAAAAAAAATTCACAATAAATTGACAGTGATGGGCCAAGAGAAGTGAAAACCAAACTGTTAAAACCAATTAGTTCGAGGCTTTCAGTAATGGGCCTATTGAGTCATACGTCTTCAATTTTCAATTCTTTCCATCGACATCTATAGATGAACTCGTGATTATTTTTACGGGCTAGTAACACATGCACGTTCAGTTTTACTGAAAGTAAATTCTACAAAAAAATGATAATTTGATCTCCATACTTGTTACGGATACGGTGTTACCCTCAAACATATGCTAATTTTATAGCTTATGAACATCTGATCCCAAACTATACATTGCAAGTCTGCGTTGGTTTGATAAACATATTGCTTTGATTGGTTGTCGGAAAATTTGGCATTAATGGTCTGTTCAATCTGAAAAATCTGTTTTAACAAAAAAGGTCCTCCAATCCGTTGACGATAATTTGTAGGCACGTTCTTGGACAAATAAGTAGTGGCCAACCATAACCACCATGCCATAAACTATTTTGTATTTGTATCTTTGTAAACGTTTTTAAAAACAGCAAATTTATTAATTTAAGATCTGTATAAGGTTTTAAAAAAATAATATAAATCGTTAATGTTATTTCTATACTAGAAATTAATAATTCATGTCAAAGTACAAAATTCAACTCTTTTCAAGAAGTATTTGGGGGGTCATTTTGAACTTTAAAAAGTTATATGGGCAATTATCGCAAAAACCAAGAATAACTTTTAATTTCTTAAAAATAATTTTGAATTTTTTAAAAAGGAAGTTGAAAAAGCCCTAAAGCTTCCAAGGGAAGACATTGATACAGAAGAAGAAGAAAAAGTCTTTCAAATGCTCGCGCGAACTCTCATCCTTCAAAACCCATAGAATCGATCTTTTGTTCCCTTCCCAACGAACTATTCTACGAAAAACGAAAATGTCAAACAAGCTCAAAGTCGACGAACTCCGGTCAAAACTCGCCGAGCGTGGACTCAGTACCACCGGAATCAAAGCCGTTCTTGTAATTTATCTCTCTGAATCGAATTTCGCATTGAACTCTTCTTCTCTATTTGCTAAATATTCTGATTTTGCCAGGTGGAGAGGCTAGAAGAAGCTATCGCAGAAGCCAATAAGAAGGAAGAATTGAAGAACAAGAGGAAAAGAAACAGAGATTCTTCGGATGTTACTGATGATTCAAACAAATTGAGTGCAACTGAAGCATTTCGTGGGATGATTGTGAAGGAGTTGCGTGAAGAAGCTAATAAGAGAGGCTTAGTTACAACGGGAACTAAAAAAGAACTTCTTGAGAGGCTTTGCAACGATGCTAATAACGATTCCAAAGCACCAATTAAATCAGGTAATCGTTTGTTCCTTTTCTCTGTGAAATTTGGTTTAAATAAATGGATTCTTTTTGATGTTTGATGTGTGTATTGTGTGTTTTCAGGTACAGATGAAGCTGAAGATGACAACAATGGGTTTGAAGAAGAGGAGAAAGATGAGAAAATCGTAACAGCGACAAAGAAAGGTGCAGCGGTATTGGATCAATGGATTCCTGATGAGATTAAGAGCCAGTACCATGTTTTACAAAGGGTAAGCTTTGAGTGTTTTGCATCTTATTGTATTCATGAATGTTGCTAATTGCTTTCAGATTGACTTGGGATTTTTGTTGAATGTTTGTAGGGTGATGATGTTTATGATGCTATGTTAAATCAGACTAATGTCAGGGATAATAATAACAAGTTCTTTGTCCTACAAGTCTTAGGTAAGTCTTCCAAATTCTTTATTCTTCTACTTGGTTCTCTATATCAATCATAATGGATTTATCTTATCTCTATTGTGTATTGTGCAGAATCGGATAGTAAAAAGACATACATGGTTTACTTTAGATGGGGAAGAGTTGGTGTCAAAGGACAAAGTAAGTTAGATGGGCCTTATGACTCGTGGGATCGTGCAATAGAAATGTTTAGCAATAAGTTCTTGGACAAGACAAGGAACTTTTGGTCCGATAGAAATGAGTTTATTCCTCATCCCAATTCTTATACATGGCTCGAAATGGATTACGGAAACGAGGAAAATGATTCACCAGTGAGTGTTTCGGAATCCTCATTCCTCTATGTCTTCTTTACCATTTTTTGTTGTGTGGCATTATCCAAAGGATCTGTTTGAATGAGGTTCTTTGTGTGTATGTAAAATTTTCTCATTGTTCAAATGCACTTACGCTGAGTTCACAATTTTTTTTTACTCAGGTCGATGATATTCCCAAATCATCTTCTGAAGTTAAACCTGAGGAATCTAAACTAGATACTCGGGTTGCCAAGTTCATCTCTCTTATATGTAATGTTAGCATGATGGCACAGCACATGATGGAAATAGGTTCGTTGGTCTTACTTTGATCACTTCATTCAAGGGGGAGCATCTATTAACAGAATTAGCCGTGGTTCAGAGTCCTTTGCTTATATGTTAATACATTATTTCTTAGTTTTGATCTCCCATCATCTGAGATTTCCTACCATTTGTTTGTTATTTTCCTGGTTTCTTTACCTCTAGCTGAGTTTTCATACACTCTCATATATTTTATATTTTTGAAATTGAAGGATATAACGCTAACAAATTGCCACTTGGCAAGATAAGCAAGACTACAATTTTAAAGGTAAAAATAGTACAATGATATGTTTTGTCTCATTTCCGTAAACTATAGTTTGTTGTGATATCAGATAATATAGCTCCTCTTCAATCTATCTAGGGTTATGAAGTGTTGAAGAGAATATCGGAGGTGATTGACCGGTTTGATAGACAAAGACTTGAGGAGCTGAGTGGGTATGTATCTGGTTAATTGCTAGACTATGTATCCAGTTTAGTTGATTATATTACAAATATATTTGATTTGAGGTAGTCTAACTTTGTTTTATTATTGATGCAGAGAGTTCTACACTGTGATACCCCATGATTTTGGTTTTAAGAAAATGAGTAAGTTCATATGCATTTTACATCTGTGCTAATGTTTAAGACAAATACTGATATTAATAACTACACATTTACTAACATCTGAATTCGGAGTTGTAACAGGTCAGTTTGTTATAGACACTCCTCAGAAGTTGAAGCAGAAAATAGAAATGGTAATTCTTTCTACTATTTCCTACTTAACTAGTCTTTGGTCTTCAGAAATTTAATGGTTAGGTGGTACATTTTTAGTTTAGTTTTCAACACATCACTTTTTTATGTAAGGTTGAAGCATTAGGTGAAATCGAACTCGCGACAAAGTTGTTGTCCGTCGACCCGGGATTGCAGGTAAGTCAGTCTATGTGGTTTTAAGGCATCAAATCACTTCGTTGTATAGTTCTATGTTGAGATGACAATACTTCTTGCAATGGATGTAGGATGATCCTTTGTATTATCACTACCAGCAACTTAATTGTGGTTTGACTCCAGTAGGAGCCGATTCAGACGAGTTCTCTATGGTAAAATTTCTGCTTTATGAACTTTGAACAAACATCTTTTTTTTTCTTTTGGTTTTACTGAACAAACACCTTTGATACTCAAGTATCTAAAACATGTATGTGACTATGTGTTTTAAACCTTTTCCTGACTAATCCTTAAAAACCAAAACCAGGTTGCCAAGTACATGGAGAACACTCATGCAAAGACGCATTCAGGATACAAAGTTGAGATTGCTCAACTATTTAGCGCTTCAAGACCTGTTGAAACTGATCGATTCCAACAGGTATGTTATGGTATTTCAATCTTGTCCTCTACACTACACATTTATTCTGATTTCTTATTTCAGCACTGTGAACCTTTAAATTTTCCTTGGTAGTTTTCAAGCTCGAAGAACAGAATGCTACTCTGGCATGGGTCACGTCTCACTAACTGGGCTGGTATTTTATCTCAAGGTAACAACAGGTTTCTCTGTCTCTTAGTTTCTCCTTTGTTGGGGGATTTTCTATTGCATAATGAAACTAAACTACTATGATGCATCAAACAGGTCTTCGGATAGCTCCTCCTGAAGCTCCTGTAACTGGTTACATGTTTGGAAAAGGGGTTTATTTCGCTGATATGTTCTCCAAGAGTGCGAACTATTGCTACGCGAACAGCGGTTCTAATGACGGTGTTCTGCTCCTCTGCGAGGTATATGTGGAAAACAACAAAACCTCTATATCATTCAACATAACTTGCCTTTATGTTTCCTAATGATGAAAACTTCTCTAGGTTGCTTTGGGAGACATGAATGAACTTATGTACTCGGATTATAACGCTGATAATTTACCACCGGGGAAGCTAAGGTACACGATGATTTATGATTTTAACGGTTTTGAACTGTACATATAAACCTTGACTTGTAATCTGATGGTTACAGCACAAAAGGTGTGGGGAAAACAGCACCAAACCCATCGGAGGCTCAGACATTAGAAGACGGTGTTGTTGTTCCACTTGGCAAACCAGTGGATCATTCAAGCTCCAAGGTTTTGTTTTGTTTCAACACATTCACAAAATCTAACTTTCCCAAAAGAGAGCCAAATTTTACAAGTTGATTTTGTTAACTTTTGCAGGGGATGTTGTTGTACAACGAATACATAGTCTACAATGTGGAACAGATCAAGATGCGTTATGTGATCCAAGTCAAATTTAACTACAAGCACTAAAACTTATGTACAGCTTATGGATTATCAAGAACCTCAACCATCTCGTTTTCCAACATTTTCATTGTTACGAATATTATAGTACTAGTTTTTGTATTCGGCTTGGGGTTTACCTAATTATTATTTATCCAAATATATGCTTTTGAGGTTGCCGTTATAAAAAAAACAATGCTTTCGAGGTTCCGCAAAACCAAACACACCAAAACTAGTGTTAGAAAAAAGAGAAAAGTGTAATAGGCTCAATTTAACGAGGGCAATGCTCTTCAATTGTCACGTTTTTATGTTTAAACTTCGTCCAGACAGTTGTTTTTTCTGTTGTAAAACATGGTTGTTGTTTTTTAATAAAAAAATAAACGAAATTTCCGAAATAGAGAACCGGACTAAATAGTCTGGTTTTATAAAATAGTCAGTTTTGTGAAAACTGCACCATTGAGACCAGTTTATGGTTGTTAAAATACACATGCTTATTTTAAAATCGACCAACAATTTTGTTTTTGGGGAGGTTAAAAAGTTCGCATATTTTTCTTCCTATAAAAAAACAATATTAGATTATAACAAGGGGCCGACAAAAAAAAAAGATTATAACAAGGGACGTGTAAAAAAAACAAAGTATTTAGCTGAAAGAGAAGCCCTACAAAAATCTCAACCGGAGTTGTCAAAAAAAAGAAAAAAAAAGCAGAGACAGCCATGGGAGAAAAGAGGAAGTCTACATCGAAAACCCTAGCTAAGTCTAAGAAGTGGAAAGGTCCTCACTTGCCTAACTCTATACTGAAGACCATTGCCGATGCCAAACGCCCTTTGAACTCTGACGAAGAAGACGATGAGATCGATTCCGATGACGGCGGCGATTTGTATGAGTACGAAGAAAGTGTGGCTGAGGAAGAGTCCAGGAAAAACAATCGTTATGACCGCGTCGATAATTATGAATACGAGCTTCCCGAGGATTTCGAGGTTTTCATTTTTTCCTTGTCGATTTAAGTTTTCTTATTCGCCGCCACTCTATGAAATTGCAAAGTTTACTCCTTTAGTGATGAGAAGATACTTTGATTTTAGGTTTTAGGGTCTATTCTTCTGGAATTTCTGACTTTGCTATAACCGTTAGTGAATTAAGATTGATTGATTGATTTGGCGAATTCAGTACATAGTCCTTGCTGATAAGTTGTCTTTATGTCAATGTAGGATGAAAACGTCGAGTCAGATGATGATGAAGATGGTGGAAACGGTGACAATGATGATGAAGAGGAAGCTGAAGGTGATGATGATGATAGACATACACGGATGTTGCAATCTCTCACTGGAATGCCAAGTGCTGCTTTTAAAGGTATTATTGACTGTAAAAACCGAGACTTTATTTTCAGAGTTTTGCTTATTATATATCTGCTACTTCATAAGCTGTGAAAGTATAACGTTTTGCTATTTGTTTTCAGGGGAGAGTAAGAGCAAACCTGTGCTTTATACTGAAGCTTATCCAGAGTCTGAATTCAATCCTACGCGTGATGTGCTTGAGGGTAAAGGCCTCATCACGATGGAAGACCTTTTAGCGCCTCTTAAAGGAAAACCTGGGTTTAATGAACTAAGTAAGAGGATCTCCCGGATGGATAAAGATACTGATTCTGTTGTCCATGCTCCCTTGCCAAAGCCAGAACGAGAAAGACTGGAACGGAAAGTGGTGAAAGTACAAGTTGAGAAAGAATTCAATAAGTGGGTGCCTCTGGTAAAGAGGAACAGGGAAGTACCAACTGTTTACTTTAACCAAGATGTCAATCTTGGCTATTCTACTGTTGGCTCAATAGCAGCAGAGTTTCAACCTAGGACTGACTTTGAGAAGAAAATGGCTTCTGTACTCAACGATAGCGAGGTTTGGGATGCTCACAAAGAAGATGGCGCTAGGCTTCTTGAACTGAACGAGGCAAGTTCCGTGATCTAGTTTTTTCCCCTGCAGATAGCTATTTGACTTTTAAATTGATCTTGTATGTTGCGGCATTGAGCATAGTTTATATGAATTTCTGATGTAAGTTTATGGATTTCATTTTGCATGTTGCAGGTGTCGGTGGAAGACCACATCAAGGACCGTAACCGTGTTGCCAAGATGCGGAGTCTGCTCTTCCGCCACGAGCTGAAAAGTAAACGAATCAAGAAGATTAAGTCTAAAACTTATCATCGCCTAAAAAACAAAGGCCTGAAAGCGGCAGCGGTAGCAGCATTAATGGATCCAGAAATGGCTAAAGAAGCGGCTTTGAAGCAGGAGCAAGAACGAGCAGAGGTGAGTCTAAAATTTCTTCTACCTGCACAAATTCTTAATCAAGAGACTGTCAAGTAGTAAATAGTCGTGTTTGTGCTTATGCTTATGCAGGAACGGGTGACACTGAAGCACAAAAACAGAGGAAAATGGGCCAAAAGAATGATAAAGCGTGGGCTGAATGTGACAGATGAAGGAGTTCGGGCAGCTATATCTGAACAACTTCAGACTCATGAAACTTTGACCAGAAAGATTCACTCTACGAAAGATGGAAGTAGCAGTGATGAGAGTGACGATGACGAAGAGTTGAATGATGGTTCAGATCAAGATACTCCTTCTAAATTGTTAGCAAAAGCAAGAGAGAAGACACTGCAGACTGTGGAAGATGATGAAGTGCCCAATTCTGGTCTTCTTTCATTACCTTTCATGGTAATTCTTGCTTTTCTTTCTCAAAACATTTTTGATTATTTTATTCTGAGATTTAGTCTAATTTTGTTTGGTTGGTTTGATTAGGCTCGTGCTATGAAAAAGAAAAACGAGGAAGCTAATGAAGAAGCTAAACGTGCACTCGAGGAGTATGAAGAGTGGGGGAATTCTGGTGGAGCAGAAAATCCTAAAAAATCTGCTGAGGTTAGTGGTAGAAGAGTATTTGGTGCCACCGCTAAAGTGGAAGCACCAAAAGAGTCTAAAAGAGAATCAGACAACTTTTATGACAACAGTGATAGTGACAATGATATGGAAGGCTTCGAAAATAACGACCTAGGACCTGTTAGAGATATTGCCTCACCTGCTAGAAACTCTGGAGCCATAACAGAAACCGAGGTACCATGGTTTTCTCAGTTTGATTAGCCACAATGGTTCTCTCTTTTCTCCTTTTAAAAATCCCTGATAACATTTTCATGGTGTGATTTGCTTGCAGAAGTTTGATGATGTTGTTGGGAATCCAGCTTCTAAGACAACATTTGATGTTGCCTTATTTGCATCAGGCTCTTGGAAGAAGGTTTGTTTTGACAATTTTCAAATTAGAATTCGTTTCCTTTTTTATTATCTTTTATCAACTCTTTTTTTTGTATATGTTTCAGATGAAAGGGTGTCAAAATGCAGAATCCAAGAAACCTTCAAAGAAGCTTGTACCAGTTTCAGAGAGCCAAGATAAAAAGGTTTATTTTCTTAAAACTCAACCCAACTTGACTGTTTTATCTTTTTCTTCTCCTCGCTTAGTGTTTTATTTTCCTTTCTTTAAAAATCACTAAAGGAATCGAGAGATGAAGAAAGTGAAGATTCCGAGAGTGAAGCAGAGCAAATGGTTGATGGGATTTTGACCTCTGCTTCAAATGAAACCTATGAAATTCCTTCTCAAGCAGATCTTATACAACGTGCTTTTGCTGGTGATGACGTTGTAGAAGAATTTGAGAAGGATAAGGAAGCGGTTCTAAATCAGGAAGTTCCTGAACCGGAGAAACCGGTTCTAGTTCCTGGTTGGGGACAATGGACTAATATCCAAAACAGGAGAGGTTTACCTTCATGGATGGTTAAAGAACACGAAGATGCCAAGAAAAAGAGAGAGCAAGCTCTCAAAACTAGGAAAGACGCCCGTCTCAAACATGTTATCATATCAGAAAAAGTCGATAAAAAGGTTAGTGTCTCGCGTAATAACCCAATCCCTCTCTTCGTAATCATCCCTTGACGCGCTTACATTATCTGTTTTTTTGACAGACTGAGAAACTTCATACAACGACTCTACCTTTCCCTTTTACATCTAAGGAAGTTTTCGAACATAATATGCGTATGCCTATAGGACCCGAGTTTAATCCCGCAACTGTTGTTGGAGCTCTAAACCGACCTGAGGTACCTTTTCTTACTTTGTTAAACTTTCTCATTAGCAAAATGTTGCATTTCTTTTGACCTTGTGGTAATAACCTTCATGTGCAGGTTGTGAAGAAAGCTGGTGTGATAATTCAACCGTTGAAATTTGAGGAAGTGAATCCAAACGACAAAGGAAATGACGGAAACCATAAGAAACAAATATCCAAAAAGGGTAGTAAAGGTCAAAGCAAAGTTAAGTCCAAGCGAAAGACCAAAGCTTAGCTCCTTGATTTTTTTTTGTTATTCTCAAATTTTATTTAGACACGAATTTTGATCTAAAGTGGAAAAGATTTGCTTTGTAATATGTTTTATCTATATAAAAGCCACATTGTTGTTGACTTCATCAGAGCTCTTCAAATCCTTGTTCATCTCCATCTTCTTCCACTCTTTGAAATTCTTGTCTCCATGTTTCCATCTGCAAGATTTTGACAATTAAGTTTACCTGAGATGATTAAGTATTTAATGTTGTCTTACTAGAGAGACATTACTTGATCATCTGAAAACTTGAGCTGTTGTGCAATAAACAGAACTGTGTCATGGTTTGCTGGTGACTGTAATACAACACCTAAACTTGCAGCAATCTCTTCATAGCTAACTATCTTCACTCGGAAACCGTTGCTCATGAACTGTTTCTCCATCCACTTAATCAAATCCGACTAACACAAGACCGTGTAAAGATTATAATTCAGAAGATTAGATACTTAACCTTAAGATGTCCAAAAGATAGTTAAGAGATAAAAGTGACCTGGAGTGTGATATTTGTAGGCAATTCTCCAATTAGATAGCATTCATTCATCGCCAAGCTACTAATGGCAGATAGAATAGCTTCAAGACCCGATTGTGACTCAAGAGGTACGCCCTGTTACCAATAGGAAGAATCATATCTACAGTTATATAGATTGCAGGGAAGAAGGAAGATAGGATGAGATAACACATTACCTGCATTGACCATATACTTGGCCGGTTTCCACTAAACCCTTTTGAGCGTAAACGTTGCTCTAAGTTCTTGGGTTCCACAGGAATGTGAAAGAATAAGCAACTTTTGGGGATCCTAGCTCCTACACCTGAATCAGTATATAAGGAAACTATGTCTAACAATCCCAAACTAAACTAGGAAGCATTCAGTTCCTGTGAAATGGACTGTTCAAAGCAAAGGAAAGCACAAACCTTGAAGCTTGTCAGATGCTATTTGGAAAACCTTTTCTGGTGATACATCAAAGATCATAGTCGAAGTTGGCCACTTAAGCCTATAAGGTCGAGTATCCATACCATCTGTGAACAATACAACCTGCAAAGATGTAAATATCACTTACACATAAACAATTTCAACTTCCATTGTAACTCATGCTAGAGAATGACAATAGAAGTAATAATAAGTAAAGTAACCTGCTTTAGTCCATCAATGCGTTTAGCAATATCTAACAACTTGTCATCGATGAACTTTGTTGCAAGACAGTAATGTTGTTGTCCATCGATGTCCAATTCCTTCTTTGTGCAAGGAGGTAAGAAGCAAGCTGCATATGGGTCGATGAATAGAGGCTCTGCGTACATAAATTAGAAAGCTTTGAGTCACTGTTTGATTAAAAGCTATTGGTATGTGTTCGACGAAATGCCTAAGAGAAAGTCAATACACTATAATCATCTATTTCGAGAAAAAGCTTATAGAAAGAGAGATATTACCAATTCGATTGGTTTCTCGCAGACGAATAGATGCTGAATTTAAAGCTGATTGAATCAAAGGGTCTTTATCTTCTCTACACTCTGCTCGCACGGAACGAACGGTGGACGTCGAAGTCCGATAGCGACGGATTACGGTGGCCGGAAAGTGTAGATGAGGAAGACATAGACTCTGCATCCGTAATGATTTCGTTGACTTTGGATGATGAAGAAGAAGCTAACACCTCTGACGGAACCAGAGGTTTCATGTAAGTTGTAGAGGATCATTTTTTGTTGACAAAAAATAAATAAAAATAAAAAGACGGTTATATGCTAATGTGATTCAACAATAACATGAACAAGGTTTTTTAACATTGTTTACAATGCAAGAAACTATTAAGCCGACTCTTCAAGAGTTTGTATTTACAAAATTCTATTTTGATAACCATATACTTTTAGCATCCAAGATGTAAGACAAAAATCTTTGTGATATTTGAAAATCACCTCCCGCCCGAGAGAATAGAATAAGCAATTGAAGATCCATTCGTAAACATGACTGACTCACTAAATCCATGGTGGATTCCTAACGTCATCTCACTCCCACGTAAGTCTAACGGTGAAAAATCTGGTAACGTTACATCTCCCCTTAGATAATGTAGCACTTGTCTCATAGATGGTCTAACTTTTGGGTCAGAGTGAGAACACAACAAACCTAGCTTCAATACCATTTCAACCTCTTTTTGGTCATACTCAGACCCTAGATTCGGATCCTTAGCATCCAAGATGTTTCCCTCTACCAAACACCCAAAAACCCAATCCACGAGCAAAGCAGTCTCACCACTCTCGTCCTCAATCTCAATAGGGTTTCTACCACACGCCACTTCTAGTAAAAGCACCCCAAACGCAAAAACATCAGTAGCGGTCGTGGCCCGTCCTGTCCTAACGTGATCAGGGGCTAGATATCCCCAAGTTCCAACTACACGCGTGGTTTGAGGATTAGACCCGTGATCACACAACCGGGCTAAACCAAAATCTCCAAGTCTCCCATTGAGCTCCGCGTCTAACAAGACATTGCTGGCTTTGATGTCACGGTGAATCACAACTTGTTCCCATTCTTCATGGAGGTAGAATAAACCAGAAGCCACACCTTTAATGATTTTAAACCTCTGTTTCCAATCTAGGGTTACCTCTGGACTATTATGCAAATACTTTTCTAAGCTTCCATTGGGCATGTAATCATACACTAGAAGAAGCTCGTCTCTCCGACGACAATAACCTAAGAGAGGAACTAAGTTCCGATGACTCATCCTTCCAATACTAACGATCTCAGCCACAAACTCTTTCAACCCTTGTCTTGATTCGTTGGACACTCTTTTCACAGCGATATCTTTCTTCGTTATCGGCATGATACCTCTATAAACCCTACCGAACCCGCCTGATCCGAGAAGGTTCTTATCCTTGAACCCTTTGGTAGCATAGTACAAGTCCTTGTACCGTAATCTGTTCTTCCCAAACTCTGTTTCCCAATCTTCAAACTCCTCCGCAAACTTTCTCCTCCTCCTCACGATGAAGCACACGAGGAAGACGAGCGAGATAAGAAACAAGAGAGGAATCAACAAGAGGGCAACCAAAGGCATCCGTTTTTCGTAGAAGACTCTGACTCCCGTGGGCCCCACCCTCGGAAACTTCGGAAGTTTCGATAAATCCAACGGCGGAGATCTCTTACCCTTCACCTGGAAACTCCACCCAAAAACAAGATGTTCCGACAGAACATAACCTGTTGCCGCCGAGAAACCTACGAACATATCTTGCAAAAGAATTGAAGACAAGTCTCTAACAATTGAAACAAGCGGTTTTCTAGGTTTATCTTCACCGAACGGAGCCATGGTTACATCGAATTTATGGGTAAGCCCATCGAAATCGACCCAAATCTGCATCCGTTTACGACTTAGTAAATTCATGTTTTGAAACTGATCGTTCTCATTCCAGTACCCAGCCGGCGAGCTTTTCAACGAGATCAAGCTGTTGATATTGATTCCGACATGGTTATTGTTGGTATCATTGAACTCAGGGTTCTGAATCGTGTCGAACTCAACTGCGAGTACATGATTCGTATCATTACCGTTGTTCGTGCTGTTAAAGAGACCGAGGTATTGGCTGGCCATGGAGAATCGGAGATCAGGGTTAGGAGCAATGAAAAAAGCCATGCCGTGACCGCTAACTGTAGGAATCTGAGAGTAGATACCGATGACAAAGGTTGTGGAGAAAGACGAGACGGTACCGTTTGGAGAATCTTTGAACCGGATTGGTTTGGTGTAGAAAGCGTGACCGGTGCTTAAGACGGTTTTGTCTGTTAGCTTCAAGAGACCTTTGGCGGTGACGGTGGAAATTCCTTGAATGGATATGTCAGTTTCTGGACGACGGAAGCCATTGTAAGTGAAGTCGAGGACTTGGGAAGATGACTTTAGGGATTGAGATAGTAAGCTGGTGAAGAAGATGATAAAAAGCTTAACGAACATGGCTCTGTTTTTTTCTTTTCTTTTTTGTTGGGTTTAGATATTTGAGTCTGTTAAGAAACTAAAGACAATAATTTATGTGGTATACAGAGAGTGTGGAAAAGTCGTATTTTTATGGTCAAGGGAAAAGTCGTCGTCGTCGTTTTAACCCAAACTAGAAGACTAGAAGTCAAGGTGGAGACTAATGTTGTGGTATTACAATGTGAATCGTCTATGATGTAGCTATCCATTGAAGAAGTAAAAGATGACTATTCAAATAAATGATAGCTACATCTTTTAAATGGAAATCGAACACGGAACTTTAGAAATATTTTTGGAAGATCTTAGGAAATGATACTAGCCCACAAACTACTTAGATAATCAAACTTTTTAATTCAACAGTCTAACTAACCTCCTCTACTTTGAATGCAGCATAACTAAGAATAAATTGGACTTCTACGTCCATAGAGTTTCAACGATTTCACGTCAACATACAAGTATACAACACCGAAATATATACACATGGTCCCAAGCCTCATGTAAATAATTTCTTCTACATAGGTAATGTACAAATGTTATAATATTCAAAAGTCACCGCGCCCCGAAAGTAGAGAACCAGCAAACAAAGATCCACCGGTACACATGGCCACTAACTCACTAAGTCATTCCTACTCGACCTCCTGTCGTCTTGTAATGGGCTTCCCGTACGTATACCTGAAATCCGGGCCACAATTCTTTTTCTTGAGGTTAATGAGCTTATGTCTACTTTCAGGCCCACATGTAACATGAGAGCTCTAAACGAGAGCCAGGGGCAGAACCCAGGTCCAACAATTATCATCGTTGACGGGCTGATTTATTTTGGCGGACCAGTAAAGCTTCTACATTTACCAGAAGTAAGCCTTGGCTCTGATTGAATAGTAATGTCTTTATTGTTTACAATCTTGTAGTCATGTTGTCTTCTGCCGCAATTGCACAATGTAATTGTAATATCCCGGTTTTTGGTATATGGTAGTGTATGTGGAGAGGGTTAAGAGATTTGATTTGGCTACCTATATCACCAAAGTGCACTTATCTATTCGGTCAACCATCTTGAGAGAACTCTAGAATTAAGCGTGTTTGGGTTGGAGTAGTATTAGGATGGGTGACCTATCGGGAAGTGATTCTCGGTACCGTGTGAGTGAGGCCAAAACACGAGAAAAGATCATGTGGTGATTTGTAGGGATAATAACAAGTCTTTAGAGCCTCGTAGAATATTAACAGACCGACCGTCAGACAGGGGTGGGGCCCACGGGCCCGAAAAAGGAAGTGGGTGTTCACTGGTAGGGACGGTCGGGGCATTACAAGTGGTATCAGAGCCCTAGGTTATGTCAAACCGGTTCTGACCCATGAGGCAGTCCTAAGGGCGGTGGGTTTGCAACGAGGATGTTGCGATATGTTAGTGGGGGTGATTGTAACATCCCGGTTTCTAGTATATGGTAGTGTATGGGGAGAGGGTTAAGAGATTTGATTTGGTTACCTATGTCACCAAAGTGAACTTATCTTTTCTGTCAACCATTTTGAGAGAACTCCAAAGTTAAGCGTACTTAGGCTGGAGTAATATTAGGATGGGTGACCTATCGAAAAGTGATTCTTGGTATCGTGCGAATGAGGCCAAAACACGGGGAAAGATCATGTGGTAATTTGTAAGAATAGTAATAAGTCTTTAGAGACTCTTAGAATATTAACGGACCGACCGCCGGACAGGGGTGGGGCCCACGGGCCCGAGAGAGGACGTGGGTGCTCACTGGTAGGGACGGTCGTGGCGTTACAGTAATATACTACTATACTTTTTCAAATATTTCTAGCTTATTTCTTTTCTTCTAAAGAACTCTGCTAGTTTTGTGTTTACAGAATCTATAAAATTTCTTTTTACAATCTAACCGTCTTTATCAACCACTTCTACTGTGAATGCAATGTCAGTAGGAGTAAACTGGTATTCTACGTCCACAAAGTTACAAATTATTTCACTTAAACATACAAAACTGAAATATATCAATATATGCTCCTCCCCAATCTCTTGCAAATAATTTATTTTTACAAATTTAAGGTAAGACACAATTCTCATATTTGAAAATCACCTCTCGCTAGAGAGTATCGAATGAGCAATTGAACATCCAGTAGTAAACGTACTTGACTCACTAAATCCGTGGTATTTTCCCGACATACTCTCACTCCCACGCAAGTCCAATGGCAAAAAATCTGGCAATATTGCCTCTCCCCTTATATAATGTAGCACTTGTCTCATAGTTGGTCTAACTTGTGGGTCAGAGTGAGAGCACCACAAACCTAGCTTCAAAACCATTTCAACCTCTTTTTGGTCATACTAGGACCGTAAATTTGAATCCTTAGCATTCAAGATGTTTCCCTTCACCCAAAATCGATAAACCCAATCCGCGAGCAAGACTCTCTCACCACCATTCCTATGAATCTCGATAGGACGTCTACCACATGCCACATCAGCAGGAGCACCCCAAATGAAAAAACATCAGTACCCGTTGTTGGCCGTCCTGTCCTCCAGTGATCAGGGGCTAGGTATCCCCAAGTTCTAACAATGTGCGTGGTTTGAAGATCCGACCCATGATTGCACAACTGAGATAAACCAAAGTCCCCGAGTCTCCCATTGAGCTCTGCGTCTAATAAAACGTTGCTGGCTTTGATGTCTCGGTGAATCACAACTTGTTCCCATTCCTCATGGAGATAGAATAATCCAGCTGCCACATCTTTAAAGACTTTAAACCTTTGTTTACAATCAAGGGTTACCTTCGGACTATCGTACAAATACTTGTCTAAACTTCCATTGGGCATATAATAGTACACCAGAAGAAGCTCGTCTCAGCGGCGGCAATAACCTAAGAGAGGAACTATGTTTCTGTGATTCATTTGTCCAATACTCACAATCTCCGCCACACACTCTTTCAACCCTTTTCTTGATTCGTTGGACACTCTTTTGACGGCGATATCTTTTTTGGTCGTTGGCATGATACCTCTAAAACCTTCCCGAACCCGCCTGATCCAAGAAGGTTCTTATCCTTGAACCCTTTGGTGGCATAGTACAAGTCCTTGAACCTTAGTCGGTTCTTGATGAACTCTGTTTCCCAATCCTCAAGCTCCTCTGTGAACTTTCTCCTCCTTCTCACGACGAAGCGCACGAGGAAGATGAAAGCGATGATAAACAAGAGGGGAATCAACAAAATGGAAACCAACGACTTCTGTTTTTCGTAGAAGATTCTGACTCCCGTGGCCCTCATTCTCGGAAGCTTTGGAAGTTTCGTTAAGGCCAATGGCATAGCTTTCCCCTTCACCCTTAAACTCCACCCAAGAATATAATGTTCCGCCAAAACCAAACCGGTTGCAGCCGAGAAACCTACGAACATATCTTGCAAAAGAACCGAAGATAAATCTCTGATGATAGAAACAAGTGGTTTTCTAGGTTAGTTCTCGCCAAAAGGAGCCAAAGTTACAACGATGTGTAAGACCATCGTAATCGACCCAAACTTGCATCCGAGTAAGATTGAACAAAGTCTTATTCTTAAACTGATCTTTCTTGTCCCAGTATACAGCTGATGAAATTTTACCAACTTTATACTATTGATATCGATTCCCACATGCTTATTGTTCGTATCATTCAAATCTGCATTCATAATCGTGTCAAATTTGACAGCGAATACATGATTATTATTGTCACTGTTGTTTGTGATGTTGAAGAGACCGAGGTATTGTGAGGGACCGGAGAATGGTAAGCCAGGGTTAGGAGCGATGACAAAGGTCATGCCGTTGCTGCTAACCAGCAGGATCTGAGAGTGGATAGCAAAGACAAAGGTGGTGGAGAAAGATGAGACGGTTCCGTTTGGAGAATCTTTGAACATGATTGGTTTGGTTTAAAAAACATGACCGGTTTTCTGCGCTGTCAAGTTGGTTAGTTGCAGGATACCGTTAGGTCTGAAGGTGGCAATTCCTTGAGTGGATATGTTTGCTTGTGCATCACGGAAATCATTGAAAGTGAAGTCAAGAGTTTGGGAAGAGGACTTTAGGGATTGCCAGAGATGCTTATAAAGAAAAAGAATGTAGTGAAGAGCTTGGAGAACATGGCTCTCTATTTATTTTTTGGGGGCTCTGGTTTGTGATATTTGAGTTTGTAAAACTAAGACAATTTATAATGTACATAAGAGAGTGTGGAAAAGTCGTATTTTTATGAGTAAATGGAAAAGTCGTGGTCTTTAAGACTTTAAGTTTTTAACCTAAAACATGTTAGAGAATATACATCATAATGTCAATATTCCATATATATGTATTCAACGAGGTACGCTAGATACTCTCTAGAACATTCTTATATATTGTATATATACATAATACTCAATGAATGACCAAGCTAAGGTATCAGAGCTTTTACCCTAGCGACCAAGCTAAGCTCTCAATCCAATCTCCTTTCTCTTCTTCTTCTTCCTCGTTTCAAACTATTTCTCTCTCTCTCCTCAAAACTCTCTCTCTCTTATGCTTCTTCTTCAGCTCGTTCTTTTTCTTTGAATCATCGCCACTTCAAAAACCAATGATAAACCCTTTGGTATTACGCAAATGAAAGTATACATCCCTATCTCTCTCGACATGAACAAACTAAACTATGATAAGTGGTGTGAGCTGTTCGAGACTCACTGTATCAGCTTCGGTGTCTTAGGACATATCGATGGCTCGTCCCTACCAGCTACACCACCCGAGAAAGAATGGAAGGAGTGTGATGGTCTTGTCAAGATGTGGATCTATGGAAGCATATCCGAATCCATCCTTGACACCATCCTCAAGAAGAACGCTACAGCTCGTGATCTCTGGCTAGCGATTAAAAAGCTCTTTTGAGATAACAAGGAAGCTTGCGTCCTTCAACTTGAAAATGAGTTACGTACGATGGTACTTGGTGATCTCTCGATTCATGACTACTGCCAGAAGATGAAGACCATATCTGATCTACTCATCGCAACATGCATCCAATGGCATACTCGGTTCACATCCGGCACAACCTAGTCATGAAGCTCACATGGCACAAATGTATCCAACATACTCCATGCGAATGAAACAACTCCCTCCTGGTCTCACGCAAGTATTCAACACCATGACCTTGCAAGAACCAGACAATAATTGGTACATGGACTCGGGAGCATCCAATCATATCACATCAACCGCAGGTAATCTACATTATACTTTTAATAAGAGCACTATGCCTCTTGTTACTGTTGGTAATGGATCATTTGCTCCCGTTAAGACAATTGGACATGGTACTCTTCTCTCTTCTTCTCATCCTTTTGCTCTTTGAAATGTCTTAGTATGCTCATCTATCATTAAAAATCTTGTTTCCGTTCATAAGTTTGTCTCTGATAATTGGTGTTCTATTAAATTTGATCCTTTTGTTTTCTCTGTTAAGGACCTCCAAACACGGAACAAAAGTCCTCTGATGTAACAGCTCGGGACCTCTCTATTCCGTGACTCCAACTCCGTCTTCCTCTCAATCTCATGTTTTTGCTGCTACTACATTGGATGGCTCTGTTTGGCATCGCCGCCTCGGTCACCCAAGCTCTTCTCTATTGTCTCCTTTATTATCATCTCTTTCATTTTCTGTTCCAAAGACCGACTTAACATCACTGTGTCAAGCGTGTCAACTTGGAAAACACACTCGTTTACCTTTCTATAATTCACAAACTATTGCATCACATCCCTTTGAAATAGTTCACTATGATATTTGGACATCTCCAGTTTTGAGTGTTGGTGGTTTAAAATATTATCTCATATTTTTAGATCAATACTCACATTTTGTTTGGGTATATCCTTTTTATCGTAAAAGCGATACTCTCGGAAAATATATTCATTTTTTGAATTATGTGCAGACACAATTTAACCGTCAAATCAAATCACTACAATATGATAATGGTGGAGAGTATGACAATCGAGCCTTCAAGGAAAAAATGGCAGCTACGGGAACACATTTCCGCTTCTCCTATCCACACACATTGCAACAAAACGGACGAGCCAAACGCATGCTCCGCACAATCAACAACATGGTGCGGACATTACTGTTTCAAGCTTCTATTCCCGCAGAGTATTGGGCTGAAGCTCTTCAAACATCAACTCATATCCTGAATCTTCTTCCCTCTAAGGCGATCAACAACGAGGTCCCATATGCCAGGCTATATAAAACGCCACCAACATATGATCACTTACACACTTTTGGATGTCTCTGCTATCCGAATCTCTTACCCACGTCTTCACACAAGCTTGACAAACGCTTGACTCCATGTGCCTTCCTCGGCTATCCAATGGACCACCGCGGTTATAGATGCCTCGATCTTACTACTCAAAGTGTCATACTCTCTTGCCACGTGGTTTTTGATGAAACGGTATATCCCTTCTCCACTATTGCTCATTCTCCTATTGTTTCTCAAGCTTTGTCACCTTCTCCTCCTCCAATATCATCGCTGGTGCCTCTTATGACACCTCCAACTCCACCTCCTTCTCCTAAGGTCTCTCCTTCGGCTTCTCCTCCTCCTTCACCTCCTCAAAATATCAATCCTCCACCTCAAAACATACATTCTATGATCACTCATGGAAAGCTGGTATCGTTAAGCCACAAACTCGTTTATGTCTTCATACTGAT
Source organism: Cardamine flexuosa (assembly GCA_963555745.1). Taxonomy (NCBI): domain Eukaryota; kingdom Viridiplantae; phylum Streptophyta; class Magnoliopsida; order Brassicales; family Brassicaceae; genus Cardamine; species Cardamine flexuosa. The sequence continues at coordinate 19,792,426 of OY743221.1, read as the reverse complement.
CTTTCTATATCTCCATTACCATTGTCTCATGTTCAGGCTGCAAAGGATCCCTTTTGGAATGATTCCATGCATAAGGAACATGGTACTCTTATTTAACATAGAACGTGGATTCTTGTGCCATGCCCAAAGAATACTAACATCATACGTTCTATGTGGCTGTTTAAGCATAAGTTTAATGCAGATGGCTCTCTACGACGCTACAAAGCTCGCCTTATCGCTAATGGGAAGTCACAACAACCACTTTGTCCGGGAAAAGGTTGTTATTGGACAAGTTCAGGCCCTTCACGTCCCATCAGCTCAACAGTTTGCTGACATCTTCACCAAAGAGTTGCCATCACCACTTTTTCTTGACTTTCGGGACAGTTTCATCGTCCGTTCTACCGATGCTTGGGAGTGTTAGAGAATATACATCATAATGTCATTATTCCATATATATGTATTTCATGAGATACGCTATATACTCTCTAGAACATTCCTATATGTTGTATATATACATAATACTCAATGAATGAAACCTTTATGGAGTTTACCTAGTTTACAAAACAAAGGTAAGAGTGGAGACTCACGAAGACAAACGGCTTTGATTGGTATTAATGTTGTGTGGTACAAATACAATAGAGCGAGTATCTTCTCAAGTGGTTATAATGTCTTTCATGGTGGAGACTCACGAAGACAGTAACGGGTTATAGTAACGGGTCGATAAAGGGCTTCTATTTTTAATGTTGTGGTATTGTGTGTATCGTCTCGGGTGTGGAAAAAGACCAGACAGTTGTTGTTTGGAGACTCTTTGAACCGGATTGGTTTGTTAATTGTTATAGGAACTTAACACGGTTTAACTTCAAGAACTATTTTAGGGGACATATTATGGAAACAACTTGGTTTTGGCGATCACTAGTCTAAAATATTAACACTAAATTTTTCAAGTAAAATAGTCACCGAATTGTGTCACCCAACCCGCAACACACATTATGTAAAAATAGTTTGAATTTTGTTTCTATGAAATTTTATATGATACTAGATTAGGATCTGCCCGATGGGCGGATTTGTAAAATATAAATTTAGTATAATTAAATTAGTTTTATGATATTAATGATATATTTAAAATATTTGAAATATAATTATATACTCAAAAATATTAATGACAATTTGAATAAATATAAACACATTTACCCAATAATTATAAACTCGAAAATATAAATTATTTTTACATCAAAATAACTGAAAGTTTTTTTTAGTTAAATTTATGAAAGTTTAACCAAATATAACCAATTTTTTTTATGTATTTGTTTTGATATTTCGTGTATCTGAGTCTGATTCGAATTCAGATAAATTTATGATCAAAGATTTTGTAATTCTTATTGCAGTCTTACAAATTAAAATTATGAATTTCAATAAAATTTCCTTCACGTAATTGATCTCCAAACTTTTTCAGAAGGGAATGGTGTATAGAACCTTGAATAGTAATTTTCTTTATAAGGGGATTTTTTTTGGATTATGGTTAGATAATAAGTAAGAAAATATAGATATTAATTTAAGTACATAAAACTAACCTTCTCATCAAGTAAAAGGAAATTAATTCCTATGAGCTCATTGTTTTTTTAAAGATTTATTGTCTCCCACTTTCTGATTAGATGAACTACGGTACAATGGTATGAGCGTTTTCTGTTTAACTGATCCAATGTGAAATACTCCTGGTTGTTGTTTAGAGTTTCAGCACCCATTAAATTTTTCTTGATATTTGATATTTCTGAAAACAATCAAGTAAAATTTAGATGAATAAAATATACTGAACCATTTATAGATTGACACACATAGATGTGCTCTAAATTTTATTGATTGTTCTTAACCGTAGAAGTGCTCTAAATCGATACACACGTAGATGTGCTCTAAATCAATAAGTTTATTGATTGTACTAAATAGAAGTGCTTTAAACCTAGAATAGTAATAGTAATAAAACATATATGAATAGAGTAGATATCGATGTAAATCTACCTTACATTTATTAAGTTTATAGAATTGTGATTTTTTTGGTTTTGAATATGAAGGAATGTCAAACAGACTTTATATAGGTGGAGAAGTAGAACTCTTTTTCCTTTTTAAATTGTATTCCCTTTTTAAAAATTTTATTTGTATTCTAAGATTTTTTTTGTTTTACTTTTTTAAATAAGTATTTTTTACTTATTCATATAATAAGATATGTTAAATAAAAAATAGAATTTGTTTTCCTTTTATAATTGTATTCCTATTTTAATTTTTTTTCTGATAATCCATGGTTTGTTAATTTTATTTTTTAAATAGGTATTTTAAATTTTTTATTTTAAAATAAATTAAATTTTACTTTATTTTTATAAAATTATATTAATAATTTTCTTTTCTGCTTTTACTTTTTTTTTGTAGTTTTATGTTAAGTTAAATAAAATAATTTTTTTTCTTTTATAATTGTATTCATAGTTTAAATTTCTTTTTATTTTTCTAATAATTTATGGTTTTGTTTATTTATTTTTATTTTTTAAATAGCTATTTTAAATTTTTTGTTTTTTAATTAAATAAACTTTGACTTTATTTTTATAAAATTACATTAATAATTTTATTTTCTACTTTTCCTTTCTTTCTATAAAACAGAATTTGTTTTTCTTTTATAATTTTATTCCATTTTTAAAACATGTCAAAATCTAATATTTTATTTTTTTAAATAAGTATTTTTTACTTATTCATATAATAAGATATGTTAAGTAAAAAAAATATAATTTTTTTCTTTTTATAATTGTATTCCTAGTGTAAACTTCTTTTTATTTTTCTGATAATCTATGGTTTTTTTTGTTTTTTTTTGAAATAGATATTTTAACTTTTTTATTTTTTAATTATATAATTCCTTTTATAATTGCATTTTATTTTTAAAATATATTAAAACCTGATCGATTAAATTGACACATGTTACGATCTGGTAAATTACTAATTTTGAATCATTTATCCTTATATAATAAGATAACTGAAGTTAAGTATAAACAACAAAAACCTATTTATTTTGTTGACTTATATGTGGTCAAACTGACGTTCTGCCGAATCACATTGTTTTGCCGTTTCACTATGACTCTCCTTAGTCCAACGGTCAAAACCCATGCCTCTTTGTAGTTAAGATCGACAAGCCATACCATTTGATCAAGGGATAATTCAATATGTGCCCAAAAGTTAAATACTTATTAAGCGTCAGTAGCCTTATGCATGGGGAAAGGGGAAAGAGCTGTTAATTGGAACATAATTATACTTTGAGCTAGGCTGAAATTCCTTTTAAATGGAAATCGAACAAAGAATTTTTGAAAATACAAAATTCGGAATTCTAAGGAAATGCTACTAGCCTAAAACCATTTGGTATTATACTTTGATTATCAAACTTTTAAATTTTCTCTTTTAATACAACAGTCCAACTTAACCAGTTCAACTTTGAATACAACATCACTAAGAATATAAATTGGTCTTCTACTTCCATAAGTTTCAATTATTTCACGTAAACATACAACACTGAAATTTATATAATGGTCCCTAATTATCTTGTGCAAATCATATATTACTACAAATATAATGTATAAGGCACAAACGTTTTATCCAAAGATCACCTCCCGCCCGATAGTATAGAATCAGTAATCAAAGATCCACCGGTAAACATGCCTCTAAGCCCGTGATGGATTCCTAATATCATCTCACCCCCACACAAGTCCAACTGCAACAAATCTGGTAACAGTGCATCTCCCTTTAGATAATGTAGAACATGTCTCATAGTCGGTCGTGCCTGTGGCTCAGAATGAGAGCACAACAAACCTAGTTTCAAAACCATTTCGACCTCTCTTTCGTCATACTCGGACCCTAGCTTCAGATCCTTAGCACCCAAGATGTTTCCCTCCATCCAAAACCAAAAGACCCAATCCACAAGCAAGACTCTCTCCCCACTCTCGTTCTCAATCTCGATAGGACGTCTACCGCATGCCACTTCTAGTAGGGTCACCCCAAATGCAGAAACATCAGTAGCAGTTGTGGCTCGTCCTGTCCTAATGTGATCAGGGGCTAGATATCCCCATGTTCCAGCGACGTTTGTTGTTTGAGGACCTGACCCATGACCACACAACCGAGCTAAACCGAAATCTCCGAGTCTCCCATTGTGATCTGCATCTAACAAGACGTTGCTGGCTTTGACATCACGGTGAATTACCACTTGTTCCCATTCCTCGTGGAGGTAGAATAAGGCAGAGGCCACACCTTTGATGACTTTAAACCTCTGTTTCCAATTAAGGGTTGCCACCGGACTGTTGTACAAATACTTGTCTAAGCTTCCGTTGGGCATATAATCGTACACCAGAAGAAGCTCGTCTTTCCGACGGCAGTAACCCAAGAGAGGAACTAAGTTCCGGTGACTCATCTGTCCAATACTAACGATCTCAGCCACAAACTCTTTCAACCCTTGTCTTGATTCGTTAGACACTCTTTTCACGGCGATATCTTTCTTCGTTATCGGCATGATACCTCTATAAACCTTACCGAACCCGCCTGATCCAAGAAGGTTCTTATCCTTGAACCCTTTGGTGGCGTAGTATAAGTCTTTAAACCGTAATCGGTTCTTCCCAAACTCTGTTTCCCAATCTTCGAGCTCCTCCGCAAACTTACTCCTCCTCCTCACGATGAAGCGCACGAGGAAGACCAGCGAGATAAGAAACAAGAGAGGAATCAACAAGGAGAGATTAACGGCATCCCGTTCTTGTAGAACCTGTGTATCCTCGTGGAAATTTTGGAAGTTTTGATAAGTCCAATGGCGGAGCTTTGTTCGACTTCACCTGGAAACTCCACCCAAAAACAAGATGTTCTGATACAACATAACCGGTCGCAGACGAGACACCTACAAACATATCTTGGAAAAGAACCGAAGATAAATCTCTGACGATAGAAACAAGCGGTTTTCTAGGTTTATCCTCTCTGAACGGAGCCATGGATACATCGATCCGATGGGTGTGACCATCGTAATCGACCCAAACCTGCATACGTTTACGACTGATCAACGTCAGATTGTTAAACCGATCTTTCTTGTCCCAGTACCCAGCCGGAGAACTTTTCACTGACTTCAAGCCATTAATATCAATTCCGACATGGTTATCGATCATATCGTTTACCTCGGTAGTCAGAAACGTGTCAAATTCGATAGCGAATATATGGTTTGTGTAATTACCGTCGTTTGTGTTGTTGAAGAGACCGAGGTAGTGGAAGGGACTAGCGTATGGGAGGCTAGGGCTAGGAGCGATGACAAAGGCCATGCCGGGGCTGCTTAGTATCGGGTTCTCAGAGTGGATAGCAAAGACAGAGGTAGTGGAGAAGGACGAGATGGTGCTGTTTGGAGAATCTTTGAACCGGATTGGTTTGGTATAGAAGGTGTGACCGGTTTTCTGCATGGTTGTGTTGGTTAGCTTCAAGAGATCGTTGGATGTGATAGTTGCAATTCCTTGGATGGATATGTTAGACTGTGTATCACGGAAGCCATTGTAAGTGGAGTCGAAATTTGGGAAGAGGACTTTAGGGATTGAGAGAGTAGGATGAAGAAGAAGATGGTGAAGAGCTTGAACAACATGGCTCTGTGTTATTATTTTATTTGTTTCTATTTTGGGGGTCTGGTTTTAATATTTGAGTCTGAATTAGAAACTAGGACAATTTATGGAGTATAAGCGTGGAAAAATCGTATTCTTACTGGTCAAGGGGAAAAAGTTGCGTCTTAACGTGACTTAAAAGTCAGGGTCCTCACGAAGACAAATAGATGCATGCATGATAGGATTGATAGCAATGGGTGATTTGATTGGTAATGTTGTGGTACAATGCAATACAACGTGTATTGTCTCAAGTCGTGATCAGGTAAGAAATAAATGCGTTTCAAATTAGAAGTGATGGTGGAGACTCACGAAAGACTTTGGAACGGGGAGATAAAAGGCTTTGATTTGTAATGTTGTGGTATTTTATTGAAAAAAAAAATAAGTGTGTATCAGTGTATCGTCTTCGGTGTAACTAATCCATTGAAAAGTACAACGATGATGGAAAAAATGGTACTGTATACTATCTTTTCATATACTTTGTTATTTGACTCAATTCTTACCACCACCTTTCGTGGCTTTTAATCATGTTGTTTGTTTCTTGATATATATCTCCGTTTAAAAGTTAAAATAAATAACCATACTTAAAATCGAGAGTAAGGTTTCGACATCATTAAGCGGGAGTACAAAATTTATTCATTGCAATGCAAAGGACTGCATATATAATCCAACGGTCTTATCAACCACGGCTACTATGAATGCAATGTCATTAGGAGTAAACTGGTCTTCTACGTCCATAACGTTACAAATTATTTCACGTAAACATACAACACTGAAATATTTCAATATATGGCCCTCCCCTATCTCATGCAAATATTTATTTCTACAAATTTAATGTAAGAAGACACACAATTCTCATCTCTGAAAATTACCTCCCGCTAGAGAGTATAGAATCAGCAATATTTGAAGATCCAGTAGTAGTAAACGTGCTTGACTCACTAAATCCGTGGTATTTTCCCGACATGCTCTCACTCCCACGCAAGTCCAATGGCGAAAAATCCGGTAACATTGCATCTCCCCTTAGATAATGTAACACTTGTCTCATAGTTGGTCTAACTTGTGGGTCGGAATGAGAGCACAACAACCCTAGCTTCAATACCATTTCGACCTCTGTTTGGTCATACTCGGACCCTAGATTTGGATCCTTAGCATTCAAGATGTTTCCCTCCACCCAAAATCCATAAACCCAATCTACAAGCAAGACTCTCTCACCACTCTCCTTATGAACCTCGATGGGACGCCTACCACACACCACTTCTAGAAGGAGCACCCCAAATGCAAAAACATCAGTACCCGTTGTGGGCCGTCCTGTCCTCCAGTGATCGGGAGCTAGGTATCCCCACGTTCCAACGATGTGTGTAGTTTGAGGATCCGACCCATGATTGCACAACTGAGATAAACCAAAATCCCTGAGTCTTCCATTGAGCTCTGCGTCTAATAAGACGTTGCTGGCTTTGACGTCGCGGTGAATCACTATTTGTTCCCATTCCTCATGGAGATAGAATAAGCCTGAGGCTACATCTTTAATGACTTTAAACCTCTGTCTCCAATCAAGGGTTACCTTTGGACTATCGTACAAATACTTGTCTAAGCTTCCATTAGGCATGTAATCGTACACAAGAAGAAGCTCGTCTCTCCGGCGGCAATAACCTAAGAGAGGGACTATGTTCCGGTGACTCATCTGTCCAATACTAACGATCTCAGCCACAAACTCTTTTAACCCTTGTCGAGATTCGTTAGAGACTCTTTTCACGGCAATCTCTTTCTCCGTAACTGGCATGAAACCTCTGTAAACCTTCCCAAACCCGCCTGCTCCAAGAAGGTTCTTATCCTTAAACCCTTTGGTAGCATAGTACAAGTCCTTGAACCTTAGTCGGTTCTTCTTGAACTCTGTTTTCCAATCCTCAAGCTCCTCTGTGAACTTTCTCCTCCTTCTCACGACGAAGCGCACGAGGAAGATGAATGCGATGATAAACAAGAGGGGAATCAACAAAATGGAAACCAACGACATCCGTTTTTCGTAGAAGACTCTGACTCCCGTGGCCCTCATTCTCGGAAGCTTTGGAAGTTTTGATAAGGCCAATGGCGGAGCTTTCCCCTTCACCCTTAAACTCCACCCAAGAACATAATGTTCCGTCAAAACCAAACCGGTCGCAGCCGAGAAACCTACGAACATATCTTGCAAAAGAACCGAAGATAGATCTCTGACGATAGAAACAAGTGGTTTTCTAGGTTAGTTCTCGCCGAAAGGAGCCAACGTTACATCGATTCGATGTGTAAGACCATCGTAATCGACCCAAACTTGCATCGGAGTAAGATTGAACAAAGTCAGATTCTTAAACTGATCTTTCTCGTCCCAGTACCCAGCCGACGAAATTTTCACCGACTTTAAACTATTGATATCGATTAGCACATGGTTATTGTTCGTATCATTCAAATCTGCATTCATAATCGTGTCAAACTCGACAGCGAATACATGATTATTATTGTCTCCGTCGTTTGTGATGTTTAAGAGACCGAGGTATTGTGAGGGACCGGAGAATGGTAAGCCAGGGTTAGGAGCGATGAAAAAGGTCATGCCGTTGCTGCTAACCAGCAGGATCTGAGAGTGGATAGCAAAGACAAAGGTGGTGGAGAAAGACGAGACGGTTCCGTTTGGAGAATCTTTGAACCGGATTGGTTTGGTATAAAAAGCATGACCGGGTTTCTGGGCGGTAAAGTTGGTTAGCTGCAGGATACCGTTAGGTCTGACGGTGGCAATTCCTTGAGTGGATATGTTAGCTTTGGGCATCACGGAAACCATTGAAAGTGAAGTCGAGAGTTTGGGAAGAGGACTTTAGGGATTGCCAGAAGAAGCTTACGAAGAAGAAGAAGATAGTCAAGAGCTTAAAGAACATGACTCTTTATTTTTTCTTTTATTTTGGTGGGAGGCTTTGGTTTGTGATATTTGAGTTTGTATGAAATTAAGACAATTTATAGTGTACATAAGAGTGTGGAAAAGTCATAAAAATATGACTTATGAGTCAAGGGAAAAGTCGTCGTCTTTAAGACTTTAAGTCTTTAACCTAAAACAGAGGCAAGAGTCGAGACTCACGAAGACAAGCGGCTTTGATTGATATTAATGTTGTGTGGTACAAATACAATACAGTGAGTATCTTCTCAAGGGATAATTATAATGCCTTTCATAGTGGAGACTCACGATGATAGTAACGGGTTATAGACTTATAGTAACGGGCGATCAAGGGCTTCTTTTGTAATGTTGTAGTACCACGTGTGTATCGTCTCGGGTGTTACTATTCAATAAGAACAAAAAAAACTATCTAATAAAAAAGCACGCAGACGAGGGTAAAAAATGGTATTACTATATCTTTTTCATTTTTTACCACCATCTTTCATGGCTTTTAATTATAATGTTATTTATTTCTGATTTTTTTTTACGGCAAATAAATATATATTAATTTGAGAGAACAATATCACGATACAAACAGTTTGTTATCCAAAAAGGTGGATAAATACAACTAGAAAATAAAATGTTATCTGGGGGGTCCAAATTTCACTAAAAGATATGTTGCTTCGTTATTGCTTCTGAAGATATGATTGAAACGTATATTTTCGAATTTTTTGCTCCATGTTCTTATATCCATGCATATGTTACGGATCGAGACTTCTTCAATGATTCTGTTGATGGTATGTACAAGTTGTTGACAATCCCCTTCAAAAATAATTTTCCTATAACCACGAAACCAAGCTGTTTGTATTGCAGTCAAAAGTGCCTTAAATTCAACTTCCATCGGTGTTAAGGTATGGTTTAGATTAGATGATCCCCAAAGTTGTGGAACACCATAACAATCTTGTATTATCCAACCTCCAATTGCATGATTAGTCATTTTATTAAATGAAGCATCATAATTACATTTTAACCAATCACTGGGAGGCCTTGTCCATGACTGAGTAGAGGTTTGTGTGGAGTTGATCACCTCAGGTTTGTTGTTGAGGAGCCATTCGTAGACATCGGAATTAGCAAGGTCTATTTCTCTTTTTGGAATGATTTGTCTTTTTTGGAAAGTTAAATCATTCCGAGATATCCATATTCACCACATAACCCAAAACGGTAGAACCTTTTGTGCCTTTGTTAAATTATTGTTATGTTGAAGATTTAGGAAGAATTTGAAATTCTCCTCTATATCATTGGTTGGTCTGAACTATAACATATAGGGTAGATGTGTAAGTCTCCAAAATTGAAGAGAAATGGGACAAGTAAATATGAGATGATTAATAGATTCATCTTCTCTACAGCATCTTTGACATTTCTTGTCTACTTTTACACCTCTTGTGTTTAATATTGTAGATGTTCCAATTGCCTGTGATAAGATCTGCCATAAAAAGTGTTTGATTTTAGGCATAACTGGTAATTTCCACATTTGATTTTTTATTACTGGATTTGCATGTGGTGCTAAGATGGGTTGATGAGCTATAGCGGTTTCATTTGCTAAGCGATATCCCGTTCTAACTGAGTAATGACCATGAGGAGTTAAATTCCAAACAATCCTATCTTCGACTTCCGTCTGTGCCAAATAGAGACTTTTTACTTGCTGTTTGTCTTCATCAGTTAGGAAGGTATCCAGAGCATCCTCATTCCATGCCTTGTAGTTCCCTTGTTGTTTGATCAAGTCGCTAACAAAAATGTCGTTGGATAGTTGTCCCGAGTGAGCAGGTCTTGGTGGATCCGTGGGTAGCCATGCATCGGTGAAAACCTTGGTCTTTTTTCCATTTCCAATTATAGATCTGCAACCTTTCCGCAGAAGATCTATACCAACAAGAATGAATGAACAACCATAGGATTGTCGTGTTTTTGATTTTGCTTGGAAGAGATGATCGTCCTTGAAATAACGGGCTTTAAATAATCGAGCAAAAAAGCTATTCGGATGTTTGAGTAATCTCCTGGCTTGCTTCGCTAAGAGAGCATCATTAAATTGTTCTAGGTTTCGAAAGCCTAGACCTCCTTGAGTTTTTGATAGTTGTAGTTTTTTCCATGCGACCCAAGGTATTCCACGCTGATTTTCATTTCTCTCCCACCAGAATTGTAGCATTATACTATCCAATTCGGTAATGATTTCTTTTGGTAATTTGAAACATGACATGGAGTAAACTGGCATAGCTAGTGCTACTGATTTGAGCAAGATTTCTTTACCCAGGATAAAAATTTGGCACTCCAAGATTTAGTACGTTGTCGTACTCGTTCGATAATATATTTAAACATTTCGGTTTTCTTACGATCAAATTGTTCAGGAAGTCCTAGATATTTTCCACCTTCACCGTGGTTTTTAATTCCTAAATTTTTTTTGAGTCTTTCTTGAGTGTGTCCATGGACCCAAATGTTATTATAAAAATTTCTTGATTTATCATTTGACCTGAGCACATTTCATAGAGTTAGAAAATTTCCTTGAGGGCTAAGCAATTTTTCCGATTAGCTTGGCAAAAAAAAAGAGCATCATCGGCAAATAATAGATGGGTAATGCAAAAAACACCATTACCGATTTTAATACCATTGATCTTTCCTTATCTAGTTTTTTCTTCCAATAAATGACTCATTACATCTGCACAAAGAATAAAGCGATATGGTGATAAAAGATTACCTTATCGTAATCCTCTTTGTGGGTTTATACAACCTTGTAGATTTCCATTTATTAAGACCGAATATTTAACAGTATGAACAGTAGCCATAATCCATCGTATCCATGTTTATGAAAACCCAAAAGCTTTCATTGTTTGTTTCCGTCAAAATGATAAAATAAGCAACAATCTTTAAAATCGAGAGTAAGGTTTGGACACTATAAAATAAGTAACATGTCTTATAGAAGTAGAAGACAGTTTACTGTTAATGTTGTTGCATTCAAAGTAGAGGTGGTTAATTAGACGGTGGGATATGAAAGAGATATTTAAAAAGTGTACGTGTATAAAGTATAATTCTGGAGATTCAGTAAAAATACAAGCTTGCAGAGTCCTTTTAGAGGAATATAACTGAGTTAAATCATTGATTATTACATAATTTACATTGTGAAATTGCCGCATAAGACAGTTTTTTTTCTTTTTTCTTTTTTTTTTGGTTCAAAAGACAGCTTGAGTTAGGCTACAAAACTGCTAATTACATGAGATGAATACAACAAACCATTAATATCTGTTGATTTGTGAGCATGAATCATTAAGCTTAGTTATTTTCTTCTAAAGGACTCTGCAAGCTTTGTGCTTACAGAATCTACAGAATTATATCTTGGTAACCATACACTTTAATTTCTCTTTCCAATCAAAACCCTCTTATCAAACCACCTCTACTTTGAATACAATGTCATTAAGAGTAAACTGGTCTTTTACGTCCACAAAGTTACAAATTATTTCACATAAACGTACAAGTTGTTCTCCCCTATCTCTTGCAAATAATTTATTTCTAGAAATGTAATGTAAGACACAATCGTTTTGATATTTGAAAACTACCTCCCGCTAGAGAGTATAGAATGAGCAATATTTGAAGATCCAGTAGTAAACGTGCTTGACTCACTAAATCCGTGGTATTTTCCCGACATGCTCTCACTCCCACGCAAGTCCAATGGCGAAAAATCCGGTAACATTGCATCTCCCCTTAGATAATGTAACACTTGTCTCATAGTTGGTCTAACTTGTGGGTCGGAATGAGAGCACAACAACCCTAGCTTCAATACCATTTCGACCTCTTTTTGGTCAAACTCGGACCCTAGATTCGGATCCTTAGCATTCAAGATGTTTCCCTCCACCCAAAATCCATAAACCCAATCCACAAGCAAGACTCTTTCACCACTCTCCTTATGTACCTCGATAGGACGTCTACCGCACGCCACTTCTAGTAAGAGCACCCCAAATGCAAAAACATCGGTACCAGTTGTGGGCCGTCCTGTCCTCAAGTGATCGGGGGCTAAGTATCCCCAGGTTCCAACGATGTGCGTGGTTTGAGGATTGGACCCGTGCTCACACAACTGAGATAAACCAAAGTCCCCGAGTCTCCCATTGAGATCTGCGTCTAATAAGACGTTGCTGGCTTTAACGTCGCGGTGAATCACTACTTGTTCCCATTCCTCATGGAGATAGAATAAGCCAGAGGCAACATCTTTAATGACTTTAAACCTTTGTTTCCAATCAAGGGTTACCTTTGGACTATCGTACAAATACTTGTCTAAGCTTCCATTAGGCATGTAATCGTACACGAGAAGAAGCTCGTCTCTCCGGCGGCAATAACCTAAGAGAGGGACTATGTTCCGGTGACTCATCTGTCCAATACTAACGATCTCAGCCACAAACTCTTTTAACCCTTGTCGAGATTCGTTAGAGACTCTTTTCACGGCAATCTCTTTCTCCGTAACTGGCATGAAACCTCTGTAAACCTTCCCAAACCCGCCTGCTCCAAGAAGATTCTTATCCTTAAACCCTTTGGTAGCATAGTACAAGTCCTTGAACCTTAGTCGGTTCTTCTTGAACTCTGTTTCCCAATCCTCAAGCTCCTCTGCGAACTTTTTCATCCTTCTCACGACGAAGCGCGCGAGGAAGATGAACGCGATGATAAACAAGAGGGCAATCAAAGGCATCCAGGTTTTGTAGAAGGCTCCGACTCCCCTGGGAATCATCCTCGGAAGCTTCGGAAGTTTCGATAAAGCCAATGGTGGAGCTTCCCCCTTCACCCTGAAACTCCACCCAAGAACAAAATGTTCCGACAAAACAATACCGGTGGCAGACGAGAAACCTACGAACATCTCTTCCAAAAGAACCGAAGATAGATCTCTAACGATAGAAACAAGGGGTTTTCTAGGTTTATCATTTCTGAAAGGAGCCAAAGTTACATCGATTTGATGGGTAAGACCATCGTAATCGACCCAAACTTGCATCCGTTGACGACTGAACAAAGTCAGATTCTTAAACTGATCTTTCTCGTCCCAATACCCAGGCGGTAAACTTTTCACCGATGTCAAACTATTGATATCGATTCCGACATGGTTACTGTTGCTTTCATTAAACTCCGCACTTATCGTCGTGTCAAGCTCGACAGCGAATACATGATTAGTATTGTTACCGTTGTTTGTGTTGTTGAAGAGACCGAGGTATTGTGGGGGACTGGAGGATGGGAGGTCAGTGTTAGGAGCGACGACAAAGGCCATGCCGTGGGTGCTAACCTTCGGGATCTGAGGGTTGATAGCGAAGACAAAGGTAGTGGAGAAAGACGAGACGGTGCCGTTTGGAGAATCTTTGAACCGAATTGGTTTGGTATAGAAGGCATGACCGGTTTTCTGCTCGGTAAAGTTGGTTAGCTTAAGGATGCCGTTGGGTCTGACGGTGGCAATTCCTTGAGTGGATATGTTAGCTTGTGCATCACGGAAACCATTGAAAGTGAAGTCGAGAATTTGGGAAGAGGACTTTAGGGATTGAGAGAAGAAGCTCAAGAAGAAGAAGATAGTGAAGAACATGGCTCTCTATTTAATTTTACTTTGGGCTTTGGTTTGTGGTAGTTGAGTTGTAAAGAAGAAACGAAGACAATTTATGGACTAAGAGTGTGGAAAAAGTCATATTTTTATGACTTATGAGTCAAGGGAAAAGTCTTTAACCTAATACAGAGGCAAGAGTGGAGACTCACGAAAACAAGTGGCTTTGAGTGGTATTAATTAATGTTGTGTGGTACAATACAGCGAGTACCTTCGCAAGTGGTAATAATGCCTCTGTCATGGTGGAGACTCACGAAGACGCTAACGGGCTATGAAGGGCTTCTATTTGTAATGTTGTGGTACAACGTGTGTATCGATCGTCTCGGGTGTTACTATCCTCCAACAAGAACAAACATAACTATCCAATAAGAAGCACGAAGATGACAGGAAAAAAAAATGGTAATATAGTTAGAGTTAGAAATCACTGATTGTGCAATTGCCGCATAAGACAGCATGAGTTGACTACATAACTGTTAATTACATGAGATGAATACAACAAACCCATTACTGTCTGTTGATATGACTCTGGACTTGTAGAGCTCTTGATCTCGCTGTGACATTGATATAGCGGATTGCTGGATCCGGTTGGTCAATCACATCGATTGAACTAAACTGGTAAAGTCTTGTGTTCTTCGCTTGTTGCGTTACTCTGTTTCTGTTCTACGATTTGGCATCAGATTCTTCAACCGATCATCAGAGGTTTTGACTCGTTGATTCTTTCTGAGCTGCAAACACTATCCAAATCAAAGCCAAGTCAAACCTCTGGTGAATGGAGCAGCTTTTCAGGTCTAATCCAAACGGGATCAGCTCAGATTAGTAGACATTTTATATCTAGTTGTATACAGATACCAGGACAAGAGCTCATTTAGCAAAATACATATAAACCAGGAAAGTTTCTCCAACAAGATCACTTGTCTTAGTATATGTAAACAACTCGGTAAATATGTCTGCGAAACATCATCAGCGCATTGAACCAGAAAAGCTTCCTCTTAACCGGAAGTCCGTCTTGGCTTCGATTTGGATACTGTTGTGTTTGTTTAGTGTTACCTCATGGAATCAACAGTTTTGTAGTCATGTTGTCTTCTGCGGCGGCACCTGAACTGAGGTTTACTATCTGAGAATTTCGTATCACCAGACATCTCCATTGTTGAATCTGCATCTGCTCCAATTTCAAAACCATCACCAAGCAAATCAATATACACTAAGAAGATGCATATACATTTCAGACAAATATGATAACTCACAATTCCACAACACATTAGCAAATTCTGTTTTGGCTCAAAATAGATTTGATCCTTCACCATTTCTATCATTATTCCCCAACCCAAATTTAACAACTTTCTAACAATGCCTAGCATCAGGCAAGACCGTAGAGAAAAGCAGAGCAGAAGAAGTGGCAAATAACACCAATTTTTTTTATCTTTGGCGATTAAAAACATCAATCTCAAAAATCTTCAAACTATATCATATCTAACTAAGGATGATCATCAATCTCAAAAAGTTACGAACTTTACCTCCCCAAAACAATGGCTTTACATCTTCTTCTTCATCATCAAATTCATCACCATACCCAAACTCAGCATCACCTCTGTAACCAGGTTCACTCCCATACCCAGATTCATTCCCCATTGGATCAATTCCAACTGCAAATCCAAATCCACCAGAAGCTTCCTTCTCTACGCCGGAATCTCTCCGCTCTCTCCGTGAATTCCGCGCCGCCTCACTCACATCAGAACCCCAATTCGCTTCACCAAAAAGCTCTCCACTTGAATCTGTACCGACGGCGAAAGGCAAATCCGAGCAAGTCCCATGAGCTCCAATAGAGCAACATCTCCGAGTCCCACTCCGATCACTACTCCTACCAGACACCGATCTCGAATTACGACGCCGTCGTTTCCTCGCTACTAACCGGAAACTTCCTTTATTATTGTAATTCGAAGCTGATGTTTTCCCTCCGTAACTACCATTGTTATCGTCGTCAGCGAGTGAGAGACGGCTCATAGCTTCGATTGAGAAAGAGGTGGATCGATCGGAGAAGCAAGGACGTTTGGGAATGGAGTGAAACCCATTTGTTGTTGAATTCGAACCGTAAGGCTGCTGTGGTGGCTGCTTAGATGAGTCTAGGGTTTTGGAGCGGTGAAATGGACGCCATGAGAGGAGTTGTGAAGTGCAAGATTCAATTGAGCTTCGTGATGATTCCAGATGTTTCTGAGACATTGTTAAAAAAGCTGAGATCTTTTTAGATCAGAGAAAGTGAAAACCGCTCTGGGCAATCTTGAATTTTGGGAATGGATCTGTTGTTGGAGAAGATGGAGTAGTGGATTTGGAGTCGCTCGCTCTTTTGGGTTTAAGAGGTTGATTTGCTTTTGTAATTGAGCAAACAAGAAGCCAACTAATCAGGAAGATACTATTCTGTTCTGTTTGTTTCTTCTCTATTGTTTTTTACACCTGCGATCACATGTATGTAACTATCAATTATACATTTTTTTTTTTTTGATAATACAATACATATTGTTGCAAAGCCCATTTTCTATTATTTTTTTCTTAACGATTGATCAAGAATTTAGTGTACCTTTTCTTTTGTCCACGACATTGATCTGAAAATTAAAAAGAGTTAAATCCTTTCTTATTTTTTGGCCAAGAAATGTTTCTGCAATTTAGAAAATTATGAAGCTAAATCGTAATGAATTGATGAAGATGAACCATTGAAAAGAAAGAAACCATTCCGTTTATCAGCAAAATTATGAATAAGAAATGATAGATCAATCTAACAGTTTTTTAAAGTTGATTTCTTATATTTATTTGTAATCAACTTTACAAATTACATTTTTTGTGTGGTTCTGCCATTTTATGAAAACAAAAACTTGTCTAGACCATATTATTTTTTGTTTATTTCATTTTTCCTGGTCAACGTTTATTTCATTAAGATTTTGTTACCAAAACGGGTAGTAATTTGTAAGAAGGGTCACGTGCGTCACGTGATTGCTCTCAGCTATTTACCTCTGGCCAATTCGAAAACCCTAGCCAGTTCTTTACTTTCGCCCAGCCCAGATCTCAATTTTCATTCAGGTGAGACTTACGGCCTCTCTTCTTTTTCTGTTCCATCGGAAACTTCTCTCTCAGGTGATCGGAATCCTTACTGGAATTTAATTCTACATCAGAATTTATAGGTTCACTCAAATCTCTCGTTAGTTTTAGTGTTTTTTCTTGTCTTCTTAGGTTAATCGTCGAGTTTTGTGTGAACGCTTATTCGTTTCGATTTTATTGATTTATTGAATTCGCGTTTTTTTTTTTTGAATTTGGTAAAGGAAGAATGAGCAGCCGTTCGAGCCGAACTATTTACGTCGGTAACCTTCCTGGCGATATCCGCGAGAGAGAAGTTGAAGATTTGTTCAGTAAGGTAATTGACTTGCTTCTGCTAATTCTTCATTTGGTTTTCACATAGCTGGCATTTGTAATTGTACTTGAATCTTGAATCAAGAAATAAAGATGTAATTTTATATTTTCTGAAGAATTTGTGTTTACAAGGATGATATGTGTATGAATGAAATCGAATGCATCAGTTGCTAGAAATTCGATTGCATATGTTTAGCTTGTGATTGTTTTCAATAAAGATTCCAATGAGAATCGTTCTTCAATCTTTTTGTTTGCAGTATGGACCTGTTCTTCAAATCGATTTGAAGATTCCACCAAGGCCTCCTGGCTATGCTTTCGTCGAGGTTAGCTTATGATGCAACATCATGTTTTATGAGTGCTGGTTGTTGATTTTACATTTAGGCTCACTTTTTTTTGTTAGATTTCTTATAATCCATTGTATTATATGTTTGCTTCAGTTTGAGGATACTCGAGATGCTGAAGATGCGATTCATGGTCGTGATGGTTATGACTTTGATGGGCACCGTTTACGCGTATGTTAATCTTCAGATTCCAGAATTTCAACACACTAAATTTGTTATTTTTAATAGTTTTTTTAATGATCGGTAAACTAATTTATGCATTTTGGCCATTGAAGGTGGAGCTAGCTCATGGTGGGAGGCGTTCATCAAATGAGGCTCGTGGTAGTTACAGTGGTGGTGGTCGTGGCGGACGCGATGGTGATGGAGGTGGTCGCGGGCGTGGACCATCTAGGAGATCTGAGTTCCGGGGTACATATGATATGTTTATGATTAGTTTATTCAAAGGTTTTAGGAGAAAACTCCAAAGTAATATTTTTTACTATGCAGTTGTGGTGTCAGGTTTGCCTTCATCTGCTTCCTGGCAAGATCTCAAGGTGAATACAAACTTGTTGATAGATCTCTCATTGTCACTCCTATATTTTTCGAAGATTTCGGAATCTTGACATATCATTTTTTTTTTGTTTTCCGTAGGATCACATGCGTAAAGGAGGAGAAGTCTGCTTCTCTCAAGTGTTCCGTGATGGTAGAGGTAAGTCTGCATATCTTACCCAAGAATAGAGATGTATCTAAACTTTTTGGTACTATTCTGCGAGTAAATCCTGTTTTAACTAGTCTGTGACCTGCTTTTAAAAATCTATATCTTGGACAATTTATTCACAGGTACAACTGGAATTGTAGATTATACCAGCTATGAGGACATGAAATATGCGGTGAGATGTTCTTTTTGTTCCTATTCTTTGATTAGTTGTGGTTGAGAATTTGTTCATTCTTGATTACTCATGAGTATATTCTTCCTTCAGGTCAAAAAGCTTGACGACACAGAGTTTCGAAATGCATTTTCTCGTGGATATGTCCGGGTATGCCAATGCCAAGTATTTTGAAAACTGTCTTCGTTTATATTTCACTTAACATTATCCCATATTGTTATAGGTTAGAGAATATGATTCGAGGAGGGATTCAAGAAGCCCTAGTCGTGGAAGATCCTATTCTAAGAGCCACAGCCGTAGCCGTAGTCGTAGCCGTGGGAGGAGCCTCAGCCGTAGTCGTAGCCGCAGTAGAAGCAGGAGCAAGAGCAGGAGTCCAAAGGCTAAATCCTCGCGTAGATCACCTGCAAAATCTACATCAAGATCTCCTCGCCCTCGCTCCAATTCAAGGTCACCATCTCCTCGAGGGTATGCTTAGTTTCTTCTTTTATGTTTATGCTAAAGATTCACTTGATAGCATAGCGTAGGCTTTAGCTCTTCCCTTGAAGTTTTTTGCTGGATGTCTCATTAGATGGCTTCATATTGTTGATTGAGAATGGTGATTGCTTCTAGCTAAGGGTACTAATGATTTCCTTCTGAAAGTCTGGCTTTTATTGCTGAGAATGGTTTTGTTTCCTAGATTGGATATACATTCAATCAACTAAAATATGGGAATTAATATCTGGATCATGGATTTCTTGGTTGGTTGTACACAACTGTTTCGCCTCAGAGGTATATGCTCTTTCTTAGACGGGCTAGTTTGGAATTGAAATTTTCTTTGCTCCTCGTTTTCTGATAATATCCATTGCTGCTAGATTGGTACTGTGGAGACATTGGATCACATTGATAGTAGTGTCATCAATATGGATCCTTCGATGAGCTAGGAAAGATATTTTCATTACCTGCAATTCGACAAGCGATCTGGATTTCCATGGAACCGTTGCTGTTCTGGACTAAGGGTTTGCTAGAATTAGATTCTGTTTAAGACTTTCCATCTCTACCCTCTGTTTCAATGAAAAACCTGCGTGTGTTGGTTTATGTTCTGCTAGTTATCTGTTTTTTTTTGCTTTTCTTGTGATAATGTTTTGATCTCTGACATGGAATGAGGCGTCAAGGGTCTTGGTGAGCTATTAAACACGGAAACATATTGGATATTAAAACTGGATTTGTTTCTCGGAATTTTGCAGATCTCGTTCAAGGTCAAGATCTCCTCTACCCTCTGTAAGTCATCTATCTTTATACAACTTTGTTTGGCCAGCTGTGCCATTAGAACTAAAGTTTCGGTTTTTGATCCATACCATCCAATAAACGAGGTCTATGTCTAGCTAATTAATTACATATTCGTATATCTTGTAACTCGTGTGTTGCAGGTTCAGAAGGAAGCAAGCAAGAGCCCTATCAAACAGCTGAGCCCAACGAAGAGCCCTATCCGTGGCAGGAGCAAGAGCAGAAGCAGGAGTCCATCTCGGTAATGCACTCTCTTTTTCAACTTGTTTTTGAACGTTCTGGCTCGTTGTCTGAACCTCTCATCAACTGTTTTTACAGGTAAAGAACCATTTCTCATAATCAAGTAAAAAAAGCTGGGTGTTGGAAGATTTTCCTAAAATGATCTCTTCTGTTGTTGGTGTGACTAAAAACTAGTTTGTATTTCTGGGAGTACTCAGCGACATCTTTAAACTCTCTTTTTCTTTCACAACTATATATGTTCAAGATTCTCTAAAAGATATTTTTTGTTGCTTGTGTTGCCCCTAGGCATATATCAATCCATAGGGTTCAACTTGAGTTTAGTAAGATCTCTATCGTAAAGTTCAATATCCAAAGTAAATCTAACTAAAATTACTGGTGAGAGCCAAATTAAATTCAACAACTAACAATTACTGGTGACTGGTTAGTATTATATTGATTCTGTTGATTCAGAGCATATGGACATGTTATTTTTAACATCAAAAAGAAAATTAATTCATAGTTAATGAACCTAAAAAGACATGTACATGCATAGAACACATTTTGATACCCGGACCCTCTCAGTTCAGTCCGTACGATGTCTTTTTCGGAAGCTAGCTATCACGCATTATTTGCCTTGGTGTGAATGTGTGATCCACCTAAAACGGTTAAACAGTTCCCGGTTTACTCTAACCGGATCAATAACTTTATAAATTCTCTCCCATGTTAATACAATGAAATCCATTAAATAATAAGTGAAGAAAAGATATTCGGATAAGAAAGGGGCGGCCATTAATATCAGAGGTTGAGAGATAGAGAAGATCAATGGCGGAATCTGCGTTTTCTTTTGTACCTGAAGACGTCGTCTTTAACATCTTCTTCAAGCTCCAAGACGATCCAAGACACTGGGCTCGTCTCGCATGCGTCTGCACCAAATTCTGCTCGATTGTACGAAATGTTTGCTGTAAAACACAGTGCTATTCAGCAATTCCCACCGTCATCTCCGATCTCCTCCCTCCTTCTACCTCCGCTGCATCCGCTCCATCTTCATCCTCAACCACCGCGGATTCCTCTCTTCCTCCTCCCGGTGGTTGGGCTTCTCTTTACAAACTCGCCGTCTGCTGTCCTGGTTTATTCCACGCCGGAATTCTCCTCGAGAACTCCGATTTCGGTTTAGAACGTGAGCTAGGTCCCGATCAAAGCCTCCATAGACTCGATCCGAAACCTACACCGATAGATCCAGCTCTCAACAACAGATCTGGTATAGAAACGACTTCGTTTTGGTCTCTCTATGACGATCTCTACACAGATACTCTCCCCGCTCCTCTCGAAGATTCCGCCGACGATCAAGACGGAATCGAAACCAGTGAAATCAGACCTGGACGTGATCTTCCGGTAAGGAAACGAAGGAAGGTTTGTCGATCTCTAGGATCTCATTTAGCTTCCGGTGCTTGGAATCTAAGCCGTGAACAAGGCAACAAGCTTCTCGCGAGTAGATTTCGCAGTGATTGTCTGTACATATGTGATAGGCCTGGATGCATTCACGTTGAAGAGAAACGAAATTACATGTTGTTCAGAGGAGTTTTCAAGGATTTTAAACGGTCTCGAGTTTGGAGAACGATTAACGATGGGAATCGGAGTAAAGTTTCGGGTTTGAAATGTGCGTTTTGTATGTGTGATGAGACTTGGGATCTGCATTCATCATTTTGTTTGAAGAGAGTGTTTGGGTTTCATGATGATGGTGAACCTGTTGTGAGAGCTTATGTTTGTGAGAATGGACATGTCTCTGGTGCTTGGACTGCTTTACCTCTCTACACTTGAGAGACTGAGAACTGGAAATCTGAAAATCTTTATTTATCAATTTGCTTGGATCGTGTTTGATGTTTGTAGGAATTGTGATCATTTGTGTTTTGAATTATGGTTAATGTTTTAGCTCTACAGTGAAGAAATTGGCTCAAGTTAATGTAGTTGTTTTCATATATATGAGATTCAGTTTATCCATACTTGTGTTATTCAAATTATAGATGAGCTTAGTGAGTGACGAACTTTGTTGGGTTTATGATTGACATTTCACTACATTATCGTAGGAGTTTACAGTAATCTTGATCTTTTATAATAGTGACGTATGTTACACAGAAATCAGATTAAATTAGCTTTGGTGAGTGATGAACACTGTATTCGGATTTTAGTAATCAGTGCCGACCAACTTTTTAGAAAACTTGTGATATTCATGATCTACGGTAGGGTAAATAGTCTCGGTGATTAGACATATAAAAGGGCTTGCTCAAACTCTTTTAAGTCAATGCCAAAAAATCCTAAGTCCAACAACATATGGAAGTATGGAAGTATGGAACCCATATAACCACAACAAAATGTAGAAACTTGAACCGAAAACAAATCCATAGAAAAGCAAACAGAGTGAACAACATTCTTATAAAAAGGGAAGTAAATCAGAGGGTTTCATAAACCTGAAAGCTACTAATACCACAAGGTTTCATCTCTAGAACACATTGTCTTCACTTGTCTTCCTTAGCAGATGTTTGTTCTTCTGCTTTCACTGGAGCTTCCTCCTTGACAACAGCATCTTTCGTCTCTCCTGATTTCGCCGTTTCTTCTGCAAATACAAAAAGATTTCCGATTACTCATTTTGTTGGGGAACAAAGAAACACAAAAGTCTACAATATGTTTCCCAAGACTCTACTTAAAACATCTCACTTGAATAGCAAAGCCATTCAACCCGGTGGAACATCCTCATTTCATCAAGAAGATGTGACCAAACCAAACGTAAACTAAAGATCGTCAAAACGTACCTTCATCATCACTGTCTTCGAACTCTCCCATTCCTCCCATGCCTCCCATTCCTCCCATACCACCCATGCCGCCAAGTCCTTCGAGTCCGGCCATACCACCGAGACCACCCATTCCACCGAGCCCTTCAAGACCTCCCATTCCACCCATTCCGCCCATACCACCCATTCCACCAAAGTTCTGCAAGAAGCAAGGATCGATCATGAAGTTAATTCGCAAAGCTAGATACATATGAACCTGAAGATAAAACAACATTCACAAGCTAGAAACAAACCGAGAAATCCATTCCTCCCATTCCTCCCATTCCTCCCATTCCACCCATTCCTCCCATATCCATATCTGCAGCACCTATAACAAAACAATAACACAAAATTTAACAACCCTTAAACAAAAAAGTGCACGAGAATAAACATGTAACTTATAAGCTTTAAGATGAATACTAACCAGCGCTGCCTTCCTCGTCCTCATCTACCCACTTGTCCCAATCCACCTTGACATAGTGTGGCGGCTTTCCTCCACGGATTAGCTTTTCCCACCTTTCCGGCTCAGCTTTCTCTATTATGCAGAATATGCTTCTTTCTCCAATGTTGATTTTGCTTTCCTGAATAGCAAAAAGGTTAAAAAGATTTAGAACTAAACAGGCAAAGAATGAAACAATAAGACCAAGTTAGTCTACGAATATCACCTCCACATTGACTTTATCGTGAAGTTCAAGTTTAAGTTCATAAACATGGTTTTCTGGACCAACTTTTGCAGAGAAGTCAAAGACTCCTTCTGGGGCAAGATTAACTTTTGTTTCCTTAGTATCTGCTAACACTACGGTGAGGAAAATCTTTTCGGTAGTCTCGGCCCACTTCACTTCGGGATGACGACTGCAAAATACAAGAATAGCAAACACCTTCAGTACCAATGCACAGCAAACATAACTAAACAGTAACACCAAATTATATACAAATCAAAGACACCAAAGAGGTAAATTAATGTCACTGATTCTATACTGAAAAACAAAACTTCATTAACACCAACATGTGTGCAACTTCAGCAATATAAATCACATTTATAACACAAACTTAAACCCTAGACCCTAAATGCAACTTCTCTACACTTCAGGCTTAAACAAGAGGAGATTGAGGCAAAAATATTCATCTAAAATTTATGGCGACAGATTCAAAGAGAACTTCCGGACCCAACACAATAAACCCTAAACCCAAATTAAAAACCCTAAATAATTTTCCCGAAGTTCTCAGGAATCCAATGAAATCATACCGCTAAATCAACCGATTGAATAAAGAAATCAAGTTTCCAAGACAACCCCATGAGGAAAAATGAAAAATTTGAAGTGAACAAAGCAGAGAAAGATAACACACGAATGAATCCGAGAAGTACGATTCATCAAAGGGAAGAGTTGGGTAAAGATCCAAATAAGAAAGAGAAATCCAAAGGAATCTTATTTACCTCATGTTTACTGGAAAGCTGTAGAAGAACCCTAGAGAAAGAGAAAACACAGACGGTGACGCAAAGATTAGATTTTTTTACTTGTTTTGATCGAGAGGAAAAATAAAGACTTCTCTTTTAGTTGCTCCACATAGATGGTGTTATACTGCTCCAAGTATATATCTTCTACAAGCTAGTGTATTTTAGTTAGGTGGGGTTACGAAGAATCAACGTTGGAAATTGAAAGGCTGAGCTTGTTTACGGTTCAACGGTTAAGATTAATCAGTTTAGGGTTTGAGTAGACGGATTTCTAAGCATATAATATCTTTTCTTTTAGCTAAAATAATTACAGATACATTTTTTTTAATCACAATTATGAATTTGATTTGATTTATTATTACGAGAAGTAATTAAAGAAAGTTAAATTCACTTTTCTATCGAGCTTTAAGTTTATAAATTCCGTTAAATCGACCTAAAACCATTGTTCACTCACAGTGGCCGCTGGCCATAAATAGGAAATAGCTAAAGGACCTACGGACTACGGTGTTAACTAGTTTACATAGAAGTCTTTAAGATATTTCTTTATCAAACTAAACCACAGAAACTTTCATAATCATCAAACTAGCCCTCTAAAAAATCAAATCACCAAGTGTAAAGACTAGATAGTAGTTTCACATTGTGACCAAGAAGATCATAAAGACTAGACCAAGGTTTTATATTTAAAACTTGAATGGTCCTCACTTTTAAATACGTTAAGAAGACTTTTGAGTTCATTTCAATGAAATGGCTGCAGCAACATCATTCATCATTGTCGTCATCAGGTAATTTGAGTAAAGTTGTCAAGTCAACAAGATGCCGCATCGTTGGTCGTCCATGCGGGCAATTCCAAGGAGATTCCAAATCTGCCAAGTGTTCTACTATCTGACAAACCCAAATCACAAATGCATTAGCTTTGTTGTTCTTGTCCGAGGAAAAGTATCAGTTTTTGGACAGAAGAATGGTGAAGGTCAGACTATTCGGGTTGAGTTTAGTAGACATTGTTGCTTATCTTAGGGTAAGCACTAAGCATTGGTTACCTTCTGCATTTCGTTTCTTCTGAGTGGATCTCCGATCATCACGGACGATCTACAAGCTCGGGATGCTAGCATTGCACGGACTCGTGATGGACAAATTGAATCTGTTTTGCTGGTTTTATAGCTACTGACAACCGAACATTCCCCGTGGTTATCTCCCAGAGTTGAGATCAGGTCTTTAAGATCTGCCTCAAACAATAAAGTAAATAAGAACATGTAGTGCCAAAAAACCATTAGATGCAACAGAAGAAGGGAAAAACAACCTTCAACCCCAAAGGTGATATTTTTGCTATAAGGAATAGCTCTTAGTCTAAAGTGTTTTCCCGGAGGAGCACTCGGATTCTCCTCTAGAAGAAAGCCATTTTCCCTAGAAAGTTGTTAAAGAGTATCAAATCTTTAAACAGATGTCAAGAATAGGAAAATGTTAACACGTAATTGGTGTAATCGTTCACCTGATAATATCCATGTGCATTAAAACTGTAACTTCTTCTTCAGGAGAGAGCTCCAAGTTCAAAGGCCTGTTTTAGTAAAAAATGAATAAATAAGGGTAACATATAGAGTAGTGGAAAAGAGGTACTACTACTGGTCTCTCCAAGACTCCAAGTAACACCGCCGTGGAATTTGATGCGAGAAAGTGACAGTGAAACGGAATTAAGAATCAAGATTGATCTCACAAAAGCAACTCACTGGAGTAAGGGTTGCTGGTTCAGGACAGTTGACCTTGCTAAATGTTCGAAGTTGAATTTCTCATCGGCTGCATGCTGGCCATAAAAGTCAATCAATAGTCTTACTCCATTTATTCAAAACTCAGACTAGGGAAGAAACTCGGACATGATGGATGGAAACTTCCATTTGCCACAACTTAGCCAAAAACTAAACAAATAGAAGGAAAAGAGGGCCTGGAAGCACGCATAAATAAAGATTCACCTGATCCACGATGAACAGATCTCGATCCAACTTTGCAATGATGAACCCAAGATTGAATTGCCCCAATACCTATCACAAGGAGAAAACAGATAAATCTTTGTCTACAGAAGCCAGCATAGAGCAGAACGAAAAAACACTAAGAACCGATCTTTTGATTCTGAGATATCGCTTAGTCAAAGACACAAAAAGGTAGCAACCTGCATTTTCCTGAAATCCTCTTTGCGGAAAAGTCTTTCCAACTCTGAAGTAGCTGCAGCCAAAGCCCTTGCTTTTCGCTCTTCATCATCCGGTTGAGACAACTCTAATGTTGCAGCGGCAAAGCACCTGTAACTTATCATTTTAAAGCATCTCCTTTCTCTGACTCCATACATAACACATAAAAAGAAGAAGGAAAGAAATCTTACTTTTTAGGCCAGGGCGTGTTTATACATTTAGATACATAACCTGTGGACTGTAATCTCGACAGCCTTTCTAACCTCCTTGTCTTGAGGTTTTGAAAACTAAATTCTAAAGTGGAAAACTTTTTTGGACCTGTTGAAGGAGCTGGGGAGTCCAGCACTGTGGCAACAGATCGCTGTGGCTGACTGCAACGTGGATTTTCCTCCAAAATCCTTTCCATATCCCCCTTGATGAGTGTGTTATCCGATGTTGGTTCTTCAGAACATAATGGTGTTTCATTTTTCTGTAGTTAGATAAAGTAAGTGGTTTAATAATAGTAGTTTTAGGAGAAAAAGTAACCAAAGAAATAGCCACATTAAACATAAACAACTAGCAGCTTAGTAATATATAGATTTGACTACAAAAGCCTACTTACTCTTTCATGTCTTTCAATATTATGAGTTTGGACTCCAGAAGAAATCGGATTTCCTAGTTCAAAATCCATTTCGTTTGGCGCCACATCTTTCTTCGAGACGACCATACCATCAACTTGATCGTCTTCCATAAGACATCTTGAAGCCAAAGCACGAACTTCAAATCTGCTTTTTTCCACACGATAAGTAGGAGTTTGGTTTATGAGGACGGGTGCTTCAGAGAGGACGGTGCTTATGTTTTCATGTTTTCTTTTTCCCACAGTAACAAAAGTATTCAGAGTTGATTGGGCAAAGCTAGAGCGACTGCTTAAGTCTTTACTTGCATCTGTAACTTTCTCAGTCACATTAAAGTGAGGCAAACCTTTGCTAGTTGTCTTGTCAAGGTGAGTTACAGTTAGGGACTCATCATGGACTGATAAAGAACTTTCCCCTTTCTTATCCCCTCGTGCCTTAATGTCAAATTTAAACTTCTCCATTCTCGAACTATTATCAATCTCAGCCTCCATTGAGGGAGAAATATCCTTTTCAATAGCTTCTGAACCAACATCCAGAACAATCCCTTTCGAACGGAGATTTGATTTCTCATGACGAAGAGATGAAACTCCAGCCTTGTCTAGTTGCACGGAATTCTCCTCGAATCTATTAACAATATAAGAGGCATTACTAGAGGCATATATCTCGCTCAGACCTTCTCTCAGAGAACCAATAACAGAAGTCTCATCAGAAAAGAACACCTTTCTTTTATCGGGTGTCACATTCAAATCACATGCTCCACCTGGCACAATAAAATCTAGAATGGCGACTGGATATTTCCGAGTACTTGTGTCTTTATATAACTCATTCACCAATTTGCTGACTTTTGGCATATCTACAGGCCGACCATTTATAAAGAAGTACTGTCGATCTGCCAAATTGCGTCCAGTACCCTGTCCAGGCTTGGAAAGAAACCCTTCAACTCTACAATCATCTGATACACATATAGTTACAGGCTGTAGACTAGTAAAAGTGGTCATACCGAATACTGTTACGATATTATCTTTAAGTGAACCCCTCCCTTGTGTGTTCAGCACAACAGACTTTGAGTTTTTCCCAGCCGTGTTAGAGCAGACAAACCGCACTCCTTTCGCAATAAGTGCATATGCCTGCAAAAAGGAAATGCCAGGAGGAAGAGTCAAATGCTGGTTGTAGCGTAGGAGACTGACCTGAAAACAGTACATAGTAAATATAGTTCCCAGCACTATGGTAAATTGTATAAGGAACTTCAACTTGAATCATACCAATAAAACTGAGTAATGATCCGCATTGAAGATAGAAAGAAAACATTTTGAAACACAATGTTATTTCAACATGGCATGCAAATACCAGACAGTAAAATTCCAGTACTAATCCATCAAAGTAGCTTAGTATTCAGTAAGCTATCGTGTAACCAAGAAAATAGATGAGTTATGATAAAAGTACTGAGTAAGAAACTCACGTTCAATAAAGATACAAGCTTCCCATACTCTTTGCGTATATTGCGTTTAAACTCTTTGCTTCGTACAGGTAAATTAGAGAACAACTTTCTCACAGTGACAGTGGTACCGATTTGGCGAGCAGTCTTCTTTTCAGAAGTCAGCAAACCAGAGTGATCAAACGTCAAGAGCGTAGCAACTGGCTCGTTTTTGGTTCTCGTCTCCACAGTGAGATTTCCCAATGCACAGAGGGAGCTCAAGGCTTCTCCTCTAAAACCATAAGTAGTCAAACTCTGAAGATCTGTGAAATCCTCTAGTTTTGAAGTATGGTGCTTTAGTGCAAGAACCTGTAAGCACGAAAGATTGATAATTTACATACAGAAATGAAGTACCCAGCTCCAATTCAACAGTTTCAAATCGGAATTCAGGAAACAAACCTTGAAATTGGTTGGGGAAATGCCACAACCGTTGTCAATGACCTGAAAGTAGTCTTCGCCATAGTCTCGGAGGTTAATCTCTATACTGGTGGCTCCGGCGTCGAGACTGTTCTCCACAAGCTCCTTGACAGCCGACGAAAGGTCCAAGATGACTTGACCGGAGCAGATTCTGTGAATTACGTTTCTGTTAATCGGTCTTATCAAAGGAGACGAATTTTCTTGCATTTGCAAAGCCCTAACAAAATCGATTAATCTCCTCAATCGAATCAACACACTGTCATCTGGGACTCTGTGTGTCTCTTAGGTCTATTGCTTTGCCGCCAAAATCGAAGGGAGACGATTGTGAGAGATGAAGCTAATTCGCGTTTGGGATCGCGCTCTAAAATCAAACGCAATTTTCCTTTAGCGTTTGGGGGTGGTCCAATGAAGGCTGTTCTTTAATGGACTTAAAATGGAAAGCCCATATCTTCCTATTGGGCCTTAAAGTAGTCGTTTGGGCCACGCAAAAATATATTATTAGGTCTTAAGACAAACAAGTTAGGGTTTTCTTCTTCACAGGCTCTCTCCCAAAATCTCTCACTCTGATAATAACAATGGCGATTAAGCAGAAACATGGAGCTATTCCCGTCGCCGCCTCTTCCTCGAAGAAGGTTCGCAAACCCAAGAAGGTGAGAAATCAATTTCGAA
This sequence comes from Cardamine flexuosa, assembly GCA_963555745.1. NCBI lineage: Eukaryota > Viridiplantae > Streptophyta > Magnoliopsida > Brassicales > Brassicaceae > Cardamine > Cardamine flexuosa. The sequence continues at coordinate 19,762,593 of OY743221.1, read as the reverse complement.
TTTTGAAACTGTTAGGGTTTCTTATAACTTTTCTATATATTCATTTTGTTCCCTGGGTTTCTAGCAGCTAACGGCAAAGATACTGAAACTAGCCTATTCTCAGCAAAGGGAGGTAGAGAATGAAGAAAACGCTGTGAAAATCGCAATGAGCACCATTTTCAAGGAGGCAATGTATGGGATTGGAGATTTCAGTGATGATGAGGGGTCAGAAGAGTTAGAGAGCCAATTTGATTACCAATTAAAACTAACTATTTGTAGTAATGTGATTGGGATTGTTATTGATAGAAGAACCAATGGCTGCATATTTTGACAGCATCATATGACCAGTGAGAAGGAAGCCGAGTTATTTGATGCATTAACTCACAAGGATGGGACTGCAATAGCTAATCGTATCCGTGATTGCATCAAGGAGCGTGGAGATAAAGATGATGATGCTACAGGTTTTCTTATTAATACTTTATATGTCTCTGTGTAAATTATTGTTTTAAGTGGCTAAAATTTTCTTGTCTTTTACAAGTTTGAGCTTCGGTTGCAGAAACTAGTTCCTTGTGGTCCAAGTCTGAAGCCATTGACTATTTGCCCTTACAATCCTCCTTGTATCTCTTTTGTAAATAACTTGCATGTTTTTTTTTGTCAGTCTGGAACATGTACCAACACTGAAGCTCGAATTATAGCAAGTACACATATATGTAATGTGTGCCTTTCTTTGGTTACATAGTGTTTGTGTGCGTGCTTGCTTGCAGTCTCTTCATAAAAGTTATCCTGGATAAGAATTCACTGCTTACTTCTTGAGATTTCATAAGGAGACAAGTGTTAAGCTTGTCATTTGGCACCAAACTCTTCTTTCCTTTGTGATATTGTCTTGTTCATTTTAAGGCCTAGGAATTATCAGTTTTTGAGTAAAACCTTTTTTGTTTTGTAGGTATACAAGAATAAACTTAGAAAGGAAGATAAACATAGTCTCAGAAGTCTAATTGACAAGCATAAACACGAGCATGTATGGCTCCTTCCTCTTCCTACCTTATCTAGTCAAAATCTTGAAACCTTTTTATCTTATTTAACCTAACTTATACCATTAATGAAGATTACTCGTGAAATTGCGAGAGAGCTTGATAACAGCAGAAACCGTGGAGAGAATGTTAGTGATTCACCTTGTGCTCCTACAATGCTACATAAGCCGATCAAAGCAGACTGGTTTGACATGCCAGATGTTCCCATGGAAGAAGACTAGTTATTTTTTTTCACCTCCAATTTGTTACTACCGTCGACAACATTCATTGTTATGGTTTCTATTAAGAGTAACCTCGTTGGGTGACAAACTCTTTTTTAATAGCCTAGTTATCGTTATAATTACACATAGCAATTTACGAAGAAGAACTCAGAGCTGTTAAGATTGTTATAGGCATACAATTTTATTCAATGAACGTCATCATACAATCATATAAAGTTTTATTTAATTTTTAGCGATTTTAGATGTAGAGATGCAATGGTTCCACAAATCATCTTTCTTCTTTAAATATTGGGTTTCATTGGCACAAAGACTTGGTCTATCAGAGATATATTGAATAAGGGTATCATGACAAATTCTTCCTTCTTGAACAAGGTCGTGGCAACAAGAATCAGAGATAGTTCCATTTCCAAAAACGTTAGCGATGATATCTAACGCACAGGTTGGAGTTATATTAAGAAGACAAGTATCCCACAATTGTTTGGCTTCACTTTCTTCGACGGCTGAAGTTGGTAAACATGCATACACCAAAACTACCACAACAAATATTGAGGTCAACTGTGTGCTAAGCTTAACCATTCTGTACGTTTTTGTAGAGGGGATATTTGATAGGATCTATAAGAAAAATGTAATGTGTTATGCTTGTTAATTATTCCAGGAAATGGAACATGACCACTAATTTATAAGGGATATTGGAAACAAACTGAAGCATTAAACAAAAGTATGTTTAGAAATTAACACCATTGTTGTTGCAAACTACACTGAAACGTTACAAAATACAATGAATGCGTGTATCTTTTATGGTAACTACTCACGTACGATGTCAAAAGAAAAAATAAAATACACCACAAATCGGCTTGAGGTCTCTATTAAAGTATTTATTGATTGATAAATTTTAAACTAAAAAGGTTTTATTATTAGAAGTTTAGAACTACCAAAGTTATCATCATATAAGATACAACTCTGTGGAAGTGTTGGACTTGACCATAAGTGATGATTACTAGGAGCATAATATAAAAATTAATCAAATAACATATAAATAGAGAATTAGCAACGATGATCCAGATTCATTCAAAATATGCATACATTTTATGATTTTAACAGTCATATGACCACACTACTTCCTTCTCGAGTCCGTTCTAATTTGTGAGTATGAAGATTCGTGATAAATGAGCCGGCCGATGTTGGCTAGTCTTCTTTGTTCATGGTTCGTTGAGACAAACACGCATGTATATTACATTGCTAGATATAACATGTATTTTATCATTTTATGAGAATACTGTGCAAGTGTAAGAAGAAGCATCTTTCTTTCTTTTCTTAGAATTATTTGCAGTGTTGCCAACTATGTGTGCATATATAGTTAATTAGCCATACAGATTTATGAAGAAGGTTAAATGGTAAAATAAAATTTAATACTTATCAAACAAAATTTTATTCAAGAAACAAAGTACAATCATATAATATAGGGTAACTAATTTTTAGGGATTGTAGATACGGAAACACAATGGTTCCACACATCATCACTCTTCTTTAAATATTGGGTTTCATTGGCACGAAGACTTGGTCTATCAGAGATATATTGAATAAGGGTATCATGACAAACTCGTCCCTCTTGGACAAGATCGTGACAACATAAATCAGAGATAGTTCCATTTCCAAAAACGTTAGCTATGATATCCAACGCACACTTTGGAGTTAAGAAGACAAGTATCCCACAGCTTTTTGGCTTCATTTTCTTCTAACGCAGAAGCTGGTACACATGCATACACCAAAACTACCTCAACAAAAATGGATGTGGTCAATTGGTTGTTAAACTTAACCATTTTGTTTGTATAGTTATATCAGACTGGATCTATATAAAAAGATAATGTGAATTATGTTTCTTATTCCTTGAAATAAAATATGACCACTATTTATAGGAAGATAGTGAATGCAATACTGAAGCATTCAACAAAGTGAAACATGTTTTTTTTTTGTTTGGCAATAACTATTCTTATGCGTTAAAAATAAAATGAGTGCATATATCATCCAACTCTAACCAAACTACAGTTTCAACTTTAATCATAAACTAACGAAACGTCCGTATATAAAACATACTGGAAATATAATGATTGGAGCTCTCTTGGTCCTCTTACCTTTTTTTGGCTGTGCAAGTGGTCTTAAGAGCCTTTGTGTTGTAACTCTACTATTCGCCAATCCCGCAGATACTCATCGATATTATGTCACCCACTCTTTTGTCCGTATTAAGCTTTTGTAGGATCTATGTTTTGTTTTCTTTTGATAAAATGTAGGATATATTCATATCATCATATGAATATATTTTAGCAATAGTCACCATATAGCTGAAAACTTGTATTTCACACAGGATAACCAAAAACAGAAACTTTAAATCATTTGAGTTGATCCGCACATACAACTTTCTCAATCCTACCAGATAAAGACTCAAGACTGATTTCTGAACATATCTCTAAATACTAGTTTCTCGCTTATATAAAATTAACAAATGAGTTATAACTTGTGAGAGACCTCCATTGAGTTAAACTCAAAACTATTATGGTTTTTTTATCATCGCTTACGTTTTCGGAAATTACTCCAAATTTTTTTTTTAAAATTTTCGTTTGAAAATAAATTTTGTAAAAAGTCAAAAAATAATTATTTTCAATCATTTCATCTTGAAGTTTATAAATTTCAATAAAAATAAAGAAAAAATCTTGAAAATCAATCTTTGTGAAGCAAAATAAATATGATAAAATATCAATCTTTTTAATATATGTCAATTCAGGTATATGATAAGATGAATTCAAGAAAAGAAAAAACACAATATACAAGACAAACAAACAATATTTTGTTGAACTTAACTCTAATAGTTTCAGAGTAGAAGGGTTCTAGTCCCAAAGATATCAAAGGAAACGTATAGGCTTTAACATCTTAAGAAAACCTAAACTCAAAATTTTGTTTCCTTTTGTATCAGTTTGTTTGGTGAAAGTAGGCAGATATCATACATATCTGATGCATGAGAACTGCTGAATGGTTTAAGACCCATAATTGACGGCGTCAAATTTAATGATCCGTATAAAAAAAGAATTTTTTTTTAAAAAGATTTATATATAAATATAATTTTGTTTACAAATTAAATTAAATAAGTCTATATTTATAGAATACAAAAATGATGAATTTAGGTAAAATATGTATATATATATATATATATATACATAATTATTATGAAATAAACATTGTTGTTATACTGTATAGAAGAATTTAGAAAATTTTCTTAACAAGCAAAACAAGGAAACGAAATTCACAATGTAAATTTTTACTTTTTTTGGTTTTAATGTTATTCCAAAAAAAGGTCCAAAATAAGATATACAATATATTATGAGAAGACTATTCCTTGCAATTCACGCCAGCTTCATTCATTCTAACTCATTTGTCAATGTTGTCTCTTTATCCCCCTCAGTCTTCTTCTTCTTATCACTTCTCATCCTCCTCCGGAAATAAGTTTTCATGGGATTATCAATATCCCTTCTGCCTTCCTCGACCCCTGTTATTTCCTCGACCTCCTCCGATGAGTGGTATTGAAGAAATGAATCGCTTAAATCACTAATATGGGTTTCAAAGGCTTATTTTCCAAAAAGATTTCTTTCTACTTTTAGGGCCTCCTTACGGAGATTTTCCCATGTCGTGTATGCTCATTTTATTTTCTCTTATATGTCTCTCCGAAGGCTATTCTTAAATTTTCTCACCAAGTGTTCATTATCAGCATCAGCATTTGTGTCCGCCTTTCTGTAGGCATTTAAAAGTCTAGATTCATGAATGTATTGCTTAACGAATTTCTGGGGTCCTTGTATGATATCACGGAACCCTTCTCCCTAAGCGGCCATTATTTGGCGCACCAGGAACTTATTAGTGATTCTCCCTTCTGGTTTCTTCGAGCCTTTTAGTTGTCTATCTAACATCTTGCGCTGCCATTATAGCAACTCCCTTATCGACTCCCTCCCCTGGGACACTCCCGCTGGACTCTCACATTCAGATCCATTGTTACCAGCGGTCTGAACTTGCTTTTCATGTCTTCATCCAGAAGTTGAAGTAGACTGTCGTCTCCTCCACTTCCGCCTCCACTTCCGTGACACTCCTTTCGGCAAGTATTCAGATACCGGGCTATCATCAGACTCTTCTTGCTTTCGCTTTCTCCCTATATATCTACTTTTGATGGCATCTGCACTGTCTTACTTTTCTTTTTTTTGCTAGGATGCATTGTATTACTTTTAGTAAATACTAGTAGTATTTTCTTGGTTTAGAACCTAGTAGATATCATGCAGACTATCAGTGGGACTGGCAGAAATATTGCGGACCTATGGCAGAGTAGTATTTAATTTGTGTTATTAGAGAGACAACCAAAAGGCTCGAGCAAACCAGAAGCGAGAATCGCCAACAAGTTCGCAGTGCTCGAAATAATGGTTGCTTGGGGAGAAGATTTTTATGAGATCATGCAAGGATCTCATGAATCCGTTGAGGAATACAGTCGTGAATTTGGACTTTTAAGTGCCTTCATAACGGCGGACACGAATGATGATTCTGATGATGAACACTTAGTGAACAAGTTTCAAAATAGCCTCCAGAGAGAAATAGAAAAAAAAGTAAAAGAAGCATACGTGATATGGGAAGATGTCCATGAAAAAATTCTAAAAGTGAAAATAAATTTTTTTGGGAAAGAAACCTTTGTTTCCACCCAAGTTAGCGATTCGAGCGATTCATTTCTTGAATACCGCTTATCGGAGGAGGTCAAGGAAATAACATGGATCGAGGAAGGTACAAGGAATAATGATAAGCCCATGAAAACTTATTTCCGAATGAGGAGGAGAAGTGAAATACCCCTTTATCAACGAAAAATAAAATAAAGAAGACTGAGGGGGATAAAAAGACACCGTTGACAATTGAGGTTGAATGAATGAAGCTGACCTGGATTGCAAGAAAAAGTCTTCTCACAATATTTATCTTATTTTAGGTTTTTTTTGGAATAACATTTAAAAAAAAAAAAAGTCCTCTCACAAATTTTAACTCGCTTATTAATTATTCTAGGAAATGGAACATGACCACTATTTATAAGGGTTATTGGATACAAACTGAAGCATTAAACTCAATTATGTTTAGAAATTAATATCATTGTTGTTGCAATCTATACTGAAGCGTTACAAAAATACAATGAATGTGTGTATCTTTTATTGTCTACTCACGTACGATGTTAAAAGAAAAAACAAAATACACTACAAATCGGCTTGAGGTCTCTAGCTATTTATTGATTGATACATTTTAAACTGAAAAGGGTTTATTATTAGAAGTTTAGACAATACTGGGAGATCGAGAGATCGATCTAAACCAAATCAAGATTGACCAACACTACGAACCGATATCAAGAAAGATTTAGAAGATTATGGATAAATGTCAATATTTAGACTAAGAATTTATAATCTCTAAATATATTATTTATATTTATGGTTTCATTAAATTAGGAAATTAGGTTAATTAGATTTAGTATTCTCTTCTCTATATAAACTTGTGTATCATAACCATTATAATCAAGAGAGTCTAATAATAATTCTTCCTAAACAGTTTTATGTTCTTACTCTCACTAAATTTTTCAACCAAAGTTTTCATCATATAAGATACAACTCTGTGGAAGTGTTGGACTTGGATCCATAAGTGATGTTTACTAGGAGCATAATATAAAAATTAATCAAATAGCATATAAATAGAGATTCGTGATACATGAGCCGTCTGATGTTGGCTAGTCTTCTTTGTTCATGATTTGTTGAGACAAACACGCATGTACTGCTGGATATAACATGTATTTGATCATTTTATGAGACTACTGTGCAAGTGTAAGAAGAAGCGTCTTTCTTTCTTTTGTTTGATCATTGTTAGAATAATTTGCAGTGACCAAACTATGTGTGAATATATAGTTAGCCATACAGATTTATGAAGAAGGTTAAATGGTAAAATAAAATTTATAACAACATTTTATTCAAGAAACAAAGTACAATCATACAATATAGAGTAACTAATTTTTAGGGATTGTAGATACGGAAACACAATGGTTCCACACATCATCACTCTTCTTCAAATATTGAGTTTCATTGGCGCGAAGACTTGGTCTATCAGAGATATATTGAATAAGGGTATCATGACAAACTCTTCCCTCTTGGACAAGATCGTGACAACATAAATCAGAGATAGTTCCATTTCCAAAAACGTTAGCTATGATATCCAACGCACACTTTGGAGTTATTTTAAGAAGACAAGTATCCCACAGCTTTTTGGCTTCATTTTCTTCTACCGCAGAAGCTGGTACACATGCATACACCAAAACTACCACAACAAAAATGGATGTGATCAATTGGGTGTTAAACTTAAACATTTTGTTTGAATAGTTATATCAGACTGGATCTATATAAAAAGATAATGTGAATTATGTTTCTTATTCCTTGAAATAAAATATGACCACTATTTATAGGAAGTAGTGAATTCAAAACTGAAGCATTCAACAAAGTGAAACATGTTTTTTTATTTATTTTGTTTGCAGTAACTATTATTATGCGTTAAAAATAAAATGAGTGCATATATCATCCAACTCTTAACCAAATAACAGTTTCAACATTAACATTAATCATAAACTAACGAAACGTCCGTATATAAAACATACTGGAAAAAATATAATGATTGGAGATCTCTTGGTCCTCTTACCCTTTTTGGCTGTGCAAGTGGTCTTTAAAAGCCTTGTCTTGTAACTTTATACCATTCGCCAAATTATGTCAAACCCACTCATTTGCGACCAACATTATGTCAAAGTCAAACCTCTCATTTGTCCGTATTAAGCTTTTGTAGGACCTATGTTTTCTTTTGATAAAATGTAGGATATATGCTTATACAACTTCTCTCAATCCTACCAGATCAAGACTGATTTCTCAACATATCTCTAAATACTATTTCCTCACTTATAGTTATTCACCATTTGAACTAATCTAGACCAGAGACAACGATCCCAACCAGTAGGAGAAGGAGCTAAAATTAGGTATAAGAAAAAAAAGAAAGAATGATATCTCCAACCTCTAACTAGGACCAGCTTGGAAAAATCCAGACTTAGAATTATGTTGAGAAAGATAAGAGCCTCTCTATATAATATACATACGCATGTATTATAGATTATACAGCGAATGTTTTTCTTCTTCTTCTTCTTCTTCTTCTCCTTCTTATGCTGAGAAAGAAAATGAATTAGACAACAAAACGAAACAACACTCTTTCCTCTCTCTCTTTCTCTCTGTACACAAAGTTTATAAATTAAAAGACCAAAATGAGATTAAAAAAAAAAACCGAACAAATCTCTCTTCCCCTCTCTCTCTTTTATCTCTTCTACATGAAGTAGCTCAACGACGTCTTCTTCCTAGATCCTCCTTCTCCATACAGTTCGTTCCATTGCTGAAGCTCATTCATGTTTGATGAGTCTGAAGACACACTTGCACATACCTACATGTTCCACAACCCATTTAGCCCTCTTTTCAATCTATATAATCACAATGCCAAGCTGATTGGGTTCTTTTTGTTTGGACTTTTACCTGATCATGGGCAGCCTTGAAATCGCTCATTGTCAGAGGACGAACGTCTGTACAGCTATACAATGCTGGTGTGGGACGGTTCTCAGCCTGAGCTTCAGTTTTCTCCTGCAGTCAAAACAACATTCAGTATAAAGATTATGAGTTCTGTGAGTATATATTAAATGGCTATCAAGTAGAACCAAACCTTCTTTTCTTTCTCCAGTATTTCCCGGATTGGAAGATGTGCTGCCGTCACACACAGATTCTGCAACCAAATGAGAATGTGAGTGTCTCTGTGTGTGTTTTTCTTTACAGGGAAGGAGATTGAGAGGTAGGGAGAGAGAAATATAAGACCTTTAAGTCACTTCCTGAGTACCCATCTGTCATATTTGCTATAGCTTCTAAATCAACGTCTGGTGCTATTTCTTCTTTTGCTAAAATCACTCCTAAGATCTTTGCTCTGTTCGTTGCATCTGGAAGATTAACCATCAATCTGCATACAGTAGTATGCAGGGGAAGCTCAATGATGGTTGCAACAAGGAAAATATCCTTCGCAGGTAACAGAGAACAGAAGGAGAAATGATGGTTTCTTACCTCCGGGGCAGCCGTCTAATAACAGCTTCATCAAGGTCAAATGGTCTATTGGTGGCACCGAGTACCAGAACCCGTTCTCTATCCTTTGTTCTTAAACCATCCCAATTTATCATGAATTCGTTCTTCATCTTACGCATAGCTTCATGTTCCCCTGGATTTTCACGTCTTCCCAACATGCTATCAACCTAATCATGTTTTCCCACAATCATCAGATCGAGAAATGACATTGATTGGCTTAACAGGAGAAGAGAAACAGAGCGGTTTTAAATCTCTTCAAACATACCTCGTCAACAAAAATGACACTCGGGGCAATCTTACTCGCTAAGGAGAAGACAGCTTTCACATACTTCTCTCCCTCACCAAACCACTGCAAAGTTTTTATCGAAAATGATCAAGTACAATCTTTAAAAGAAGGCATAAAAGAAGTCAGATTATTTTATGAGAGATACCTTTGAAGTAATGCTGGACATTGAGATATTGATGAAGTTTGCGCCAGCCTCAGTTGCTACCGCCTTTGCCAACATTGTCTTCCCAGTACCAGGAGGTCCAAACAATAGTATACCTTTCGTAGGCTGCATTAAAACAATATATTATATGTTTGGTTACAGTAAAGTAGGAGCAACAAACATGTGTGAAAACGTATAGAAATAGAAGGTACCTTCGTGAGCTGGCCTTTGTCAAACAATTCCGGTCTTTGAAGAGGAAGCATCACCAACTCCTTCAATGTGTCTTTCACATTTTCCAGAGCACCAATATCATCAAACGAAACACCTATATCACTAGGTGGAATGACATCTGACAGGAGTTTTTTTTCAAATTCGTTCTCAGTAACGACATCCTGAAACAGCATAGCAACGCAACTCTTAAATATGGAACTTACTAAGCCGCTTGGGAGGTAAGAGATAAAGTTACATAATAATGATACCTTAAGAGATTTCTTTAAACTCTTGTTCTCGTTCTGAATCTCATGTAACATCTGCAGGCCATATGTAATGCTGCAACACGTACCAAAATGTTATTATATAAATCTAAGTTGTACTTAAGCTACTGTATCACATAGCCTGTAAAAGGAGCACACCTTTCAGCAGAGATAACAAGCTTGTTGTCTTTGATTGTAGGTTCTGAGCAGTTCATAAGATGGTGACTAAAAGCATAACCAACCACTTTCTCAACACCTATTAACACATACAGTTTTTGATTAGTCAAAGAAGAGGCTGATCAAGACTACATAAAGAAAAAAAAAGGTAAAGTGGTAGAGGCCAACTTTCAGATGGAAGGGTTTGATCTTTGATGGACAAGGTTCCAAGGTCAGGGCAGTCCAGACGGTTTTTGGTGAGGACCTGTACGCATCATTAACAAAGACATAAACAAAGGAGCAAAAGAGAAAAAAGAAAAAAACAGGAACGCATAGATAGCTAAAGGACTTGATTCGATGATACTCACTGCAAGGATGCTGGATATATTAGCCTGAACCTTCAAAATCTCTGTATCACGTTCGAGTTTCTCCTTCCAATCCAAGAGTAAAGCTTCGTCCTAATATCTCTTAAGAGCATAAGAATATGAAATAAAAAAGAACAAATGTACCAAGACAAGAAGAAACGAATCAAGGTACCTGGGGTAATTGGATGGCGACTTTGTTAGGAAACAGACGAGTTATTTGTTTCATTGATTTAGGTGTTTCTTTGCTCCTATCGTGCAGTTTACCAAAATTATCCTGTACATGATACAAAAGTCATTTTCAACATCTCAAAATGCAAGATGGCTTTGGTAAGCCTTACCATTCAAGAAAGAACCATTTAGGTACATAACAATTTCGAGAAATGCAAAATAATCCAAGATAAGTCAGGTCATCATACCGGAAATGCAAGATCCAGTAATGCCGTCTGGTTGCCCCCAAACTTAGTAAACAAGAAGCCTCCAGGGTGAGACTGAAAAAGAACCATCAAACCTCTAATTAATAAAACAGATAAGAGAACAAAAACAACTTAAAAAGATTAAATAAGTTTCCTACTTTCTCCTTTCGGCTGTCCAACTGGGTTTGCGAGGCCATGACAACAATATTTTCCGGTAAATTCTCAAGCTTGCTCTTCAAGGTTGCATACACATCACTATTCCCCACAAGAGATTTCTCAATGTCTTTCAGGAACAATATTAGTGACCCTCCTTCACTCTCGCTATATGCGACCTATAATACGAGTCAAGAGGTTAACAATCCTGTAGCTATGAGGAAGAAGTAGCACTCTTTCATAACTAAGAGAGTAAATGGTACCTCAAGCATTTCATTCACGGCAAGTTTATCCGCATCATCACTAGAAGAACCTTCCAACCGAAGTGAGCCAACTGCACATAAAGAATGATATCAATCAAATTTTCTTTTCAAGTGAGGTAAAGTTGAAAGTAACAGTCCACCGATTACCAGCACAAAAAAACCCACGGTCTTCTTCGCAGAGGCCACCAAGATCGTTTCCATCTATTAAAGGCCTATCAAATCTAACCCCAATTTTTGAAGAACTGTTGTCTTCAAATGCAAGGACTACTTTTCCCTGGAAACCATTGCCTGGTCCCCTATTTTAAATAGCAGGAGAAAAATTAGAACAGAGTTTTGAATACAAAAACATTTACCATAAGTGTGAAGACATAAAAAAAGAAGAAGCAACCAATACCTAAGTGGGCAAGACGAAGGACCAACAAACTTTACTCGGTCACCTAAAAATGACAAAAATGCTTGCTGAGTACAACGGGAAGAGTAGTACACATCAAAGAAAGTGAACAATCAGATGAAAAATTGAACCATCATGCCTGCTTTGAATGTGTAACTTTTAGAAGTAGCTGTTGACACTTCTTGCTTTGGCAAAGCATGAGAACTTAATGTTGAGCCACCAGTTATATCAGCATCAACACTTGAAGTTGGTTTTTTATGCTGCAATGCTTGTGCAGCCTGAACAGCTCGTTTAGCAAGCATAGAAAGCCTTTCACGCCTAGAACCTTCTTTCGAAGATTCGGCTTCCTTGGCTGGTGATCCCTGAAGCCATCCAGAAATAGAACAAAATCAATGACTTCGCTGGAATGAACAAACCCAGTAAGTACTAACTATCAAAGAGACTGTTGGAAACAATGGCGGAGTGGACACTCTTACAGATATAGGATCTAAGCTAATTGGGACCATAAGTCAACAATACAAAGTTAATACCCACTTGCTCAAGATGAGAAAAAAATATTGTAATAAACATAACACTACTGGAATGAATATATATATAACGAAAAGCTAACACAGAAGAGAAAATAGGAGCAGGGACAGAAGATTACCCCAGGCAGCAAAAGGGAGTCAACAATCATCAATTTTGCCCCAAAATTTTTGGCAAGCGCTTTAGCCAACATTTCCTGATATATCTCAGAGCCTAAAATAATGGTAAACTTGGTTAGAAAGATAGGCATCAGACCTTATGTATACTAAGGTAAACTTGGTTAAAGAATGAAAACAGCAAAAAAGAAGAAATACTTCTAGTAAAGCTCATACCTGCTGGTCCAGAGAGTAAGATACGGGGACACATTGTAGACAAGTCTGATGCATACTTTGCAAACTTGCTTCCACCCTTCATATGGACATACATCGATGCAATCAAAACATCCTTCGTTGTAGCACTGAGAAAATTCAGACAAATGGTTGAATATAAATCAAGGAACCATCAAAAGCCATACATATGGTAGAAATCTAACGTAAATTCTAGCAACCAGACCTTAAAAAATACGGGAAGTTCTCGAAAGAAACTTCTATGTTCTCAGCATTGAGTACTCCTCCTCGCAGACTATCCTTATAGGCTTGGCGTCTAGTCGATATAGTTGATGAAAGGTCAAATTCTCTAAGGAATTCTCTCACTTCCCTTCGTTCATCTAACAATTTGGAGATGCTGCCCCTAATATCAAATGAAGAAGGCTCCCCAAGTAGGTGGGCGATTGGTCTAATTTCATAACCAGAACCAGGAACATTTCCACCATCAGCTTCTTGAAAAGGATCCAATTCACTGCCATCGGCATTCAGATTCTCATTGGCAGTAAAAGAGGTTGAAGCAGCAGTTTTCTCCACAGAAGCAATAGCAGCATGGTCATTGTTACTATCAGCATCATTCATCTCGGTATCCGAGATGCAATCATTGCAACTGGAAGGTACCACAGGAACCTCCGGATTCTGCTGCCTTTTGCCAGCTTTAGCAATTGGTGGTAGAAGATGGAAGTTGCGGTACTTTGATAGAGATGCCAATATAGAGGCCCCATCAACAGCTGAGGAGTCTCCTGCTCTTGTCTCAACATGAACACCTTTCAGAGGGGCACCCCGAGATTCACATATATTCAACGAAGAAGCTCTGTCAGGAGCAGCTAGGTTTTCATCTTTAAGAGGTTGAAATATCTAGACAAATCGTTAAGAAAAATGAACTAAAAACTGAAATTAATCAGCAAAACGTTATAAATAACATAAGAATTAACTTTCCACACAACTCCAAAAAAGGATACATAAGAATGTTTCCCAGAAATGCTGAAGACCACCTCATCACCACCTCGCAGATGAACACAAGTACTTTTCTGGTAACACTTGCCATTGACCTGAACAAGAACTCCATTCCCAATGATCTCAAGGGATGCAACTGATGGACCACCGTGCTGCACGAGACTATGTAAGCAAAAAGCTTTTCTCCTTTTGGCAAATTAGAAATGGGGAAATTCAGATGTCATTACCTCAGACTGCTTCAGCTCACACAGGGTACTTGGCATAGCTTGGTCTTTGATAGATAAATCGCATCCACGGCGTCCAACAGTAAACACAGGGCCTCTCATGATACGGTGAGGGTTCTGAAATTGTAAAGAAACACCGAAGGACAGTCAGAACAAACGAATTATAGTCATAAAACAAAATCTAGCATATACTATTGCCCGAGTAAAGAAAAAGAACTGGACATGCAGACAACAAAACTCGTTTCGTGTGAACTGAAAAATCAGATCTTTATTTGAAAAAAATTCAAAACTTTTGCATACTGCTAAACTCTCAAGCCGCAATTCTCAGACTTTTAGAACTCATCACGATGCTTGACCCACCTGAGGATACTGGGAAAGTAGCTTCGCCCATGGGGCCTTAGAAGCTCGCTTCTTAGCCGTCTTGGATTTCTCAACATCCGTCGCCACTTCACCTAGATCCACAGATACACCAAAACATTAGAAAGGAGTTCACTTTTGATTTTTGAATTAAAAAAATCCGTTAATTAAGACAACAAGAAAACATGGAAACCTGCGATGGTAGGTGTAGCCAAGACTTCGACTTCAGGATTAGCATCGGTTTCAAGACAGTTCTCCATCACCGGCACATCAGTCGTAACAGGCTTCTCTGCATCTACAGCCTGTGGATCAGAAGATCCAAGCTCCGGCTCTCCAGATTCCGATCCAGGATCCGAAGCTGGTCCTTGATTCTCAATCGGAACCTCACTCGCTGATGAAGAAGCAGCCGGTTCCACCGCCGCCTAGGGTTTTCAAAATTCAGAAATTAGATCTCCGGCAAAAAAAACAAAAAAAAAACTCCAGATTTAAAAATCCAGAAGCGAGAACAGAGTAAAGAGAGGAATCAAATCGAAATCTTGAAATCGGAGACAAAAGTACGCACAGATTCAATAGGAGTAGCGGCGGCATCGACCTTGACCTTAGATCGCTTGGTAGGGCGTGGCGATGAAGAGGCTTCAGGAGAAGAAGAAGCACAGAAACGCTTGGAAGCGGAAGAGCTACGTCGAGTCTCAACCATATCTTACGATTCTCTCAACCTCTCTTTTTTTCTTTCTCCGCCTTGATCCACCGTTTGGTTTCCCAGATAGAGAAGAAGAGATTATAGATAGGAGAAGGAGAGAGAGAGGCGAAATTGAAAAATCAGAGAGATTTCATGAAATGATTACTCACATGGTCAAATATATAAATAACTTGACTAAGCTATTATCTGCATTTTGGATATTAATTCAACAGTAGTATAAATTTTGGGCTACCAATCAGAAATGGGATTACCAAAAAAAATTAAAAAAAATATTGACCCAATAATTAGGAATGAAATTGGTTGAATGATATTGACAGATGGAAATTTTAAAGAAATTTTCATCATTTAAGATGGAACGAGTTAAGAAAAAATGATTAACTCATTTAACTAAAATTTTTGAAACTGAATCAAATTCAAAGAAAGATTATTTAATTTATTCATCTCTTAATTTTGTTTATTCAAAATTTTAACCATTCATGTATACGCAACATTTGAACCCTTTGACTCAAAAAATTAGATAAATGGTTAATTCAACCATTTTATTGAACTAAGTAAGTTATCAGTTTGCATCATTTGTGTTTATGTGGTTGCTTCACAAATTTGATTTGTATTTAAAGTCATGTAACAAAAATACACATATGAATAACTTTATTTGTAAATTAATTTTATACATTAAGTAAATGGTATACATTTACAATTTTATTAGTTATTAGTATATTTTACGTGCTATAATATAAAACAAATTTCAAAATTTTATTTTGCTTTATAAAGTCCAATAATAACCTATGATATAAATATTAGTCTTTAAATTAATAAAGTCTAATAAATATAAAAATCGAAATAAAAATTGAAAACGAATATCTTACATAAGAATAATATTTAAATATCAAGAAATTATGTCTAATATATTGTATAACTTTCTAATTTTAATAATATTTTAGAAAGAAAAATAATTTAATATTTTTGTCATAAAATAAAATCAATAATATTAAAACTAATGGTCTCATTTAAGAATAAAATAAATATAATAGTTAGTATTAAAAATGTTCTTAATCAAAAAATATGTTTAGTTAATAAGAATAAAACTAAAATGAACAGAAAAAAAATTGATATATGCAAAATATCTTTTCAACCTTTACAATAACTTACATGTCTAAAATTGATTCAAGGATAGAAATTCTAAATCTGAGATATTAGAGCTCTAATCTTACATTTATTGGTTGAATAATTTAGTTTAGAAATTAAACTAAAATCCAAAGACATTTTAAAATAAAAAAATGATAAGAAAAGATTAATATGAAATAGAAATGAAAGAAAAAAAAAAGTGAGAGAAGTATTGAGGATGAACAAAAGAAAAAGAAATGCTGCAAAAATCATTGTTGCCTTAATTTTTTTATAGAGAACAAAAAAACTGAATTTGAAATTAATAGAGATAGTGTAGGTGGAAAGTTTTTTTCAGTTTTTTAGCTTAACTTTTTAGTTTTCTTTTAGACAGAATTTAAATTTATAATAAATATTTATGTAGTAAAAAACAAATTAAAAATCTATGTGTCATGTTTCTAGTGATTTGTGTTTTATTATATAAGAGATTTTTCTTAGATATAAATATATATATATATATATATATATATATATATCATTCAACGATCCATAAATAAACTTTTGTCAAATGTATAATTTCTGAAGAAACATTGTTTATTTATTATATTTTGTGTCTATCATATTTACATATGATTTGCATAACGATTGCTGTATTTCTATTACGATAAAACACATACAGTATAACGTTCTAACTTCTAAGGGGAAACACGTGTTAAAGATATTGTTTTCACAATTACGTATTGGTTTTTAATTAATAAACTAATTTTTATTTTATTTTATTCTGAATTTTAAATTGGTTCTAATTACTAAATTATAATATAGGGCAGCTGTTACTAACTATTCGTTTACGGTAATTTTCACTTTTACAATATTATATTTTCATATGCATAATTTTTTTTTGTTTTTGGAAAATAGTTGGCTTTTCATAATTGTCTGTCTAAAAAGAGAAAGCGAGAGTTAGCTCCCCGCTTGGGCAGTACACTCCACAAGCACAGAAGCACGTATACGATTATGAGGTAAAGTGTCTACTTGCTTTTTCTCGAGATTGCTCCAACAGGTCGGTCAATCTCTTTAACTTTATACCACATAACCCAAAAATACACACACAAAAAACATTACTACAAGTCTTAAACCAAACTGTATCAGAATTTTAAGCGATTTATTTTTAAAATTTACAAATCTAAAAACATTATTCTCAATGTTATATATATATATATATAAATTCAAAGCATTGTTTTGTTTATTTTGCGTTTTATATAAATGATATTATTTTAATAGAAAATTTAGTTTTAAGGGCGTTTAAGACATATATACCTTAAACCAATATTGCAATTTTTCCAAATAATTACCTCTTAATACCATGTGGTCGATTTTTGGGAAAAAAATCTCATCCTATCTAAAGACCGAAAGAAGAACAAATTAAGTAAAGAAAAAGTCAAAACTATATTACCCTTTTATATTGATCCAGGTCAATAGAGTCCTCAAGAATAGGTTATCGAAATCAAATCAATATATATATGTTTGACCAGTGTGACCAGACTCATGAACTCGTGAATAATTTTTTAACGACGAGGATACCAAACCGGTTTGCTATGCTTCGATGAACCGGTTTAAGACACGTTTCGATGAACAAAAACACTTGGGGAGTTCGGTTCGTGTAACCGTTGTTGGACTGGGCACGTGTTCGCATGAATCTAAATCTTCTAAAAGTTTGAAGTATAGACTTCCATGCATGACACATCACGTGATTTTGTAGTAATTGTTTGGTTTGTCGTTAATTTAAGGCGGTTACATGTGAACGTTAATTTTCTTTTAAAATAAACAAAATAATATATACAGTATATATTTACAGATGTACTACAAAATCTAGCAAAATTCTTAACTTTATTAAAGTTAAATATTTACCAAGTTATGATTTTCTTTTGTCGTATACTTTCTTTAAAAAGTTACGACTAAGCGTTTTACAAGCAAATACCAAATTATAATACTACAAGATAAACTTCACAAACTAATACCCATAAAAACACAAAAATACACAAACTAGAAATCGAAGGGTGAGTTGGGTATTTCGTGAAAGTGCACAAAAGAGTGACAGATATATATATATTTTCTATCATCTAATTAACATTAAGAAGAAAGATTTTAAAAGAAATTTTAGTTACAAGAACCTACATGAATAGGAATAGAAACTCCCACATCACCTACAAAAATCGCTAAACAATAGCCAAAGTTAGATAACTAACTATAATCCATCATCACTGAAAGTCAAAGAAAACCAAAATATCTTTGGAGACTAAACTCTAACAAGAGAAACAGAACTCTAAACAAAAGGAAGCTTAAAACATACAACTAGACAAGAGAATGCAAATCTTCCTTAAACACTAAAAACAAAAACTATAGTTAAAAACGAAGTCAAGCCAAAAGCTCAAAACTGCACCAAAACCAATAGCTCGGGATCCTTTTGAAGACGCTGCTTTATCTAGCCACCATCGGTTAACCCATGATACCATGATACGACGAACACCTCCTATAGCGGATGGATGTTAATTTTATTTTTAAAGCCAAAAAGAAAATACATATATTTCAAATATAACACTGTTGTAGAGATTTATCATTACAATTAACTATACAGAAATATATAGAAAATCTAGCAAAAGTGTTATTTTATCAAAATTAAATATTTACCTTTATCGTACTCTTATTTTTTATTTATAAAATCCTCTATTTTTTTTAGTCATCAGCAAAATAAATCCTTCAAAAACAAAAGCAACGGGGGCAAATTCCTTAAACCCTAAACGCCATAGTTCTCTCTTAATTTCTTTACAAGTTTTGTTGAAAACTTTGAATATATAAAAACATCAGTACGTAGTAGTAGCGTAGATGTAGCACCAGATGAAACTTCGTTGTCATCTACGAATCATTCAGGTATTTATTTTATTTTTTCATCGTTTCTCTACTCATCTTCTTTCGTAACTTTCCTGAAAACAGAGATTTTTATTTGATCGGAGAGAGATTTTCAATTGTTTACAGGTGGTGGTGATGATAACGAGGTTGGGGCTGTGAGTAGTGTTAAGGGTTTAGATACATCGTCTCAGTATTTGGCGGGAAAATCAGAATGTTGCGATGTTGATGATTCTAGTTTATCTGACTCGAATCAATCAATTTCTCCGATGACTGAGAGTGCTGCCGAAGATTATGATTATGAGGATGAAACCAAAGAGGAGAAGAGTCTGTTTAATGATAAAGTCGATGATGAAGACAAAATTGATGATCAGATTGTAGAAGAAGAGGCTGTCAAGTTAAGAAACTTCATTATGGACTTATTAGCCAAGGAATCTCTGCATGTTGATGTGGTTGATAAGACCAACCTGAATATTCAGGAGACTGATGAACTAACTGCTGCATATGATGGAGAAACTGAAGAGATGATAGTTCGGAGTTCAAAATATGGAGAACAGTTCTTAGAAGGGTTGGAAAAGGTTTCTTCTAGTATAGATGCCAATTCTGATGAAACAAACATTCCTATCAATCGCGTAGACAAGATTGTAACTGATTCTGATGAGGAAGTAGACAAGAATGATGAAGTTGAGGAGAAAACATTTGATACTGAAGCTTTAGCTGCGTTTTTAAAAGCAGCCACTGGTGGAAATTCAGATGTAATGAAGCTTTTCTCTATGGAACCTCCAGCTGGTTTAGGTTCATCTTCAGGGCTTTTTCAATCTGCAACCCCACTTCCAAACCGTTCCAACAGTACTTTTCCCAGTCTCAAAGTCTCAATGGATGGAGATAGTGAGAGTAATTTAAGCGAGGAAGAGAAACAAAAGTTGGAAAAGTTACAAAGTGTGCGTGTAAAATATTTACGTCTTGTGCATAGGTTGGGACAGTCTTTAGAAAATTCAATAGCAGTGCAGAGTCTTTACAATCTTTCACTTCTTGCTGGGAGGCATTCTGGTAATAAGTCATTCAGTCTTGATGCTGCAAAGAAGATGGCTATGGAGTCTGAAGCTGAAGGAGAAGATTTAAATTTCTCTCTAAACATATTAGTCCTTGGAAAATCCGGAGTTGGAAAAAGTGCTACGATAAATTCCATCTTTGGCGACCATAAGGCATCTATTCATGCATTTGGACCTTCCACCACTACTGTCCGAGAAATTTCTGGAACAGTGGATGGTGTCAAGATCACAATTATTGATACTCCAGGCTTAAAGTCTTCTGCCATGGATCAAAGTGCCAATACCAAAACAATGTCTTCAGTGAAGAAGTTAATGAAGAAATATCCTCCTGATGTTGTTCTTTACGTTGATCGTCTTGATGCTCAGAACAGAAGCTTAAACAATATGCCTTTACTAAGGACGATAACTGCTTCTCTTGGTTCATCAATATTGAAAAACGCTGTAGTGACATTGACTCATGCTGCTTCTGTCCCTCCTGATAACCCATATGGCACCACTATGGGTTATGATGTGTTTGTAGAACAATGTACACGTGTTGTTCAACATGGTATTGGACAGGCCGTTGGTGATTTACGTTTGATAAATTCTAGACTGATGAATCCTGTTTCTCTTGTTGAGAATCATCCTTTGTGTAGGAAGAACCGTGAGGGAGTTAAGGTTCTTCCTAATGGACAAACGTGGAGACCTCAGCTGTTGCTTTTGTGTTACTCAATGAAGGTTTTGTCAGAAGCAAAATCACTTATGAAGTCGTCTGAAAAACCATTGGACCATCGTTTTCGAGTTCGATCAATCACTCTTCCTAAGTTGTTGTCTTGGCTGTTGCAGTCTCGTTCACATCCTAAGCTCCCTGCAGAAGAAGGTGGTGATTCTGATATCGACATTGATGATGTGTCTGGTTCTGAGCAAGAAGATGACCAGCTGCCACCATTTAAGCCTCTTCGAAAAAACCAACTTGCAAAACTATCAAAGGAACATAAAAAAGCTTACTTTGAGGAATATGATTACCGGGTGAAGCTTCTGCAGAAGAAACAATGGAGGGAGGAGTTGAAGAGGATGAGAGAAATGAAGAAAAATGGGAAGAAGAAGGTCGTTGAAAGTTATAATGAAGAACAAGAGGCTCAACGTGAATCACCTCCTGCTTTACTACCTGATCTGGACTTGCCACCTTCATTTGACAGTGATCACTCAGCTTATCGTTACCGTTCCTTGGAACACACTTCACAACTCCTTACCAGGTCATTGTTAGAACCTCAAGGTTGGGACCACGATTGTGGACTTGACTCTGTCATAGCAGAAAAGAGTCTCGCTATAGCTAAAAGATTTCCCGCTGAAGTTTCTGTCCAAGTGACCAAAGACAAGAGAGAGTTCAATATCGTTATAGACTCCTCTGTCTGTGCTAAGCATGGGGACAATGGATCTACAATGGCAGGGGTCGTTATCCAGGGAAGTGAGAAACTTATGTATATGATCAAAGGAGAAACCAAATTCAAGAAGTTTAGAAAGAACAAGACGACTCTTGCAGGGTTAGTGACATTCTTTGGTGGGGACATTGCCACTGGTCTCAAACTCGAGGGCCAAATTGCTCTTGGAAAAAGGCTTGTTCTATTTGGAAATGCAGGGACTACTCGGTCACAAGGAGACTCAGCTTATGAAGCAAACGTTGAGGTCAGGCTTAGAGAAGCTGATTTCCCAATAGGCCAAAACCAATACGTTTTGGGACTGTCTCTAAATAACTCAAAAAAAGGGTTAGCCTTTGCAACTAATCTCCGTTCTGAAGTCTCCATCGGAAGACATACAAAGCAGCTTTTGCAAGTCTTGACAAGAACAGGAACGGACGTTTAACATTCCGAACTAGCAGCTCAGATCAGTTGCAGATTGGTGTTTTGGCCATTCTTCCTCTTGCTATGTCCATCTACAAGAGGATTACTCGATCCGGAGAGAACTGAGAATGGTCTTTAGGATTAAGGTGTTTTAATTTAAATAGAGAAATATTTCGTTATGTGAATTGTTGCAAAAAGTTGATCTTTTGTTCTATTGAGAAAATCGTCCTTACTCTGTTTTTTTTTGGCCTAATTCAATACCTTTGATTGAAATTATTATCAAAGCCTTGGAGTTTTGTGTATGCAGTTTTCGTTTTTTTTTTTTTTGGTTTTTGTAAAGGTGAGATTTTTGTATATATATCTCGTAAAAGAAATAGAGAAAAGCCCAAATAAAATAATGGACGATGAAGCAGAGAACTTGAAGGCGGCTTTTGGCGATTCATCGGATGAGGAAGATCTCGCAGATCGACCGGAAAAAGAAACCCTAGAGGAAATCAGAGATTCAACGGTATGGGAGCGAGTGGAGGAGATCAATGGTTTATGGCTCTATAGAAATTTTCTCTCTATTGCTCATCAATGTGATTTACTCTCCGCCATTCTAAATGGTACCCTTGGCCTCTTTCCTCTTTAGTTTCTGGTGTTGTTGCTTATCGATTCTAATTTATGCAGAAGGTTGGTTCGTTGAAGAATCTATTAACCAGGTACTAAATCCTAATCATCTATTTCATTGATTTCGTACTAGAACCCAAATTTTCGTTTCTATGGAAATTATTTGAATACATTAATAAGATGTTGGCATTTAGATCATGTTAGCTTAGGTTGGTGTGTGAATGAATTAAACATCATATTTTCTTAGGCTGCTTTTGTTTCCTCTTGAAGTGAATCTGCACTTTTGCTGCTAAACTCGCTTGGTTTCTTTTCATTTGTGTTGTTTTCTTATCGAATTCGGTAATAAATATGGCTCATGAATAATAACCCACGTTCTTTGGTTTTTTGCTGTGATGCTTCTTGGTGTTAAGTTTGAGGTATGGTGTAAGTATCCTAAAGCTTCTGTCTTTTTTTCTTTTTCCTTGGGTTTCTTAAAGGCGATGAGATTTGGTGATCTCCCTTCATGGGCAACAAAACTGTCTGATATCATACGCGAGACTGTAGAATCTGTTGATGTTTCAGTGTTGCCTGCTGATTTACTGTGGAGAGAACCTCTGTTTGACCAGCTCATTGTCAATTTATACCAACCAGGTGAGGTGTGTGTAATACTTTCACCTTTGCATATCACTGCATTGTCAAGGTTTATTAGAGACATTGATTATTTAGATATTATATATTAAGATTTCTTGACAATGCAATTGATATTTTAACAGGGGATTTGTGCACATGTTGATCTGCTGCGTTTTGAAGATGGAATTGCCATTGTCTCTCTGGAGTCTCCTTGCGTGATGAGGTTTAGTCCCACAGAAAAGGAAGAAGATGAAGCACATGTGGATGTTTTGTTGAGCCCAGGATCTCTCATTCTCATGTCAGGAGAAGCTCGGTATCGATGGAAACATGAGATTAATCGAAAGCAGAAAGGGTTTCAGGTATGGGAAGGAGAAGACATTGATCAGAAACGAAGAATCTCCATTACATTGAGAAAGCTATGCCAAGCTTCTGCTTAAGGGTGTGTCAAAGCTTATTTTAATCATTATCTAGGTGACATTTTGTTTTGTAGATGTGGTTAATCGATCAGAACTTATACTGTAGTCTGTACATTGGTTAAGTGATACTAAATTTTTTTATTGAAGATAGTTCTAAATATGTGTTTATTAGTTAGTAGTTTGATAAATTGAAGTTGATATTATTAAATAATTTATGAAAAAATTATGGTGATATGAAAATTAAGTAAAAATGAAGAAGAAATAATTAGGTTGACAAAAGAAGAGAGAGTAAAGTATTACATATGAATATCATTTCGTTATAACTAACTTTCTTTGTTCTGATTATTTTTCTAAAATAGTGAATTTTGTTTACCTTTTGATTGTACAAGTGTAATAAATAACTAATAAGAAATTCAAACAGTCGTATATACATATTTCTTTTTCTTTCTCCTGTCGTTTATAGTTGTGTATATAGAAAGGAGAATTTGGCATATAAATGAAATGAATTAAAAAAAATGTAAGAAAGTGTGGCAAAATATTTAACTAAAATCGAGAAATAATTTTTTTAATAGTACGTTCCGACTTTCGATACAACCTCATTTTCGTCTCATTAAAAGTATATACATAAACTATAAAAATCCAAAAAAAATATTACATATTAAAGTATTTATAAAATTATTTTAACCACAAACATATCTAAAGATTATAAATTCCAAAAAGTCAGTTGGTAACGTACTACCTCTAATTAGTAATTAACCGTATCTAACAAGTTTGAAAATCTTTTCCTATTTATGTTCCCTTTTCTTTTCAACCTTTTTTCTATTTATAAGAAAGAAACTACAGTATTATGAGCTCTCTAACTAAAAAGAAAAAAGAAAAAATATGGTTGACTTTTCAACGCTCTCCGATATATAGATCAACGGTCAGGATGATAGATCACACGTCACATACTCTGATATTGCGACACGTGTAAACAATACTACTAACACAGCACGACCACCGACACAACCGAGTGAAAAATTAGACAAGCTTAACTGTCATGTCCAAATGCAAGCAAAATCTCTTCTTCTTCTTCTAGTAGTAAACTTTGATAAATAAATAACAGTGTGGTGTGTCTGAAAAAGTAATTATCAAAATTCGATCTTCATTAATGGAAACTTAGATCTTCTCTTAAAAGACCCATTTAAGATCGTATAAACAGAGAGAATCTTTTAGAAGAAGAAAGAAAGATGATTGAGAAGTGTTTAGGAGCTTACCGGTGCCGGAGAATCCAAAGAGCTTTACGACATTTAAAGGTAACGATTCTCTGTCTCGTTCTCACAGTTGTCGTCTTACGTGGCACTATCGGCGCCGGTAAATTCGGAACTCCGAAGCAAGATCTCGACGAGATCCGTCAACATTTCCACGCACGCAAACGTGGTGAGCCTCACCGTGTTCTTGAAGAAATCCAAACCGGAGGTGATTCTTCCGGCGACGGCGGTGGTAATTCCGGCGGGAGCAATAACTATGAGACGTTTGACATCAACAAGATATTCGTTGACGAAGGAGAAGAAGAGAAACCCGACCCGAATAAACCTTACACTCTCGGACCCAAAATATCCGATTGGAATGAGCAGAGATCTGATTGGTTAGCTAAGAACCCTTCTTTCCCTAATTTCATCGGACCAAACAAGCCACGTGTCCTTTTGGTGACTGGTTCGGCGCCAAAACCATGTGAGAATCCTGTCGGAGATCACTACCTCTTGAAATCGATCAAGAACAAGATCGACTACTGTAGGTTACACGGGATCGAGATCTTCTACAACATGGCTCTTCTTGATGCGGAGATGGCTGGTTTTTGGGCAAAGCTTCCATTGATTAGGAAACTTTTGTTGTCTCATCCTGAGATTGAGTTTCTTTGGTGGATGGATAGTGATGCTATGTTTACAGATATGGCCTTTGAGCTTCCATGGGAGAGGTATAAAGATCACAATCTAGTGATGCACGGATGGAACGAGATGGTTTATGATCAGAAGAATTGGATTGGGTTGAACACTGGGAGTTTCTTGCTTAGGAACAATCAATGGGCTCTTGATTTGCTTGATACTTGGGCTCCTATGGGTCCTAAAGGGAAGATTCGTGAGGAAGCCGGTAAGGTTTTAACCCGTGAACTCAAGGATAGGCCTGTGTTCGAAGCTGATGATCAGTCTGCTATGGTTTATCTGTTGGCTACTCAACGAGAAGCTTGGGGCAATAAGGTAAGAACTGAAACTTGACTGATTTGAAGTTGTGAACTTTATTCCATTTCAGCATTGGTTTATAAGTCACATATATATTGTATTTTTGCTCACAAATCACAATGTGAGTTGCATCTTGTGGTTTATCATGTCTCTTGATTACATTAAGATTGTTTTTTTGCTAACAAATCACAATGTGAGTTGCATCTTGTGGTTCCAAACATCTGTGTAAGGTCTATATGATTGACGTAAACTCTCAAATCTTTTGTTTGGTTTGTATACTCATTTGAGCTGCTGCATTGTTGTTATAGGTGTACCTCGAGAGTGGATACTATCTTCACGGTTACTGGGGGATTCTCGTGGACCGATATGAAGAAATGATAGAAAACTACCATCCCGGTTTAGGTGATCATAGGTGGCCATTGGTTACTCACTTTGTGGGTTGTAAACCGTGTGGGAAATTCGGGGATTACCCGGTGGAACGGTGTTTAAAACAAATGGACAGAGCCTTTAACTTTGGGGATAATCAGATTTTGCAAATCTATGGTTTCACTCATAAATCTTTGGCTAGTCGCAAAGTTAAGAGAGTGAGGAACGAGACTAGCAATCCGTTGGAGATGAAAGACGAGCTCGGGTTGCTTCACCCGGCGTTTAAGGCGGTTAAGGTACAAACCAATCAAGTTTGAATCGGATCTGCGTTTTAGGATTTGTGTTTTGTTTCTTGCTATATTTAATGTCGTCATGTGTCTTTGCTTGTTGTTGTACTAAGATGGATGATAAAAAAAGTATTGTGCAGAGACATTGGTTTATTCTTTGGTTGTACTTTGTCTCTACGTCTAGAGTTGTATAACACGATCAAAATGTTGTCTTTTTTTTGTTTTGTTTTTTGAATCCATTAGAACTTGAGTTTTTGTAGCTTCATGGATCAATAATCAATGTTAATGTTAATCCAAGAACATTTATAACCTACAGTAGTTTCATACTTTTTAACTAACGATTGACTTTTAGAATACAAAGGTCAAAATTATACTGAACAAGTTACTTGGTTAGTAGTGGACTAGTATAGTTTCGAGATTCATTTCATAAGTGTGTTAGAATTTAAATTCAAAAATAAATTTTGGCATGTGGTCAGATTCTTTTTTAGGATGGGTGGTCTATTTTGAAATTTGTTATATCTGAATAAATGAATATATTTAAACATAAACTATATAAAATTGTATATACGAGGCTACGGGCTGATTGACATCAGGCCTTATAAAAGCCCATGCAAAAACTATAATCCCGGGCTAACATATGGAGTCCATAATATACAAAAATCCAAGATAATTCGTAGATAATGGTGAAAAAACTAATATATTTTGTAGAAAACTAGTTTGTGTGGCCAGGCAATTTTGAGGTGGGAGAATCAACAAAGATACAAAAATCAGATTTCTTTCTCCGTATTAAAACCCAATCTCAAATGTTATCTCTTTTTTATCTCTCCTTTTTTTTTGTATTTTATAAGGAGAAGAAGATATAACAAAACCCTAATTTTCATGAGTTCAAAAACCCTAGTTTTAGTGAGTCTATTCAAACATTTTCCATTGGTGAAGATTTAACATTTGGAGGGTTTTGAAAAAAACAACTAAAACACTATACCAAAAAGGCAATTAAAAAAAAATTTTATATATATATTTTTTGAATTTTCAGAAAGTTTTTTTTTTTAATTGTATACATTTTTAAAAAACTTTATACAATTTTTTAAATTTAACGAAAGCAAAATTCTTAAAAAAAGAAGAAGACATATTTATTTATAGTTTTGTTTGCCTTGAGAAATTGTTTTTTACATATTGAGAAACGACAGCGTTTAGAGCGCACCACTCCACATAAGAATGTTCACCAACTCGTGAGGTAAGGGTAATTGTGTCATTTCCGTAGCATCCTCAAAAAACAAACTGAGGAGATAAAATCCCAAAGCAAAAAAAGAGTCATTTTATTGTTCGCTCACTGACCTTATCTCTCTCTCCCAATTCTCTCTTCTTCATAGAGAGAGCAGCAAATTCTCAATCATAAAAATCATCCACGAATTACTCAAAAAGGGTTTAATTCCTTAAAACCCTAAACCCTATCTCCTTCCTCACCAAGTTTGGTGAAAAGTTCGATCAATTCTCACTATCAAAACGAAAATGGACTCAAAGGCGGTAACACCAGAACAAACCAACGCCTCTTACGCTTCTGGACAATCAGGTATTGTTTTCTCCTTCCTCTATTTATTAGGGATTCAATCTGGTTTTTTGGAAATAGGGTTTTAACCGGGGGATATTTTGTTATAGGAAAAACCTATGCTTCCGTTGTCGCCGCCGCTGCAGCCGCTAGTAAGGAAGATGGGGCTGTGAGTAGTACGAAGGATTTGGATTCCTCTTCGGTACCTGTGTCTGATAATTCGGATAAGGCTGGAGCCGATACTTTATCTGAAGCGGTGGAGGAGAAGGAGAAGCCGAGTTTGGAGGTTAGCGGCGATGGGGATTCTTTAAAGGAGGATTCTTCTACCCCTGAGGTTGTTCCGAAGCCGGAGGTTGTTTCCGATGGGGTAGGGGTTGATGAAGAGAACACGAAGGTTAATGAGGGGATTGAAGATATTGCAAACGATGGTGAGAGTAAGGTTGAAAATGGGACTGTTGATGTTGGGGAGAAACAGGCTTCCACGGATGGAATAGTGGATGAGAGTCCGGAGATTGAGAAGAGTGAGATTAAAGTGAAGGATGTGGAAGAAGAAGATGATAAGGTGACGAAGGTAGATGAAACCATTGATAATGTTATTGATGTTGACGATAAAATTGATAATGTTATTGAAGACGAGGGTGTGAAGGTGACCGATAAAGGAGATGTCATAGTGGATGAGTCCACTGTAGAAGCTGTGCATGTTGATGTGGCAAAACCTGGGGTGGTTGTTGTAGGAGATGTAGAGGGAAGTGAGGAGATGAAGATTAGTGATGATGGTGAAACTATTGAAGTTGCTAATAAGTTTGATCAAATTGGCCATGATGATGATGGTGGATTTGAACTCGAGTCTGATAAGGCCACTGAGGAAGTAGGAGAAAAATTGCCTAGCGGAGCAGACTCTGTTGAAGATTCTTCTAAAGTAGAATCTTCTGATACCAATGCTGTAGAGCCAGAGGTTGTAGCTGTCGATAGTGGGACTGAACCTAAGGATGTGGAAGAAGCTAACGAATCGGGGAAGGTTATGACTTATGCTGAGGTGATTAAGGCAGATAGTACAGTATCTGACAATGGAACCAAAGAGGAGGAGAATGCGTTCAGTGACGTAGTTGATGGTGAAGACGAGGGTGCGAAGTTAACCAACAAAGGAGACTTCGTGGTGGACTCATCTGCTATTGAATCTGTGCATGTAGATGTGGCAAAGCCAGGGGTTGTTGTTGTAGGAGATGTTGAGGCGAGTGAGGTGCTGGAAACTGATGGTAACATCGCTGATGTTCATAATAAGTTTGACCCACTTGGCAAAGTTGCACGTGGTGGAGTTGAACTTGAATCTGATAAAGCCACTGAGGAAGAAGGAGAGAAGTTGACTAGCAAAGAAGACTCTATTGTTGACTCCTCTGTGGTGGACTCTGTTGTTGCTGATATCAATGTTGCAGAGCCAGGAATTGTGGTTGTCGGAGTGACGAAAGAGGCTGAAATTAAGGAAGATGATGAGGTTGAGAAGACCATCCCAAGAAAAGAGGAACCTGATGACCTGACTGCTGCATATGATGGAAATTTTGAATTGGCTGCTAAGGAAATATCAGAGGCAGCCAGAGTAGAGCCTGACGAACCAAAAGTAGGCGTGCAAGAAGAAGAATTTGCTGTTTCTGAAAGTGTAAACGTGGGTTCAGTTGATGCAAAAGAGGATTCAAAACCCGCAGCCGAATCACAGGAAGTTTCCGAAGGGGAAAATGCTGCAGACTATGGAAACAAGCTCCCAGTCGCAGACATTGTTTCTTCTCGTGAGTTTAGCCTTGAAGACAAGGAAGTGGAACGGGAACTTTCTGGAGAAGGTGTTATCGGAGTTGATGGGTCTGAAAGTGAAGAAGAAACTGAGGAGATGATATTTGGGAGTTCTGAAGCTGCAAAACAGTTCTTAGCTGAGCTGGAAAAGGCTTCTTCTGGAATTCAGGCTCATTCTGATGAAGCAAACATCTCTCACAATATGTCAGATAGGATTGATGGCCAGATTGTCACCGATTCTGACGAGGATGTAGACACAGAGGATGAAGGTGAGGAGAAAATGTTCGATTCTGCAGCACTGGCTGCACTTTTGAAGGCCGCCACTGGTGGTGGAAGTTCAGAAGGTGGAAATTTTACCATAACATCTCAGGATGGTACAAAGCTTTTCTCTATGGATCGCCCTGCTGGTTTGAGTTCATCTTTAAGACCTTTGAAACCTGCAGCAGCTCCACGTGCTAACCGTCCCAACATCTTTTCCAATCCTAATGTCACAATGGCTGATGAGAGTGAGATTAACCTGAGTGAGGAAGAGAAACAGAAATTGGAAAAGTTGCAGAGCCTGCGTGTGAAGTTTTTGCGGCTTTTGCAAAGGTTGGGGCATTCAGCAGAAGATTCAGTTGCAGCACAGGTTCTTTACCGTCTTGCACTACTTGCTGGGAGACAAACAGGGCAGTTATTTAGTCTTGATGCTGCAAAGAAGAAGGCTATTGAATCTGAAGCTGAGGGAAACGAAGATTTGAACTTCTCTTTAAACATACTTGTCCTTGGAAAAGCCGGGGTGGGAAAAAGTGCTACGATAAACTCCATTTTGGGAAATCAGAAGACGTCCATTGATGCTTTTGGGCTCTCAACCACTTCGGTAAGAGAAATCTCTGAAACAGTGGATGGCGTCAAGATTACTTTTATTGATACTCCGGGTTTGAAGTCTGCTGCGATGGATCAAAGTGCAAATGCAAAAATGTTGTCTTCTGTAAAGAAGGTGATGAAAAAGTGTCCCCCTGATATTGTTCTCTATGTTGATCGGCTTGATACTCAGACCAGGGACTTGAACAATTTACCCTTGCTAAGGACGGTTACTGCTTCTCTTGGTGCATCTATATGGAAAAATGCCATAGTGACATTGACCCATGCTGCTTCTGCCCCTCCTGATGGCCCATCTGGCACCCCAATGAGCTATGACGTGTTCGTAGCGCAGTGCTCACATATTGTTCAACAGTCTATTGGACAGGCTGTTGGTGATCTACGTTTGATGAACCCAAGTCTGATGAATCCGGTTTCTCTTGTTGAGAATCACCCCTTGTGTAGGAAGAACCGGGAAGGAGTGAAGGTTCTCCCGAACGGCCAAACGTGGAGACCTCAGCTGTTGCTATTGTGCTACTCCCTGAAAGTTTTGTCAGAAGCAAATTCCCTGTTGAAGCCTCAAGAGCCTTTGGACCATCGTAAAGTATTTGGTTTCCGAGTTCGATCTCCGCCTCTACCTTACTTACTGTCTTGGCTGTTGCAGTCCCGTGCACATCCTAAGCTCCCTGCAGACCAAGGTGGTGATAGTGTTGACTCTGATATCGAAATTGATGATGTGTCTGATTCTGAGCAGGAAGATGGGGAAGAGGACGAGTATGACCAGCTGCCACCATTTAAGCCTCTTCGAAAAACCCAACTTGCAAAACTCTCTAAGGATCAGAGAAAGGCATATTTCGAGGAGTATGATTACCGAGTAAAGCTTCTGCAGAAGAAGCAATGGAGAGAGGAACTGAAGAGGATGAGGGAAATGAAGAAAAATGGGAAGAAGGTGGGTGAAAGTGAGTTTGGTTATCCGGGAGAAGAAGAAGATCCAGAAAACGGGGCTCCTGCTGCAGTGCCAGTTCCATTACCAGACATGGTCTTGCCACCTTCATTTGATAGTGATAACTCAGCTTACCGATACCGTTTTCTGGAACCCACTTCACAGCTCCTAACAAGGCCAGTGTTGGACACCCATGGTTGGGACCATGACTGTGGATATGATGGCGTCAATGCAGAACACAGTCTTGCTATATTAAGTCGGTTCCCCGCCACAGCTACTGTCCAAGTCACCAAGGACAAGAAAGAGTTCAACATTCATCTGGACTCCTCGGTGTCTGCTAAGCATGGTGAGAATGGATCAACCATGGCAGGGTTTGATATCCAGAATGTTGGTAAGCAGCTTGCATATGTGGTCAGGGGAGAAACCAAATTCAAGAACTTGAGGAAGAACAAGACGACTGTTGGAGGGTCAGTGACATTCTTGGGTGAGAACGTTGCCACTGGTGTCAAACTGGAGGACCAAATAGGACTCGGGAAACGGTTTGTGCTTGTGGGCAGCACAGGGGCTATGAGATCGCAGGGAGATTCGGCTTATGGTGCGAACCTCGAGGTCAGGCTTAGGGAAGCTGATTTCCCAATTGGCCAGGATCAGTCTTCTTTAGGGCTGTCTCTGGTGAAGTGGAGAGGCGATTTAGCCCTCGGAGCGAATCTCCAATCTCAGATCTCTGTTGGAAGGCACTCAAAGATCGCAGTTCGTGCAGGACTTAACAACAAGATGAGCGGACAGATCACAATCCGAACCAGCAGCTCGGATCAGTTGCAGATTGCTCTCACAGCCATTCTTCCAATTCTCATGTCCATCTATAAGAGCATTCGACCAGAAGGGACGACAGACAAGTACTCCATGTACTAGATATCTCTGCTGATGAATGCTGGATAAGGATCTTTTTATATTACTGGTTTTTTGTTCATGTTTTATTCCTCTGCTTTAATAAAAACTTTTGTTGAGATTTTCTTCAAAGTTGTATTTTGTTTTGTTGAGAGGTTCCGTTCGGATTTATCTTCTATCAGTAATTCTTCAGTTTCAGTAGCCCTTACACTTCAGATAGTGGAGCTCCTTCAATCTTCTTTTGGTTCTACTTGTCACGCTAATGATGTGGCTTGCCTTGTGTTTGCTAATTTGTTACTGAAGATACTAGTTCAGAAACCTGTTAAGATTTCTTCTCCCACACTCTTAAGCCTCCAAGATATGAGCTGAGCTGGAGTTGCTTTGCCCAGCGTTGCTGAGTCAAGAGAAGATCCGTGATTGGTGATGAAAAACACAAACTTGCTGCTGTAATCGTTTCTGCAACTTATAATAAGGTGAATAATTCCAGAAAATCTTATGTGTGTTTTTGTTGTGTCTGATTTGAAGCTAAAGACGATATATTACTTGTCATTTTCGTTCCCGACAAGGCAATGTGATTTTAAGGATAAGAATGTCAAAGTCTTTAAGTAACTTCTTTACCCAGAAAAACAGGTCAAAGGCCAGATTTTTCTAATCAAGCTCCTCATATTGAAGTCTTTGTATACTATTCTCACTAATCAGTAATTCCATAGTTTAAGCATTGCAATTTTTGTAGTATTAGTTAATTAACTAAGCTGTTTTATAGAAGAGTTTCAAAGACTAGATAATTTTTTTTTGATTCAGCAAAGATCTCTCAACAACAAAAACACACACACACAACAACACAAACAGAGGACACAACAAACAGAAAAAAAAAAACAGTAGTGAGAAATTGAGCAATGATGAGGCAGCCACTTATTGACTCTTGAGTATTATTCCTGTGACTGAAGCTGAACCATTTTTTGTTACCCTTTCAGAAATTTCTCACTGAAGGACCTTCTGGGAAGCTGGCCTGTTGGTGATGTCAGCCACCCACTCGCTGACAAGTGGACGCTTGGTGAAGAGGCTCTTGGTGGGAGTGTCAAGGAGGTACTGAATCACAGGAATGTGGTGAAGATCGGTCAAAGTGAAAGTTTCACCAGCCAAGTACTTGGTCTCCTTGAGCCTAGCCTCGTAGACTTCAAGGACCTTGTCCAACTTAGCCTCTTCTTCAGCAACAACAGCTGCATCTGCGGTCAAGCCATAGATGAGCTTGTAAACTTGTTCCCAAACAAGCTTCGTAGCCACTGGATCAAAGTGGTGAGATTCAACTTCCAATCCAATGGCCATGATTGCATAGCTAGATGTGTTCTTGTAGTCAACTGGGAGAAGGTTGGTTCCTTGTGTTTCGTATCTGTGAGCTATGTACTGAGTAATAGCTCTTGACTCTGCACAACAAAAACCCATTTCATATTGTCAAAAACAGAACTAAGATATAAGATGATCATACATGGAAAACGTTCATACCAAAGAGCTTGAGATCTCCATCTTCAAAAGCTGGAACTTGACCAAAAGGCTGCAATATCAAAAACATTAAAGATCTATACCATATTTGATTACTACAAGACAGCTAGGTATATAAACTTACGTTGCGGGCAAGGAAAGCCTCCTTCTTGTGCTCACCATTTTTGAGGTCGATAGGAACGAGCTCAAAGTCAAGGTTCTTCTCGTGGAGGGCGAGGAGAACTCTCCTGGTGGAAGTTGAACCAGGGTGTCCGAAAACTTTGATACCAGCCATTGCTTTTGAAAACTGAGAGAAAAAAAAGAGTAAAGAAGAGATGTGATGTTTTTGATGTTGAAGGTGATGAATGAAATAGACACAAGTAATGATGGTATTTATAACAAAAAAGTTACTGCATTCTAGTAAAAGTTAAAATATTATTTAGCAGATAACAACGCATCTATAAGACCGTCGCAACCAATATTGACTAGTCATTTTCCTCGTGATAGGATTTTTCCAAAGTTGAATAACGTTTGAACATACATACTTGTGAGATACATGTTTTTGTATTAAAAGCCTTAAATGTCGTCAGAGGAAAAGATAAAACAATTTGAGTAGTAACGGCCAAATGACTCAAACTTCCACTTATACTAGTCAATGCTTTATCTCTAGTTCTTGGTTAATTATGACCGGTTCGGTTTTGTTTGTTGGTTTAATGGGTTTCTCTTGATGTGAAATTTGATTGAACAACGGTTACAAGTTATAGAGATGTATGTGTACATTCCACGTTTTGGTAAGAAAAAGACAAATATATTTCTGGCATGGCTTTATACCAGTTATAGAGATGTACATGCACCTACCTACTAGTCATGCTTATCTTGTAGTAATAACTTGCCGTTTCTTTGTTAACTATGACCGGTTCGGTTTTGTTTGTCGGTATGCCTTCTTGGTTTAATGGGTTTTTCTTTATGTGAAATTTGATACAACGCTTACACTTGTAGAGATGTATGTGTACATTTCACGTTTTGGTAAGAAAAAGACAAATATATTCTGGTCTGAATTCCGGTTTAAAGTTTTATCTTTTTGATGTGGAAGTCGAGATAACGACGGTTACTTTAGTAATTGTAAATTCCCATTTGTTTAAAGTTTCCAGGTTTTAAATCAGGAATTCAAACTTAGGTGTCGGAAAAATCAACCTTTTTTAATATATATTAATCTAAGGCAAGTATGAACAAATGAATAAAGAATGATAACACAAAAGATGTTTAAGAAATGAAATATTCAAAGGATTATTTGGGGAAAAATCCTCTTTTTTGACAATCTGTCGAATAATACAAAAAAAAACAACAAGTATTCAATTTGAAGCCTATCATAGTCCCTTAAGCTGTTCCAAAAGACCTGTCAAAGTCGTCCATTTCTCAAATGCACTAGCTGATGATACGAAAGCTAGCTTTGATGACTCTATATCGTTCTTGTTCACTGCGAAAACAAGGAATCAAAACCAGGTTTCAAAGAAGATCTTTATTCTAGTCAATGGAAAACTTAAGAAGAAGAAGAACAAGACCTGATGTAATAAGAGAAGCTAATGATGAATTAAATGTTTCCACCTCTGTACTCTCCTCTGGGTTTGTACTCAACTGTTACAAAAACAAAAAGAAGGATCTTTAACAAACATAGTAACTGATTGATTTCTTTTTCATTTTTTGCCAGGAGTTAAAAGAAGACCTTTGTGAAAGCCAAATTAACGGTTTTGACCCATTCGGTATCAATGCCTTTCCCCAAAACCAAACCTGCAGCTGGTAGATCATTGTTCTCAATGGCTTGTCCTACTTTGCTTAACTTGTAAACAACATCCTGCAAATACCCTGTACACCATATGCTTTTAGTTAAAGAACCAACAAGACCACAAATGCTAAAAGAGAACATTTGTTGCTTAAAAGATCAAAACTTTCCCATTAATTTGTTCTACTTTCTTCATTGTATCACTGGAGGAAGATAAGGGAAACCAAATCAATGTAAGTAGCAATGGAACAAAACAATGTAAGTATAAAGACAATCACTTTGTCCTGATTACTTCATGATGTGTTGAAGGAAGATAAATTGAAAACAAAATCAGACTAGGGTTCAATGTACGTAGCACTGGAACACTATGGAGACCATAACACTAAGAGAAAACTCATTTGTCTTCAAAAGAGTAAAACTTTTTCATCAATTTTTCATGATTGCTTCATTTAACATTGGAGGAAGAGTAAATGGCCTCAGAACAAACCAATCAACTATGAAACCTACACTAAACAAAGTTTTCAATTTTCTAACACATAGAGAAAATAACGAAATCAAGTTTTGCAACAGACGCAAAAAGATGAAAATTTTCAGGGGAAATCAAGAAGTAATACCCTTTTCCTTTGCAGCAGAGTTAATAACAGCTTGTCGCTCAATCCTCTTTTTCCGATCTTGCTTCACCTTCTCTAGAAGCTCTTCATCGTCATCAGCTTCAAGAATCGCTGCATTCGCGTCGTGTCTTCTTCCTACGAGACCAATCGCAAGAAAGCTGCTCATAAATCCAAGCGACAGTTCTCTTCTTTTCCATAACAGAGACGATGTCGTCTGGTTCTTATTGTTTCCTGAGCATGCAATTTGGTTCTTCTTGGAAGAGGTTGAAGAAGAGAGAGTGGTGGAGAAGAAAGGGTTTAGGGTTGATGAGCATAGGAGTGATTTCGCCATTTTTGCTTCTCCTCTTTAAAATTTGTACTTGGCATTTTGGGGAGGATTGTTTTATGTGTTTAGGTGACGATGATGATGATAAGGTCCTCTCGCTAGATTGTTGCGTTGTGTTGTTTTCCTCCAATCACTCACTCTCACTTTTTTTCTTTCTTTTGTTTTCTTAACAATTTTCAATTTCTATATAAAAAACCTAATTAGTGTCTAAAATTCTTAATTGTTTTTACCTAAAGTTAAAGCTCCATTTGTTATATATATTTTTTATTTAGTATTTGTAGAAGAGGGAGTAAAATACATTAGCAACTAGAGATAATCTGGGATAACAAATTTTAAAAAACCAAAGAAACTAAATATGATATTTTAGATTTTGGTCTTAGGATATGTTATCATATCGACTTTTAGAGATTATGGTTTACTTTAGACTTTACATTTATAATGTTTTGTTGGTTAAAAAAATTAAAACCTATTTTGTTAATTTGGATATAAAATTTAAACTGCTTTGATGATCTTCCCTGTTATATTATTTTCTACTTGAATTTTCTTAATAGTAATTTATCCTGAATTCAATTTAGTTTAGGTTTGATTTGTTTTCAAACTATTACAAAATTTTGATTTGGAAAAAAACCATATAAATCGAACTAAAAACCAAAATAACAATCTCAAAATGATGCTTTCTACACACTTC
This sequence comes from Cardamine flexuosa, assembly GCA_963555745.1. Lineage (NCBI taxonomy): Eukaryota > Viridiplantae > Streptophyta > Magnoliopsida > Brassicales > Brassicaceae > Cardamine > Cardamine flexuosa. The sequence goes on along the minus strand of OY743221.1, from coordinate 19,725,135 downwards.
AAAACTTTAGAATATGTAAGAAAGCTTTGTTAAACTATTTGAAATTTGAATCATGTGATATGAAATCCTATTTGGGATTAATCATATACAATATTCATCTTAGTTAAGACCAATGACTTCACAACAAAACCAAATTGCCAAAATGGCATCAACAATACAAACATTTCCAACTTTTACATTAACAAATACAAACTTCAAGATCCTAAGACTATACAATCACCCCCCAAATTAAAATATAAAGGATTATTTTAGGCCATAGACAAATCATTTTTTTTTACTTCCACCACCAAAACTGCCGAAACAAAAACATCTTCCTCATCCTATTATTATAAGCCATGAAAGCTCTAGCTTTGACTGGATCACCATTCAGATACTCAAATGCATACATCTGTTTTGCTTCTTCCAATCCATCAATCTCCATCACTGCTTCCAGCAATTCCTCTGTACTGATCAAACTTTTGCTTTGATCCACTGCATCAGCTAGACGACGAATGCTAGACGCAACCTCTAACATTGCTTCCTTCAATGGATCTAAGTTCCGAGGTCGTTTAGGAGGCTGCCTCAGAGGATTTGGAGGAGGAGGAGGAGGAAGACCTTGAGACTCTTCATGCATATATTCACCTCCTCCTGCGTATGACTCTGTTCCATCTGTATCGCTATGGTATTCAGAACTTTGTAAAGGGAATGACATAGAGTCTTCTTCAAATTTAATGTCGTTAAGATGATGATTGCTTTCCTTCTTCACCTTACTATACCGACCTGAAGCTTGATAGTCACCACAAACTATTCTAAGTTCTTCATACATATCAATTTGCTTTCCTCTAAATGCTTTTGCGTCTGGGTGTACCTGTTTCAACCATTTTCGAGATATAATGAAGTACACTGAAAGATGATCTTGAAGTGAAGGAGCAAGGATTATGGTTATATATATATACTTACAGCAATATATCTTTTCCAAAGCTCATCACTTTCACAGTCTATCATTTTTGTGCTTGGATTCCACCAGAATCCATCTAGACTAAGTATGTCTTTCATGACTCTGTACCTTTTCTTGATCGTTTTCAGGCGATTGATTGCTTTTTGGCTATTCAAGTTTAGACCGAATCGAGTATTAACCGCATCACAAGCAGCAGTGTATGCCTGCTCGCTGAAGCATTTTTCTATCTTGTTCCCATTTTTCGCCTGGACAGCCAAAGCTTCAATTAGACACTTATCCATTCCAACGGACCAGACAACATTTCTCCCTTTGTGTTTCATCTCTCTTCTCTTTACTGGCAAGCCATAATGATCCATTCCTGATTAATTTCTGTGAAATTCCATGGAATAAAGAGCACAATAAGCCAATGAAAAATTATATTATGGCTTGCCAGTCAACAAAAGTACATTTCTACGCATATCATTATACCATAACATAGTAAACAAAAAAGTTTGGTTGTTCACACACACAAACAAACAAAAATTGGTCAAAACTCAAAACTAGCTTCAAATTTAATCTGTTCCCAACTGACATGGTATAGCATTCACATGAACTTTCCAGTTATTGTAAACTATATGTGCAAACATCTTTACTCCATAGATGCAATGTTCAAAGATTCACACCTAACAATACAAATTTCCATAAACAACATAACCAGAGTGATCAAGGAAACACATGCAATGGAGTTGTGCTCAAGGAATGACTACAAAAACTCGTACAGAAGTAGATCATGGTCATATAAAGTATGTACCAAGCAATAGTAACAACGATCGGGCTTGTGACAGCAGAAATCAACCTAAGAAATCAGAACTCTGCTAAACATAGTTGGCGGGAGAAATTTCAGTGTTAAGCAAGATTGAAACATATCATCTGCTTCAAGCTTGTAACTACAGAAATGAGAAATCCTTAAGGTCGAACAAGGCTCCATTGACATATAATTCAAGCTACTAAGCCTTAAAAACACGAAGTGACCTAAATTCGCCTCTCTTACAGAAATTAGAGTGAGAGCTCAGAAACTACTAAAGCTAACAATTAAAACCCAAGGAAGCTCAGTAGTAGAACCCTAGAGCTATGAAACTAACCAAATGAGAAATCAAAATGCGCATACCTTCGAGAGACGAAATCAGATTGAAATCAAGTGAAATCGCCGATGAACGGAGGAGTCAAAAGTGGCGGAAGTGCAAGTGCGACATTTTTTGAGAAGGAGAAGCTCAATTAGGGTTTGGTTTTCCCCCTTTATTTATTTTTTGGGTTTGAATAAAAAAGGATTTGAGTAAATCTTCTCGAAGCCACCTGAGTACACTTGTTTCTCGAAAACCAAAGTCGTCGACGAAATTTCCTCCATTATCGCTTTGACAATACGGTGCGTTTTTAAAATCTTTGTTCTGATACTCCCGGAATATTTCTCTGAACTTTTTTTTTTCCGTCTTCGTCTTTCACCTTTTTATCATTAGTCACGTGGCAGGCATCATGTAAAAAATCCCCGGGTCGAATATAACGAGCCCGACCCGAAAAGCTACATACTTAATGGGCCTAGTTTGAGTTTGAGTAATTCTTCAAGCCTACATCCAAGACATGAACCGCCCGGGTTAACGGGTCCAACCCGATTCTTCCCCTAAACGTAAACCCTAGCTTCATCCGTAATCCTATATATTTCCGCCTGCAACGTCTGCACTCTCAATGATTTCTTATTCAACGATGATATAGCTACGATTTCTTTTTCATCTTTCTCGAGTTTTATTCATCGTTTCGATTTTAATTGTTCGGTTGTTTTCAATACTGATTCTTGTTTGGAATTTGAATTTTAGTTTTTACTTCGATTTTTGAGCATTTAGGCCTTAGAGTGAAGGCGGTGATGATGAAAATCTACCTATTTTATGAATCTATGATTAGAAAATTTTACCAATGGATCCTTCTGAGCCTTCACTTCAATTTATTTTTATCGTGGTTTTTGTTTTCGAAATTGAGTTCTCTTGGATTTGTTTTATTTTGTTATGAATTTTCACTACGCTTTTTCGAGATTGATGAAAAAGAGCCAATGATATGATGATTACACTTTTCGGATATATTAATTTATTGTGTCGACCAAACTCAGACTACAATTATCTGATCATATGGCTCTCATTAATCTCTTTTGCAATCTGTTTTCTTCTGTGGGTTTTTTTGGCTTTAATCAATTTATTGGTTTGTTCTCAAGTTTCCTGATTAGGAGCTTAACTGGTTCAAGAGTCTATGAAACTTTTCTAGTAATTTGGTTGAGATTCGTAAACGAAATTATAATTACTTGTGAACATAAAAATAACATAAATTTGAGATTAAGTGGACGACACATTAGTTATGAACGAATAACGTTTGGTTATTAGTGATTTAATTAGAACGATTTATGGAAATAGGAAAATACCAAGACTAATTGAACGAATAGTCTTGCAAGAATTTAATTAATTGGACAACAGACTTGACATCTTTTTGAGAAATTGGACAAACTACTATGATGAAGTTAGCTTGGTAGTAGAGTGAAATTATGTCCATTTTAACAATTTCCCTACAGTGTAAAATACCAATAGCTCTGGAGTAGGGTGAAAATACGTCCATTTTAACAGTTTCCCAAAACTGTAAAATACCAAAATTTTCGGTTACAAAATTAATTTACCATAACCGAGTACCGGTAAAAGAATTCGATATTCGAAGAATCGAAAAGCTGAAGAAGGAGACGGTGACTGTCCTTCAAACCTTGTTTTAACTTATTATCTCTTAATGTTGAATCTGTTATGAGTTAATATTGAAAAACTGTGTCTGAAGACAAGAAAGTCCTAAGTGAACTGTGAGAAACAAGTATTGGGGATCAAAAAAACCAAAGTCTCATATATATTTTTCAACGCCATCTTTTGTTTTGGTTCCAATAAGGATGAGAAGACGAATCATGTTTCCTCGATGGTTGTTGTTGTTGTTGTTGTCCCCTCATGTTAGGATGATTCCTACTTGGGCTATGATCAGGACTCCAAGACTCAAATCCTGGGTTGCTGCTACTCATGTACTGGTTATTCCCTTGGTAAGAAGGTTGTGAAGCCGATGCAATCTCATTCGCTTGATGTGAGTAGTAACTGTTTTGACTCTGCTGGGACCTCCATGAACCTGATGTAGCTGTGCCTAATTGTCCTACCGGTTCCCTAACCGAATACGAGGTTGTTGAGACTTGTTGCTGTTGTTGAAGATGTTGATTGTGATGAACTTTTGGTTGCATATGTTGCTGTTGTCTTTCTGTGTGAGGCAATATGACTGAGTTATTATATGCTGATGGAGCTTGTCGTTGGATTGATTGTTCGTTTGTTGATTGCCATTGCATTGAAGCAACAGGTAGCTGAGTACCCGACCTAGCAACTGCACCACCAACTTGCTTTTGCCTTGAAAATGGATTCCGAATTCCTTCATGTCCCCATCCACTCTACAAAATGAAACATTACACTTAAGTCAGTAACACGATAAGAAACATACTACATCAACACCTTGTAAGGGTATAATTGTACTAATCAGGTTTAGATCTAACAGCTGGGAATCATAATCCGGTATAAGTGATAGCAAGTGCTTGTAGTAATTCTTTGGTTTTTTCTATACGTGAGCGAGTTTTCCAATCACTAATTATCATATGATTCAATTTGGAAGCATGATCTTTCATTACGGTTCCATATATGTCTGCGGAATTTTGGTTGCATAGGTTTCAAGTAACGCACCATTCCAGGATTAGTTGATGGAGTGGGAGATGGAAGAGAAACTTCGACCTTTTCTTCAACCTGCTTATCTGAGCTACTGCTTGAGTTAGGTGCACCAGTCTTAATCACATCAAGCAGTTTTACCATATCTTGGCTGGCTAAATTACCGGGATTGCCAGAAGTCAGTGCATAAACAAGATCTGGGTTTTTAAGTAACGCAGCTAATAACTCAAGATCCGGTTCCAAGGAATTCGAGGTTGTGGCAGCACCAGCAGCAGTTCGCCGTTCATCAAGTGAATCCTGTGGTTCACTTTCTTCTGGTGGCTGTTCAGACGGAATTTCAGGGGTCAAACTGTCATCATAGTCCATTTCCCTGTCCCATGGTTCCTTAGGGTTCAACGGTATACTTTGAAGAGACTGATATGTTGTTTCTCTTTCTCGCCGGTTTCGGTTTCGCTGAACATCAGCCTCCTTGCTATTACCACCAGTTGCTACTATCCAGGTTTCGTCAAGTTCCATTGCTGCAGAAAACTGGGCATGAGAATGACACCTAAATAGCCATCAAGATATAAGTAAACTAATGGAGAATGGTATACCTGGTGGCACACGCCAATAAATCTGCTTTCTCTTGCAATTCTTTAGAATAGTTTGTGGACTCATTTTCATCAAAACTCCCATCTTACTAGAAATGCTTATGAGAGGTGTAGAAGGTTTTTTAATTTCATCAGCTTGTATCGGGACATTTACAGCTGGTGAATTGACAGGCTGAACAGCCGAAGGTACAGGTGTGTCTTCAGTCTTAGCTTCATTGTTCTGACTAGGTGGAGAATCCTTGACTGACTGAAGCGCCAATGGTTTCTCAGGAACAATGGTTGGAATAACTGTTCTCGATTCACCTAGGGCACTTGGTAAAGGATCCTTTTTACTATTCTTACTCTGCATATAAAGAGCTCGCATCTTCGCTTTCTGAATATCATCAGCAGACATAGGGCGGCTTCGACTTGAAGTTCCTATTCTAACTGTCTGAGGACTCCTTCCAGCAGCTTTTTGGCCTGGTTGCTCCACCATCTGAACTTTCCTGCGTTCTTTGTTATCTGCTGCAAGCTAAGGAAATTGACGTTGAGATGAAAACTACAAGACAAGGTTTATCTTGAGCTAGGAAATGGGCTGTAACATTAAGTGAAGTATCAGGTTGCTCTCTTGACATATAGCAGGTTTCACATGTATAACACTAACTTAATAACACAAGTAGCCCAATAGGCCAATATGCTAAGTTTTCCAATGCACTGAGAAAAATTTATGCTATTTGGTCTGTCAATAAAAGAGCTCAAACACAAAGGATACATGATGGAGATGAACCAAGCATGTGTTTCTTGGTGGAATCATCTCCCGAAGCAAGTAACAGTTTTGGACCCTGTGATGATTTAACTCTCCTGAATCAAAATACAACCAATAATTATGAAACCACCTAACCATCAAACGGGAACTTATTCTCGATGGAAGATAACAATTCAACTAATACCTGACATTCTCTGACCTTCCATTTGAGAGACTAAGAATATCTTCCTGTTACAACACGAAAAAATGTTTTAAGGAAATAATGTGGTTCACATAATAGAAATATAGATTGATGGTTTGCCCCACTTACTGGATTGCTATTATCACCCATGATTTCAGCGATACTGCCAAAACAATACCAAATTCTATAAGTAAAATGTCACTAAACAACAAAATGGAAGGTAAATAAAAAGTTTCTAGCTAACACATAGACCAGAACTTACCTCTGTTTCAGAAGCAGTTGACTCTGCGAATCAATTTGTGAATTGTTACGATTTTGTTTCTTCATTGCTTGGATTTTCGCAAACAACTTGGTCCATCTTGATAGCAAACCTTTTGCCCTGTTTGATATGTCTGATCTTCAAATCAGATGATGAAATCGAACAAATCACAAAACGAACTTTGGCATTAATGAAAGCTAAACAATATTTAAGTTTTCAAGAAATTACACCTGACGTCCTATAGAAACGAAGTCCATTGACGCTTTGCAATATGGCTGACATATTTTCTGGAGATGCTTTGTGGAGAGGTAAATGACAAAGAACCTGCGTGGTATATATCCATTATCCATAATACAACAATTTGAATTTTTTACAGCAATCCGGCTGCAAGTAAATTATCTTGTACCTTCAGGATAAGAAGTAAGACACTTGATTGCTCTTCCATAGCAGCTTGACTCAACCATGTTGTAAGTATCAAAACTCCTCCTTTTGATAAAAACCTATGCACACATAGAAAATGACAGTCAAGGCGGGAATATAAAAACAATAAAATCATATAAGATACTGAGTGAAAGAGAACCCTCAACTAGTACCAGATCAGTACAGAAGAATCTTGTATCTGCATTATCCACTCCATTAATTTAACCTGGCCTAAAAATGTTTCTTCTTTACGCAACAGAGAAAATATATTCTCAACAAAGTATTTGTCTGAATCGCTGATGTCAGGTGGGATATCCTCTGGCGGCATAAGTACCACAGCTTCACCTTCAGCACAACTTATAGAACATGCCTCCGGATGTGTAGAGTTCAAGGGAACGGGATCAACATGAGTTGTGGCATTGTTAATTTCCAGAGCACCATTGTTTTGTAAAGCAGGCGCACTGGTCATAATTACCTTCTCCCTTGAAAGCCTCACCTGTTTCCTTACTCTTGTCTTTTGAGTAACAAAAAAATCTCGAACCTGCCATTGAAGAAAAATAGAGATACCACGAAATAAGGACTTCAAGATAGCATAGCAAAACAGAGACACTTGGAAAAAGAAGATTAAAGAGATCAATACCTGGGCGACAGTGATGCCAAATAGAGCACTTATCTCCCGAGATTCCTTCTTACTAATAGCATCTTTAACAGCGAAAACTGCTTGCAGATACTTAACAGCCTTTGGATTCAACAAGTCTCTAGGCCGCTTTCCTGAAATATTTACAAATCCATCAGATATGAGGCATCAAGCAAGTAACATATATTGATCTATTTCACTATCAATAACAATAAACTGAAACACTAACAAGACTCACCAATTTTAATGGACAAAGCACCAGCAGCCTGCACAGATGAAAACAAAACAGATCAATGACTTTAACAGAGAAGATACAAACCATTATCTGATGGGAGAAATTACACAAGTGCTAAACCATCACCATTACAGTACGAACCCACATTTACACATGGGTCCAGCAAATTGTGATGCAATGTTTGAGTTCGTCCAAGTTAATCAAGAAACACTTCTATTTTTTGCTAAACTCAATACCCTATAGAGAATTTATACCAAAATCCGAATAAATTATCTTTCTCAGCTTCGCCCATATCACCAAAACTAGTATTATCCCTCAAGAAAACACGAACTTTCGATATAAAAAAACGATAAAACGATGACCCACCATTTCTTGCGCGAGAGGGTTAACACCGGTGAGTTTGCATTGCGTAACGACGACATCTTGGAACTGATCGATCTGGCTATGGAAAAGCTCTTTCTGCGAATCCAAAAGCTCCATTAAAGACTCCACCGAGCTCCATATTTCTATCTCCTCCTTGAACGCATCCATGGCCGCCGACGGAAAACTCGAAGACCAATACGCAATCGGAATTCAAAATGTGCATCAGAGAATTCGTCTATGCCGAGACTCAGTGATTCGAACGATGAGAAATGGCTGAGACGATAAATTCAATGAACATGGTACCTAATTTCGGATTGTGGAAGTCGAATCGGGTTAGGGTTTGGGTTACCTCGTGTAGCATAAACGAGTAAAGACGGCAAAATGAAGGGCAGAAAAGTAAATAATGCTAAAAAGGTTTGCTTATACGAAGAAGAAAAAACTAAACGCAGCGTTTCAAGTAGATCTGCAAAACAGTAGTATTAAAGTGACAAAAAAAGGGTAAAGAAATTAAATATTTACTCTGATAATAATAAATCTGTTGACATAAAATAATAATAATACAATATAAAGTGGAATTAAATCTATGACCTGAAAATAATAGAAGGAGAACGAGTTTGTTTTCTGAGATATCTTTTATTTTGCTTTCACCGCCTTTGAGTTCTCAAAGGTCTCGACCTCTTTCTCTCTATTTTTTGCCTTTCTGAACTGTTTTCAGGGTTTTGATTTTCTCTTTTCGATCGGAACAGCTCTACCGATCCTTTTGAATCGGGAATCGGTAATCGTCAAAGTTTTTTTGGGGGTACGCGACGTCTTTCTCTGATTAGGGTTTAAGATCTCGCGTTATCATTTCTTCTTCCGATTGACCCTTGTTTTGTTCCCTTTTACTGTTGATTTTGAATCATTTCGATGTTTTCTCGTATATCTAGGATTTGTGTGGGATCGGGATTGTTAGGGTTACATCGGTCCATCTGGATTGCATTTGTACAGTGTAATTTCGTGTTCATTTCATGGATTGTTGTTTTATCGAGTCTCTCTATTGATGCGTATACTTTGATTGTCCTCGTTATCTCACAATCTGATAGTTTGGATTTGTGTTCGATGTTAAAAATGGTTTCGTATTGGATAATGTGGATGTTAAATGTGTTATTTGTTCCTCTCTACTCTATCATTTGATTCTGTGCCTTATTATTGCTTACCTAAATTTTGGATTTCTCTTTGTTCTTAGTTCAGGAGAGCTTTAAAAGGCATTTCTCAACATGGAGCGGAAGACAATTGACTTGGAGCAAGGATGGGACTATATGCAGACTGGTATTACCAAGCTTAAACGGATTCTGGAAGGTTTACCTGAGCCGGCATTTGACTCTGAGCAATACATGATGCTTTATACGTATGTTTTATACTTTTTTGTTACCTTATAGCAGTTTTGTTGTTTTTAACTGGCACTTACCGTTTTATGTGATTCTCAGGACCATCTACAACATGTGTACTCAGAAGCCTCCTCATGATTACTCACAGCAGCTTTATGACAAGTATCGTGAAGCATTTGAGGAATATATTAACTCAACAGTGAGTTTGAATCTGATTGATGTTTTGTTTTTATCTTACATACTCCACATCTTAAGATTTTACTATAGTAAATGGTTTTGTATGCCAAGAAGTCTTGTATCATCTTGAATCTTAAGTTGATCAAACCGTTTTTGATAGTTTGCTCTCTTGTTTTCTGAGTTTAGGTCTTACCTGCTTTAAGAGAGAAGCATGATGAATACATGCTGCGGGAGTTGGTTAAAAGATGGTCTAATCATAAAGTTATGGTTAGGTGGCTATCCCGCTTCTTCTACTATCTTGATCGTTACTTCATTGCTCGGAGATCACTTCCACCACTGAATGAAGTTGGCCTCACATGCTTCCGTGACCTGGTTTGGCATTCATTCTTGTGACTTCAGTTTTCTATTTGTATTATATTTTTAACGGTTTTCATTGTTCTGAAATTCTTTTAACTGTTTCTTGATTTTGTTTGCTTCAGGTTTATAATGAGTTGCATTCTAAGGTCAAAGAAGCTGTGATAGCCCTTGTAAGTATTGCATCTATAATCTGCATTTATATCCTACTTTTGTTTTCTTCCTGATTCAGTTTCTAACATGGCCTATTTTTATGTCAGGTTGATAAAGAGAGAGAGGGCGAGCAGATTGACAGGGCGCTGCTGAAAAACGTTTTAGATATCTATGTAGAGATTGGAATGGGACAGATGGAAAGATATGAAGAAGATTTTGAAAGCTTCATGCTTCAAGATACAGCATCCTACTATTCTCGCAAGGCATCTAGCTGGATCCAGGAAGATTCTTGCCCTGATTACATGTTGAAGGCATGACTCATGATATCATTTCCTACATTTTGTTTTCGTTTCACATTAGTTTAATGTATTTTAACTCCTGAGCTTTCATGTTACAGTCTGAAGAATGTCTAAAGAAGGAGAGGGAGAGAGTGGCTCACTACCTTCACTCAAGCAGTGAACCAAAGCTGGTTGAGGTTGTTTATGATACCTTATGCATATCATTATATAAATTTACCTGTACTTGTACATTTGAGAAAAAAACAATATATTATGCATGAGCCTTAGTTTTAAATCTTTATTTGTAAAAATATAGCTTTTCAGACTCCTTAATTGCGTAGTCCAGGCTTATATTATTAAGAAGATTTATATCTGTCTTACCTCGGCTGTTATCTTTTGTATGCAGAAAGTACAACATGAATTGTTGGTTGTGTATGCAAATCAGCTTTTAGAAAAAGAGCACTCAGGGTGCCGTGCTTTGCTAAGAGATGATAAGGTAGATCAAGTATTTTTGTTTTTATTGATAGTGAGTTAGTGTCTTTAATTCTGTATTTGATGGAGTATATTTGTATGCTCTCAGGTGGATGATCTCTCCAGGATGTACAGGCTTTACCATAAAATTGTGCGAGGTTTGGAACCTGTTGCAAACATATTTAAGCAGGTTTCTTACCTTTCTTCATTCTTTTGTTTATGATTAGCGAATGGATTGTCTTTTCTTTATCGTCTTCTTTCTCTTATTGCTGTGCGACGTTAACTGTATCTTGTGATTTGTATACAGCATGTCACAGCAGAGGGAAATGCACTTGTCCAACAGGCCGAAGACACAGCTACTAATCAGGTTCATATTATTTAACTTGGTTCATTCAGAAAACTCTTCGGTTTCATCTGCTTTGCTTATGATTGCTAAGATCATTTTTATTGTATAGGCTGCTAACTCTGCTAGCGTCCAGGAACAGGTAAAAATTGTAAACTTTTTTGGAATTTAGTGGTTCACCTTTTTTTGCGGACGAAATTGTTCATGGCTCTCTTTTACTCTCATTTTTTCAGGTTCTTATCAGAAAAGTGATTGAACTACATGATAAATACATGGTTTATGTCACTGAGTGTTTCCAAAACCACACCCTCTTCCATAAGGTCTGATGTACTTTCTGCATACTTTTCATGCGTCTATCTTATTCATGTTTATGTTGTTTTATTAACCTATGTTTCTTGCTACATATAGGCTTTGAAAGAGGCATTTGAGATTTTCTGTAACAAAACAGTTGCTGGAAGTTCAAGTGCAGAATTACTTGCGACATTTTGTGACAATATTCTCAAGAAGGGGGGAAGTGAAAAGCTGAGTGATGAAGCTATTGAAGATACGCTTGAGAAGGTACATCTTTTTGTTAAACTGTTTTGCTTAATTCACTTTTGAATTCTCCTGAAACCGGTCCTGAATTTTATAATGTTGTTACAGGTGGTCAAATTGCTTGCTTATATAAGTGACAAGGATCTTTTTGCTGAGTTTTACAGGTTTGTTTATCTGCACTCCAATCTTACTTCATCTCTGGATCTGGATTTTTGCTTCTAATCTTTGTTTTTTGTGTTAACTTTTGTTTATACTAGCTTTCGGCGGAAATGCCTTCCAATAATATAGTAATGTATTGACAAAACTTTGATTACGGAGTTGCAAACTGTTTTTATGGCTGATTGCAGGAAGAAGCTGGCTCGTAGGCTCTTATTTGATCGCAGTGCTAATGATGATCACGAGAGAAGTATCCTTACAAAGCTTAAGCAACAATGTGGTGGGCAGTTTACTTCTAAGATGGAGGGCATGGTTAGTTAGAATGCCCCTGTGTTTTATTTTATTTTAAAGCAGTGGTTGCTTTGATGATTTATACTTTCTATATCAATTAATATGTTTGTTACAGGTGACGGATTTGACTTTGGCAAGAGAAAACCAAACCAACTTCGAGGATTATCTAACTAGTAATCCTGCTGCAAACCCAGGGATTGACTTGACTGTTACTGTCCTCACCACTGGTTTCTGGCCAAGTTACAAATCATTTGACATAAATCTACCAAGTGAAATGGTAAATACTCTTATCGAATTTATAGATATCTCAAATGGAAAATGTTTGCTCCGGATTAGGTATAATTAGTTGATTCTTTGTTTCAGGTCAAGTGTGTTGAAGTCTTCAAAGGGTTTTATGAAACGAGAACGAAACACAGGAAGCTTACCTGGATCTATTCACTAGGAACTTGTCACATCAGCGGGAAGTTTGATCAAAAGCCCATCGAGTTAATTGTGTCTACTTACCAGGTATTAGTTGTTTCTCAGAAAATGTTGGTATATATATATATTCGTTTTTTTAAATGGCCTCTGATGCCACCTTGTGTATCTTTATAGGCTGCTGTTCTTCTGCTCTTCAACACAACAGACAAATTGAGTTACACAGAGATCCTGACTCAGCTGAACCTAAGCCATGAAGATCTAGTTAGGTTGCTTCATTCCTTGTCATGTGCAAAGTACAAGATTCTCATCAAGGAGCCAAGCACCAAGACTGTCTCCCAGACTGATGTCTTTGAATTCAACTCCAAATTCACCGATAGAATGCGCAGAATAAAGGTATGTGACATAATAATATGAATCTAAAACTCATTGTACTTCAATTGTTAATCTCTTATATTGAACTTTGGTGATTTGCATCACAGATCCCACTTCCTCCAGTTGATGAAAGGAAGAAAGTGGTTGAAGATGTTGATAAAGACAGGCGCTATGCAATTGATGCTGCCATTGTCAGGATCATGAAGAGCAGGAAGGTATTGGGACACCCACAGCTTGTTTCTGAGTGCGTTGAACAACTTAGCCGAATGTTTAAGGTAAGTAATACATATATACAAACATTTGAAGATGTGTGTTGTAGTGATGTGTTTCTGGGACTCAATTGGATAATTTGATTATCTTGCAGCCTGATATTAAAGCGATCAAGAAACGTATGGAGGATTTAATAACCAGAGATTATTTGGAGAGGGACAAGGAGAATCCTAACATGTTTAGGTACTTGGCTTAGGGCAAAACAACTATGGAAGAAGTGGTTGGCTCATGAAAGTTAATGTCGTCGAAGCATCTGCTTGTATATTAGAAGTCCATATGGATACTCTCCTAAAACAAAATTATCGCTTCTTTTTCATTTTTTTCTCTTTCCTCCCTAATTAAAAAATTCGGTCGTGCTTTTTTTTTCTTGGGATGAAACTTTTCTTGTGGGGTTCTGTTTTTTGGATATTGAATGGAGATCGAGATGCCTTACTGAATGAATCTATCTCTGCTTTCAAATATGTTGATCATCTATTTAAGGTTAATATTTCTCTGTGGAGTTAGTGAGTATGTATACACACTTCTGCCAAGTGCTAATGGAAATTACTAATCCGTTACAGAGCTTTCAAAACATAATCATTACTGAGCTTTCAAAACATAATCATTACTGAGCTTTCAAAACAAAATCAATGACTTGAGTTTCAGTGATCTTGTACCATCAGAATCGGAAAATTCAGATGGTTCAAACTTCCGACAGTTCTGAGATTCCTGAAATTCTTACACATGTCTGGGCTTTATTTAATAAAATGGGCCTTTAATCCCATTCTTAGTAAACTGGATTCAAGCTTATTTTAGCAGGCCCAGAGAGGTTGTAGTCAATCCTGCGCCAGGTGTTGATAGTGAGATTACCGATTCTAGCTTCTTGGTTTCTCTCTCTCAGATCAAAAAAGCTTCTCTGTGCGTCTCTCGTTCACTAAGTTGTCGAAAATGCTGGCTAGGCTCGCTTCTAAGCGTCTCCTCGAGATCCGTCAAGCTTTCCGTCAACCATCCTCTCAGGTATTCTCTAATTTGTTGCTTTCTCCTGCGTTTCCCGATCTCATTCTCGGATTGGTCATTTCGTATCTTGCAGGCTTCTCGTAGCTTATCGACGGCCTTAAACTACGTGAGTGTTGGATTTTCTCGCTGATCTTTGCTTTAATTTTTCTAATTTCATTTGAAATTAACTGGAATTTGATCTTTGTTGTTGTTGTTTTGATTACTTATAGCATCTGGATTCTCCTGATAACAAACCAGATCTTCCATGGGAATTTTCAGAGGCAAACAAATCTAAGGTCAGTGAATAATAAAAATCGCTTCTTTCTGTGATGATGAAGAAAATTTCCAGTTTGTTGAACCAATTAGGATTTTATCCAGTAGATGTCAATATGGAACTATGTAGATTGTGTCACCTTAGTTACATCATTTCCGGGTGAATTTGTATGATGAACATTGAAGAGTAATGTTGGAAATAATTTATACTCGTTACGGAAAAATGTTGGAATCTTAAGCTCGTGCTCCCTACTGTTTCAGACTAGAAGCAGCTCTAAGTGTGTATCTTTCAGATGCCTTTTATTACCTTCCTACATTTACTAGATAGAGTTTATGAAGCGTCTCGCTGGGGTTGAAAGAAGGATTTTTTATCCCTGGCTACTGATTAGGCATCATGATCTCGTGAATTAACATTCCTAGAAGGATACTTCAACGCCAAAGACTGAGATTTCTAATATTTTTCTATTGGATTTTTGTGCTTTCATACTTTCAATTGGCTCTTTTAGAACTGTTTTAAGGGAGACTAAGAATAAGGGACCCAAATGGCCAATAATTTTCCGAATCTGCTACTTTGGCAGAAAGACTGTGTCTAGTGTGTGGAAACTATTGATCCCATTTTATGGAATTAAAGGACTACTGGTATATTCTTGTGCATCTGGTTCCAGTTTACTGCATCTTTCATCTCTGGCTGCAGTAATCTTGTATAAAACTGAAATCCATTTCCTCATGCATCCAGCTTTCTGACTTTCTAGTATTTTATCGAAATTGTGTAGGTTAAGGAGATACTCTCTTACTATCCATCCAATTACAAGCAGTCTGCTGTGATTCCTCTTCTAGATCTTGCACAACAGCAGCATGGAGGCTGGCTCCCTGTTTCAGCAATGAATGCAGTATGTTTTTGCTTTATGTATATTTCATCTTTTCGCTTGCTAATTGAAAGGATTGTGAAGTGGGAGTTTAGAAGTATCGTTTTCTGAACATTTTCCGGTTTTTATCTGATTTTCGCTGTTAGAATTACTTATAGAAGTTCTATTTTAAGAATACAACATCCAGTGATATGATTTTACCAATATAACAATAAAGTTTTTTTTTTGCAGGTTGCTAAAGTTATAGAAGTTGCCCCTATCCGTGTTTATGAGGTTGCAACATTTTACTCGATGTTCAACAGGGCAAAGGTAAGAAGTTCTTTCTACCCATAA
The DNA here is from genome assembly GCA_963555745.1 of Cardamine flexuosa. Lineage (NCBI taxonomy): Eukaryota > Viridiplantae > Streptophyta > Magnoliopsida > Brassicales > Brassicaceae > Cardamine > Cardamine flexuosa. The sequence continues at coordinate 19,709,386 of OY743221.1, read as the reverse complement.
GCTCAACACTTTAGTGTACTAGTTATTTCACACATCGCACCCTCAGTTTTCATTTGTTCTTACAGGTTGGAAAGTACCACCTGCTAGTTTGTGGCACAACACCTTGCATGATCCGTGGTTCACGAGACATTGAATCAGCTTTGCTAGACCATTTGGGAGTAAAACGCGGTGGTAAGATCTAGAAGTAACCTTTCATAAACAAAATCATACGATGATGCTGAGTCATAACAATCTTTGGTATTATGTTTTTGCAGAAGTCACGAAGGATGGGTTGTTCTCTGTTGGAGAGATGGAATGCATGGTATGGATTTTGCATCACCTCTTTGCTTTCCTGAACTATGAATTCATGCAGAATGGCCACCAATATACATATTTTGACATCAAAGGAGAGTTGGAGACAATATACATCTCATTTATTTGTTTTTTTACAGGGATGTTGTGTTAATGCACCCATGATCACTGTGGCTGACTATTCCAATGGATCAGATGGATATACATATAACTATTTCGTATGTCAAATCACATCCTATAACTTTTCTTTTCCCCGGCATTATTTCCTTTGTTTCTACAGTTTAAGACTGCAAGAAGAAACTCGTATTCACTGTCTTATGCTACAATACACAGGAAGATGTTACACCTGAGAAGGTCGTAGAGATAGTTGAAAAGCTGAGAAAAGGAGAAAAGCCACCGGTAAGACATTAAACTTATCCATTGCATTGCATTGGTCGGGTAAAACTATTTGGTCTTACAAGGATTTAAAGGGATATCCAATCTGGTTTCGGTTCTGTTTTTTTGGATATTCAGATTAACTTGTTTCGATGGCTTTTGTTTGGCAAAATATTTCAAAGATATTGAGGGTTTTAGTCAGTTTAGTTGCTTTTCGTTTATGGTGTGTTCAGGCTAGTAGAAAATGACACCAAATTGGTTTATATTTTTCTTTGGTTCACTTGTTCGGATCTCATAATGTGAATCTTTGTTTCAGCATGGAACTCAAAACCCAAAGAGGATCAAGTGCGGACCAGAAGGAGGAAACAAAACACTGCTGGGCGAGCCAAAGCCACCGCAATTCCGTGATCTTGATGCTTGCTAAGCTAAGTTCTGATTGCCGCCAGTTTTATGTGGTTCAATAATGCAAAAGGCTATAGCGATGTTTGACTCCTGTAGCATCATAGTGAGTTTGCATACTCTTATTAGTCTTCCTTGTTTTGGAATTTAGACCCATTCTAAACAAATTACCCAAAGCATCTCTTTTATTATTATCTCACTTCCAAGATTTTTGTGAAACTGTAATAAAGACTTGTATGTGTTTCTATAAAGCCAAGATTTTCAAACCAAAATTATGACAGTTTGCTTTTGAAGCAACAAACTATTAAAATTTGGGTTTCTGTAAAACATATCTTCACTATTCCTATGTAAAATGAAAATACTTTTTTCTGAATCCGAATAGTAGTAACACAATGATAAAGCCAACACAAACTAGCAAAAGTAACCGGACCCGAATATCCGATCCGAAAAAATTCGAACCAAATTCGGTCTGAAATTTAGAAATACTCGAAAAGTATCTCAAATCCTAAACCGAACCCGAACCCGAACCCGAACTACCAAGAACCGAATGGGTACCCGAATATATTTATATATATATATATACAAATATTAATTATATTTATATGTAATAGTTTAATTATCTAAAATTAAAATTATAAATTTAGATATATCAGTTATTTTAAAATTAAAATAGTCAAAATATCTAAAATAATTATATTATTTGTAATTTTTTAATCATATTTGTAATTTTTTATTAAATTTTAACCAAATTTTATTTAAATATCTTTTTTTTTTCCTTTAATATTTTGGGTATCCAGATCCGAACCGAACCCGCATAAACCCAAACCGAATCCAATCTAAAAAATAAGAATATCCGAAAAGTATCTCAAACTTTAAATTCGAATTCGACCCGGACGGGTACCCGAATGTCCAGGGCTAACACAAACCACTACACGTCCAAAATGTATGTCACTCTATCATTTGGGTTTTGGAAGTTAAAATCCCAACACTAAACAGTATACACTTTTTTTTGTTTTACTAAGCATTCACAGATTCACTTATTGTCTTTACTCCAAAAGTCTTGATTTATGTTTACAATGGAAACAAAAGATGGTTACTAGAGCAAACTAACAATATTATTTGATGTTATACAAAACATATAATAATACAAGGGGTGACAAATTACCAAATACTTTTTATTCAATTTGAACATACTAACTCAACAAGGTCCCACCTTCCCACTACTACTACTAATAATACCTCTTCAAGCTCTTTCCTCAACCTCCACTAAAGATTTGAAAACAAAAAGTTGCTTTCATCAAAGTCCAACTAAAATAAAGGTAAAATGATAACAATAATACTTAATCAAGTGATCCTTTTGACAAATTGTTCCCTCTACTGCAAATCCTACATTGATTCCATCTCCACAGCCTTTTTTTTTTTACCTTTTTTACCTTCAATTACATCAAACAAGTGTGGTAAGTAACGGAGAAGAAACCAGAGTCATTAGAGCGGAAGTAAAAGCCATGTTGGACAGTTGGATTGCTGTACACACCACTTACACACATCCTAAGGTGGAGGATTCGTCTCAGGCTTGACCACTGAAGATGTATCTGGAGGCTGAGAATGGTAAATTGCCATAGCCAATGATATTGGCATCATACAAAGAGCCTTAGACTGAAGAAGCTGCATCGCCGCTCCAACATTTTCTTCCATCAGTTTAGCCACTTGACGTTCAGTCCCATCGTTAGACCATTTCTCCCATGCGGGTTGCGGTGTCCTTCCACCGTCACCCGTTTCATCCTATGAAGATTTTAAGGAATATTGAATCAAAACCCATTACTAAAGTTTTGATCTTTTCTCCCAAAAAAAGTTTTTACCTCAACTGATGATGAAAGAGGCATATCCGTAACAAGTGGAGCAACAGCACCAGCTCCACCAAGTCGGCTCATGCTCAAAACCTACCAAAGTTGACCAAACAGAGATAGATATCATTCAAAAGGATAAGCTTTACCCCATGAAAATTACGTTTAAAAAGCTTTACTTTAGATGAGCATGGACGATTTCACAAGAAACACAAAAAAATAAAGTAAGAAAAGATTTATTATGTTATCAAAAATCCATCATTGCATACTATTTCTTTAGTGTCTCCATTATCTTTTAAAGTAAAGAGACTTCCTTTTTTCGTTTCTTGCGAGAGCTTTAAGCAACCGACTGCATTTTGATAATATAAAGCATTTGATCTAAAGAGATTATATTATAATGTGAGCATGATGATGGTAATTTAATGTTTGAATATGGTATACCCCTAAACTGTGATTAGCCTCCATATGAGAAAACAAAAAGTGAAAAGAGACTAAATGCCAAAGAAAACAAAAGCACTTGGACTTGTTTATTCTTCCTCATCATTAAAAACTAATCTAATCAAATTGAAATTTGGTTGAAGAGTAGGTTAATGGTGGGACCAGAAATCCATCCAGAGAATTTAATAGACAAGATTTTTAGATCTCTAATCTTATGAACAAAACAGATTACAGAGGGAGCAATACAAAAAGACGGCAAAGAGAGAATATACCTTAACTTGGAGCCTGAGAAACTTTACATAATCGACAATCTCATCGATCATAGCAGCTCTGTCGGTCTGCAAATGAAGATGGGAGAAACTAAAAAGTGTTAAACCTTCTCCAAATAAAATAACAGAAATGAGAAATGTTCCCATGGATTATTGACAGATGTGGCTCCAGGTGAAAAAAGTACCGACCTTGTTCACAGTAGGTACAAGTTCTTGCAGCGCCCTGATCCTTTCTGCTATTCTTTCCCTACGTAGCTGTGGCAAAGTAACATTTTATTCACTCGAAAACAGATAAAGTCTAACAACATGTATTTCACAAGGAAATACAATAAGGAATCTGAAGTTTACCCGCTCAGCGATGCTATGTGGATCAGTAGCCTGACCACGCCTAGCTCGAACCCTAGGGCGAATTGATGTAGGCTGATGTGGTGCCAATGGAGCTGGCTGTTGCATAGGCTGTCCATGGAAAACCTTCCAAACAACACAAACAAGAAGTCGAATTAAACCATTTCCAACAAATTTAAACTTGGGTTCTAGATTCAACAACTCTTCAACCCAAAATTAAATCATCAACATTGCTAAAAAATCTCAAATTCATACCAAAGACAAGTTTTTTTCAAAAGCAAAAGTTGCCAAAAATGTTCTCTTTTAAACCCCCAAAATCAATTTCTCTCCTTTTCTCACAAACCAAAGCAAGAAGTTAACTTACAGGTTTCATAGAAGAACATCGATTATCAACAACATCATCAGAGAATCGTTTCCCACTTCCATGACCTCCTTCAGGTCTAAGAAAGCCAGGTCCTTTCCCTTGATCCAAACTTAACCCTAAAGGAAACATCTGATTGTGAAACCCAGTTGGTCCACTTCCTCCTAAACCACCCATGTGACTTCCTTCTTCGCCAGAACCCAACTGTAGCATCATCGGCGGTGCTCCACCGCCTAATCCGCCGTCAACTCCAGATAATCCGGCGGCTGAAGAGGATGAGAAGTTAGGAAGGCCAAGGATTTGCTCGAAGAAATCATCAGAAGGAGTTTGGTCAGAAAGGTTCTCGTGAGGGTTGTTACTAGCCATTTTCTTGAGCTAAAAAACAGAGACTTTGACTCGAACGAGTCACTATGAGTAAATGATAAGCGAGTTCAAAGAGCGATTTACATGCGAAAGCTATAGATTTTTTTAATTTTATTTTTATGGATGATATTTGATGCTTTAAAACGAATGAGGACGAAGAAGACAGAGACGAGAAAGGAGCAGAAGAAAAGTGAAAACTTTATGCTCTGTTTATAAAATTATATGTTTGGTAAAAAGACCTTACTTTCTAATAATATTTCAATTTTGCCATCGTCTTCGAAACAATACAAATAGGCTGGACTTTTATGTTAAACGGGCCTTCTGTTATTTTTCTTCTAAACCTGGGCCATACTAAATGAGACTTTTATCTAAAACCAATTCTTGCATCCTTATCACAATTTCAGTTTAATTCGTAGTGTTCTTCATTGTATTTCTATAAATCGCAAACAAATGTTTGCATCTTTGCGATATCGAGAGGAAGAAGATAGTTTTTAATTTTTTGAAACTTTTGTTTGTACAAGAGGCTTTTGGTTAGCTTCAGATTTTAGGATATAGGGAAATTTCAGTTTCGTTTCATTTTAGGATATAAGGAAATATCAAATTTAAATGATTTTATATTTTAAACTAGATCAAACGTAAACCGTCGAATAGTTTTATATGATTTAAATGGAATTGATAAATTTAGTTTTGAAACTTAAATGGTGTATTGAAAATTTGGAATGAATATGATACGATCCCGTATTGGGCCCCTGGGTTTATCTTAGGCTCATTGTTTAAGATTTATTTTATTAATATTGCTCGTATTTAAAAGTGTCTTCGTCTCTGTAAACATCATCAAAAAGATCATCAAACAAAGGGATTCATCCCACAATCTTCCATTGATATTCACATGTTATCAACTTCTTCTATCTTACTTTATATTTCTTCTACTTCTTTGATATTGGGTCTTATCATTAGTGTTTTCATTGAGAGTCTTTGATAATGGCTACTTCAGAGCTCGGGGAGACTTGGGACAAATCCACAAAAGACCTAAGATAAACGATGATTGCATTTGCTGAAATACAAAACGATGATTGCATTTGCTAAAATACAAAACAATGATTGTATTTGTGGAGAGGAAGAAGATAGTTTTTTTTTTTGAAACTTTTGTTTGTAGAAGAGGGTTTTGGTTAGCTTCAGATTTTAGAATATAGGGAAATTTCAGTTTTGTTTTATTTTCTTTTGTTTGAAATATCAAATTTCAATTATTTTAGATTTTAAACTAGATTAAACGTAAACCGTAGAATAGTCTTATATGGTTTAAATGGAATTGATAAAATTGGTTTTGAAACTTAAGGTGTGTATTGGAATGAATATTTAGGGATATTTAAGTTTTAATGAGTTTTGATATGATTTGGTTAAATTTTGGTGAATTAGAAATTTTGTTATTAAATTCTTTCAAATCTCACATAAAATCATGAGATTTTAGTTTTTGTATTTTTAACTAAGAAATCTCCTCAAATTTCTAAAATCAAAATTTAATAATGTTTTCAATAACCATGAATTTGAGTTTCTAACTTAAAATCATTCATCCAATAATACTGAATTTTAAAATTTTTTTTAAAATTCATGATTCAATAACACATAGTTTGTTATTTAAACTCAAATCTCTTCAAACACTCACTCTAAGTATAATTAGAAATTAGAACATTTTCATTTCTTGTTGTCTCAAAATATCCAAAATTTGTAGATAGATTATTTTTTAGTTTTTTATTAAAATATAAAAAAGAAAGGTAATCTACATAACTTTTAAAAAAACAAATCTACAATACATAATTTACATGTGAATTAAGAAATGTGAATGGGAACATAAGTGAGGAAAGAAAAAAATCAACAAAAAGAGGAAAATGTGATTTTATTACATAACAATTTATTATTTATTATTAGTGGTATAACTGGTGACTATGTAATGATTAAAGAAATAATTCTTTATGCACAAAAGAGTGTGTAATGAATGTTTTAATTGATTTAAACACGGAATAGAAACGAATATGAATAGGTGTGGGAAACTGTAAAGTGTAAACGCGTTTCCTAATTAGCGTCACACAGTTTGAAAAATACTTGAAGGACAATAACTAATTGCTATATATGATTACCAATTACATTAGACTAATAGAGATTAGTTACCATAAGTAATAATCTATATCCTTTTTAGCTGACTTTTGGCAAATTATAAACTCTGAGAAATCAATCTTTCTCACTCACTCATTTCGTCATTCTCTTCCTCTACCCGATTTTCCAGTGTTATTACATTAAAGTCTCCTCCTTTGTCCGATTCTGTTCCCAGATCGAACTTCAAATCTCTAAATTCTCTTACTTTTTTTTCTTCTGAAGGAAACGACAAATTTTTTGAGAAATGGGTCACGGAGGAGAAGGGTTGTCTCTTGAATTCACTCCGACGTGGGTTGTCGCCGGAGTTTGTACGGTCATCGTTGCGATTTCACTTGCGGTGGAACGTTTGCTTCACCATTTTGGTACTGTTCTTAAGAAGAAGAAGCAAAAACCCCTTTACGAAGCCCTTCAAAAGGTTAAGGAAGGTACCCAAAAAAACAATCAAAATCTTTTTTTTTTGTTCTTTGCGATTGCGAGTGGGTTCCACGGATCTTTTGATTTCTAATTCCTTTAAGAGTCTTTAAAGTTTAAATCTTTACTACTTTTCCTGTTGCTTTTAGTACAAATTGTTTGATTTGTGACAAGTTTTTTTTAAATTGCAGTGTTAATGTTGTTAGGGTCATTATTTGGACTAATTGTTTGATAAATTCTAAAGTGAGATGTGACTGTATCAGATTATAAGCAGCTTGAGTCTTTTACTACTTTTTGTGTTACTTTGGTGATTTTTTTGTTATTTGGGGATTTGCAGAGTTGATGTTGTTAGGATTCATATCACTGTTACTAACGGTAGTCCAAGGACTTATTTCCAAAATATGTGTGAAAGAACATCTGCTTATGCATATGCTTCCATGTTCACGTGAGTCAAGAGCAGAAGCTGTGGCAAATGAACATAAGAACGTAACTGCTAAAGAACATTTTCAGACTTTTTTCCCTATTGTTGGAACCACTAGGCGTCTTCTTGCTGAACATGCTGCTGCTGCTACTGGTTATTGTAGCGAAAAGGTCAACTACAAAGTACCTTGAGGCGCCTCATTATAGTCTTATTCTTTGATTAAATGAATCAGTACTTACTTATTGCCTTTGTATTTTTCAGGGTAAAGTACCATTGCTTTCGGTTGAGGCATTACACCATTTACATATCTTCATCTTCGTCCTTGCCATATCTCATGTGACATTCTGTGTTCTCACTGTTGTTTTTGGAAGCACGAGGGTGAGCATTAAACTACATATAAATATCCTACGTTCATGTATCAACTGTGTTTTATTCATGTTGTTTATACTAATGCAGATTCACCAATGGAAGAAATGGGAGGATTCGATTGCTGACGAGAGTTTTGACCCCGAAACAGGTAAAAGATTGCATGAGTTATATATATATATATATATACAAGATTCATGATGATTCTAGCGGAATCTTGTATGTATCGTTTGATATGTTACTGTGTCTTTTGTAGCTCTCAAAAAAAAAAGGGTCACTCATGTACAAAACCATACTTTTATTCAAGAGCATTTTCTTGGTATTGGTAAAGATTCAGTCTTCCTCGGATGGACGGTATAGTTCTCTTTAGATTGCTTGTTTATGTTGTTGTTAATCGTCCTTTATATATGAATGTTGAGATCAAGTCGTTTATTTATGACAGCATTCATTTTTCAAGCAATTTTATGGATCTGTGACAAAATCTGATTACATGACTTTGCGTCTTGGCTTTATCATGGTAACATCTTTATTATTTTATAGAAACTGGAAATTTGTTATCAAAACTTTGTTTTGATTAGTTAAGACTTAACATCTATTGGTTTTTTTATATAGACACATTGTAAGGCAAACCCCAAACTCAATTTCCACAAGTATATGATGCGTGCTCTAGAGGATGATTTCAAACAAGTTGTTGGTATTAGTTGGTATCTTTGGATCTTCGTCGTCATCTTCTTGTTGCTAAATGTTAATGGTATGTGCTTCACAAAAACTTAACTACTAGTTTTGATCTAAAGAAAAAAAGAAATTTGAACTAAAGCTACATATCTGTATCTTGCAGGATGGCACACATATTTCTGGATAGCATTCATTCCCTTTATTGTGAGCCATTTGTTTGTTTTTTTTCTCTCAGAATGTGCTAAATCTTCTTTCAGTTAAACTTAAGTTTGTCCTTTCTCTTTGTGAAAATTTGAAGTTGCTTCTTGCTGTGGGAACAAAACTGGAGCATGTGATTTCACAGTTAGCTCACGAAGTTGCAGAGAAACATGTAGCCATTGAAGGAGAGTTAGTGGTGAAACCATCAGATGAGCATTTCTGGTTCAGCAAACCTCAAGTTGTTCTCTTCTTGATCCATTTTATCCTCTTCCAAAATGCTTTCGAGATTGCATTTTTCTTTTGGATTTGGGTAAGTCAGATTCTTCAAAATTCCCACAAGATCCACCTGAAATGGTTTAGACTAATAAGTATATATATTTTTAGGTTACATATGGCTTCGACTCGTGCATTATGGGACAAGTGAGATACATTGTTCCAAGATTAGTTATCGGGTAAGCAAAAAGATTCGATTTTTGTTTCTTTCTCCGTATTGTTTCAATGAATAGATCTGACATCTTCTTTCTTCTTCTGTTTAGAGTCTTCATTCAAGTGCTTTGCAGTTACAGTACGCTGCCTCTTTACGCCATTGTCTCACAGGTAAAAGCTAAATTTCAGATTCTTTAGGTTTGGTTTTCGAAATCTGTCTGAAATATTGACCCCTCTTCTTGTGATGCATCAGATGGGAAGTAACTTCAAGAAAGCTATTTTCGAAGAGAATGTGCAGGTTGGTCTTGTTGGTTGGGCACAGAAAGTGAAGAACAAGAGAGACCTAAAAGCTGCAGCTGCAGCTGCTAATGGCGAAGGAAGCTCTCAGGCTGGTTCTGGTTCTGGTCCTAGTCCTAGTGCAGGTATTGGAGGGATCCAGCTCAGCAGGTTGACAAGAAACAACAACGCAGGGGGCACAAACAACGAGATTACACCTGATCATAATAATTGAACACTGATCAGATTTTAGCATCAAGCTCCGGTTTTGTTGTTACACCTGACCTAAGCCATAGTGACTTGATATTTTTTTTTGTTACAATCTTCGGATTAGAATTAAGGAATTGAATGTGTTTGTATATTCTGTATGACTTGAAACATTGTAGTTAGGGATGTTCAGTCTACATTTTGGTTAAGTTGGTGTTCAATCAATATTGCGGTTTTGGTTTATGATATATCGAAATCAACGGAAAATCAAATATAGTCTGGTTTGAATTTGTTTTATTTTATCTCTATTTTTTGGCAAATATATTTTAGTTAAAAAAATTACGGGGATCAATCAAACTTTTGGAATTCATTTGGCTAAAATGATTATTAAATTAGTATTATCAAATCGATTGTTAATTTGCTAATTACTTATACTAGTGGATTATTTAGATTTTGTTACGCCACTTCTTACAAACGTTATTACTTATACTAGTAAAAAAATGCTAAAGTCTCATAATTGACCAATAAAAAGTTTTTAACAAGTAGATTAATTAGATTTTGTTCTATGAATTCTTGAATAACAATAAATTTTTTGATGCGTCTCTGGTTTGCATAAGTGCTTTGCGGAGGGAGGCCCGTAGACATCTCATTTGAGCCTTTAGTATGACATAAGGTTGTGGTTTTAATCAGACTTGTTGTCGAACATTGATGCACATTTGCACCCTACAATTTACAATGGCTCTTGAAATTGAAAAAGAATTAAAGACATTGTTGAGAATTCAACTTTTTCTTATCATTTTCAAGAAAATAATAGTATGAATACATTAGGTTATTCAATAGTGGTTGGTTTAGATTTTTATATAAAAAAAAATTTCAACCATGCATATGGGTATTTGTGTATAAACCATCTAAGAGTGACAAGTTATGAAAAAGTGAATTATGTACAATTGATAATATGTTACAAAATAGCCGGATATCTTGCTTTTGAATAAGCCCTACCATTTTAAATTTATTTTCTTGTTCTAGTAAAAACATAAAAAATAATTAACATATCGATTAAAATGATTTTAAGCATACTTGTGTTTCTCTTAAATTTTTGCTTATATTATTACTTACAAATTATTTCATAGTCTAGTATTTATTATTATTAGTTTTTTTAAAAAAACTTATGTTTTTAAATCTTCTTAAACTTTTTTTCCATTTCTTTTATCATTAACTATCTAAATAATGTATTAAATATTATATTTAATTAATATTCATTTGAAATATTTGATAATATGATATTTGTTTCATTGGATAATTAATATGATGTGTTGTGTATGGAAAGAGAACTCCTGATTTCGAATTATATTTTTTTAAACATCAAAACTCAGATCATTCAATAAATTGGATAAGGTTTTAATAAGGTTTTGAAAATAAAACCGAAACAATATAATTCATTCGGTTTGGATTTCAGATCGGTTAGAATTTGTTCATTAAAAAGGCTGGTCGCCGGAAATATCTCTTAAGGTGATTTCGGTGTACCGGAGTTTTTTTTCTCTCTCTCTCTTCTCCCACTTATATCCTTCAGAGAGAGTAGAATTTTTTTTCCTTATTGTATATTCTCCGATTAGTGTCGGATTGGCCTTCCGATTTTGTATCGGTTCATCTCCGACTTCTATGTCGAATTTCCTTTCGGTAATAAATTCCGGTCATGTGCCGGTTTTCCTTTTTAGTTTCTTCATCAATGTCTCTGGATTTCTAGTCCTCGATGGATTGATTCGAGTTGTTTCAATTCATTCAATCAAAAGGCGTGATTTTCACTTCTTCTATGGTGGTTAATATTCCGGCGTTGGTTCTCGCACCGGAATCAATTCTTTTTTTCAGTTGGGTTCCTTGCATTATTAGTGACAAGGCCACGATTCAATAGCTGCAAATCCTTGACCGGGAATTTTTCCTAAACCGTTATCGGGGATAGTCAAGATCCGGCGTTCTTTTCACCGGAAGATTTCAAAGTTAAATCTGATTTGTTTCTCTTGCGTCGTTTTCTGAAAAAAGGGTAGGCTAGAAGAAGATCCGTACAAGTGACTCTAAAGCAAGGAGGCTAAGTGCGTAGCTTGGAGTTCGCCGGCGATTTCGTCTGATCGGCGTTGAAGCAGTGAACATCGAAGCGGCGGCCGTCTCCGATTGCAAACCTGTAGATGATGCGTGTAGTACACGTTTTTTCTCCCGTTTTGGTTTCCGTCTTGGGCCTTAATGGGCTTTGTGTAATTTATGTTGGTTTGTAATTTGTTTCACTTGTATCTTAAGTCTATTGGACTTTAAATGACAAAAGATTGGTCGAAACAAAAAAAGGATTTCAGATCGGTTTGGATGATTAAACCGGATTGTGGTGATGTTATGAAGTTTACAAATCGACGGCTTCAAAAACTAGTCACACTCCTCGCGCTACATTCATTTTCTTCTTCGATGGATCTTCTCAAGAACCCTCACGTTACGGTTGGTCTATCTGAGACTTTCGCCAGGTTAAAGTCACAAGGCAAAGTAAGCAACATGTCTGGAAACCCCTAAAGTTTCAATTTTTGATCTGATCGGGGTTCTTCGATTTCTTTTTTTATTGTTTTCGTAGGTGGCTCTGATTCCATATATAACAGCTGGTGATCCAGATCTTTCTACAACAGCAAAAGCTCTCAAAGTGCTTGATTCTTGTGGCTGCGATATAATCGAACTCGGTGTTCCTTACTCTGATCCATTAGCTGATGGTCCAGCAATCCAGGTTCCAATCCACACAAATTCAATCACAATTCAATTTATTAAAATCCTTATGTTTCTTGTGTCTTAGGCTGCTGCGAGACGTTCGTTACTTAAAGGAACCAACTTTAACTCCATTATCACTATGCTTAAAGAGGTGTGTCTGTGGTTACCTCTCTTAGATGATGAAATAGTGAATTTAATACTTTTGGTTTTTAATGTTCTTAAAAAGATACTCTTTTTTATTGCAAATTTCTTCAGGTGATTCCTCAGTTATCTTGTCCAATTGCATTGTTTACGTATTACAATCCCATCCTGCGGCGTGGAATCGACAACTATATGACTATTATAAAGAATGCTGGAGTTCATGGTACATTAATACTGTTTCAGAGCTCAGTTTCTACACCATTTTATTCTTGGTTTATGTCTTGTCTAATACATAACATGGTGTCTCTTCATAGGACTTCTTGTTCCTGATGTTCCACTCGAGGAGACTGAGACTCTGCGTACTGAAGCTCGGAAGCATCATATTGAACTTGTATGATTGTTCTCCTCCAAGTAATTCTAGCTGTCAATAAATCTGTTGTCTTTCCTTTACCATAGTTACTATGTTGTCCTCAAGGTACTGCTCACAACACCCACAACCCCAAACAAACGAATGAACGCAATTGTTGAAGCATCTGAAGGATTCATCTATCTCGTACGCATCACAGTTTCACAATTCTTTAGACTAGAAAATGATGCGTGTTCTAATGCCTAAATATTGTCATTGAACTCTCTTCAGGTAAGTTCAGTAGGAGTTACTGGTACTAGAGAGTCTGTTAACGAACAAGTTCAATCTCTTCTCCAACAAATCAAAGAAGCAACAAGCAAGCCTGTCGCGGTTGGATTTGGCATATCAAAGCCTGAGCATGTGAAACAGGTTTGGCTGCATATGCACTGAATTAGCAATATCTTGGCAGCAATGCGAATTGTTAACCCATCTCGGTTTGTTTCACATCACAGGTAGCTGAATGGGGAGCAGACGGAGTCATTGTTGGTAGCGCAATGGTTAAGATCTTGGGAGAGTCTGAATCACCAGAGCAAGGACTTAAGGAGCTTGAAGTTTTCACTAAATCTTTAAAGTCAGCTCTTGTCTCTTGAACACACAATGCAAAAGAACCAGATGGTGCTATTATTGATTCTTATTAATATAACATTCATCTCCAAATAAAAGTTGAGAGTTGTAACATTATTATAAAATTTTCGGATTCGGAAGGAGAAATACAAGAATGGCAAAAACAAACAAATGATATAGGCTCAGCGAGCTTGCAGAATAGCATATGTTTTAACGCTGTGACACGGATTCAGCAGAGAAGAGGTACTTCACACGGGAGAGAACCGAATCATGAGCAGGATCATAAGGATGGTCCTTGGAAGGGATCTCCAGGATTGCAGGAACTGGCTTGTTGTAGCTATCCACCAAGAAGCGGATCATATTGGCAATCTACACGCATAGAAATAGAGATGATTTTATTTCAAGATCAAAGGAATAATGCAAAGTGGTATCATCCTATGTTTCTTCATACATTTGGATCCAATAGTATATTAATTACTGGGAAAAAGATAGCGAAACTACCCTACATAATGGTGACACTGATCCATGATTAAAAGGATGCAAGCAAGGTAGATATTTATTAATGGCAGTAAACATAAGGGGCTCAAATAAAGTGGAGAAGTACACGTCATGACCTCTTTGATAATGACTAGCAGTAACACATCACAGACACAACAGTTAAGATGAGTAACAAGTACAAGTATACTTGACTTGGAAGAAAACACTTACATATTGGCTTAAAAGAATGATAGCAATATCATCCCTTGATGAGAATTCCTTGAAAGCATCCTCAATTTGTCTCACAGTTGTCTCTAAAAGAAGAAAAAAAAAATAGAAGTTATGAAAGTTATCTCCTAACAAGACCACACGAAATTGACTTGATGGAAAAACTCAACTAACTTGATTTTGTCAAATGGATACTACTTTGAGATAAGTGACATAACTTGATACATGATTGAAAAGAAGAATGAGTTCAAAAACGTACTTGAGTCCACAATGAGGTAATTTGTCTTCCTCCTTATGTCAACATTACCAACTCCAGCCATCAAAAATCCAACCACCGTGTCCTGTACACAACAATTTAGAGAAGTAAGAGACAATGGATAGTACTAAAGGGTAAGACCAATAGATAGTTAAACATAATTCTGACACCAATTCTGTATAAGGAATAATTTGCAAGTTAAGTCTAAAATAAGAGATTAGACATAGTTATTCTGATAACTTCATAGACTCCCATCGAGTAAATTCAATTCTTAAGCAATAGCAGTTGGAAACAACACAGAAAACTGAAATCCTTTGTTATTCAATGATAATACAGTTTCTAGGAAGAATTTAAAGAAGATGTCAACTACTTAGTTTCCTGATTCGTGCATCAGATGGAATCAACATTGAGTGATAGCAGATCAGATCATCAGCAGATCTAGTCTGATCCAAAACAACAAGAATGCTATCTAAGGCTTGAGAACGAGTAGCAAAACAATTACAAATTTCACAAAACAAAACCACAACACATTGATTTAGTTCAGATTAAATATCTGAGATTCAAAACCTCAACCAGAAGATCCAAATGAAAAAAACACAACAATATCTAAAGAACCAAATCACGGAACCTCAAATCCATCAACATATAAAAAGATGAGTTTTTTCGTATCGATATTACCTCATCGGCGATCATTGCGATGAGGGCAGAGTTGCGAGTAGGGATCGAAGCTCTCCCAGCCATATTTGATTCAACTACACACGAAAAACACAAATAGCCAGAAGAAGAAAAAATCAATCCACCGAAGACAATTATCGAAATTGGTTTAAACCCTTAATCAATTTCTGATTAAATATCGGAAAATAAGGATTGAAGATGGAGAAAAAGCTCCTGGATTTTACTCATTACCTCTTTTTCTCTGTTCTTCTCTGTTCTTTCGATTAGATTGACAGATTCGTAATCAGTACCAAAAAAAACTTGAAGTCAGAACGTGATCAGGTTTGACTATATTACCCCTACTTTCTAAACCTAATAACGGTACCACCCTCTTTTAATAATTGCTAAAATGGCAAAAGTGTAATTATTAACTAAAATAATGGTGGGGGTTAAACGATTTGAGTGCAAGTCCCAATCAAAGCCAGCTTGCCTTTTCCAAGGGTAATATCGTCTTTCCATATTTTCAATATCTCTTTTTTTATTGTCTCTACTTCAGAAAAACCTCCTGCAAATGATATGTGAAGCCGAACAAATCAAAATCCAGAGAAACAGAGAGAAGAAGAAAAAGGAGTGAGCTCCAATGGCGGATTCTCACTCTCACAACAATCAACTCTCAAAACACACTTCAATTTTCAATTTACGTTTATGGGTCGTTCTCGGCGTTTGCGTTGGAGCCACAATCGTGATTTTACTCGTTCTCATATCTCTCTGGTTTATTTACAGAAAAAGCAACAAATCATCTCTCGATTCTTCCACTAAATCCAACCATACGATAGTCCCCGTTGTTTCCAAAGACATTCGGGTCGACCCATCTCAACCCGACCCAGCCCCGGAGACACACCAAAACCAAAACCAAGCTTTGTCTAACCATAGAGAAGACGATAACAAAATCAACATCGAAATTGGAAAAGATCATCGGATTTCGTACCCGGAACGAGGAGGTTGGACTGGTTCCGGGTCTGGGTCCGGGTCGGGTGATCAAGGTTTAACTTTGTCATCAGGTCCTGAGGTTTCTCATTTAGGTTGGGGACATTGGTACACGTTGAGAGAGCTTGAGCTTTCTACTAATGGATTCTCAGACGAGAATGTGATCGGACAAGGAGGTTATGGGATTGTGTATAGAGGTGTTCTTGAGGATAAATCAATGGTGGCTATAAAGAATCTACTCAACAACAAAGGACAAGCTGAGAAAGAATTCAAAGTCGAAGTTGAAGCAATTGGAAGAGTGAGACATAAGAATCTGGTGAGGTTGCTTGGTTATTGCGTTGAAGGAGCTCATAGGATGTTAGTTTATGAATATGTTGATAATGGGAATTTAGAACAATGGGTTCATGGAGGTGGATTAGGGTTTAAGAGTCCTCTTACTTGGGAGATTAGGATGAATATTATTCTTGGAACAGCTAAAGGGTTAATGTATTTACACGAAGGTCTTGAGCCTAAAGTTGTTCACCGTGACATCAAATCAAGTAATATCTTGCTTGACAAGCAATGGAACTCTAAAGTTTCAGACTTTGGGTTAGCTAAGCTTTTGGGTTCAGAGATGAGCTATGTGACTACTCGTGTGATGGGTACGTTCGGGTATGTGGCTCCTGAGTATGCGAGTACTGGGATGTTGAATGAGAGGAGTGATGTTTATAGCTTTGGTGTTCTTGTTATGGAGGTCATTTCAGGGAGGAGTCCTGTGGATTATAGCCGAGGTCCGGGAGAAGTGAATCTTGTGGAATGGTTGAAGAGAATGGTGACGAATCGAGATGCGGAAGGTGTTTTGGACCCGAGGATGGTTGAGAAACCGTCGTTAAGGTCATTGAAGCGTACCCTTTTGGTAGCTTTGAGATGTGTTGATCCTAATGCTCAAAAGAGACCGAAGATGGGTCATATCATTCACATGCTTGAAGCTGAGGATTTAGTCTCTAGAGATGATCGGAGAAACTCTGGAGGAGGAGGAATAGAACCAGTAAGGGCACCGCCGAAGCCGAATGTGAATGAGTTAGAGGATGATAGTGGTAAATCCGTTTTGATCAACAATGACCAATTAGCTTTGGAGAAGGAGAGTCAGGAAAAGGGTGAAGAAGCTTTGGCATTATAATTTTTGTTCATCATTTTTAGAAGTTTTTTTTGTGTGTGTGTAAGTATGTATGTGTGTAGATTCTTGTAATTTTGCAATAATTGAAAATGTTGCCTGAAAAAATATCTATATGGTTTTTTGTTTTCTTTAGGTTCGGTCTATTGTAATATAGCCTATAGTGATTTATGCTATTGATGGCATTTATGTTTTAAGGTCTTTGATTTGTCTGTAAAAAGAAATATAAAGTTAAATGGGTTCCATCGCTTTTGTTAATTGTTATGATAAGTACGTGTGAAAAATATCTAATTTGATAAGTCACATCATTTTTCCTAAGCTTCAGTGTTCACCATTTCTTTTTCAAATTTGTTCTTGCCAGTGGGCAGTAGACTCTGCTCACTATTGTTTTTTGAGAAAAATATCATTTAAATCGTGAATTTATTTTAAAACGTCATTTTAATTATAAATTTTATGGAAAGTTATTTTAATTATGAATTTTGTGGAAAGCCATTTTAAACATTAACTTTCGTTGATTTTATTTTTTTATATGAAATTTTTGTTGATCCGGCCAAACTGAACATAACGTTAAATCCGCTAACAGAATTACTGACAGACGACGTCGTTTCAGAAAAATTTTCAATCATTTAAGTCACAAACTTTCAAATGTAAATCATAAACTTTTCAATCTTTAAAACATGAACTTTGTATTATAAGTCATTTAAATCATCAACTTTCATTGACTAGGTTTTCTAGGCATCAAATTTTGTTACTTTATCATAAACGCATCTGTTTACCGAAACTCTAGATTTTAAGTTTCATTTAAGGATTATAATTTAATAGCTCGCTTTAACCAACAACACCAAGTGGAGGAACCAGAGCTTCTAGATCGAATAAGAAATGTTGGAAACATAAAAATAAGGACAGTTTTCAGACGATGTCATCGCAGCAACATATCAGTGGTAAAATGAGGAAAAGTGGAAAGAAAATATCGCAATTATCGAGTGTCTACGAGAAGTACTCTCAGTGGAAAGTTCTAGTCCGCATTCTCTATGGCTGACTCGCCAACCATAACCTTGTCTAGCCGCCACTCTCTTGCAGATCTCAAGTTTTCCTTCTCTTTTTTCTCTTCTAGAGTTTTGGTTAAAATCATACATCCCGCGTAATTTGTGTTATCGGGTTATCTTGTAGATTTTTTTCCAGGTGAGCTATTAAATTAAGACATCTCCAATCATATTATAAAATAACAAAATTTGATTTCTAAAAACCTAAAAATTTGGTGTCTAAGTTTCGGTTAACAAAGAGTCGTTAACTATAAAATAACAAAATTTGATGCCTAAAAAACTTAGTCAATAAAAATTGATGATTTAAATGGTCTAAGTACAAAGTTCATGATTTAAATGACTTATTTTACAAAGTTTATGTTTAAATGGCCTAAATTTGAAAGTTTGTGATTTAAATGACATTAAAAATTTATCTGAAAACAACGTCGTTTTGTTACTAATGGAGCAAAGTAACGTTTGTCAGTAGTTCTATTAACGGATTTAACGTCATATCCAGTTTAGCCTAGTCAACAAAAATTTCATATATAAAAAATGAAATCAACGAAAATTGATGTTTAAAATGGCCTTCCACAGAGTTCATGATTAAAATGGCGTTTTAGCATAATTTCACGATTTAAATGATATTTTTCCCATTATTTTTTTCTTTTCTTTTTTAGTTGTTCCAAAACAATTTGTTTCCAACTTTTAACATAAATCGAAGAAATAACATGAGGATTTTGTTTGTAAAATTTAAATATTTTACACATTTCGAAAACAGAGACCTAAAATGATATAGAATCTACGTTTGTAAAGTGTAACTCTTCATATCTATATATTTTTCTCCTTGATTTACCATAAAATACCGTTCTTTTTTTGGTGGGCTAAATCTTGTTTGTTTGTTGGCTGTCTAATGGGAGTTTCAATCAGATATTTTTGTATGTCGGTTTACCATTATTTTAGTGAACTAGATATTTGTCTTACATACGGTTCGATAACATTCCAAACTACTTATCTTTTAAAATATCAAATTTACATGTATATTACCTCCATTTAGTTAATGGTTTTTTTCCTATCAAATCTCATATATAAAATTATCGGTTTAATGATTTTTTTTATTAAAAAAATTATATAAGAACCGAGTTACTTACATGGAAAAAACATAAATTATGTATTCTTACACATTTTTACAAAATAATCTACACATACATTCTCATAGCATAAAATATATATAATCTTAAATGACATAACTAACCTTTAAATAATATAAAAATTTTAAGTTCTAAGATGAATGACAGTTAATCTTCTGAGAATTGTACATTGAGTTAATGCTTTAGAGCATTTTTAACCTTATTCTATTTTATTCTCTAAACTTTATTATAGAGTAAAACATGTTTCAACCCCACTATATATCTCATTCTAAAATAGAGTTTTTAAAAAATTACTCTATATTTGCAGTAATCCTATTTATTTCTAAGAGTATCTCCAGTTCCACTCTATACTTTTTTCTTTAAACTCTATTATAGAGTAAAACATGCTCCAACTCCACTTTATATCTCACTCTAAAATAGAGTTTTGAAAAAATTACTCTATATTTGGAGTAATCATATTCATCTTATACTATTAAAACTGAAGTACAAATTTGGGTTATTCATGTTTCCAAACACTTAATTCTTATTCTTACATCCAAACAAACATCTATATATTGATATTATGGAAACTAACACTAAATTCAAATTTTCAAAAATATTCTACCTAATTTAAACATATATATTGGAAAAATATGATTCTCCTTTCACCTTTATTTTATTTATTTTAAAATTATTTAAAATTATTATATATTACATACAACTAATAAATTTTAGATTTTTTTTCTCCATATGTTGTGATTCAAATTTTTGAAAACAGAAAAATATTACTCGATCAATGAAAAAGTGTGTTTGTTCAATGTCATAAGTTATCCATGTATCCAAACAACTTCTAATTAATTATCTACAATTCTTACAACCAAACACAATGATTTTCTTATTTAATATTATGATTTAATAGTATAAATTACGATTCTTATATCAGTTTTGTTTGATCTTATTTTAAAATAATTTTGAATGATTATATAACACATATAAAAAAAATTCATGCATATGTCGTGATTTATATTTTTCAAAATGAACATATATTACTCAATCGATGAAAAAATAATTGTGTGTTCAATATGTTATATCAGCTAAAACAATTGGACAAGGGTTCGGAGTCATATTATAAAAATGACCAAAATGATTCCAAATATAAATGAGCATGAAACTTGACTTACAATGCATTCAATTTTAAATGTTTTATTTTATTCAGTTTAATTCGGTTATTTAGTTGAACAAATTTAACATTTTTAAAAGTTTAAAATTTAAATAAATTTTAAAATTTAAACTTATAGATATCATAAATATTTAAACTGTATGCAAATACTACAATTTGATGAAGAACACAAATTAAATAAATAAAAATATATTAGAAAAATAAAATAAAATATTCATAAATAGTAAAGAAAACAAATTAATAAGTTAAATTTATATATAGAAAGTTGTAGTAAGTTTTTTTGTTGAAAAAAATAATATTATTTTATATGAAAACAATTGACTCTCGGTGTACCGTGGGTTCGAATCTAGTTATTCTATAATAGAGTAAAACTTTTGTTATTTATAAAATAGTCATTTAACTTTTATATATTTTTATTTTATACTTAACCAACATAATTATATAATATTTTAGTTATGTGCTTAAATAAATGTTGGTAATAAATTAAAAATAGCTGTATAATGAAAACTTTAAAATATAACAACTTCTATTAATTAGAAACACAATAATATAATCATAATTATATAATAAATTACCAAAATTAAAGAAAACAACAAAAATTAAGCATAACACAAAAAACTAGTAATTTTATTTATGTATTACAATATACTTTTATTGAAATTTTGGTTTAAAATAAAATATATGGGTTAAATTTATAATTTTAATAAATAATGAATATTTTAGAAAATTAATTATTAAGAATATATTTAGAATATTCTTTTTAAAGTTAAAACTATAGGGATGAGTTGGAGTACAAACCATCTTTATTATAAAATTACTCTATTTTAAAATAACATATAGAAGATGAATTAGAGATGCTCTTAATGCCAATAAAATCTTCTTCTTCTTTTTTATATATGGGTCGCTATTTCACAATACAAGAAAAAGATAGATTTGATTGACTTTAAAACAAAGCATCGAATATATGGATTCAATTAATGGGTCGCTGATTCACAGTCATTTTACTACTACTAAAAATTTAATTAATATTTGCTCACTTGTAAGAAACAACTACAATACTCTCATAATTATGGAAATTTATTCCTATATTTTAGTAGCCAATGCATATACATATATTTAAAATACTTTTCCAGCAGCAATTTTATTTGGATGTCCACTATAATTGACCGAATTTTTTCTCTCTGGAGAGATTAATGGATGTTATTTTATTTGGATGACTATAATTTTATTTGAGCAATTAGTTTCAAACTGCGATACACTGCCGGTCAATATTTTCATGTAAGATTATAGTATTTTTAAAATTTTTATTGTTGATAAATATTTGTATTTTAAACTTATTATTTTAACTTTTTATGTGTAATTTTAGTTTGTTAATTTGTTCTTTACTATTTATAAATTATTTTTGTTTTATTCTTTTAATATATTATTGTTCGTATAATATATTGAATTGTAATGTTTCTATGTAATAATAGAAAATTTATGTTGTTTGGTTAAAAGATAAGTCAAACAAATCATGTTCTTTATTATCATTAAAATTTAAATCAATTTAAATAAAATCCTTGAAAACATACATAAAAATATCTGCATATTTTTGTTTAATTATTTAAAAAAAAAAAATGTTTTTATCTAATTTGGTTTTTGTATTTTATATATTTATTTTATTTTATGTCATACTTTGATCTCAATGGAGTTGGTATAGTAAATCCGACAATGAAGATGAATTCATTGTGGTTTTTTTTTGAGATTGAAGTTGATTGTGGATGTTAATCCAAAGATGGAAAAGAAAAAAAGTTGCTAAAACTAAATAATTTTATAAATAGAACCCGAGATATGATAAAGAAAAATATTGAAAGTCAGATTCGTTGAAGTAAAAGATGTTGAAAAAGAAATGTTAGAAGACAAGAAATGGTGAAGGAATTCGATGAGTAAAAATAGAAAAAAAAATGATATTCAATTGGAAACCGAGATAAGATATGAACTAGAGAAGATATATAAATTCGAAAATGGGAGGAAGACGATGGGACTTCTACAGGAAATAAAAAATTATGATAGATGAAAATACAAAGGTATAAAAAAAAGAAAACCAATATAAGATCCAAAACATGAAAAGCAAATAAATATATTCTCTCTGAAAGAAACGTATCTTATATATGAATGAGAGCATAATTGTTATCTGTTTTTCCTAGATTTTACAGGATGGTAAAAAAAAAACAATAAAAAAAACAAAAAACTATTGTAAGTTGTCTAGTATTAATAATAATATTACAATGTATAAAGGTAAATTAATTTTTTCATGTTGAAAAATAAACTTATATAAACCACTTTTTTTTCTAAGAAAATATTTTATTTACTTATTTCTTATTTTATTTTCTTACGATATATTCCTAACAAAAAAAAATTAATTTTAAAAATTTTATTTTTTGAATGAATCTTAATCTAATTAATAATAATATATAACAATATAAACTAATAAATTATGAATTATATATTTTTCCGCGCTATACAATGCATATTACAATAATACTATCTAGTTAAATATTATAAAAACTATTCAAAATCAGAATATATTAAAAGATGGTTTAACTAATATTAAAAGAAAAAAAAGAATATTCTAATGTGGGTGGACCTAATGCAAATAGGCAAGAACCCGACAAAAGTATCATCAGAAAACAAAAAAACATAAACACACAAAAAGTGATGAACTCTATCTTCTCCATTGACGATTTCTCCGATCCCTTCTGGGAAGCACCTTCTCCGCCTCTTAATCCCGACTCATCATCTAAGCCTCTTACGCCGGACCAAGTCAGCCAGACTCAACCTGAATGGACTTTCGAGATGTTTCTTCAAGAGATTTCTTCATCGGCCGTGAGCTCGGAGCCACTTGGAAACAACAACAACAACAACAACGCCATCGTCGGAGTTTCTTCTGCGCAATCTCTTCCTTCTGTTTCTGGACAGAATGATTTCGAAGAAGACAGTCGATTTCGCCGCGATCATGAGAATTGGGATTGCGCTGCTCAGCCAACGACGGTGATTGCTGATTCCGATGATTACCGTCGTGTTCTCAAGAACAAGCTTGACACTGAGTGCGCTACTGTTGTTTCTCTTAGGGTTTATCTTCTTTTTCCCATCTCTCTTTCTTTTTTTTGTTAGTTATCCTCTAAATTTGAAAGATCTAAATCTCAAAGCTCTGATCTTTGTGTTGTGTATAGGCTGGTTCTGTGAAGCCTGAAGATTCGACTAACTCTCCTGAAACTCAATTTCAACCATCTCAATCAAGTCCTCTTACTCAAAGTAAATTCCTTTTTATCATCTTTTAGTTCGTTTCTTACTCAAACCTTCAGATTCATGTCTCTGTGCTGTAGAAATAGAAAATGGTAATTTTTGTTGGCTCATACGCTTAATTTGATCCATCAAGTTTGAATCTTTTTGTGACTTTCTTGTTGAAATTAATCTGTTTTTTGTTGGTGATAGTTGAATAGTTGTCTTTTTGAGTCTTACTTATAGTAAGTTTAATGATGGTAGGTTCTTTGATGGCACCAGGAGAATTTGGTGTTCCTTCTTCATCCTTACCAGCTGAGCTTAAAAAAACTGGTGTGCCAATGAAGCAGGTTAATAGTGGATCATCTAGAGAAGATTCTGATGACGATGATCTTGATGAAGAGAATGAAACCACTGGTTCCTTGAATCCAGAGGACGTTAAAAAATCTAGAAGGTAAGTGTGATTCTTTTTGAAGCTTACCTTTACAGTGAAACAGTTTTGAAGCCTTGTTCTTCCTTATAAATATTGTTAGGATGTTGTCAAATCGAGAGTCAGCTAGACGATCTAGAAGGAGAAAGCAAGAGCAAACTAGTGATCTCGAAACACAGGTTTCGTATCATATCTTCTCAACAAAACCTTATTTTCTTGTGGTTGATGAGACTTAATAATTTCTGAATTTTGTTTAGGTTAATGAGCTAAAAGGTGAACATTCATCACTTCTTAAGCAACTTAGCAGCATGAATCACAAGTATGATGAAGCTGCCGTTGGTAATAGAATACTAAAAGCTGACATTGAGACATTAAGAGCTAAGGTAACAACAAAGACTTCAGTATTCTTCTTTGAACCATCTATAATGATAGTAATTTTCCATGTTATGTTAAAGGTGAAAATGGCGGAAGAAACCGTAAAGAGAGTAACAGGAATGAATCCGATGCTTCTCGGGAGATCAAACAGAATCCCAACTTTTCAACCACAATCAAACCTAAACCATATGCAAATTCCAACCATTCTACCTCCAAGAATCGAAAACAGTTTCGTTACTCCTCCATCGTTAAACTCCCAAACTAACTCTCAGTTACAGAGAATAAGAAATGGGACAAATCACCATGTTGCTCCAAGCACCAACCAGTACAGCTGGACTACTGAACCTCAGAGCGATTTAACATGGTAAGCTCTCATTTAAGACCATTAAAAACATTTTAAGTTCTGTGATCTTTGTTTATACAAATCTGATTCTTGTTTCCTCTTTTTTTGGCTTATTTTACAGGCCGAAAAAATGTGTGGACTGATGAAAACAAGGAGCGTTTCGTTCGCGCTATATTAATATGTCTCTGCATCTTTGTTTGTAAGTGTTATAAGAAATTTATCAACCATGAGAAAACATTTTGTGAAAATACAAGTCTCATGGCTTATTATATATACAGTTTGTCTTGTAACATTACATGATTCTTAATGAGAATCATCTTTCTATTTATAGATTAAGAACAGAGTGGAGATCTTTTTTTATCGAATTGAAAAGAAAAAGAAAGTTCAAATCATATCCAACATTAATTTTCTAATTTCCATTGTCATTAAATTCCGACAAAATCGGCTATTTCCATGGTAGATCGAACAAGCAAACACATTTTCTCTGTGAGAAAGACAAGAAAAAAAAAAAAAAAAAGAAACACAGGAGAAAAAAAAAAAGACGACGACGACGACAAGCAAGTAAAAAGAAAAAGTCGTCGTTCTTCTATTTTTTTCCTCCTCTGTTTCACGGCGTACGTTAGCAAACATGGGTTCGAGTAAGCTAAAACGCGCCATAGGAGCGGTGAAAGATCAAACAAGCGTAGGATTAGCCAAAGTCGGAGGTCGAAGCAGTTCTTTAACGGAACTCGAAATAGCCATCGTGAAAGCGACAAGACACGATGAATATCCAGCGGAGGAGAAATACATTAAAGAGATCTTAAGCCTAACGTCTTACTCACGCAACTACGTAAGCGCTTGTGTATCGACTCTCTCGAGACGTCTCAACAAGACCAAGAACTGGTCGGTTGCTCTCAAAACCTTGATTTTGATCCAACGGTTGTTGACAGAAGGCGAACGAGCCTACGAGAAAGAGATCTTTTTCGCGACGAGACGAGGAACGAGATTGCTAAACATGTCTGATTTTAGTGATAAGAACCGGTCTGATTCATGGGATTACTCTGCTTTTGTTCGGACTTATGCTTTGTATTTGGATGAGCGGCTTGATTTCCGGATGCAAGGAAGAAAAGGAAAACGCGGTGGTGTTGGTGTTGGTGGTGGTGGTGATGTTGGTGATTCCGGCGAGGAAGATGATCGTAGAGAGACCAGTACTGATCATAATCGGTCAAGAGCTCTTGTGGTTAAGTCTAAACCGATCACAGAGATGAAAACAGAGAAGATTTTCACCAGAGCACAAAATTTACAACAACTTCTTGATCGTTTCTTGGCTTGTCGTCCAACAGGTAACGTTTCAAAATTGATCTCCATCGCTTACTTGCAACTCACGTTTTTTTCTAATTCTATTTTGGGATTTCTTGGCTAACAAGTTAGATCTCTGAAACAGGTGGTGCGAAGAACAATAGAGTTGTGATTGTGGCTTTGTATCCAATAGTAAAAGAGAGTTTTCAGATATATTTCAACGTAACAGAGATAATGGGAGTGTTAATAGACAGATACATGGAGCTAGACATTCATGATTCGATCAAAGTCTATGAAATCTTCTGTAGAGTTTCTAAACAATTCGACGAGTTAGATCTGTTTTATGAATGGTGTAAGAAGATGGGAGTTGCAAGATCTTCAGAGTATCCAGAATTGGAAAAGATCACACAGAAGAAACTTGATCTCATGGATGAGTTTATAAGAGACAAAACAGCTTTAGCTGCACAAACAACAAAATCATCATCGAAAAGGTCCAACAAATCTGAGGAAGAGGAGGAGAAAAAAACAGAGGAAATTCAACAAGATTTAAACTCCATTAAAGCATTACCAGCACCAGAACACAAAGAAGAAGAAGAAGAAATCGAAACGAAGAAAGATTTTGAAGAAGTGGTTTCAAGACAAGATCAAGAAGATGATTTGTTGGATTTAACAGACGATGCGGGTGAAACTGCATTAGCGATTGGTGATAGTTTGGCTTTAGCGTTATTCGATGGAGCGGTTGCGAGTGACAGTGCGTCTGGACCAGGATGGGAAGCGTTTAACGATGATTCAGCGGATTGGGAGACGGCTTTGGTGAAATCAGCAACAAGATTTTCAGGACAGAAGAGTGAGCTTGGAGGAGGATTTGATAGTTTGTTGCTTGATGGAATGTATCAATACGGTGCTGTTAAAGCTTCTACGGCTTATGGAAGCAGTGGAAGTGCAAGTAGTGTGGCTTTTGGTTCTGCTGGAAGCCCAGCAGGTAAAGATTATGTTTGGTTTATTCACACTTCCTTAGTATTTTCAAGTTAAATTTGGTTTTAAAAGGATTGATTGATGTTATATTGTGATGCAGCATCAATGTTGGCATTGCCGGCGGCGCCACAGATGGCTAATGGAAACAGAATTGGAAGCAAAAGTACGGTGGTGATGGTGGATCCATTCGCGGCGTCGCTAGAGGTGGCACCACCAGCGTATGTGCAAATGAATGATATGGAGAAAAAACAAAGATTGTTAATGGAAGAACAAATAATGTGGGATCAATACAATAGAAATGGAAGACAAGGTCACATGAATTTCATGCAAAACCAACAACAACAACATTATCAGCTTCAATACTCCATGGGACCTTACTCTTACACACCTCACTATTGAAACTGTATTAACAAAAAATATATACACTTTTGGAGAGCCTGAAAGAGAGGTGTGTTAGCTTCTTCTTATTATTTTTTTGTCCCTTTCAACATTGTAAACTCTTCTGGTTATCTTACTTTGTAAACTTCTAAGAACAAAAATAAAACAAAAGAGTAAACACCAGAAAAATATTTCTTTTATAATCTTTCGGTTTTTGTTGGTTCTGTTAAATTCGAATTTCCATTAATGTTTCACTAACTGACATATAATGAACTTAAACGCAAAAACATGTTTAACAAAAAAATTATTTTATACCCATTTGAAACTTTATTTACAAACAGGTCTATGTGAATGATTTTTTAAGCAGTAGAGATCATGTTTTGAAATAAATTTTTAAAGGGTACATTTTTGGTATTTTTAGATGTATTTGTTCTCCCTACATTTGAGTTTGACTACAAAATTTTAACATTGGACTAAAATTTTAAGACTTGGCTAGAGGTTTTAAAACAGAAGATATCACCATTGATGTTGAAGGAATAGTTCAAATTAAAATCCCAAGCTACTACAAACAATATAATTACAGTAATTTCATCTGAGAATATATAGATGGAGCTCTAACACTAAATAGTTCTTTGCAGAGTACTCTACTTTACACAGAATTTCCTGTTAGCTCTATTTACACATATTCTTAAGACAAACCTCTTAGTTATTCGTCAAAATGACCAGTTTCGTCTGTCTTGCTTCGTTGTTTCTCCATTTAGTAATAACATTTAACCTGCAAATCATATGAATACAAATCAGTTGTGAGATAAGATATTCAACAAAGGCAAAACTATGGCCTGAGGTCTTACATTTTGTTATTGATCTACCTCTTAGGTCTCCTGACCATCAGTGATTGGTTTAGATTCTAGTCCTAGTTCTAGATGATGCTTTTGATTCTAACCTAACGAAACTTTTTTGAATGAAGCTTTTAATATCTCAATTGGTACCGTCCATGAAAGCAAATGTCCAGCTGAATCACCGCTCAGTAATTGCTTCAGGTCAGTCGTGAGATGCAGAGCTGTGACCGCATGCTTATGGAATTTCAACTCCTTGTGTAAAAGCAACTTGTATTCTGGCATCTGATTCCCCAAATTTATCCCTCCTGTTATGTTGCTAGGTGTTTCGCTCTCAGCACTCACCGGATCAGTACAATGTACCATCCGCCACACTTTAACTGCTCCACTTGGATGACCAGTCACGTACCATGTTGTTTCCAGCCAGTCAGAAAACGTTGAGCCTGTTACTGATACAATAAAATCAGATGGTACCTCTGATGTGTTAACTACGGCAAGGCAATCGCCATTGATGCTCCAAACCGCGAGTAAAGTTCCAGCAGCAGTTATGATTTCTCCTGTAAGGTCATTTATGAAGACTGCTGAAATGGGAACCGGGAAAATCGGAAGCTGCCTCACAAAACTTAAAGAACTGAGATCCCATATGATAACTGTACAGTCATCTGAACCGCTTGCAATCATCATGTAAGATTGGCTAACACGTAGACAAGTGACCTTGGCTGTATGTGCACAAAGGGCTTTCTCCAACCGTAAACGCCGTGAACCACGTGGGCCATCCTTGTTGACTCTCCAGACAGAGACTAGACCATCGTCTGCTCCAGTGACCACAATGCGCCCATCTTGACTAACACCAGCACACTGGATCTGGTTGCCATCATGGAGATTTTCAGAGGTGGATAAGAGCCTGTCCTGATCATAGCTCATAAATCTCAAGCTCCTGTCTGGGAAACCCCATCTTATGTATTTCTTATAGCCTCTGGGTTTCAGGAAACAGTTTGAGCTGGCAACAAGCAACTTTTCATGGAAAGTGATGATCTGGTTTATAGATGATGAGAATTTACGTATTTCGCGAGGAAAAATATACATAGAGTGTTTCAGAGGATGCGGAAGGATTTTTCTGTCTGTCCTTCTTTTAACATGAGGTTTTTGGAATAGTTGCTTTGGCGTTTGTCCGAAATGATTAATCTGCGCTAGTATGGAAGCTTTCATCGTAGGATCAGTAAGTGCATCTACATCCACATTCCCCACATAGGTGTAATGATAGAAAACATTTACAGCTTTTTCTGCAGCCTGAAAATAAACAACCTCAAGATCTCTTAAGAGATGATAGTTCAATACTCTGTTGACTACCAAAAGGAGAACATGTAATGTACCTTTCCTCTCTGTTTGTGCCCAAAGATGAGATCTATCCAATGATGCAGATTCTCTGAAACATAATCAGACTCCAAAGCTTCTCTGTGCATACGGATGAATTCACGAACGCTTCCTTTAGCCCAAGGAGGTAAAAATACATCACCCACCTGAAATTATACAAAAAACTTGCTCATGCAAGGGAAACAGAGAAGTACATCCAAACACCACTAGAACAACTTCACCTACCTTTTCCCCAGACTGTTTTTCACCCAAATCAAGATTAAACCGATTTTCTAAGAATTCGGGCATGTAAAAGAATTCAGGAATTAGTTCTTTCACATCTGATGTATTTCCTTGTCCAGATGCACTTAGCCAAGTTTCTCTAATGTTATTAAAAAGTCGATCAGCATGATCAAAATGGCCACCCTGCAGCTTCTGATTTTCAGCACTGAATGGTGGGAGGCGAATAAGGTAAAACAGAACAATTCCAGCACTTGAATAGTGAGAACCGTAATGAAATTTTGGAACCTCTGGATCATCCCAGCTTTCATATCTGAAATGAGAAAGGGAAATGGAAAGCATGATAAGAAATTATTGCATATGATTACGACATGATGAAAACATTAAAAAGGAAAACTGTATGGGGAAGAACACATGAGAAAAGCGCACTAGACAAAGATTAAGATGCAATTCACAAACCGTTTCGTAAATTCTTCTTCTCCTTCAGGCGTCTGGCAACCCATTGGTTTCTCAAGCTTTCGAAAACTCTTTGGATCTGACAAATCAAGAATCTCACTGTCGTAATCAGCTAGAATCCACGGGAATATTGGATACTGTGTGAGGTCATTGTATCCACGTCCTGCTAGGGTGTTGAGATGCATTAGGTATTGGAAATTGCTGATCTCCCCATTTTGCCATCTTTTCGTGAAAGACTTTGCCATTAATTTGAAAAGACGACTACCCTCTTTACTTTCTTGTTTTGCTGATCCAGAAATGGTTGTATCGAGCCTGAGAAAAAAAAAAAAAAAAAAGAATATAAGAACAGCTTCATATATAGATTTAGGAAGGGGCTCCATGGAGAACTAAGCTATATAGTGCTCAGGTCTTGAGCTTAGCTTCAAATAAGAAGCTAAAGAAATGAGATGAACAAGAAGATTCCATACATGCTGTTCCTTGGAAGATTCATGGCAACCAGATTTTTGAAGACTTCTTCCCTCTCTCTCTTGTGGAACACAAGGAGATCATTACATCCATCCATGCTAAATATCTCAACAGCAACTGGACGCAGCTCATAGTCACGTTTTAAAATCTCATGAATACTATCCAACTTCCACCTACGCCAAGGATGTCGCAAGTTACCAGTCACACGCACTTTTTCCTTTCCCCAAGCCCCACCGCCATATGCCCATACTCTTCCCCCTACAACGCCGGTTTGCATTGTCCTACTCCATGATGTGCTAGATTTGAACTGGCAATCCAAGCTTCCAGTGACATGTTTTTTCACACCCAAAGCCTGATCAATAATGGATAACTCATCTTCACATTCCTTCTCACAGATGCATCCATGAACATCAATGTAAAAATTCTCAATCACATATAGGCAAAGTTCCCCAAGTAAGAAGACCCCATCATGTTTGTCCAAACCAACAACTCTCTCACAGTTATATCGGAACCTAATCTTTTCAAGATGTTCCAGATAAGGTCTGATCAAATACTTACCATCATTGCTCAGTTCTTTCTCTGATTCTTCCTCCTCACCTCTGGTTTCATCCATTTTACCAGAAGATGACTGTCTTGAAGATCCAGTCTCATAATTTGCATCTGTATTGTCACTTATTGGAACAGATGTTGTACTACTAGACATGGCACCAAAATCAAGAGCATTATGAAAACTCTCCTCATTTGCACTACTAGCTCTATCATTACTCCATCCATATCTAGCAGAAGGAACATCCTGAAAATCGTCAGCCTCTTCGAAAAAGGACTCGCTGTAAAGTTCACTCTGCAGGAAAGCTGGCTCAGAATCCATATCAGAAATAACTAGGCCATCTTCATTTTTGGATTTGGGTGCCTCAGTTTCTCCAAGTTCCAACTTCCCTTCTAGTAAATTATGGATGCTATCAATTTTTAGTTTACATCGTTCAAGCTTTTTCCGCATTCTGTATGGACCTTCAATAGGACAGAGTTGCCATCCAAGATCTTCAGATCCTTGGGGTATACGCAATGGGAATATACCACGCTCGTGTACAAGCTGCTGGAGATGAGTATGCCACTCACTCTCGGCATGAAGTATCGAACCATATTTGTTTTGCCGGACAACTCTAAGCTCAGCAGACACAGCCTCACGCACTACGTCAAGTGCAGATCTTCGCTCATTTACCTGCTCCCAGTGTTTAAGATCTAACTTCGACGTATCTCGTGATTTCCTCCCCATTTCTCTCGTGCGGCGACCATCCATGCCTTTCATTCTAACATCAGGAAATTTTGCCGAGCCAGCTATATACTGTATCCACATAACTGCAGCACCCTGCTCCAGTACTTTATTTATAATTTGTGTAGAGCTCTCAAGCCACTTAGAGAATTCTGGAAGATTTCCAGTCAGCAATCTATCAAAACCCCCGTGTAGTACATCAATGTTTTGTCCTCGGCGAGGTTTTTTGACAAGCAAATCCTCAAAAGCAGATTTCCTGTGAACCAGCAAATATTTGACAATAGTAGATGCCATTTTTTGCACATTTGTTCTCGGGTCATGAAGTAGAGAAATTAAATTCACACACAGACAGCAATTCAAATCTGTATCAAGATTGCTTGGGCATAATATGATATTCTTGTTTGCAACCAACAATTGAAGAATTGTTGAGATATCAATTCCAGAATCCTTGAAGCTTAAATCTGAAGATTGCCTCTTGTTAGGTTCAACAAGCAAGCGCAGGCGTGACAGTAGATCCTCCTCTCCAATAGTTGTCAAGAACGATGGTAGAAAACAATAAAGTATTGCTCTATTTGTGTTTTTCAGAATTGAGTGCACATAAGCATCTAGTTGCCTGGTTGCTCTTCCAATGGATAACAGACCCTTACCTGAAGCAGTAACTTCTTCAACCCTACCATCTTTGTTAGCCAATTGCAGGATTGATAGTAAAAACTCAAGAGTTCTAAGCACTCCAGTTGGTTGAGGAAAAGCGCCCATATAGACACGATCCACAATCATCCAGCAAAATGCATCCAAGTTTGCAGACCATTTTCTTTTGTCTAGTTTTTTGCCATCCTCTTCATCATCACGCAAGAGACGCCTTTCAAGATAGTTCATGATTCTGCTAAGGCATAAGCCTTGAAATACTAGAACACATTCAGGATCCACATATAAAGGAATCATTTCCAAAATGCTTTCCAAAGCCTGTACTGCTTTGATCTGCTCAGTCATTATGTCAGCACATACCTCTGCCATAAAATCTAGCACGGCACTTGCTCCAGCAGAACACGGCCCACCACCATATCCAGACTCATCAGTTTCAAGGAGAAGTTTTGGGACAATTGTAAATAATGTATGGGCAGCAGATGAACCTTGTGAACCTGACGTTTGATGTGAAGATGCATCAAATTCGCTAACTGAGTTATGCGACGGAAGAGGACTTGAAATTATAGAACTTGTGGATTCATTATAGTTCGGGCCTAGGCCGGATACAACTGGAGATGATGATGGAGTGAATGGAACTTTGGGACTTGATTTTTCAGATGAGATGGGAGACTCTAACGTCGAGAAAGATTCAGAACTCTGAGAATCTGTTAGCTGAACTTGACTTGAGCTATCTTTAAGATCTTGAAATTCCATTTCACTAGAGGCTGGTACAGGGCCAACATGATCAACTTCTTGTCTCTTAACATATTCACGACTTTGAAATGATTTTTCTGAATCCCCTGGCGGTGTTGTTAGAATGTTCTCCACCTTATCAATAGCCACAGAAGCTGAAGGTAAAGACATATCTTCAGAACTCACACTGGCCTGCTCTTGAGGGAAGCTTCCAGCACTGATGGAGGTTTTTGTGGACTGACCCTGGTGAGGCAATCTAGAGAAAGTGCCTTCTGCGCTGTTAGCATCACCACCACTTATATTCTGCTCCTCTGCTTTCATTGAGAGCTGTTTGGCCATCTTTACAGCATGAGCAGCCCTGCAGCATAACTCAGCATTAGGTCAAAATTTGCAAAACATCTTGCAGGTCACATTAACTACCCAAACAAAAAAAATCCTGGTCTTATCGGACATGCAAGAATAGGTGATTAATGGACAAGGAAAAAAAATACTATCATGACTCTAGAAAAGGGGTGCAGAAAAATAATTTGAATCCTGAATAAAAAAAAGCATGTAGACACATCTCTGCTCAATAGGTGGGAGTGAAAAATATACATTTACGCAAAGGGCATGAGATGCAAACCTGACACAAGAAAAGTAAAGATCAGCACAATTTTGGAGAAATTCTGCGCATCTGCAAGCAGCTGAAAATTGAGGGCACATCTTCGCAAGATCAACCATGAAACGGAGAATAGATGTTGCAGTAGCAGGAGCTGATGCTTCGCCACCCATCAACCGTGCCGCATATGTTTTATGCATTAAAGCTTCCCCTTGAAGCTCTCCAGTCATATCAGCATTCCCCTCAACAAGCTCAGCTACAAGGCTAGCGCTCACCTGTGAAAGGTTTCCAGACTGGTGGGCAAACACTGATTGCATGATCAATCTGTCAAAAGTAGATTTAGCCATGGCAACAACCGAATCTAACAGATCTACAAACTTCAACTCCACGTGGCTTCTATCATTCGGTATTAATGCATGAAAGTCTAACATACGGACCTCTGGTAGTCTTGGATAAATAGGTTTTCCGAACATCAAACAGAACAAAATGTAATATATGTCTGGAGAATCATAAAAGCTTTGAAGTACCCGTACCAGCCCAGAATAACCTCCACTTGTATAAAATTTAAGAGAAAAGTTTGGGGAAGAAGCAAGACAAACACCGAGAAGGGTCATGATCCATCTCATACTACTAGGATGCACAGCTTCATCGAGGAAATATGTTATTAATTTAGATGAGACTATCTTATGCCACTGCTCCAGCAATTCTTCTGCTTTTATAGTTACCTGGAGATCAATAAGCATTTCCAAAAGCAAATTTCTCACAATTACATGCTTTCCCATTGACTCGCGCATTGATGAGTTTCGTGACTTTATTTCAGGTGGATTAAATGTCATAATCACAAACCTAACCACATTTTGAAGCTCAAAAGTAAGGAACCCATCTTCTAAGATGCATCTAAGAAGAATAACTAATTTTTCTAGGACAAGAACTTCCACATCCCCTCGTTGAAGTGTTACTAACAAATGTTCCACCAGATTGATTTTCCGCAGAATTGTAAGATTGTGACTCCTGTACCAAAGCATTGAGACGAGATTCTCCAGAAAACCAAGTAAGGCGATCTGGATGGAAACAGGGCCTGTCACCCAGAGGGTCCAGTCCAGGAGGACATGTTCCACCATATCTGCATTGGATAAGACAATGCAGTTCGAAGTTTCAACAGGGCCATCTCCCATTTCCAGCTCAGATAAATGACTAAAAGAATCTTTGGGCCCCGAAAAATCATCCATATCTCCATGAGATCCAACTGAAGAAGTTTCATATTGAAACTTTGACAGACTAAGATCCTCGTAGTTGTTTTCAGGTATAATCTCCGTAGGTGACATGCTAATAGTACTTGGTCCCCTCTCCAACTTCTTTGGCTCTGAAAAGAAAGCTTCACATGCAGAAATTTGGAAAAATATCTCCAAACATTGCAAGTCAAATAGCGCCATCTTGGGACGTAGAAACAAAGCTAGTAAATGATAGCCCCTGTATGTTTCCATATCCTTTACATTCTGAGAATTCTGACGAAGTGCACAGGCAAGCAATGAAAGAGCCATATGTAGCATATCTCTAGATTCGGCTGCCTCAACAAGTGCAAGTACGACAACCATTCCTCCCACAGGACGGATAGTATTGCCAATCACATTTTGTCTGCAGATACTTACATTTCCCTCCAGGCGCCCAAAACGTGGTATTCCTATATAGTTGAGAAACGTAGAATGAAGCAAATTCGAAACGAAAATGGACGAAGAAGGTAAAACGTGAACGAAATTATATACCTCCAAGAAGAGAAGCAGCAGTGGACAACGGGTCAACGAGGTTGAGGAGGGAAAAACTTCCAGTCGCGCCCATGAACTCTGAGCATGTTCCATCAAATGCAAAAATTAGTTTCTTACCAGGTAATTGAAATGAAAGATTTCCTAGCCTCTCGAGATCCCATACAATCCCACTACTATCTGCCTTAATATCGCCTTGGCTATTACTGTCATCAAATTTTTGGATACTAGATGATGACGATGAGTTAGTGTCTAACAACTCAAGGATAGCCATGCTGCCCCCACCACAAGCCTGATTAGGCACGAAACGTAAGAGATATGCATCCTGAAAAAGACCTTTATACCCTCTACCAAGAATGTACATGAAACCAATGCAGCCTGACGTGAGCACCTCCTCAAAAAGATAACATGAGCGTATTTTCCATGTCAAATCACTAACCCTGGCAGAAGTAGCTGGAGTTCCAATAATTACTTGCAAAGATTTTCCGGCAGGTGATGGAGAATACGCCAATTTACCCATGTGCCTTAGTTTTCCATCAAGATAAACATATGCAACGCTAGCCTGAAAGATACCAGTAAGAGCACTCGGCTTACTATGGACAACAGCAAGGTGATGCCACTTGCCCTCCTCAGTTTCTAATCCAGAAAATGACAAAGAATTTGAATTGCTAGTGGCAAGGGTCAGAGTACCATCCTCTTGAAAATAAAGTTCTGCATAGAATGGACTTTCATTACTTATTGCACTAACTGAAAATATCCGGAAAAGATTTTGTTCACTTTGCTGCCCACTCAAAATGTTCGTCCTTGATGAACCACCGGCTTTATAGACTTCTGTTTCTTTTCCTTGAGTTGTCAAAAAATTACGAAACTGGAACCAACAAACAAATGAATAACCAGCAGCAGGAGGCCAAAATCTTTCTCCCAAGGACACCTGAACAGAAGCATGCCCAGTTTTGCTCATGTCCATTTCTACAAAAGGAGCCAGTGAAACATGTTCCAATCCTATGCCTTCCATGAGAATTATCTTTTCCATCATACCAACGATTGAGTGACCTGAATTCATAACCCTCTTTTGCATAACATATCTACAAAGCATTTTGAGCTCGGTTGGAGACAATCTGCACCAGAATAAGACAGTATTTTGATTAAGATCAGCCTAGAAACAAACATACTCACCCTAATACTATGTATTAGATTCTTAGCTATGGTCAACTACCTGTACGCCCCAAGAACTTCAACAATATTTAAAGCAGGAGAAAGAAATGGTGATGAACCCGGAAGAAAGGGGTGGATAATCTCCAGCAGGAGTTCTACACAACCTGCTCCATTATAATTCATTAGAAGAGAAAGGCGCGAGACTGAAGAAGAGAATAATCAACAACAACAATAAGATTTAAAGTTGACTTAGCCAATAATAAAGAGTCCAACGAATTCCCTAGGAAAAAGTTCTTACCAGCTGACGTGAGGCTTTCCTGGTTGAATGGACTGGCACGTGCAAGCCTTTCTAGAAGATTCAGAAATTCTAATTGCAGTTTTGGAGTAAAAAGCAAAAGTGAACGGATCAGAACTTTGACAGCACCTGCATTATAGATCCTCCGCTTGTCAGGGTTAAATTGGCCAGACGGGGTTTTTACAAGAAAGCTTGCTTTTTCACTTTCTGCCATCTCAGCTGAGACCATCGATTCTGATGTCAAAAGCGGTGGGAGCAAAACTTCAAGTGCAAGTTCTAACAACAGTTGTATCACCTGTCTTTCTAGATCAACACACAGTAAACCAGACTCCACCAGAAGATCATAAAATGTCTGAGATGTAATGACACTATGCAGTTTCATCCTGTTAATAGCACTATCACAGACAGCAGTTGTCATGAGGCGCAATAGATGTTTGAATAATTTGATGTAAACCATCAGATGAGACTCATCCCTACACTCTTCTTCCCCTTGGAATGTATGAAGGGTGGTCAACAGAAGAGAGAAACCAGTGACTTCACCAAAGACTCTTTGAGCAGAGCCATTAACCCCAAGAATACGCCACAGAGCACCCATGGTATCACATCTGGCTTCATAGTGAAGTTTGTATTGATGCCCAGAGATTCCAGTAACCATTTCACTCTTCAACACATCAATAACAGCTTCTAACTCTTCATTATGGACCTGGTTGGATGGTAATATACGAGTTACCCTTTACAAAAAACTACAGGATTTCTGATATCTACGCAACAGAAACCTAAATAGTGACGGCATAATCTAATAGAATTTGACGTTGTTGATCAGAGAAACAAAAAGACACACTGTAAAATATAAATACTCAAGATCCAGATTCCTTGGATGTAGAGTTACCTGTTCAGTGTCTTCTGTGATTAAACATGACAAAACCCTCAAAACACCAGTACGATGTTCATCTGAGGTCAAGAATGGAAGAATAACGGTCACGCCATTGGCAGAACGAAAAGCTGCCTGATTAGCTTCAGATTTCTTTAGTAAAGAGATCATACAATCCCAACCGACAGTTATAGTGCTTTCAATGTCAAATATAGGTGACTTTCCTGAACCGGATTCCATCAGCTTTGGTGATGAAATGATGGCATCCTTACTATCTAGGTGTTGTTTGAAGCTCGGTGAGCTAGGTACCCGATCCAAATGATTAGAATGTCCACTATACTGATCTGGACCCATGAGAAGCTTGTGCTGCTTCAGATCATCTTGTAAGAATTCCAAAACACCAACTTCACCTAGAACTTCCTTGTACTGTAGATCAAAGGACGTGAGCTTTACAAAGAAAGAAAGTATGGTATGCTTCAACTCGGAATTGATTGGCTGTTGCAACAAGAAACAAAGTGACAAAAGTTCTTGCTCTGGAACAAAATTTATAACTGTGACAGCGTATTCAAGAATTTTGAGGATTAACTCTTGCAGTGAGGAAGGAAAACCCCCCATGTTCAGCACAAGAAGTGGAACAGTCCTTAATTCTTGGCACATCCTATAGTTTTCTATATGGCTCGTGAAGATCTTGAACATTCGGTTTAACACTTCAGCCTGAAGATCCTTGTTCTCTGCTTTCAGAAAGATGTCTTGCAACATTTGGACAGCTTCAAGGTCTTTAACTTTACCACTTCCCTGTTCACTTGTCTCATGATACATATTTTTAGCAGATGGTGTTTGACTTCTGCTATACCCAGTGGGCTTTGTGTTGGACAATAGTGTGGTACTTTCTCCAGATGATTCAACGGGGCCAGTCTGAGCCAAGGTGACAAGAACATCGAGCAATCTGGACAGTGAAGGGGAGAAATTTTTTGAAGCAAACTCATCACTTTTCTGACTATTCAATGAAAGGGGTCGCTGTTTTTCAGATTCATCATTTTGCCTAGTATTCAATGAAAGAGGTGGCTGTTTTTCAGGGTCATCGGAACCACTATTTTTGTGAGGAGATGAATGATTGAACGCAAAAACAATATCTTTTGGCATGGAAGATAGAACCAGGGCAAACTGTACAAGGAAATGGTAACCATGTGCATTTCTTATGTCCTCTTTGAGCATGACCCCACCAGTTTCTACATTAGTCAAATTTGAAAAAGATTAGCAACAATAATCAGAGAATTTTATAAATCCAAAAGTAAGAAGGTGACTGTCAAATATTTCTATTCTCCACTACATTTTCCACAGGCATTGACATATCTTGTGTTCTTATGTATTTGTCTAAGCCAACAAATTACCGGGTCTGTATGATAGTTCCACACATTCAAGTAACAAATCCACAATGCCCATTGTGTAAGCTGAGTCCCCACAATCCGGATCAAAATCTTTGACAGCCATTAAGAGAACCTTTATCTGCAGAAGAACTCCGCAAAAAAATTAGTTCAGAAGACGTAAGAAACAGAGCTAGCAGTCATACCACTAACTTGTGCCAGAAAATGTTAAAATAAAAAAGCAACTTTCATATCTAGCATAAACAAATTATAGGTTCAATATTTTTTTCACACTTAATCCAAATAATAGTACTTAGTTACAGGTACAATATCTGAGGCAGTTTTTCTAGTGATCAAGCTTCCCAACATAAGAAAATATTGTCAAATGGTTTAAAGATTACTATAAGCATCACAAAGAAAGCATTTCAACACCATAGTGCAGCTATCATATGGCAATGCTAAGATTTTGACAAACAAAAGTATATACCCAAAACCAATACTTATCATTAGCTTTAGTCTCGTACTCTTCTAGTAAAATTAACATAAGTCTCTTGATAACCAAATCCTTTATCACGGAAGACCTCAGATAGTTTGAACATAAGCATGAAACACATAAGAGCCATAGTGAGGCTTTCAACAGAATCCAATGGCATACCAGTTGGTGTCTGCGTATGTAGCTTGCCGTGCTACCATTGTCATTGAACAGAAGAAGCCCAAGAATCTGAAAGAGGCACGAAAGGGAATCACAAATGAAACTTTAAGCATCACAACATTCGTTCAAGTTTCAATGGTCATGCTACAAAGCAGCTCGCAGTTGTTTCAGTTTTAAAACACATTTCTCGATTTGTAGAACAGGTGAGCAACAAATTACCTGCATTGCATGTCTGTGAAGCTGTATGTTATGGAATGAAACAATGCCTTCTTTATATTGAGAGAAAGCCATGAGAGAACCATTGGCGACCATTTTAAAAAGCAACTGAAGGGAGTTATCTTCAATCAAACTCTGTGCAGCCGAAGGGTGGCTTGCCAATGCTTTCATGATATAGATAACACTCCCCTCCACCTGCAAGAAGGAGGATGCATTAAAGTCTCAATGGATATGACGTTGCAGAGTGTACACTTTGGCTAGCATGAAACAGTTATATTGTAGAAAATTATGTTATACATGACTTTCAATAAAACAATTGAAACAGAACCTCAAGTTTCTAGCTTGGAGAGTAATACATCTGCCATATTTACCTTTTCTTCATAACAAACAGTTTTGTCACCTTCACTGGCTTCACTATATGTCAGAAGCGCATTGAGAGTGTCTATTAGACAACATAATATCCCAGAATCCAGTAGGGATTGTTTGTCGAAAGGCTGAAAAGAAAACACATGAAAGATTGAGTATATAAACCAATACAGTATTTATCATATAAGTCATGAAAGAGCCAGTACCCTGAAAGATTTTCCACGGCCCCCACAATTCATGTGAGAGTAAATACCAGTTAGCTATCAGATATTAAATCTCAATAAAACTTTTTTTGGTAAACAGTTAAAACACATAGTTGAACTTTGTTAAATTATTAAACTACGCGGAAAACTGGAATACATGTAAAAGTAAAAAAACTTACCCCAGATGCAAGAACTTCAACAGCAATTAAAAGGTTTGCACCATGACTTAAACCCTCCTGCAGGAAAAAAAAATCAGATAAACAGAGAAAAGAAGTTAACATGTCTTGATTCACTCTACTCAGAAGGAAAAGCAAACCTCAGTAACTTCAGAAAAAAACTTTAGTACTGTCTCTACATCCAGTGACCTTGTCTTGCTTCTAATCTTTAACTTTTCAACATCTGTCACAAATGCTCTCCCAATGACGAAAGAGAATATATGTGTTTCTACTAACCTGCCATTGAAATAAAATTCTCAATATAGTTGATATTCTCATATATAATATCTGGGCACGAATATAAAGCACAGAAGAGGACCCTCCGACGAATAAGAACATTCAAGATAGTTGACTTATGATCCCTTTATAAAAGCTTAAATCATGTAAGGACTCAGAGACATTTATCTCTTCGTTGACATGGAAATTTGTCCTTGGAAAAGAGTAAAACTAACTGAATATCCAAATTGAAAAACAGAGAGTTAGAAGTGGCTTACAGGGTAACTAAATGATCTACGTTAGCATGCTGCTTCGCTAGTTTACAAAACGTATTCACACTGAGATTCAAGGCGGCTTCTTTCTCCTGTTGTGACATTAAAGAATGATTAGCAGTAGTGATTTTCCAGTTCTTTTTTATCTGAACAGAATAAATGATAGTCCATAACATAAAGGTAACATCTATGAACAAATGATAAAAGCATGCATAAGTGCGAAGTATCATACACAAACCTGTTCGGAGCTTGATGAACGAAACTCTTCCCAGTATCTCTTGAATTCCAGTTCCAACTTAAGTTTATCTCGGCTTTTGAAGATGTAAAGGGGGAGAACCATTGATCAATCAAAGTGCACATCACAAAACTAAATTAACTATATCTATGGAAATCAGAAAGGTATAACAAAAAGATAACAGCCAATTTCAATTAGTAGTTCTCTCCCTAAGCAATACTAGAAAAGTCTGGGAATTGTTTAAAGTAAAGCCACCACAGAGGAGTTTAAAGTGAAAAATACCTTGTAGGAGATAATAGATCGAAGTCATGTTGAGCAGAGACAGAGGAACTAGAGGACGGAGAAGCTGGGGAAGAAGACGGGGGAGTACTGGTGTCACCGGTGGTTAATTCGGCGGTTGTTTCAGATATTCCGACCTTATCCTTAATATCCTTAAGCAATGTTGCCCATTTCATCGTTCTCGAGTTTCAATTGCAAACACATTCAACCAATGACTACTCCTGACTCGGTCCGATACGACTCAGCTCCGAGTCGAGGATCAGAAATCAACCCGTTTCTTCTAATTCTCCGATCAACCAATAATAAGAAATCAAAATTGATAAAGACGAACAACAACCCAGACATCAAAAACTCTGTATGGTTGTGCAATGTGCAAAGATTAGGGTTTGGTAGCAAAAAAAAAAAAAACAAAATCTGAGATCCAAAATTGCGATTAGCGATTCAACAAATACTTCAATTCGTTCCCTTCCTCCTTGTGAACGAATGCGGAAACAGATTTCTATAGGAGAACGCGCGAAAATCGAGATTTATTGAAGAAGATTAAAAAAAAAAAAACTGTTTCATTGATCGATGGATTCAACGAAAAAAACAAAAAAAAAATGAATTTGATTTGTGCTGTATTGTATTGTTGTTGTTCTTCGTCTTCGTTTCTCCGCGCCTTGTTTCTCGCTTCAAACTCGTCTCACTTTCTCTTTCACTCACGCGATTTTCTTTATTTCATTTTCCTCTTTTTTTATTGGTCAATGTATTTATTTCATTTCCCTAAAAATAGATATATATTAAACAAAATTATTTACGTTAAAAAAATTTTAATTAGGTTTCAAATTGTTTACCTTATCGCCCCTGAAATGATTTCTTTTCATAACCCGGTAAATCTTTTTGAAAGCTTGGTCAGGCTATCTGGGCGTAATTAATACATTAACGTGTATTAAGAATTTACTTTCATAAGAATTTGAATTTGCTTGAGTTAGAGATTAAATGCTGTACACAAAATGGTGGGTTGCAAAAACATAGTCAGAAATAGAAGTATATTTATTTCTAGTATATTTTCTTAAAGTTTATTTTTATTTTTGTAATTTTCTGTAAATGCCAAATTTATGTTCATTGTATGTTGTGGCCAAATTATTCATACCTGAACCAACGATATTTTTTCTTAAAATTGAAAATTTAATTTTTAAAAATAAACAGGTTAATCTAGTGTACTTATGTAAAACTACAATTAAATTGGCCAATACATATTTTGATAAATAATTGTTTCAACGTATATATGATCACGACATAATTTATATGTATATATATAATATAATTTGCCATATTCTTGTTGATCAGTGATAGAGAGTATAGATTATCCGATACATTAAATGTCAAAACTAAATGATCATATCTGAAATCGGAACGCTAAGCCCTCATCAGCAAAGAAAAGAGAAATGTTAATGCAGATTTTATATA
The DNA here is from genome assembly GCA_963555745.1 of Cardamine flexuosa. Lineage (NCBI taxonomy): Eukaryota > Viridiplantae > Streptophyta > Magnoliopsida > Brassicales > Brassicaceae > Cardamine > Cardamine flexuosa. Next base: position 19,665,456 of record OY743221.1, on the reverse strand, counting down.
AACCTACGATTTCCCATCTCTGGGAAAATAAAAAGCAAAGCAAGAAGAAGAACTTGTAATAGAATGGGCACGAAGAGCTCGTAAAAACATAAAAGCTAACTATATTGATCCCATTAACAATGTTCTTTAGTTTATCTTTTGACTTTTTGTGGTCGCATGTTCTTGTTTTTTTTTTCGTATTTGGTTTAAAGTGTTCGCATGTTCATGCGTGTCCTCGTCAACAAGCTCTTTGACCTTCGTTTTTTATCCTTTTTTATCTTTTCTACTTTATATTATTCCTCGTAGTTTTCTATATCTTTTTTATTTGATTCCTTCCCACCCTCCTTTTTATTTGGTAGTGTATGTCCTTAATATATAGTTAACTTATAATTTGTGGTAATCCATCGTTAATAACATGTGGAATAAGTTTCTAACGATTTGTCACTTTTGTAATGGATAAATAAATTAGCTACTATTCAACAGTATGCGATGAAAATGATACATGGTGTTGCTCGTTTGGTACTTGGTAGTGCCATAGTGGCAACATAAATGACCATCAAAATATAAGATCGATCCTTGTCTCTGATTAGTGAATATGGTACAAATTATGTTACATAAGATCCTTGTCCCTGATTAGCGTACGTAGTGATTGCTGTAGAAATGATGTTATATCAAAATCCTTGATGTATAAATGACAAATTATGTTATATATATCCAATAACTTCATATTCTATGACGTATATATTCATGAAGTTGTATAGTATCTATCACAATCAAAGAAGCTGGTTTTGAGAGGACACATTCATCAATCCATAGAGGTGCAGTTTGTGGGGCTAATCAAATTATTTTTGATGTGGAAAAATCAATGTTTTTAACGAACATAATTTTGATAAGAGGAATCTAAATGTTCTCCTTGTACGAATATATTTGACAAGAAAATCCAAAGTAAACTAGAGAACATATTAAAGCTTAGAAAATTAACAAAAAAAAAAAAAAAAAACAATCCCTAGAAAAGTAGTAGTAACCAAAAAGAAATGCTCTTATATGCTCTTTGTCTTTGTGCTTGTGTTCCCGATGGCATTTCAGTAGTTTTAGAGCAACAAAATAATGGATTTCAGTTTTACTCTCTTACATATTGTGGGCCCCGGAGAATCCCAGATCGTAAGCCTTCTGAAACGACGACGTCGACTCGTGACCATGAGATTCGGTACCGTACGCCGACATAGGAAACGCCACTCCACCTGCGTACTCTAGCATGTCACCGGCTCTCACGCTAACGTGCACTCCATGACCCGTGAGTCCAAGAAAGTCTCTAGTCAAACGGTCAGCTTTCTGCCACGTGGACGTGAACCCACCAACAACTAGCTGTTCGTACTCAGACGACGAAGATGACGTCATCATGACTGGTTCAACTCCAAGAAGCTCGTTGACCGTCGCCAAATGTCGGTGATGACCAACTGATCTCGTCTGTCCTCCACCGCCGAACGCAGCAGAGCTGAGAGTGGTCGCTTTTTGGAGGAGGGCCGTCGCGGAAAGAGCTGCCGATGAAGATGAAGAAACGGCTGTGGAATGTGAGGGGTCGACGTAAAGAGGTGACGTGAAGAGCAAGGAAGAAGAAGATTTGCTGAGCATAATGAGACGATCTTGGAAATTAGGGTTAGGGTTTATCAGATTGGACGAAGAAGATGAGATGATTCTTGCACTTTCTTCTGCTAATGCATCACAAAACGCTCTATGCGTTATGAAACTGTCTTTCCTGTTAATAAAAATATCCCAAAAAAAAAAATTATAATATTTTCCCAATATAAATATATGTACACATGTAAATACGTTTGATGATGATGTAACTGCAAGAAGTGAAATAATTTATAAGTGGACCACTCAGAAAGAAGGAAATTTCAATATTCCAAGAAAAGCTTTTGAATCCTATTATGTAATAATGGACCAATGCAATTTACACAATAGCTAATCAGATCATAGATTACAAAATCTTGTTCAGCATTATGATGAAGGAGAAGTAACACTATCTCCTTCGATAATGCAATACAAATTTTAATGACACTAGGAAAAAAAAATGCATTTTTATTTGGACAAGAAATATACATATGTCTGACATTAGCTCTAAGAACTGGAAATTGATTTATGTTAATTTTGTATACATAAAATTGGCTCTTTGTACATATATATATTTACGTATTTATGGCCAACATGTAGATAAAGTGTCTTAATACATGAATTTTGCCAATGCATTTAATTTGAACTCAAACTATATATATTCCATGAACAGAGACACTAGCAGATTAGTCAAAGAACATTTACCAAAAGAAGACAATTGATATTAGTCACACGAAAGCATTAAATTCATCTATATAATACAGGAGTAATATATTCCAAAAGAAATTATAGATTCACATAATAATCATAGACAATAATAATCTAGATTTGTCACAGAGAATATCAAAGAACAGAAAAAAAAAAAAAAAATCAACAAGTAACATTTAGAAAGATCTTCTCATAAAAAAATAAAATAAACAAAAAAAAGATTAGAAAAGGTTACCTCGAGAAAAGAGTGCCACAGTCACATCTATACTCTCTAGTACCACAGATCTTAGAGTGAGCTTTCCAATCAGATTGAACAGCATAGAACTTTGAACACTTTTCACATTTCCATTTCTTCTCTCCATGTTTCCTGCAAAAGTGTTTCTTGATCCCTGTGAGATCACCAAGAGCCCTAGATGGATGATGATGAACACACTCTATCTCTGGGCACACATACACTTTCTTCCTTTGTTGTTCTTTGCTGTTCTTCTGCTTCAGCTTCCATGGAAGATTGTGGCCTCTCCTATGAAGCTGTAGATTCTGATCTCTCTGAAACCCTTTGTTACATATCTCACAGACAAATCTGTTTGTCGCAAGAAGTGACTTTGGTGATAATGCGATTACCTCTGCATCTGGATCTGCCAAAACAAAACATTTCCACATGAAAACAAAGTCTCTTAGTAAAAAAATATGATTTTGGTACAAACCCTAAATTGTAAAAAGAGGAAGACTTTTACAAAACCCAAATGAAAAAAAGGTTCCTAGATTCTGCTAGTAGTAACATAATCCATATGAAAAAAGTTCTCATGTTAAAAAATGATGTTTTAATTTAATTACCAGGATTTCCAGGAAGGCCTCTTCTTTTCTTGGTCTTGTGAGCCTCCGGATGTGTACAAAGACTGGAAACCACATTGTTCAAGCCACTAAAATCTTGGATAGTACTGAGTACTGTGTTACCAGAAGAAGCACTTGGTTCAGCAGACAAAGAGCTTAGTTTATAGGAGGAATGAGATGAAAACATATCCATGGATATGTGAAGAAGAAAGCTCCAACCAAAGAAAAAACAAAAAACTTGGAAGAAAACTATAAAAAGATCCAAACTTTGGTTTATTCTGATCTCTTAAAATAAAAGGAACCTTAGATCAAGTACCTAGAGAGAGTAAGAAGTGTAGAAAGAAATATATCATTCTTTGGCTATATATGCAAGAAAACAAAAAACAAAAAAATATTAATAATTTTGTTTCTTTGAGGTCTATGTATATGGACATGTATATGTAAAGTCTCAAAAGCAAGAGGACGACCATGATGGATTATTCTCCAATGTCACTGTCATATACATATATGTGTGTGCTTACAATAAATGCAAAGACTGTTTGATTCCCATTTTTGTGTTTTTTTTTCTATGTGCAGATAAATACCACAGAGGAGAGAGACTGTGTTTGAAAGTGAGACTTTTGACCTTGTTGTCAAATTATTTTTTTAACTGTTGATTTTTATGTTTGTGTTTGGTACTTTTGGAGAGACTCTTCTAGTTTCTGCATTACAGAGAAGAGTGATGATTACAGGACCAGACTATAAGCATTTACTTAGAATTTGTCTAGTAAAAAAGAAGAGTAGACCCCAGAAAGAGAAAAAAGCAAAGCTATCAATTTGTGCAGTTAATGGAAAATATTGTGAGATGAGACTTAGCAGGCCTAATTTCCTTAAATGGAAGTAATAATTACTTATTTATCAAGAAAACGAATCTTTTTTTATTTATAAAGGAAATGTTTTTGTTTTGTTTTAGTTTGTAAAAGAATCTAAACACACAATTACTTAGCCAAAATAAGCATCGTTCTTATAATAGAATTGAGGAATACACTAAAGATAGGAAAATCTTATGCTAGATGCATTAGAAAATTCAAGTTCAGCCGGGGATCGTTGTTACATTGTATTAATTGTAGTGGTTAGAAGACTCAAATTCGAATATGTTGTTTAGTTTGCATCCAACACATGACTAGTTACGTTGAACTATCATCACTAGCTAGACACTAGTTAAAAAATATAACATTATGCAAAAGTAGTCAATATTTAAAAGAGTTACGAATTATGTTCCCAGATTATTTTTGTTTTAACTCTAGGAGTTGTTTGCGACTTTTTTTTATGTGACAATTGCTATATCTTTCTTATAAAATTATCTTTAAATGTTTTATTTTTATTTGTGGTTTTATTATGAATTTGAGTGGTGTTACTTTCTACTAAGGTTCCTCGAACTTTATCTCCTTTTTCCCATAAGATACCTAAAATTCTTGAAAGGGTACACTGATTTGAATGAAACTTATTATAAGCTATGAAATAAATTAAAAGGGCTGAAGGAAATATAAACTCATAGGAAAAAGGGAACATGAAAATAACGTCTCTCCTGTTTACCTTTTCCTTTTTATCGATTATATTATTTGAAAATCAACACAACCACTTATTAGTTATTACTAAAGTACTTAGCTAGAAAAAATATTTTCTGTAATCTCTAATATTGTAAAGGAATTGAACAACGTATTTTTAGTTTTTTTACGAATATTCATTTATTTGGGAATTGTGACCAAGATAGAGATGTCAATCAGACTAACTCGTCCCGTCCTACCCAACAACTTCCATATTTTGTTTCGTTTTTTTTTTTGATAAAGATTATTTTGTTTCGTTGAAGAACGAATTAACAATTTTCTTGATTTTTTCTCGACTTAAAGTTTAAATTTGGAAATACGTATTCATTATCCTAGCCGAACTTGAGTCTCAATCACTCACAAAGATTGAAAGATATATGAGAAGCGTAAACAAAATAAATAAATAAAATACACACATTCAAAAATATACAAAGCAACCAATGCCCTAAAAGCATTTTGGCTTTGAATATCAAAATGGAATATTTTACTTTGTTGAATTTTTATTTCGTCTTCATATGATCTACTCTTGTGGATGACTTTGTGCTATCCTCCTTTTTTTTTAATTTACCTTTTAAAGTTTCTGATTAATATTCTCATATATCCCTTAAAAAAGTTTTCATGCCCAAAAGAAAAAAAAATACTTACCCCACCAACAATAAATTTTCGCACTCTTTCATCCGTTTCTTTAACTTTATATCACTTGAGATTTTCTATAAAATTATATTCCAATCTTAACATAAAGTTTGTTAAGTCGATTTTGACTCCTAAACGTGTCTACTACGTCCATTGGATTCACTGCGAGCCTTTGTTGGGTATAGGATAGAATCGCTTTAGGCCAAAACATCATAAGACACGAGCGTAACTAAACCCATGCACACCGAATATTCTTCTTCTTGTTCTTTTCCTCTGTTAAAAAGGCTTTTCTGATCGAATTGTGAAATTTTTTTTATATGCTATATGTAGGAAAGAAATATGCATACATATTCAATTTTTTTTTTTTTAAATTACATATTCAATTCTTGTAGCCAAAAGAAAAGAAAAATATTATGACATTTAGACACCCAAATTAAATTTATGTATATAAATTATGTGATCAACATGTTTATATATAGTTTAGTTCTTAGGAGTCATTATTTTTGGAGCTTCTGTTTTCTCTCTTGTGGGCGGCTACGCTGCTTTCCCGTATTCGATAGTGGGTTTAGGTGTCTTAATTTGTTTCAGTCTATGTATCGTGACCAAATTATTGATGTTTAATAGTAAAAGCTTCAGTGGAAGTTGTCAAAACAAAAAAAATCGTGACCGTTATTTCTAGTACATTATATATACTGAAAAAACAAAGTTCTACAAAATAGACATGACAAAGATAATTTTATAATTTATATGTTGACAAATTATATAACTAAATGACATTTGCTAGACACTAGTAAGTTATCGTAGTTTTGAACATTTTCTCTTAATTGGGCGGAAATTATCGAGCTTTTCAAAGACAGCTCGAGTTTACTAGCCATTTTACACACGTTTTGTATAAGTTTATATCAAGTTCAGGAAAATATAAATTTGATTTAAAGAAAATGACAAGAAAGAATAAAAGAGTGACGAGAGATTACAACTATGATAAATTTTTTTGAGTTTTACAAATTTTCACACTTTAGTTTAATCTCCAAGTTTTTTGTTGTGTGGCTGCTGCATTCAAGGTTCATGACTATTAACACGGCTATGAAGTTCGAGCATCTCCTGATGGTTAGGGTCAACCGAGAGCGCTGCACGACAATCCCGCAACGCACTCCCAACATCCCCTATATGCTCGTGGAAAGCCGCTCGTAAGTGAAGAAGATGAAGATCCGCTTTAAAGGTGATAGCTCGAGTTAACTCCGCTATAGCCTCCCTCTCTTTCCGACTATCCATCAACACTATCACAAAAACAACAACCAAATAATCAAGTTTCAGGTTTAAGCAAATCATTTAGCATCAAGAGAAACAATAGAAACAAACCTGCCGCACGATATCGGTAAGGATAAACCCGGAGAGGATCTAACCGGGTGACCATTTCGAGATCAGATTTGGCAAGTTCACGATCACAATACTCTGATCTTTTTTCATAGGCTGATGCATTGTTTTGAGCCTTTTCGATTAGTCTGGTCATTTCTTCATAAGCTGCAGCTTTATCGTTTCTAAGGAAATGAACACGAGCTAAGCCTTGGTGTGCACGTGTATGCCTCACCTTCAAAGCATTTATATAGCAATCTGCAGCTAATTCTAGCTTATCGCAATCCACATAGACACTCCCAAGATTGTTCAGAGCCTAAAACCAAAACAATAAACCAAATAGCATCATCATAGACTTAACCGAATGCATCTAAACCGAATCAAAATCGAAACCAACGCTGGTGAGAAACCTTACCTGACCTTTCCGCAACCTATCAGAGGGACACTTAAGAGCATCTTCAAGAAGTGAGACAACAGTCGAAGAACTCGATGGATCGAGGCTAGATTCTGCTAAAGCATAAGCTTGAAGGAAATAAGCTTCGAATGATCTCTTTATTCTTATGGATTCTTTAGCCTTTTGAAGCCCTTCTTCACAGTGACCTGTATCATATAAGATCCATCCTTCGTAGACTAGACGTTCGTGGTCACTCGACGCATGCTCTCGGGCTAACTGTAAACTACGCATCGCTGCTTCAGGACAATTCAACCTGCTCAAACACAAACATAAGAGAATGTAATGCTATGCTACCATAACGAAGTAAAGAAATGAGACCGATAGATTTTTACCTTAGGAGAAGCAAAGATTGTCTGAAATAAAGAACACCTTTGCAAGCATCTGATTCAAGCATCTGATAGATAACGGAAAGAGAACCTATATCATCAACATTTGACCATTTCTCATATAGCTGCATCCAACAATCTGCTGTAGTCCAATTCTCGACATGCTCGTAGACTAGAGTCCGTAGTTGCCTTGCAGCTACTTTCCCATCGAACATTCGATAGTCAGGACACAGAGTAAGAACAGCCTGAATATCGCGAAGAGCTGCTTCGTAGTCATCCATACCAAGATAAAGACAAAACCGGATCTCCAAGCAATCTAATGCTAGTTTAAACCCCAAGATCCGATTGATTTCTTCAAGCGCAGCTTTAGCATTTTGTTTTGACATTAGACTGACAGCTCTATACATGTAAGGAAATGTCAAAGTTGGTTCCAATTCAGTAGCTTTCTCAAGATCTTCCCATTTCTTGTCACCATCACAGTATAAAGACCTTTCTTGATACATCCACCCAAGAGACGGCGAATCAGAGGAGATAACCGAGCTTAGCTTCTCGTAAGCCCAAAGCCTATGCCCTTGGATGTATCCTAGTCTTGCTAAACCGGTAGCCGAATACACATGGCCTAAATTAAAAGCGGTTTCAAAAGCTTCTTCGGCCTCACGGGATTCTTTCCTCAATAGTCTCATACACCCTAACCGATGATATCCCAATACTTGTTGCCGATCATTTTCCGCAAAGTCAACTAATTTCTCCAAGAAACCCAATGTTCTGTCTGACCGAGGATCTATACACATCGAGACTTCGCTTAAGCAAGAGTATAAGGAGAAGGAAGCTTTTCCTGCCATGGTTGAGACTTGAGATCTATTCACACGAGTCAAAACCTCGACAACACGCTCATCAGTCAAACTATCAGGCATCTCATAAAGAAACACTTGCAGACACGATGCAGCTAGGATTGGGGAGTTTTCTTCAAGAGCAAAGTCCATAAGCTCAATAGCACATTCAATAGAAGAAACCAAAGATGCCAATTCTCTATCACATGCATCTTTGAGTTGCTCGCAGCAAAACTTGTTTGCGAAAACTAAAACTTCCAAAAGAAGGTTCTTTGAGACTTCGGTTAATACTCCCGCAACGCTGAAATCTCTGACAACCCGCATAGCTGATGACGACACATGGTTTTCTGACATATCTATCTCGTCAAGAAGTGATTCCGTGAAATTCCCATAAAGCATTGCATGAAACGGAGCCGAAAGACTTGCAATTTTCCGCCTTCGGCAAGCTATCTTCTCTTCTCCTATCTTAAACACAACATTTTTCGATATACAGCGGTTCGTATTCATAGATGCTGCCTCAGGGGAAGAAGCAGCAACAACTGGGAAATAAGAAGCAATATCCAGCGGCACGAATTCTACAGAATATTTACCACAAGAGGAAAGTAAATCGACGATAACTTCTTCTCCTTGTTTCTCATACCGCAACCAAGACCCAAACACAACTTTCTCATGGACAGTTGTAGCTTCTTGCCAAGCTGATTGAAGGCTTCTCCGTCTAAGTTTGGTCTCTCCAAGACCTCTAAACACTTGATACTGCAATAAATACAGAATTGATCTTTCCTTTAAAGGGCAAGTCTCGAGTTCTTCATGAATCTGAGCTAGAACTTCTACATAGTCAAGAGGTTTATAATGCGGAAGTATCTGAGGCTCAGGAACTTTGATAAACGAATCTCTGCACAGTGGACTACAAAAAGACCAAAGATTAATTATTATCCAAAACGTATCAAACTCAATATAAACCAATAAGAACAAGCAGGAGATAAAAAGAGAAACTTACGCAGATGAAGAAGCAGAGGAAGATAGCTTCCCTCTCTCAACTTGAAGCCATGACTGTGGATTCAACGAATTGAGCTGTGATTCTTTACAAGAATCAGATGGGTAAAAAGTCCTCATCTGACATAAGAGATGAAACAAATCCCAGATCTCCAGGATAGCCAGAGGATAATCAAAACACTATTTGTTTTTCTTCTCAATTTCACACTACAGAGCCCAGAAGAAACTAAGTGAAGATGAGCTACTAAATGGATTCCTCCTATACAAAAATAATTCTGAACTTTGTATTATTGAGATCTTTCTTCCAACACCTAAACTAAAGCCAAAGCATTTCTCTATGAAACCAGTTATGTGCAGCAGATCGAACAAACCTAAAAACAATAATGGGAACAACAAAAACCACTCGAAATCGCCATAGTACAGATACCCAGTAAAGGAATTAAGGGAATAAATCAACAAAATTAGAGCTTTCACGATAAAACCCTAATCTACTAGCAGTAGTAACACAATCTAGTGGCTCAAGTAAAATTGAGCTAAACCCAGAAAAATCGAAGAGAATCTAACAAATCTAGGATGTCTTAGACACCATAAAGTAATAATCTTTAAAAAATGAGTAAGCAAGAAACCCTCCCGAGTTGTGCGAGCTTCTGCAATTTCGAACGGAAGAAAGAAAACCCTAGAAAGAGATGTCCAATGGAGAAGTTCAGATTTGAGCAAAGTTGAATCGAAGTGAAAGAGAGAGTGGGAAATATTTTCCAAATTCACACTTTTCTAAGACTCAGAGCTCTTTTGTTTCATTGGTAAAAGGGAAAGTTTTTTTTCTCATATCATTTTTTTTAATTTTCTTCGAAGATCTCCACACAAACAGTAACCAGCACTATCGATTTTCCGGCCTTCAAAGAGATAGAGATGTTCAAAAATCATTAATTATTTAAATTATAACTTTTTCTTTGTCGACATAAATTTTCGGCGGAATTCAATTAAGATTAAACAAATATTTTAAACACTTGTATTTAGCTTTTTAAAATGGTATTCAGCTAAATTAATCATTTTATTTACCAATTTTCAGATATTAATATTACACGATAGAAAATAACTTAACGTCTAATTTTTATTTTATTTTTTTCAATATATTAAGATTTATACTATTTGTGCAATAATTTATGTACTAACAAATAAAAAAATGGTTGTAATTGTCTGATAAATAGAATCAATTCAATACACCATCTTTTATTTAAAAAAACTAAAAAAACTTTCGTTTTAACCCCAAAAAAAAAAAACACTTTCTTTTTGGACACATCATAGAAAAGCTGAGAAGCAGAACTATCCTTGTCACGGTTCATGCTTATTCTACGGTTGCCACGTGTCATCTCCACCTTAACCGAGAGTCTTCATGAACTTTCTCCTACCTCTTCGAAAAACCGCTTTCCTAAGTAAACCTCAAAATTTCTCGTTCTGTTCACAGAACAAACAATCGCAAGTAAATCACCGATTCAACTTCCGCTTCCTCTCGATCGTGATACTAAAGAATCCAGGATTCGAATTTTCCCGCGCTTTTTCCTTCACATTCTCGGAAAGTATAAAAGACTTTGCGATATACCATAATGTATCAGTGGAACTTACCGTACCGGAAAGATGACGTGGAAACAGGCGGTGCTTCAAGGCCGTTATACCCAACGATGCTGGAAAATCCCCAACTCCGGTGGGGATTTATACGCAAGATTTACTCTATAATCGCCTTTCAGCTTCTAGCCACCGTCGCCGTCTCCGCCATAGTGGTCACCGTCCGTCCAATCTCTCTGTTCTTCACCACCACTGGCGCTGGATTAGGTCTCTACATAGTCCTCATCATCACGCCCTTCATAGGTCAAAATCATCACACACTTGTACTTGTTTGAGAAATCAATTTTTTTTTTAAAAAGTTGGTATTTTTATTAAATCTCAGCTGAAAAAAAAGTTTGATTTTTGTGTGTTTTTCCTATGATGTAGTGTTGTGTCCGTTGTACTATTACCACCAGAAACATCCGGTGAACTACTTTCTCTTGGGGATTTTCACTTTGGCTTTGGCTTTTGTTGTTGGATTGACATGTGCCTTCACCAATGGTAACATTTTCTCAACCACTTTGGATTGTTCTGTTTTAACTTAGTTTTATCTTTCTCAATGTTTTTATTGTTCCATTATGTGTATGTTTAAACCTCTTGCTTTGTGTTGAAACAGGGAAAGTGATTCTTGAGTCAGCGATCTTGACAACGGTCGTGGTGCTTTCCCTCACATTCTACACCTTTTGGGCAGCTAGGAGAGGACATGACTTTAATTTCCTTGGACCATTCTTGTTCGGTGCTCTCATCGTGCTTATTATCTTCGCCTTAATACAAGTAATGCTACTTATTCCATTTATTACAGAAAGTGAGAATAGTTTTGTTAGCATTCTTTACAGAAGTTCAATATTTCATTTCATTGTAGGTGTTACAGAGAATTAAGTGTTTTTAGCCTATTAAGTGTGGTAGTTTTGGTAGCATTATTTTGAGGCTGGAAGTTAGAAACTTGATTTCTTTGTCGGCGTTAATTTTTTGAAGCTAAGAAGTTAGAAACTTGATTTACAGAGAACGAGAGCTCTAACCTATTGAATATCTGAATGTGGTACTTATGGTAGCATTCTTTTGGCTACAAGTTAGAAACTTGATATCAGTACATTGCATTAGCATTAGAGATTTAACATATGAATTATGGTTGATTTGGATTGCATAATAGCCGGTTTCCGATTCTCGTTTTAAAGGCTGATAATTATGATATAGCACTAGACATTACATAGAATGAGAGTTGACCAAAAAAAAAAGAAAAAAAAAACAGAGAATGAGAAAGTTAGCCTATTGGGTATGGACCGTATGGTACTTTTAATTGGGAGCATTTTCTTTAGGCTTTTAATTTAGCCTATTAGATATGGTAGTTTTCGACCTTTTTGTAGCATTCTTTTTAGGCTTGTTACAAGTTAGAAATTTGACTTCACTATAGACGTTAGAGAATGAGAGTTTTATGCTTCTTAATTAAATGTGGTAGATTTGGGTATTACATAACCAGGTTTTGGATTTTGGGTTATATATGTTGTGCAGATATTGTTCCCATTAGGGAGGTTATCGGTGATGATTTACGGTTGCTTGGCATCGATAATATTCTGTGGATACATAGTCTATGATACAGACAATCTGATAAAACGATACACGTATGATGAGTACATTTGGGCAGCGGTTTCGCTCTATCTAGACATCATCAACCTCTTCTTGTCTCTTCTTACAGTATTGAGAGCTTTACAGAGATGATGATGATTATGAGGATGAGGTAGGGCTTCTTGGTATCTATAAATGTTAAAATAAGATGAGTGTCTTTTGTATATTTTGGTGGGTGCAGTTCACATGTTCTTGTGATTAGTTATAGTGGGAAGTAGGGAACAAAAAAACTGTGATCAATAAATGATTATAACGAAAATGCCAAATTATATGTGTTGTGTAGCCAAAGGACATCACGAGAAGTGTAACGTAACTCTTTGTTTTTCTCATAAGAGAGAGATGAGATAACCAAAAAAAAAAAGACTATTGTGTTTAGAGCTTTGGGGTTTATTATTTAGGCTTTGAATTTGGGGTTTAGATTTAGACTATTTTGTGATTTAAGAAAGAAAGATTATTTTTGTAATTTTGATATACAAATTATAATCTTGATATTAAAAACAAAACAAAACCAAAAAAAAAAAGCAAAAGCAAAACATGGGAAGCCTCGAGTTGTGTGTTGGAGAAAAAGAATGTTTGAAATTCTGAAATGCTCCAAATGCAAATCGACAAAGAAAAATAATGGTAACGAAAGTAGTCGATCCAACTTTGGAAGTTTTGTACTAACAGCTCATGTTGCTGCTTCATTTTAAAGTCTCTTAATTATTTAGTTATTTTCCAAATTGTAAGAAAACAATAATTATTTAGTTATTTTTAGTGAAATATTTTCCCATGTAGCTACTTGTATCGCTCGTTCGTCAAATGTTTAGCGTCTTGTGGGGAAATCAGCTAGGGAACCCAAAAAAAAAGAGTTAAAAACCTTAAAAGTCACTAGATAATTTTTGATTTTTCCTGTGTAAGTGAATTTCTGGAATTTGTGGCCGCAATGAAAATATGATGATCCATTACGGTGAAATGTACAGTATTATGTGTAACCAACATAATATATATATATCTTGTGATTCTGGAATTTGTGGTGGCTGTGGAACTGTGATGATACATTACCGTAAAATGTATTGCGTAACCAATAATATGTACATAACAATGCCCCAAAAATTTGAAAGTCCCTTGATAAGTATTACTTTTTCTATATTTGATTGGACTATATATGGAATTGTGGTCGCAATGCAAATGTGATGATATGTTAGGGTGAAATGTATGCGCCACCAATAATACAGAATGATGCCAAAAAGAAAGAAAATAATTTTTCTTTTTGAAAGGGATAAGTCTTGCTTTTTCTATATGCAATTGGATGCCATGAATGTCGTCGCAATGCAAACATGATGATACATTGCGGTGAAATGTATGTGTAACCCAATATAAGTAATTTCTCGTGACCATTTTCAAAATAAAGTTGCCATGGTTTTTGTTCTCTAGATATTAACTAATAATTAGCATGGTCCCTCTTGAAAATGCGATGACCTATATCCGACTCCTATAAAAACCCCATCTTCCTCTCTTCTTCCTTACTCCGAATCCAAATGAGACTTACCATTTGATCATTCTCATTCTATAGACTCTCTAAAAGCAAATAAAATACTTATGTTTTATATTCCCCTAAACATAGGGGAAATTAACTAGTTAAACAAGAAGATGAGTAACAAAAAGGCATCACAATATCACCAAGTAGAAGTCCCTCCGCCACAACCTTTCTTGAAATCACTAAAGAACACACTCAATGAGATCCTTTTCGCCGATGATCCGTTCAGACAAATCAGGAACGAATCAAAAACGTCGAAGAAGATTGAGTTAGTGTTGCGACACGTGTTCCCAATCTTGGAATGGGCTCGTGGTTACAATTTGGAGTATTTGAAATCAGACGTCATCTCGGGGATCACAATTGCAAGTCTTGCTATTCCTCAAGGGATTAGCTATGCTCAGCTCGCTAATCTCCCTCCAATCCTTGGTCTTTGTAAGCTCTCTTCCTCTTCTAATTATTTTAAATTTCTATTACAAAAGAAATAAGGTTTACATTATATTACTTATTTAATGTATCATGAGAGAAAACGTAACAAAATAACCTTCAACTTGATTTAGTTTGGTTCGGTTTTATATATAAATAGATAATCATGTGTAATACGGAAAACCAATATTGTAGACTCGAGTTTGGTGCCGCCGTTGATATACGCGGTGATGGGAAGTTCAAGAGATTTAGCGGTGGGCACAGTGGCAGTGGCGTCACTGTTGACGGCGGCGATGTTGGGGAAAGAGGTAAACGCAGTGGAAAATCCAAAGCTTTACCTTCACTTAGCTTTCACCGCCACTTTCTTCGCCGGACTCATGCAAACCTGCCTTGGCCTCTTACGGTTCGTAACACTCCCAAATCACACTCATAATTAATTTCTTTTCATTCTATATTATATATATATATACACACGTGAAAATGTCTATGTTTATAATTGTATTATTTAGTTATTAAGTTAAAAACGATCATGGCAGAAATCACCGATCGAATGTGTGTCTATATATATAGTATTAGTTTTTGTATTTTGGCATAATTCTGGTGCAAGAGTTATTTTATCAACTAATCATTGATTAGTATTCAACGGTCTATCATAATTAAAAAATGAAGGGGACATTTTGTTCGGATAAAGGCATTTGCCTCATGCATGCATGCTATTTTGTCTTTCTTAGCAATATTAAAAATTTGATACGGCTCTATATATAGAATAAAAACAAGAAGAAAACAAAAACATATATTTGGTAAAAGAATCCATGTTCGGTTCTGAGACAAATATGTCAGAAGATAATACATATATATAAGTTTAAAATTGTATCTAACGTTTACAAACAAAGTTCACGTGAACCAAGTTTGAAAAATAGATATTTAATTAATCAAAAATATAGAACACAAATTTATTTATAATTCTATGATTAATAATCGATAGGAAAACCATTTTACCGAAACTCAAAACTATATAAAATTGCTAAAATATAATAAAAGACCACATTTTATACGCCATTAAATCCTAGTTTAAAATCTTAGCATATGTATACTTGCAATAATAATGAAATTATAGAAATTTTTGATGAGGTTTATAGTGAATATAAAATATCAGGTTAGGGTTCGTGGTAGAGATATTGTCGCATGCGGCGATTGTAGGATTCATGGCAGGAGCCGCGACGGTGGTGTGTCTGCAGCAACTGAAAGGACTACTTGGCCTCAGTCACTTTACCCACTCCACCGATATCGTCTCTGTTCTCCACTCCATTTTTTCTCAATTTCATATGGTTCGTTTCTTCATTTTCTTTACCAGTATCACAAAATATTATAACCAATTTAATTTCGCTAAATAGTACAAACATAAATCCGTTACAAATAAATTAAAAATCGTACCAAATTCATATACTGATCATTCTATTTTTAGCAAACTTTGATTTCTTTAATGTTGTTTGGGTGAAAAAAAAACTTTAATTTTCATAAAATATTTTTAAATAATGTCCAAGATCTTTTGTAATATCATCAGTTGTTTCTCTAAATAAATGGTTTTCTACTTTTCTCTGTATTTTTTCATCCTCTTAAAATTTTTAAGTAAATTAATTTCTGATTGCAAGTGGCATGAGCCAAAATTGTTGTTATTATTCATGGGGTGTACTTGCCACTATTGTACCGACCGATATAAATTCCTTTCGTTTAATTTCCTTAATAATTAATCAATCAGTATAAGAAAAATGTTTCCATATACAATGAAGCAGAAAATTTGAGTTTTTGGTATGTATATAAAAGTTGTTTTAAAATATGCAGTGGAGATGGGAGAGTGGAGTGCTAGGGTGCTGCTTCCTCCTCTTCCTTCTTTCAACTAAATTCGTTGTAAGTTTAACTTCTTAATTAGACTACTAAGTACTGATTTAGTGTTAGATTGAAATTCCTTTTTATAATGTGTATTAGATTAAATTTAACAAATTAATTAATTTGAGTGAAGAGCAAGAAGAGACCAAAGCTGTTCTGGATATCTGCAATGTCCCCACTTGTGTCTGTCATTTTTGGAAGCCTCCTCGTTTACTTCCTCCATGCCCAGTCCCATGGCGTCCAAATTGTAAGTTATATATTAACTAGTATATTTTCCGTGCATGACCATAGTGATTTTATAAATTAATTTAAAGAAAATTTTGTTTAACTAAAATATATTCCAAATGTAATATAATTTAATTATATTAAAAATATTATTTGAAATAATAATAATAAAAATTTAAAATTTTGATTTGCTTTGTAAAATCTAATATGAACTTATAATATAAATATTGATTTTTAAATTAATAAAATCTAATAAATATAAAAAAATAAAAAATTTATTATATAAAAGATTTTAAATTGACCAGATGATTTCTATTGACCAGGTGAACTGTGCTTTATTATATAAAAAAATTTTCTCCTTTTCTTTCGCTTCAACTGCTAAAAACTCTCTATTAATTAGGTTTGAATATTCATTTGCTTTTGCGTTTATATTGTTAAAAGTAAACTCACAACTTTGTATCAAAATTAGTTTGTAATTGTGAATGCCAAATGAAAACGGGAGAAAACTTTAATCTTTACTTTGACGTTTGCATTTTGCGGAATTAATAATTTATGAAAAACTGAAACTTCTTTATGTTTTTGAAAAATTGAGACCTCAGTGATTTAACCTTTTAATTGTTTGAAAATACTAATGTACTAATTATATTTTGTTGTGGAAGTATAGATCGGAGAATTAAAGAAAGGGATAAATCCACCGTCAATCACAAATTTGGTTTTCACGTCACATTATGTGACTATAGCTCTCAAAACTGGCATTATCACTGGAGTCATCGCTCTCGCAGTACGTATTCGTTAATGATCATTAACTTTTTGGATAACTAAAAAAATCTCCACAGACAAAATATAAGCATCATTTAACACTCTTAAAAAAATTATTAGGAAGGGATTGCGGTAGGGAGAAGCTTTGCAATGTATAAGAATTACAACATAGATGGGAACAAAGAGATGATAGCCTTTGGAATGATGAACATTATTGGCTCCTTCTCCTCTTGCTATCTCACTACCGGTAATCTACAGTTTTCATTTTCTTTACTTAAACCTATCTTTGATTTTTTTGGTGCCATGTACGTACTAATCATTATTATTCAAGCTTAACACTACATATTTTTGTGATGAAATAATCATATAGTTAATTATCTAGCTAGTAGTATTATATATAGCTTTGCATGCATGCATGGTTGTAGTTATAAAAGATGAGTTTTATTTAGTTTTTGTTTTTATAACCTCATTTGTGTACGATTGTATCAAATGATTACGATATGATGATTATATTTTCTCATAACATAACGAAAATTTGACGTTGAAGGGCCGTTTTCGCGTTCGGCGGTGAACTACAACGCGGGTTGCAAAACGGCGATGTCAAACGTGGTAATGGCGGTTGCAGTGGCAGTGACGTTACTGTTCTTAACGCCATTGTTCTTCTACACTCCGTTAGTAGTTCTTTCGTCGATCATCATCGCCGCCATGCTCGGCCTTATCGACTATGAAGCAGCCATTCATCTCTGGAAACTTGACAAGTTCGATTTCTTCGTCTGTCTCTCTGCTTACTTGGGCGTTGTTTTTGGTACCATCGAGATTGGTCTCATCCTCTCCGTACGTATCCTACTTTTTTATAATCTTTACGTACTCTTTTAATAGTATACATGGTTTAGGTATGGTTAAGATGGTTTAATGTAAGATTGATTTTACATTAAACCATCTTAACCATACCTAAACCATGTTGTATACTATTATATATCTTTTGCCACTGTAAATATATATGTGAACAATATTCATTATATGACAGGTGGGAATATCAGTGATGAGGTTATTGTTGTTCGTGGGAAGACCAAAGATTTATGTAATGGGAAACATTTCAAACACAGAAATATTTAGGAACATTGAACATTATCCTCAAGCCATCACTCTCTCTGCTCTTCTCATTCTCCACATCGATGGCCCTATTTACTTTGCTAACTCTAGCTACTTACGAGATAGGTTATTTATTTATTTTACAGTTAATATATACTTAAAATATCTTTATTTTTTGTTCGAAATCTTAGTTATTTATATTTATCTCTTGTTTATATATATATTTTGATAGAATTGGAAGGTGGATCGATGAAGAGGAAGATAAATTGAGAAGGAGCGGAGAAAACAGTCTACAATACATTATACTCGATATGAGTGGTAAGCCACTATTTGATATGGGTTTTCAATTACTTTTCCGGCTAGCTACGTTCTTATAGATTGCTTTTCTTAAAGATATATCGTGCTTGTTAGCTTCAAAGACTTAGCTAGCGAAACTATATATTAGTATCATTTGTTCACTAACAAATTTACACAATTTATCTGTTAGTATTAGATTTTTTTTTTCAATAATGAGAAAATATATAAACATATAGTATTCTATTCTAGTCAAAAAATACAAAATGTGCTATCTTTGATAATTTAAATTTCGTAATGTTAGTTGTCATATTATATTTTTTCCATTTGTGATTATTTTAGTGTCTCTTATTTTATTTTATCCTATAATTTTTATATCTCTAATTTCCCAAATCATTTAAGACAATATTTTCTTGAATCACTTATTCAATTATTTATTTATTATGAAAAATATATTTCAAAGATTTTGAATTAATATGTAACACTATTTTCTATGAAATATGTAGCTGTGGGGAATATCGACACGAGCGGATTAAGCATGCTTGAGGAAGTCAACAAAATCCTGGCACGAAGAGAGCTTAAGGTAATAACAAGCGATTAAATTTCCTTTTACAAGATAATTAAGTTCCCAAACATTTATTTATTTTGCAATTTGGTCCTCTAATTTTCTCAGCTAGTGGTAACGAACCCAGGAGCAGAGGTGATGAAGAAGCTAATCAAATCCAACTTCATAGAAAGCATTGGCAAAGAACGAATTTATCTCACGGTGGCAGAAGCCGTCGCGGCCTGCGATTTCATGCTCCACACCGCTAAACCCGACTCACCGGAATTTAACAACGTTTAAGATTTTCATATTAAATCTCACATTTCTAAAAGTTATGTTTTCATCAAATAAACCAGAGTCTGTTATTGTAACCCAAAAAAAAAAAACAAGAGTCTGTTATTTAAACTCACTACTACAAACTGCCACGTCTGCGTTCAAAAACATAATCGCAAACGCAATTAAACAAGAGTCTGTTACTTGCAACTGAAGTAACAATAAGTTCAAGGAGACAACGGCTGCTGAACGCAACCGCAAAACACAGACCGCTTCTTCGTTTTCTTCTTCATCGTTACGCTTCTGGTTCGACCATAAATGTAATCCCTAAGAAGAACTTTCGAATTGGAATCTAAAATCTTCGACTTAGCTCGATTCTCTTTCTCTCCTTCAAGTTTCATCAACAAGAACTGAATCCTCTGTATCTCCAACTGTAACCTCCCAAGCTTCTCTGATCCTCTTCTCGCTTGCTCCGAGATTCTCCTTCTTCTATCAAGATCCTTCTCTGATTCAGCTTTTGTAGTCAGCTTTCGATTAACGTTAAACAGTTTCTCTATCGCTTCCTCTGCTTCTTCAAGCTGTCCTTTGATCGTCTCATACTCATCATCTCCTCCTCCTACTTTCTCCTTCTTCTTGTTCATCTCCACTGTTTCAACTTTGCTTTTCAAATCTTCTACAGTGATCTGAATATTCTCCAGCTTCCGTAAATCAGAATCAAGTCTTTCAAGAACCTTCCTCTTGTTTACTTCAACGTTCGGATCCATGAATCCATCGAAAATCTCTAACTTATCAACAATCAATGACTCTTCAGACAAAGATTTACCTTTTGATGAAGCTGTCTTGTGAGTCTTCACTGGCTTTAGCTCAACAAAACCATGAAGATCTAACTCTGAAGTGCCTTTCTTACTTACAATCTCGTACGATGATCCATCAGATGTTTGATCAAGCACAATATCTTTCATTACCATCTCGATTTCGTAACTCTGCCGAGTTCTGCCACTTCCTCCTTCTTGCTTCCTCATGCTTCTTCCACTGCCTTTGATTTGTTTCAATGATGCCTCAAGCATAGAGTATGCATTTGCGTTCTCAAGCATCATAAACTTTTCCTTTTCCATTACTGCCTCTCCAATAGCTTTGATTCTCAAACACATTTCTTCCAACTTGGAAACTCCATTCATTGATTCAGCTTCCTGTCAACAAAGATGAGTCCAGTTCAAACAATTTTTCTTCAACAAGCTTTAGAAGTGGAGGATGAGAAGATAATTTACCTTTGAAAGTTCATGAGACTTGCGGCGCACGAAAACATTATCCTCCAAAGATTTAATGCTTTCATTCAACAAAACAATAGCTTGGCTACTTTCAAGATCGTTGCAGGCTTCAGATAGCTCACGTCTCGTCGCTTCAATCTGTTTATCAATGAAAAACGTAGCAGCTTGAGACTCCCACAATTCAGCATTGCTCTTCTCTATGAAAACTTCTTGATTCAGCTTTTCTTTCTCTACTTTGATTTCTTCAAGTTCCTTCTCCTTCTCACGTAACTGATCACTACTCTTCTTTGCTTTACCCTCAAGCTTCTTCTTCTCAGTTTCTATACTAACTGCTTCCAACTTAAGTTGTCTAAGCCATTCAACAAGGACAATGTTCTCAATAGCACTGTGATGGTTTTCAGAAATAAGACATGAGTTCTCTTCCGAGAGTGACTTACAAGCTTCCTCCAACGTCTTCAGCTTCTTTCTGATTGATTCCAACTCAAAGTTCAAATCCGATATAGATTTTTCCAGCATAAGGTTTTTCTGAACAAGTGTTTCCATAGTTTCTGATGACCCAACCATGGATTGGTGTTCCTTCCCAACCTGACTTAGCTCATCTTTAAGACAGTATATTTCTTGCTGCAAAGCGTTTCTTTGGTCCACTCTTAGTTTAACTTCTGCCTCAAGCTTTTGTCTTGTTTCCTTTAAGCTTGAGACATCTTCTTGCAAACTTTTAACTGATGCAACAGAAGATAAATTGAGCTCATTGGCTTTCTGAATATCTTCATGCAACTCATTGTTTCTCATCTCCATGTCTTTCATGATCTGAGACTTTGTTTGAAGTTCCACAGCTAAACTAGTTAGCTCATCTTGAGACTGAGAGTGCAACTGCTGTAATGTTTGAAACGCAGTCTCAGCTTCTTGGAAACGCAAATGCTCTTCTTGTACACAACTCCACAGTTTCACCAGCTCTGTTTGCTTCTCTGTGAGCTTCTGACTTTGATTCCCAAGTTTCTCCAAGAGAACATCAAGCTCAGAGTGAAGATTCTGATTTGATTTCTCAAGGACAAGACACTTCTCTTCAGAAAACTTTAACTTAGCAACTCCATCTTCTACTTCATGGCTAAGACTTTGTGTTTCTTCTTGAGCATGGTATAGTTTAAGTTTCAGACCCGCGATTATATTCAGACACTGTTGGTACTGAAGCTCAGAAGCTTCATTATCCTCAACCAATTTCGAGACTTTTCGCTTCAAGTTTTCAACTTCAACCTCAGCCTTTTCAGCTCTCTCAATGATAACCCTTGCTTCTTCCTCACTCTTCCTTAGTCTCTCTTCTAGGTTAGATATTGTTTTCAAGCATTCCTTGTATTGGACAAGAGCAGCTTCCTTATCACTCTCAGCTTTTGCAGCATCTTTATGGGTTACAGAGATTCCATCTTCTAAATCAGCTATCTTCTGCAGACATTGCTGATACCAAACAAGGCTAGATTCCTTTTCAGACTCTAGCTTGTAGAGACTTTCTCTAAGCGTTTCGATCTCAGCTTCAGCACTTGCAGCTCTGTCATTAAGCCCTCTTGATTCCTCTTGTGCAAGAGATACTTCAGATTCAAGATTCGACAATCTCTCCAAATTCTTCACAAACTTTACTAAGTTAGCTTCTTTTTCAGCTTGCATTTCAGAAATGGACTCTTTTAAAGACACCACTTCAGCCTCAGCTTTACTAGCTCGCTCGGATTCCGAAAGAATCTTAGCCTTGAGATCATTATTACTTCCTTCATTAAAATTCAATCCTTTTCTTGCTTTTCCACTACTCACATATGGACCTTCAAAATCTTGAATCTGAAGCATCTCTGGTGTTTGTGGATCAACATCATTATTAATCAAAGCACCATCATGTGACGACTCATCACCAAAGATCTCAGGGACTTGGTTTGGGAACGCTTCTGCTATAGTCTGTTGAGCCTGATGGATTACACCAGTCGCATGATTGTATCTTTCGGCTAATGCACGATACGCACGGTAAAACTCTTCAACAAGCTTCAAAAGCTCGGGACGTTTACGGTAATACATCTCTGCTCGCTTTGCAAAGGAATCTGCATCTTCTTCAAGAACCTTTATCATTTGTTTCACATTATTATCCATATCTGTCAAAAAAAACACACATAATCAATATCATAGGCCAAAATAAAACAGAACACAACATTGGAATCAAGAAGACAGTACAAGTAATAAAGATACCTGCAAGATTGTCTTGAAGCCATTTAGAATTCTTGGGGGTATTGTGACTATCCCACCACCATGAATACATACGTTTTGATTTACTCTTCGCTACAGTTTCCATTTTTTTATTTTCCCAGCAAATACGAACAGAACACAAGTACCTGTACACCAACCAAACTTTTTTGTCACAGACTCTTCTTACAACAACCTATTTAACAAAAACTACCTGAGAAAAAATAAAAATAAAATAAAATAAGGATTGAACAAATTGAATAATCATACAAAGGAAAAATATAGAGAAATGCAAAAAAAGAACCAGTAAACGAATTACCAAGTCTACAAGATCAGAAACAGAGGAAAATCATTGGCAAAAATAAATTAACCCAAATTCCGAATAACTAAAGAAATTTAGTATATGATTGTGATTTTCTATAATATAATCTCATCATGCATTTAAACCCATAGAACAACAAGTTTCGAGTCAGAAAATCATACGATCACACATTAAAGTGCGTAAAATACAACCAAAATTATGATCCAAAGGCTTGAAAATAATAATCTGACCTTTATCAAACGAATCGGAAAGCACTGAAGTCGAGTTCCAAATCCCAAAAACAAAAAAACAAATTGAATAGAAGAATCCTAGAAAGAATCAAGGGCTTAGTTTCTTCTTAAATTAAGCTAGTGTAGCTTCTATCGCGTATCTTCTTCTAGATCTCTCTCTTTCTCTGGCTCTGTTTGCTTTTGTTAGGCGTTTTTATGCTCTGTTTCAGCTTTTTAAGTTGTCAAAGAGTTTTTTGTTTAGGTTAATGGTGAGAGGTTAAAGAGAAGAAAGAGTAAAACTAAACTAAGATGACGATATTACCCTTGTTTACGAATTCCTAAACGTATTTAATACAGAGTTTGTTTCCTCGGGATTGCGTGTGATATTTGGCTTTTCCTAAATTCATGTAATTATGCCATTAATTAAGCCTATGCTACCAAGACATGTGTTAATTTTTTTCATTTTATGCCAGCTCTACATTTTCTATAATATGAAAATTTATCTCAGATGAATTTCAAATATTTCCATGGTCAAAACAATTAATAAAATTCTTTTTAATTCTTCAACATACCATTTTTTATTTTATACTACTAACTAACATAGATAAGTAATATTTGCTGTTTTTGTTTATTTTTTCTATTTTATATAGACTCATAAATAAATAGGAAAAAAAAAAAAGAGAATCTTTGGAAAGAAAGAGAATCAAAAAAAGGTAAAGGCGAAGGCACAGAGAGGCGTATTTGAGGGCAGCTTTATAGGTCCCACTTACGCCAACCTCTCATATTATGCCACGTCAGATATCTCACCATGCGCATCTAAATAGATTAATAAGTTAACACAACTACATGATTTAGGCCCATATATTTTAAGTTTGAGTCGGTTGATGAATAAATATCATTTTAAGTTTTGCTTTTCTATAGTTAATTTTAACATTTGTTTAACATTATTAACTTGTTTTTGTGAAAAATTCCATTGTAAGTTTTGAGTAAATGAATCCAGAAACTATGGTTCTTTGATTAATATAGGATTAAGTATGAAGGAAAAAATATGTGTCTTTAGCTAATCAACCTGTCGGTATCCAAATGTTGTACTTTTACATTGCTATAGCGAACAAAAACGTCCACCAAAGTTTTTTTCTTGTTGTAGTTGGGCCCAATAGTAATAATGAACCATCATGGAAACTCAGAAACTAAACATTTAGAATTTGAACTCTCAATTATTATAATCTTCAACAACCTCTCTACTCGGTCCCAACGTTTATTTCTTTTGTTTTTAATCTTCCTAGACATTGTCTCAAATAGTAACTATAGCCTATAACCATAATTAAAAGTAATGAAATTTTGTCTTTTTAACATTTAGAAATAACAGAGGAAAATCGTTTCCACGAGGTAAAGGATGTCCAATGGGCCCATAACGGGCCATTTTCGTGTAAACTTTGCTGCAAATTGTTAGAAACCTCTCATTTGAGCTTTTTTTTGTTAAAATTTATTGGTTTATGTAATGAACATTTTACTAATTTCAATAAAATTTCGACGAAAAGGTCATTCTAAAACATTTTGCAAAATTTACATGTGATCATCAAATCTCAGTATGCAATAAATAAACGAAAGAGAATGATAATAATTATAGGGAACAAGGGATACATATCCTTCAACATTAAAACTCGATAACGTCTACAATACTGTCACAAACTACATAAGACGAGACGTAACAAACGTTTGTGGAAAGCTTCACACAACATTTCCAACACAGAGACAATACTTGTCACCATGTCTAACAAACAACCCAAAGATAGTAGAGACAACGAAACTAAGCAGCAGAATCAAAAGCAGAGAGTAGCAGCTTCTCCAGTTCCCTGTAACAAAAAGTCATAAACTTGTATAAGCTACAGATTCAGATTCTTTAATTGGAAGAGCTAAGGAGAGCTTCAGATTTACCTGGTGAGTAGATTAGGCAGGTTCAGGAAACTCCAAAGAGACAACAATGTTTTAAGTAAGAACTTGAGGAATGTCTTTTCTTCAGAAGAAGAGGATGAAATGGCTTGAATCTGAACGAACCTTTACCAGTAGAGATAGTCTAAGAGGGTCACTAAAACTTACCTCTTCCCCTTTTCCTTTTCAAAAAATACAGGAAACAAGGCGAAGAGGAAGATCACTTAGCAGAAGAGTAGTTACATTTACATCTTTTAAGGCTAGACAGAAATGGATTAGAAGGGAAGAGAACGAGACTTAAAAAAAAGGTTTAAGAGAAAAGATATCGACAGGGAAGGAGATATACTAGACAAAGGTTAAGACTAAGAACCCGAAAAGACGAAACTTGAATGAATAGAACACAAACCCAGTATGATCAAAGGCTCTACTGCATATACAGGCTAGCTAAATGCTATATCTAACCCACTTAAGAAAAAGAAGCCAAAAGGGAAAAAGACGACTCTAAGAAGAAGAAACTATACAAAGGGCAAAGAGGAGAGACACTAATATTCAAGAATACCAATATGAACTTAGCATTCACCCAAGGTATATGTTAGAGACCAAGTCTTCACTTGTACGCAATTTCAATCTGCTTCCTGAGTGTTTATACTCGCTATAACCAACTGTTCCACCATAAGTAACACCTCAATCTGCGTAGGAGATCCAGCAACTGCTGACCAGCTCTTTAGTCAAGACTGCTTACGTGTTCCTTTCCCATCACCATTAAAAGCTAAGAAACAAACTCAAACCCAGCTTGGTGACTAACACCACCTTATTTCTATGTGCATAAAACTAAAACTAACCCTGTTCCCCTAAAAGCTCCTGATCTTCATTCATCTGTAGTCTCAAGCTCAAGGTTGAGCATGCGACGAAGTGTCATAGTGGCAGAGACAGTACTTTGAAAAGGGTTGGTACCAGATGAGGTTGGAGAAACCGGCGCAGACTTAGCAACTTCAGGAATATCAACAGCAGAGTCAGGAGCTGGCAAGTTCCAAGACAAAGTCTTCTTTTCCCGGAGAGAAAACTTAGGAATCGGCACAGAAGCAGGAGGAGGCGAGTTAGAGTAAGTAGGTCCTGCCCATAGCTCAGAGTAAGAAAGGCTTCTCCTTTTGTCAACAAACTCACTAGAAGACCTACGGATCTGAGAGCCTTTGCTGTTAGCAATTGGAATGGGATTAGTTCTCCCCTTGTCAACAGAAGAAGAGTTGTTAAAGACTGGTAAAACAGACTTAGGAGAACGAGGAGACTGAACTTGAGGAAGAGCTCCTTTGTTTATAGGTGCTGAAGAAGTTCTCTTTGGTCTTGGAAGCAAACCCACTCCAGATTGAAAAGTTCTGCAATTGATTTGCCTAAAGGATTTGGAAGGAGCTGATCTAAAACGATCATGTCCAAGAGACTTCTTCCCATAATACTGATTCCTATGTTCCACAGCTACAATAAGCGTTTCCATTTCCAGATAAATCACACTGTCAAAAGTAAAAAGCTTCCACTAAAACAACAACACAGAACCTAGTCGCTTAGGCTTAGCTATCGCAAGAACACTTCTTTCTAAATCGAAGCTCGATTCAATACCAGAAAGCTTTGTTAATAACCCAGAAAGTCTCTGTAAAGATCACAGAATCCGATTCACAGCTCCTCTCGAAAGCTGAAAATAACATTTTAAATCATCACATACTGATAAAGATAGCGAAATCATAACATTAGATCCTGGGAAATGAGCAAACATAAAAGATTACAAAGAGAAATTAACCTTAAAAGCTTAGGTTTTTCGATGGTGGTGAAGAAAAGATGAAATCTTAGAGGTATAAAAAGACGATTCCGGTCAGATCATACAGAGAGAGACGTATAGAGAGTGATGATTGATTTCATCTTCACTAGTGGATCAGTGGTCAATTGAAGAATGTGAATTAGGGTTTTTAAGCCTCCATGGAAATGAAGATCCGATGGATCTGAGAAATTGAGGAAGCGAGAAAGGTGGAGAGAGATGCAGAGAACAGAGCAGTTGTCTTTAAGTAAGGGGGCACAGTTACTTCATGATTCTGCGAAGATGAAGTTACGTAAGTACCCTCCTATATCTTCATTGGCCATTTTGTCCTTCTCCTTTACTGTGCTGAATACATGATTTAAACAGATATTTTCAAGATCATTTGTAAACAGTGTGTATTATTTTGAAAGAGTCGGTCAAACTTAAGCGTCTTGCTAATTAATTTGTGCATGGGAAATGAAAGACCTCGATCTACGTGACGTTTCTTTGATTTAATTAATTTTTATGTTCATGCCCGTTGTGTGATAATTTCTGTACTACTACATTGAACCTGTGCATGTCATTTATCTTCCTATCAATTTTAAACAAAGATCAATGCATCCTTTAAGTGATTTATATTTAATTTACAAAATGAATAATTGATTATGGACCAATGTACTCGGTAGGGTCTTCCAATGAGAGATATTGCACTTATTGACAAAAGATCAGACATTGTATAGTTCCACAAAAGTGGAATCATAAAACTATAATTGAAAACCTCTTAAAGGTAATTTACCCTATTATATACTCTATCCGTACCATTTTAATAAATGTTTTAAGTTTGTTCTCTTGTTCATACATAAATTTTAAGTTTTGATTGGTTGAATAAATTTTAAATGAAAAAGTAAGTGATACTTTTATAAAAAAAAATAGTTGTCTTAATTTGTGACCTTTTAACCAAAATATCTATTATTATAGAAAATAGAGAGTATTTTATTAGCACTCGGATACAATATTTTATTCTTATTTGTTATTTTAACTAATTAATTAAATTTTAAATGTTTATCTGGTTTTAGAAAATAATAATGTGAATTATTAGTAGAGTGATTGAGTTAAACAATGAATGTTGTTTGTATATATTAAATATTATTGAGAAATTTGGAAAATAAGGATATTTTTATCAAATATGACCATATTTTTTTTTTTCTACAACTTTGGTGAAATAGGTTTTTTTTAAGTGAATGTCTCTTTTATACCCTCAACATTAGTTTTTTTGAATATTTTACAAAAGTTAATTAAATCTTACAAATCTAATACAATATATATTAAATCTGTTACAATATTTACTAATAATAATAATAAAATTAAATAGAAAGTGGTGTTATTTCCTCCTATCGTCGACCCAAAAAAAAAAATTCCTCCTATCTTTTTCTTTTTTTTCTCTTCCACGGCCGATATCTTCTTCTTCTTTCTCATTATCATTGGCGGCTTTTCTTCTCTCTATCACCGCCGGGAATTGTCTCTATCTATCAACACGGGAAATTATCTCTCTTTATCGCCACCGGTAATCTCCTCTAACTCTCGCTTTTCTAATTTAAGACCATAGATCCGATTACTTGTCTAGTTTAAATTTAATTTGTGCTCTTTAAAATCTCATCCTAATCTCATAGATCCGAGTTGAAGAGAGTACAACAAATTATTCTGATCAAAGTTTTCATCTTGCATACAACTCAAGCGCAAAGGTTTGTGAATAAAGCTCCAACTTTTCATCCTTGTTTTCTGAAATTAATAACCTTTAAGTTCTAATTCAGTTTGATTTTCTTATATTAATCGACTACAGCTTCTCCATCGTCTTTCACACTGACCAATTTGCTCACAGCTTGAGGTTGTTCCTTATCCTTCTTATCCGTAAGTCCTCATGTTCTTGATGATTATGGTGTTTGAAATTTAACTTAAATTTGATTGATTTTTGTTTGTAGATTAATTTCATTATTGGATCTAAAAAATTAAGATCATAGGTTCATTGTCAATTTCAAATTTTAGAGTCGCTATTTACCTTCAAAAGATTGAGTTTTTACGATGTATAAGAAATTTGATTTTTTTTCATTTTATCTTGTTTGGGTGACATTGTGAGTAAATTCATTTTTACTAATGATTAAGTTCATTTTCACTAATTAATCGGATTAAATTTGATTCTTCAAAAGACTGTGATGATAGCTGAATATTAGCTTGTTGTTCCTTATTTTTTGTGCAGCCATTGAAATGAAGTATCCAAAACTTCTTATTTTCAATTTAAACTTGGTCTTTGAAATTTAACTTAAATTTGATTGATTTTCGTTTGTAGATTAATTTCATTATTGGATCTTAACAATTTAGACCACATGTTCATTGTCAATTTCATATTTTAAAGTCGTTATTTACCTTCGAAAGACTGTATTTTATTTTGTTTGGGTGACATTGTGATTATTATTATTTTCACTAATTCATTGGATTATATGTGATTCTTCAAAAGACTGTGATGGTAGCTAATTATTAGCTTGTTGTTCTTTGTTTTTGTGCAGCCATTGAAATGAAGTATCCAAAACTTCTTATAAGAAAAGGAGAGGAAACAAAATTGGCTCACATTAACAATAACTGCCGAATGCCTCTATTAAAAACAATCAAGAAGACCTTGCCAGCTGCGTACGCTACAGTGAGGAGTGATTGTGTCTTTGCAAATGTATTTGCGATTTCTGAAAACGGTCTCCATTTCTCGGGTCGGACAGTACACACAATGTTGACTGGGCAGTTGGTAACAAAGAAAAAGCATGAGCTCTGGTTTGTTTTTGAGACGAAGACATTGAGATTTTCTTTGCAAGAATTTCATGCAGTTACTGGGCTGAAGGTCATTGATGATCGTAGTCCTGATTTACATAATTTTACTGATGATGGTGGATTTTGAGCTAAGGTGCTGAGGAGAAAGGATGAAGTTTCCCTTAAGAAGATGATGAAACTGTACTTACTTGAAGCTCCGAGTTGGAAACTAGTTGACCAAGAAAGATTTGTGTATCTTTTTGTGATAGCTGGACTGGTAGTGAGCATTGGTGAGTCGAAGAAAATTCCACAACAGTATATAAAGTTGGTGATGCATCTAGATAAGGTAAAGACTTATCCTTGGGGTATTGTAGCATTTGATTATTTATTGGAGTTCATCATCGAAAGACGAAATGGTTTGAAGAAGGCATCATATGTTCTTGATGGTTTCACTTACGCACTTCAAGTTTGGGCTATGGAAGCAATTCCTTTGCTTGGAAGTTTGTGTGGAGAGAAGATCAACAGTGAAATAACAGCAGGTCGATGTTCTAATTGGACTGGCTCTGCCAAATTGTCTTGGGATCAACTTATAGAGATCAAAGACACATTTAACGGAGAGGTTAGTAGTTGATTCTGGAACTGTTGTCTAATTAGTTTCTTTGAATATAATATCATTGTTAAGACTTTGTTGAACTCTAACCGTATTTTGTTGTTTTTATTGTAGGTCGCTTATCCTTATATTTCCTCGACAGAAAATTGTGATGTTTTGGACGCGGTTGAATTTATAAGGAATGATGAAGTCAAAGATTCGCGAGTGGATAATTTGAACTGTTTGATCAGATCTGGATATGATTTTAAAGGCCACATTTGGGCAAGTCTTCAAGATGATGTTGTGGTCGAAGATGTAGAAGTGGAAGAACCTGTTATAGATGAAGAAGACAAGGAAATGTCTGGTGTGGGGAGCAATGGGAAATCACAAGCATCTACTGTAGAGATATCCACTTCGCCAAAAAGAAAGAAGAATCAGGTCGATATGGGAGTAGAGTCACGGAGAAGAAGGTTTTTGTATGAGCGTGCATCATCATCACATGCTCATACAGTTCAAGAAGAAATGAAGTCATTCTTCAGTGGACTGTTAGATTCTTCATTCAAGAGTTTTCAGGACACCATTGGCAAGCACATGGAGATATTTACAGGGGAAATTTTCACGCGTTTAGATAAATTAAAGGTGGAGGTATCAAGACTTAAAAATTCTGTATCTACACCAAGATTCTCGGAAGAGCAACCAGAAACCTCAAGTAAACCTATGGTACGTAAGAAAAAGATCTAATTTTTTTTTGTTTCTATAACTATGAATGTAATGGATTAGAGCAACTCGGATATGTATAATTTTGTTTGTAAATTTTGAATTGTATGCTTGATGTATGTGATGTAAACACTAGTGTTTTCCTTGATGCTAATTTATCTATCAAACTTTCCTGACATTTTTTCCTTCATATTGTTCTATTTACAGGGACAGAACTTTATGTTTGATAAATTATTCTCACAACCAAGTGACATAGACCTCAATATGAGTACCCAAGAGTTCCTTCAGAAAAAAGTAGGCCACCTATCTCAAAAGTCAAATCTAACAGAGGTTGATCGTACAGAAGATTCATTCCGTAAAGACTGGGGGGAACGACCGATCAAACAAGAAAAAGAAACAAAAGACCATGATCATGTGAAAGTCGATATTGGACGAGGTAGTGCCCCAGAAAATGAAAAAGATGCTGTATTGGTTTATGTTTCAGAAGAAAGGTGGGACGCTTTTCAATCATACCTTTTGCAAGAGTCATTTATTGAATGTTAGGCTTGTCAAAATCATAATAATATTATTATTAACAGTATATTTGCCTAATTTGTATACATTTGCAGAACCATTACTTTGGGTCCAACAATATTTAATGATGAAGTGTTTGAACGAGTCATGGTGCAGAACACTTGGCTTGGCAATCCAGTAAGTAATACACAAATTAGTAATATTCGGCGGCTATATGCAATTTGTAAAGCATTTAGATTGTCACCTTATTTTGATGATGTAATTATTTTCAGGAAATAGACGCCATGCTGTATAAATTCTGAGAGTATACATCTTTAGGCATATTCAAGGAAGAACGTGTTGATTTCATGAATTGCCACTTCAGCATGCAATTAAAAATCGACCACAAGAAGTGTATGGGAAAGAAACAAGGCCACAAGTGGAACCCTCAACTTCTTGCTTACGCAAACGGTGTATTGCAATGTCATGGAAAAACAGGAAAGAAATGGGCTGTTGATTTTGACAGAATTTATGCTCCGGTTTTCGTCCATGGTAATCATTGGATTGCGGTGTTTGTTAACTTCAAGCTAAAAAGAGTTGAAGTCTTTGATTGTAACAAATACAAGAACAGAAGAACACATGGAGGCATTCTCAATCTCTATCCCACGTATTTTGAAAGAATTTCATGGAAAGGTTTATGGAAACCTGGCATTGTTGACAGCGTACGAGATCATAGAAGTGCCCTTACAAGATGGATTAAACAAATCAGGTTGCAATTGTGGAGTTTATGCGCTTAAATACATTGAGTGTCACTTGGGTGGTCTATCTATGGATTTGTTGGATGATGAAAACATTATGGCTGCACGTCATAGGATGGCAGTTGATCTTTGGGAAGCAGCAACTGATCCTGTGTTAATTGATTGGATGAAGATGTTTGAACCTCCATTAATATCTTCTGATGTTGTAGACGTTGAATGACATTTGCATTACAAGTTATGTTTTGTTCCTTCGATTCATAACATCAATTTGGTTAAAAATCCACTAACATAACAAGTTCAACAACAACGAAAACTCCAAACTACTTCTGAAATCAACAACTTTAGAACAAACCAAACTAGCAACAAATTAGTAACTTATGTATTTTCCACAAAACCAGCCAAATGCTCCAACAATAGTCATTGTTATCCCAACTCTCTTCATACTCTTTCTAGCCATCTTTCGACCCATGTTTTCAATTGTTGCATTAGCCATCTATACAAGGCTTGTTGCATTAGCCATCATCATGTTATTCATCTTCTTGTTCATCATTTCTTCCATATTAAGCAATGTTTTTTGCTGATGCTCAAACTTGGCCACCATCTCATTAGTTAATTCTTTCATTTCATCTACAAGTCTCTTCACTTTTGCATCCACCAATCTTGTCTCCTCCAGCAATGCTTCATCAATCCATTTGAAGAGATGCTCCTCTGTTTTCCTCTACAAGATCAATGAAATGAATATCACGAACAGATGTGAGAAAGAACTATGTGAAGATTCTATCAATGTACAAACGAAAACAAACCTGCATTGCTATCTCGCATCTGTAGAATCGACGAAATGGATTTTCATCTGTCTGGGAACAGAAGGTCTTCAGCTTTCTCCCACACCAACATCTTGTCGGAACACCAATCACTTGTCTCTTATTGAAACGAGATGAAGAAGACGATGCACTGCTCATGATTTTCCTCTTTTTCTCTCTTTCGTGACATAATCCTTTCTCTGCAACAAAGAAGAATAAACGTGAATCCCTAAATCGACTTAAATTGGTCTAATAATCGGTCTAATTGGTTTAATTAAGGATTGGACAATCAATGTTTTATGATAGTTGGGTTTACTATTTGGTTTAAATTGGGTCTAATTGGTTTGTACTATATTTCTTGGTGAAAATACTTTCACCTAACAGACGATAACATTGTGTTTAACAGCAGATTCAGTTGTAAAACATAAAATCAATGAAGAAACAAAATATTTTAGAACAAGAAGAAACTGAAAAGAAAAAGTATTGTCTACAAAAAACTGAAAACATGGTTGAGCGTAGAATAGTTGGATGATGGTATTCTTTCTTGTTGATGAGTAGACGTGATTCTGTGAGAACGAGACTTCAGCCAGAACTGCAATAAAAAAGATAAATTTGTAAGTTCTAATTCCGGATGACACCATAAGCATTAATAAAAACGGTTTAGTAAAACAAAACAATAATATGAACTAACCATAAGCTATATAGCTATTTCACACGTCGTTTTGTTGTGTCCTTCTTTATGACAACGACTGCACTTGTGTCTCTTTGATCCTTGTGTTCCTTGTGACAATCTTATCATGTCTTCCACTGTTGTATGTCTTCGCTTTTTCTGCCTTCCAGGGCGTCTTCTGGTTTCTGGTGGTAGAACTTTTGCATCTTTAACATTCTGTGGTACAATCCATTCTTCTTCACGAATACCTATTGGATTAATAGTCTCCTCATATAGCGATCTCCATGTGCTAACGCTATACAGATCATCAGCATATGGATATAGATCTTTTCCTATATGAAAAGCGGATTTGATGGCGTGACTACAAGGAATCTTTTGCATCTGAAACTTCCCACATGAACAAGTTCTTGTTTCTAAGTCAACAATGTAGTCCAACTAGTCAACTTTAACTTGTAACCTGTATTTGGTAATCGGATAGACTTTATAAAACTCTGCTTTGTCTATTCTCTTAGAAATCTTGTTCTCCACCTTAATAGTTAAAGGATAATTCTGTTTTGCACTTAATTCTCTATGCTCATAAAACCATCTTGTCAACATTTATATGATGCTGTCTAACAAAGGGATAATTGGAAACTCTCTAGGTGATCTCAAAGATGAGTTAATCGATTCTGCAGGGTTGTTGGTGTTGAGGTCATATTTGTATCCCGGAAAATGACATCGAGCCCACGTTGTCACATCAGCTTCCTCTAGATAACCTCCAATCGCAGGACTGATGTTACATATTTTCATGAATAAATCCTCAAATTCAGCAACTCTATACGCTTTCGAAGCTTTGGCAACCAAACCAGCCACACCCCTTCCTTTGTAGTATGTTATGACAATACCAATCAAGTGGTGAATGCAAATACCCTGTCTGGACAAGGGATAAATTTCCTGAATTGTTTTTCCAATAGACAAATGTCTATCAGACACAAATGCTAAACTTTCATCATCCGGTATAACAATTTGAAGTTGCCTTAAAAACCACTCCCAAGAACAATCATTCTCAGAATCAGCAACTCCAAATGCAATTAGATATAAATTTGAGTTATCATCTATGGCTGTAGCAACAAGTAGAACTCCTTTATATTTGTTCTTCAAAAACGTTCCATCAACAACAATAATTTTCTGAATTGTCTTGTGGAACCCTCTTATTAATTGACCAAAGGAAATAAATAGATATTTGAATCTACCATTGCAATCAGTTTCAAAATTTGTATACGTACCAGGATTCGCTTCTTGTACCATGAACAAGTATTTTGGTATCTTGCCATAACTTTTATCCGGAATTCCTCTAACTTCATTAATTGCATACTCGCGAGACTCCCAAGCTTGAGAATACGTTAGTTGACATCCATACGTTCCACGAATACTATTAATGATATCATTCGGTTTAGGACCTTCCTTCATACCCTCATAATTATGCATAATGAGTTGTCCAATTGTTCTTGCTGAAGGTGTTCTACAGAAACTCATCTTCCTTGAAGGAGCACATGTATGGTTACCCACATACTTCTTGATTATGAAAAAACTAGACCCCTCTAAACACTTAGCACGAAGACTCCACTTGCAAACACTATCTATGCACCGTATACACCAATATATAGTGTCAAATTTTGTAAATTTGTAGTCGCAATTATACTTTTTAGCGTGCATTTCCATAGTTGCTTGTAAAGCTTCCTTACTTGGGAAAAAATGTCCCTTTACCACCATCGAATCTATATCAATATGTACGAAATGACCAGATTTATATGACTTTCTTTTATCCACCAATACATGACAATCATGTGCTTCTTTTCTGTCATCTTCTAAATATGGTGCATCGTGTCGCCTCTTATTAGCATTCTCGGCATATGCTGAACTGTGTGGCACCTTAGCATCATCATCTCCATCACTTAATTCACATGGCTCTTTATTCAAATCAAATTTCACTCCATTTCTACGATCACCAACTCTATCTTTGAATGTCACACACAATGGAATAGTGTTTTTCTTACGTAAACAAGCAAGAAAGTATAGCACTTGTCTATCATTCATCACAACAACAGGAGGAAACTAAACACCAATATCTTTTGGTAAATAACTAAATTCCACATCAACCATACTATCTTCTATTCCATAATCTTCTAAAAACATCAATCTCAACTCCTCAAGTGATGAAGTTGCTTGCAAATTAAGTATCCTCCCACGTTTATCTTCATCAACAATCAATCTCCACTCTTTCCTCTCAATCAATCTTCATACACCACACATCACGTAAATTTGTATCATAATCAAGAAAAAATAACAAAAATCTTGGAAAGAAGAAAAAAGGAAGAAACCGTGAAGAAGATGGCGTGAATTACCCGTTTCTAGGGTTATAGGGTTAATAATTGTTTTTTTTTACAATTGAATATAATTCAAAAATAAAATCTATATAATCGATAATACATATATATAATCGAGAATATCACAAAAAATATTCACAAAATATTTTATTTCCCTTATTTTTAGATGAAGTTTCCATATTTAATTATATTTCGTAAATTTCAGAATATGTATTATATTCTAAATATTTTAGAACATGAACAAAATGTAGAATACATATTCTAAATTATAGAATATATTTTCTATATGTTAGAATATGTGTTCTAAACTGTTTAGAACATGAACAACTGTTAGAAAATGTATTCAAAATTTCTATTCTAAAATTTTCAGAACATGTAAAAGTTATAGAATACGTAATCTAAATTTCGTAAAACATGTACAACTGTTAGAATACATAATCTAAATATTAGAATACATATTCTAAATGTTTTAGAACAAGTTTTATCAAGTTAAAAACTAACTTAATACTGTTTAAAATCAAAAAGTTTATTCTTTAAATTTTCTTTATAGTTGTGTATCTACATGACTATATGGTTTTTTTTTTAAACACTTATTTATCTACTATCAAAGGTAGTTTAAGAAAAATTGACACTTTCAAAATAAAGATTTAGATGGACAAAAATAATTTTAAAAGTCTTTTATTTCCAATTTTCCCAATATTATATAAATATGTTTTAAGTATAGATTATAGATTATTTGTAACGTAAACAACTGTAGGCATTCAAATATGTTTAACATATACTAAATTAAATTTGGTAAATGCATATTATTTTGACACCACTACCCTTAGGCAAATCGCTTGAAGATCTTGTACCGGTTGTTTAAACCAGTTTCTGAACCAGGAAAGCTAAGTCTACCTGCTCCGAATTTGGAGCTAATGGGTTCACAGAGCTCTGGACCCTCTGGCATTGATAAAACAAACCATCTCTGTTCAAAGTCATGCTCCAGTAACTCGAAAGACAGATCTTGAATCCTCGCCTGTTTGGTGGTTTTCTCCTCCTAAAATATAACAGGTGGCTCAACATTATTAAGTTTCTCAGGCTTTGCCAAAGCAACAAGTATCAACAGCTACACATTCAAAGCAGGCATGATGGTTCAATTTTTCATCTGATTGTTTTAGGTGACCGAGTAAAGTTTGTTGGTCCTTCGTCTTGCCCACTTAGGTATTTTATTTACCAAAAGTGTGAAGAAGCAAACAACACAACTCCTGTCAGATATATGTCATTCCACCTAGTGATATAGGTGTTTCGATTGCCCCGAGTGTCATTTTTGTTGACGAGATTTAAAACAGCTCTGTTTCCCCTCTCCTTTTAAGCCAATCAGTGTCCTTTTTTCCATCTGATGATTGCGGAAAAACATTATTTACGTTGATAGCATGTTGGGAAGACGTGGGGAACATGAAGCTATGCGTAAGATGAAGAATGAATTCATGAACAAGAGACCTGAAGTTATGTTTCCATCTCTTGTCTTCCCTTTAGAAGCCTTAAAAGAGTTTCTCTGGTGTTTTTTACTTACAATGTGCTTTGGGGAATATAAATTTGAGGACATCCTTAAAATGCTCAGCATTACATATAAAATGTTGTGTGACATTAAAACATGAGGAAAAAGGAGGCTTTGGAAAAGAAAAACTTTTTCATCTGCTCGCCTAGCCTCACAATCAGTAAGTATTGACCATGGTTGTGTTCTTATATACTCATTTCATTGTGCTATGATAAAACAATATTGTTGGTTTGTAGGTTTGAAACATTAGTGTTGGAATGAAACAGAAAAGGAAATATCTGAAACAACAAATGCTTTGGACTGGGAGATAGATATCAGCATGCTCTATCAAGGCTTAGAACCAAACACTAAGTACCGGCATGTCAGCTTGTGTCACTGGTACAATCTGAAACATGGTCACAATGTTAGTGCTATTGATCGTTAGTATCCTTTCTCTGTTATAATCTAAGAATATGTGATGCAGGTTGGTTGTGGGAACCCAGCATTGAGGTATAATACAGTGACATGAGCTTTTGTTTTAAGGATGAAATTGATTCAACCTCTTAAGGTTCTCTTTTCAAACTATTTTATAGCTAAAGACACTTTTATTTCTCCCCTTTTAGTATTTGGGTTATCAAGTCCTATTACTTTGATCGAGAAACTAGTGAATAACTTGAAAACCTTGCTACCTTGAGTCCTACGCTATGTATTAATTAACTCAAGATTATGGGTGTTGTTGCCAGGAAAAAAAAACAATTAATTTAACTACATTGGTTTTTTTTCCGGAAAATACCACTGATGATGTTCCAGGGACATTAGTAATAGTGTAATTCATAACAAATATTTTATTCGAAACTTAAAAATGGTTTGTCACTTTATTCATTTGTTATCTGATTTGGATTTATATGCTACATGTTTTATTTGTGTTCCACTGTCGATATATGTTTTAGATTTTGTTTTTTGGAACAGATTCAACTTAAACTTATGCTATGCATAGTACGTGCTCACACGAAATATTGATGGCCTTGATACGCATCAGTCTAATTTCAATCAGTATCCAACTTAGAAATAATCACCACACATAACCACATTTTATGATAGAAGTAAACAATACATCCTAGCCCTAGTTCTCATTAAAACAGGAAAAAAAAAACACTTTTTGTTTGATTAGAAATCTCAATTTTTAATAATTATAATTTATGAGAGACTCAAAAAGAGTTTGTCACCCAACGAGGTTACTCTTAATACAAACCATAACAATGAATGTTGTCGACGGTAGTAACATATTCTAGGTGAAAAAAAAACACTAGTTTTCTTCCATGGGAACATCTGGCATGTCAAACCAGTCTGCTTTGATCGGCTTATGTAGCATTGTAGGAGCACAAGGTGAATCACTAACATTCTCTCCACGGTTTCTGCTGTTATCAAGCTCTCTCGCGATTTCACGAGTAATCTGCAATAATGGTATAAGTTAGGTTAAATAAGATAAAAAGGTTTCAAGATTTTGACTAGATAAGGTAGAAAGAGGAAGGAGCCATACATGCTCGTGTTTATGCTTGTCAATTAGACTTCTGAGACTATGTTTATCTTCCTTTCTAAGTTTATTCTTGTACCTACAAAACAAAAAAGGTTTTACTCAAAAACTGATAATTCCTAGGCCTTAAAATGAACAAGACAATATCACAAAGGAAAGAAGAGTTTGGTGCCAAATGACAAGCTTAACACTTGTCTCCTTATGAAATCTCAAGAAGTAAGCAGTGAATTCTTATCCAGGATAACTTTTATGAAGAGACTGCAAGCAAGCACGCACACAAACATTATGTAACCAAAGAAAGGCACACATTACATATATTGATATATACATGAGCGTTTTACCTTGTTGTGCCACTAAATTTCAAATCCGCCAAATGTATCAAGGCAAGACTTGAGAATTTTCCAGGAATAGAAACTTTTGTATTATACTTCCTATAATTCGAGCTTCAGTGTTGGTTTTCATGCAAGTTATTTACAAAAGAGATACAAGGAGGATTATAAGGGCAAATAGTCAATGGCTTCAGACTTGGACCACAAGGAACTAGTTTCTGCAACCGAAGCTCAAACTTGTAAAAGACAAGAAAATTTTAGCCACTTAAAACAATAATTTACACAGAGACATATAAAGTATTAATAAGAAAACCTGTAGCATCATCATCTTTATCTCCACGCTCCTTGATGCAATCACGGATACGATTAG
Source organism: Cardamine flexuosa (assembly GCA_963555745.1). NCBI lineage: Eukaryota > Viridiplantae > Streptophyta > Magnoliopsida > Brassicales > Brassicaceae > Cardamine > Cardamine flexuosa. Next base: position 19,625,246 of record OY743221.1, on the reverse strand, counting down.
CTTTGCTGCTGGATGCAAATATGCGTGTAACCTTGAGCATTGCACTGAATGACCAAGTCTCTGGTTCTTCTATCAATAACAATCCCAATCACATTACTACAAATAGTTAGTTTTAGTAGAAATCTCACTTGGTAATCTAATTGGCTCTCTAGCTCTTCTGACTCCTCATCATCACTGAAATCTCCAATCCCATACATTGCCTCCTTGAAATTGGTGCTCATTGCGATTTTCACAGCGTTTTCTTCATTCTCTACCTCCCTTTGCTGAGAATAGGCTAGTTTCAGTATCTTTGCCGTTAGCTGCAAGTAAACCAGGGCACAAAATGAATATATAGAAAAGTTATAAGAAACCCTAACAGTTTCAAAATTCTAAATTGATTTCTCACATGCTTGGATTTGCGAACCTTCTTCTAGAAAGTAGCGGCGACAGGAATAGCTCCATATTTCCGCTTAATCGCCATTGTTATTATCAGAGTGAGAGATTTTGGGAGAGAGCCTGTGAAGAAGAAAACCCTAACTTGTTTGTCTTAAGACCTAATAATATATTTTTGCGTGGCCCAAACGACTACTTTAAGGCCCAATAGGAAGATATGGGCTTTCCATTTTAAGTCCATTAAAGAACAGCCTTCATTGGACCACCCACAAACGCTCAAGGAAAAATGATATATACTTATATAGTACGATTGTCTTTGGGTTTCAAACTTTGTATGGTTAATGAACATTGTTGTCTGCGAGATCGCTGATTTTAAAGCTTATATTTCAGACACATGCAATTTTACAAAGACTAAAAACTCCTAACATGTAGATATCTCATCATTCTCCTTTACATAATAAGATATGTATTCAGATACAACCTCGTCTTTCTTTGGTTTCATGTGATATGCCAATTTGGTACCAAACTCTTCCTTCCGTTGTGCAGCGGTAAGGAAGCAGAGATGTTCACTTTAATCCATTGCAAAATCATCGGCATCTATAACCATTTCCCCTTATATTTATCAAAATCTTCGAACCTTTCCATTTTGTAACCATTGCAAGATCTTGAGATCACAAAGAGGGTGATGATGATCCCATCATGTTGATTATTTCACATTCAGCTTCTACAATCAACAAGCCGATCAAAGAGCCACAAGTCCAAATGGAAAAAGACTAATGATTATCTATTTTTAACAAGAACAGTTGCAGATCCCTAAAGTCATTATATTTTTGAATTTTAAGAAACACACAAACACAATCATAGGATTAAACTAACGAGAACTATCCATTGGATAATATAGAGGTGGGCACAAAGCTGATATCCTAATAGTTGATTGTTCTAACCATCTGATAAATCGGTGAATACACTGCAAAATTCAATCATCTAATAATACCCAAAAAACGCTAAAGTCAGAATCTTTGATCTTTAACACACAAACAAAATCATGTAACACATAGCAGATTGAACGCATAAAACTAAGAAACTCATTAACGGGTAAGTAGCAAATAACATTATCTATGATGAAAATAAGGAACAGTCTACATAAGCATAAGATGAGTACTCACACAAGCAGAAGCAAATCAATCATCAGCTCCATCAGTCTTTCCCGCACCAAAAGGATCATGATTAGGCCCTAACTCTTCTCCCATGTGGCGCTGCACAAGCCGTGAAAGATCAGACATAACCTTAGCCTCGCGCTTAGCCTTCTCCTCATAGTTAAACATAGCCAATGCACGTTTGTCTTCGGCACTGTAAACCTGGTTTTCCTTTCTGATACGAATAGCATTCATCCTTTGATGCCTACTTCCACTCATCACATAACCAAGATCCTCAAACTTCTGAATCTCTTCAGCATTAAGACCCACTTCTCCTCTACGTGGGATACGTTTACCTTGCTGCACATACTGTGCTATAGCGTCTCCTTCACCAGGTCTTAAAGCACCACCATAACTTATATGACCATCAGCTTTAGGCAATGGCATTGGACCAACATCAGCTTCTTCCTCTTCATCTGGAGCTAAAGCTTTCTTCTTTGATTCAATTATCTCCTTGAACTTCTTCATCTCTTCTTCATCAAGTTCAACTTCAGTATTCTTCACCGTTTCTTCTAATTGCACCTTTAAATCAGTGTCAAAACCATCACTTTCGGTTTCCGACTTCGTTTTCTTCTCCTTGCTTCGTTTGGAACTAGAAGACTTCTTCCCCTTCTTGCTCTTTGACTTGATATCTTCATTCTCAGACGATGAAGCACTAATCTCAGATTCATCGCTGCTCTCATCAGAATCACTGTATCTCGTCTTTCTCCTATGTCTTCGGCTGCTTCTGCTTTTCTTCTTCTTAGAACTCTTCCTTCTCCGTCTCCTATCTTCCTCTTCCGAATCACTGTCACTCCCTTCAGATTCACTATCGCTATCATAAGATCTCTTTCGCCTACGCTTAGACCTCGAGCTCTTACTCTTACTCTTCCTCTTCTTAGATCTCAAACCATCAGATTCCGAATCTGACTTCCCAGAATCAGATTCAGAACCTGATTTACCTTTCTTATCTTTCGATTTATCATCTCTTTCGATGACCTGAATCTCGTCGGCGTTCTCATCGGAATCTTCGTTCTGATTTCTAGGTGGACTTGGTGTGTTCTCCCAAAAGCAGAACTTTGCAGATTTCCTCATCTTAAGCCGTCTATGTCTCCTGTACTCTTCGTGACTCAATCCCTTCAATTCTTCATCGGAATCTGAATCACCTCTTCTTCCGTTTCGATAATCTCGATCTAAATAGCCTTGATTCCTCCCAAATCTCCTCGGAAGCGTGTTCATCGACATTCTCGAAACCTAATTCACTCCGACGACAAGGACGAAGATAATAAAATCTTATCAGACGAGTCTAATATATACGCCTTTTTTGTTATTTGGGCCATTAACGAATAGGCCCAATAAGACATTATTTCTTTACATTTTATTCACAACCGACAAACATTTGTTTTTATACAAAGCACCCTAAAGTTTAATTAGAGTCAATTGAGTCCTTTATCCTTATCGTCTTCAGATGGAAAGTCTCTTAATCTCCGCCGTGTCTCTGTCGCCGTTAAGGCCTCAGACTCATTTTACAGTCCTCAATTCTCGGCCAAAGCTTCAATTTTTAAATGTAAAACCGACAAGAAATTGCACGAATATTAGAAGTTTGGGTGGGAATCGGAGAGAGCCGAAGGATTCGAGATTCGTCGATGAAAATGGCTTGGTTGATGACATGGAAGGTTACTTAGACGACCTCTCTCTCGAATACGACTCCGTTTGGGACACTAAACCCTCCTGGTAAATCTCAATTCAATTCATTTTTTCAGTGATTTGTGTAAATGTTGTTGTTCTCTTTGATTTGAATTTAGTCTTAAACTCTTAAAGGAATTTTTTTTCTTGGTTCTGATTTCTGAATATGGAGTAGAGGTTAGACAGAGTTTGTTCATAGAGTATAAGTGGACTAATCCTTAGGCTTATTTGCCATTTTCAGTGATTTATTGCTGCTACTAGAACAATTCTAAATACCGTTACTATTTCATAATTTTGTGTTGTGGTTCTTTACTATGTTTTAGAAGATAGAAAAACTGAAGTTTGAATCTTTAGTAATCTTGAAACTACAACTTAGATAATTAACCTTTGGATAATCTATACAATCAAAGAAGTTCCTGGTTCTCATTAGACATTTTTCAGGCCTACGGTTCAATAAGCAAGTGGCTATGTTTCTCAGGTGTCAGCCATGGACAATAACGCTAACGGGTGTGTCAATAGTGGCATGTAGCTGGGCGATACTACATTCGGTTTTAGTTTCATCACTAGCAGTTGGTTTAATCGGCGCTTGGTGGTACATTTTCCTTTATTCCTACCCAAAGGTATATGTTTTCTCTTACTCATCAGAGTCCATGAATCTGATAACAGTATATAGCTTTAAATACTAAGTCTGAGTTCATCTTCAGGCAATGCTAGTTTCTACAATATTAGTGAAACACAGGACTTGTGAACAAATCCTTAGTCTTTTTTTTGAGATTTGTGTACTTTTGTTTTTTCAGTCGTATTCAGAAATGATTGCTGAAAGAAGGAGAAGAGTAGCTGATGGTTTTGAAGATATTTACGGCAAAAACAAGACTTCATAGGATCTTCTTCTCAATGCACTCGAAATATCATTCGTTTCTCTCTAAAATCCTAAATATTTCCTTCTGTTTGTTTGATTGTTATATCAACCATCAGCTATGGGTTATATCAAATTCATTCACTGGATACACAAAAGCTCTTGAATTTTTTTAATAGGCATAAAAATCGAGTTGAACCGAACCAAATATACTGAAGCACACATAATAAAACCGATAAAACCGACCGAATTAAGTGCAATCAAACTGAATAAACCAAACTGTAAAACAAAAACTAATATTCGTATCAAAAATACATTTAATGACAACATTGAAAAAAAACTAAAATTAACCTATGCATGTAACAACAAAATTTCCACAAATCGGTAAATCCAAATTAAACCGAACCGAAGAACCGAGCATTGATTTGGATGTATCGATTTTGTACGAGCAAGAGGAAAGAAGGGTAAATATGTTATTCGCTAATGGTAATGGTAAGAACGTATATATACACAAATGTATGTACTGTATGTATTGACAACGCTTCTTTCAACTTCATTGAAAATTTTCCACTAGAACGAAGAGATCGCTTAATCCGATTACAAACGGCGATGCCAAGCGGTGGTAACGGAGTAGGTAACGGCGCCGTTAACGCAGGCACAAGCGGAAATGTTCCGACATATCAACCTTACCGTCACCTGAAAACCCTAGAAGGTCACACGGCGGCGATCTCATGCGTCAAATTCTCAAACGACGGCAATCTTCTCGCTTCCGCCTCCGTAGACAAAACAATGATTCTCTGGTCAGCAACAAATTACTCTCTAATTCATCAATATGAAGGTCACTCAAGTGGAATCTCCGATCTAGCTTGGTCATCTGATTCGCACTACACTTGCTCTGCTTCTGATGATTCGACGCTTCGAATCTGGGACGCTCGAGCTCCTTACGAATGTCTAAAGGTTCTTAGAGGTCATACGAATTTCGTTTTCTGTGTTAATTTCAATCCTCCGTCGAATCTGATTGTTTCTGGATCGTTCGATGAGACGATTCGGATATGGGAGGTGAAAACTGGGAAGTGTGTTAGGATGATTAAAGCACATACGATGCCGATTTCGAGTGTTCATTTCAATAGAGATGGATCTTTGATTGTTTCTGGAAGTCATGATGGTTCTTGTAAGATTTGGGATGCTAAAGAAGGAACTTGCTTGAAGACTTTGATTGATGATAAATCTCCAGCTGTTTCTTTTGCTAAGTTCTCTCCTAATGGGAAATTCATACTCGTTGCTACTCTTGATAGTACTCTCGTAAGTTTTAAACTTCTTCTTTGATGTGAATCAAATCTGGATATGAATTGAAGAATGTAGAAATGTTTTGGTTTCATATGTTCACTTAGAAGTAAATAATTGAACTTTAGTCTTTGATGGATTCTTACATTTGTGTTATCTGTTGATATTGAGAACATTTTGATACAGAACAACTCTTGATAGTACTCTCGTAAGTTTTAACTTTTTCTTGAGACTTAGGTTTTGAAGAATGTAGAAATATTGGTTTCAAATGTTTTACTTAGGTTTTGAAGTTGCATCATGATTGATTTGGGAAATGAACAAGAGGTTAAAGAATCAAACTTTTTCGTCTAATCTTTGATGAGTTTTTGCATTTGTGTTATTTTGTTGATCTTGAGAACATTTCGATATAACAAATCTAGAATCTGAGACTAATATGGATTTTCTTGTAATGTTTGTCATTAATAGTACTCTCGTAAGTTTAACTTCTTCTTTGATGTGAATCAAATCTAGAAATGTTTAAGAATGTAGAAATGTTTTGGTTTCATATGTTCACTTAAGTCTAGTCTTTGATGAGTTCTTGCATTTGTGTTATTTTATTGATATTGAGAACATTTTGATACAGAAGAGTAATGGATATGGATTGTATTGTAATGTTCGTTACTAATGGATTTTTGATTCATCTTTTGTATACAGAAGCTGTCGAACTATGCGACTGGGAAGTTTTTGAAAGTGTACACAGGACATACTAACAAAGTATTCTGTATCACATCGGCGTTTTCTGTAACAAATGGCAAGTATATTGTGAGTGGATCAGAGGATAATTGTGTGTATTTATGGGATCTTCAGCAGAAAACTATACTGCAGAGACTCGAAGGCCACACAGACGCAGTGATATCAGTGAGTTGTCATCCGGTTCAGAACGAGATAGCTTCATCGGGAAACCATTTGGATAAAACTATCAGGATTTGGAAACAGGATGCTTGAGAATTCATCCTTAGAATCAGTAATATATATATATATATATATGTATGTATGGAAACAACAATGGTTAAGATTGACAAAAGAGAGAAGATCCATTAGATGAGATTATATGCTCTACGCTCTGCACATGAAGGATCAAATTGCTTCATGATGAAGGCTTTATATATAGTTGAGAAAACTATGATGGCACTCAAAGTTCCTTTCCCAAAACACATATAGATTAGACTACAAAGGTGACATCTGATCTTTCTTCTTTCAGCTTCATTAGAAGATTTCTACATCACACACGCAAAACAATAGTGTCATTAGTACGCATGTCTGAGATATTATGATTGCTATTAATTTTATATATTTATATATATATATATATAAATAATATAAACTAAAACAATATCGTTACTTTATTGATTCAGTTTCCTTGCATCCATAACCTTGTTCACGTGATACGTCCTATTAGAGAAAAACCAAAGGAAGGTGTCATGTTTTAACTTGTGAGTAAAGTCATTTGCAAAAAAAAAAATATATTTCAACTTACAATGTGCCGAATGAATTTGAAGCCTCCTTTGATAAGTGAAAGCAAAAGCTGCTCAACATCATTCTGGATATCGAGAGACATGTTCAGAAATCACAAGTTGAGACATTAGGCATATATATATACACGATGAAAAATTGTGAAACTCTTGAATGTGTTAACTATAATATACTTACCATATATAATAAAGGACAATCACGCAATATTAGAGTCTTGAGTGGAGTAGTGTCTCTGCATCTCTTTATCATACCCCTGACCATCAACATATTCGTCATAATAAGAAATTAAATACTTCAAAAAAATTGTAATTAATGTTTGGTCATTCAACACAAACCTCAAAAACAGATAGGTCAAAAGTATACTTGTAGACAGATTTATATAGTTAAGTTTAGGAAGACCCTGCAAAAGCATTTTGTTTTTATTTCATTTTCTTGGGTTTTGTAGACCAAGGTACCAAACCAAGAGAGAAGCCATATACTATTATACATACCACAGCAAAAGTTATGGCTGCAGCGGGTTCAAGTTCAAAACCTTCGAGGGTTAGGGAAGTTAAGTTGGGACAAGAGGAAACAAAATCCTTAGCAGTTAAATACGTTACACCTGTCTCCACACATGCATATCAGATCAGCAAATTGAGCTTTTAATTAGAGAGGAAACTTTCAGTGTAAAAGCTTTAAAACTAATTTACCTGATGCAGTATAGCCTAAACTGTTGTGTAAGAACAAACGATCTAACATCGAGTGAGAACTTTTAGTGAGCGTCTTTAATACCTCCACTAGAACATGTTTCCTGTGACTTGAAACACATAATATTGCAAACAAACAAAAAAAATTATATGGCAAAGTAACAATGAGATGGAGAATTTTAAAATGTATGTAAAATGCTACACATGCCAAAAACAACTTACAAATTAAAAATCTTGAGATCAGTGAGATTTGGACAGACTAACAACATATCACATAAGGACTTGGTTGTCGAATTGAGATTGTAAAGGTGTAGGCTTCTCAAGACCCCCCTAGTTGATTAATGGATAAATACAATTGATTAATACGAATCAGATTCAAACAATTAATTAATATCAAAGTTAAATTTAACTGGTAAATCAAGAAAATACCCACTAAACCCACGGTAACATTTTATTGAGGAAAGACAAGATCTTTTGACCAAAGAACCATTGTCTAAGTATTTAACACGACCGAGTTGAAGGGATCTACATGTAAAAAAGAAACCATTATTAAAGAGATATGATTTTACATAAACTTATTAAGTTCAAATACAGATTCTCACCTGAGTTCCTTTCCAGCTCTAAGGATCAGACTACATACAACTTCATCACTAATGCGTTTGATACTCGTTGTCAAGTCAATGTGAGAGTAACATAAAGGGTCTAAAGAACATTCGCGGAACATGGTGCAACATGCCGAAGCTTTCATCAGAGAGTGTGTATCAACCATTGAAAATATCTGATTACGCATTATAAAACACACACAGTATATATACGTTAGATGAGACTATATATCACTATCAAGAAAACATAGAATGTCTTCAAAGATTTGAGATTAGTGTCACTATACTTTAATGGTGAGTTCATAAGGGAGGGACCAAGAATTTGAGTTGTGGATAGTACGGCGCATTCGTGAGACGCGTTTGGTGGAGTTTTGAAGAGACAAGGCGAGTTTTCTTGTACGATCGATGAGAAAATCTTGAATGGAATTATCACCGGAAGCTTCGGTAGCAAGGGAGAGAACTTGACCTAATACTCGATCCAAAGAGCAATCAATTGAAGTGGAAAGCGAATCAGGCAGCAAAATGAAGGAGGAGATGATCGAATCGAATTCTGTAGCAACATGAACGGAATTAGGGTTTTGGATTGATGAGGAGGTAACGTCACGGCAAAGTCGCTTAGGGTTTGGCGGATTCATGATGAAACAGTATTTGGGACCTAATTTCGAACGTTCATAGTATTTCTTTATTTATATGGTCTCATATTTACATGTTGGCATTTTATCCACAACTATTATTGACTTAAATAAATCATGATCAAAACTTTTCCATTTATACTTAAATTAGAGCTTTTAGTAACACAATCAGTTGTCAAAAGCTTATTAGTAAGTGTCTGAGTAGTTTAGATTAGGACCCGTCTAATAGACGAGTTTTAAATTTTATGCATATTTGTTTAATTAATATCTGTTTTAATGTTATATCTTAAATTATTTTAGGGAAAAAAATAGATCAATCATGTTTTGTTAAAGGAAATAGTTATTTACAAAATTTTATTTTTTTACATAATTAAATTAGTTAACTTTTTATCTTAAAATTTATTATAAACATATTTAAATTTATATAATGTCTAAAATTTTTTTGGAGCAAAATATTTTGAATAGAATAAATGGAAACCAACATTTGTCTAATACTTAAAAAACCTCACCGACATAAGGTATGTAACTTTGAGGCTTATAAGTTTATGAAACTTTGGTAATAAAATCATCTCAAAAACTATTGGCCAGGGGCCCCCAAGAGTTTAAAAAGCATTCTACCGTAGTAGCTAGAATCACATAGAGCTTTTTCACTTCTCTATGGCTCTGCACACCAAGGATCACACATTGCTTCAGATTTCCATGCAATCAAATCGGACATGATCGGTGAAGGCTTTATGACAGGTTATAATGGACTTTGTTGAGAAAACGAAGACGGCATTCAAAGTTCCTTTCCCAAAACACATCTAGATTAGGCTACATCGGTGACATCTGATCTTTTGTCTTTCAGCTTCACTAGAAGATTTCTACATCACACACAAAACAATAGTGTCAATAGTACGCATGCTTGTGATATAATAATTGGTATTCATTTTTCTTAAAAAAAAAAAAAAACCAGAAACTAAAACAAAATCATTACTTTATTAATACAGTTTCATTGCTTCCATAACCACGTTCACGTGATAAGTCCTATTAGAGAAACCCAAAGGAAGGTGTCATGTTATAACTTGTGAGTAAAGTCATTTGCAAAAAAAAAAAACCATCAACTTACAATGTGCCGAATGAATTTGAAGTCTCCTTTGATAAGTGAAACCAAAAACTGCTCAACATGATTCTAGATATCGAGAGACATGTTCAGAAATCACAAGTTGAGACATTAGGTATTTATATATACGATGAAAAAATTGTGAAACTTTTGAATGTGTTTAACTATAAACTTACTATATTTAATAAAGGACAATCACGCAATATTAGAGTCTTGAGTGGACTATTGTCTCTGCTGCTATTTATCATATACCTGACCATCAACATACAGTAATATTCGTCATAATGAGAAATTAAACACTTAAGATATTGTAATTAATCTTTGGTCATTAAATACAAACCTCAAAAACCGACCGGTGAGTTTAGGCGTTGTAGACAGATTCATGTAGTTAAGTTTAGGAAAACCCTGCAAAAGCATTTCTTTTAATTAAACCAATTAAACGAAGAGAGAAGCCATATATATACATATACCTCAGCAAGAATTCGGGCTGCATCGTCATTAAGATCAAAAAAACCTTCGATGTTTAGGGAAGTTATGTTGGGACATGAAGAAACAAATGCCTCAGCAGTTGAACACGATACACCTGGATCCACACATATCATATTATAAGCTTGACCTTTTAAATTCGAGAGGAAACTTTCAGTGGGAAAAAGCTTTAAAACTAATTACCTGATGTAGGAACAAACGATCTAATATCGAGTGAGAATTTTTAGTGAGCGTCTTTAATATCTCCGATAGAATATGTTTCCGGTAACTTGAAACACATAATATTGCAAAAAAAAAAATTAAATGGCAAAGTAACAAATGAGCTGGAGAATATGAATGTTATATGCAACATGCCAAAAACAACTTACAAATTAAAAATCTTGAGATCAGTGAGATTTGGACAGGCTAACAACATATCACATAAGGACTTGGTTCCTGTCGATTTAAGATTGTAAAGGTGTAGGCTTCTCAAGACCCCCCTAGTTGATTAATGGAGATATATAATTAAATAATACGAATCAGTAGATCAAATACAGATTAGATTCAAACAATATAACTTTGTTAACTGGTAAATGAAGAAAATACCCATTAAACCCACGGTTAAGAATTATTGAGGCAAGACAAGATTTTGTGACCAAAGAACCTTGGTATATACATTTAACACGACCGAGTTGAAGGGATCTACATGTTACAAAATAAACAATTATTAAAGAGATATGATTTTACATAAACCAATTAAGTTCAAATACAGATTCTCACCTGAGTTCCTTTCCAGCTCTAAGGATCAGACTACACACAACATCATCACCAAGGCGTTTGGTCATTGTACTTGTTCTCAAGTCAAAGTGAGAGTAACATGAAGGGTCTAAAGAACATTCACGGAACATGGTGCAACATGCTGAAGCTTTCATCAGAGACTTTGTATCAAGCATGCAAAATATCTGATTATGCATTATAAACACACAATATATACGTGAAATGAGATGAGGCTATATATATATCTTCAAAGGTTTGAGATTAGGTCACTATACTTTAATGGTGAGTTCATGAGGGAGGGACCAAGAATTGGAGTTGTAGAGAGTATCGCGCATTCGGGAGACGCGATTGGTGGATTCTTGAAGAGACAAGGCGAGTTTTCTTGTACGATCGATGAGAAGATCTTGAATGGAGTCTATCACCGGAAGCTTTGGTAGCAAGGAAGAGAACTTGACCTAATATTCGATCCAAGGAGCAATCAATTGAAGTGGAAAGCGAAGACTCAGACAACGAAATGAATGAGGAGATTATCGAATCGAATTCGGTTTGGTTGAAATCTGTAGCAACGGGAACGGACATAGTGTTTGGGATTGATGAGGAGGTAACGTCATGGCATGGTCGCTTAGGGTTTGGCGGATTCATAATAAAACAGTATTTGAGGCCTAATTTGGAATGCAGTTACACAGTTTTTATTTATGTTATCTCACATTTGAATTTCTTGATTTTGTTATATTTTTCTTCTTTTTTTTCTTCTAATTAAATATATTGGCAATTTATCCGCAACGAGAATTGACTTAAATAAATCATGATAATAAAAAAATTTCCATATATACTTAAATTAGAGCATTTTAGTAAAAGAATCAGTTATCAACAGCTTCTAATTAGTAAATGTTTTGTTGATGTTTGAGAAGTTTATGTGTTTCCGTATTTATAGGTGAACATTTTTACCCTTTCATTATAGTTTAGCTATTTTCGAATTATTATTTTGCCAAATTAATGAGATGTTTTTGGCTATATTTTTGGGGTAGAGATACCTTCAACAAATCCAAAATATTTGAAAGGATCTTTGTAGGCAAATTAAATAAAAGATTCGTCCATTGTTCTTTTTGTCAACAGTTATACATTAATTAGGTCTAGAAATCCAAACCTACAACAATACAAAATTTACATGAATAATAAATTGTTGATAAAATCCGACACTCCACGCTAATTTATATATTTTTGCATTTAGATTGCAAAAAAGTAAAAAGAGAAAGAAAAAAATGAGAACAGATTCTTAATTTTCACGAGATTCTCCATGTGTATCGATAAAACAGGTCAATCCATTAGACCTTTATCTTCACCATATATGAATAATCTGTTGCAAATGCTAATCTTCACCAGAAATGAAGAATCTGTTGCAAATACTTCTTCGGTTTTGCATATGATTAGTCATACTAGTGCAATTATTCTTTTATTATTTAGTTTTTGGAGAAGAGAGCAAAGTGAATTGGAACCAATGGTAGTTAGTTCTGTTGGAAAAAGCACCAAGAATAAACAGAGTATTTAACCAACAATATCAAAAATTTCTAACTCGTTTAATAAATTTATTATGTTTATGCAAAGTTCAAATATCCCAATAACAAATATCAAGCAACAAAAAAGACTTACACTAAAAGTTTTACTAAAAGGATGATTAACAACACTAGTCATAAAAGATAAGCTTCATGATCGTTCATGTCATCATCCTCATCAGAGTCATTCTCATCGGATCCATCCTCCGAGTCATCATCCGACGATGACTCTTCATCATCATCGGATCCATCGTCCTCAGCTTCCGTCATCTCTATGATCCTTAACTCTTCTTCATCGCAGACAGGATTACGCTTTTCTGAACTGCTAATTCACAGACCACAAACCCCATTTTAAAACTCAGTTACATTGATTTGATGATACCTTTACTCAAATGATTATTTCAACAGCCTATATAATAATAAGTAAAGCTATAAAAAACCTTGTCAATGCAAAATCTGCCACAAATGTAACATCTGATCTTTCTTCTTTCAACCTCTCCAAAGGAAAGCTATAATATATGAAAAATCTAACTCAGTGAGTCATTAGTAAGATGCTAATTAGTAAAATGTTTAACAATCTAAATAAGAATAGGAAGGATCAATCAGTTACTTTGGTTTGTTCGATCTCTTGCCCCTGTCTGAAGCTAGCCATCGGTTACTTGAAATATCCTATTAGAGTAAATCAAACAGAAGAAGAAGAAGGAAGACGATTAAGAGTAAACCAAGTTATACCTTTCATTTCATCCACAAAATTTGGCAAAATTTTAATAACAACTTACAATGAGCTGAATGGATTTGAAGTTTCCTGCGAGTAGTGAATTGCAGAGTTCCAACACTTCTTTCTGGAATATCAAGGTTAGTGAGTGTTGAGACCAAAACTGATGAAACAACCAAAAAAAATTTCATGCTTAATTAATCTTTTACCTCCTTTAGTTTAGGGCAGTTGCGCAATATTAAAGTCTTGAGTGGACTGTCTTTGGAGCTAAGTCCCAAATCCCTACCAACAACATTTTCTTGCTATGTCAAAATTTGCTAATAAAGACTTATGGAGGAAATTTTGCTATTAACATTTTTTGTTTGCACCTCAAAAAACGACCCTTGATTGTAGGTGATCTGGACAAATTCAGGTACTTCAGTTTACGGCAACTCTGTAGATAACATCCAAATATTTATTTTGGTTCTGTGAAATGGCATAGATGGTACCAAATGAAGAGAGAAGAAATACCAGAAAAATAAAAAAAAGGAGTCATACCTCAGTAAGATTTCTGGCCATTTCATCAGTGAGTCCAAAACGTATGAGCGTTAGAGAAGTCAAGTTAGGGCAGTTGGACACAAACTCTATCAAGGCTGATCCTGTTTTAGTCTCTAATGAACCTGTCACACAATAAGTGAGGTTGAGCAAACCTAGAAGTAACATAAAGGAAAGCTTCACGGTAGAAAAACTTTACTTGGATAACCATAGGTCTCTAAGAACAGGTGCTCTATTAAGCGGCATTTTATTGTCAGCGACTTAAATAGCTCCTCCGATAGGTTAAACCTGTCACATGAAACAAGAAACAACGTTAAAAAAATGAGAATGTTGGAATCAGAAGAATTGAAAGCTGACAAACATTGAAGTAGTAACACTCAAAGAATAGAAGATGACAATATGAAATCTCCGGAGAAAAAGGTTAAAAAAAAAAAGAAATGCAGAAATTCCTGAAATTCAAAGTAAACAAGCTGGCACTCCAAGAAAACTTACAATCCAATAATCCTCAGATCAGTGATATTTGAACAAACTGACAACGCATCGGATAAGGACCTGTACTTAATCGGTCTGAGATTGTAAAGCCGTACGCTTTTCAAGTGACTCCTAGTTGAATGAAAAAAAGAAGATACCAAATTAAAAGATAAAGTACACATGAAACAGAACAACAATTTCTCAAAAAAATAAACCAGTATAACCATTGTCTGTGGATGTTTAAGTGATAGAGATTCTTAATCACTTTCAAATGCACATTTGAAGGAAACTGAAAAGATTTCATGATATGAATAATAGGATTTTCTCTTGATTGATCTCAGGCTTGATTCTTGGTTTCAAGTTTTTTTCCGCATAAGACATTAGCCACCACCATAAACAACAGAGTTTTGAAAAATAAAAGGGCATGATCAGAATGTATTGGGATGTTTGTCCTATTCTATTTTTTTCCTATCAATGAAAACAATTACACTACTTCTACAAGTTTGTTTCTCAGCCTTAACTCCATTATCTTAGTTTAGACCGGACAAGGCAAATAAAAATAAATCAAACAGGTAATCAAGCCAATACCCAATATAACCATGATTATAGGCTAGCGCTTTCAGACATGCTCCGCTAAGCATAGAGGCAGTAGAATCATATCCAGCTGGGCGAACAACACGACCAAGTTTGATTGATCTGCATGCATAAACGAAACCCTGAGAAACAAATCCATAAACCAAGTTCAAATACAAAAGCTAAGAAATATAAGCAGATTGTTCTTTCATCATCTCACTGGATTTAATAGGTTTAACACTATCAATTAAAAGAATTGAAGCACATTGGTTGCTTGAGAAAGACACAAAATTTTAACCTAAGTTCTTTTCCAGCACGATGGATCATAGTAGACACAACTCCATTATCAGCAAATTTAGAAGACGTTGTCAAGTCGATGTGGGAGTAACATAAACGTTCCATACCACATTTGTTGAACATGGTGCAGCATGCAGCTGCTTGCATCAAAGACTTTGTATCAAGCATCGAAAACACCTGAATCAATCCATTTCAACAAAATCATTCAATATAACACAGATCGTCACAATAACGCAGAACGGTCAAGTTTCCACGACCAAATGCATAATTTGAGAATCATCAATTGCTGATATCGATGGAGAGATCAGACGATGAACAAAAAATCCTAAAACATCGCTTCGATTTCAGAAATTCATGATTCGTTTGTTACCTTGATGGTAAGTTCTGGAGGGAGGAACCAGGACTTGGAATTGTGAACAGAAGCTCGTTTCCGGAAGCATCGTTTAGTGGAGTCGAGAAGAAGAGAGGCGAGTTCGAGAGTGCGATCGGCGAGACGATCCTGGACGGATTCATCATCGGAAGCGGAGGCGAGAGATGTATCAAGGACTCGATCGAAAGAGCAGCTGATGGAGGTCAGAGAGGAATCTGGAAACGAAAGGAGCGATGAGATAATCAAATCGACATGGCTCTGATTGGTGTTGGGAAGAGAAGGGACGGAACTAGGGCTTTGAGTAGAAGGATTTGGAGAAGAATCCATGGAAGCCAACACGTTCTCGGCTTCGTCTCCAAATCTCTCTTTTATTTTTTCTTTCGTCTTTCTTTCATTTCTCATTTCCTTTTCCTTCTTTAAACTTAATTGAAAAATTGTGAATTTCCTTGTATTTCCTTTATGGGAATATTTTTGTGTCGTGTTAATGATTTTGTATTAACAAAAATGAACTTGTAAAACTTTTTAAGAATATTGTATATTTGGTTAGGAAAAAGTCTCCAAAAGATCACTACAATGTTCACACAGATTTCTAGTTTTCGAACAACTTCGAAAAAAAAAAATATTATTAAGAAATAATACAACCACTCTTGTCTCCTTTTTTATTCTCACTTAGTATCCAATCCCATTTCATCCGAATATGTGAAACTTTCACCATTTCTCCAAAAGCGACCATTGATTGTTAGGTTTCTAGACAGATACATGTACTTCAGTTTATGAGCACCTTGCAAAGCATATATGGTGGTAGCAAATGAAGAAAGAAGAAACAGAAGAAGCCATTACTGCTTCAGCAAGAATTTGGGTGAACTACATGACCAAGTTCAAGGATATGAGTACATAAACGAAGTTATAACAAAGCTTGGAGGAGCTGCCAATTAGTGTAAAGCAAATTGGATTCTAGTATATTAGATGCCAGTATCTAGAACCATATATGGTTTCCTGAATACACAAAATGTCACCTGAGTTCCTTTCCAGCTCGTTGGATCACACTACACACAGCTCCATTATCAGCATTTCTGGGAGACGTTGTCTAGTTGATGTGAGAGTAACGTCCTTGGAACATTTGTGGAACATGGTGCAGCATGCCATTGTATTAGAGCCTTTGTATCAAGCATCGAATACACCTGGATTTGCATTAGAGACATAATATATGAGACATCCTTCACCTTTGGCCAAACGAAGACAGAACCCATTTTCTTCTCTAATTGGTCAATGGTTAGATTGAATCAAGATGAAATGGAATCTTCACCAGTAGTCTCCACAAGAACATGAACCATCCTTAAAATGGTGAAACCTGTTATTATCCCTCAAAATAATCAATCTCCCTGTAATTTTCGCCATATACTTGATGGCATTGTGACAATCCTCACACACACGCAGATTTTTTATCACACGGATCGGTCTCCCTGAAGAAACATGCATTAGTCCATAAGCTACAGCCAGCCTCTCGCTATGGTATCGAACCATACGCTCCTTCTCTTCTTCTTCCACATCATGAAGAACCACACTCGTCTTCGAAACATACCCAGCTTTCTTCATTCTCAAATCCAGATCCTCCAAAAACGCATAGATCTCATCTTTCTCAGGATGAAACTCATCCCCAACCGAGAATGTATGAGTCTTGTTCTGAATCTCAATCCAACTGTACCCTGGAACTTTCTTCACCCCTTTATCCCGCA
Organism: Cardamine flexuosa; assembly: GCA_963555745.1. Lineage (NCBI taxonomy): Eukaryota > Viridiplantae > Streptophyta > Magnoliopsida > Brassicales > Brassicaceae > Cardamine > Cardamine flexuosa. The sequence continues at coordinate 19,607,848 of OY743221.1, read as the reverse complement.
TTCTCACTCGCAGTTTACCTACATCTCCCCATCGACCCGAAGAAGCGTATAGATTAGAGAGAAGAACATACATACCGGAATTTTCAGGCTCCATTGCAAAAATCTTATCTGCAGCTGTTTCAGCTAGCTCTGTGTGTCCATGGACTCTGCTTGCACCAAGTAAAGTTCCCCAAATTGCAGCGTCTGGCTCAAAGGGCATGTTCTTCATTATATCGTGAGCTTCTTCCAGAAGCCCAGCACGACCGAGAAGATCGACCATGCAAGCGTAGTGCTGTGAGTTAGGCGTTACGCCATAGTCTTGAGTCATCATATAGAAATACTTCCTACCTTTTTCCACAAGTCCTGTGTGACTACACGCAGATAATACCGCCACCAAGGTAGCATCATCTGGCTTCAGTCCTTCTCTCTTCATCGACTCGAAGAACCTTAAAGCCTCTTCTCCAAACCCGTGCCTTGAATAACCTGAAATCATCGTGTTCCAAGAGACAATGTCTTTCCCAGTCATCTCCTCAAACAAGTCATTGGCTTCTTCTATGCTTCCACATTTGCAATACATCAACAAAAGCGCGTTCCCAACAAAGCACCCAGTCTCATACCCACCTTTAACCAATCGTCCATGCAATTGCTTCCCAAGCTCGAGAGCAACAACGTCTGCACAAGTGCTTAGAGCAGATGAAAACGACGACCGATTCAATCTACCTCCTTCTCTCTCCATTTGTACAAACAAACGCAGTGCTTCATAGCTGTGTCCACTTTGCGAATACCCTGCAATCATAGCTGCCCAAGAGACCGGATCTCTCTTAGGCATCTTATCAAAAAGGTTCTTAGCTTCAGAAAATTTTCCGCACTGAGCATATCCAGTAATCATCGTGTTCCATGTACTAACATTGCTATAAGGCATAACATCAAACAATTCCTTTGCCATCTCCATTCTCTCGCCCTGCACATATCCTGCAAGCATGGCATTCCACGACACTTCGTTTCTCTCTGGCATTTTATCAAACAATCCTCTCGCTTCTTCCACCATTCGGTTTTGTATATATCCTGACACCATTGCTGTCCACGTAAAGACGTCTTGAACAGGAGACTCATCAAATAGTTGCCGCGCCTCATCTATTTTCCCGTTCTGTGCATAACCAGTGATAATCGTATTCCAAGAAACCACATCTCTCACATTCATACTATCAAAAAACTGTCTTGCTTCAACAATCTTTTTCTTCTTAACAAACCCACCAAGCAAACAGTTCCACGAAACCAATGCCCAATTCTTCCTCGACCAAAACAATGAACAAGCCTCCTCTAATTTACTATTCTGAACATAAGCAGAGAGTAAAGCATTCCAAGATACTTCGTTCTTCTCAGGCATTCGATCAAAAATCCTCCTTGCATCATCAACACACCCATTCTGAGCATACCCAGACAACATCGTATTCCACGAACAAACATCTCTCTTAGGCATTCTCTCAAACAATTCCCTTGCTTTCCCAAGATTCCTGTTCCTTACATACCCTTTAATCATCACATTCCATGAAACTAAATCTCGTTGAGGCATTTCATCGAACAACATACGGGCGCGTTCAAACTCACCATTTCTCAAGTACCCAGAGATCATGGCGTTATAGGAAACGGAACTCCACCTAGGCATGCGATTGAAGACGGAAAGCGCTTCGTTGCATCTCCCATTGCGCATGTAGCTGCTTATAGCTACATTCCAGTCTTTTATATCCCAGTCTCCAGATTCATTGGGAAGTTGGCTCTGTGATTTCTGGGTTTGGGTTTGAGTTCTCGTCGATGAGTGGAAATTTGCTACAATGGTTACGTTGCATCTTCTTTTGAGTCTGTTTAAGGTTGTATGTTGCTTCTGAGCTCGCCGTGAAAGAGCACGAAACATCTCAATTTTGCATTAGAGACATCACTGAAGAGAGAACATTCTCAAATTCCCCCGCGAAAAAGGACGTCTCAGTGGATTTAATATATATAACACACAAAAAGTTTATTCAGTTCCAGGAACTGTGTTAATCTGAGGATTTCTCAATTTCTAAAATCGATGACGAGAACAAGACCGTAATAGTCTCCAAAAAAAAAAAAAAAAAATTATTCTAAAGTAAAAAATTTAGTTAAAATAATTCAAAGTTAATTTGTTGATTAATAGGTTATTCTAATTATACACATACATAATCAAACAGACATAAAAATGCTTAAATCACAGATGATAAAAAAGAAATAGAAATACTGCCTAATATTTTTTAAAACAAAGAAAGAAGAGATCATTATTATCACAAGTCCCAAGTCGTCGTCGGCTTCCTCAGGTCCACCTTGATGATGATTATACTATGATGATGATGCTGGTGATGGTGACCTATAACCTGCCACAAATGTGAGACCAGGCCTTTCTTCTTTCAGCTCTTCCAGAGAAAACCTACAACACACAATAATGGCCATATAAACCGGTGCGTCATTAACCAAGTAATGAAATACTTTTTGTCAATGGTAACAATACAAAAAAAGGCAGTTACTTTGGTGTGTTACATCTCCTGCTGCCATAAATTAATTCGCCATCGTTTGAAGAAAAAAAAGATCATGAGTAAACAAAATCACCTGTCACCAACAGATTTTTACCAAACCTAGTAATGTCATATTAAGAACTTACAATGTGTCGAATGAATCTGAAGTGTCCTAAGCGTAACGATTCCAAAAACCGGTAAACCTTTCTCTGGATATCCGTGATTCAAAGGGTCAATATTGTGACACTAATATGAGTTGCAACATACAAAAGAAAAACTGAGAGTAAGCTCAATTACTTTACCTCTTCTAGAGAAACGCAATCTCGCAATATTAGAGTCTCGAGCAGAGAGTCTTTACAGTCATGACTGTAAGAAAAAAGAATCTCCACAATAAAAAAGTTTGCTCAGAGAAAAATACTTAGTAGGATATCAATCATTAATGTTTGCTCAAACAATATGAACCTTAAAAAGGATCCCTTGATTCTCGATGTTTTGGATAGGTTCAAGTACTTAAGTTTACTCAAACCCTGCAAAAAAAACATCCCAAATATTTCAGTAAAACCATTAGATAGCGCAAAATAAAAATAGAAGAAATACTTGAAAACCAAAGAGCCATACCTTACTAAGAAGGTAGGCTTTTTGGTCACTTAGGTCAAAACCTATGAGAGATAGTGAAGTTAAATTGGGGCAGTTTCTCTCAAAGGACGAAACACATTTAAAGCTTGAACTATCTGTCACACATTAGGCTCAACTTCAGCAAACATGGGAGAACGGCAAAAGAAAAGTAACATAGTGGAAAACTTTACCATATCCATTCTCTTTCTCTAAGAACAAATGCAGAAATTTTCCTGTGAGCAAAAATCTAAAACCTTATCTAATGACCCAATATTCCTGTCAGGGAAAACAAAAATATTGCAGAAAGTGAGAAAATGTGACAAAAACTTTCTTTCTTGTTAGTCCACATTAGGACTATTGTAACTAGCCTATGCGGTGTATAGAGACTTGGAAGATCAGTAATAGACCTTTTAATTCGATTGGTTGAGTGGGTAGGCTTAAAAGAGAACTAGATCAGGTTTAGGAATTCCAATTTCCAGCATTAAGGATCATACTACATACAACTCTACTTCTAATATGAACAGTTCCAGATGTCAGGTCAATATGGGAGTAACATAAAGGGTCCTTGGCACATTTGTTGAACATAGTGCAACAAGCTGAAGCTTTCATCAGAGATTTTGTATCAAGCATCGAAAAGACCTGAATAATCCATTATACAAAACACAGTACATTAGACATCATTTCAATATACGCCAAGTAAAAGGCCAAAAATTGCATACATATAGAACATACAATATAGCAAAAACATTCCCTAGTTCTAAGAAAAAAGCCCTAAAACATGGTCTATAGGTTCAATAAGTCAGGGAAGTGGCGATTTGTTACCTTAACGGTGAGCTCATGAGGGAGTAACCAAGAATTGGAATTGAGGATAGTGGCGCGCTTTAGAGAGCACCTAATGGTGGACTCATGAAGAAGCGAGGCGTATTTGATTCCATGATCGGTGAGACGACCATGACCGGATTCATCACCGGACGCTTCGAAAAGCTTATCAAGCACTCGATCAAATGAGCCGCCAATGGATAGCGGCGGGATAAGGACAACGAAAGGAAGGAGGAGATTATCAGATCAATGTCACTCGGGTTGAGACCGGGAACAGTAGGAAGAGAATTAGGGTTTGGGTTTTGGCCAGTGGAGGAAGAAACACTAGGGACTTGGCGGAGTCGCTTGTTGGGGTTTCGAGGTTCCATGACGGAAAACTGAAACGTTGGATCAGAAAAAGATCCGACTTGTATATAAAATGGAATAGAGTGAATAGTTGTTTAAAAATCCCTTAAAATGGGTTGAATTGATTAACATAACTAAAAATAATAATTAAAATAATCGAAAGGTTATTGTTTATACTAACACTGATTGGTAAACACTAAACAGAAATCTAAATCATTCAAACTTAACTAGAATGCATAGATTTTGAGGAATAAAAATCACTAACATACAAATTACAAATTACCAAGTAGAATGCATAATCTAACAGACATCAAATGCTTTTTAACTCACAGATGACAGAAATTACTGCCTAATATATTTATGTTTTTCAACAAAAGGAAACAAACAAGAAAGAAGTCTTCATCGCAATTTATTTAGTCAAAAGTCGTCGTTGTCGTCTTCCTCGGATTCACTGCTCGAAGAAGAATCTCCTGAGCTGAATTTTAACAAACAACAAATCATTTAACTTTGATTCCTAATAATATTTTAAGAGCCTAAAAACAAATTGATCAACCTTGATGATGATGATGATGATTCTGATTCTGATTCTGATGAAGAAGATGTTGATGATACTGGTGATAATGCTGGTGATCTAAAATCTGCCACAAATGTGAGACCAGGTCTTTCTTCTTTCAGCTCTACCAGAGGAAACCTACAAAACACACAATAATGGCCACATATAAACCAGTGCATCATTAACCAAGTAATGGTTACTGTTTGTCAAATGGTAAACCATAAAAAAAAAAAAAGGCAGTTACTTTGGTGTGTTACATCTCCTGCCGCCATAAATTAATCCGCCGCGGTCATTTGAAACGTCCTATTGAAGAAAAGAATCATGAGTAAACAAAATCAACTGTCGTCACCAGTAGATTTTTACAAAACCTAGTAATGTCCTCCTATTAAGAACTTACAATGTGTTGAATGAATCTGAAGTGCCCTACGATTAACAAATCCAAAAACCGGCAAACTTTTATCTGGATATCCATGATTCAAAAGGGTCAATATTGTGACACTTAATATGCGATGAAACAATAAAAGAAAAACTGTGTATGTTAAATTACTTAACCTCTTCTAGAGAAACGCAATCCCGCAATATTAGAGTCTCGAGCAGAGAGTCTTTACAGTCATTCCTCATATTCCTACCATAAGAACAAAATCTCCGCCATAAGAAATTTTGCTAAGAGAAAAATACTTAGTAGGAGATCAATCATTAATGTTTGCTCAAACAACATGAACCTCAAAAAGGATCCTTTCATTCTAGATGTTCTGGATAGGTTCACATACTTCAGTTTACGCAAACCCTGCAAAAAAGCATCCCAATATTTTTTGTAAAACATTAGATAGCACCAAATAAAAATATAAGAAATACCAGAAAGCAAAAAGAGCCATACCTTAATAAGAATGTAGGCTTTTTTGTCACTTAGATCAAAACCTATAAGAGATAGTGAGGTTATATTGGGGCAGTTTCTCTCAAAGGACGAACCAACAATAAATGTCGTTATACCTGTCACACATTAGGGTCAATTTCAGCAAACATGGGAGGGCAACAAAAGAAAAGTATCATAGTGGAAAAACTTTACCAGGTCCATTCTCTTTCTCTAAGAACAGATGCTGACATTTTCTTGTGAGCAAATCTAATACTTTATCTAACGAACCAATATTCCTGTCAGGGAAAACACAAAGATTGCAGAAACTGAGAAAATGTGACAAAGTTTTCATGTTAGTCCAGCTTAGCACTATTGTAACTAGCCTAAGAGATGCATAGACTTGTAAGCTCAGCAATAGACTTTTAAATCGGTTGGTTGAGTGGGTAGGCTTAAAAGGGAACTAGTTAGATCAGGTTTAGGCATTTTAGATTTTCTAGGGCTTAGGTTAACAGCTGAAATCCTCTTCTTTACCAAAAGTCTCTCTATGGTGTAAACCTCTGGTGACTGAACATGCAAATTCTTGGATCATGTCAAAACGGTACAAAAGGAACTCGTAGATTCTAAAAATGATAGACATTAAAGTAACAAATAAAAAATAATGGAAAGCATAGAAGATGAAAAGCAAAAAATGAAATGTAGAATATATGAAACTCAAACATAAAAGGAATATGGTAAGAAACAGGTCAGGCCAACTTACAATCCAACAATCTTCAAATCAGTTAGATTTGAGCAGACTGATAACACACTACATAAGGACTTGTTCTCCAACCAGTTTTTATTGTAAAGGTGTAGGCTTCTCAAGAGATTCCTTGTTGAATTGAAACAAAAAAAAGAAATCAATAGTACCAAATTGGAAGATACCCTACGAAACTAGTAGAAACCAATAGAAACAACTTCTATGTAAGGTAATAAAGCCAATACCCAAGAACACCATTCTCATATTGATAGGATAATGGGGCAAGACAAGATCCTGTAAGCAAAGATTTTGTAGATTCACTCGGGCAACCAACTTTAAGGGATCTGCATGCAATGCATCAACAAAACCCAGAGAGATGATTAGATACACCAAGTTCAAATAAATAGATAAGAATATTCAGATTTCCTGAAGACACACAACATCTCACCTGAGTTCTTTTCCAGCATTAAGGATCATACTACGCACAACTCTACTTCTAACATCACCATCTTCGGTTGTCAAGTCAATATGGGAGTAACATAAAGGCTCCTTGGCACATTTGTTGAACATGGTGCAACATGCTGAAGCTTGCATCAGAGATTTTGTATCAAGCATCGAAAAGACCTGAATAAAACCATTATATAAACACAGTACATTAGACATCATTTTCAATACAGATCAATCATATATGGTACATCATACATACAAAGCCTAATCTGAGAATCCTCAATCACTTACATCTATGAAACATCATCATTCAATGCATAATCTGAGAATCCTCAATCACTTACAGCTATGAAAAAATCAATCAATGCATAATCTGAGAATCCACAATCACTTCCATCTATGGAACATAATTCAATAGAGCATCTCCCATAAACATTTCTCTAAGAAACAAAAAAAAAGCCCTAAAACTTGGTCTCTAGATTCAATAACTCAGGGAAGTGGCGATTTGATACCTTAATGGTGAGCTCAGGAGGGAGTAACCAGGAACTGGAATTGTTGAGAGTGGCGCGTTTTAGAGAGCACCTAATGGTGGATTCATGAAGAAGCGAAGCGAGCTGAATTCCACGATCGATGAGACGATCCTCACCGGATTCATCACCGGAAGCCTTGAAAAGCTGATCAAGCACTCGATCAAATGAGCCGCCAATGGATAGCGACGATGATAACGAAGGCAAATCCGGCAACGAAAGGAAGGAGGAGATAATTAGATCGACGTGGTTCTGGTTGAAACCGGGAACGCTAGGTAGAGAATTAGGGTTTTGGTTTTGACCTGTGGAGGAAGAAGTACAAGGGTCTTGGCGACGGAGTCGCTTTTTGGGGTTTCGAGCTTCCATGACGGAAAACTGAAACGTCGGAGTAGAAAAAATTCTGACTCTCCAGACTTTTTTTTATAGTAGGAGACACTTCTAAAACGCCGCGTTTGATGACTAGATATAAAACTCGGCGTTTTTTGGGAAACCGAATTAAAACGCAACGTTTTGGAAACACAGAAATAAAAACGCTGCGTTTTTGGTGTTAGAGATTGTGCGGAAAGACAAAATATCAATGTTGTTGACCCTTGGTTTGCAAAAGGAACATTGTCCGTCTCATCATAGCTCAACGCAAGGTTTGGAAAACCGGACCGGATGGCCGGTTGAACCGGTCCGACCGGGAATCGTTTACCCAATCGAGTCCGATTATAATTAAAATTCGAATTTGGATTAAACCGTTAAAACCGGTCAAAAATCGGCAGAACCGGTAACCCGGGTTAAGTGTTAAATCCGGTTTACCAAATTTCAATCATTATTTTGAATATTCAATGTTTTAGTTAAATGATAATCTATTGAATTGAATTCAAATTATTTATTTCTTTTAAGACAGATTTAATTTCTTTTTTTACATTTGTTTCTAATTTATATTTTCAAATTTATGAAAAATCACATCTAAAATTATTTGTCTTTCTATAAGTAAAGCACTAAAAATTTAATTCTATATCCGAATTTTTATTAATTTTACTGAAAAGAGAAGATATTTTTTTCTTAATTTTTTTGTTTTTTCATATTGTAATCTGTTTTCAGTTTTTTGGGTTGGTGTTGATAACTTTAACATCTTAATACATATAACTTTCTAAGTTAATTTTCTATTTTATCATTTTATTTTATTATTTATCATGAATTAAAAATCTTATTATTTTCTAAATATTTTTAAGGGACAATGTCTTTTTTCTTTATTTTCATATATATATATATATATAAACATATAAATATAATATCTGTATATATATAAAATCCAGTTGAACCGGTTGAATCAGTCCAACCAATGAACCAGTGATAATACCGAGTTGATGACTGGTCCGGTTTTCAAAACATTGGCTCAAAGAAGAGTAAACTCAAAAGTTACACGTTCGAAACAATCTGTTTAGCACTTTCATCAATGGTCACGAACGTTGTGAATGATCACGTTGATGCCAGAGTGTTTGATGGATCAAGGCTCTCGTGCTGTTTCCTGAGCAAGAAGAAAATGTGTGCCAGGAACAGGAGCTTCAACTCAAACATTTCTTCATAGTAATGTTGTATCAGTAACCACCAGGCGTTACCGCAACGCTTCTTTGTTAGATCAACCACATTAAAATGGATTCCGAAGTTTCTCGCATATTCCACAGCTTGTGCGTACGAGTTAAAGTCCCAGAATTGATTCGAAGCTTGTACGAGAGTAGACGATCAGTGTTCTGTCTTTTTGTCTGGAGAAGGTAAGCCATGGATTCGAAAATGGTTGAAACAGTGCAACTGTATGACTGTAATACGCAGTCATCTATTGGGCCTAGTCTTGTTGTATTGATTATTGAATAAAACGACAACAAAATTTACAAACTAGAGGCACTCAATTATAGACGACGACCCTAATAACAACATAAGATAGTACCTTCTATTGTATATCTAATTTCAGTTGGTGTCACATTCAACAGAACAATTCTAAATTTAACTTAAGAAAGAACATAGATAAATAGTCTCATAAAAAATCTTAATTTCAGACAACAAAACAACAAATATAGAGTTTTCAAAATACTTCAAAAGAAAACAAGTCTGATAAAACAAACATTCAGAATAACAAGTTCCACAACTACCATAAAGATGTCCAGATACTTACCATCTCAACTCTTGCTTAGTTGATAGATAGGCGAGGGAGACAGAAGTCGACAAGGAGGCATGTCGGTTCTGTGACCTGAGACCCGTCCTCACCAGTCAGTGGTAGCATCATACTTCTCCCAGACACTTTGACGAATGACGTCTTCTTCTTGTAGACTATCTGGACAGTCACGACAATCTTTCCCTCTCTCTTGTCAAATGCAACAATGAACGCATTTCTAAGCCCAACATAGCGTGAACTATCACCTGACGGGCCCTCGTAAATTCTCTACAACACAAGAACAAAACTGAAAAAGATTAGATCATTAGTCTCTGAAAATATTTGAAATTAAACACTAACAAGTAACAACATTATACCTCCTCTCCAACAAGATCAAACTCGAGACTGAACACATGGAGTCTTGCTCCCACTAGTTGTTGCCCACACAGCTTCAGTGCTTCACCCAAATCTGCAGCTTCAATCAGTTGACCATTCATGGGAACGCGAGGCTTGTTAAATGAGGGAGCATTGAACGTGCATCCAAAATGTGTCCACTGTCCTTTTGTTGGTAGCCCTTTCTTAAAAGCAAATTCAAGGCAGTCTTTGACAGTGAGCTCATGACGTGATCCCTGCCCATCTTTCTTCTTGGACCTCCAACAAAATGATCCCTGCCCATCTTCCCACTTGTGCCAAAAACGTTTTCCGTCAAGGACCTAAGGCAGTTTTCAAGAGAGGCCTCGTAGCTTTGACGAGGCATTTCTCTCCGCACTACTTCTTCCTTGCCAGCGTTATCCACCAAATACTGAGCAGAGTACTCAGTATACTTAGAGTCAAGTTTGAGGATAACCCGTGCAGAGCTAATCAGACTCACGGCTACATAAGCTGCAGATTGAGATGCATCTGCAAGACACACAAAATGTTGTAGTCAAAAGGATTAGATTGAAGCTGTTATATTAAAAGGATCAGTTAAAACCAAACCACAGTTTCTTTGAATGATGCAAAGAAAGTAGTAATACCGTAATCTTCTTGCGCATTGTTTGCTTGTACACAATCTGGATGACATTGCGCAGCCGAGATTGTCAGATCAGCATTCATCTTATCCCTGTAGAAACAAGGAGAAGAAGATATTCACAAATCAAGTAGAATCAAGCAGAAGAACACATCCATAACTTATAAAAAGCAAGACCAAAACAAGACCTAACTAGCTTAAGCATAAACATGGTTATAAGGGGGACAAATCGTTCGACTAAACCAAAGTAACGTTGATAGGCTTCTTTAGGAAAGAAATAACTCTAATCTAAACAAGGATCTAGCAACATTCTCCAAGACAAAAACCCTAAAAGGTTACTAAAAAAAGTTGAGGCAAAAATCACGAGTAACGAAACCCAAAAACAAGCTCAAAAACTCTAAATGAGGAAGAAAAGTTGGAGAGAAAGTTACCGGAGACACAGAGAGTCGAGAATCACAAGGAGACAGTCACAGTAGCAAATTAGCAATCGCCACTCACTCTGTAGAGAGAAAATGTTCGCGAAACTCTCAAAGCCCTTGCGAAATTACCCTCAGCTTAGTGCTCAAAAACGATGTCGCTTTGGGACCTCATGTCTTTATTCCTTTACACGACGACGTTTTGCCGATGTTAAAAGTCCGAAACGATATCGTTTTGCCCGGGGTAAAAAAAGACATCGTATATGCAATTTTTTATACTAAATACTAGATACTACTACTGATCAGTATGTTACGATGTGCATAAATTCATCAGTCTAGTGGGGTGGGATTTAAATGGCAAGTAAAATCATCGTCCATGAATCTACCTATCATTTACGTAAACTACCTCATTTTTTGACGAATACAAAAAACTCCCTAATATTTTTTTTTGAACAAAGAACAAAAAGAGAAATAACATTACTCCAACTCGTTGTCATGCTCCTCCTCCTCCTCCTCCTCCTCTTCCTCCTCATGCTCCCTCTCCTGCTCCTCCTCCTCGCTACTATAATTATAACTCCCAGAAGAGGTGCCGTCTGAATATACCTCTCCTGTTCTGATATATTACAAAAACACAACCATTTCAATTCAGTTACTTTGTACTACAAATTTAAAGCCTACTAAACACTACTAAAACACATCTACTTATTGATGAACCTTGATGATGGCATTGGCAATGATGATTGTGATTCAAAAATTGCCACAAATCTGACATCTGATCTTTGTTTTTTCAGCTCTTCAATAGGAAATCTACACCAACAAACAACAGTGTCACATATACATAGATAAAACACGAACAAATCATTGACAAAAAAACTTCAACAAATCAGTCAGTTACCTTGGTTCAAAAGTTCTTTTGCGTTCATCAGAAACTAAGCCGTGGGCACTTGATACATCCTATAGAAGCAAAAGAAGAAGGCATTTATAAGATAACAAAAGTTCCTTGTGTCATACGCAAATTTACGAAACACTAGCAACTTTCCTATAAGAACTTACAATGAGTTTAATGGATTTGAAGTCTCTGGCGAGTAATGAATTCAAAAACTGCAAAACTTCTCTCTGAATTCCAAGATGTGGTCAAAACTCATGACTGTGAGTCTGTGACTTTAAGAATGATGTACAAAACTTTGAAAACTTGGGTTTTATATCCTATTACCTCCTTTAGAGTATAGCAGTTGCGCAATATTAGAGTCTCTAGTGGACTATCTTTGCAGATAAGACCCAAACCCCTACCACCAAAATCTTACAACATAAACAATTTGCTACCAAACACTTACGATATCATCATTAACATTTACTAAACGACATGAACCTCAAAAAGGAACCATTCATTTCAGGCGATGACGACAGATTAATGTACTTAAGTCGACGAAAACCCTGTAAAAGCATCACAATATTATTCGGTTTTGTAAAACGTATTAGATGGTACCAAATGAAAAGAGAAGAAAATAACAAAGAAAAAAATAGAAGAGAGAAGAGCCATACCTTTATTAGTTTTTGGGCTATTGTGTCATTTAGCCGAAAACGTAGGAGAGTCAGAGAAATTAAGTTAGGGCAATTATCCACAACCTCTAACAAGCTTGGATCTGTTGGAAAGCCTATAGTAAGAAAGTAGGTAACTTTGAGCAAACACTCAAATGAATACAAAAACAAAAAAAAGAGAGCTTCAAGTGGAAACATTACTTGCTCCAACGTAGGACTCTATGAACAGGTTCTCTAGCAAGCGACAACTTCTCGTGAGTGACACTAACTGCTCTACTGGATTTGACCTGTCACCAGAAACACTAATTATTCAAAGCAAAAAGCAAAAATTATCTACCACAAGGAATCAGTAGAATTTAAAGTGGATAGACATTGAAAACCAAAACAAAAAAAATCAAAATCATAGAGGATCGTGCCTCCAGGCAAAACAAAGCAAAGCAACAATGGAAAATGGAGAATTCCTGGATTTCAGGGAATCCAAGACGACTTACAATCCAACAATCTTCAAATCAGTGAGATTTAAACAGGCTGACAACACAGGAGATAAGGACTTGCTATCCATCATGCTGAGACAGTAAAGGTGTAGGCTTCTCAAGAGACCCCTAGTTGAATGGAAAAAGATGGTATCACTCAGAAGATGAAATACAAATGTTAACTGAACCATTTTCTCTATCTTTGTTTCAGACAGCTCAAATCAGATTAATATAACACGTTTGGTACGAAATAATTCACTTGGATATATTGGCAATCAAGTAAATACCCAGCAAAACCATGATTAAAAGTTAGTGGGGTAAGACAAGATCTTGTGAGCAAAGATGCAGTATATCCAGCTGAGGGAGAAATAGAACCAAGTTTGAGGGATCTGCAAGCATAAAAGAAGCCTGAGAAATGGTTTCGATACATAGACCAAGTTCCACCACAAAATATAATAACCCAGAAAAAGATACCTGAGTTCTCTTCCAGCCCGATGGATCATTATACACACAACTCCATTATCAACATGTTTGGCAGCAGTTGTCAGGTCGATGTGGGAGTAACATACGCGATCCATGGCGCACTTGTTGAACATCGTGCAGCATGCAGAAGCTTGCATGAGAGACTTTGTATCAAGCATTGAAAAGACCTGAATATGCATTAGAAACATATTATTTGAGACAACCACAAACAAAGTACAATTTGAGCATTCTTAATTTATAACATTCATTATGAGATCAGGGAGGAGGACACAGCCCTAAAACAAAGTCTACAGATTCAACATGATATGAGAATTCTGGAATTGTTACCTTAATGGTTAGTTCAGGGAGGAGAGGCCAGGATATGGAATTTTGAAGGGTAGCACGTTTCCTGATGCAACGTTTGGTGGACTTGTAAAGAAGCGAAGCAAGTTGCAGAGTACGATCCAGGAAGCGATCCTGATCGAATTCATCACGGGAAGTTCCAGCCTCTGAGGGGATAACTTTATCAAGCACTCGATCAAAGGAGCATCCAATGGAGAGTGGTGAGGAGAACAAAGGCAAGTCCGACAACGAAAGGAAAGAAGAGATAGTCATATCGATGTTGCTTTGGTTGCAACCTGGAGTAATCGGGAGGGAACTAGCGTTTTCTATGGAGGAGGTAACCGAAGGGACAAGGCAGAGTCGCTTGGGATTGGGAGTGTCCATGACACGGAACGTTAAAAATTATTTTCTTTAAAAAGAGTGAATGCAAAACGTAGATTTCCTATCCAAAGGCTCAAAATTGTTTTCTGAGATATGTCTCACTTTCACTGTAAGTCTGCAGCAACTTCTTCATCCCTGAAGCTAAATCTACAACCACAGAATTATAAAATACATGTCAATGTCACCATTCATACCAAAAGACTAATGTTTGCACATAAAAGATAAAACTGGAGAGGTGCTCCAAACCAGAGAGCAAAATGAGATCTTATGAATAGAAAATAACTTAATAAGCTCGAGATATTATCTCAGAGTTAGCGAATTCAGTTATTGGGCACAAACTTTGCAAAATCTGGACCTGATAAAAAGGTTGTTATTTAACCGTCACATGTTAGGGATGATTTTAAAATAAGGAAGGATACTTACAAGTTACAAGTAAACAATCTTCAGATCAGTGTAATATATTCAGACAAGCTGACCATCCAGGGTACTCCTCAGTATTCTCTAAAGGTGTTGACTTCTTACGAGACTCCTAGTTGAATGAAACAAAGAAAATACTAATCATATGAAAAGCCAAATGCTCAAGAACCAAAAGAACCGTCGAAGATAGATAAATATTTTCAGAACATTACTTGCTAACAATCTAGAAGAATTGGAAGATCTAATTTAGGTTATGTCTGCAGTTAACACAATTAAGTGCAATCCCAAATACACTACTCTAGCTGACCCAAGTGCATTTTCAAATTTCAACTACAAATCTTAGAACTTACAAGCTAATCATCAACCTTTTCTCCAACATATTTCATATAGTCCATGTGAGAGCAGCATAAACAGTCTATGGCATACTTGATACTTCGAAAAGATCTAAACATCAAGATAAAGACTTCAAATCTTTCCTCCAAAACAAGGGAAAACGATCTTCAACATAGACACAATAGATTGAAAAACGCACAGAACAATGCATTATTTATTCTTTTTAGAAATTCGATTTACGCATGGATCATGGTTGTCAAATCCATTGTACAGAACAATTTTGAAAAACTATATGTTGCTTACGGTAACGCGATTCCACAGCACCTTTGGCAAAATCAAGAAGACGCTAGCCGAATTAGAGAGTATAATCAACCAACGAGCCGATCCATACTCCTGAGTTGAAATTATGTCCGATGAAAAGACGGTGAGTCCGAAATGGAAGGAACAACAAGATCACCAGGGAGACGTGGTTCAGGTTGAGTTAGGGAAAAATCGGGACCTCGCTAGGATTTTGGATCGGAGAGATGAACACTGAATTGGAACGAAAACGTCACTCCTCTTTCGTCGCCGTCGTTCGAGGCGATAACGGTCAAATGAGTTTGTGACACGATCGGTGAATTTAAGGTCCGAATCCTATACCCGACCGTTGGAAATTGAATCCTCGGGTTAATTTGTTGGGCTAAAATAATGATTTTAGGCTTATACTTTTTCTACTCAATCGGCCCATTAGAACCCAACGCATGATGATGCTTTTCATGTGACGTTTTTGTTATCCATTTGGTTTTCTGATTTTAATCTTGTCAATATTTTTTATTTTTATTTTTAATCTTGTCAATATTACAACAAATTAATCATTTTTTTCAATTTTAACAGCTTACTATTTAAGGATCTTGTCAGTATGTAACATTGAAATTTAGTTAATGAAAAGTTAGACGATAGAAAGAAGAAAAACAAACAAAGAAATCAAATTTTAATTCGGATTAGCTATACTTCAGTTTTGATATAATAATTTTAGTTCAATTCGGTGTATAGTTTGGTATGAATTGATCAGTCTGGTTTTTATTTAGAAAATATCTTTTGTAAATTAATATGTATATAATATAAATTTCCTTAGTATAGTTTTTGTAAATGAATATGTATAATATAATTTATTGTATACACATAACAAATTTATACATTTTCGTTTAATCATTTTAATACTTTAATTTTACTCTGGTTACCATAATATTTTGGTTTTCCTGCCTTTTAAAATGAACATTTTATTTTTGTTTTGGTTAAAAGTTAAACCATTCCGGTTTATTAACACATGTTTTTCTTAGAACACATAAACTGAAATAAACAACACCAAAACATACAACACGAGAAAAATTATTAAACACAAAAACCCATTAAAAATTAAAAATCAAACATAGTCATCTCCACATGATACTTTTTGTTTTTTCACATAGTTTTTGTTTGTTCTGATTATGGTTTTACACATCTTACAAATCATAACTTTGTTTCCCAGTAAACTTAACTTCAATGGGACTAACATTTTTCCCAATAGATCTCATATTGAGACCAACACCTTCTCTTCCTGGATTCGCCTTCTCTGGATAAACACCATCTTTAGGATGAAGATACTGAACCTCACCATTAGGAAACACTCTGTAAAACTGATAAGTAATCTTGTACTTGGACCTAAGCCTTGTCCCCAAAGCTAAACACTGTTCTTTCCTCGCTAGCTTCAACAGATTCGGACCTTCTCTCATGATCGCTGCTCCTCCTGTCGGCATCTCAAAGATCTGTTCTTTCGGTGAGTTCCATGTAATAACATAGAATTCTTCAACTTGTGCTTTACGGAGAAGACCACCGGTGCTTCCAGCGAAGATCGGAGATGGTGTGTTTGGGTCTAGCTGTGGTGGCGTGAATCCTACCGGAGCTTCTTTCACGGCGGGGGTTGCAGCTGCGGCATCTGTTTTCTCGGCGCGGATTGCGGTTTTGGTGAAGGAGATGGATTTGGGACGGTGGGTTGTTGAGAAAAAGTGGAGTTTTTTAACGCCGGAGGTTGCAGCGGTTGTTACGGCGGCGCTAAAGATCCCTGCGGCTTGAGTTGCCATGTTTTTGTGATTTGGGGTTTGTGTCGAATGGTCAATGTGATGTGTTTTGATGAGAAGAGAAAGAGATAATATTGTGAAATGAGAAGCTAGAGTTGTTTGGATTGAGTGGATAAGGTAACCAATAGGATTCAACCATTAGATTTTTCTCTTACCCATCTCATTCTCACCCTATCCTACGTCGTTTTTGCCTTCTTTACTTCTTGTAAGATTCTGATTCTTTTTCTTTTTTTTTCTGCCAATTTTAATACTAATGGCTAAATCCGGAGCATAATAAGACCCAATTATAGGACTTAGAAATCAAATAACTAAAATTTGGATTGATCATCTATATGTTTTGGGCATTGGGCTTACATGATTGAATGAATGCTTGGGCCTGAGTCAAACTTGGGTTTTCCAGGATTATACTACATAATATGGTTTTCATTGTTTTAATATGGATCATTCCCGGTTATTGGATCACTCCTGTGTTCCACTCATCCGAATATGTGTTCTGTCTTTTATTTATTTTTATTTTTGATCATCATATGTCGCGAATTCACAACAATCTTCAGCATAGCAAGTATTTTAGATCGCTTGTTTCAAAATCCTAAAGCAATAAGGACGAGAATGGTCTTTTTGACTTGGAAGGTCATATGATCATCATGTTATGTTTGTTTCAGATGGTTCATGCAATGGCAAACAAAAAAATCTCTCGGTTTTTCCAGATTTATATACTTTGTATACTGTAACACCTAGTAGCCAGAAAAAGAAATAGAAGAAAAAAAACTACTCATGGTGTATATATGGCTTCCTTAATATGGTTTGAAGTTAAGGTTTTGGTTACGTATATATGGCCAAATCACATTACTGTTGTATTTATGGGTGCAGGAGAAAGACTATAATAATTTACATGAAGAACAAGAAATCATGGCTAAACATTTTTAAATGGTTTCTTTTGTCAGGACAAAAAAAAACATGTTATCTGTGCAATGTGTCTCAAAACATTTTTGATCCCACATGCACTCGTACTTAATGACATAAATATCAGAAAAAAAAAAACTTGCTTTTATAATAGTTAATATCATAAATCTAAATATAAAACATTTTTACGGTGACACAAACAAAACAATACATTCTCACCCAACAAAACAAAAAACAATACATTTATCATAAAGCGAAAGAAAGAAAGCTTAGTTGAGATAAAAGTCCAAAACTAATATAGTTTCTAAATGTAAAATTTATGTGTGTAATGTCTCTCTATTTATGTCTTGGCCCATACTATTGCTATTTTTGACCATCAACTCCAAACTGCTTTATACTCTTTGCCTATTACCTAACTTGTTATAGTTTTGTCCCATAGGGTCCCAATTCAAACCAAACATGTCAATCGCACTCTGTCGAGTAATTCGGTTTGGATATGATTACTTATTTATCAGGTATCATGAACAGTTCAAAAAACTTTTAGGATTATATATAGGTGAGGGACAGAAGGGTTCCATTCAAAATAATGTTAGTTACATTAATTTGATTAGAAAAAATATTTTAAAAAGAAAAACAAAACTCAAAATATAACTAAATAAAATATATTATTTTACATTAACATCATTATAAAAAATATTATATATTTATTTTAATACGTTTGTTTAAATTATTGTGGCTTTGCTTATATATGAAATGTTCACCATCAAAAACAATTAAAAGTCGTTGTAAGTTGTTATATTTAAACAAACTAGGAAAATGCTGACGTCAAAAAAATAGCAAAATGCTAACGTTAAAAAAATACTAGCAAAATGATAAATTGGTCAATCAAAAGTATAGAAACTAATCCTTAAAATAAATAGTAGTACCTAGTCTTATCTAACAATATATATGGGTCTTTATCAAAAAGAAAATATTATATATATGGTGGAGTGGTTAACCAATGATATGAAATTCAACCATGATGCTGATTTAGCGAAACAAGAAACTACTTATCCTGGATTATATACTTATTCTGGAGTATTTGTTGTTGTAGTTTTTAATTGGACTACAAAAATCAAAATTTGAACTCAGCTCATCCCCATTTTAAAATATCGATCCTTCTCCAAAGTTATTCATTCCTTTCCCATAATTGTTTTTTTTTTTAATTGTTTCCCTTTCCCATAATTGTTATAGTATGCTTTTAAATTATGCTTTCATTGCCTACATGTATATTTTCTTTCCAAGATCAAGACTCGCACTTGTGAGTTGTATGACTTTAAAAGCTTAATCTATTTAGAAAATCCTTCCCACAAATTATTAGTCCCCTCACCAAAGCCATTATGCGTTCATAGTAGACATGTAAATTTTTTTATCCAGTGAGAATCTAGATAGATATGAATACATGATAGTGTCTTCATAGTTAGTAATTGATGTCCAAAGAAAAGAGAACAAAACATAGTCATCAAGATCATGTGTTCTAGAGTGGAGCTTGTCTCTGCCACACTTAAAAATCCTTTTCAAAGGCATGCAAGTCACGACAAATGAAAACACACAAAAAAAAAAAAAAACTAATTCATTCTCTAGAAAAGTGAAATGTCTTTTTGACATGACCAGTGCATGAGCCTTTGGCTCTTATTAACAAACCCTACTATACATCGCTTCCTATGTTTTTTTAGCAAATCGCATTCAGATTATGGCCACTCATATAAATTTCTTTTGAAGATGGGGGAAAAACATACATATTCAAAGACTTAATGATTAACAAGAAATTCGGATATGCCAAAAACAATTAAGGAGAGGTGGTCAACGATTGAATTTATAAGAATTAAATTCGAATGTGAATTTTCTCTAGTTTTTTTTATACCAACAAAAACATATATAAAATGTTGCATTTTTAATCTTACCCAATAGTCCAAGACTTTCGAAAAAGAGGGTGGGCTACACAAATCTTTTTTTTTTTTTTTTTTTTTTTGGGCTACACAAATCTATTGGAAATGGAGGCAAACAACTATTTAAAGGTCTAATATGTACATACGATCTAATTTGTTCTCCTTATCTCCACATTAATAATACTAGCATCTATGGATCGATTACATTGATTAGTTATTTAATGAGATCCATGCATGATGACGAAGTTATAAGACTTTTTGGAACAAAACTTTGGAGATGTGGGTTTGGAGACGATCATCACCACATGAAGCAGAGTAGTAAAAGACTTTTGCTACATCGAGAAACGTGAAGCTGACGTCACGGAATGTGTCCCTCTCCGACAACGCTAACTCAACCATTTGCTCCATCCCCTTCTCCATTCTCCTTATTGTCTTCTCCTTCTCATCGTTTCTCCTTGCCTTCATTTAACACAAATTATAAATAATTGATTAGACTGGAACATGTTACATCGAATGTAACAGTGAACCAGTAACATCGAATGTGCTGATTATGTGACGGCCCGGTCCACATAAACAAAAAGCAAAGAAACTTGTGGTTTTGGTCATCGGATTTATAGGACCATTTTTTTTTAAGGAAAAAGAACGAATACATTGTCTTAATCATGCAATATTTTCGAAAACGTTATTTGTTTGGAGTTTTTTTTTTCTTCTAAAGATAATTCTTATTACCAACTAATTTACTAACCTTTGAGTATTGGCGAGGAGGAGAGATTGGATTGATGATTTCTGAGAGACGAACAAAGTGAGGATGAGAGAAGAGGTCAGTTAGGTCAGTGTTCTTCATTACGATTATCATCTTCACCATTAGCACTCCTTCT
Organism: Cardamine flexuosa; assembly: GCA_963555745.1. NCBI lineage: Eukaryota > Viridiplantae > Streptophyta > Magnoliopsida > Brassicales > Brassicaceae > Cardamine > Cardamine flexuosa. Next base: position 19,587,135 of record OY743221.1, on the reverse strand, counting down.
CCTTCATCTCCATTTATTTTCCATTTCTCCAGCCATTCTCCCCACTATATTATATACATTAACCGATAATTAATCAAATACTTACATATATAAAACAAACATGAATTATTTACCCTAGACAATTATTTTTAATGTATAAAAACAAATAAGAAATTATATCTATATAATATTTTTCAACCACACATTAAAGGGGTTGTATAGAACTGAATATTTAAAAAGATTTTAGTTTTAGTGAGTTTTTAAAGAATTTGGTAAAATTTTGGTGATTTATGAATTTTGTTATTAATTTTTTTGAAATCTTACCTAAAATCATGGGATTTGGTTCTTTGTATTTTTAACTAAGAAATCTCATCAAATCCCATCTGAAACTTTTAAATCAAATCCTAATCATATTTTCAATAACAGTGGATTTGAGTGTATAATTTTAAATCATCAATTCAATAACATTGGATTTTGAAAAATATTTTAAAATTCATGTTTCAATAACACATGATTTGTCATTTAAACTCAAATCCCATCAAATACTCATTTCAATACACCTTCCTAAGACAAGTCGATTTTATAAGAAAGAAAACAAAAATATCGTTCCTAACTTTCAATATTTAACAAGTGACGTAAATGATCTCAATAAATTTTTGTTTTTATAAAAATTCGACTTACTATTCAAATTTATTTTCTTCTCTCATATAAAAAAATTAGCTTCTATTCATACGAAAATAAAAGAAAAATAACCTAAGAACATGAGAGAAGAAAATACGAGAGACGCGTACCGATTGATAGAGGAGATTGTTAACGTCACGGCCATGAGACTTAAAAAGGTCGAAGGACACTTGATTCAATGTTCCGTTTAAGATTCCGACAAGCCGACTAGCCTGAACCGATCCTGGTCGGTCCAATCTTATCCCCCTGATTTTTTATATGCATCATGCAATTTCATAATATAGACAAATTAGTCAGTCAACTGAATCTACCAGGCTTTCTTTCTTCTTTAATTTGACTTCGTGACATATTTAATTAAAGTTTACAAAAGATTATATCACACAAACAAATCTCAAAAATTTACTTTTGTTTGTTTGTTGTATTGGAACTTTCATTTCTTACAGGTTCGGCCTCCAGATGTTTTTTTGGTTTTGTTGTTATACACATCACCAATTTTTATCCTTATCAAATGAGAAATTAACCAATAAACAAAAATTATGTTCAAATGGTTTTATCTAGCTATTTTGCAGAAAACGCCATAAATTTTTGTCGGCACATCAGTTCGATGAAACCGATCGACAATTTTTTTTTTCTTTTTCTAAATTAGATCAAATGAACTTATCTTTTTGAATGAATTAATTAATGAAAACCTTTTTATATATAGCTTGTTTTTTCCTGCCGCAACATAAACAGTACCCTAACGACTAGGGTTAAATGTAAAGCCACTAGATGGGAATAAAACTAGATTTTAGAGATATAAATAGTACAAGCTTAAAAAAAGTGGACAACGAAATATATGCCAAACAATTTTGGATGTCTATATTCGGAAAACGTTTTTTGTTTTGTTTTTTGGTAATCCGTAAAAAGGTCAAGTCAAGTTACTTTATCAAATTTAAAAATCGCCAAAATTTATGATCTTGGCCAAACTAAGAAGATAGAAATCATATGTTTTCTTGATAAAGTGATATTAAAAATATGTTTCATAAGCGTAATTTTTTTGTGTTGGAATAAAATTATAGCAAATTTACAAGCGTAATTTACCTGTTATTGAAGTGATGACCACTTCGTCGAGCATTGGCAATGTATTTGTGAAACTGATCGAAGAAGCTTCTTCTGGAGTCAGAGGATTCCCCAAAAGAAGAAGAAATGGCTTTAACCAATACACTTGACTTAGCCCAAACCATTCTCTCATGTGACCTCTCTGAGTCAAAGATAGTTGCAGCCGCTAAGTAGTAACACTCGAGAAGCTCACTTCTGCTCACGCCACACTCATTTAATCTGTTTTCTTCATACCACCTGCTCACAAATTTACACAATATTAAATTGTTTATTTTATTTTTAAAATAAACGTAAGGTTTAAATGGAATCAACGTTTTGATTTTTTCAGCCACTAACCAAATTAACTTTTCTTATTAAAAATAACTGCATTATTTGTTTTTTTTATTTATTTAACGAACTAAACCTTATATTTTCATTTATTAACAGCATACTTGGAAAAAGAGAGTGCTTTATTTTATTTTATATATATATATATATATATATAAAATACCCAGTAACCATTTAAAGCCATAATTATTGGAAAAAAGTTGAAGAGTGAAGATGATATTACTTTTGGAATGTGTCCCATTCGAGCTGATGCAGAGCTTGGCAGTTGTTATAATCTTGCTTTGCTAGTTCCAGATATTCATTATTGTTCACGTATGGCATCCTACATTGATTTTTCCACAATCATTGTTAGTTAATTAATTTATCTCATAATTAAAATACTTGCAATTGCAAAGAGAAAGAAAGAGATACAACAACCACTAAATTTTGTTAAACGTAGAAACACACACCAACCTGTAATGCTTCACCCAGTTTAAACTCACCTAGGTCTTATAAATAAACAAGAAGACCAAAATATCCTTATTTCTAACACATAGACAGTACATGGTCAGGTCATGCATGCATGCATTTTAACATTTAGTGCAATGCATTTGTTTTGGAAAATTGGTCTACATTAAATATAAGATTTATAAAAAAAAAAATAAGACGTACCTATAAAGTGTCTTGCCAATCCAAACGTCGTTTTCTCCACCATATTGCTCAATATAGAATCTCGTCTCTACTCGAGGCAAGCTTGCGTACCATGGAATCTCTAACGCAAACCCAATCTAACATGCAAAATATTATATCAAGGTAAATAAACCAAGTAAGCAAAAAAAAAGCCAGACACGCTTTGTCGTTTTCCTTCGCCATCAGACGACCCTAAAACGGCATGAAGTGGGTATGCGTAAATGTAATGTTTTTTGGAACCATTTGTAATATATATTATGCGTGTTTTTAGTCTTATATAATATATATATATATATATATATATATATATATTGCATTTGCATGTAAGATGTAACGTACCTCGCCAGGTAAGTCTTTCATTATAATCCATTTGTCTATCAACTCGCCTCTCTCTTGTTTGTCTTGCAGATATTTGAAAGAGAACTCTTTGGCGTTTTTCAATATCTCTTCCTTTGGAAATGCCAATTGCGATGCTCGGTATAGATTGAACATACCGGTCACTGCTTGGTTTGATTGTCCCGCGAAGCAGAAAAACTCTCCTTCTTTCTCAAAGTTCTTGAATACATCTAAATTAATATTTCACATCACGAAATAACTGTTTGCTTTAGTTAAAATGTTTGAATATATGTAAACAAAAGTATGAGTTCTTCTTACCCGCGGAAACTTGGTATCCATGAAGTCTTAAGAGCCTAAATGCCATGGCTGTATCGTCGATGTCTTGGACATGGGAACATCTAGCCCAACATATGCCTTTGTCTGTCCAATATCTGATATTTTATCATCATTAGAGTAAAACTTGTTTAGTATACAAATATGAAGTTAATTAATATACAAAATATAACGTTTTTACAAACCTGTGAACATAGTCAAGACACTCTTTAACCTCATCTTCAAAGTATCTTGATATCCCTAAACGTTGTAGCCGATCCACGAGCCATATGTGTTCGAAAAGATCCACGGGAAAAACATTCGGAACTGAAAAACAAAACAAAATCATTACTCGAAACAAATAATTAAGTAGTGAACAAAAAGTACAAGTTATGAACAAACCTCCTCCATTAAAACGTTTGACGGCATTGCGGAGATACCCCAGACAATTATTGTCACGGGTTTGCATGAATGCGAAAGCCGTAGAGGAAGGAGAGAAGAGGAAAGATCCGTCTTGACATTGAAGTTTCAAAAGCTTTTCCCAATCTAAATCACGCATACCCTCCAAACTATGCAACAATGTTGTTGGTACCTTGTGCATTATCTCCTTTGGTATCCTGTAAAAACACATATATCACACGTACGCCCAAAATTAAGTCTTAGTCAATATATAATGTTACGTATGCAAATATCTTATCGTATAACTCTCTTTTTTGGCTTTGAGTGAAGTACATTGGACCATATTATAAATTTTCAAATAACAACATACATAGAATATTCATATTGTATATTTATGGCCCAACACACAAACCTTGTTAGCTTTAGCTCTTTCTTTGCGTATATATCTTTTAAGACCGGAGAATCGTAAGGTACATCGATGTTTATTCCTCGAGCTATCTCAAGTAACGAAGGGAATGCTACTTCGAATCCGATTGGCATATGCTCATCGTTTTCTTCTTCTAGCTTTCCGATATTTTCTCGGAAAAACGTTATTCCTGCACTAGCTCATTGTTAACCTATACTATATACTTCAAAGTAACATATATAAAAATATAAGAACGGGTATGAATAAACTACTAATTTAAAATCTAATATTTTGAATGATGATTACAGAAAAAAAACAAACTTTTCAAAAGAAGGTTGATGTTTAACTTATTAACACTATTAAACAACGTATATATACTTTCTTTTTAGCCCACTAAAAAAAAGTTTTGGATTTTTTTGCAGAAAGTTAAAGATTTTATTTTTGTTTTCCATGTATATTTTTCCTTTTGAAAAATTAAAATAATAATTACCTTTATGGCACTGGTGAGGAAAGAGATTCCATGATCTTAGAGCAACGACGCATGCAAGTGTATTAATGAGACGATCATGATAAGAGAAGAGACAAGCATCACCCCAAGATCCATCAGAGAGTTGGTTATCGGCTATCCATTTCACGGCGGAGGGGAACGCCGGAGTTTTATCTCCGGCGTCGATTAATGCAACCCAAGCTGTGTCATAAGCCGATATCGTAATCTCACCGTCACTTAGGTTTCTCAAAACCGATTTCACACTCTTCACTGCTTCTACGATTATTGCATTAGTATTACTTCCAATACCAACCTACAGTTTCCAAATTGCACAAAATTAAAATAATTAGCGCATAATAATCATGAAAATGTTGAATTTAAACAATGATACATAATTTCATATGTGTATATAGTTTTGGCATCTTTAAACATTATAACTATTTTTTGATGGAATATAAAGTATAGAATCCAGGGGAAAACGTATAAGTCAAGGTAAAAAGGAATAGGGACAAGATTTGGAAAATTAAAGTACTAATGTGGATTTTTTCATATATAATTATTATTGGCAAGAAAATTATCGCAAAAATTGTCTTTTAAGAAAAAGGGATAAATCTGTTTTATATGAAGAAAAAGGGTGATTTGTTTTTAAAAAAAAAATTCACCTGATGAGCATCTTCTTCTTCAAGCTGTTGCCACTGAATTAGGGGGAGATCATGTTGAACTTCCAGAGAATTAATGTATTCTAGACAGAAAAATAAAGATAGTCTTAAGTTTTTTTGATAAAAGAAGAGATATGAATCTTGAATTCTATTAAAAAGAGTTGATACTTATAAATAAAATTAGACCTTGAGTTCGAAGCTTTGAACAATATATGGAACAGCTTCTGGGTTTGTCTCTAGCGACATCGAGAGGAGATCCTGTATAATGAATTAAAATTTAGAGAAATAAGCAAAGTATTAATAAAATAATTTGCGTTTTTTGTCGTCAAAACATTAATTTATTAGGCTTCCAAATGGGATCTTTTTGTGTTGGCAATTATAATAAGATACGAGGTCAATCCAGTCGCTAATGAGTACTAGATTCTCTAAACGTACTTCTGTAATAATAAATTCAAAAATGAAGATTTTCTTATATCATATAATATTATACACGTACAATGGTTTAGAATATGTTTCCACGTTACTAATTTATATATTAAAATTTTATTTTAATTTATAATTCATCGAAGACAGGAAAAGACATTCTTTCGGGGGAAAAAATCCAAAAATGGTTTTATTCGATTTAGGGAGAAAAAACCAGACACTAAATAAAGGAAAACAAAAAAAAAGATCAGACCATAAAAATAAATTAATATATATATATATATATTTTATTTTTTTAATAACTAAAATTAATATATTATTAAAACGATACAAACAAAGCAGAAAAACCAAGAATGATATTGTAAATTGTGTGAGATGTTTTTATTATAAAAAAATAAAACAGAGAAACTCCCCATTTCGTAATTGAATTCAAGAACCACAAATATCGAAACAAAAAACAAAATCGAATATTTGGAAGAAAAAAAAAACAGAGAGAAACTTGGAGAGTAGTTAATGATTCGAAAATGTTTTGAGGAAAGAAAAAAAAAATCGAAAGGAGAGAATCATAGATGATGATGATGAGACATATCTCACGCGTGAGAGAACATAAGAAAAACAGAGTCATCACTTTTGTTTTTGTTTTTTGTTCTCTCTAGGGAATTTCAATTAAAATTAAAAAAAATTATCCATGTTTTCATCGAAAACTCCAGTCAAAGAAACGGTTGATGATTAAAACCCACATGACAATTTCGATCATTAAAACATCAAAGAGAAAAAAACTCTGTTTTTGGTGATCGTAGGGTATATCTGACAAAACAGTGAAAAGAGTAAAAAGAGAGAAGTCACACACACCTGATGAGATCTTAAGGAAATAAGAAGAATTAGAAGAAGTTGTTGTTTTACTGTGAAAGTTTGTACTTTGAATAGAGTTGAGAGCATGATATTGAAGAGACATGGCTTCAAAGAAGAGAAACTGAGAGAAAGATGAGTAAAAGTGAGTGAAAGAGAGAAGTCTTATATAAAGAGACAGAACCGACTTCACATTGTTTGATGTTTAGGCTAGAGAGGGATAAGAGAGAGATTGGGATGATGATGCATGGATTGTGTTTTTTGTGGGATCTTCCATAGCTATGGAAATTGAAGGGGTAAATTTGGCTTTTTCTTTTTGATTTTCCATTTTCTTGTTATGTCCATCTTACCAAAAAACAAAATAAATTAATATTTTTTTTTAAATGGATTAAAGGTGATATCTTCGAAAGTACACATACGAGGGCTTTTCTCATCATATCATATCTCAATATTAATTTTTTACAAATAATGTTTAAAATAATAATTTATTTTTACAAATAACAATTATAAGTAATATTAAGTAGATTTGTTCAGTGACAAGTCATATACATTTTGTTTGTTAAAACGACAAGTCATATATTAGTAGTATTGATTAAATGGTAATGTAATTGTAATCTATTTGGAATTCATATCTGGTCAAGGTCCAAGTTATTTTAGATTCCAGTATACATTTGCCATTTCGTCCTTGTACATCTTAAGATTCTAGTTTCTTGTTTCTTTTTTATCTTTTTCCAATTTTCATGGATTCCATACTTAAAAACTAAAAAAGAGGCCAGGTGATAAAGTTGCAGATAAACTATTACACGTGTGGTTATATTACTGCATTTCCACTATTTGAAATTTGAATCATAATTATTCAAATAGAGTTTTTAAAAAGAAATGTTGTTGACTTTTTTTCGGTTACGTGACACGTATAATTTTCATTTTGTTGATATTGTTAATTTCCGTTACTTTCAGTAAACATCCCAAAGTAAAAGCTATAAATTACCAAATACAATCATTAAATAAACAGCTACACCATGCAGGACAAGTGTACATTAAGTGGATAAAGCATAAGCTTATAACAGTTAGAAAAAAAAGAACAAATAAATCTCATTTTGGGGTTGGTTCAATCTTCAAACATCATGTATGAATGGAACATATTTTAGAACTGGCAAATTTTCATTTGGAAAATGATTTTACAATTTATCTAAACAATTTTCATCAATGAGTACATACATTTTTTCTTTTTCTAAATGATACTTTTTATTCATTTTATTTTCTCCCTCAACAGAAAACCATTTCTGAGTGCATAGATTAAATTAAAATGAACTGATTTAACTAACACACTTTGGTAGAGCATAAAATCAAAAGTGGAGAAAATCAAATCGACCTCAAACAATGAAGTAAACGGTGAATTTTAGACTCGAACAAAGTGGACAAAGAGGATGGCACACTGCTTGGAGCCAAGCATGCCAATGCGTGTCAATACGTGCATCTTATTTTATGTAGAATTAACAATCGAAACATAAAGATGAATCACTGAACCATATAATATATTGTACATCTCGAGTTTATGGAATATTTTGATGGAGAAGAAAATCCTGAAAACGTTTTATTTTGAAAACATTAATCAAACAATTGATCATCTAAATTCGAATAAATCGCCACATTAGATTGAATGTAAATATGTCAAATATGCATTTCGTTTTATGCGGAAGTAAATAAGGATCATCACAGAAATCACTGAAAACTTGATATTGGCACATTAAATAATTGATCATCTGACTAGCATGCACATTCATAAAAGTTAAATGTCGATTCAAACATATACCACCACGTCACATTGGAGATATGCCAAACATGCATCTCATTTTATGAAGACAAACAAAATATAACACAAATCACTGGGTCTGGATAACATGCGGTAGATCAAGGTTACAAAACATTTGATGACCGGCTTTCTCCGCAACACTCCGGAGTCGATTCCTAAAATTACAGTTAAACTTTCATAAACTAATAATGTTGGGACCAGAAATTTTATTAATTTAGAAATATTATTAATTTATTGATAAATATTAATTTATAAAGAGTTTTTTTTAATTTAAAAAATATTATATAGAAAATAAAAAAATAAAGATAAAATTTTGATATGTTTTAATATATTTACATTAGAAAATAATCATTGTATACATAATTTTTCTAAATAATTTGTTGATGCAATTTAAGAAAATAATATCATATATTTTGATATTGTAAGAAAAAATAAACATAAATTCCAATAAAATTACAAATTTACAAAAAAATAAATAACACTAAAATTATATCTCTCTAAAATATCTTATATATAGGCAATAAATTTATATGATTATTAATTTATGTTATTAATTGGACCATGTATTTACATAGAGATTTTAAAAATATTATTATTTTATTATTTTATCAAAATGTGTTATTTATTATACCGGCTCAATTCGGAACCAGAATAATTTATTAATTTAAAGAAATTATTAATTTATCAAATATTAATTTATAAATGTTCAACTGTAAAAAAAATTGAAATCATTAATGAGCTAAAAGTGCTTCCACATATAATACTTTACTTTAAAAATTAAATGTGAATTTATATATACCACCCCATCGCAATTAATGCATATAAACTAAATGTACATATTGTTTTATGCTAAAGACAAACGCAACATAGTACAATAAAATCCTATAAATAATAATAATATGACATAAATAACATTAAATAAAGTTTTTGTTCCACTTAATAGCACTCTCTTTTTTTGGAACAAAATATCATTTTTATTAAATATTATTTTCCTTATATAATACAAAATCTTCTAACCTCATATTTTAAAAATTTAGGATTTAGGATTTAGAGTTTAAAACCTCTAAATTCTAAGTCCTAAACTCTAAATTATACATTTCACCCCAAACAAACTATTTATTAAATTGTATATTAGTTAGCCCAAACAAAATATTTAAAATTTTATTTTTTATAAAAATATTAGTTTTGTCAAAAAAAAAGAGAATGTTGTTTGTGAAACAAAAATTTCATGAATAAATTTCTCTTAATAATATTAAGATTATTGTATTTTACGTAACCATCATGCGATTGTCTATCAAAACGAGTATAACATGCCATACAAAATTTCCGACTATATCGGAGATGTCCTAATATAATTTCATCTACTAAGCCAATGTAGTATACTATATATATAAGTCATTCTCATCAGAAATGTCCCAGTTATTAAATTAAAGTAAAACAAAAAAGTACTAGCAACAAAATTTTAATTTCAGTTTTAGTTTGGTAATTGAATCATATATTTTTAATTAATTTTCGTAATCATTTTTCTTCTAAAATTGCTATAATTTATTTTCTCTTTCTGAACTTCTTGATAATCAAATAGATAAAGCCTTTTTAGCAGTAAATGATAATCAAATAGATAAAGCCTTTTTAAACATTGGGCCTAAGAGTTCAGAAAGCCCGTGAGATGTCATCATTCCGAATTTCAGATAGCTAAAGGGGATAAGGGGTTTTAGATTTTTTTTGTTTTTTTTAAATCTCATTCGGAGTTTATCAGCGATGTTTGCTCAGTTAGCGCCATCGCCGTCTCATTCTCCGGCGAACCTAAGCCATTTCGTTCACCGTCGTAGCTTCCGAAAGTCTACATACGCCGTCTCTGCTTCTTCTCTTCCTACTGCAAATTCCTCTCGTCCACCACCAATTCAGGCAAACATTTCCATCTAATTGTACTTTGTGCTCTTCTTGTTACCCTAAGAAATTGAGAAATCGAAAACTTGGTTTGCAGATTATTGGAGGAAAGGATTTGAATTTGGATGTTACAAGAAAAGATGATTCAGTTGGATTCACATTAGAGCCAAATGCAGAAGAAATCGATTGGATGAATCTAGAATCTGATATTCGTCTCTGGACTAGAGCATTACGTCCTGTTCAGGTAAATCAATTTAGGGATTTTTAAGGTAAATTTTTGTGTTTTGAGTTATGAATTTGTTGTTTATTGTGTTGCTCCTTGACTTTACAGTGGTATCCAGGACACATAATGAAAACTGAAAAGGAACTTAGAGAACAGCTTAAGCTGATGGATGTTGTGATTGAAGTCCGTGATGCTAGGATTCCTTTATCCACTACTCATCCAAAGGTTAGAATTTTGCATTCGAAGATCTTCGATCCGGTTTTTAGATTACGATTGTGGTGGGAAAAGCTACAACATTTAAGGTGAAATTGATTGTATTGAGTAAGCATTGTTTAGGATAGCTTTTCACTGGGGACACACTCAGTTTCTTCGACCTTTGTTCAGTAGGAGCAAGTTAAGTCTATGGGAAAACTGTTTTGTGGTTCAGTGAGTGATTACTTTTGGGGTTATGTATGTGGTATTTTGTAGATGGACGCGTGGCTTGGGAATAGGAAACGGATATTGGTATTGAATAGAGAAGATATGATATCAAACGATGATCGAAATGATTGGGCTAGATACTTTGCAAGGCAAGGAATAAAGGTCATTTTCACTAATGGCAAACTTGGCATGGTATGGTTTCTTCTATAAGTTTAATCTTTGCTTTTTTTGTTTGATATTTTTCTTTGGAATTGTTGGTTTAATAATCTCTGACTGATGGGTTACAGGGAGCGATGAAGCTAGGTCGGTTAGCAAAAAGTTTAGCAGGTGATGTAAATGGGAAACGCCGAGAAAAAGGACTTCTACCTAGATCAGTGAGTAAAGTGTATCATCATGATCCATCATTCGCTGTTGCAAGATTTTTGATTTCAGTTTATAAGTTTATTTTGAAATGGTGCAGGTTAGAGCTGGAATAATTGGATACCCTAATGTTGGAAAATCATCTCTGATCAATCGTCTATTGAAGCGCAAAATTTGCGCAGCAGCTCCAAGACCAGGTGTAACTAGAGAAATGAAGTAATAAACGCCTTTTTAAAAAGCTTGTTTTTTTTAACTCAGTTTTTTCACAAAATACATTCAAGATCCTTATCTTCTGTACACTGATAATATAAAACAGATGGGTGAAGCTTGGGAAAGATCTTGATCTGTTAGATTCACCTGGAATGCTTCCTATGCGTATTGATGATCAAGCAGCTGCTATAAAGCTTGCAATTTGCGATGACATTGGAGAGAAAGCTTATGACTTCACTGATGTTGCTGGAATCCTTGTACAGATGTTAGCACGGATTCCAGAAGTAGGCCCAAAGGCTCTTTACAACCGATACAAGATCCAGCTAGAAGGCGGCTGCGGTAAAAAGTAATGAAACCTTCACTCACAGAAGAAATCTCATTCCTTTTGGCAGCACATTGCTCATGGATTCTTATTGATTCTCTATGCTCTCTCGCTTTTGCAGATTTGTGAAGACGCTTGGTCTTAACTTGTTTGGTGGAGATAGTCATCAAGCTGCATTTAGAATACTGACGGATTTCCGCAAAGGCAAATTCGGGTATATCTCGTTGGAGAGACCTCCACTGTAATCAAGATTACACTCTGTTTAAGTAAGGTTTATAAAGTTAAATGCTCAAAGATTAAACTATAAATGCATATATATGATGTTTTGATGATGTATGCATATCTATCTATGTATTTTAGATTCCTAGATATAGAAAAACTGGGCTAAATCTGAATGGTCACTAACTAATGTACTCCAAACTTCGACATGTATGCATTGTTTATGTAAAATCAGGAGCTTGCATGTTACTTATATTATTTCTGTATTTCAAAACCATTGTATTAAGACGTAATTTTTTTTTTTGCAAAAGTTATGGTAGTCCAATGGATTGATTAAAAACCTGTTTTCAAAACAATTTTCACAGTTTTACTCATGGTGTATAAGTATAACTACTGTATACGATATTTCATGTTTCTGATTTATTTGTTTGGTACTATTATATACTGAAAATTTGCGATTTTTTCTCTTGATATCTAAACTAATTTCTACGCTTTACAAGTCTCAGGATAATGTATTTTGACGACCAAAAAAAAAAATGTATTCAAGAAATGACCGTTGGATATGAAAGTGGGACCTACTATATAATCCGTCCACTAGAAAAGTGAAAAGTCGTTGACCAAAGTCCCACTTCTAGATCTACTTTTGTCTCTGTCCATTTATTTTATTGATCAAAATTAAATAAAACTATCTAATAAAGGAGTTAGAAAATCAGAACGTTGGACCTAAATTCCAGATCCTATTTAAAAATTCTCTTCCTCCACAATCTCTCATCTTCAATAAACTAGCCGTTACATCTCTTTCTCCCTATCTCCTTCTCCTTTTCCTTCAATGGCTGCTTCTGTTGAAACTCCATCACCTACTCATACTAACAAAGTAAGTTCTTCTACTTCTTCTACTACTTTCATCAAGAGAATTCATGGGTTTGATTCAAAATTTTGTTTTTTTAACAGGAAGGAACAAGCTTGATCATGGTTTCTTCAGAATCTTCTCCATCGTTTAGTCCATCTTCAGACAAGCGTTTATGGAGCAATCTTCGTAACAGAATAGATGTTCTTCTCGACGAAAACAGCAAAGATCTCAAACCCATTACCAATTCTCCAATTATTTCTGGAGAATCAGAGAGAGCAAAGAGATTGAAGAATGACTCTATGCTTTTGCTTAAAGGGTTTGATTCTGTTTCTCATACTCTGTCTCAGCTTTCTAGTAATCTCGACAATGCCCTTCAGGTATTCTACAAATCCTTTTAATCTGTAATTAGGGCTTTTTCATCTGTAATGATTCATGATATAAAATGTTTCTGTAAAATCAGGGAGTTAGAAAATTATCTAAACCACCTTCATTATCTGAGATACTCCACACAAATCTTAAAGCTAATCAGATTCAACAACAACTCAAAGAAGAAGAAGAAGAAGAAGAAGAAGAGAGTAAAGGGAAGAAGAGGAAACACGAATCTGATGTTGAACAAAATGATGATTCTTCGAATGAAGAAGAGAAGAATCCAAAAGAGAGGAAGATCATGAAGAGGGCTAAAAACGTAAAGTCTCAGTCTTTAGTTACTCTCTGTGTGTCTTCTTGTTCTTTAATGTTAAGACTGTTTGATAAAGATTGAATCTTTATTTCGTGTAGATTGCGATATCTATGGCAGCGAAAGCGAATTCACTTGCGAGAGAACTTAAATCCATAAAATCTGATTTGAGTTTCATCCAAGAACGTTGTGGATTGCTTGAAGAAGAGAACAAGAGACTTAGAGATGGGTTTGTGAAAGATGTTAGACCTGAAGAAGATGATTTGGTCTGTACATTCTCCAAAAACTGTTCTGTTTTTGCTCTGTTATGCTCTGTTCTCTATCTTATGGTTTTGGTTCTATGAAACAGGTGAGGCTACAATTAGAAGTGTTGCTTACGGAGAAAGCAAGATTAGCTAATGAAAACGCGAATTTGGTTAGAGAGAATCAGTGTCTTCACCAGATGGTGGAGTACCATCAGATCACGTCTCAAGATCTCTCTGCTTCATATGAACAAGTCATTCAAGGTTTATGCTTAGATTTCTCATCTCCTCTTCCTCAGTTCGATGATGATGAAGAAGAAGAGGATGAAACAAGATCTCGAGATGTCTCGAAAGCCCTCAACGAAAGCTTTGACAAAGCAGAAGAAGAAGAAGAAGAAGAAGAACATTAATAAACACATTATTTTAGTTTTTGTATGTTTCGTAACCCTAATTGTTTCCATTATTGATTTAGGTTTTTGAGCTGTTTCTTGGTCTCTATGATATAAAGTTGTAAACATCCCTCTGTTTGTTTGTTGTAATAAATTTGATCACGTATTATTATGTCAATTAAACATGCTTAATATGCTTTTGACCCTTGAGAAAGTGGCGCTCTTGTTGCTTCTTAATGACAATTGTTTTGTGCATGTCGGTCTTTGAAAAATTGAGTTCTGACTTGGCCCGGCCTGTTTTAAACCTGGATGGGCTAGATAAAGGTGGCTGTTTTCCCTTGCATTTTCATGTTAGTCCCATATCAGAGAGTCAGGTATTACAATTGGATTTCAGAATTTTCTTAGAATTTTGGTTAAAAGAAAAAAGTGACCAAAGTAAAACCAAATATGGATCAGTTTTGGTTTGAGACTTCAGTTTCTAAATGGGATTTAGTTTTAACTTTCTAAGTAATTTTTTTGTTTTTTTCATTTTTAATTCGGTTTGAATTTAGAGCATCTCCATCAATGAGATACTCTTCAAAGTTTCTTCCAAATATAATAATTATAGTTTAAATATATTTTAATTAGATACAATTTAAATAGAAAAAAGGAAGATAGACCAATTATTGATTGACATATATGCATATGAGTTTCTAATGAGTTTTTAGTGGGTTTCTCTATACATAACTCAGATTCTCAACTCTTTTTTTTTTCCAATTCTTTTTATTTTTTTTATTGATGAGATAATCCATCAAATATCACTGATAGAGATGCTCGTAGTTTCGACTTTTTAGATCCGAATATGTATTACCATTTAAATCAAATTAGTATTATGTGTGTTTAGGATATTTTTCAGGTCGATTCGGTTTGCTTGGATTGAGTTGAGTCATCATATATGAGTTGCTTCGGATTCATTTTGAAAACAATGCACAACTTAATTTCCCAAGAGTAATCCTTATCTATGAGTAGTACTAGTAGTCATGTAACCTTTTCACATCACAAGTTATTGTGTTACTTGATTAATTTCGGTAACATTCGTATTCTTTGCCAAGGGCTATCATAATTTTGTTTTTAATCAACTTAGATATATGCTACAGGAGATGGAACAAAAATAACAATAAAAGCTTACATATTGTATTTGAGAACATGTCAAATTCAAAAAGTTGTTAGACGAGTAACTAATATTTTGACTTAGCAACTCAAATTATGGAACTGAAAAAAAAAACACCATAGATTTCTTTGATATTTAGATTTGAATCTAACCGTTTGATAGGTTTATTTTCTTAAGAAAAACTATAAGACTATTTTCTGTTTTCTGAAAAAATAGTTCCTCGATCTAATCCAGAATATTCAGAATAAAGTATATTTAGTGCTTACCATTCGATTAATAATCTATGCGTACGTTGTTAATTTTTCTAATTGTATTCACAACTTTTCAGCTAATGACATGTATCATTGATAACCCAACCTTTTAAGGTTTGTGGTTAACAAAGGGATGAGAATAGTCAAAAGTTAGAAAAAAAGAATATTCCCAGTTGACATGTTTGTGTAAACATGAAAGAGATTCCACCTTACTTTGTTGCTACTAAAAGATTATAAAGACTTACAAAAATTAAAATAACACAAAGTTTTGAAGGATCTTAACTTTTTTATTTCCTCTTACATTATAATTTCAGGTCAGCAGTGGAATGTTGATGATGCAAAAGAATCCTTTTTTTTCTTTCTTCTTCTTCTTCCTCTGATTGGTTTGAACAATCTAGAAAACACCAATGGAAGCAAAAAGATCGAAAAAGTAGAGATCATGGCGAATGCGACATTCGAATATATAGTTTATGGCTCATTGGAGAGAAAGAGAATCGTACATATTCTTCTTTAGCTTTTTACTTACTTAGCATATCTACTAATCCATTAACATATTTTACTTGAGCTTTTAAATCCATTATTACCTAAACCATGGGTTGTGTAACACATAGTCTTTGAAAAGTTTTCTTCACTTTAAATTAGAAACTTCTTTCGCCATTATATTTAAATCCAAATAATTAAGTCGACATCAAGGCTAATACTCATTGCGTTTCATGATAATTATCGTTTACATTTTTCTAATAAGTATTTTTTTAAAAATTATCATGTTACTTTTAATTATTATAAATTTATAATATACAATTTCATTAGCAAATTCATATTTTGAAGAGGTATAAATTTGGTAGTTTTACCATAAAATAAAGTAGTAGCAATAAAAACTGAAAACTTAACTAAAACTATGCAATGAAAATATAAAACTATACACTTACTTTGAAAACAAAAAAAATCAAGTTCGAAAATGACATTAATCTGAAATAGAAGGAGTATATAAAATTATCATAAATGCATCAAATGTCATAGAAAGACTTAACCATGGATGAGGCGTTAATTCGGTATCCATTAGTAATTTAGTGTACGTAAAGAAAGAACATGTCCCTTTAATTAGATGTCGCACATTGGTTGCATTTAGAGAGCATATATGTGTTTAATTTTCCTTCATACATGTGAGTAAATGTTTGTTGTCCGCAATAAAACTTTATTAATAATTCAAACGACATTACAAGAACCCGGAAACCTCAAGAACAATAAAATTTAACAGAATTCAATCAAAACCCAGTCAATGAATCTTCATATGAAAAGAGAAGAATCAAAATTGGAAAATATTTCGACTTCAGATCTTTAACTAATATATGTGAGTAAATGTTTAATAATAAGAAGAAAATTTAAAGTCTATTCGGAGACATCCGATAAAAAAAAAAAAAAAAAAATCTAAAACCAGTAAATGATTTTCGCCAGCTATTTTTTTCGTATTTGAAATTATTGGTTATTTGCTGTATAGTCATCATCATGATTATTGGTTTTTTGTTATTTTTTTTAATAAATAATGGAAGAACTTTAAAAATACCATTACAAATGTGTTTATTTCCAAAAATACAATTAGAAAGAGTCAATTTTTATTTATACCACTATAGGTTTGTTTTTAATGAACTGACTTTAATAAAAATCATGATTAATTATTAGACAATCTCAAAAATAATACAAAATTAAGTTTTATTAAAATACAATTCTTTTATATAGCATTTTTGTTAAAAACAATTCTTTTATATAGTCCAAAATCTCATATCTTCATCATTTTAGGGTTTAAGATTTAGAATTTAAGCTTTAAGAACTCTAAACCATAAGCTTTAAACCCTAAACCGTATCCTCTTAACCTTAAAAGCTATATCTTAAATCTTATAATGCTTAACTCAAACAAAAAAAATTAAAATATTGTTTTTGATATTATCTATAATTGTATTTTTGAAAATAACCAAAAATGAGTGATATTTGTAGAAAATGATATGACCATAGTAATATTAGTGACACTTTCCCATAAATTTATTAGTTATTTGTTATCATCGTAGCATACCTCATGATGATAAAAAAAACTCGGGAAAACAGTTTTGAAGTCTAAAAGATGTAACTAAAAAAAGAGAGAACAATACTTAGGTTCACCTATAAGTTCATCTAGTGTTGAATCCTTTTGTTCACCTCGTCTTTTTCTAACTAATCAAAATATGTTATGTAATATTATCATTAGTTATTTTTTCTAAATCTAATCAGTTAATTATTAATTATGATTTCTAAATATAACTAATAAACATATGTCAACTAAATTATATAAAAACAAAAAAAATAAATTAAAATTACAATTAAACAAATAAAATAAATGTTTAAAATAAAAATTAAGAAAAATTTTATCCAATAAGATTATTCACATAATATAATATTTACAAAAATAATAAACTAAAAATAAATAAATAAAACATATAAAACTATACCCTAAGGGATATCGGATATAACTCAGTGAACCCAAGAGTTATAATTTTAAAATTTTTAATTTGTTTTATTTACTATTAAAATAAAACAGAATATATTAAAACTAAATAAATAATATATAAAACTATACCTTAAATGATAGAGCTCAGCTAATCCAAGAGCTAAAAAATTTAAAACATTTAATTTATTTTTTTTGTAAACAATAAATTAAAACTAAATAAATAAAACATGTAAAACTATATACCTTAAAGGGATACAGCTCAGCTAAACCAATGGTTTTTTAATTTATTAGTTTTAGTTTCTTATTTTTGTTAAATATAATATTACGTGAATAATCTTATTGGATGAATTTTCTCAAGTTATTTTATGTTTTAAATTTGTCTTATTTGTTTAATTGTAATTTTAATTATTATTTCTGTTTAAATATAATTTTAGTTGATATATTTTATTGATTATATTTAGAAAGAGTTATTAATGATTAATTGATTAGATTTAGAAATAATAATTAATGATAATATTACTTGACATATTTTTATTGGTCAGAGAAGGAAGAAGTGAATAAAAAAATTCACTACTAAAAGTGAACTTAAGTATTTTTCAAAATAAAAACAACTACATTTAAGTTTTAAATTGTATGGATTCGCTGTCAAGTGTTGAATCGTATATATACGGCCTGGTTAATACAATACATATAAAAATTAACAAAATAAAACTCAATATTACCATAAAAAAACTATATACATTGCGTTTGGGGGTCAGGTTATAATAATTCGTTTGGTGGTTCAACTAACTACAACATCTTAATTTTGTATTCAAAGAAACGCATATATATTGTGTTTGAATCTCTATAATGAAATAAACTTGTATGTTTTGCTGTTTAGTTTAAATATATATATTAGTGTATGAATAAATGATATATATATATATATATATATGTGTGTGTGTGTGTGTGTTTTTTTTGTCACACTATATGCGTGTGTTTAATTTGAAGAATTCAAAGTAAACCCATTTACAGAAGAAGACAAGAAAATAATTTGTATGTATATATATAACAATTTTTTTTTTTTGTAAATTCCATGGTTTCTGCTTGGTTCTTGCTTTGCTCAATAAGGTTTTGTTCCATTACTGCCAAAAGGCAAAACTATGGCACATTTACTCTGTTTTCTAAATATTCCAATTGAAAATACTTAAGAGTTAATATCCATTCATTATGGGACCATGCCAATTGAGGATATAGATGTATCCAAAACATTTATAAGTTAAGTGAATTGTTTGGAACCTTTAACTCAACATATATAGTACATTTTTTCTTTAAAAGCTTAATAAATCTAGTTTATAAATAAATAAATTCTGAGAAAGGAACTTACATTATTTCTACATTAATAGTTGCAGTTGATTGAAGAAAAAAGAGAGACTGAGGACCTCTTGCAAAACATTTCTTACATATTATACATATTGAAAGTTTCAAACCCTTTAACAAAAAACAAATTACATATTCAAAAGTATTTCTAACTATTTAAAAGAAAAGTGACACACTTTTTTATGTTTTTTGTTAATTTTTAAAAGTAACAATCTCTTATCAACTGTTTAACAGAACCAAATCCAATATATGTTCAATGTTTAAATTTCAAATACATCAATGCATAACCTACTTTTATTTTATTTTTAGTATAATTTAGCATCTACCGATAACATTACTGGTTGGTGGTTGTTTATTTTCCTTAAATAGAAAGTTAATCTAGTTATAGATAATGAGGAGATGCTTTCGCTTTTTTTTTTCCTTTGGTCAAACGCTTTCGTTTTAATTTTCATTCCACTAGATTAGTAGAAAACTTCTTTTTTGTGTTAGTGTTTTTCCTATAACAGCAATCTATAATTTCTGTTATTCAACTATTTATTTAAAGGGCATTGTTTAAAATGAATATTTTGAAAAATTTTATTACGAGAAAAGATTTTTAAAGCAGTATGAATTTCTGTTAGGATATAAAATTTTTAAAGGGTTCATTTCAGATAGTTTTCTCTTTATTTAATATATTATTGATCGTAAGGATATAAAAATTTTGGATCTCTCGTCAAAAATTTTTAAATAAAAATTCATTATTTTATTTTTCAAAAAATTATATGTATGTGATATTTTCAAAAACCAAAATCTGCTATAACTACAAAAAAAAAAACTTAATCGATTTTTGTATTGAAAAAATCAAATAATATATGTAAAACACTTTTAAATAAATCCGAGAATATACTATGGGAATCCGAGATAAACAATTTTACCCTTAGTTGATGCAATTTTTTATTCTATTAAGAGGACAGTTCTTCATATTCTTATTTCAGACATTTGAATTATGCATGTGTGGGGGTGTGTGATGAAATATGTGGTTATGGAATTGATAGGGAGAAAAATACAATTTTTAGAAAACCCGTATATATGATCTACAGAAAAAAATAAGATCCAATAGGTGCACAGAGAAGTGAACAAAATAATAGTACAAGTTCCAATAATATATAAGCATTTTTAAAATATCCTAGATGAAGACATAAGTATGCCTCTAATATAACCAAACTTTAATAAAGTTTAATTAAATAAAGAAGAAGCTAAGTGCTTTATTTTATAGTTAGGCAATAGGTTGGTGAACCTCTTCAATATGAAAATTTCACTAACACATTGACTTCTTCTTTTTTATCCTAGCTGTTGTGTTCAACACTAATCAGGTATATTATATGCTTTTTAAATCAATCAAATTTTGTATTAAAAGAATATAAATTAATAGATTTTCAACTCAAATTCAATATACAATTAATATATTAGTCCATGTTTCTTCTTCATTACTTTATTACTACTCTTACTTGAATCAATCACAGCTGCTGATATATATCAAGTTAAACACCTTGAAACGCATCTAGGTTTCTTGATAAATGCCTTAGTCACTACAATATCCATAATCCAAGTTACTAACTTTAATATAGAATACCTTTCTAGTGTATGTACGTGGGTGGGTGTGAATCAGACGATCAATTATAGTAGTTGAAACTTTATGGTTTATATGGTGTGGAGACTTGATTGGACCGTAAAGAATATGGTAATTTGGAGATATTATTAAGAAAACTGAAAATAGGTTTCAGTCGACGGTGCTAAAACATTGTTAATAGGACAAATATGGTTTTCCGGCTACTAAAAGTAAGAAACCACTACATATATAGTAGTATTTAAATTCCTAATGATGCCCTTTGTTTGTTTTTCTTCCTTACGATACCTTTCCTTTTTGTCCTTAAACCATTATTAAATTTTATATTTAGTTGACATAACAAAAGCATTTAGAAAAATATATAATATTCTTAAATTAACCAACCATTTACAGTTGACAAGATTATTGAGTATACTTTAAAAAAAAATGTCTGGATAATTAAATTGTCTAAAACTAAAAGAATACACTAGTGTTTTATCTAAAACCCCCAAACATTATCCAAATTATTCGAAATACCATATCCCTAATTTGACTTATCAAATTAGTAAACACTAAAAACTCATGTAGTAATTTTAGGTATCCTTACATTCCATCACGTATAACCGTACTAAATATCTAAATTATAGATATGTATTTAACACTTACTGTTATTTACCGTTTCGTTAGCTGCTATGGACAACCGTAAAAACTGACTGATATCAATCACTTCACAAAGAACAGAATCACACACACACAGAAGTTTTAAAACAAGTGAAGTCATATAATACTTTTATCTTTTATCAATTAGCTTACTAGTGATTAACAAAAATATGAAAATTTTATTAATCATGATTGCTAGTAATTTGGGAAATATCAGAGTCCTTTTTGGTATTAATTTATACATAGGCTACCGATTTTTACCAATACAACTTATGTATTACATAAAATAGATTAAAAGTTGATAAAACTATATTGGAAAGCATAAAATAATCCCTAACCCAAAGTAGACTCTCATTATAAATACACACTCACCCCTTCTACTACCCTTCATCTTCATCCTCATTCTATTCCTTCTTCTTCTTTTCTTTTTATCTCTCTGTTTTTTGCTCTTTTAACGTAACCCAAAACAAAATGTCCGTAATTGTTGGCCAAGCTTACCATGAACTTCCCAAGAAACAAGTAAGCCAAAATGCTGACGTGGGTGGATGGAGTTTCCTACAATATCTCTCTGAAACCAAAGCCATTGTCCGAAGCAAAGAAGACGACTCAAAGAAAGAAGCTTACGTCCACCCAATTGAGAAGCGTTCCGTAGCTAAACTGAGCCTTGAGATGTGCACTGAGAGCCTCGGGACCGAGAATGGGAGTGAGAGTGGAGACGAGATCTCGTTGCTTGCGTTAGAAGCAACCAATATCCCAATGATTCCTCTCACTACGAAACCTCAAAAGGAAACTAATATTGTTTTGACACGTGATAACAGTTTTCCTCCGCCGTTAAGCTCCGTTAACGGATTCAACTGTAGTCGTACGGTGAGATCGTATAAGGAAGATGGTCGTCTTATTGTTCAAGCAATTAGGGTTTGTTCACCTCCTCGTTGTTTTATATCTGAACGTCGTGAAGGAAGGCTTCGTCTCTGTTTATCGGAGAACTCTTCCTTTGGCCAAGAAGAGTTTGAAGAAAATGAATCCGAATTCGAGGCTCGTGACGAAGATGAAGATGAAGAGAAAGGAGAAGAAGAAGAAGACGATGCAGAGGAAGAAGAAGAAGAAGAAGAAGAAGAAGAAGAGGAGGGCGTTGTAGGGAATAACGAGAACTTTAAGGGTGAAATTGGAAATAAAAAGTTAAGTAGAAGGGCAAAAAGAAGATGCAATGAAAATGGATGTGAGCCTAAAAGAACCATACTTAACTGGAAGCAGCAACAATTTTGGGTGACCACTTGATGTTGATGGGAAACTCAGCTCAGCAAATAAATTTATTTTTATGACAAGAGCAAGTATGGCTTATTATTTTTTTAAATATGTTTTTTTGTGGAAAATGTGTGTTTTCTCACTGTATTACTACGGCTTCTAATTCTACATAAATAAATGTCAAAACGAGAGTTAATTAGTATTATTATGTATAACATGCCTCATCAGTTAATTAGTACGTTATAACTTATTAAGTAATCTTTGAGGCTTTGGTTATGTGTGTCAATAGTAAAAACTTGTACATACCAATACATACAATATATTTTAATACAAATCTGACGTCGTGAATCTTGTAATATGCCAAAAATACATGAGCTCAAAAATACATTGACTAATTCGTTGAACTTTATCTGGTTTTATAAAATATGTAAATGGGGACCGATTTTAAGTCAATCCATTGAGTAATAGTGCAACCAAAAACACAATCATAATTTAGGTTAACATAATTCTTCCCAGGAACTACAATAATAGAATTTTAGCAACAACAAAAAAAACTACAATAATAGAATTTAAAATACACATCCCAGATTCCCAATAGAAAGAATTTGCTGTATATAAGCGATAAACTGGAACTTGCACAACCACCAAAACCGTCTTTTAGCAGTGTGAATCAAATAGTCGAACATATCTCCGATTTTTAAAAAGAAACATTTTTGTAATATTTTTAAAAATATACATATAAATTAAAATCAATATTAAGAAAAAAGACTACTATCTAAAATATCATTTTAAGAATTTTTGTTTGGAACAATATCTCTAGGTACTTTGAGACTGAACCTTACGGCCACCAAAATTTTGAGCACAAAGACAAAAAAAAAACGAAAGGAATAGTTTAAACGTTTGAACCATCAAACTTTTTCATTACAGTAGAAAAAATTTGGTTCCCAATTGGGTCAATTTAATAATAACCTCTTTAAATTAATAACAAAATTTAGTTTCCAATTGGGTCAATTTATTATTTAACATAATTTTATAAAAAAATAAGATAATACTTTTTTGAAAATTATATGTAATTATATAATCTCATAAATATCATAAATTAATAATTATTTAAGATTATAAAATACAACTAAGATAATTTAGTAAATATGCTATTGTGTTATTTGTTTAATCATAAATTTGCATTTCTGTGTAACTCATTTATAATTTTTTCATACAACATCACAAATATATGATATTATCTTTTTAAATTACATCAAAAAGTAATTAAAATTTTCATATACAATAATTGTTTCCTAACATGTAACTACCGCTAAAGTTATTAAAGTATTATATTTAATTTCTTACTGTAATTATGAATTATATTTTAAAATTATACAAATTTCTCTAATTATTAATTTATCGATAAATTAATTAAAAAATTGATTCTAATATTATTAATTTAAATAGGTTTGACTGTATTTAAATTTCCAATAGATATACAGTTATCTCAAAACACACATTATTGTTGCATCTAGCTACATCATAACTTTCAAATATAAGTATAGGCATAATTTAGTATGTGCTTGAGATGTGCAATTGAAATGGTTAAACTATATCAATTGGCAAGCCGTATGTAATAGACTAATTTTGTTGAATCGAGATAGCTAAGTAAAATGGGCAGAAGACGAATTTCTAATGAGAAAAATGTAAATAAAAGTCCATTAAATTTTATCGATAACTCTAAAATTATAAATAATACGATTGCCTTTCTCACAAAATATCATTTAAGAAAATTTCAGAACAAAATTTTCAAAAGCAGTTATGCTTCACTCTTTATCATATGGTTATAGATATTGACAGCTATACGCCATATTCAAAAATTTGCTAGGTGCTAGTTGGACGGTTGGTGTGGGCTTAGCGATTAATGAAAAATCAGGGATTAAACAGGGATTAATCAGGGATTAATATTAAAAGTTTTTTTTATCTAGATATACGTTTATATATTATTAATGTCATTTATGACTAATAATCAATTTTTGTCCAGTGGTTGTGCTATTTAATATTAGTCAATTGGTCATATGTTCGAGTCAACATAGCTACATATTTTTTATTTTTCTTATTTTTAGTTTAATGAAGGACAAAATTGTCATTTTAACTTCATCTTCTTCCTAAACACTAATTCCTGCAATCCTAATTTTCGACAGCTGCGTTTTATCTTCACTTTATTCATCCATTATTTTCCATTTTCAGTGTTATTTGTGTCTAGTTTTTATAGATCTGACATTGATTCTTTGATTTTTATCAATAACAGCGAAAAAATAAAAGTTTTTTTAATAAATCTGATTTTTGATCCACTTTGTCGAAATCGCGGCGGCTCCTCACCGCCGACCGTCTATCTACCGATTAATCGACTGTCTAGATCGATTTTTAGAACCTGAGCTATACGTCAGTATGTATGCTTCATCCTTTATTATAAAACTAAAATGGAGCAAAAAAGAAAAATTAGTCCGTATGTATGCTTCATCCTTTTATTATGATTAAATATTTTAATTCGGTAGATGAAAGTGTATATATTAAAAACTGTATAAAATAGCTGAGAACTATTAGGTGAAATTGGTGTATAAGACTAACTTCAAAATAAAATTCTCAAATTTTTAGTTACTTTGACTTTTGGTGGACTCTTATTAAATATATTAATTATCTCTTGAAAAGGTGAATATAAATGTTGTGACAGTTGAGATTTATCAAATTCAAATTTCTTTTTATTCAACCAAAAATACAACTAATTAAAAGAATAATATAAACTTTGTCCTTCTTGGGCGACTACTTTGTGGTGCGTTGGACTATTATGTAAACCTATTTGGTTGTTATCTTTGTTTTTTTTTTATTGTATGTCAGTTTCTCATTTACTAACGGCTAATTTTTGTTTTCTCTTTTTTTTTAGATTTTCCAACTTTGGGGAATGAAACTAGAGATTGCAATACTTGAAAGCAGCAGATGGAAATGGAATGGACTCATATATTTTTTTTTTTTGTCTTGGGACATCTGTCACTAATAGCACTTCATATTAATTACAATGTTATATTAGTAAAAGTATACAAAAATCATGATGGTTATTTTTTGGGATAAACGATAATTATAGTGAGACATGGTGTAATAATGTTCATAAAATACTTTAAAAATTATTTAATATAATACATGCAGTCCAATTAGAGATGTTCCTAATAAATTTGATGTTTTGTCGATATTATTGGCAAGCTCAAAATAAAATGATCAACTGGTATTCTACATTTCCATTATGTATTCATGTAATAGCCTAACTCTCTAAGGCACTTTCTGTTTGAACCACATCGGCTACACTTGTATTACATTTTCTAGAACCAGACCTTGATATGAATACTCTTGGTACAATTTTAAATAAGAGAAGCTAAATAAATATCGTTTATGCGTGTAATTAACATAGACCAAACTCTTTGTCACAAATTTGTAGGTCTTTTTTTTTTATGGACATAGCTATTTTACAATACTAGTCTAAATTAATATGAACATAAAATTTGTAGGTCTTTTGTATCTGATCTCTCTCTACTTTATTGATATTCTTCCCTCTGTCTCGACCAAATTCGTACTATATCAATCTTGGAATACAATCAAATTAGATTGCAAGTATAGAATTGAGCCAATGAGAAGTAGACAACATTATTGTCCAATCTAACAAATCTGAAGAGCATACTTTGTTCTCTGCAAACGAATAGATGAAAAGGATTCTCTATAATATAACATGCCACTTGACTTCGTTTATAATTGACCGACATGTAAGTAAAATATCATCATGTATGATGTACCCATCCTTGTTGGTGTATCAACATCATTCAATTATTAAACTTTCTTAAAATATATTTCGTATACGTATTTTATCAAAATACTAAAGTGATTAGATTTCATTTACGTCGACTATGGTTGTGATCTTCAAAACTAAAAGCTATGTATTACTGGCCTTAGGAAAAACAATAAAAATTTGGGTTGTGAGTCTTGTGACTTGCGAGTGGTTTTATTATTTGACTGTTAGAGATATCTTTAAAAAAATTCAAAATTTGAATTGTTAAATATTTTATTACAGTAATTAACGCAGAAGTTTATATATCCCTGGAAAGTCAATTTACCAATTCGTTTACAGACTTTGTATGATCTCTTTCTTAAAACTAAAGTGAATAATGTCACATACAGTGGAAAATGGTGAATGTACAAGCTTTTGGTTCGACCATTGGACTCCTTTTAAGTCAACTTATCAAAGCGATGGGTGAGACCGAGAAGCTTCAGACTACCCCTTAATGCGGTTGTGGCTGCAGCCTATAATGATACCACCTGGATTCTACCATCTTCTAGATTTGACCAGGCTCTAAAGCTCCATATGTATTTGACTACAATTCAACTCTTTAGTAAGTTGAACTCACCTGGTTCCTATGTTTGGGTGGTGGAGGGTAAAAATTGTGAAGCTTTCTCAGCAAAAAAAACTTGGAATGCCTTGCGACCAACAGCTCCAGCTCAGCCATGGGCTCCCACGATTTGGTTCAAGCAAGCGGTGCCAAAGCATGCTTTTACCATGTGGATTGCCAACATGGACAGACTTCCTACTTGTGTAAGACTTGCATCTTGGGGATTGCCAGTTTCAACCTTTTGCTGTTTGTGTTCTCAATTAGAGGAATCAAGGAATCACTTGTTGCTAACTTGTGATTACAGCTCACACATTTGGGACCAATTTTTGAGCAGGCAATCTTCAAATTATATTTTGTTTCAGAACTGGGTGGATACGATGATATGGTCGGAACAAAACTCTTATAGTTCTTCAACGATCTTAAGGAGGATAATGGTGCAAGCAACTGTTTATCATCTCTGGAAGCATAGAAATAATGTCTTGCACAATCAGGTTTCCATCTCCACATCTACAATCTTCAGGAGTTTAGACAGGGAGATTCGAAACATCATTTCATCAAGAAGACAACGAAAACAGTATGAGAAGCTTATGCACCAATAACTGCAATGAAATTCTATAAATCGACACCAATTCTGCTACCTTGTTTTTTATTTTATTTTTTCTAAAGTACCAAACATTTAGGCTCTGCTCTTTGTAAATCCTAAACTTTTATTTTTCTTAATGATATTTACCATTTAGCACAAATAAAAAAATAATGTCACATACCGTGACGACAAGTGATTGTTGTATACACATTTTTAACTACACCAAGACGTAAGTAAAACAAAAGTTAAAAACAAAACTTCGTTTCACTTTTATTGGGCTGGGTATTTAACTTTGGGCCGAGACCAGGCCCAATAAAACATGGACTCAAACACGGTAAGCAAAACTCAACTCAGCACAGAGCTCAGTAGTTTAGTTAACAAAGATGAATCAAAACATGTTGGTTCGCTCTGCTCGGCCAACCCTAGCCTCCATTTGCCGCCTTTTCTCTGCCGCCGCGACGGTGGACACGGCGGCGGGAGCCGTGGTGGTTAAGACTCGCAGCGGAGGAGGAGGAGGAGGAGGAACATCGAGCAATAAAAAAGAAACTGTAGTCGGAGGAAGAGACACATTAGGAGGAAGACTATTAAGCCTTGTGTATACGAAACGCAGCGCCGTCGTCACTATCCGTAAATGGAAAGAAGAAGGCCACTCCGTTCGCAAATACGAACTCAATCGAATCGTTAGAGAGCTTCGTAAGATCAAACGCTATAAACACGCCCTTGAGGTTTGTCATTTTTCTCAAATTGAAATTTGATAATTTTGCTTTGATTCAATTTGAAAGATTTTGAGTTCATTATGTGTAGATATGTGAATGGATGATTATACAAGAAGATATAAAGCTACAAGCTGGTGATTACGCTGTACATTTGGATTTGATTTCGAAAATCCGTGGTTTGAACAGTGCTGAGAAGTTTTTCGAAGATATGCCGAATCAAATGAGAGGTCATGCTGCTTGTACATCTCTTCTCCATAGCTATGTGCAGAATAAGTTGTATGATAAAGCTGAAGCCTTGTTTGAGAAAATGGGCGAATGTGGTTTCTTGAACTCTTGTCTACCTTACAATCATATGCTATCGATGTACATATCGAAAAGAGAGTTTGAGAAAGTCCCAGTGTTGATTAAGGAGTTGAAGATGAAAACTTTGCCTGATATTGTTACGTATAATCTATGGCTTACTGCTTTTGCTTCTGGAAATGATGTTGAAGCTGCGGAGAGAGTTTATCTTAAGGTAAAGGAAGCAAAGCTGAATCCAGATTGGGTTACTTATAGTGTGTTAACGAATTTGTATGCTAAGACTGATAATCTTGAAAAGGCGAGGCTTGCTTTGAAAGAGATGGAGAAGTTAGTCTCTAAGAAAAACCGAGTTGCTTATGCTTCTCTTATAAGTCTCCACGCGAACTTGGGTGATAAAGATGGAGTCAACTTGACTTGGAAGAAGGTGAAGTCGTCTTTCAAGAAAATGAATGATGCGGAATATCTCAGCATGATATCTGCAGTGGTGAAGCTTGGAGAGTTCGAGCAAGCCAAAGGTTTGTATGATGAATGGGAGTCTGTTTCTGGAACTGGAGATGCTAGGATCCCGAATCTAATTCTTTCCGAGTACATGAACAGAGACGAAGTTCTTCTAGGAGAGAAGTTTTACGAACGGATTGTGGAGAAAGGGATAAACCCTAGCTATTCGACATGGGAAATTCTCACATGGGCTTATTTGAAGCGTAAAGACATTGAGAAAGTATTGGATTGTTTTGGGAAAGCCATTGATTCTGTGAAGAAATGGACTGTGAATGTAAGATTGGTTAAAGGAGTGTGCAAGGAGCTTGAGGAACAAGGGAATGTTGAAGGAGCAGAGAAGCTAATGACTATACTTCAAAAGGCTGGTCATGTGAACACTCACCTCTATAATTCGTTATTACGTACTTATGCTAAAGCAGGTGAAATGGCACTAATTGTTGAAGAGCGTATGGCAAAGGATAATGTAGAGTTAGATGAAGAGACTGAGGAGCTTATAAGACTAACCAGTCGAATGCGTGTGACTGAAATCTCCTCTACTGTTTCTTAGCCTGAAAGAGTTTCGGTTTGCAACTTCCACAAACCGAGAAACTGGTTAAACGAAAACCGTTCTGTCGAGTCCAGAACAATCGAAAAACTTGTCTTCAAGCTTATTAGTTGGACAATTATAGGCCAAGGAGAGTGAAATAGCTACAAAGATCACTAGAGTTTTTCCTTTTTTTAATTTATTTTATTGTGTGTTTTGTTTTTTTTTCTCATTTGAATATGAATAAAAACTCTTTTTCATTGTGGCAATTTTATATCTTTGGTTCTCTATAGTTCTGATGATGTAAAATGATTTTGAGAGGTTGACTAACTGAAAAACCTACTTTGAGTCTTCTTGTTGGGTAGTTATGACTTGTGTAAGCTTATGTAAGCTTTAAAGACTTGTGTCCAAAGTGGATTTGTTCATTTCAACAGTTGGTCAATTATTTTAACTATAAACCCCATATGCATATCTTCAAAGCTTAATATATAAAAATTTATGAATCTTCACCTACTATTAATAATTTTTTTACCTAAATTTGGATAACCTCCATGGTTAAGCTACATTATTCACCTGTTATTATAGTTTTATAAGAGTTCAAGCTTTTTAAGTAAGTAGGTCTGGTAAACTACATTTGGGTATTCATAAAACTATAGCCTTGGATGTGTTCGAATCTTATTCCTCGGTTTATTTTAATTTAAATACATGGTTAACTGTAAAACTATAATTGGCAGGTTAGAGCAGCCCATACTGATTATCAATTACTAAAATTTCATCCTCAATTAGTCATGTAATCTCACGACTAATATTGATGTAGAGCCCACTTGGGGTCAGATTACATCAACTAATAAAATCTTCTTAAAAAAATTCGAAGAACTTGGGTTGGTTGGTGAAGGTTGTTAAGAAGAAGTGGCGCCGTTGGTCATTTGATTTTTCTTATCTTTCTATAAATAAATTTAGAGATGGATTATGGGATACTACTAGACGACTATAAACAAAACAAAAAAACTGTTACTTTTTCTTCTGACCATTTTTATATCACAGTTAACTTTTATATACAAATTAACAGAAAAAAAAATTGGATTCAATCGTCTCAAGGTTTAGGTTTTTTATAAGAAGGAAAATTAAAATACTTCGGTATACGTAGAGTATTAGTATAGGTGGGATTTATTATCCACTCTCGTAGAGTATAAAATGTATGGAAATAGATGAAATTTTAAAGCAAATGTAAAATTATATATTCATATATTTTCCATTCTAACTAGAGTACAAGAATTTGGTTGGAACTTAAATATATATATTTTTTTCAAATATTAGCTGCAATATTTTGTAGTTTAGCTGTATATCAATTCCATCGAGATCGCATAAAGAATGAAAAAATCTTAATTTTTTGTAGTTTACTAAAGCTCTTATTTGTTTGTAAAATTGTAGTCCTTCTTAGGAACAATATAAATAAAAGGCTTCAAAAAAAATAATAACAAATTCGACAGAGGCGTTTACTTAATACAACTCAACCCACTCCCCGACATGACCTCCTTAATCTTTCTTAGAAACTACATAATGTAACAAACCAATAGAAAATACTTTTGAATTTGTTTAGGTATATATCTCCGGACATTAGTCTAGACTTCGGTCCTAAATATATCGGTTAGAAAACAATTAATGTTTTGATACAAAAATAAAATTAACAGTCAAATTATTTTCATTAATATTGAGTTACCTCGTGGCGTTACATACACGGTTATCACGCGGTTATATGAAATGTGTGAGTTGCATGTAGTCAAAAATATAAAACTCTCTATAGTAAAAGTTATATATTTGAAACAAATTTGCACTCTGTCTCTATAGTAATTTGACTAATTTGAATTTCCATTAATATTGGCGTTACCACATACCACGCGGTTCATATGAATAATCGAAGAAAAAAAACAAAACTTTCCAATGATAGATAATGATATAATTAGTTTGTTCTGTTTTAAAATTTTGAACTGAAAGGTTGTGTAACTCTCGTTTCAAATAATTTCCTTTTTGTTGTCAATAGCATAGTTAATTCTTTAAGTAAAAATAAAATAATAACTAAATGGCGGCATTGAAAACCATATAAATATCATTTTTTTTTGTCAACATAAAATATTATCTTAAATAAAACAAAAGTTAGCATTCCAAACAAATTTGTCGTCATCATCGTCTATTCCTCTACTTTCCAAACCCATCGTGAGTAATATTTATAGTTAAGATTCAGGTCAGAAGTTGGGGAAAATCAAACCTCTTCTCTTCTTTATTTTTTCTTTGTCAATCAACAAAGTAAAACTTATCATCGATGATCCTCTCTTAATCTTCTTCTTCTTCTTCTTCTTCTTCAAAGATTAAATTCAAAATTCATTTTTTCTTTTTCGTCAATTTATAAAAATGGGTGACATTATTGGTCACAAAGATAGGCAAATATGGTTACCCTCTCATGTTCTCCAAGATCCTTTGTTTGATCATTCCAATAAACATCAGGTTTGTAGATATCATGCATCTTATATCTAATTATTATCATGTTGATTTGTATCTTTTAATTCATATATGGAAACCGTTTTTAAATTTCACAGTTGCAGAAATCTGTCAAGCACCACCATCACCACCGCCACAACCACCATGGTAGCGATGGATTCCGCCGGGCCGGCACACCTCATCTCAGAGAAACTTTTCCTTTGGTAATTTTTGGATTTTTTATTCACTTTTAAGGTGTTTTATTTTTTCCTTCTATTCTTTTAATGATATTAGAAGAAATATCGTTATGGGCATTATATTTGTTAAATTTATTATATACTTTTGCAATTCCGTATATTAATTTATCTTACATGTTTTCTTATGGATTTTTGAAAAAAGAAAATCAAAACAAAAAAATTAATGTATATATATTTTTGTGTATTGAAGAACTATAATAATACAAGACAAAAGCAACAATGGCAAAGAAATAAAGGAGAGGACCGTATGCAAGCATTTTTCTTGGTTACGCCGGGCCGTACAACTTCTGGCACCGGAGTTTTTCTTCCGGCCACCGCTTCTCATCCGCCCACCAAAAAAACAGGTTATTTATCAAATCAATCAATATATTTCATAATGTTTACTTTTCTTCCGTTTGACATAAACGAATGTACCATATTGATGTATGATTTGATGTTTGACAAACAAAATGAAATGGCCACAGCTTGCTCGCCGGTGCTTTTGCCGACTCGTGTAGTTCAAGCACTCAATCTCAACGTTCACAACAATGCTATTCATATTTCTCCTCGTTCAGGTTTTTTTTTCCGACCATTATTCATATTTCTCCTCGTTCAGGCGTTACATAGAAGTTTGGAATATAATATAATTTTATTGAAATTGTAACAATTTTTTTCTTTTGTTTTTTCTTTTAATGTAGAAACTCGAGAAAATGAGTCGAAGAAGAAGAGCGAAATATTGGTAACACCTATGAAAATTGAAGTCCAAACTCCAATTGATTCACCGGAGAATCTTCTTCCGGAGGAATGGATTTATTGATGACCCGACCGGACCCGACCCGACCGTGGTTGCCATTGACCACCTTTACTTGTTAATGTGGAAAAGTAGAATCAAATAAAATAAAATGAAGGATTCTCTGTCGATTCTTGGTGTGTTGTATGCTTCGTTACCATTGGATTAGTAGTAATATCAAAATAAAATCACCACCGATTGTGACTCTGTAATCTGTATATTCATATTGTGTGATATTTCAATTTTCAATTTTCCTTTTTAAAAAGTTGCATAAATTAGTTGTCACAGCTTAGGGGAACTGAATCAAATCCAAGACCAAGATGACTCGATGTGAACACCAACGTTACTATTGGGCCATTGGCCTAAAAGGCCGAATCAAGAATACTAGAATAGTTACCTTGAGCCTAAAATGAGTAAATTAGTATTATTATAGAACCGCATAATGTCAAAATAAAATTCATTAAGATGTTATTTGCAATATACCAGAACATATAAAACGATTCCACAAATTATCCGATTAATGAAAATGTGGGATGTTTTTACTTTACAGTGACAGCTTACAAAATGAAATAATATACATTTTTATCAAGAAAAACTATATCCAGAACCAGAAGCTTTACATGAGTTGAATTGTTTTTTCCCTCTGGGGTTATTTTTGTTGCATAGAAAAGTTGAGGTGGGTGTTTTATGTAATCTCAAAACAAATCGGGGTATAAATAAACATTCGAAGAAGTTAAAGACCGTCGGTGTTAAGTTAAAGCAGAGTCTTTAATTTGTTAAAACAAACATAAAGGCCCAATAGTTTCCTCCTCCCGCTCTTGCTTCTCGCCATTGCTGTTTC
Organism: Cardamine flexuosa; assembly: GCA_963555745.1. Taxonomy (NCBI): domain Eukaryota; kingdom Viridiplantae; phylum Streptophyta; class Magnoliopsida; order Brassicales; family Brassicaceae; genus Cardamine; species Cardamine flexuosa. The sequence goes on along the minus strand of OY743221.1, from coordinate 19,552,793 downwards.
GAGCTCTCCTCTAAGCCCTAGATTTTTTTTTTCTTCATCTCTCCATCGCTCGCCATGAAGCTCGTCAGGTACGCTTCCTTTGTTTCCCTCTTACTCGGATTCTCTCTTTCTTCTATTAATGGAGATTTTGAGTTTTCACTTTCCTGCTCTTCGTTGTTTGATTTCGTATCGGGATTTTTCGCAGGTTTTTGATGAAATTGAACAATGAAACAGTTTCAATTGAACTTAAGAACGGAACAATTGTTCATGGAACCATTACAGGTACGCTTCTTTTTATTCCCCAGCTCTATTCGGTGTTTTAGGGTTTTGATTAAGATTCTGCGATACTTCTTGTACCATGGACCTATGATACTCTTAGTCTTTCTTTTCATGGTTATAAACAATGTAAGCTCTCTTATTTCACAAATT